>CM054113.1:78708047-79998047 GCA_028673005.1 Tanypteryx hageni | reverse complement strand
CATTAAAAATTTTTTTTGGCTAAATTTTACAGGTAGCTTTTTCATCATAGATTCGCAGGCCGCACGAAATGTTCTCGGGGGAGGGGAGGAGGTCACATGGCCGTAGGTAGGGTGTCCAGACCCCGGTTTTCAGCATGTCCCGAAAGTATTTTGCGGGACGCCGTATTTTTTTACATTCGCACTACATATTTGATTGGATCTCATTGCATGACGGTAATTTCTCGGTAATTTATGCTAAATGTGACCCTAAATTATTCATTCCCATTAATTTCATTATCGATTTTGTAATAAATAACGTGTTCATATTGTTTGAATTTGTATATTATTTACATTTTGAACAAAACCACAGCCAAGCCACGCAAAATTTCTTTACATAGTATATAAATGACAAAAAACTAAAAATCGTTAATTGTCCCGCTTATGTCCCTGCTTTTCTTCGTCAGAACACGACATGTTCTGTTTCATCGAAACCTTGTCAACCTAGTTGTCCTCTCCTTCAGTAGATGTTTATTTGCAGATGATAAAAGTGCTTCTTCAACCAAACACTTTGCATAATGGGGATTTTAGTAGCAATTTATGACAGTTAAATGTTTATTTAAATGTGTAAGAGTCCCATTTAAGTTCGAGTTAATGAAAATTCGTTTCGTTGTCTGACTTAATAGAGCGTTGTTGAAATGGACATTGCATTGTCTGGTCAGTTTACTTTCATATAGAAAGCAAGAAGTTATATTTGGACGTGGCGTTGTTGGGTAACGATCTGTTCTATAACTAAGCGACGTGTTGTTTTCTCTTCAGGAATTTGCACGAACAAGGTCTAGTTTTTCGACATTCCTGTGTATTTTTCATCCGCAAATAACTCCCTCAAACAGTTTGGGTCGAATGTATTAATCGTTTGGGTTATTTGCTGTTGTTTTTAGTTATCGACTCGCCATGCAATGTACTTAAGGTGTTTATCTTCGCTCATTCACAAAAGGCGAATCTTCGGTGCCTAAATCCCCTCCTGTTAATTTTCATTGGGTTAATGCTTTCATTATAGTATTATTTTTGCAGTTTTTATCTATAATAAAAGTTAATTACTTCAAAGGACGCCAGTCTGAAATGAGAATCAGCAATTGTGTTATCGCGTTTAATAAGCTTGAGCGATAAAGCAAGGAAATCCAAAATTATAAATATTTGTGTGTTATTGGACGCGGTTATTTCCCGCTATCATCGGTCTTGATCTGTTTATCGTCCACTGAAATGTATTTCCCCATTTTACGCAACTTGGCGAGTTAAAAGCGTCCCCAATAAAAAATTTTTATCACAGTTCTATGTAATGCTGCAGGATAATGTTACTTTACAATCCATCGTGGCTTTTTTTTCAATCTTGAAAAAAGATTCGAGGTTACTAATATTGGGAGCTTATCAATTTTATCTTTGAAAAGCTGTAGATCTTTATCCTTCTTGATTTCAGATGTCGCAAATACAGCCGATTTGTATTTTTTACGCACTCTTACTGGACTGGAGTTTTTAGTTGATAAATAATTTCAAGATGACCCGTCGCACTGTTATTGCCAATTAGTATTATTGAAAACACGTTTTGTTTTTGTATGCTTTGGTGATTTTTATGTGACGTAATATTTTATCATTTGCGTGGCGATCCTATTGGACGATTAAAATATAGTCATCCCTTAGTTTTGTCAACGTTATTCGTGCCGTAGAACAGTGGAATGCAAGGAATAAGTTGACCAATAAAGGGAAATTTAATGGGAAATAACGACGATTTGAGTTGTCAGACCTCTGGCGTATATGTACGCGTTTGACTATTTTGAAAGTTTCGTTTCAACGTCGCGAATTTTATCCTATTTATTCGAATACCACGCGTGCCTCATTTTTCTCAGAAAGCCAAATGAAAAACTTATTTAGCTTTATATTTCATAAGGTCAGTTGTAATAGATTCCATTCTTGAAAGTATCTTCTTTTAGATGTTCTCTTTTATATTATTAGTTACGAAGTTTCCGCCGCATTTTCCACGCAGTGGGGATCATCTTGGAATGGAAAATACGATTTGATTTGAAATCTTGTTATTATTTTTGAAAGAAAATTAAAAAAACGTGTTTGGTATTCGGGTAAGTACGGGATTTGGAGAATTTTGTAGACAGAAGCGGCCCGAGTTATTCGGGCGCCCCGGGCGAGAAACCACTCCAGCGCCCCCTTTCTTCAGTTTTTGTCAAGGTGTGTTTGAAAGAACCCGTTAGTTTATTCATTCCTGGGCAGAATGATTGATAATGAAAAGTAAAAGAAATTTCAGATTCTCGCCTGTTTCGCGTTATAAATTGGTATCCAAAATGTATTCACTTGCATGTAACATATAGATATATGATCGGGATAAGTCCCTAGATACTTGAGCGCCCCGGGCAGCCGCCCCGCTCGCTGGTATATCGTTTGTAGACGGCCGTTAAGAAGCTCTGCTTTCGCGTCGCCCATTCGCTCCTTCGTCGCTTTAGTTCAGATGAGTGTTTTCCATCGCGACAAATTGCTTGATTGCTCTTGTTCGGGGAGCGGCTACCTCTCCTCACCTTATCCGCATTACCGGATTCCAAATTGGCCGTCACTTGATGGGAAAACCGTCCTTCGATAGGAGAGTGGATAGTCGGACGGATTGAAGTGCCCTCGTTCGATGCCTACCTCCGAGCACTTTTATCTCTCTCTCTCTCTCTCTCTCTCTCTCTCTCTCTCTCTCTCTCACTCACTCATTCGGTGATGCAAACCTCATCCATTGAATCAGTTGTCGTGTTTGAAGTGCCGGATTTCACAAGTTCGCGTGCGTTTCAGAGATTGCCTCGCGAGTGCCGTAACGAGAGTGCGTAAACCAGATGCCTTTCGTACAATTGGCGCGTATTTTTAAGGGGATGGGGGTCGAAAAAACTTCTCCGAAATATATTCGCCAGGTGGAAATAACCTCGGCGAGTTACTTGGCCTCATTTTTCGCTTGGATTATTTTATTTGGGGCAACTCGCCCGTCCGCGTTGGGGTGCTACTGGGTGTTATAAAAGTCGACGGGTTTTTTTTCCGGGTTCGCGTTTTGTAACGCACCCCCGTTTGGTGGTCGAAAGTCGAAAATTCGTTTTCAAAAGCGTCTCGGCGAAAATGCTTTGCACGCCGCGAAGGGTTTTTACAACGTATAGCGTATTTAAAAAAAATGTACTGTTCTTAGCGTGGCGCTTTTGGGGTTTTTGAACTTGTATCTTTTGCGGCTTCTTATGAATGTAGTTCCGCGGCTATGAGTGAAAAAGCAATTATTGAGTGTTGTGATATTAGCGTGGTAGGTTCGATGATAGCTGAATAAAGTAGCACTACATCGGATTGATTTCTTACTTTCTCATTTACGAAGTATTTAGAAAAAATACTGTGATCGTGAAAAGGTTGGATTTCGAGATTTTGAAACTTCGCATGTTTTTAGTCTGTCGTCTATGCTCGGCTGTCGGGGCGAAACGGTTTGGCAGAATTTGGCGAAATCTCGAATTTATCTTTGGTATCTTCTGGAATAAAGTATTGTTGAAATTTATCATATTGCGCAATAATGGAGGGTAATTTATTCTTGTCGATTTCCATAAAATTTCAATTTACCCAAAAATGGCCGTTTGGATTTTAAGTAAAATTCATCCAGTTATAGAGCATGATGCCATAATAGATAAGCCGTATTTATTAAAAATGAGTAAATATCCCTTAGAGACATTCTGTTCATTCCAGCATCACCATTGTTGATTCGAAAAAATAATTTTCGCGCGTGGATACGTATTACTGTAACCAGTAAAATTATCGTATGGACTAAAAACGTATGGATATGAAAACTTTGCAATTTACGATCCACTGATTTATTCTGCTCGAGGTTTATGGAAAGGTAAGCTTATGGTCGAAAGATGCATTGCTCTAGATTCGACCGTGACTGCGTAAACATTTTGAAATTGCGTTGATTACCACCGTATAGTACGTCAGCCGAATCGGCCTCGATCGGTATTTATTGGGCGATCTCTGCTACGCATCGTCGGCAAAAATTAATCAGAATCTCACCTCACACGACTGCATCCGGCGTTTAATCTCAAGTTTCTCTTCAATCAAATCGTACCAACGAATGTTAATTCGTAAGGCGTTTTTTGTTTGACCCGCCTTCCGCGGGCGGGACGAGAGAGCGTGAAACTAGTTCTTTTTAAAAAATCGGTATACCTAGTTTATGGCGTCCTTTTTCTATCCGGCGAGATTCCCTCGTCGATGCAGGGTCATCGCCCCGATTACAATCGATTTTTTTAAAGGCTGGCTGACAGTCCTGCAAAACGACCGAGTTGTAAAAAAAGGAAAACCCGCTTTGCACCCGCTGCCACCCACTTAAAAGAGGGAAGGAAATCTCTGAAAGGTCTCGGCTGGTCGTTGGCACTCGGAAAGAGAGTGCGGGAGTAGATTGATCATCTCCGAACAGTGCGTGGGAGGTCGCGAGGCACACGTGCCGATTAACTTTTCGGACCACCGCAGGTGGCGCTGAGGTCCTCGGTGTGGTTATTTTGCAATAGGTCCTCCCACGAAGCGGTTCTTGACCGCGAGATCCTCGTCTCTTCTTGGAATCTTTCGTGGCAGTGTGGTGAATTTCTCGTGGCCTTCGAGACATGCCCTATTACCCGTCCATATTTCTTCCGCTTTCTCTCTCGGTTCTCGATTATCCGGGGCAATGGATTGGAGATGCGAAACTTGCTGCTTAGAGTAATACTTATCCCGTAAATTCATTCGTTTTACTTTTATGATGTGATTTCGCACTTTCTTTTCGATATAACGAGTGGAGGTAGGTGTCGACGACATTGAAAAAAAAATGATTTGCGTAGAAAACATTTCCTGTCGCTCGACGAGATTTCAGAGTTCGATATGCAAAATGGATGATCTGCCCACGGGTAATCGGGAGTTTACTGAACCTCCGTCCGGAATCTCCGCACTTTTATAATACCGAGGATTTTGAATCAAGAAGGCCAGAAGTTTACAAGTCACCCGTTGGCTTTTGAACTGGTATGTGGACCACGTTTGGTTGCTGGTTGGCCTTGGGTTATGTCAAGAGTTTCGGTGCTGAAACAAGGGTGGAGTGTTGTCCGCCCCCCGGGCCACCTTTGCAATGATCACGGGCGTGGTCAAAATAAGGGGATGAAGACATTTGTTACGTGGTTAATGTCCGATAGGATTACTTGTGATCGAATTCGGGAAAATTGTATGTCTATGAGATTATTTTCCGATCCATAAAATGTTAAATGCGTCAATTGTGGAATTATGTATGATATATGCGTGGCGTCTTGCAATGCTGTAATTGCAGCGTGATATATAAATTTGTTTATATTATTATTAGCAATAGGATGCGAACGTGGAAACAAAAAAACTCCGTACCTTATAAGAAATCATCGTATATCTAAACTTAGAGGAATTCGGACTAAAAGGCCGAACAACCTAAATCTAGAACCACGACGAAACGAATGCATGGAAGAGAAAGTTATCAAAATTATTATTGCCTAATTTAATTTTCCGTTTCGTTAGCGCTCTCTAGTGAACTGATTCCGGAAATAAACGCACTCTCTTCCCCATTTAAATGTAAAAAAATGTTCGTTTTTGGTCGCGGGGAAGACCGTTTTACTCCGGGACCGATTCCACTCTCTTAAATTAAGTCTGTATTCTTATTCGTTTAAGCTTTCATCTTCGGAGTCGATCGCGCGGTAGGGTAGAATTTGAGTGAGAGGTTTTTTTTTTAATTTTCCATTTCGTCTTGCGGGAGGTAGGAATAGAAGGGTTGGAGGAGGTGGCAGCGTTGCTGAGCCGGAGTCATCGTGATAGAGGTGTGGTGCCTCAAGGCACGGGCGTGTCTCATTCTCTTTCTCTCCCCCACCTCCTCCCCTTCCTTCGCTTTCTCCATCCCCTCCTCCCTCCGCTCGTCGCTTTCTCCCAACCGCCCGTTCCCCAACCCTTTGTCGGGGAAAGCTTCCCTTCAAATATCAGATCAGCCCATTCCTCCGCCTTCTCCCGTAGTCGGAAGTCTATAGAAACCGGACGTTGGTCGGTTTGCCTCCATCTCTCATCCCTTGAACCACCTAGGACGGACGTTTCTTTACGGTGGCTTGGAATAGGTTAGGTTCCAAATCGCCTTCGATTGAAGAGTTAGTTGCTGGACTTTTTTCGTCGTCTGCGAAAATGTTCCCCGTTGCTTTGCGTCTGTCTCTCGACGAGAATAACTCCTCCATCAGTTAGAGATTCACTTGATTGGGGAAACTTTTTTGTTTGCAAGAATGGGTGTCAGAGATGATCATTTCAAAATGCATTAGCAGGGAGAATAAATAGAAGCATAGTTCTGGTAGCATAGGTACAAATTGTCGAAAGATTTACACAGCGGAATTACGAGTCGTCAAAAATGTTCCCTTCCCCATTTACCGATTTAGTATGATGAAATTATTCCTCATTTTCTTTAAAGAGATTGTACCTGGCTTGAAATAATGCTCTTGCGTATATTTTCTTTTATGCTGTTACTATAACTGGAACCATATTATGCAACTGGCGTATTGAAATGTCTTTATATGATTGCATTTTGTATTGATTTTCATTGCAAAGCACCATAAAATAATGTTTTATTTTGTTTTATAGAACATTGACTGAATTTCTCATTTGTTACTTGCAGCCGTCAAATAACATATATTTTATAAACTTTTTACCTGTGTAATCACAGCAAGTTGTTTATTGCTGCTTATAACAAATTTTATATTATTATTATATTATTATCTTATTTTTTATTTAAGACTAAGATAACCGTCTAAGTAGTAGCACTTGAGATGTTATCTCTAGAAATTGCGCCACCCTGCTATCCTCACATTAACAATTTTATTTTGTAAATTTTAACATTTTTTTATCGTCTTTTAGGTTCAAGGTAAGCAGAGATAATACTCTATATTCAGTGTAAGATATTCATATAAACGGTTAGCTTGTAATTTTTTGTTATTATTTTAAGAAATCTATTTATTTAATCTAATCACAATGCAGTTAGGCTCTGGGTCTGGTGGCAAGGTCACTACAAAAATAAGATGTAAATAATAAGTTATATTTTTTTAAGAAGCAATAATTGTCATTTTCCCTATTATAAACAATATAATAAGTATACAGCTTCTATCTTGCGAGACGTTTAATTCTACTTCTGAAGAGGCGCAGATGAGAGGGAAAGGGCTCGAAGACAGCTACAGGCAGGCTATTCCAATCAGCAACATCCCTATTTAGGAAAGAATATTTTCCCCAATTTGTTTTTCGTTTAGGTGGCTCTATTTTGAATAAGTGGTCATTACGTCCCCTATATGTTGGTTCTAGGATGTATTTTTTTCAAAAGAACTTTCACCAAGAAGTGCAGGGCATCTAGTTATCTTTTTATGCCCCATTTTTAGCCTACTTTCCAGAATGGAAATAGACTTATAGTTTTGTCGTTGTGTCTGTCTGTCCATCCCCCCTATTTATTAACTTTTGAACCAATAGACCGATTTTCATGAAACTTGGTGGAAATCTCTTGCTATATGGGCCGAGCTCTCGAGGATAGTTTTTGTTGCGAAGATTGATGTCCCGGGTTCGATTCCAGAAACTATCCTTCCCATTTGATTTACAAGGAAAATCTGAAATCCACCATGCACATTAAAGTATCTTAGAATTGTAATATCGGGGAGAGTTATGTACTTTTCTCCGAGGAAAGGAATGAAGATTCTAATTTTTATTGTAGAATTTTGCTTATCGATTATATTTCTTAGAATTTCGCGTAAATACTGGCCATTTTGTAGTTTTTATCACTCATTACGAGAGTGTTGCCATAGCAACAACTATTGTTGGACTCAAATTCGGTATATTCTAATACGTACATGCGTTATTTTTTCTGCACAAATATGCGTGATCAATTTAATATTCCGTTCGAATGTATTTGTAATATTTTATAACGCTAAATTATGAAATTTTGGAACACAAAGAACTACATATGTCTTTTAAGCTATCAAATAAATGATTAAATGGAAAGTAGGCATCATAAGTTCTGTTTGGATCATCTTGTTTATTTAAATGATGTATTTTGTTTCATATTTTTAATTGGGGGTTTTGAGTCATTTGAAGTTGATATCGACAATAGAAATTTTTTAGCCTATTTTCCAAAATGGAAATGGGCTTTATTTATAGTTGCTTCGTTTTGTGTGTCTGTCCTTCCTCCCCTATTAACTTTTGAACCAATAGACCGATTTTCATGACACTTGTGGAAATCTCTTGCTACTGGGGCCGAACTTCTGAGGATAGTCATTGTTGCGAAGGTTGAAAGTCACGGGTTCGAATCCAGGAACTATCCTTCCCATTTGATTTACATGGGAAATCTGAAATCCATCGTACAGGGTCATTTTCTCTTGCACATTAAAATATCTTAGAATTGTAATATTGGAACAGGATTTGTATTATTTTCTGAGGAAAGGAATGGAGATTCTTATTTTTATTGTAGAATTTTGCTTATCGATCGTATTTTTTCGACTTTCATGTAAATACTGGCGTTTTTGCAGTTTATATCACTCATTACGTGTTGCCACTGAAACAACTATTGTTGGACTCGGATTTTGTATATTTTAATAAATACATGCGTTATTTTTGTCACAAAAACGCGTGATGTTTAGTTTTCTGATCGAATGTATTTATAATATTTAATAACCCTAAATTATGGAATTTGGGAACACAAAGAGCAACTTAACGGCGATGATTTTAATGCTATTAAAGCCAATATAAGTAATAGCTGCATTATAATTTAAAATAATTACCGTATATACCGGCGTATAACTCGACCCGGTATATAAGTCGACCTCGATTTTTCGGATTGTAAATACATGACTAGACATATATTCGCCACAGAAGTCAACCCCCCACGTTTTCGCTAAAAAACTTCCCATGGTATTTTTACTTTCTCCATATACGAAGTATATTGAAAAAGTGTAATTGCAAATGGATCGTTTATATTTTTGAGATTCAGTAATAAAAACAAAACTTAAAGTTTTAATTTTTATTAACTATTAGAAATAATTATCTTAAATCTTCTAAAATAAATGACAGATGTAAACAATGGAGCAGCTGATTCAAAATGGCGATCACCTATGCCATAAGATCAAATGTTTTTGTAAATATCAATGTTTTTAATCTGTTATTTAAGGGTCACATTTTATATTCGGCGTATAAGTCGACCTTAAGTTTTTGGATTTTATTAGCTTCAAAGGTCGACTTATATGCCGACATATACGGTATGTGGAAGGTAGGCATCATAAGTTTCGTTTGGATCATCTTGTTTTCATTATTGTTACAGGTTCAATTTGGCTCTGTCCAGATTGGATTGCTCCCTGATCCAGCAAAATGCCCTCTGGTGGTATGCAAGCTTCGTCCCATCCTCTAAGGTGGCCCCTTCGACCTCGTATTACTGCGGCCCTTGCTGCCTCTGGTTTGCTCCTGCTGCTGTTCACTGTGTCACGTCGCATCTGGCGGGGTGGTGGGAGAAAGGCTCGAGACCCTGGTGGGACAGGATCAAGTAAAAAGGTCAAAGAGAAAAAGAATCAAGTGCAGGAGTATTCGGGAGACGTGGAAAACTTCTTGGTGACATCAAGCAAAAAAGAGATATTGGTGGATTGCCCAAACAACTTGAAGACATTGGAACCACAGGCTTCTCCGGTGCAGCTGGTTGGTGTAGAGGAATCGTTGATTGAAGAAGTGGATGTGAAAGAAAAATTCATTAAGCAGTGCATAGAAGGGATATCCGTATCTGAAGAACAGATAGAGTCTGAGAATTTGGTCTCTTCTGCAGAGGCAAGTCTGCCATCAACCATCGTGGACTCCAGAAAGGAAGAGTGCCAACATCCTGAAAGTGTTAGTGTGGAACCAAGGGAGGTTTTGAGTTTGGATGTGGAACTGAATGAGGTGAAAGAGGTACCAGTTGATAAAAGTGAAATTTTGGATTGTCACACTGAATCAAAGGCTCCAAAAGCTGTTGAGAAGAAGGATATTGTGTCAGAAGAATCGGTTGCAGTCAGTATTATTCCTGAAGTGTGTAGGTCATTGTTAAGAGAGGTGGTTTCACCAGTGGTAGCTGAAGTTAGTGACACTGTGGAAGAGAAAAATAAGGGGGTGGTGAAAGAGGGAGAAGTTTCAGTGTGTCTTGAAGACTTAAAAGTCGAAGCAGAGGAAGTTGTACAACAAAATAGTTTGAAGGAGGAGAAGGTGGAGCCAACCGACATTTTACCTTTGACTAGTGAAGTGGTGAAGGAGGAGAAGGAAGATTTGCAAGGGACTGAAAACTGTCAGACTCCCAAGGTGACGAGGAGTAAGAGGTCCATCAGTATATCAAAGGAGGAAGAAGACATTGTCCAGGAGGTGGTTTCAGATCAACAAGTAAAGGAGGAGGTGATGCAGGCGAACCAGACGAAAGCAGACTTAGAGGAACAGCCAAAATCTAGTGCAAATCCTTCAGGGAAGAGAAAGGGTGATAAAGGGAAGAAGGACATCCCGGAAGTTGAGCTGAAAGGAGTTAAAGCAGAAATGGAGGTGAAAGACATGATGAGAAACAGTGTGGAGAAGGAGGGTGTTGGCGAAGTTGAGGAACATCTGAGCAAGTGTGAAGTTTCGACCAACCAAGTTCCTTTGGATTCTTCAGAGCTTGGTTCCCCGTCAATGTCCAATTTTCCAGATAACCGAAGTGAGGTAGGTTGAAAAAAATGTTCAGAATTACTCTTATAGCTTCACTTTTGCTCAAACTAAATGTTAAAATAACTTGAAAAAATGTTGTTCCCTAATACTTCATTTCTGACATCAAACAAAAATTATTTTAAGCTATTAGTTTTTATTATTTTTGACTAAATTTTAATTTCAAATGACCAGTATGAATTAATTACATTTTGTTGTTGATTATTTTAATAGGTTTATGTATTTCAAGGTTGAAATCATGATAGGAGATTCAATGTGAATGGTTTTTCTTTATTTATGAGGAGAGGACTGTTTAAATATAAAACTATGCAATATGTTATGTAATTATTATTTGTTTCTGTTTCTCTAGGAGTTGAAATGATAGTTGTTAGCTTTTCATCAATTTGCAGTCGAAGTCTTTTGAGCGGAAAGGAAGTACCATCATGTAAATTAATAAAAAATGAAGTTTGTTATTAAATTAACTATATATTTGTACTTAAACTTGGTGTTTTTCCTTTTAACACATTGAACACCAGGAGAGTCATATTTGATCTTGCGGCACTGGACCATGATGGTCAGATGCGAGTGTCAGATACTGCTGGTTTTGGAGGCCATTTGACCCATATTAATTTAACTGGTGGATCCAAAACTTTTTGCGGTTAGGGCACATTTCAGTGATAAAAAGAATTTCATGGCACCCCCAACTGAATCAGGGTTCTAAATTTATGCATATGGATTTGGAAGCATCCATATATTGGTACTATGTCACTATCAAATTATTATGGGAAAGATTATTGCCCTAATGACATATCAACCTTTTACAAATTTTTCATTTATTTACTTAACCCTTTGCACTCATTTTTTCATATAGTGTTCCCCAGCCAGCTCAAGTTTTATGGGTAGAAATCACATCTACTTTCTTAGGTAACATGAATATATAATATTATATTCAAAGCAATATGTATGTCAATCTTTTGGGGGAAAAGAAGCAACCGTGGTCTATTAGGAGAACAATCACTAGAAAACTAGATGAAAACATGTATGAGAGACAAACTATTGGTGGGAGATATTGGACAAATATCAAATACTTTCGATAAACAAAGTGTGAAATGAACCGGTATCAATTTCGTGTAAAAAGTAAATAGATATCTTCAGCATTGTGCGAAGTACAATGTAAACTAATACTTGAAGTTGAACCTTCGCGTCAGTGACCAATTTTCTCCCGATGCATCAGTAGAAAATTGGTTTATGCAACCTGCATGATGCCTCAATAATCGTGCAAGCCTGAAGATAGTTATATTTTATCTGAAATAATTTATGATAAAATTTATCCATTTTGTGTCAGGATCATTATAGATGTATGTACTACAAACAGTAATGAATTGACAAACCTGAAAGTAAAAAGTTGCGAAATATTCAAGGTGAACCCAGTCCGGCATTGAGCAGATCGGTAAAAATGCAATGTTGGATGAGGTCCGACATATGAGTGCAAAGGGTTAATGAAGTTTTTCACAGCATCTCTGGGTGAATTGGAAAAATCTAGTTTCAGGAACATTAAAAACCTTTTGATTCATTATTATTGGCTCCCATTCTGTTGTTTCATTAAAAATAAAAAATAACTTGTGGGATGAACAACAGTCAAAACTTGATTTAGCACCACCATTTGTCCGGCACTGACGGCATTAAAGCGGGGGTGGCGGTTAATCGAGGTATATGCTTGCTCTATTTAATCATAAGATGGAAGCTCTGTACAAAATGATTCATGGGAGGTATACAGGGATGGCACTATATAGGGGAAGGGCACTAAATCAGTGTTGACTGTATTTTATTTTATATACAGGGTATTCTGTGTCCAATATTATGGAAGATTCTTTAGGAGTAATTCTGAGAAAGAAATGCTATGAAAGACTAAAATTAGTTAGTTACATTTTTCTAAAAATCCATTCATCTATAACAAATGTAAATACAGGCATCCCTTGAGATATGCTCATTTAAGATGTCTTTTTGCTAATACATTGTGACAAAAGTAAGGACAAAATTTGTGATACACAGTCTTCCCTCACTAATACAACAATTTAAATCTTTCATCATCATGACTAAATGTTTCTCTTGATTAATGTTCTCAGTAACAAAGATTAACCCCTCAAGCATTAATTTTTCCATGTCATTTACACCTCTTAGCATGTCTTTTTTCAGCTATGCCAATTTCTGAGCAGATATATGCCCTTAGTACATCGTTGCTAGCCAACACACGAGAGCTAGAAGCCATTTTGAAATGACTGAGGGTTTTATCATAGGACAGACCCAAGGAAGAAAAAATAGCTAAGAAGTAAACACGACAATTTTTGTGTATTAAATAATAACCCTCATCTTGGAAAATAAGGTTAAAGTTGCATCTAAGGCAGTGTTTCTCAACTGGGGGTCCTCACGTGATTTCTCGGGGATCCATGAGTAGAACAAGGCTATTATTTATTTATATAACATGTTTGATCCTGTGCACAGCTCGGATTAATATTTCAAAATTAAAAAAACAAGAGAATGAAAGAAAAATGTATGAACTTTACATGGGGAGGGGGTCCGCAGAAATTGTGAGACTTCATAGGGGATCCGCGACTCCAAAAAGATAGAGAAACACTGATCTAAGAAAAAACAAGGTATTTCCCTTGAAATAAAACTCAAAGTGGTAAATTGCTCTGAAAAAGGACTGTGTGGATGGAAATTGCTACAGCTTTGAACCTTCCGCCAGCAACTGTGTGTACAATATTTAAGTCTAGTGACAAGATGTGAAAAATTGCTACGATTTCAAGTGCTTCTCGAATTACTCTTGTGAAACTGAATCCTATAATGGTGAAGATGAAGAAGTTACTTAATAACTGGATTGATGAGCAGGTTCAAAGGAATATGCCTTTAATTACTCTTTAAATTAAGGGAAAGGCAAATTATTGGATCAACATATTAACAAACTGTGGACAGTTGTCAATATTTAGGTAATGACTAAGTTTAAATATTCGAACTGAGAAAACATTAATCATTAAAACATAGTTATATGGGAAAATGCCTCCTGAGATGTTTTTCAAGATACGCTCAGTTTCCTAGGAACGCATTCACTACATATCTTGAGGAAAACCTGTAGTTCAGTGGTTCTTAACCTGTGAGGCTCATCCTCCTAGGAGACCATATGAAGATTCCAGGGAAGGCACTAAGCATTTTGCACCAAAATCAATTTTACCTCAAATTTCTACCTCTCATAGGTTTCTAATGCTGTCCAATTTACCTGTTTTCTTTTATAACTATTTAGATAATACAAATCTTGTACTGATGTATGCTCTGCCAACTTGTCACTTCCATAACAGATGTAGCGCAGATGAATGGATTTATTATATGTAGAAATAATATATGAAAAAACTACATGGATTATTTTAGGCAATGACAACTTATTGCCGACTGCCCAAAAAATGACGCTTGACTGTCAGCTGTGAGTTGTATGTCAAAGCCGAAATGAAACATTAGAATTCACTAAAGAAGCACACAGTCAAACCCAGCTCTTGTGCTTATTTAAGCAGACAGAAATCTATGTCATAAAAATTGGTTAATATTACCCTTAAAAACACAACAGATATTTTTCTCGGAGAAAGAGGGGAGTGTGGGAGTTTTAAAAGATCAGAAGGGAGCGTAGGGATTTTTGAAGGTCAGAAGAGGTGTGAGGATCTTAGAAGATCAGAAAAAGGCTAAGAACCACTGCTGTAGTTTCTTTCATTTTTCTAAAAGTTTGTTCATCTACAATAAATTCTCAATGCTCCTGAAGAAATAACACATGATCAGCAGCCCCATGTCTGCAAATCAGTTGTACTTCATTTTGAGATATGCATCTGAGCTGAAATTAAAAATAATTTTTTTTGTGTAAAACAAGCATTAAGCAAATATAGAAAAACAAAGTTATTTTCATTGTTAAATAAAATCTTTTGAAGCCTATTACGAGTTATGTTTTCATGTATCATTTACTGCTCAAAATTACTCCAGCAGTCTTATGTAATGTTGAACAGGGTTTTAGAAGCCCTGTGTATAAATATTTTCTCTTGTAATTTTTGAAATGCCTCAAAATTGGTCCCTGGAGCAGTGAGAATCAAATAATAGTCAACAAAATTACTAAAATATTTGTTAAAATAGTTTGAACTAAAATATCAATGGCCTTGGTGACAGTTATTTGCAAAATTGCCTCAGCAGTTAGCTTTTTAATTGTCATATGTTTTTATTCTAGAAGAAATTTATTTTTTATTTTTTGCAATTTAACCTTTATTGTACAGATTTGAATGACTGCCTGCCAACAGTGCCTACATTTTGTGTACATTTAACTGTATGCACAGCCACTAAAGCTGTTTCTTTTAGGCATAGACTGAATTTAAGTTTACTGTTCTGATTAGTTTTTATTTAGAAAAACTTATTTTTGGGCAAATTAACATATTGTATTAGTGATCAGGAAATATAAAATTACCTGGATTTATTTGGTATTGGCTTCAGTATTTCATATTGCATAGAAAACTTTGGGTGAGAGGTTCAAAATGGTATGCTCGTTTAAATCACTTTCATTAATTATAAATTGCCATGCATTGCAATAGCAAATTTTTGCTATTTGAATAACACCTTCATTAAGAATAGCATGTTATATCTTCCCTTTTTTTTAGCTTTGAGTCTGTTTGAAACTTTTTCGAACTAGACAATCACTTATACAAAATCATTCTTTGATCCTCTGTATTTTTAGGGATCTAGTTGTGGTGACAGTGGGAAGGGTCGTAGTGATGTGACCACTCCAGGTGGCCTTGATGAGGAGAGGGAAGTGAGTTTCCCTCGCCACTTTTCTCCTCCATGCTCAACATCTGGACCTGAAGAGGAAGAGGAAGAAAATGTCAATGAGACTGTGGAGGATGGCAACATGGAGGGAAACTCAGGAGAAGCAGTTATGCTTGGCAATCCAGCAGGGGTGTTAGTTGATGGTTCATTGGTGCCTATGGGTGTTCCTATGCCTATGTATCCTGGGATTGTGCCAGTCGCTCCTCCACCTTCTGTCTATGAGTTTGTGATACCTCAGGGATTGGTTGGTCGACTGATAGGGAAGCATGGGTCTTTTGTGAACCTCATCAAGGCAAGGACTTCAGCTAGCATATTCATCAAGACCCATCCAGAAACATCGAAGCTGAAAGTGTGTGCCATTGAAGGTAAGGAATGTTTGTTTTTTTCTTGTCAATAAGAAAATTTTTGTCTTATTTTGGATGCTGGTGGATAATTGTGATAGTTTATAAGAGATGGAACAGTTCAAAAGGTACGTAATGGTTTTTTGTTTTTGTGATCTTTTCCTCAAGGGATAATAGTAAAGGCAAACATTTTCACCTCAAAATTAAAGCTCTGGTAACAACGCCCATTATTTTTCTTTTGTTAAAAATTATTTATGGTTAATGTTTTGTTTAGATTCTTTGTTTCAATGTAACAACATAGGTTGCTTCTAAAATCTATTTAGCTTAGCATAAGGTTTTGGTTACAGTTTTATAAATCTCATAGTTTTTAGTTTGTTTTATTTTAGAATCTTAAACTGCTTGTGCATGTCCTTTTTTAGTGAAAGCTTAGAATCCTAGGATTGATTGGTGCTTCTTTTCCCTATTGGGAAAGTGGTTGATCTAAGGTGCATGTTGCACTGTAAAATTGCTGTGTAGGAAAAACAATGGTTTTTGCAAATCAGTATAATTTCCTCTATTATCTTATTCCGAGAAACTTCGAAATGAAGCTCATTAAAGGGATGACTTTGCATGCTTAAGATGATGTTGCATGCTTAAGATGATGTTGCATGTTTAAGATGATGTTGCATGTTGAAAATGACTTTAAATGACTTGGCTGTAATTCATTCAAACTAAACTAGTTTTTACTGAAAATTCATGAGATGCACAGTATTTCACTCATTTCTGGATGTAAAAATTATGAAGTTTTGGCACTTGTATACTTGAATATATTTCATAGTGCCACCCTATTAGCTGTTATATGAATTTCATTATTACATGTCCCACCTTTAGGTATTTTGAGTTTTCTTATATCAGTAAAATAATACAGTTGTTATCTTTATATGGAAATTTATTAATAGCATGAATTTCAAAATTTTGCTGAACTATATGGGTCGAGTTTGCACTCTTTAGTAGTTGATTTTTCAATAGTATGAAATGTCTGACAACTGTAAAAAGAAAAATGTTACATCTAGATACTTAGACGATACCATTAGAATTTCAATCATGAGTACAGGCATCCCACGTTATAGTGCATTTCACTTAGTGCGGTTTCATTATATTGCTCTTGCTAAGTGCTGAATCATTGACACATTGTTTTAGTCTTATATTACAAGCACATAACTTTCTCATAACATTATGCCTAAATAGTATTTGTAGGTAACTTATGATTAAATTAAACATCATTCAACTATCCAATCAACAAAAAATGTAATCTCTTCTATAGTTTCTTGGTGATATTTCCATGGCATCTAATCTAAATTAGATTTTTTTAAATATCAGGATTAATAGATCCATCATACCAGATTTTGCTGCAACAAGTAGCCTTCATTTATTTTCATATCCATATATTCTACATGTAGGACTTATTAGCTTCTCCATTAACTTCCAATGGTTATGAATTATTTGACAATAATAACCTTGCACGAAAAGGATTTTCGTCTAGAGTCATTCTGAGGCCAATTCACATCTACAAATATATTACATATTTGTACGTGCAAACATGTTGGGATGGCAGCACTGAAGGCACAGCTATTTCAGTCAGCAAGTTCACCACTCTACCTTAATAAGCATGAAAATAAATCCCTGCAAGAAGCAAATGTAAACCCCTTCAACCTCGTTTAGTCTTATGTGGTTTAGTCACATGATTAGTGTGTTGGTGGAGTTATTTTCTATTTTTTTGAACCCTTCTATTATTTGTAATGAAACAAAAGCATGGAAATACATGTGCTATAAAGGAACAAAGAAAACCTTTGTCACTTTAAGTGAAACTTGAAGTAATTTTACAAATTGAAAGTGGAGAATGGCAAGTTAATGTTTGCAAAACCTTGAAATGAGCAGAATCGATGATAAGATAAAATGCTATATGCTTTTATGTGTTCATAACAATAAGTGCAAACCAGACTGGAGGCTGGTTTTTCCAAAGTTGATGTTCCGAATTGATTACTTATATTGGCAGGAAATGTTTCAGTATGTGTTAGTCATTCGAAGGAATTCTCATACCATAAATACCATTTGTAATTCATAGTTGATCAGTGATAGAGGAAAAATAGGAAAACAAATTAATAGCGCATTATCAGGTTTAAAATACTAAAATCAATGTCAAAATAACTTTCTGACTTATATTTTGCATGTATTTTTTAAAAAACAAATTTAATAAATGTTACTGTGTATATTTATATGAATCAACTGTCCATTGCTGAAGGGTAGTTGAGTGGAAAAGAAAATATCCCATTTGTTCACTCATCTATGCTCAAGCCGAGTTCAGTAATAATCGTCTCCATGGCAACAATTTGATGAAATGCGATTGAAAACGCAAAAACACTATGTTTTAGTAGAAATTCAAGAAAATATGATAAATTATCAAAATTCTGCGATAAGAATTGGAATCTACATTCTTTTCCCCTTTGAACAGTACAAACCTCACTCGATATCAAAATTTTAAGATATTTTAAAGTATTAAAGAAAACATCTCTGCACGATGGATTTGAGACTTGCTATGTAAAACAAATAGGGAAAAAGGTTCCTGGAATTGAACCCGGGACTTCAGTCATCGCAAAATAAAATATAGTCCAAAGGTGGGCCCTGGTAGCACGAGCCCCATACCAAGTTTCATGAAAATCGGTCCATTGATACAAAAATTGTTAGTAGGACACACACACACACACACAGCCAGGACAATTTCATAAGGCTATGTTTCTTTTGGAAAGCAGTCTAAAAACCATGTTTAAATTGTTTCTGTGATTTAAGCATGAAAATATACCTTATATTGGGAATTCATTGGCATTGAGAGTAGGTTGGGAGTCCAGGTTAAATCTATTTACATTAGTTTTTATGAGAAAAATTCTCTCGCTTGATGCAGTTTCAGTTAGTGCTCTGTTTTTTCAGGAATCAATTAAGAGCACTAAGTGGGGGATGCCTGTACTAAAAAACTCCACTGCAGACAATGACGTTTGTATGCATGTTTTAAGATGGCACTGAGCAGGACATATACAGCCCATAAACATTAATTTAGAGAATTAATGGTCCACATCAAGAGGAAACAGTGGCTAGTGTTGGAATGTCACTTCTATGTGCCCTCTGTAGTGTACTCAAATAGTGTGGATCAATTGAAAATTAGTTTTACTAGAGCATAGTTAAGGAATTAGCTGGAGTTCTGAGGCATTTGTACGTATACTTTTATAGAAGATCCCTTATATCAAGACAAAAATTTGAAGTAATAATAATGTTTTCAAATTATTTTTATTAGACTAGTTATTATCCCAAAGGAAAAAGTATTTGAAAAAAAATGACTATTCTAGAATATGTATTTCAAAAATCATTCTGTGATGAGTTGTTATTTTCTATGAATTCTTTTGTCATAAAATTATGCACCCAGTAAATTAGAAAGTTGATTCTAACTCCTGTGCCCACAAACCATGCAAACATTAACAGTTTGCTTTGTTGTTTTTAGTGGCAATATGGTGTAGGTCAATTAACTGCATTTTCATTATGTTTAGAAATTATTTTAGTTGTATGTTTTCTGTTTTAGTTTACTGCAAGTTTTTAAAATTTTTTTATTCCTTTGTAAATCTTATTTTGTTTTTTTTTTTAATTCTTGGAAATAATTGTATTTAATTCTAATCAGTTTGATTCATGGTAGAAGATGTTTTAATTGTTTGAGGAAATATCATGTTTGATTAGTTTGTATATGCTGAATTTTGTGCTTGCTGTGTACGAATATTTTTTCTGTTGGATTTTGCTTTCATTACTTGAATTAATTTTTCCTTTATTTTCTTTCACTTAATGTATCGTATACTTCATAGTTGACTTAATTTTGATTATCTGTCTTAAGCTGTGGTGATTGTAAAATTTTTAAGAAAAATTTTAGTCTAATAGTTTCTTTGCATTTTCAAGTATATGTGGCGTGTATTGAAATTACTGTAATTTTATTTACATTCCATCTAATTATCCTATTTCTTTTATTGTTGCTTTGCACCTATTAGGTACTGACAGTGAAATACAAGCTGCTCTGGAAATGGTAAGGGAGAAGTTTCCACAGAGGAGGTATTCGTCCATGACTTTGGAACAGGTGTTTTTCCTTCCACTCCCTCCACCTTCATTTACTCTCATCCCCGATAGCTTGCATGTAAGTATATGATTAACTTTAATTCTAGATTAAATATATACAAATTGTGGTTGGGATGAATTGAATTTCTTGAATTTTGAGCTAGTATGTAAAACGTTGAACAATTATTTGAGTGTATAATTTTTACCTTTTTGTCTAAGCTCGAAGCATAAAGTCATGGCAGCTTCCAAAAAGTTGATGAGAAGTTTTGCGGTTTATTTTTATGAGTTATTCGTATGTTATGGGGAAGTTTTACAGTTTACTTATATGAGTTATTCATATGTTATGGTGATTAAAATCTTATAAATAAAGAGGATAGTTTGTCTGTATATAACCATTATGCATCTTATAAATAAAGAGGATAGTTTGTCTGTGTAGAACCGTTATACAGGTGGCATACATTACAGGAAAATTGTTTTAATTAAAGAAATTCAAAAATTTTGTTTTCGTAACACAAAATACACTTATGCATTTACTTTTTTATTATTGGCTGAATATTTCACGAAGTAAATAAAATCACAGTATTGCAGTTTGTGTTTAAAATACAGAATTAATAAATTATCAAATTAATTACTAAGTGCATAAGATGCTTTGATTGACAGAACCTTTCTTTCGATTAATTATGTTATTACACAAATATAGGTAATTTAAGCTATTGAGTGAACAGTTGGGATGTACATGGGTTTCCCGTGGTACAGAAGAGCTTTTCGTCAAATTCGCCGAAGTATTATCGTAGATTAAAAGTAGATACACGGGAACCTCGCAGCAGTCAATCCCTTGGACCGTCATTAGTGGGCGAGATCCTTCAAGTCCTCAGCTCTGTAAACCCTTGCTCGACTCCTGAGCTCACCTTTCCCAGTGAGATATCCCCTGACCATGGGGTTGATTAAGAACGAATTAATCAAAACATTTTAAATGCATTTCTGATGAGAATGCATCTCTTTTTAACTCTGTACGCAGTTTCCCGACTATGCACATCTTTTAAATGGCTTTGTACAGCAAATATTAAGGAAGTTGATATTTTTTGCTCCGAGATACCAATGCAGTGGTTTGTTTCCCACAGTTTCTGCCACATTTAAACGCCCGTGATTGACATACTGAAGTACAATTCAAAACCACTTCAAGGATTCACAGGCGGCTCTGAAAAGAGACTTTTGGGAGCACAATTAACACGGACTATACACAAATAACATTTAGAGGCTTTTAAGAAGTCAAGCAAAAAAATTCTACAAAATCATTTCAACTATACTTTATCTCTATTATTCTCATAAGACTATTATTTCATTTTTGCAGTATAATATCATGACTTTCAAATTCATTGTCATCAATTACAGCTGCAATTTCATTTATTAACGGTGAATTGAATCTTCAAGGATGCTCTCCACATGGCACTCTATCTGATTTTATGAACAATTTCATCTCGTTGTCAGGCATTCGTTCCAATGCTGTTCTGAATGTTTGTACTTATAAATTGCAAGAGGAACATTTCTTGTAGGGATTTTACTATCGATGCATTTGTTCCAGGATTACGCCTACATCTTTCATCAACTTGTGCATTTTCATCACCAATAAAGTACATTTGAAGAAACTTATGATTCTGATGATTGACTGGTAACAACGAACTTAAACTATGATACTCAAACTCGAAAAGTTGATTGAAATCCATAATTTGGAACTGGATGATTAGACCCAAAAGAAGTCATTTGAAAACATGAATTCTCAGAGAAATTATCTGTATTGGCTCACAGGGTATCAAATTCTACCAAAACAAAAGACATGTTCCAGTGAAAAGAGTTAATGCAAAAAGAGTGGATAACTAAATAATGATACCCACATTCTATGTTGTGAACTTGGAGCTATGAATGCACAAACATCATATAGGCCAGTGCCCCCATTTAAGTGTCTAGTTTTTGACACTTAAACTCCTGACTTGGTTATTTTGCCTATCATGTTCTAAAATGTTTTGCTGGGGATATTTGATGAAATTTATTAGTCTCATAATTTATTACAATCTACATTAATAAATGCATATCAGCTAGATTTCAAAAACTGATTCTGAATGCACCTTAATATCCATGTCTCTCAGCCAATATTATTATATAGTTATACTCTAACTCATATATAGTTATTCTCATAAGACAAGTGTGAAATGGATATTTATGTGGTAAAGTCAAAAAGGTCCTGCACTGTCTGTCATAGTGCTACAAGTGCTTGACAGCAGATCATAAGTGCATTATTATCAAATATTAACCTTTAGCTATACAGAGGGCATAATCCATTCTAATTGTATCACGAGTTTCTTTGCTATAAGCTATGGAGTGTTGTTGGTGTTCATGCAATTTGGAAGTTAGCTTTGGTAATGAAGGAGAAGTCATTGCAGCAACACAGGTGGTGCTGCAGCTCCAGCAGTTGTACAAACACTGGCAGAAGTGCACTATGGTGGACTGAGAATAATTTTGGGGAGGATGCACTTAATGTTATTAATTATCACCATGATAAATGAGCTAAGCACATCAGTCTGACTTCAAAATTGCAGAAACACTGACAATACTCCACAAGTTATTTATATCAATAGAACTAGTAATACAGTAAGAACAGATTTTGTCTCTCTGTATAGCTAAAGGTTAGTACTTCATAATAATATATTCGTGATCTGTTATCAAGGGTTTGTAGTGCACTCTGTTGGACAGTTAGGCAACTTTTTGACTGTACCATGTATATGTTTGATTAAGACGGAACTCAGGGAATATTCCAATAAGAGTTCCTATTATGTTCTGTTGACCTTCAGTTGACAAGATTTTTAATGAATTTTATTTTTTAATTTTAGCTACACTTGGTCGAAGGCGTGAGCAATGATGTCATTCTCTCTGCCATGGTATCCCCTAGCCATTATTTTCTTCAACAACCTACTCATCCGACATATCCCACATTGGCCAAACTTGATATGTGGATGTCGGTCTGCTATCAGGGTGCAAATGCTCCCCTGCTCCCTGAAAATGTAGAAGGTAAGTTTTTGTTGAATTCAGCACCATACCTTGTCATCTAGAGATGGAAAACATGTTAATGGAAAAGCACAACTTCTGTACATATGTTCTAAATAAATCCAATGTAGGTATTTTTGTTTCCAGGAGAATTTTAAATCTTGACCACTTTTATTGCTAAGCAAATATCTTCTAATAATATTTGTTGATTATTTTAAAAGAAATTTATAGGTCTCTTACTCTTATTATTGGATTTGAAAAAGTATTTCAATTTTGGTTTAAAATACTTCTAAAATTTGTGTTAATAACTTCTGAAAAGTTAGAATTTTTGAAAGATTACTTAATTTTTGTGCAGGGACTATATTTAAATTTGAATGTTCACAGCGGGTATCATTTGTGCTGCGCCAACTATGGGAGGATGGTATCGAGCCCAAATAGTGGCTGTGGAAGAGCAACCATCTGTAACCGAAGACGACTCCACCGAAGAAGGTGAACTTGTAAAATGGTGTGATATACGATTTGTCGACTATGGAGGTTATGAAAGGCTACCATCGCATTCACTTCGTCAGATTAGGTCAGACTTTATGACACTTCCATTCCAAGCATCCGAGTGTTACCTAGCATCAGTCGTTCCTGCACCCACATCAGATGGTAAATGCACTCACTCAGTGTATACTAATCTTGTTTAATAAAGCAAACACATCACAAGAACCAGATGTTTCTGCTAAAAATTCCTATACATCTGTAAAAGTTGAATCAAGTTTATGAAAATGATGCATCAAAGGTTTTGTTAAAACACTTGTACTAAAAAGTTTGATGTGTTCTATTTTTTCTTTAGAAAACAAGACTGCTGGTGGATGGAGTATGGAGGCTTATAGTCTTGTTGAAGAACTAACTCAGGCTCAAGTGATTCAGGCACAAGTTGTGAGTCATGCTCACGATGGCCTTCCTCTTGTGTTCTTGTATGCTTACTCGCATTCCTTTGGTCAGGTAAGCTTTCTAATGAATTTCATATTGGCAAATTTAATTAACGCTTGGTATTATTGATTTAAGATTAAAATTCGAGGAAAAAGGTTTTTATAAAAGTTTTAAAACTGGAGCTATGTTTATTCAGGAGGTATGAGTGGTGGTCTGGAATTTGGTTCAAATTAACTTTATTTTTTCATTATGAAAGTATTTTATGTTGAGAAGTATTCAATGTTGGAGCCCCTTTCTATCATTATTAGATTTTTGTATTTTTTTATTATACAAGTAGGAATAGATGCATTGAAGTAGCTTTAAGCATCTAAATCAGGGATGGCAAACCTATGGATCACATGCCACTTTTAGCACGAGATGATTTTGGTGGGCAGGCAACAGAAAAAAAATTATACTCGACTGTTTTAACCGTCACTTTGTGGAATTCCATAATGAAAATTTAAAGAAAAAATTTGTAAAAACAAAGTTTATTGAAAGACTTATAACAAATTACACTGAAAATAAAAATGATGACCTAGGTTTCTACTCAGTCAGTTCCTGATGATGAATCTGCGAGTCAAAACCTAAGTAATCAACCATAAATGATCTGGAACAATAGGTCATTTTAGACAAATTAAATTTTATATACCAATTATTGTTTTTGAACTCTAAGTCTTAGGGTATGGCCAGACCGAAGAGCATGCGAGCGAGCAACAAAAAAAGATAGAACACATTGTTCTTTATTTAAGTGGCCATACTGACACGAGTGTGTAAGTGATGTTGCTGAGCACGCAAGCAATGTTGCTTTGAATTAAAACCTGTTCTATCTTCTGAGTGATATCGCTCGACTCAATGTCATAATACCAACTGTGCATGTGTAGGAGTAGCACTACAACCTAGAGCTCTGCACGGACCTGATTTTCTATGCCCAGCCCATACAAATTCAGACCCGGTCCGTACATTGTCGAATAAATTTTAGGTCTGGCCCGGCTCGTGAGACTAGCCTGTTTAAAGCCCCTTGGCTCTAAAAATGTAATTATTGTATTCCAAATTGTCGACCAACATGTGGGCTGTTCAATAATTTGAAAAGGATTTTTTTATTTCACCTATTTGTATTCCTTGGAAGACCACAAACAAAACAAATTATTATACAAAATACACAAATATAATGTTATAAGCAAAAAATATATTAACCAATTTAGTATGGAGGATGAGCCACACTCGTTCTTCACTATCCCTGGGTTAATTTACCTTAAAAAAACATGCCACTTTTTTGCTTGAACCCATTCAGTACGGAGGACTATAGTGCTTTTCAGATGAATTTGTGGGTGAGAGATAGAGAGAAGGTTGAGTGTGACCTTGAGGGAACCAATGAGAAGGAAGCAGGCGGAGCTTCAGCGAGCAAGACCTCTCTTTTTCTTTGGTCTCCCTTGGGGTAACATCGTCTCTTTAGTGTGCTCTGTTGCCACGTGTTTACGCTGCTGAGGTTTGCTGTTAACGTTTTTTTAGAAAGTGAGGAAGATGATGACGGCAAAGAAGACGAAAACTTGGCTATGCCATTATAAAATGATATATTTCTTAAATAATAAAATGCTCTGTGAAGAAAGTTGTATTTATTTACAGTGTAGTTTATAAATTCTATACTTTCTAGAATTAACGTCTTCCATGGTAATGTAAATACTCATAAAAAGAAAGAATTTAAAACAAGGAAAGGACTGTTGAATAGCATATGAAGGGGGATTTTTAAAGAATACGGTAAAATATCGATTTTACATTTTCTTTGATTTAATGCTTTTCTTCTTGATCCCAGCAATTGGTACATAAGGAAAATTTTACGCTTAATCAGTCTATTATAAAACTTGAAATCGAGGTTTTACTGTATATATCTGTGTAGGTATGTGTATAAGAAAAACTAAAAATAGATTTGTATGATTAGAGCGTGTGGCATAAGGTTGCTATTACAATGTATTATAACGTTCACCATTCTCTTTGTCTTGCGTGCTCACTTCATGCATTTGTGTGGAAGATATGGCAACAGCGAGTAGTGAAGGGACACTGCCTCCACCCCACTCCACCCCTGAGAACCTAAAGCATGCGAGCGGTCCCGAGTACAAACGAACTGTCACCCACAAACTCATCTGAAAAGCACTATAGTGTGACTCGTCCTCTGTACTGAATGGGTTAAATAAAAGCTAATGCAAATCGTATGCGTAAATTTTAGACATTGATTAAAATATTTCAGCCCGTCAAAGGCCGAAAATTTTTATAATAACCCTGATACATCCAGTGATTTTTAAAGCCCGGCCCGTAATTACTGTGTTAGGCTGAATATTGTCCCCCCCCCTTTTAAGCCAAAATATTAGTAAGAAAAGTAAGGACTATATTTTCGCCCAAAAAATTTGCAAATGAAAATATCACTGCCAGAAAATTTCTTGATACATATGCCCCAATAACTCAATTCTTTTTGTTCACTCTTTGGAATCCTTGCCTTAAATGTATCTATTTTTATAATAGCAAGAATTGCAGAAGTTTTTGCTTTGAAAGTATTGATTGTCCAACTCCATCTTTTCCCTAAGTCCTGAATAATGTGGTGCCACCTATCGTTATTTTAGAGAAAATGTTACTACAACGAAAGAAATTATCTTCGTTATCTGTCAATCCGTAGGCAACTCTGTCAGCTGATCAGATTCCAGCTTGCACAGCTGTTGATTGTATATAATGCAGTTGCATTATAAAAGTATTACTTATGTAAATCAAACCAAGGTGTTGAAGGTGTTTCAACTATCTACAGAATGTATTCCTTGATGTGATATTCCAAGGCATAAATATTGGAAGTAACGAAAATACGGGTAAAATAAATTATGAAAGGAATATGTTAACTGGAAATCTGGTAATAATTACTTTTTATACAGGCACGATTCAAGTGGATAGGAATGAAATTTAAATAACATTCATAAATGCAAATTTTTCAAATTTAGTCCAGTAACACTTGATACATATTTAAATTATGCCTGCAACTATACATGCAAAACATAATGTCACCATTTCATTGTAAATTGCTAACTGGAACTAAATTGCTTGTGAATTTTAAAACTCGTTCTTTAGAATATTAAAAGTGAGGTCTGTAATGGGGTTCAAACTTTTTCCAAAATTGAGGCTTCAGAAATAGAGGGGGAGGGGGACTATATTCAGGAAGGGACTATATTCGGACTAATATGGTAATTCCAAAGGTTTGGCCCATGCCCGGCCCGTGCAGGACTCTACTACAACCACATGACTCAGTGCTGCAGTTCGAAGAGAAAACATGTTGGAAGAAGTGATCGCCTTATTTACTGTTACTAATTATGCAGAAATTTAGTTAGGAAATTTAAATTTAATTAACATTTCTTAATTGATCAATCGGATAAACACCACATCTCTTTTTCTTTAATAAAAAATGATGTTTTGCAAACGAATTTTCTACTAGTAGAGAGCACTGTGAAATGTCTTCCATGACGCCATGTCACGGACCAAATCCCAAAACAAGACTGTTCATAGTTACCATTGTAGCTTGCCAGTCTGGCCAGGCTGTCACTTGTCGCTCTTCAGTCTGGCCGTACCCTTAGAATAAATCATCATAGTAAAAGCATAAAATTTCTTCTTTTTGGATGTATTTTAAATTGGCACATAATTTAGAAAAGGAAAGCCAATTTTTGTAATTTATGCACCCAAGCAAAAAAAAGGTATGCCATCCCAGTAGGGGCTTAACCAGTGGCATAGCATACTGACAGCGAACCGGTACAGTGAACTGGAGCATTTCTCAAACATCTGAATGCCCAGCATCCTGCCATCAGATTCATGATGGAAACGGAAGAAAATGGACAGTTACCCATTGTGGACGTGTTAGTCACGAAATGACTGAACAGAACCTTAGGCCACTCAGTATATTGGAAAAAGACTCATACAGGCTGGTATCTGAATGCTTCGTCGCACCACCATCCGGTCCAAAAAAACTCCCAGGTGAAGACGTTGCTCCATAGAGCTTACTTCATCTCCAATGCCGAGTCCCTGCCTAAGGAGAAAGAACATCTACTATTCGCCCTACAGAAGAACGGATATTCCAGGCAGATGATTCTTAAGAAGACTGCCCAAAAGGACATGGAGATAAACAACCCAGTTAAGGCCTTCAAAAGGGCCAGCGAGAGCCAAGAGGGAGAGACAGATAAGAAGCTGGTCGCATATGCAGTGGTCCCATGTGTATCAGGTGCAATGGAAAAGATACCCAGAATCCTAGCCTGCCATAACGTCATAACAAGATTCACGTCGGTAAAGAAGACCTGTGACCTACTCCCAAAGGCCAAGGACCGCATATGTACATGTACGAGGGCATCGACGAGATCAAATGCACGTACGTCTATTCTTACATCGGTCAAATGGGAAGATCCCTAAAATGCAGACTAAAAGAACACCAAAGGGTGCTGACCAACAAACAAGTCCATCTCTCTGCCGTCGCAAACACGCATGGTTGGAACCGGGGCATACCATCATCATTGAGGATGTGAAAGTTATTGTGAGGGAAAACATATTCTCCTAGATTAATACGTGAAGCCATCAAAATAACCAAACATCCTGCTAATTTCAACAGGGAAGATGGGTACACCCTTGCAGGTACATGGAAACGGGTATTCCAGCCTACCCGTCGAAGAGACTATGCCCCAAAAAAGGGCTGATGAGAATCGAGCACCAATCACAGTGCTCCAGACCAGAGAGCCAATCACAGCTCTCTAGTGCCAGCTGTTGTGCCCATATATACCGGGCAAAATCCTATGGACACCACTTCGACCTGAAGATGTTTCCTGGAATGGAAATGAAACTGTTGTCATCACAAGTCACCAGGCGCGGTGGATCACCAAAAGCCATGTATCCAGTTCTGCAATCTATGTTTCTTGGTCAAAGTTGCCAGTTTAATTCAGTTGTTATCACTGAAACTGCTACTTAAAAGGAGTATATTCATGTTACAAAAGATGTTTCAATCCTTTGTGCTCATTTGTCAGACTTCTGTCATACTGGCTTTTCCTGTGTTATTATGTATCAGACAACAAATTAACTAAGCAACTTGGTAAATTGATAGGTAGGCTGATGTTGCCTAAAACAACCTAGCTTCTGTTTAATCAGGACAATGTGTGTTAAACTTTAAATTGAAAAAAAATTAATATGAACTCAACAGCCATCATTATAATACATGAGTGTAAAGGATTGTTCAACTAAAATGAAATCCATGTAGCCTTCCATTTTGTTATTACATTTTCGGTTTTGTGTGATCATATATCCCAGTATTCTCAGGACAATTATGAATTTTTGATCACCCAACCCAGGTTTTGGTAGGCTGTCATAGAAAAAATAGACTGAAAATCATTCATTTCTGTGATTTTATTCCTCAATGTGACAGACTTCTTTTTAATGCTTGATTAAGTTTAATCTTTTAATTTTAATCCCTTATCAATTTGATCAACAGATTGTGCAAGTAAACAATGAGCTGGTGAGGCGAGGTTTAGCAGTTTGGGCAGTGCCAGTGGTGGATGTCAATCCGATTGTTGGAGAAAGTACCTCAGAAGATGATCCGCAAACTGAGGAGGAGGTGTCAGAGGCAAAGGCTGCGTGACATAATTTTCCAACACAAGAATGTCCATCCAGCGCATAAGCTGGAAAATGCTCACTATTTAATGTTGAAAGGAGGTGATGTTTAAAAAGAACTGAGTGAATGAGCACAAGTCTTAGTTGCAATGCTTGTTTATTCAAATGAAATATGCTCTGACTGGTATAAAGGATAGGCTGTGTGGGATGTGGATAAGAGGTGCATAAATATTCCTATGTAGTAGTGCCATTGTTGCATTCCTTTCGAAAAAGTGGTTTTGGGTGACGTGATGGAATGCACAGATCAATTTTAAATCAACTTACATGATGATGCTTAATTCATAGTGTCCATTTGGGTTTGTATAAACGAGTTTGGTCATTGACCATTTTTTTTGGCATTGCATCTCTTTTGATATCTGATGGTCAAGTTTGTTCTTAATTGGAATGAGTTTAAGAAGTATAGTTGGTGTTTCAAAACATGGTAAATAATGAATTGCCTTGACAGTCTTTAAAACTCTTCCAAGTATTCATATGTAGCAATAGGATTATGGTCTTGTGAACCTTGGAAACTTGGAGCTGATTTGAGCCTACTTTTGTTTGATAATTTCATGTTAACGATGATTGTATATAAATAGGAAAAGAGTTGATTTATTTTCTAGTAGGTAATATAGCGAATATATGTTGCCGAAGATTTTTTGGCTTCAAAACTTTGATGGTTTATTTTTTGAGATTAAATCTGCCATATAATGTACTTATAAATGTACATAGAATTGTTCAGATGATTATATAGTAGCTTCTGGTTACTGCTCGTAAATCCAATTTGGATAAAACTTTATAACTATGGATAAAATATAAGAGGTACATTGCATGATAGTAGAGGGTTGGCTTTAGTGATCATGATTAAAAAGTGCATAATGTATGAAGTCAGTAATAATATTTGTTTCTCATCTTAAATACATTTCTGCAAGTTTAATTTGGAAGGGGGTTTCTGCTTCAACTATCTTCCATTCTCAGTGAGGTACTGTCGACAATCGAGGTAAATGGCTTAATTTTTGTCATCTCAATGGGAAGTATTTTGCAGGTATCATTGGATTATTTAATTCTCTAGTCAATGCTTTATTGCACTGTCATTCAAATTTTATTTTAAAAATTGGCTTGTTCTCTTTTGGTTGCTAGGTATATACATTTCAGTTGTTGTTGAGTTGATTAAATGATCTAGAGTAATTCATGCTTAACGAAGTTGTTTGAGGTTGATTTGGTCCGTTTTTGTTTTTTTTCCCTCTTGGGTGATACTGTTTTCTTTGTAGGGATGATCTTAATTTATTCTCCTTGTGATTCATTATGTGGCAGCAAATGTGTTAATTTTCTGACAAATGGTGTTTTTTGCAGTTGTTAAACATTCATGTAATATTTTTTCCTGAAGGCATAAATTGACCGGTTTCATTTATTGATAAGACCGCATGTTTTAATGTCCTCAGATGATTGTATATCATGTTCTTTCATTTAGTTTAGGTTAAAGTGGTAAACAAAAAAGAAAACTGTTTTGTCTAGTACCATTTGATGGGAATGTGTTGTTTTTGTACCAATTTTGTAAATACAGAAATGTATCTATGCCTTAGAGGTGTTTTCTTTTCAACTTCATCAGAAAATTTCCCTTTAGAATATTTCATTGTCTGAGTAAGTCTTATCATCACGTGAAATTATTATTTGTGCCAAATAAAGTTTCATTCATATTAATGATCTGAATTAAATTCTTTTAACTTTACAGGTGAATTCAAATGGAATTTTAACTCATCTACTTGATGCAAAAAATAATTATGCAAGCCTTCTGTTTAGCTAATCTAAGATTGTAAAAAAATGCACCTTAAAATGTTTCTAGTAATGTAATTATGTATATTTTCTTTAAATTTGAAGAAATTACTGCTAGCAATAACAAAAAACCTTAGAAACTGAACAATTTATTAATTTTAGTAACGTGATAATAAGTATTTAGGTAGGTGAAAGATATGGAATAAGCATGAAAAATGGATCTTGAGCATGCAAAAGCAATTTCAATTCCAACATGATTTAGGATAGCACAGAGTTGTGTGGGTTTTTAAATGTAATTTTAAAAATCTAGTGACCGTGCCCCTACACATGTCAATGGTCAACCCTGCCCCCTGCTTGCTCCAGGACTTAGGCACTATTTGCCTCATTAAGCTGAAAATAATTTTTTGGGATAGCTCTTATCAAGATGCATATTTTTTTGTTCATAAAATTTTTTTTCTCCAATGCACCATTTCCGACAAATTTTCAAATATTTTAAACAGCCGCCATTTTGTTTCAAGATGTCAGGTGAAAATTAAAATAGTTTTCCTGGGGTCTCCTAGCTTTATCTGTTAATCACCACAGTTATTACAGCATCGATCCGCCCTGAGGTTGAAATTTTATCAATTAACTTCTTAGTGCAATGATCTCTCTAATAATTTCTTTATAACAACGTCCATTTAATTATGAAATAGTAAGTTTGAAAATTTTATGGTAGGGAGACTGGCAGCGCCAGGGAATGGAGAGGAGGGGAACTTTTAAGCGGTGCACTATATGCTGAAATCAGCAACAATGTGTTTTCCCTGGATGATGAAAGATTAACCCAAAAAATACGCGAAATTTTCATGTTAAAAATGAATCTGTGGACTGATTCGATTGATATTTAAAAGTTAATGATAGGAAACTGAATTTCATCATATTCAGGCAAGAAATATTAGTGATTATTGCCTTAACAATTCTAACCAATACAAGTGACTTGAGAGTATAATAAACCTACCTATACTATCTACAACACTGAACAAAGTAGTACAAGAATAGCCACAGAAAATCGTGAAAATCTCTCCATGTAGAACAATTAATGCAATAAACATAGTTGGTAATGATGTCAGTCAAATATGAGATTCATTCCAAAAATTAGAAGTAATGAAACATTTGAATAAAAGAATTTATTGTGATTAGCATAACTTAGGAATTGTATCATCATCAACAATTAAAAATCTATGCAATATAAGAGTCACTCAACTGAAAATCACCGCAAATATAAGACCAACAGCTTATGGGAAATGGAAGAGTAGGGTGGACCACCTGTATGAAGCCCCAGAAGATAGTTCATTACTGACAAGTACAGATGCATAACAAGTGCAAAAAATATGATACTCGTAGGAATATTGAAACAGTTGCATAAAACTACTTTGATGTGATGACTAGATTGTACTACTGATTCTTGCGATGTAAGAAAACTTACACTTCCAATATGTCAACATTTAGAAAAAGGAAACCAAAGCCATAATTATTTACAGCTGATAAAAGCTTAAAATTTACCCAAAAATATAATCATTTGCATGAAAAAAAACAATGTAGCAAGAATATACATTCATATATGAATACCATGAGAAAGTAAACAATTCCTTTTTAGATATCGAAAGCAACAATTTATTGATGATGCCAATGACTGAACTGTGGACATTGAGGCACCGTATACATTTTTGCAGCATTTTTATATAGGCAAAGATATTCCTCTCATGAAAAGGAAAGGTTTCCAGGAAGAGGGATGTTAAGATGGAGAGTTAGTCCACTGGATCTCATTTATATGCTACAAAATGGAAAACCAGTTGTTCCAAATTAGTGGTTAATGTAAGTTAAGTTTTTAGGGGTATGTAGCATTGTGTTTACAGTTAATATAATACAGCCCTTGATATGTTGGTGGTTTACTTTTACATAAGAAATCAGTCATTTTAGTCCTCTTAGAAATGTTGGTTTAAAACTACCAGTTTGCTATCATTTGTATTTATAAACATGAGATTTATTTTAATAAAAGCAGATTTAAAATATACCAGGATGTATGCAAAAATCTTCAAATGGGTATGACAACTAAGAAGGTTGAATCTCTCTGCTCTAATGTGTTATTAATTATTAAACAAATTTTATTCCATTTGAAGCAAATAAAAGTATAAATTGTGCTCTGCAGTACTTTTAAACATTTCCATTGCCAAATTACATAACTACTGACTGCTACTTAAAGTAGGATCTGCAATAAAGCCGTCTCCGGGGGGGGGGGGGGGGGTATGATTTTTAGGTGCAGCCAAATTTTGGAATTTTTACTTTTAGATGAAAATTTCAACAACACTTAATTATGCTCTCTCCATCTGGACATTGTGAAGGACGCAGAAGGGTTTTGTATCAAGTGGAGAGAGAGAACCTGTAGCAGCCCTTTACATGCTCTATGCGGAATGTCTTCAGGTCACCATTTCAAAAGGATTCAGGAAGGACATTTTTGGGATAATCCGACTTATTGCTACAGCTTTTTAGCCATTCATGTACAATGCAACAATTTCTTAGAATTTTGAGTACTTGAAACTCGCCAAATAAATCCAAAACGTTAATTTTGCTACACTAGTTTTCCAGCCATCTATGTAATTTCCTGCTAATTGAGCGAAGAGTCCGACATTCATTAGGTAAAAAAATAACTGGCAGCACTTTGCCTTACCATGTCCCTCAAACGGTTGGAACCAATGAACTGAACTTAGTGTGGGTAAAAAAGTCCGTGAGGAAACAAAGAGGAACTAACTGAAGGAGAGAGGGTCCAAGGCGTCACCCTTTGAGACAAGGAAAGCTTACCCTCTCAACGTCCTCGGTGCATTTTATGAGGGTTTGAGACCGCACGTGGCGGAGCAAAGGAAAGGAGCGAGGCAAAGAATGCATTCTTCAAGCAAAAGGCATTAATGAATTTGTCATAGAAAAATTACTGAAAGTCCCCTTGGGTAAGGCGTGGGGCCCTGGGCGACTGCCCACCCATCCCCCCTAAACTCTTATGCCGCATACTGCCCCCTTTTGCATTTCCACTTCATTTCTCTTAAAATAAGGATCACTTTTCTCTGTGCTTTCGTCGGAGAAGGTTCAAACGAGATCCCTTTTCTCTGTGCTTTTGGTTGAAGGTGGATGTTTTCAGCAGTGTCCTTTGAGTCAGTGCCTTCTTGCGTCAAGAAATTCATCGACAGTGATTCGTTTGAAATGTGCTGTATTTCCTATTTTGTGCAGTAGTTTAATTATGGTGGCATCAATGCAAGAGGTAAGTACTCATAGTAGATTCAACCAAATAATATTTCTGAAACTTCAAGAAGTTTAACTTTGTGTTTATTTTTGTCGTTCATTTGGAAAGGAAAGCAAATTTTTTCCATCTTCCTTAAGAAAATTTCTTTGTTAATCATAAACTCACTAGCAGGCGTGTACATTGTTTTTGAAGGAATATTCTATTTAGATTGCGAGAATCGCACCTTAAATAATAGTTTGAAGATATTTTCTTTTCTGCTGTTGTTGAAAGGAAAGCGTATTTATCCCATTATTTCATTCTATCAGTGTCAGCTCAATTATAGGTATAAATTTTCCATTGGAAAAACAACTTTCATTTAATTAATATATATTATTTACGTATTATTTCATTTTTCAATTTGTTGTAGATATCTTTAATTTTGTAAGATTTAAATTTATTTTTAGGTATTATTAACAATTAATCCTTGTTTTAGATGTCAGCTGTCAAAAGAAAACGATTATCTGTAGCTGAGTATAAGAAAAAGAGGATAGCAAGGCTTAAGGAAATACAGAGTAATTCATCTTCAATCACCAACTTTTTTCAAACTAAAATCAACTCCTCGTCATCTTTAAGTGCAGTTTTATAGGAGAACGTAGAGCATGAAATGGTTGAGACATATTATAACCACATATGGCACCAAATAACTGAAGAAAATACTAATGATAGTCATATTTACGCTGAATATGAAATTCATCTAAATGTTGATTCAGGAGGTTTTCTTGGTAATCTTTCAGAAGATCCAGGTTTGTGGATGGAATGCATACAAGAAAAATACTGGCAAGCACTAATTGAAAATGGTCCTGTACAAGTTTTAATTTCTAGTTTTTCGAAAGATACGAATGGGAGAAGTTTTTCAAATGTTTATTATTATAGAATTTTAGACAATGGTGAAAAGGTAGCAAGAAATTGGCTAGTTTATTCTATGTATAGAAAAGCTGTTTATTGTTTTTGTTGTAAAATATTTGGAGTCAATTCAAATTTATCTAACTTCATTGGCTGTAATAACTGGCAACATCTATCATAAATTTTAAGTAGACACGAAAAAAGTGGTCAACATATGAAATTATACAGGGATTGGATTCAGATTTCCAGAGATTTAAAAAATCATACCAGTATTGACCATGAAAATCAATGTATTATTGATCACGAAAAGAAGCGGTGGCACAGTTATCGAAAGGATTGTTTGCGTCATACAATTTTTATCTAGACAGAATCTTGCTTTATGGGGAACTTCCAGTACATTATAAGAATCAAACAAAGGTAACTTTTTAAAACTGGTGGAAATGATAAGTAAATTTGATGCTGTTATAGCAGAACATATAAGTCAAATACAAAAAAGTAAAGAAGTTATACCACATTACCTTGGCAATAAAATTCAGAACGAAATCATTTCAATTATCTCAACAAAACTAATAGAGAGAATAATTCATTTATTGAGACATTGTAAATATTACTCAATAATATTAGATTGTACTCCAGACAGGAGTCATACAGAACAAATAAGTGTAATATTTTGCTTTGTCCTGTTGAATATGGAAACAAAAAAGTTGAAATTAGAGAGAGCACTTCTTAGGATTCTGCCCTATTTTTGATACAATAGGTTGTAGTTTAAGTGATTTTTGATGAAATTTTTAAATGAAATGAATCTAGACATACAGGACATGAGGGGACAATGTTTCGATAATGGGGCTAACACGAAAAGAAGAAATAACGGCTTGCAAAAAAAATATTAGACATTAATCCCACAGCTTTCTTTGTTCCATGTTCAGCTCATACTTTAAACCTTGTTGTGAATGATGCTGCTAAAGTCACAAATGAATCAATTGATTTCTTTGGTACAATGCAATATTTGTATAACTTTTTTCTCTTCTTCAACGCACCGATGGCAGATTATGAAAAATCATGTAAATTTGACATTGAAACCATTGTCAGACACTAGATTGGGAAGTAGGATTTAAGCTATTAAAACATTAAGATTAAACTTATCAGAAATTTACGATGCCTTATTTGAACTTGCTTCAGATCAAAATCGTGACTCAAAGACAAAATACATGGCACAATCACTTGGCTTGAAAATTCAATCATACAAATTTATTTGTTCCATAGTTATTTGGTACAACATTTTATCGAGAGTTAACGTAGTGAGTAAAGCCATGCAACAGCTAAGTTCAAATATTCTCCAATGCATTGATATGTTAAAAGATCTACTTCAATATTTAATTAAGTTCAGATCCGATAAAGGCTTAGAAGAAATTTTGATAACAGCAAGGGAATTTGCAGAAAATGTTGACATTGAATAAACATTTCCAGAAGTGGTAGTCCTTAGGCAGCGAGTGAAGAAGAGAGATTTTAACTATAAATCACTCGAGAGAGAACCTGATCAAAGCAATATTTTAAAAGACATTTCTTTTTAGAAATTTTAGATACTGCAATTGCGTCTGTTAGAGAAAGATTTGCCTAGCTGGAAGATAATAACAAAACTTTCAACTTTTTATGTGATATCCATAATTTTAATAAATTAAAAAAAGAAAATAAAATGAAATTATGCATAGACTTAGAGATCAAACTGAGTGATATGAGGAATGAATTTGATATACATGCGATGGATTTGTTGAATGAATAGGAAATATTGCAAACATTTTTGGCCCCTAACATGAATATAACCGAGGTTTTGGAGTACATGCTCGAAAATAATCTAACTTCAGTATTTCCCAACATCTCAGTGTCACTACGAATATTGCTGACCCTTATTGTGACCATTGCATCTGGAGAAAGAATATTTTCAAAATTAAAAATTATTTACGGTCATTCATGACACAAGAGAGTCTTTCATCCTTGTCTATTATTTCAATAGAACATGAGGTTTATGAAAAATTAGATGTAGATGATGTGATAAAATGCTTTTCCAATCTGAAAGCTCGCAAAGTAAAGTTTTATTAAATTTATTACTGTATTGTTACTGTACTAGGAGCCCATTATCATTTCAATATAATTTAATTTATAACATTTCTTTAAATAAAATGTTATTTGTAAGTTTGTACCTGATTTATACCAACCATGTTACCTACGATGTAAATTTTATGATCAAACTGGAGGACTGTTACATTTTCAGTGTAATTTTATTTGGAGCAAATCATTATATAAAATAGATTGAGAGAGTATGTTTTTACCTGATATCTATTATCAATTGAAATTTTCACGAATCTTTTATAGCTCTAGGACTTAACTACCTTTAATGTCCAAAGCAGAAATCGTGTTTCAAATGCCTAATTTCTTTAAGTGTCTTTCTAGAGAATGACCTTCTATCATTGCGTGTGATAATTGGATTGGGAATCTGCGAATCATGTTAAATGGTGTTCAATCGTCGATTTATTTGTTTTTTTACTGACATTATTTAACTATACATTTTTTAGTAACCATAACAAAGTGTTGTTTCACTTAGTGCAATATTATATAGATACTGTATTATTTGTAGTGTTTATTATAACATAATAACATTTTTGTACAATGTTAAATTAAAGTTTAGAATGCATAAATGTTGTTTTATTTCTCTCGCACTTCAATATTTTTGTTCATTGGGGTGGCGAATTCTACTTTGCACATGGGCGGCAAACACCCTTGGCACAGCCCTGCCTCTGATCTTTCTTTTTTTTTGAACACTTCTTCCATTCTGAATCTAAATTTAATGTAGCGTCAACATAAATAAAAATTCATCTTTGGGAAAAAAATTTTCATGAATTTTTATATAAATAGTGGAGGACCAAACTAAATAGTTTTGGGGTGGCAAATTACCAAATCTGCCGCTAGTAATGGTGTCAAAAAAATTAATAAGGTTTATCAAACCAACAATATTTTTTTGATAATTTAGGTCCAGCTTTGATATACCTACCTTATAAAAATTCTATGCACCTCTACTGTATCTATATTTGAGCAAATGAGTTGATTCTTCATCTCTTTTCAATCAAGTTTTCCAGATTAAAGTTGTATAATTAGTACTTGGAAATCATATAACAAATCTTGTCTATCATGAATAATGCATATATTATTAAAGCTAAGTGAAATAGGTGGTAATAATTCTCCACATAGTTGCAAAATACCAAATCATGTCAAAGGCAACAGTTATTAATTGACAGAATAGATCATAAGATCCCTAAGTGACTGAGAATTAGGTCCAGGTCTTTCGCTTGCTGGGCAGATATTCTATCATTGAATTAAAATAGGAGATTAATTTCCTTATTTCAGAACATGAACGTTTTCTTTTGAGAATTAGTCTAACATGTTAATTCAGTGGTAGAATATCCCCCAGCAAGGGGAAGACCTAGGTTTGATTCTCATTCCTCTGAATTTTTCTATCGATTTCAAATTATTCCAAAAAAGCAAAAGTTATTATGTAAAACACCTTTCAAAGATAAAATCATCTTAAATTGAAATGTTTACTAGAAAATAATTTTGATTGTTAAATTTATAAACAATGCCCCAAAAAATCTATGTACACTTGATTCACCTATATATATACTTATACACCAAATGGATTATGGCACATCGTTACAGCACTTAGTTGAAGGGTGAAAATGTTCAAAATGTCTACTGTGAGCACCAATGCATTTTTGATAATGATGCAATACAGAGAAACACACTTGTACCCATGTTGCTGGTGAAAAAGCAGTATCAGCTAATTCAATCTCAACTCTTAAGTGTTCTTGGCTTTCTAATGTACTGTTTTTCAGGGTAAAAGTCTAAGGGTGTTAGATTAGGATAACAAAGAAAGTTTAAAAGTCGCTTCATCAGACCACACAATTAAGTCTGGAAAGAATTCATTTTTATTACACTGTACAAACCATTCACAAATTCAACCCGATGTTCAGAATCGTCTTCACTCAAGGCATGCATCAATGTCAGTAAATACAGTTTCCACTTAGCTTCTCACAAAATGTGGTGTACATTTGTTTTGCTTGTACTGGTTTTACAAGCACTCTTACAGACTTTTAGGCGAGTGTTGATGTACGAGGTCTTCTAGAATGTCCCTTGTGCATATTTTGCACTGTGCCGTCAAACTTATCGAGTAACCTCGAAATGGTTAAATATGTTGGTGGACCAGCCTCAAATTCATGTTTTCAATGTCTTTGCACCCCCTTCACTTTATCAGTTTTCCAGTAACACTTTAAAACCCGTTTACTTGGCTCAAAAGTCAAATGAGCAATGCTTGGAATCATGTGGTAATTACACACATGTCAATTAGGACTATCATTGCAAATCATTACAAATTAACAGTTTGTCAACTACATTTTAGTACAAATCAAGATTCAAAGTATGTGTACATACATTTTTTTGGGACAGCCAGTATTGATGTCTTTGAGAGAGTTTGAAAAGTTGATCCCAAGTTCATCACTTTAGATAGGTTTGTGTTAAATTATCATTTGACAATCTTATTTCATTCGAGAAATTACCCAGAAAATACAGCAAGAAATCAAACTAACTTTGGTTAATTTATCATTGTAATATAAAAATTGAGTTACGTTTTAAAAATACAGTTTTTAAAGGGCAAGAATAGTTTACATTTGGTTGTACATGTTTTTCAGGCTGAGATAATAGGAACAAACAAGTTATCCTTTAATGTATCATGAAACATACATTCACACTATCCTTTACTCTTTATCATCCACTGGAATTGAAAGTTAGAATTACCAATGCTCACAGACACACATACAGCTAAGACGTAACCTCTTCCGTTGCACCATCAAACTGAAGCTTGACATCCTCATGCAGACCTTCGACATCTACTTCAGATTCGGGTGCATTAAGCATGTTCAGAGTTACTTCCGCTGCAGATTTTCCCATCATGCCCTGTTGTGTTTGGGCAGCACTTGCTTGCTGTGCCTGAGCAGCCTGCTGAGCTGCCACACTTGAACTTGTATCACGACCTCCGCCACCTCCACCTGATCCACTTCCACCAATCACTCCACTGCTCGATGATGGCTGAGACAGGTTCCTAACTGGAAGACCAGCATCCTCAAATGCTTTCTTCTTCAAAGTTGTTCTTATCTGAGATCTAAGGAAGACATTTAAATTGTTTTAGGAAACTTGAAATATGGTCAAGAGATTTATATTTGAACTCATATTTCTTCGCAATAGGGCCTAAAGTTATTGATTTTTTAAATAATTCAGAATTAATAAAAACCATCTTAAAATCTATATTATCCATACAAATATTACAAACAATCCATACTTAATGTAGTTAAGTTAATAAGACATAACATAGAGGCTATTAAATAGCATCATCGATCTCATTTATAAGCAAATGTTAGTCTCCCACTATAAACCATAAAAATAATTTCAAAGAACCAGGAAATATTTTCCAAATTAATAAATTTAATAAAATATACGAGTCAAGTTAACTAATCCTCAGTGTATATAATGAAAATGCAAATAATGTAGTGTATAACACTTTCATCGAAGAGCAATCACAATGAATGTGATTTAATAATGTGATTAAAATAAAAATTTTAATGCATAATAATGACGCTATTTTTCCATTTCGTTGAATTCTGTCAAGACACTTATTGATAGCATCTCTCTCATTAATGATTTAAATTGTATTTAATACATAACTTGTAAAAAATCAAAATTTTTGGAGTGAATTCATTGAAAGGAAAGTTATCTAAAAATACGTGTTCGTAAGCGACTTACGACACCATATTTTTAGATAACTTTCCTTTCAATGATTTCACTCAAAAAATTTTGATTTTTTACAAGTTATGTATTAAATACAATTTAAATCATTAATGACGGTTTCACTTAACGTATTTTATTAAACACAAACTGCTGAGAAAGTTCAACGGGATGTGACTAAATTAATTAATGAAGCAAGAACTTGGACACTGCATTCGTTATATTAGATCAAGCAGTAGTTTATACAATTCCAATGATAAATAACCTAAAGCATAAAACGCTGATGAAGAAATTGACAATGAAACTTACACCGTTCTGTCCTTGATCCGTTCACTAATTTTATTCATATCTTCTCCAAATGTTTTTATTGCCATGAGAAACATCTCAATTTCTTCATCAGTCCATTTACTGTTGAGAAGATGAACAATTCATAAAATATGTGAAATGATATATTATGGACGTACCCTTGATTACTTGAAAGGAAAAACATATTTTATCCAGTCTGACTTACCCAGCAGGGGAATCTGCTGAAGGATGAAGCTGCATTGTTAGCTCACCAAGTTTATTGAAGGCAGCCCCTGCTGCGGTAAAAATCTCTCCAACCTTAAATGAAACAGAGAATAGGGGCTATTTACACATATATTAAATACTAATATCGCACCAACGAGTCATTTCTATACATATTAAGCAAAATAGCAATATTTCGTCACAAATTAAGAGTTCTAATACTACCTTTGTGGCAGAATTCATATTTTTGAATGACTAACTCCGCATAAAAAAATAACGCTGCGTCGCTGCGTCAATTGAAAGCGGTTGAGGGCTTGCGTCTCTTAGTTAGTTCATTATAATTGTCGCTGTACTTCATGAGCGCCATTTGTAATTTTTGTATTGCTTGGATTTTAGGTAACGAAGACGAAAAGTTTAATTTAATAATTAAAAAAGGTAAAATATATTTAATTCTAACAGTTAAAACCCTAATAATTAAATATGTGCCATATATTAAAAATTTTACGAGTCGCAATTCAAACTCCAACATTTATTATCATTTGTGCTAAAGAAATTATTAATTATTACTTCTCTATAAAAAAGTTTGGCACTTTTTCGTTTAATCGTGTAACATTTATTTTACTCGGCCCCAACGGGTTGGATAATTTGGTGGAAGTGTTTTTCGTTCCTCCTCACGTTATATGTTCCCAACCTGTTGGGACCGAGTAAAATAAATGTTACACACTTAAACAAAAAAGTGTCAAAAGTTTGACTTTTGCGTTCGCATTTTGGCTAAAAATTTGTTATTTAAACAAAGGTCAAGGAGAATTTTCCTTATGAAGAATAATTTATCACATATTCTTGCTTATGGAGATGAAAACGTTATTCATACTTAGATTTTAAAAATTATTTAGAGAAATCAAGTGCATTTATTTTAATCGTAAATGCTAACTGTATATGAAATATCACTTTCTCTTGTGATCCATTATTTGTGGTATGAATGTAATCACTTGTTCCTTTTATACATGTAATGAGTATATAATGAGACTAAAAAACAGAATTTACATATTAATAATCAATTTCTATAATTATTTTTTAAAAACAACTTTGTTATTTGCACAAATTTTTAATTTAAAAACGACCGGTTTCACTACGATCGTAGCATCATCAGGTTATAAAATATAAATCGTTCCATGTGGTAAAATGAGGGGGGAGAGGGAGACAGGAGGGGTTAAAAAGAAAACGAATGGCAGGTAATTGAATAAGCATTTGGGAAAGGAAGGCGAAAGCAACACAGTAGCAAAATGTTACAAAAAGTTACAAAAACTTGGTAAAAGGGCCAAAGACAACAATGTTGATACAAAGTATTTACAAAATATTTGGTTACGACCGTAGTGAAACCGGTCGTTTTTAAATTAAAAATTTGTGGAAATAACAAAGTTCTTTTTTCAATATGAGTAAATTCCACAGAGTTGAGCCTGACCTCATTACTTCTATAATCTTTGCTCTATAAATATGGATATATGACTTTATCATTGCTGTAAGTTAGAACTTAATTATACATTTTGTATTAATTTTAATTTTATTAATTACACACTGCCAGCTCATCTTGATGGTCTCATAAGCCAGCATTGAAGAGAAGATGATATGAATTCTTTCAACTGTATATGGCTTGAGGAGCTATCTAGATCATCTATCTTAACTAAATGTGAGCTTGATTCATTTATTCTATCTTTTATAATAATTACAAGACTATCTATTCTAAGAAAAAATAACAATGTACAAGTAGACACAATATTTAAAGTTTTGACTTAACAGCAGTTTATGATATTTATGATAAGTATTTTTGGATTGTAAGAAATTGCAAAAAATTTCAATCATAGATGAATCTGCCCAGTTCATCATCAAAGCTATTCCACTTCATCTATTGCTGGCTATAGAGTAGCAATTTCCACTAATATTACTAGTTTTATGCTACAGATTAAAATTATAGATAATTTTTCAGAAGTTATTATGTGTACTACACATCAGCATGGCTTCAGAGAACACAGATCCACTTAATCAGCAGTCTACCATGCAACTGATTATATACTCACATCTCTAGATAACAACAGAGAGACCCTTGGTCTATTTTTTAATTTCAGCAAAGCATTCCATTGTGTAAATCATTTGCTTTTATTGCATAAATTAAACAGGCAAGGGGTTTTGACAAAAAACATTGGCTTGTATGTATAAAAGCTGATGTTTTTTGTAAAAATCACCCCTCACCATTAATGCAAATCCGAGAAAAAATTTAGGGTAAGGGTTGTTTCGTAGTATTAGCCATTGATGACACCTCAAGAAATAGCTGCCAGTGCTACCACAACTTCCAACAGTTGAACATCAACAAAGGACAACCACTAATTCTTTTGTTTTATTTTTATGCTTTTACTTAGTGAAGATTGAGTCAGTGTTGTAGTGGCATTGATTGAAGAATAATTATGATTCACAACTATATGAGTAAAAGAGTACCTCAAGAAGTTCTGAGATGTAGATGGCACCACTAACAAATTGTACTGAGAGAGTAGTTGTCTTAGATAGTCTAGTTTTGAACCACCTACTATTCCTCAGAGTCATTAACCTAATTTAAACACCATATATACTGATAAGGCAAATTGACTGTCTAAAGCACTTGTGACATTTCTTTCTGCCAATGAAACAAAATTATTTTAAATCAGCTTTTATTCTTCTGTCACTTGGATGTCAGCTAGTATTCTTCAATCAATGATTGTGGTTATAGTGAATTATTAGAGAAGATTTAAATTATAATAAAAATTGAAAAAGTATATGTAAGTTTTACAAATTAATTCTGGTTAGAGGTTAAGACTACACCGATGACTTCAAACTTAATCCCATGCTTTATTCAAATTCTATGGCAAATTTTTACTTCAAATTTTCACACTTTATGTAAAAATGTATATGGTAAATTAGTAAATAAAACAAAGGACTAAAGAGCACCTACTATTTATGTATAAAATTGTTATTAACAATTAATAATAAACTTCCAGGCTTCTCCTTGGTTCAGTACAAAAATGTCTAAATGTACATCAGGAGCACAATATAGAGAAAATAAGAAGAGTACAAATCAGTGTCGCAACAATTTTGCAAATGGCTACAAATAGAAATGTTGAAAGATGAGGAGCCATTCCAACTTGAACAAGGAAACAATTTATATATAGGATCTTCAATTTTATGAGATGAAAAGGGAAATAATACCAAATCCAGAAATGACACAATCAGATGATGATTCCATGAAAATGTCCATTGATCATACTATATTTATTGCACAAGATGATATTGAAAAAGGAGAAATACTACTAAATTACAATGATCCCAGTTCCTGGCCTATCTTTACACATTAATTTGTATATTTTCTTGTTGAGCATGGTCCAGGTCAGGGAGATGACGTAAATTGTCAGCCTGATGATTCAGGATGAAAATGTACATAGGAATGGTTTTATGTTAAACATGTCAATGTAGAAACAGTAAAAATATGTATGTATGTGTGTGTTTATTGGGGCACCAACAGTTAGAGTTATAGGCGCCAGTACCTGCTACTTACACTTACACTTTGTATAAAAAATACTTTTGCTGTCCTTCAGATGTTTTGCAATAAATAGTTAGGGCATTGTCATAATTTGTTAAAAAGGCCTGTATGCTTAAAAAATTCTAACACTCGGCTAGTAACAGATGGATCGTCGCCCAGGGCTTGATGGAGTTGCTCGGGAATCTGAAAGGCAAGCCGCTGTCCTCTCAGATCCAAACATTCCGTCAGAATATGTCTGATGGACAGAGATACATGGCACGTATCACACATCGGTGGATCCTCCCTACTGAGTAAATACCCATGCGTGAGCCTCGTGTGGCCGATCCGAGTTCTGGCCAGCTTGATCTCTTCCCGGCGATCCTTTCTTGAGCAGCTACTCCAGTGCTCAAGGGTCCTCCTAACACTCTTTAGCTTATTATCCTGTACGAGGTCCCAAGTAGCCTGCCATTTCTTCCTCGAGGCCTCGCGAATACAAGATAAAATGTCGCTTGTCTGGAGAGCATTGAGTTGCGAAGGCATAGATGCCGCAGTTTTCGCTGCAGCATCCGCAATCTCATTACCTTGGATGCCCTGGTGACCGAGTATCCAGCAAAATGTCACCGCTTTTCCACGACGAGAGACCTCGTACAGGAGTTGTTGAAAATCTAGTAGGAGTGGTTGTCCTTGGTACAAAGTATCCAAAACCTGAAGGCTGCTCAAAGAGTCGCTGCAAAGCATGAATCGTCATTCTTTATGTCGAAGGACTAGCTTTAGGGCCATGTTTATAGCAGTCATCTCTGCTGTAAAGATGCTTGCTGTAGCTGGGAGTGTGCATGTGGAGGATACGACCTCCTCTTCCACCACAGCGCATCCGACTCCATCCTGGGTTTTCAATCCATCTGTATAAATAAAAACATAGTTAAAATATATATCCTGCATTTCTAAAAACAGCTGTCGGTACATAAAAGGCGGAGTGTTAGGTTTTGGAAGGTTTGTTAATTTTAAAAACATCCTAGGCCTTGGGCTTTGCCAAGGCGGAATGCTGATTGAGCGCATCTTGACCACTTCTGGTATTGTTTACCCTAAATCTGCAGAGGCATCACATAGCTGTAGCCTAATGGGATGAGTGGCACTTGGACGGTTTATGAACCTATAATCTAGGTGGCTCTGGAATCTGGCAGAATAGGCTGGGTTCCTCAGTGTAGCTCTAACTCGAGTAGCATATGAGAGCACGAGTTGCTGTCTTTGAAGATGGAGTGGGGGTTTGCCTGATTCTGCATATAGGCTCATTACCGGACTGGTACGGAAGGCACCAAGAGCAATCCGGATACCTTGGTGGTGAATGGTATCAAGGGCTTTTACATATGACTTGCGAGCAGAGTCTTAAACAATCGAACCATAGTCCAATTTGGACCGAACTAAGGCTCGATACAGTCTCATTAGGACCAGTCGATCCCCTGCCCAGTTCTTATTTGTGAGGCTGCGCATTAAATTTAGGGGTTGGATGCACCTCTGTTTCAGATCCATGATATGGGCTTTCCAACTTAGGTGTCTGTCGAATACCAGGCCAACGGATTCCTTGACAGGAATTTCTACTTCTGCAAGGGTCAATGAGGGGTCACGAGTGTGGCCCCTTGCTCTTGAGATATGAACACATGTGGTTTTCTCGTTAGAAAAATGAAAACCATGTCAGCTAGCCCATTTTTCTAATTTATTTATCGTCAGCTGTAGCTGACGTTCGGCTGTAGAGATGGTGGATGATGAGCAATATATTGCAAGATCATCCACATATAAACAGAAACGGACAGGGGCCCTTATAATGTCCGTACTTTCATTAATTGCAGCAGAAAAGAGTGTTACACTCAAGATGCTGCCCTGAGGAACCCCGTTTTCTTGAGTGTAAACATCTGAAAGTTGCGCTCCAATTTTTACTCGAAAGGAACGCTCGCTTAAAAAATTTCTTATAAAATAGGCAAGATGGCCACGTATGCCCCACTTGTGTAATTGGCATAAAATATGCCATCGCCAGGTCAAATCGTATGCTTTCTCCAAGTCAAAGAACACTGCCACTAGGTGATGCCTTTGGATGAAGGCATCCTGCATTGCAGTTTCAATGGTTACCAGGTGGTCAAGAGTCGAACACCGCTTCCGGAAACTGCACTGGTAATCGGAGAGCAGGTTGTTCTTCTCCAGGTACCATTGTAGGCGGTTATTGACTAAACGCTCCATTAACTTGCAAATGCAGCTCGTCAGGGATATTGGACGATAACTAGATGGGTCAGTGTTCTTTCTGCCTGGTTTCAAAATGGGTATGACGTACGCCTCCTTCCAGGTAGATGGGAAGGTGTTGGATTGCCAGATATGGTTAAAGCAATCGAGGACGTACGTCAGATCCTCCATTTTGAGGTTGGAGAGCATTTCCATTCGTACCTCATCCGGCCCCGGTGATGTTCGTCGGGCCACACGGATAGCATGTGATAGTTCCCATTGACAGAATGGGACATTATAGGACTCCTCATTACTTGATGTGAAGTCCAGGGTTTTGCTCTCTTGGCAGATTTTGTGATGGAGAAAGGTGACTGGGTAGTTGTCGGTGCTAGATATTTGGGACAATTGTCTGCCAAATGCATTTGCTATAGAAGCTTTGTCAGTGATTAGTGATCCATTTACCATTAGGCCTGTGATTGGGTTGCGAGCATTCCTTCCAGAGAGGCGGCGTATCTTGTCCCAGACTGCGCTTGAGGAGGTTCGACTAGTTATTGAGGATACAAAACGCTGCCATGAAGATCTCTTAGACTCGAGAATCACATGCCTAGGTCTTGCCCGCATGAGCCTATACCTCTCAAGGTTCTCCATGGATGGCCGGCGATGGAAAAGGGAGAGTGCTCTGCATTTTTCCCTCACAGCTTTGCAGCATTCCTCATTCCACCATGGAACGGGAATGCAACAGGCAATATTTGATGACCGTGGGATAGCAACAGATGCAGCATTAATGATACCAGTTGTGAGTTCTGTTATCAAAGCATCTGCATCACGCAAAGCTGGTCTTGGAAAAAACACATTTTCTCGAAAAATCTGCCAGTTGGCACGATCCACAATCCATTTAGGAGAACGAGATTCGTTCATGACAGCATTCAGCACCGCGATAACCAGTGGAAAGTGGTCACTGTTGTGTGAGTCCTGTAATACCTCCCAGGTCACGTGTGATGCGATACCTGGGGAGCACACCGAGAGATCGATAGCTGTTAATGCTCCCGTAGCAGGCGACAGGTGTGTGCATTCTCCTGTATTTAGGAGAATAAATTCTGTCTTCTCAAGATATTTTTCTACCACCCTTCCATGTCCATTACAGAACGTGGAGCCCCAGAGCAGAGAGTGGGCATTGAAATCGCCTAATAGGAGGAAGGGGGCTGGGAGTTGGAGAGATAATTCCTCTAACTCCCTTGAACGCACCCTCCCTATGGGTGGTAGATATAATGAGCACACAGAAATTCCTGACCCTAGGCTTACATGTACAGCAATAGCCTGAAGGTTGATGTTCAGTGCGATCTCCTCGGCATGGAGGGTGTTCCGAACCACGATGGCTACCCCGCCACAGGCTCTGTCACCTCCCAGGAAGTCCTTCCAGTAGCATAAAAACCCGGGAATCCGGGTGGTATGCTCTGGGTGAAGGTGTATTTCTTGCAGGCAGAGTACTGCTGCTTTCTGGAGCTGCAGCAAAAGCTGAAGCTTGGCAGAGTGCGTTCGGTAACCATTACAGTTCCACTGGATTATTTTTGCAGCCATAGGGATCACCGCTTCAATTTAATTTTCATCTTCCCTTTCTGCTTGGGCTTCTTTGTATACTTAATATACCCTGTGGCGAGATCTGAGGGTTCGGCGTCCATGATGCAATCGGACACCAAGTCTTCCTCTACCTCCTGCTCACGAGGGCTTTTCTTCTTAAGGAAGCGCTTGGCCTTCCTTGGGGAAGAGCAGCTTTCTGAGGACGTGTCACTATCGTCATACACCTTTGTAGTGATGGCCTTATGAGGTTTCTTTGCCAGCGCTGCATTTTCCTTAGGTGGATTTCGAGGCTTAAAAGATACAAATATGCCTTTGCAGGGGCCACAAACTGATGGAATGTTTGTTTGTACAGCGGCATCCTTGGTGATGATGGACTTGGAGGTTATTTTGGCATAGGAAGGGCCAGACATCATTGGATGAGTGATCCTGTATTCCTTCCTAGCCTCACCATAGGAAACCCGCTTTGTGACCTTTATCTCCTGAATGGCCCTTTCTTCCCTAAAGATAGGGCAAGAGGAAGACCAAGCAGGATGGTCACCTTTACAATTGACGCATTTGTCTTTTTCAGCACATTCTCCCTCATGCTTCTGTAGAGAGCATCTTCCACAGAGTTCTGCTCCTTTGCATGAGGGAGATGTGTGGCCATACCTCTGGCAGCGGTAGCACCTCATAGGTCTAGGAATAAATGGCCTTACGGGGATCGACTCGTAGCCAGCATAGACGGATGTAGGAAGCGCAGTCGTAGAGAAGGTTAGGACAATGCTGTTCGAGTCCTTTAGCTGCCATTTCTCCTGGTTTTCAGGCGATGTGCAGCGACCACCTTTTGGTCACGAAAACCTTCTAACAGCTCCTCTATAGTGCAGTCTGCAAGGTCCCAGGAAGTGATAACTCCTTCACAGGTGTTTAAAGACCTGTGTGGTTCCACTTTCACTGGGACATCGAAGAACTTCGTCATGTCTAGTAGCTTCCTGGCCTGTTTGTTGGTCTTGACTTCGACCAGGAGGGAACCTGATTGAAGTCGTTTGATGCTGGCTACCTGTCCCACAAGTCCATCGATGAACTTGGGCACTACAAAAGGTGAGACTTTCTTGAGAGCCCCATCTTCAATTCCAATTATTAATAAGAACTTTGGTTCTTCTTTTACTATTTCTATAGGAGTGTTACTGCCGTCATCAACCCACAGTCTTTTGCATGATTCTTCATCACAAACTGAGGGGTTTTTGGATTTTTTGTCCATGTTGTGTAAGGTTTAATTTTTTCATCTCCCAGCTTCCCACCCACCATGGAGCCCAACAAGGGGACGTTGCGCCGCAAACCGACACAGAGCGCCAGGACTACTGGGAGATATAGCCGTGTCCTATTTTCCTGTCGAAAACAAGACGGTCGGTACACGACTCGCCCGACCTGGCGTGCGCTGAAAGGGCCGCCAAGCTCCCCAGCCACCAGGAGCCGATTGACCGGGAATGGGCTAGTTCCCGGCCTCCCGTCTAGGAGAGGCAAGGGCCAAAGTGGAGTGTTGGGGTCGCCTTCCCCCAAGGAAGGTCCCCTCTGCCACCAGGTTCCCCCTTCCCTCCGACACGGGTCGCCACGCACGGCCAACACGTGGGTGGGCCTATTTTACCCCCGAACCCACAGGGGGGCAGTAAAAATAAATTGGATGATATTTTCTAAAAATCAAAATGCAATTTTTTGTTTTCCGTGTATGCTTTTTGGACATGCATCACATTGCTTAACAAATCCAAAAAAGGATTTGTTGATTGGAGGCACCTCTACCCCATTATTGCCCAGCATGAAAATTCTTCTGTGCATTGTCAAAATTATGTGGCATGGAAAATGTTAGAAAAAAATATAAAATCAGGAAACACATTAGACAATTATTTAATAAATTCATTTAATAATGAAAAATTAATATGATATTGAATATTAAAAATAATAGCAGATGCTATGTTTTTCTGTGCAAAAAATAATATTGCACTTAGAGGGTCAAATGAAGCCATTGGAGATCTTCATTCTGGTATTTTTAATAATTTGATTGAATTTGCCAGTCATTATAATACAGTTTTAAAAGAGCCTAACTATGAAAAAGGTTCCATTTCATATTTTTCACCAGTGATTCAAAATTAAATAATAAAATTGCTAGGATCTAGAGTTAGAAGTGAAATAATATGTAGAATTAAATGAGCAAAATACTGCACACTTTTATTTGACTGCACTCCTGATGCTTCAAGGCTAGAAAAAATTAGTGAAATTATACATTATGCCCATGTTGACTCTGATGGTAAGGTGACGATAGAAGAGAGCTTCATTGATTTCATTCAGTTTCATGAAAAAACAGGAGAGGGCCTAATGTTGGAAATTCTCAGTAAACTAGAGGCAGATAACTTGGATATTAATGATGACAGAGAACAAGAATATGACAATGGTCCTAATATGGCCGTTAAATACAGAGGAGATCAAGCCCATATTTTGGGACTTAATAATTTGGCTACATTTGTTCCCTGTACAGCTCACAATTTAAATTTGTCTGGCATTCATGCTGCATCTATAACACCAGATGTGATAACTTTTTTGGTACTGTGGAGAGATTATTTATTTTTTTCCTCTTCAACAATACGGTGGGAAATTTTAATGAAAGCAATAAAAATTTCACTTAAAAATGTTTCTGACACAAGATGGTCATCAAAAACAAGTGCAATAAAATCATTGTATTAACAACTCCCTGAAGTAATGAAAGCATTGGAAATGATTGTAAAAGAACTGTCTAATCCAGAAGCCATATCAACTGCTAAAAGTTTACTTATGCACTTTAATTATAAATTCATTTGTACTCTTTCTGTGTGGAATAAAATTCTGCAATATATAGAACATACAAATAAGGCTCTACAAAGAATGGATTTATCAATAGATCAATCTACAAAATTAATTCATGGACTTTGTGGTACTTTACAAGGACTGGGAGAAACAGGATTAAAGCAAAAAATTCTCAAAGCTGATAAATAGCAGAAAGCATGTGTATAGATATTGGATTTCCTAAAAAACAAAAGAGAAGAGTTAGGAGAATGTGTCTAGACAAAGCAATGGATGAAGACAAAGGATGTAACATGATGCCAGAGGAATTATTTCAAATGCAAATTAACAGTCTCTATGACACCTTATTATCTCATTTGGATTGGCATTATGATCAATTGAGGACAGTATTGGCAGATTTTGGTTTTCTCTGTGGTTCTTCTTTTATAAGAATGAGCATCGATGATCTGAAAAAATTGGCTGCTGATCTAACTGTGAAATATAGCAAAGATTTGAACATATACAAATTAACATGTGTAATTGAAAGTTTCAAATTTGAAGCCTACATATTAATACCAGACCTTGATTTTGGACTAATTGAATCCTATCCATAGATTAATGTGGCACTACAAATATTTCTCACTTTGCCAGTAACTACTGCTTCATGTGGAAGAAGCATTGGTAAACTGAAGTTAATTAAAAACTACTTGAGATTGAGTATAGGACAAGAATGTTTGTCAACTCTTGCTATTATTTCAATAGAGTATGAAATCACAAAGCTTCTAAATTATGACACTATCATTGATGACTTTGTACAAATGAAGGCCAGAAAAATCTCATTATTATAATTAATGTTGTGAGAATTTATGAGTATTTTCATTATTTTTACATATACATACAGTTACCTACCTTACTTGGTATTGTAATTTGAGAAATAATGATTATATGTCTATGATTTTTTTTTGTTTGTATTTGCAATACTTATAAAAAGTTTTAAAAATGCTTTTAAAAATTTATATCTGGATCTATTGCCTTATTTTCATAAAAAATGTAGAGGCGCAAAAGGAAAGTTTTGCACAGGGTACAAGAATGGCTAGTTAGGGCACTGCCTCCTTTTATACTGGGCTAAGTTCCACCATTCTGCTTACTCATGACAAAAACTGGCCATGTCAATAGTAGCTATTAAAATGTAAGTAAATTTCTGCCTGTTAACTTGAATTTATTTCATATTTTTAAAATTATTTGTGTTTCTTTGATGAAACAAGTTCATAGAGGTTAAAGAATGATTTGCATAGTCATTTTTTGATTTGAGATAAATGTTTTAATTGAAAATTGCATATAACAGGATAACATAGAGAAAAGACCAAAGATATGAACATGTGTATAGCCATAACAATATGATAGTGATATAAAAATAACAATACTGTATTAGAGTTTCAAGCCACAAGACAATCATGCACACTCAAAAATTTGAGAATCAACAAAGGAGTGGAACACAATTATTGATCTATATCATATTTGATAAAAATAGTAGGCCTACATCTAACATGTTAGGTTAACATTTTCAGTCAATGCTTTAATCACTTGCAACAATTATAGTAACAGACATTTCAGATGTTATAATACTGTGCAAATAGTAAAATTAAGCATTTCATAGTATTATACACTGATGATACAATTGACACATTTTTAATGGCAAATGTCATTTATATTAGGCCCATTAAGATGATGTGAAGAAAGATTGAAAAAAGTAGTCATAAAAAGAACCATTTGGCATTAGGGAAAGCTTTATCGTGCTTAAATAGCAAACATGAAGAATTACACTGTAAACATTCCAAAAAAATAGGGAAAATGTTAAATTCATGGACACTTAAACATAAATACAAAATATTATATTGTAAAAAAGTTGTCTCATGTAAATGATTGGTTAAGTATTTGCTTCAAACATTTTTTTTAATGCTTTGCATATCAGCTAACCCTAGGCACACTTGAATCATCAAATTGTTTAGTATCACAAATATATTAAAGATCGGTCATGAGGAAAAGTTACGAAATTTTTTTGCTGAAATTTTTTTATTATTGGATGGGGATAAGTTATTTAATTAATATAGGGTGAGTTTTGGACAGTGAGAGATAAAAAATGAGAATACTTTTATTAAGTTTATATATCCACAAGAATATGTTGATGAGCTAAAAAATAATGTAATAGTATTTGAATATTCACAAGTACTTTTGGAAATCTGAGATCTCCATGGAATTTTATTTGGAAGCTATCATTCACTGTACATTATACAATCATCATATCAAACTGCTCATTCGATAGATAATCATCCAACAGAATTATTTTTGTCTAAAATTCTAAGGCTGAGATGCCATTCGTATTCTTGCAGATTCTCTTGATCGATGATGAACTTCTGCTGTGCGAAGTGTTATTCCAAAAATGTCCTCATGGTACCGGTTTTCATCCTATAGGTAGAAGAAAGCAAAATTATCTTCATTCTACGTAATTAACTTTTCACATTTCCTAAATTCAAACATGCAAAGATCTTATTTATGCTATTAAGGAATTTTTCCAGTATTTACCCTTAGAGTGAGCATGTAACTTTCCACTTCTGCATCTGTCATTGCACCCCTCTCTTGTATAATTTGTTTGAGGGTTTGGTACACATGTTCTGCCATGGTGCAGTCTCCACAAACATAGAAATGCCCTCCTTCATCCACCAGCTGACGGTAGACCGCACCGGCTTCTCTGTGTATCATCTCTTGGACATACGTCTGTTTTAGCATGATTAAGATTGATCCACAATCAAGTTTCAAGGAAAAATGTTTCTTTGGCCTTAGCTTAATATCAAAGTATTATAAAATTTAAAAAATTAGATATAAGAGAGACTAAAAATATATAACAGAAAATTATTTTTAAATACAGTGATTTAAGAGTCCCACATTTAATGTTTACTTGCATTTAGTGTTTATTTTTTGAAGTCTCATAAAATATTTAAGCAATATCTTTTGCAATTTAGTGTGATACATTTTTGACCACTTCATGAATCCCTACCTCAATTTAATACAACTGGCAGTTACTACAGCGATCTTTAGGCTATGGTCACGTGAACATTTTTTTCACATCCAAGTTCAGGCAGGAAATGGACTCAATGTAAACAGAGAAACTAAAAATTTTGTAACACAAAGTTTTTTATCACTTTTTAAACATAAAACATATCTTTGCTTCTGTTGAGCCAATAGTGATTTATTATATGCCTCTTGAAAGGTTGTGAGTTATGTTTATGTAAATGATAAATATATGTATAACATTAATCAAATGCCTTTTGAAAATTTAATAACATTAATCTTTCCCCTAAATTTTTTTCTGGAATCATGAAATAATTGGTCTGCAGTAATTTTTATCCTTTGAAATATTTGGATAAATTTATAAAAAGCTTCAAGTGACCACATATGTTGCATTCACCCTAATGTAAGTTTAAAATTTGTAATAAATTTTTACCTGGAGAAAGTGATATAAAACGATTTCACTGTAATAAATTTAGCATTTACCTGCTATAATAGTATGTAACCCCTAATTAGGGGTTTCACTGTGTACTGTAAAATTTTGTTTTAAATAATTTTTTGGGGATGTGTAAATCATTTTGTTGTACTGAGAATTAATTTGCTCAGTATAATTTCAGAAAGACCAATTATTTGTATATGTAAAGCTTTATTATACTCTTCCAACTGTATGTTTGTAATTTACACCATATTGTAGGTATATAAGCTTTAAATTTGTAACATTGTGAATGAAACTCAAACTACTTAGATATGAAAGCAGAGATTTGTATAATATTTCAGCATAAGAAGGCAGTCAGGGTTTAAGAATGCTTTTATGGTGACAGTATTCCTTTATTATGAGATTTTTCTGTGTATAGACTATTATGCATTTAAAATTGATTGAGCAATTTATCGTTATCTAAAAGCAGTGCTTTTTTCTGCCAAAACATATCGGAATGCCATTCCGGAACCTTTATGGCAAATATATACTAATTTGCATAGCTTAAAACAAACATCAAATGACGTTATTTGCAATGCAGTAACGTTTTGCTCATATTGTACAAAGTACATTCAGTTACTATTTTTCCCCATTATTTCGCATTCTGGCACCATTATTGTCAGAAAAAAAGCACTTTCTAAAAGTATTTTTACAATTCAAAGAATGTTACCCAACCACACAAAGCTCTTTTTAATCAGAAGAGAATATTCTACTTGAACAAATTCTATCGATGGAATATTATGTAATATCATGAAGCTGACCCCTGGCTAGAAGATTTGTCTCTAACTTTCAAGATAAAGAAATCAGTTCTGCAATAACAACAGATGCAAGACTTTTATTTGTTGTGTGGCAGTTGCATAATTCTGTGTCAGCTGTCCAAGGCTTGGGTAGTTTTAAGGTAGTTCTAAAAAAATTTCCTGGCCCTTTCTCAAAGAATTAATTTTCATGGCTTTTGGAGATACTTATTAATATTTGTGTTTATCACCTTAGGAGTGTTAGTTTCATGACTTACCTTCACCTGAATCTGTATATTTCTTAGATTTTAAATATTCTTTTCAATGTTAAAATCCCAACTTAAAATCCAAGTCGTCGCATATTTGTGTTACATTGTCATATGTCTCAGTTACTTTATCCTTTTTAATACTTTTCTAATTGCTCTGTAATGATTTTGAAAACCTACTACGTAAGGCAGTTAACAGATACTTACTTTAGGTATAGATGACTCGCGAGATAAGGCAAGGAATACTCTAGATAGAATTCCTTCTTTCAGCATTTTTTCTTTCTCTTCTCGGTATAAATCAAGTCCTCTCTGGCGGCATCCAAAAAAGAGCCACATTTTTCCCAATTCTGGTGCTCCTTTAATGAAACACGATACGTGGGTCAGAGAATTTCATACTTAATGCAAGTAAAAACGTAAAAAAATGTTCAAAAAATATTTTTCTATCTCTTACCCGCCGGTGCTGCTTGTATTTTAGCCAAGCGGTGCTGCCAAAATCCTCGAAATGGTGCAATTCCAGTGCCGGGACCAACCATTATTATAGGCCTACTTTGATCTGCAGGCATCCGGAAATTCGGAGCACTAGAGTTTCGGAAAGAAATATTTGTTTTACTGAGTTCCCGCGTTATAAAATATATAATTTTTAGATAAGAGTTGCTAGGACCATTCGTTTACCTTCGTATGAACGCGTAGACGGTGTCTCCCACGTCTAAATCTTTGAGGTAGTTGGAACACACACCATAGTGTACTGGGCCATCTCCACCTGTGATATTAAAGCATAACTTTTGTTTATTACTATCGAACGTCTAACTTGCATAATTAAACTGAGAGATAATGAAAATTCGATGTATAGATAGTACTATTTTGGCTCAACCGTTTTATGGGACACATAACAATTATAATATATAATATACTATCGAGAATATGTTGGCAAAGCTTCCATCGTTTACTTTAAATTCACAGGTTGATTCTACCAAAATGAATTATGTTCTGAGTTCTAGTTAAAAAAAATCGGGGATAAAGCTTCTATTCATCAATAAACATTCAAAGAGTTATCAAGAATTGTCTTATGGCTTAAATCAAAGTGACAAATCTCAAAAATAAAACCATTTAATGGCTTTTGGTGAATTCTGTTTTGATTATGTCATTGAACATGTTTCTGATAACTTTGATAGGCATTTTTAAAATTGGAAAGATATCGTGTGAGGTTTATCGAGAGATTAACCTTGAGCCTGGAAGGTGACGACAGCGACCGTTAGGTGGAGATGGCGAGGGTGGAGGGCAGGCGAGGATGAAATGCTGTAGAAACGGGGTTGCAGCTGAGGGAGCGTCGCTGCTAGTAAAGCTGCTTCCGGTCTGACTGAAGGAAACTCATCCAAAGCCTCAACAAGGTGGGGACAACGCCAGTGTCGCCAATCTTCGTAAGCGTCCGAGTCCTGTGAATAAAAGTCACTTGCACGTGAATATCTCGTTGCTTCTACGAGAGCGTAGTTATCCCTCGCCGTTCGCGAACTATATGTTCCGGAAAATGACCGGCAAGTCCTAAGAGTAACGGGCAAGTAGAGAATCTCTCTCCGTAACAGCGAGATTTAATTGTAACTTAAAAAAATATGTGAAACTTGATCGATAAAAATTCTTATGTATTAAAACGAAGTTACCGATCGATCCTTAATTAAAATACTTGGGTGTTCCCACTTGTGCTTGTCGAATGGACGCACGCTAATGTGTAATGCTGTTAGGGTGGCATAAGATCAAGGATACTCAGCAGAGAATTTACTTTTTGTCATACTGTGTGCAGTAAAAAAAACTAGGTTCATAAATAGTGTGTTATTAAGTTAGTTATGCAAGATGTTCGGTATTTGGGCAGTCTGTCCTGGAAAAAATAGATGTAATATCGGATATATATGTATATTTTCTCGTGAGCCTCGCGCCTTCGACGCCTGTGTCCCGTATTTTTGGGGAAACCACCTGGCAATCCTATATTAAGTATACAATTAAAGAACCTTTTTATAAACGCTAAAATCAGAATGTTACTTTAAATGGTGAAATATCGTAGCATCATACTTCAAAAATTAAAATGGAAAATTTGAATTCATTTTGCCAAAAAATTATATTCGTCAACACTAATCTTAAACATTAAAAAAATAGTGAATTTGATTTTTATTTTTTTATCTTAACTGTTCATTTTATAATAAAATTATTCCAAACTTCTATACCCTGCTTTTAAAATGTAATACTTTTGTACCGTGCAAATATTTTAGCATCATAAGGATTATCATAAATTAATGGACAAAGTAAACGAAAGCGAAATTATGAATGAATGAAAACAAAAAACTTGAAAATCAGCTCGAAAACTATATCTGTAGTGAGATAAAAGAAAGATTTCAATAAATGAAAAGTACTTATATATATATTGTACTTATAAATGTTTTATATATGCAAGTCCATTTATTCTTACTAGGCATTTTTCATTCTCACAGTGTAAATAATCGGATTTCTTTTGTAATAGGCCAAAAAGATTTAGAGGAGAACGCTTACGAAATTTTCAACCGAGTCATTGCACTTTATCTCACTGAAGAGGTCGATGATTTGTTGAACTCCATGGTGTAGGGAAACAGATGCATTAAATGAAACACTAAGAAATTGAAACTTTGCACAATTTCCACAAAGAAAATTTAACACGGCCAGTTTCAACGGTTAATCGTAATCGTCACCGGTTTTCTCTTTGGAAATATTACTCTCTTTATGCGTTATATTTAATTCACCTGCTCGCCTATAACACCTTTTCTCTTTTCCACCTCATATTATGTGTAAGCTTTATTATGGTAAATTCAAGTACCATTACAAGGAGGTTCAAGTTGTCGCGATCAACTGGATCTGCAGCAATCGAAGCGAAGTGCTGAAGGAGAGGAGGTGACGGAGGCGTCGTTATGTCAAGGAATCGGGTGAAGAGAGTACGAAGGGAGGCCACGGGGAGGCGTTCATGTGGCTCCCAGGACCGTGTAACGCCTGAAAAAAAATAAAATAAATATTAGGCATATAAAATAGGACTACCATACGTCCTTCTGGACATGTCCTAATTTTTGGCATTCAACTATCGGTAAATAACTTAAAAAAATGAACTTTTCTGGGATTTAAAGCGTATATCAGATTGTACTTATAATATGCCTTTTAATATAATTAATTCATTCCAATATTTATGTAAAAAAGGCACTATAAACTAAGTCCGGAACAACGGCGTCCTCATTTTACAGCCTAGAATGTGGTAGCCCTAATATAAAAGAGTTTCTCAAAGTGAAGGCCTTGCCATTCTTTTGTTAATTAACCCATCACGGAAGGAATTAAATTAATCGGATATAGATATTTTTGTAAGTATCTACCATAAGACAATTATACAACTCTTAAATTTATTTTAAAACTTTAAATTGATAGTATAATGATATGCGGAAAAATGGGTGGTCAGTTATCCTTCAATTTTCTGTAAGTTTTGAAATGTTTCATTCAGAACTAAAGAAAAATGTGCTGTTATACCCTTATAATAAAAATTGGAAAGATCATCTGTTCCACTTTAAGTATGGTATAACAATATAAGTTATTTTCACTAACCATTGGCCGTATGTTTCTCTTTCTGAACTTGGAGTTCGACGGGTACTTCTGAATCAGGAGCTCCCTGAAGCCTTGACAATAATGAGTTCACCAAGTCCGGGCGGTTGCATGGAAAGACGCCCACGTGATCGCCTGGTTGATAGCTTCCAATTGGTTTGTCTGTTTTCACCCCATCCTCTTCTGATGTTGCCGCCAGCTCAAACAGGTAGGTGGCACGACTGTGGAAAATGACATAGACCGTCTCTCAGAATAAATTAAAAGATGTCATTAATACGTATGAAAGACGAGTCGTTTGGAAAAGGATTCATTTTTGGCCTTCAGGGGCCTTTTTCTTAAGAAATAGTTTTGGAGGCGAAAAAGTTGAAATATAGAATGAATAATAAAAAATAAGGATTGTGGTTGTGGAATGTGGTTTTGCGTCATTTTAGGTTAATAGGGTGCTTGTAAATGGAATAAGCAAATTTCAAAATCATAAGTGTCTTTTGAAATTGATTCTATCTATTTACTTAGCAGTTTTTTTTTGCATAACATCGAAATTATTTAAGGAAATTCGATGGTATGAAGCATATTTAGACATTCTTTAGTTCCAAAATAAAGGGAACAAAAATATGAATCACTTCTTAAAAAATGGGATTTTAAGACCTATATAAGCATGTTATTTATGTTATTTTATGTTGCTTATAATTATAACGCATTTTTTAAATGTAGATAAATTAGTATAAAATAGTTAAATGTTATAAAAATGTATAATAGAATAATTTAAGGTATTCGTTGTTATAAGTTTATAGACTTAAAGTCAAGAAATGAATGGTGTTTTTTTATGCTCACCTAGCATCACTGCTGTGTAGATTCGTTTTTTCTTCGAGTCGACACGCAATCACTTTCTTGTTGTGGCATTTGGAGAGACCTTGATGGATTAAACGAAAGGGTCAGTAAGAAGATCGCTAAAACAAGAGCAGATAATTCTAATAACATTGTTTTGCATCAGTGAAAAATTCGAGAAATTTTTTAACTATACTAATCCAAGAGGTTGATTAGCTAAAAATACACACACACATACACACGGAAATTTTTGAAAATACGGAATCTCAAAATATACTGTTTTGTTTAGCATTATAAAAAGGATATTCGCTAGCATTAGATTAAATTTTCATAGACCAATGAAAACAATACAAGCATTAGAATTTTAGTGAATTTAGCTTTTAAAAATTGCTTCAATATACAGATTTTCGCAGATCCAGGATAGAGGCAGAGTAAAGCAAAGCGAGGAATATCTAGTTTCGTGAAAAATGGAGAAAGTTCATCGGCATTCGTTTTATTTTATTAAAGTAAAATAGCAAAGATCATAAATTAATTGGATAGAAGTTGAGCAACATGATTGATTTTTTTTACAACGCGCAATGCTTTATTTTCCATTATTTCAATGAAAAATACAAGCCGATATTGGTAATAGTTTGCATTTTAATTTTTGAATTTTTATATACTTCATCTCTCAGTCGACAGTATTATCCAAATTTGTTGTTTCACATCCAAAGTTTGAAGAGTTCATAATTAAAATAATAACTTACATTCTCCCTTCTCAATAAAAACTTCGAATTGTAAGAACTTCGGAAGGGTTTCCGTTCTCTCTAAAAGCAGGCAAACAAACAACTTCAATAGGAGGACTTCTGAGGGACTTTTTATTTACCTCTGACTCTCTATGTTATTCCAATTTATTCCGCGCAGTTTGAGATTATGTTTGTTCCCCGGAGTCACTGGCCTTTTATGCGTCCAAGGAAAAGTAAAAATGACGACGATTGGAATTGATTAAACGAATACAAGAGAACTTTCCATATTCCGAAACCGAACACTTTTCAACTTGGGTTAGAAGGAAATCGGGATTTCTAACGTTGAGAACTTTGAGCGTTACTCGACCGTGTTGGCCGGAGGGTGTAGATCCCCATTTCTCCATGACAAAAGTAGTTTACATCTGAATGCATCCCGACCTTAATTTGTTTATTTGCGGAGATCCAACTTCATCAATCGGAGGAAACAAACTACTCACGCGTCATGAGCCCTTCTTCGTTGTCCGGCTCCGGCCTCGTTTCCACCACTCTAACGGAAGATGGGGACAGCGTCTCGGATTTTAGCGCTAGCGTTGCCTCCAGGAACTTGTCTTCATCGTCGTCTAGGCAGAAGGCTTCGCACGCCAACTGGAGTTCGCGATAATAGGATAAAAGGAATTGCATAAAGCTACGAATAATGATTGATGATTCAGTCTCAAAAGGACTTTAAAATTGTCCTAACGTTGTTTATATATATATATATATATATATATATATATATATATATATATATATATATATATATATATATATATATATATATAGAAGAAAGGAACAACTATGTGACTTCCACACAAATTTATTTCACGACAGGTTTCCTTTCTTCTAAATATGATTATCATTTACCACAAAATTGAACCCAACTCCTTAGATTATACTGTTTATATTTAATTCGTGTCCAACGACTTCCTCTTTAGGAATTCAAGAAGATAAATGGTAGCGTTATTTTAAGTTTCATTGTTTTTTTAAAGGTTATTTTCTTATTTTATAAGGAAAAGTAGTTACCATACAGTAAGAAAATCGTAATAGTTAATATTTTTGCGGACTCCTCAAAGACCGATTTCACTTGCGGAAATTATAACCGAAACATAGCATAAGTAAATAAAAAAGAAAAGATAATCATCCGAGTTTCAAATAAAAAATTCTGTTAGTCCAGTTATTCGCCGTCGGAATTCTTATGAGTTATCATTTTTATGTTCCAAAATTAAACCTAAACCGATCATATATAAAAAATTTGGCATGGAGTGTGTTAGACTGCGTAAAAATATTTATATTAAACTCCATCTATAAAGAATCAAACAAAGAAATTCTCCCGTCCAGAGCCGGTTAGGAAAATCTCCGGGCCCGTTGCAAAGTGTCATAAGTTTTTAATATTTAATTTTAGTTATTAGGGCAACCTCTCTCATTACGATAATGCTCGATATTTTCCCATTAAAAAATGTATGTACTTTATATGTATGACAAAATATTTTTTAGAGATCGCGGGGCCCTGTACAGTCGCACTGTTAGCACCGCTCCCGTCATTAGGGCAGAAATATTTTATATGCTTAAAAATAACTTTTGTTAATTCTGGTTGAATTAAAACGGTGTTATAAATTCTCTATTAAAACATTTAAAGATAAGATAGATTTATACGGTCTTCAGCCATGATTTACACAAGAATATCAGTCGAATGTCTCTCCATTTTTTAGCCAACAAAATTAGTTTCTCTTACGCTGAAGACGTTGCTCGCCCACACCCGGAACGCTTGTTCTTGTCCGCACATCTCGTCGCCGTGGGAGAGGCGAAAGAGCCTCTCCCCTCCTAGTTCTCCCAAGAGGTTGTCCACGTACTTCCCGAAGGCGCAGAAGTTGGGATATGCGCTCGAACCGAGGGCGAAAACCGCAAACCTAGACGGCAAAAGATATGGATTGAATTGAAGAAATAGATACGAACTGAATCAACAACTCATAGTAGGTGAGCATTAGAATCAAAGAGTTTTCTAAATTTAATGGCTAACAGTCACAGTTCATATGATGATAAAATTCTATCAGACATAGCTTCGAGAGATGTCATCCTACTAGATACTAGTAGAAGGTGCTTGCATTCTGCAAGCATATCATCTCACCTCGAAAAAAACATTAATTTTTCAGACAAATATTTCATCATTGCAAATATTTTTTTAATTCTAAAGATTTCACCTCCTCAGCGATTTTCGTTTTTTCCTTATGTGAAAATAATAGATTAAAACAATCCCCAACCTTTGCAATTTTAAGATTTTTATACTTTCTCTATTATGGGGTACTAATGCTACACATTTCTGCCAAATTTTAAAGTTGTAGCACTTCTAGAAGTGAAATAATATTATCTAATTGATTAAATTTTAAACATTTTTAACGGCCGCTGCAATATATTTATGGAGAGATTCAAATGTTTATTTGTGCAAATGCAATACTCTGTAAATAACTTGAAAATTTCAGCTTCCTAGCTCATCCCGTAGTACCTAAACAGTTATCTATTTTTTAAACTTTAAGAATTTTTAACCGCAACACAAATTCAAATATCAAAATTTCTATAATCACTATTTCGTTTTTTTACAAATCCTACCTCTAAAAAAATTTCAGCTCTGTAGCACATTCGGAAGTACATAAACCTTGAAAATTTGTTTAAACAATTTCGAATTTTTAGCGGCCGCATTGTTGCACTTTTTCAAGATTTTCGTTTTTTCTAGTCGGTTTTGCACAAAATCCTACCTAAGAAAAAAATTTCGAATCTCCAGCTCATCTGGAAGTGCCGATTTTGCGATAGATTTACCGATGCTTATTCTATAAATTGAACTAAATCAAATTTCATAGCAGTGGAGTTTTATTTAGGATTTCACGCTAACTTCAATAGGAAAGTCACGAAAATGTCACCATTGAGAATAAATTGTCTATAAGTATAACATTTTCATTTGGTTTAAGGTTGATGGAAAATAAAAATGGCTCCCATGAAGCCCCTTGTTTGAAAGCTTTTAATTCTTCACTGGCTACGATTTTCCAGATTATTACCCGGAAAAATTTTACGTTTCCGCACGTCGAAAATAGGGGGAAAGAGGGAGCAGATATGAAGAGTCGTTACATGGTATCATAATGGGATTTCGTTGTATATATAGTTTCGTAGTCCTTCAACAGAGTGCTTTGCGCGAAGGCGATCTCACTTTAGGTGGATCCCGAACCCAGTGTCCGTTGAAGACGAACGAACTCTTAAAAGATTGCTTCACGATTATTTGGCCCAAAGAGACGATAAAAATTGGAAGATTCTAATAAAATCGAAATTTATGAAGAACTATGGATTTATACTATTAACCACGTTAAACAGCTAGTTGATACAGAGCGCGTTTTTTAACATTCCAAATATTTATTTCTAATTTTTAGAGAAAAAGGACAATTTGAAAATCGATCATATGCATCAAAATAAACGAATTGCATTAAAAATAAACTCATTGAATTATGTTGTGGTTGATGTTTCATAGTAGAAGAAGAAGAAATTCATAATCCTTGCAAATAAAAAAGAACGATGGTATGTTGACATTTGTAAATAGTAGTAGTGATGCGCGCTAAATCTGTAGCATAGATGAGGCGCCTTTTTCCCACGGAATTACGAACTGAAATTTGGATGTTTTCAGCATGGAGGTAGTTCTGATAAAGTGACATGAATCTAATAAATTATTATTGAACTTATTTTTAAAAATTTATTAGTATAAGATTTAATGAAACCCTTTTTTGAGTTGAAATCTAAAATTTTATTTCGGTAATGTGGCTGTACTGTTTGAGTGATAGGACGCAGATTGTCATATTCATCATGCATTTTTATCAATAGGTTCAAGTAAAAACGCTTTACATGATGAACCCATATGTTGAAGATATGCTATAGAAAGTTTTTGACTGCCATTTTCTTTTAAAAATGCGCTTCTAAACAAGTTTATTTTTCTGTTTTACAACTTAGCAGTAAAATATTTGACGAGCCAATAACAAAAATTTCATATTTGTTTCTGTTAGATTGTCAGCTATGATCGAACGATTTGACCTATGCATGCCATTATCGTCTTCTGCTTTGATAAAATTAACTTCCAGATTTCTTCGAAATACGTCGAGAGGTGAAGCTCCTGATACAGATGCACAGACAGATTGACGGACGCTTTTTCAATTAAGAGACACGGCCAAAAAATAAATGCTATGAAGACCCCAAGCAAAAGAAACGGCTGGAGAGATCGGGATTTAATTATAGTTAACATTTTAGAAGTTCTCTGGCTCCTTCGATGAATTATAGCCTTTATCCCCCCGCCCGCAATCCTAATAAGCTCCATTAGCTAGGGCGTTTGAGCAGATGCGACTCAATCCACTTTGGCCCTCGACAGCATTAATTTACGCCCATCATCTCCCTCGCTCTTTTACCTCTTCTCTCTCTCTCTTTCTCCCGTCTCTCTTTTTCTTTTCTCTCGCCTTTTCTCCTTCTCTCTTTTCTCCTCATTCTTTTTCTCCTCCCTCTCCTCCTCTCCATTTTTAGACTGGTTTCCAAAGGAAACATAGCCTTATGAAATGGTCCTGGCTGTGTGTGTGTGTGTCCTACTAACAATTTTTGCATCAGTGGACCGATTTTCATGAAACTTGGTATGAGGCTCGTGCTGCCAGGGCCCACCTTCAGACTATATTTTATTTTGCGATGATTGAAGTCCCGGGTTCAATTCCAGGAACTTTTTTCCCTATTTGTTTTACGTAGAAGGTCTCAAATCCATCGTGCAGAGATGTTTTCTTTAAAATTTTAAAATATATTAAAATTGTGATATCGGAGCGAGGTTTGTACTGTTCTAAGGGGGAAAAGAATGTAGAATCTAATTATTATCATGGAATTATGGTAATTGATCGTATCTTCTTGAATTTCTACTAAAATATAGCGTTTTTGCATTTTAAATCGCATTTTATCGGGTTGTTGCCATGGAGACGATTATTATCGAAATTGGCTTGAGCATAGACGAATGAACAAATGGGTTGGTTATTTTCTTTTAAACTCGACTACCCTTCAGCAATGGACAGTTGATCCATACAAATTAGCGTATAAACAGTAACATTTATTAAATTTGTTTATTTAAAGAAATACATGCAAAATATGTCAGAAAGAGATTTTGACATTGCTTTTAGTATTTTAAATCTGATAATGGTGTATTAATTTGTTTTCCAATTTTTCTCTATCATTGTTAAACTATGAATTATGGTATTAGAATTTCTTGGAATTACTAACACATACTGAAACATTTTTTGTCAATATAAGTAATAAATTCGGGACATCAACTTCGGGAAACCAGCCTGCATTAGTGCTGGTTTGGACTTCTTGTTCTCCTTCTCTCTTTTCTCCTCTCTCTTTTTCTCCTCCCTCTCTTCCTCTCTCTTTTTCTCCTTCTCTCTTTTCTTCTCTCTCTTTTTCTCCTCTCTTCCTTTCTCCTTCTCTCTTTTCTTCTCTTTTTCTCCTCCCTCTCCTCCCTCTTTTTCTTCTTCTCTCTCTCTTTCTCGCCTCTATCTTTCTCCTTTTCTCTCTCTCTCTTTCTCCTTCCTTCTCTATTTTTCTCCTTCCCTCTCTATTTTTCCCCTTCCCTTTTTCGTTCATTTTATTCCTCTACTTCTCATCATCGACTATTTTTAATTCGACTGAAGGCGATCGATATCTTTCTCGATGTTCATCTCGCTGCTACTCATGAACGAGTGAAAAGCTTGTAAATATTGTTTGGAATATCGAAGGAAACTTTTGTGTGACAGTAAGCCCAACCTTTTGGTAGATATAAATACAGTTAATGCATTTTGAGAAATATATCAACTTTGATACACATTTCTTTTAGGATGTGCACTTTGACAACTTCTGCATTTATTGATCGGATTGAAAAACTTTGAGGATGGGTTGAGCTGCATGCCTTTATAATATTTGACAATGAAGTTTATGTAGGGTTTATATATATATATATATATATATATATATATATATATATATATGTTAGTTTACGTGTCTCTTTGACGCCCCCAGCAGCCTGCCAACTTGGTTCTCAAATTGGTTTCCTTCAACACCTTGTTGCCACCCTCATCACTACCTTTCCTTTTCCTTAAGTTAATATATATATATATATATATATATATATATATATATATCTCAATTTTCAAATCAATGTACACTTATGATGAATCATAATAGGAGAAGCTTGTACTGTCAATTTATAGAAAACCATCTTTCAAGATTTATATCATCCTTCGACCCCGAGGAATCACATTTCTAAAATATTTGCTTCGCTTAATTCAATGGCTCACAGGTTGTTGATTTATTAAAACGTCAAGGACAAATTTAATTAAAGAGCTACATCCTATCAAAGCGAGAACTTATACGAAATAATGATGGAAAGACAGGAAGAGATGGACAGAGATCGTCCTTCTCCCTACCCCGAGAGTCTGGAAAATATATCAATGGAAGATTATTATGAACAGCGAATGAAAGATAATTAATAATGGTTGTAACGGTAGCTGGGCGGAAACTGTACTGTTAATGGAAAGAATGAAAGTGCCGCTTAAGTAGATTAATTCTTAGGACCTCCATTAGAAGAACTGCCTAGTCGACGTGGCCTCCAGCTTTTGGAACGAATCAAATCATATCGTGCGAAATCCTTCGATTGGATGACATGGAAAAATGTCGTGACAATACATTATTTTGCTACGATTGTGATGCCTTTAAAGGAAATCCAGATTATAACATGGTTTCTGAGAATAATATTCCAAACCATCATCATTTTCTTAAAGGTATTTAAATTTTAGCAGCAAAAAATTCAGTACTAAGAATGTACGATTTAAAATATAATTAGGAAATTATGATGTAATAGGAAGTGAATCATAGAAAATTAGTATGGAAGTTGTATGAAATCAGTGAAAATTAACGCTTCAATGAATAAAGCACATGTATCAAATATTTGAGTTTGTAAAGTTAAACAGAGAGCAGCTAAAGCAATATCGCAAATTTTGTAAAATAACTTAGTTTTTAGTTCATAGATAAATGCAAGAAATGAAGTGGATTTCTAGATTTACTTCATGAATAACCTCCGACATAGTATCCTGAAAAAGGGATGGGCGTTAAATGTACCATCTCACCTGACGTTACTCAGGGGGCCGAAGTTATCCTCAGACATGACGTCACTCACGGAACCCCTTAGTGAATCTATTCGATCAAGCGTCCTCTTCTCTCCTTGACCAGCTGCCCCAGTGGCGACGACTTCTGTTTGGCTATTCATCTTGATAAAAGACTTTGAAGTTGCCAGGCTACAAGTAATCAGAGAATTGCAATCAGAATTGTTGCGGATTTTTAGGAGTTTAAATTCTTTGAGTGGTAGAAAATTTTCGGACAATCAGATGAAATTGGCAAATTGGTATCTCACCTGAATTTGTCGTCTGTACCTCCCTGACTGGACTCGCTCATTTTCATGGCGTAAAGATTTTGGGCGAAAGTCTGAAAGGAGGAGAGACGAGAGAAAAATGATAAAAGGAAAACATGTTGAAATTTATCCCTCAAGTGCTGTTGGGTTTATATGTATAGTAGAAATAGATAATAAAAAAATCTCTGCCATCATTAATGATATTTATTTAGAGTGCAGTGGTGCCCAAAGTACGGCCCGCGAAGAGTATTTGTGCGGCCCGCGAAGGGTTTTTGTGCGGCCCGCGAGGGTATGATGAAAAACCTATCCGAAAAATTTAACACACAAATTCACACATTTTATGAATATTCTTATAATAAAACTTTTAACACTGAAATGTTAATCATAAAAACTTCGTTTAGACTCGATTTTTACTTAAATGGCTCCTTAGAACATAGATAACTTATGATTTAATCTCTAATACGGCCCGCCGAAGAATTGGCAACCACCGATGCGGCCCGCCAATAAAAAAGTTTGGGCACCACTGATTTAAAGGATTTGAAATATAACTAGTATGTCTTTTAAACTACCATGTTATGTATAAAAATAGCGAATTGGTGAATCGATAAACTATCTCGGCTTCGTTGAAACTCGAGGAGAAAATTAAACCTAACTATGGAAACTACAGTCGTTCGAAAATAAAACCATCCGTTTAAGCATTAAACGTCTTTAAAACGAACGTATAAATATAAATAGGGAATTTTCGAATACGATCAATCACATTGAACGTGTTAACCCTTCACCCCGATTTTATTTCTGCGCGTGAATTATGGACAGTATAATTTCATTATTATCATTAAAACTAATCCAATAGCCTTACGGGAATGACGAGATAAGTCGTCAAGGCGATTTCACAATGGTCGTGAGAAGATAATTTGGAGTTTTGCAGAAAATAAACACGCCACGGTTATGGGATACATATTTTTTGTTCATCATTCAAGCACGAAAAGAAAAGGTTAAAAAAAATAACGTCCCCGAATCAGTTAAGCTAATCTAGAGGCGGAGGGAAGAGGGATTCTCGTCCGGTATCCGTCCCGTCATCTCTCAACCACGGAACAACTCTTATCCCTATCCTCACCCTCCTCCGCCAGTCAATCTTCCCCCTCTTCGGCCATCCGTCCAATAAATCGTCTCCCTTCTCGTAGAGACAGGGTCACTTGTTGCTCTGTCCGCTGTGACTGGACGTTGGCGTTGGGAGGCGTTAGGGGAGGAGAGTGAAAGAGAGAAGAGGGAGGAGTGGATGATGGGCCATATTTATTTAGCACGAAAACGTGTCTCTGTAACGAGCTGCGGAATTTGTAAAGTGTCCGTACCGGGCTTGTGCCCCGATAGATGATTTATTGCCGGTCACACGGTAGCTAAATATTCTCGCTTCGTTCGAAAGGACTCAAAAAAATGGAAGAAAAAGGAGTTATTTATTGCCAGTGTTTAAATGAAACGTTTACATCAAAATAAAACTCCAGTTGGGGGACTTCACGCGTGTGGTTCGGCTGGTTCATGAATAACTAAATTGTATTTGTCTGGAAAACGTGCTCTACTTTAAAATTCGTTTCATCCGTGCGAATAATATGATTGCTCGAGGGGATGTTTTACCATTATTATCAGACATATCAAATGATTTTTATTGCATTGGGAAAAACTCTGAATTAAGCTTTTAAATTTAATAAAAAATCATTCAAGTTCAGCAACAGTAGCGCTTATAAATATATTTATTTTTAAAAACAGCTAAGTAAAATGACAGTGGAACAGCTGCTTATTTATGACTATACAAATATTCTTGGAAATATAACTATTAAGGAAATTTTTATAAGAAATTATGAAAAAATTACCTAACCTTTAAAGTAATTTTATAAAAAATTTAAGACAGCTACTCTCTGAAGAATAATTATTTTTTAGATAATTTATAGGAATCATAACTTGACCAGAGAGTGTTTTCGACGTAATTTTTCTTATAATTGCAATGACTTGGAATTGCTAACTGATCAATAATGCTACAATAACATTTTTATAATAACTTCAGCTATTTATTGCTATTAATTTTTAAAATAATTTGGGTTTTTTCATAAAAAAAGCTCTACCGAAAGAATATCACGCAAAGAAAACATTTTCTCGCTTAATTCGATGATTTTTCTGAATTAACATTTCAAATATTTTTTGAAATAAAATATTAGTTTTTACTCTAGAAATTACTGTTTTTATTTTGGAAAAATTCTGCCTGGTCTCGACATAAAGCGTAATCGTCAGACAGGTCTGATGATGGAGTTCTATGTCGAAACTCAGCAGCACTGCTCCCTAAATGAAAAGAGTGGATTGTAAATAAGAAAATTATTGCTTCATCTTCAAAAATACTGCTGATATGGATTTCCGTAGAGCCTTAATTAATATTCTTCCAAATTAATTGGAGTGAAACTTTAATACTATATATTTAAAATTCGGCGTAGAATTGTGGAACCCTTGCGGATCTCGCAATTATCAGGGATATACGGGATGTTAAACAAGAAACAAATTATAATACGGCAGAGAAGGATTAGTAGGTGTTCAATGGTTAATAAAGGAACACAAAAAACTATCAGCGCCTTGCTTATTAAAGTTCTATAGTATTTTTTGAAAGCACGAGGTTTAAAAAAAATATGAGGCTCCGAAATTGCGGGGATCCGAGCAACCGACGAGATTGGCTGGCCCAAGTGACGGTCGCGGTCCCCGGATGAACACATACAAAGGATGAACACATACAAATTTGCTTGAATGACTAGCTTAAGGATTAACGAAACAAATGCGCAGTAAGGTACACCTGCTACACTTCGTCCACCCACCTCTCCGTTCTCAGGTGGATCTCCGTTGCCGAATGTTGAAGCGACCACTAAGAGCAGAGCCTCGTGTTCCATACTCGTCATGTCATATTCATCCATGCAATGAACCTTGAAAACGGAAGGAAAGAGATATTAGCTCATGGGACACATTTTCCGGGGAAAGTCATAATTAGGAAACCATTCTAAATTCTCAGTGATATTCGACAAAATGTGGCAGAAATAAATTAGATTTAAATAATTAGCTAAAGTTGATAATACGCGGTCTCTAAAAGTTTATCAATATGGAGTCATATTTGTAGAACATTTAACAGTTTTCCAAAAGGAAAAATTTGTTATAAAAAATGAAATGTGAAAAGCTCTGTGAAAAAATATCTGCATGGAATCCAGCTTTCAAATTCATCGCGATTGAAAGTATTTTTTTATTTTGAAGCTGACTTTATTGACGCCTTCAAATTAGCCATAAAAAAGATTAAATATTTTAACAGCCCATAGGCAACAGTTGGTTAACCGACTTTGTTAATAAAAATAAATAGTTTTGGTTAAGTATTTTACGGAAAATCAGATCGGCTCTAAAAGAAAAGCAAATTTTCTTGTTACTTTTGCTTGACGATCGATAAAACAACTCTTGGGTAAAGATGTGTAAAGATCGGAAATTTCTTCGCACTTCCCAATCCCCTTTCCCCTTATCCCCCTTCCACACTTACTGTCCGAGGCGGAGGGATTGTTCTACGTCAGCACTTTGCCCGTACACTTCCATACTCCCTTTTCTGCCGGCATCTGTGGGAACGACGCTTACTTACTATCTCCATCCGACTGCGGCTACCGTGGGAGAGCAGATCTGGCGATCCTGGCAGGAAATATGAGAGCACCACGACGGAGGGGCTAAGGGACGCTCGGGGCAAGCAAGAAGAGACGCGGGCAGTAGCGTCGTACAAGTGAAGGCAAGAGTTGAAATTTAGCGAGTGGGGAAAAAGCCATGTAATAGTCAAAAGTAAAACGGTGATTTTATTTCGCACCCTTTACCAGAATCCCAAATTGCCGTCTATCAAACCCGCCCGTCCATCGCGGACTTGCATAAGATAGTCCTATTCCGTGGAGCATTCAAGTCGTTATGAGATATTTCATAAAGCGTTTATTTGGAAGATTTTATATGAAGTTAATCGATGGTGAAACTGTTTCTCTAATATTTTTTTGGTCCTTTTTATGCAAAAATTCTATTTTTTTACGAAAGTAGCAACCATGAATGCAAATCCACTGCGAATATGCATAGCGCCAACATTATTCATGGGGCAGATTAGTGAGACGGCACGGACGAACGCATGTGCAATTTTCTCGTAAACAATAGCCGCCTGAATGTGATGCTAGCTAATGGGAATTGTAAACCGTGAGCTTTAGACGTGACTCATTTCGAATTACGCGTAGGAGTACCGGAAAATTTCACATCCGAGATGAATTTGGACTGAGCTTACTTTTTCGTTTCATTAAAAATATTTAATCGATTGTTTGAAATTACTTTTAAAATACAGTATAGGTTTATTCGAATTCTAATTTTTAAACATATTTATGCCTTAATACTATTGTTAAACACTTTCAGCGTGTCAACTTGCGGAAAGAATGTATTATGTCTGCGTCGAGAGGAATGGCACATGGGAAGAAGGTCGACAAATATAGTACAGGTGAAGTGCTTGATCTTATGCGGATAGATCAAAGAATATGGAATGGTGGGATAAAACGCGACATTTTAAGTTGATAGTTTTATTCAAATCGTATAGAGGCTGTTATGCGCGTCTCTTAAATTATAGCGAAAACGTCTCTGTTGAACTTAAGGCACGCTTCGCTTTAACAAAAGGTTAAAAAATAGTAAATTCCAAATTTAAGTGTAGTTTGGCTATTACATATTTAATACAAGAAAATGCGTGGGAAATCCGAGATAAAAGATACTCGCAAAAGGATTCGAAATAAAATTTTCGACATCGATCTTTGTATCTATATCGCTTATACGAAATCACATTATCATTAGTATGATTAACATGTCACCATAAATATATCATTTACCTGAGAGTTAAAAGCGTGTCCGAATATCTCGGCCAGCTTTTTGGCGTACATTTCCGACTTTCCTGTTTCCGTGGCGTACAAAACCGTAGCTTTTATACGACGGGAGAGGGCTCTGCCGAACAGTTTGGACGTGAACTTGACGGCCCTAAGGAGTAAAAACGCAGACATTTTATTATACAGGAAATTAACACTGATACCCTTGATAATGGGCGCTGCTAGGCCTGACCCACGTTATCCGTCCTTCGAATCTAGTTTGCTATGCCCATAATTTAATAATACCAGAATGTTTTTTTAAATAAAATAATGCGCATTTTTAAAAGTTTATACCGATTTTGCTTCGTTCACACAACACAACTCGATCACCTTTTTTATCAGAATTTCGGGAGGTAGATATGAGGAATCCTTTTGGGTTCGTCCATTTTTATTCTTTGCGTGCAATTCATAATTTCATGCCATAGCAAAACGTAACACAATCGGAAAAATTCTTCTTATTTTAGGGCAGGCTGTTGGTATTGTCACGTGGTATGCATTGTCAACTCAGTCTGTTTTTCTGTGTCGGCATCGATCACCATAACCATAACAATCGTATTAACCCTTGAAATACCAGGGTAGTTTTAATAACGGGTTATACCGAGAGGGGGTTCTTTGAGTCCACCAAACAGTAATCAATCGAATCAGTTGTTTTTAACTATTTATTTAAAAGTAAGTGAAAATATTAAGTTTATAGATTTAAGTGCAAAAAATCAAAACGGAATTTTTTATACTAATCATTCATTGCTAAGCAAGTTAAAGTGATCTTTAGCTCATATCCATAAATCGGTACTTCGCCCTTCATTAACAGCGCAATTTTCGCAGATGATTGTTTTTCGGCTGTGCCGCTGACAACAGGTGAATGTGGTGTTCGTCTCGTTTACCTTGCTGTATTTTTCTTTATTTTTGACTGAGAGATGGCTGCACACAAGTGACAACGGCCCCTGCCGAGGGAGAGATACCCTCTGTCCACCATCAGGTTTTCTAGTTACCGTGTATTTACAGTAATATAACTACACGAGCAAAAGACATGATCATATGTACAATAGAATTTATAAGAGACAGTACATTTTTTGCAGCATTCTTTTCGTGTTACAACAAGGCAAAAAAATCCGATAATTAATAGATGGTGGGCACAAAGTACCCTCCTCGGTATTGAGAGGGTTAATTAGTATAACCGCTTATCTGTACATACAAGCTTAATTGATTTTCAAAATAAGAATATCCATAAAAGCCTAGCTGTAACGATGGCAGAAAAATTTAGGGTCTAGAGCCTATGACCCGCCATCACGATTTGGGTGATCCACAAAGGCAAATAATAATAAATTCTTTAACACAAACATATTTATCCAATTACATGTGTTATAACATATAAAACAAGCACATGCGACTTTGTCCTCGGCAGGATTCGAGCCCACGACCCTTGCATTTGGAGCTAAATAACGCTAACCACCCCTCTACCAAGGCCGGAAAACATGTTTAGAAGGGTTTATATTTTGAAAATAAAAGAGTAATTAAATTAGTAAATGTAATTTATATAAACATCCAAGCTTTATTTTTCTTTTCATTTTAATTTTTTAATCCACCCATCACATTTTCAAAAATCATTAGTTGACCCACCATCAAAAAAGGTTGCCGACCATTGGTCTATAATAAGCCATCAAATCTAAATGAATCTCTATGAATGCGGAACATTCAATATTGTTTCTACTTCAAATGAATCAAAAACGCCATAATTGATGCGTATGAAGTAACGAAAATTAACGACGGATCGTAAGTTAAACGGGGTGCGAATATTTTATCTTTAAACTCATTTTTAGACGGCTTTAATATCGAATTAGGTTCGGTGCGAAAACGACCCAATTTTTTTTAACGCGCGGACTTCGAATCCATGCCAATATTCAATCAAAAGCGTCCTCTTTCTGTTTATTGGATGTGAATGCGAGATGGTTTGTCCTTCGCCCACCTGGCAATCTGCTTGAAATGGAACTTCCTTCTGGGTTTCTTTCCGCTCTTCCCCAGCTCCCTTCCCTTCTTCCACACGTGAGTCTTCCAGGCTGGCTCCTGCGTGGAATATGGAGTGCGACAGAAAGGAAGATTAAAAATAACGAACTCGGTAATTGTCAAACTTAAGCGCGCTGTAGATTATAATAGTCCCCGTTAAAGTTGTGAGAAAAAAGTGATAGTGCCATAAATTTTACGCCTTAAATAGCGTTCTCTAAACAGGCTAAAATGGCTTAGAACGTTGTATTATAGCATGACAATAAACCAAATTTATAATTTAAAGAGAGTTGATAAAACTTTAAATCACGCTTTCAAGATCAAAAGTTACATAGAGCTTTCAGTATTTCGACAAAAATATTTTAGTAAGTATGACTATTTCATGCATTTTCCTCGCGTTGGAAAGCATCGATTTTATTAGAGAAGTATTATAAAAACATTTTAATTTTTATCTACTATTGAAAACATTCAGCCAACTATTAATATATTTGTAAGGTATTTTCGTGAATAGGAATGGGGTTGACGGGCATAAGTTGCGACGGAGAACCTAGATAACATTTTGTATAACAAAATGACTACAGTTAAAGAGCAAAATTTATTCGATTGCTTTTTTTATTATTTTATTAATTTTTTCGGCGTTCTAAAATCTTAGGGGGAGTAATGAATTAATTTGGACCTTTTTGCTTTCATTTTAGTCCCTTTTGGTTTCTTATGGACTTGCCTGGTACTCATATGACGGCTTTAGGTGGTAGAGAGCCATCTCTTGATGGAAGACTGGAGTGGCAGAAGAGGAGAGAGGAGGTACGATCCATACCCAGTCAGCTGGACAGCCGCTTCGAAGGCGCGCCTCGTTTTCCATGTGCTTCATGAAAGACTCGGAGGCCGTGTGATGATCGACGATGGTCACGTTGCGAGACTGTGGTGGAAAAATCCGGCATCTCAAATTTTCATCACAAAATTTGGGAGGGACAAATGACTTTGACTAGTGAGGAATAACGTTCAAAACGATTAAAATTTGGCTAGTGATTGGTCACGCGAAAATTCGTCGATTCAATTTACCAGATCATTTGTTTTTAATCCGAAAAAACAGGAGTATTTTAACAGTGGGATATTTTAATATTCATGAGTTTTCCGAAAATTTTGTTTATCTCGTCCGTACTAGTGTTATGAGAGCGGTTTAGGTAATATAGACGGGATGAGGACCCTGGTCATTTGAACTCCAGCTTAATTTATCTTTATGTTAAGCAGAAGCTTCTTAAAATTGAATGTTTGCGGAAAAATACATCTCATTTAAACCTCACCTTGCTTGCATAGTTGTTCGTTTATTTTAAAGGTTTTTGAATCTATATTTTGAATAAGTTTTTTCTGTTTTGCAGTGAATAATGACGTATGAGCAAGTAAATGTTGCGATTTTTGCGCGAAATAGAAAAATTCCGGATATTATGTCAACCGATTTAAGAGAAGAATGCAGGAAACTATCATATACTTTGGATAGAATATTAAAAAACGATTTTTCTGTATTGAGATGAAGTGAATAGCGCATACGCGCAAAGCCAGTAAAACTCTATTCAACTGTCATCTGATTGCTTTTTCCACCAAAAATAAATTCCACCGCTTAAAAAAGCTTGCTATAAGATTTTAAAAATGATACAATTTTTCTCTTACCTCGTAACAGAAATTACCTTTTTCTCGTGTTATTCAGAATTAGTTTTATTTTTGCTTGAACTCATAAAAAAGATGGATAATATTTTGAATTTATATTGGTTAAAGAAGATGTAATTTTATAGAAAAAGAAATAAATGAAAATTTTGGTCAAATGTTGCAGAATTTTGCATTTTACAAAAATAACGCTCACCTGGAAACTGTGCAATACTGCAACATTCACTTCTACCATTGCTTTGTCTTTCCATAAGGTGACTGGTGTCCTGGTGTCCAGTCCCATGTGCTGAGCTATCGTCTGCAACCAAACAAAATGATTGATCACCATCTAAACAACTAAAGAACGACTGCTAAGGAAGGCTACTTTGAAATAAGCACCATGGTTACTATGCGGTTTTATGGGCGTTGAAACACCAGTTAGATTGATTCTTAAGGTTAGCTCCATAAATCAACGTTTTATTAACTGCACGATATTAACCGTGGAAAAATTACGGGAGTTCTGCCGGTTTAAATTGTATGGCAAGGCAAACTTACAGTGCAGCAAATTTTATGCGTTTTGTCTAAGTATTTAATTGGAGTTTTAACAAGGATAATCGTTATAGCCTTAACAACAAGAATATTCTTCATAAAGAGAAGGATTTTAGCCAGAAAAAATACACAAAATTATTGTTTCCGTGGAATGAAGTGGTGTTCATTCGTGAGATAGCTTCAAAATAACTTTCGAGGCCCATGTAAACTCACCTCGATGAGGTTGTACCGGTTGGCGTCGCAGAGGTCCCGGCATCCTATCTCGGTGCTCATGTACCATCCGTTGAAGGGGGTGGATGGGAACTCGAGACCTCCAACGTCGAACAGCATACTGGAGACGGCCGGGAGAGCGTACCATCGAAGCTGGAGTTCCTCAAACCACTCAAACCTAAATAGTCATCGGGAAAAAATTATCAGATATTTTGCGCCTCTAAGCGAGAGTTTTAGGGAACGATCCAAAAAAGCAAGTCACTGTAAAGTCGCGTTATTACAGGGGATTTCGCGCAGTTGCGCTAGCGCCCTCGCAGTCATGGGTGGTCCAGATGGTGGGGGTAAAAATCATCCTAACGTAAGCGTAATTAGGAATATTGGAAATGAAATTATAGTTATTCAAACGCATCAAGACTTTCTCCTCAACAAAAAATACTAGGAAACATCAGAGTAGCGAGTAATTGACTGAAATTTAGAACAAAATAATGTTATTTTTTATGTCTTTCATGTATAACTACGCAATGATCCCAGCATCGTTACCACGACTCTGCTTTAGTTGGATGAGTTACTTTCTGTTAAATGAATATGTTTACTGAAAGAATTGTTTAAAAATATTTAAAAACACCGTTATTTACACAAAATGTCCACTATAAAACAGCTTTCAGCAGTAATGCTCACAATAACTAACAACAAGGCCAACAGCAACATTGAGAGATATGGAAAAAAATTTAAATTTGTAGATCATGTTTCCTCATCGGTCAATGTGATGGAACTAGAAGGAAGAAAAAGGACAGCTTCACTTACTGTGTTACATAAGCCAAAAATATTACATTCGTGCCTGTGAAAAAGTTCAGTATATCGATCGAATAATGAAAAAATATATTGCGCGATGCCTGAAAAAAATAAAATCTCTATTAAAGATATTTAATAGAACGTGCCGTACTTATGAGGGTAAATCCTAAGGGTCTGATATTATCAAATGCTGTAACATTCATTGTGCGGTATAATACGAAGATAATGCGGTTTGTTTCAGTATCTGTACATTAAGATTGAATGGAGAATAACAGACATAATTTTAACTGCGCCAGCTCTTTTCTATTTGATAGGACTAGAATGGCATGCTGAATGTCGCGTATAAAACTTGTGTCGACGCTGAAGGATCATTCTAATTAAAAACCTCATTAGAAGTGTTTTGTTTCGGGGTTTAAAATCTGCCCAATAATTGCCGCTCCGTTTGATCCGCTTAATAGAATACTCGAGTCGAGGCAGTGCGTTTTGCACCTGCACTTTGCTAATTGAACTCTCGAAAAGCACAATCAACCATGGGACGATACAGTAGTCCTGTCGCTACGGGTGGGAACTGGTTTTAGATTCGCGATCCGAGCCGTCGTTAAATGAGTATCTCTCGAAGGCAAGAAAAATTCACGATAAAGCTGTTGCTATCTTTAATATCCCGAGATCATAATGTTACTTGCAAAGAACTAGTAAAGCCACTTCCCTTAGTAAACTTTAGCGAAACAATCGAACGAAAACGATAATTAACGCAATTTTTCCTAATTTGGTGACCATAGACGGAAAATGAACTTCGAAGGCAAGATATAAAATGCCTGTGTATTTAAGGTCGCATGAATTTTATGCAACTGATTAAATACTTTGATACACCGTATTCCTTCATTAACTTCTAATTACTCACGAATACTTAGAACCACCAAATATCCTACTCACGTGATCCATTTTCCGAACGAATTTTTGAAATAATTATTGCCATATTTTTTAAAAAAGATACGCTGAATTTAAACCATTATCACCCGAAATACATATATATGTTCTTGTGTTAAACTTAAAATTCTTCACTATTTTTTTACTATCGTATTTTATTATCTTAGGTTTGTTTACACCATTTCTGAAATAATTGTTTTACCTTCCTTTGGCTTCAACAGTGGACAATCGAGCTCATCTTATGGCTAGAAAACATTCAAGAACAAGCAATTTAAAAATGTACCTACTTGCCTTAGGTTGGAGATACCTAAGGCAACCTATTTTTAAATTGCTTGATCTTAAATACCTTTGGCTTACTCAGTCATTTCTGTTCAGAAATTGAAAATCTATTTGATTATCTGGTTTTTAACGAACTCAAGCCTAAGAGTTCACGTGTGCGTTATTATTTCCTTCTTAAGGTTTACAAAATGAAGCTCAAGCAGCAGCAAGAAAAGTGAGTGACTGATAAATTTAGTATAAAAATACGAAAAGTAATTTACCGAATTTTCCGGACGATAAGACGCTTTTTATGCCTTAAATTGTCCTTTGTCTAATAATACGAAGATACCATGGAGGAATAAATAAATATATAATATATATATATATATATATATATATATATATATATATAATATAATAACAATAAGTTCAAGTCCATGAATTAAATATTTTCTGAGTAATTTGCTTTAAGATCTTAGTTCCTCTTGTGATGTGCTGCGTCTTGTAACCCAGAAAATGCGATGAATTGTAAAAGTCAATTACGGGAAGCGAAGGAACGTGCCATTCGAGGACGCATTCCTTCACGACAACGCGCGGAAACAGAGTCTAATCTTCATTAAGTGATTTCTCTCCGTTCGCGGGTTGCACGTGCATTAAGTTCTCACGGAGTGGTAGTCCGCCAACGGATCAATTCAAACTCACGTGGGATGAGTCAGCGGCACCTCGAGGACGATGTCAGGCGGGAGGTCGAAGTAATCCGGGTCGTGTCCGTTTGCGGATAGGACCAACGGGAGGATGTCGAAGCGACCTCCTTTGCCCCGCCAGCCGAGTTTCATGCACACCTGGAAGATGAAATATAGGATATCATTCTCTCATCAACGGCAAAAAAGTTAGCCTCATCTGCGTTTTCTGCTGCAGGTGGCGCTTACAGAGCGGCTTTTAATTTCTTAGGAGTTTTCGGTGTGGTTGAGAGGCCATATCCCTTTGCCTCTTCGTCTCAACACCAGTTACCTTTAAGACAGAAGGTTGTGAGCGTCGTTCTATTTTTAAGTTTTTGATCATAAAATTATCACTCGTAGAGGAGGAGAGGTCAGATGACATTATTAGTATGTTAATTAAGAAATTATGATAGGTTAGCTTATTCTTTAATTGCGTGCATCACAGGATCGCGTTGCTTAACGCTATAAATATTCGAAACGGAGAATTATTTAGAATTACCCTAGATGAAACTATTTGTCAAGATTAGTTAAAATTTAAATTTCGTGAATGAAAGAAGATGTTATTACTATACAAACTTTCTAAAACATGGGCTACATTCGGTAAAAGGTCTATTCCTTACTCTTGAATTTTTGCTGCGAATGAACGAAGGAATCAGTACTTTTCCAAAATAGCTTGAATTCTAGCACAAGGCCGATTATCCTATCTATTGAAACTAGAAAGCCGTTTGAGAAATCTGCGAGCAGTGTGGGAGAGAAAAATCCGCAATCGGCAAAGAGTTCCACGAATGACTTGATTAATGAAAAGACTTGAACGCGATAGATTTATGAAGCTTCTGTCAGCTAGGATAGATATAAATGTATTTTATCTCGAAATGTCAGATTAAATTTACGACACGAAGCGTTGACTTTTTTATTTTCAAAGGTAAAAGGAGAATCCGTGAAAATTGGCTTTAAATACAAAATTCTAATCAAAGAAGGCTTAAAGAGAGTTTGTTCGGATATTATATTTGTGTATAGGTCAGCTTAAACGAGGATAATGGCCATATCTAAGCGAAAGAGTTTGTATATATTTTTGAAACCTTATACACACTTAAGCCTATTATAATGAAATCAAAGCTGTCTCAGCAATTGATACATAGTGTAAATATCGCTTAGATCAGGGGTGGACAAACTACTGCCCGCGGGCCGCGTTAGGCTTGCGAGAGCCTTTTATGTGGCCCATGTTTCCATTAAAAAAGCGAAACGTGAAATGTAATAGTTTCACAACTGTTGGTCTAATTACCGCGGGAAACCTTTTATAGTGATATTATGTTGCTAAAATTGTGCAAAATTATCGATTTTCATAAATAGGATCGTTCGCATTCTCACAAGTAAATTCCGATGTGCACCCTAATGTGGCCCGCCGAGGCACATTCATCTGTCAGTGTGGCCCACCTAAGCCCCTACAACTGTTAATGTGGCCCGCCTCGTAAAACGCTTGCCAACCACTGGCTTAGATAAACGAGTAAAATTATAATAGCTGAAAAAATGTGGCACTATTCTGTTTTCACCTAAGCATACATAAGTTGTGTGTTTTTCTTATGCACGAAGAATCTTAACATGCATAGAATAGAATTATTAAGTAAAGATGTTTTTCGCAAAACAGAACAAACTCTTTCTTAATTGCTAAACTGGTCATATATGTCATAAAAAACATCATACACTACTATTTGACGTTGGGTCCGGAGAGAATTTTTTTAGTTATCCTTATCTACTATAAATAGCTGCTTAATTCTCTCTCTATCTCTCAACCCCCTCACACATCCCGCTTAAAATATTTATAAAATGCATTACGTAATACACGAGAAGATTTTCTTTTGGCATACTATTGACTTCGCGGATTATACTTTTCGATACGAACCTCCGTGAATTCCACGTTAAGAGGATCTCCAATGACGCGTCCCGATCCATCTGGATGCTTATAACCGGCGTAACTGATGAGTTGAGAATTCCAAACGCGGAAGTCGTGGCGGCCGTCTGTCCTCTGCGGAAATACGGTGATAGCAGACCTGTAAATTTCAAAAGTGAGACACGTCTAAAGCAAATGATTTTTATCGTCGAACCTAGCCTGTGAAAATATGCCAAAGAGTACAGAAAACATTATTATCTCCTTGTTTATGCCCTTGAGAATATTTTGACCGACTTGACAACTTTTGAAATTCGAATGCAGAATAAAATAAATTTTGGTAAATGTATGGTACGCGGAAATGGATTGCTGAGTTCCTTGTGACGCTAAAACTATTTAATTCGATGAAAATAGTTTCCCAAAGAATCTCGTATTAAACGCTAAATGACATTTTTAATAGAATTTTTTGTAATTGTGTGAACCTTTTTAGTATGCTGACAAATTTAAAAATTAAAAACAAGCTTAGTTAAATTTACGATTAATTTTATAAATGTGCGGATTTAAGTATGGGGATGAAATTTAATAGAAAGGTTTTTGAAAAACTTAAAACTCATTAAACATTTAAGGCAGGCGCTTACCTTATGTTACCCTTGTTTGTGCTGTATTTGATGTGGTTACAGAGAGCCTCAAACATCCCACTAGTGGTTGTAACATATCTGCAATCAAAGACCTGTGAAATAAAAATTAAAAATATTAACTTTTTGCATAGCTACAGAAATATTTATACAAATGTATACAATCGTGCATGTTTTTATTCCATAACCATCAGAAGCTGTATTCTCATTCTCACTTTAATGTCTTCATTAAAATCCCAATGAAATAAGCGGCTTGAATACGAGAGTTTAAATAATAAAAAACAAAGGCGAAAAAATTTAGCAAGCGGAGTAAATTATTGGACGTAAAAGTAAGACTTTTTGAATGGATGATTCATCGACTTTCCAGTAATGAAATGCGATTAGTTACATCACAAAACACCTGATTAAAAGGATAAATTAGATATAATTTCTCTATGGAAGGTCATAAGCATGAATAATTTTCATTAGGACCATCTCATAACAACTCCTTCTTTTTAGAAAAAACTCCAGCCATTAATCTTGTCCATTTAACTACAACGGATGAATTTCATAAAGGCCGTACACTAATCTTCTTCTTCTTTTTAAATTCTATTTTCAGCGCGACCTTTACGCTTTCAAATTTGTACACTGAATAGGCTTTCCTTTTAAAAAAGTCAACATTTTCTCTCCTGCTAAGTGAATAGTATTCTACATCCGACGTGTCGATATTAATGTCTATGGGAGTTATCCCATTAAACGGATTATATCTTCTTTCGCACCGGGCCGTAAATAACTTTGTATTTCTTTCGCGAGTTTGAGCCAAGTATAAGAAATGGGCCATTTCACAAAATTTACTTTTTTCCAAGCCTTTCATTCCGATTTACTGATAGTTCATATTAATGGAAATAATGTTTTTATTTTATTTTTAAAGTCTGTTATATATATATATAGTTCTATATATATATAGTTCTATATAAGGAAGAGGAGGTTCTTAATAGATGGAGAGAATACATGGAGGAGTTGTACAAATCAAATGAAAAACCAAAGGACCTCCGTATTGAAGAGCAGGATGAAATAAATAATGACGAAACAGGGGTTTCGATATTGAAAATAGAGGTGCTACAAGCAATAAAGGATATGAAGAATGGGAAGGCAATGGGGGTAGATGAGATACCGATAGAATTATTTAAGTGTCTTAATGAGGAAGGACTGGAAGAAATAGTGAAGTTGTGTAATGCAATCTATGACAAGGGGATGTGGCCAGAAGATTTCGTCAAAACAATTATGATTCCAATTCCTAAAAAGCAAGGAACAAGAAAATGCAGTGAACACAGAACAATCAGTTTAATTACACATGCAGCAAAGGTTCTACTTAGGGTTATGAACAGGAGACTAATTAGCAAAATGGAAGAAAATATTGCAGAGGAACAGTTTGGATTTAGAAAGAGAAGAGGTACAAGACAAGCAATAGGATTGATAAGAATGGGTGGAGAGAGAGATATAGAAAGGGGCAAAGGAATTAGTCTGTGCTTCATAGATATGGAGAAGGCATTCGACCGAGTGAACTGGGAAAAACTGATGGAAATACTAAAAGCAAAAAAACTAGACTGGAAAGATAGAAGGTTAATTAAAGAGCTGTATATGAAACAGAAAGCAGCTATGAGGATAAAAGATGCACAGACCGAATGGTATGATCTAGGAAGAGGAGTAAGGCAAGGGTGCTGCTTATTGCCAACCCTGTTCAATATATATGCTGAATAAATGATTGACAATGGAATAGGGAATGATAAAGGAATTAGTATTGGGGGTAGAATAATAAATTGTATAAGGTTTGCTGATGACATGGTAATTTTGGCAGATGAAACGAGGCATATTCAGGAAATGGTTACAAAGCTAGAATACAGGATGATGGAATATGGAATGAAAATGAACATAAAGAAAACAAAGGTGATGAGAATAGGGGATAGAGAGATTATGAATGTGTCAATAAAGGATGGAAGAGTGGAGCAAGTAAAACAGTATAGATATTTGGGAAGCATGCTAACTGAAGACTGGAGAAGTGAAAAAGAAATAAGAACAAGAATAGCAATGGCAAAAGAAACATTTAATAGGAAAAAACGGGTACTATGTAGTAAAATGGATTTAAATCTGAAGAAACGTCTTGTGAAGTGCTATGTTTGGAGTGTATTGCTTTATGGGTGTGAAACATGGACGCTAAAGAGGAGAGAGAAAGAAAGGCTAGAGGCATTTGAAATGTGGGTATGGAGGCAGATGGAGAAGGTTAAGTGGATGGATAGGATAAGGAATGAAGCAATACTAACAAGGGTGAATGAGAAGAGAAGATTACTTGAAACAATTCAGAGGAGGAAAAGTAACTGGTTAGGGCATATCTTGAGAGAAGAAGGTTTACTATTAATGGTGTTGGAAGGATCAGTAGAAGGTGAAAGGAAAAGGGGACGTAGAAGAATAAAAATGTTTGATGACCTGAAAGAAAGTGGAGGGTATCAGGAAATGAAAGAAATGGCAAGGAACAGAAAGGAGTGGAGACAACGCTGGTGCCAGGGACCTGCCTTGAGGCAGAACACCTCATGATGATATATATATATATATATATATATATATATATATATATATCATCATGAGGTGATATATATATATATATATATATATATGTTATATATTCACAAATTGTAAATACAGTGATTTTTGTTTGGGGAAATTTGAGTTAAATGATTATTGATTTGATCAAGTACTTACATTTTTGCGGAAAAATAAGAATTTTTTTTACGAATATTTCAATTGTAACAACCTAGTTTTATACATTTGTTAAAAGTAAAACAGCGAGTTCTAAAACGTTAATAATGCTTGAAAATGTCACGGAAAGTTATTTTTTCCTCGTTAAATCCGTATTGGATATTCGAATACAAACGAAACGAAAGGACCCCAATCGATGGACTCGTATTGGAATTGTTGTACTCCTTACGAGACGTTCATTTTAAAAGATAACATTTTTTCAACGGTTGCTTCTCCTTTTTATGACCCTGTTAAACATAATTTTCTGGGTTTCATCTTCGACCCAAACCAATACCGCCCCACACAGCATAGTCGTCATCATCGTCGTCGCCACAAAGAGAGCGTCAATTTTCGTCTTTACCGCCTCTTTCCTTTCTTCTCTCTTTCTCTGACTCGCTCTCTTCATTCCCTCTGCACTTTCCATTACGGAGGTGAGAGTAGAAAAAAGAATGATAATATCCGAAACCGGATCTGAAAAGTGTTCGATAAATATTCACGGCATCGGAAAACTCACTCGTGCGAATAGACTCATTTTTTTCCGTCTCACGTAGCGGCGGCGGCGGTGGTTCCCTTTGAATCTTCACACGCTTTCTCTTTCGAAATTTTACCCTTTCTCTTCATATTCTCCATCCAGGCTCCTTACTTTGTCTCCCTTTCTTTCTCTCTCCCTCATTTCCTATCCTTCCCCTCTCTCATCTGAATTTCGCCTTTATAATCCTTCTTTTTGTTCTATCTTTCAATCCTCTCTCTCTTTCCCTGTATCTTTTACTTCTCGATTTTTCGCTCTCTCTTACTCGCTCTCACTTGTCTTTCACTGAGATTCTCTTTTCCCTCTCTCTCCCTTCTCTCTTCCTCCCCTCTCTCTCCCTTCTCTTTCCCCCCTTTCTCCCTCTCTCTCCCCATCTCTCTCTCTCTTTTACCTATCTCTCTCTCATCCTCGTCTCTTATATATCTCTACATTTCTCTTTTCAATCCCCCTTTCTAACCCCACCTGTCTCTCCCTCTCTCCCTAGTATTTCATGTCTCTCCATCTCCCTTTCTTCTTTCCCCACCCTTATTTTACTCTCTATCCCACTGTCCATTCCCCTCTCTATCTCCCCTTGTCTTTCTCCCTCTTTCATTCTCACTGTTCCCTCTCCCCTCTCTCACTCGATGTTTCCCTTTCCTCTCTTTCTCTCTTCGTTTTCCCCTTATTCTCTATTTCCATCGCCTCCTTTCGGTCTTTCTTTTATTTTTCTCCTCTACTCTCTGCACTTTCTCTCTTTCTCTCATCCTTTATCTTCATCTTCGTCAGTCCCTTTCATTCTGTAATAGTCTTGCTTTGACCGTCAGCTTGGCTCTTCGTCTTCTTTCCATCTTACATTTCTCTCTCTTCCGGGAAAAACCTTTTCGTCTCCATCTCTCGAGTTCTCTTCTTCTTCCCTTCTTGTTTTAGCTTTTTTCATTTTTTATTATTTTCTGTAGCAGCTTTTCTCAAGACGATGTTTTAGCTCACAGGAAAATTTCACTGTCTGGATGTGAACGGTGTTATCCTAAGTGCGTTTTTAATAATTAGAATTCGAAAAATGAGAATCAGGCTGACTTGATAGGTTAGTTGGTTAAAGCACCTATGTGGAAACTGGGGAGACCCGGGCTAGATTCCCTGTCAAGTACAAAATTTTTCTCCTTCTAAAGTGTCAACATTTAGCTTCAGCTTTATGCGATCATGCATGATATGTAATTTCAACACCTTTGTAACATGTTATTTGAAGTCGTCTCACTTTCTTGGGATTAAGTAAGGGGTTTTTCCGCGATGCCTCTACGAGGACGTTCGTAAATACCTCAATTGGAAAAAAGAGAACCAGGCTGGCTTGATAGTTTAGTTGGTTAAAGCACCTATCCGGCAAGTGGGAAGGCCCGGGTTCAATTCCCTATCGAGTACAGAATTTTTCTCCTAAAATGTCAAAATTTAATTAGAATTATTTAAAAAAAATCAGAATTCCTTTAATTTGGGAAGATTTTGAGTTAGCCAAACAGGAAATTTAATTAAAGCCAATGGAAATTTGTGACTTTTTCAGCTACTGGGTCCACCGTGAAACCCAGATTTGGGGAAAGTAATTACAAAGAAGATTTGAATGCAGAAAAGCATTCGTTTCTCTTGTGAGAACAAATCCGAAATTGTTTTGAATATGTTCCTGTGTTTATGACCTGTCTGCCACACTGTGGATATGTGCTACCCAAGATGGCGAGTCGCTTTGCTTTTTTGGCTCGGATTCAAGGTGTTTTATGTCGGGTTAATGATGTGTTCTACTGTCCTATACACGAAGCCACGTCTGAACAGTCTATATTTTATATCGCGCAGGTCATCAAACTGAGCGACACAAATGACACTCAGGAGATTACGTACGCTGACGTCCAGATGAATGTAATGTATTCAAAAGGAAAGTGCATGCTGCCGCTAGAAACAAGCTACTTGGTCATTACTACTTCATCGAGGAATTAGAAGAGGTAATACTTCATGTACTTCCATAAAACACGGAAAGTTAAAACTCAAAACTAGCTAAAGCTTTTACAGGTAGGAAAAGTTTTAGTTCTCTTCCTTTCACTAAAAACACAGATAATTTCCTAATTCACATGATTTTGTATTAATCCTTATATCTCAAGTTCATGAACATTTACAAGTGGATAAACAAAAGTAAAGTTTTAATTCTGTTAGTTTTAAGATCTCTATCGCTGTGCCAGGTCTTTGAATACCGAGTTAGTTGGAAAAAACTATACTATCATACCATATAATATTTCGATAAAATCTAGAATAATTTTAAAATTTCTAATTTTTTCCTAAGATAACTTTAACGTAGCTGAAGGAAAGGGAACATAACACTTAAAAGACTCGATCGAATTTAATATCCATTTCAGGCACACTTTTTTTAGTGGCGAAGGCGATATAAATGTTTTAAAAATAGTCATAAGTGAACGGATCAGCCGGGATTTTCTTTTAAATCATGGTTTATATTTGGCTATTTACCTATTTTGGAACATTTAAATTAGGGCGCGGGTTCTCAGCAATGCAAAGGAAAAAATTTCCACGCCGCCGCGACAATGAGTCTGGACAGGGGAAGAGGTTTTAAGGGGAAAAAAGTCGAATGGGCGAGTAAAACGGAGCTAGGTCAAGGTTAAGATTAGATGGAGAAAATGAAAGGAACGAATCTAGGTGAGTCGAAATCTCAAGTAGGCCGAAGGACAAGACGTGGGACAAGTGTCATTAAGAGGACTAAAATCCTCGAGAATTCAGGACGTGCGGCTGAAAATAAAGTTCTTTGGACTAAAAATATGACTTTTAGCAGGAGGTTACCGATAACGTAGAAAACCGACGTGTGAGAGTTTTGGATCAGAATTTGATTCGGCTACTTTATTCTTTCGGTTTTCTTTTGTTATAGGTCAACTCAAATTTTGTTAAATTTAGATTTCTCATAGAATTTGGTTGCTCACATTAACTTTTATTTTTTTCTGCTCCATTAGGATCTTCTATCTTCAAATCAGTAAGTACTTTTGTTTCAAAGGATGATATTTTAATAAGAGTTTATAATAACAAAATAAGAATGATAATCCATAATAATTGCAACTACAGTGATCACCTTGTTAATTCTATCAGTGTTTTTCTGGTTAACTTTCCGTGTTGATTCGCGAATATTATAATTTCTTATTCCATAAGTTTCCTTAATGCAACCACTTAGCTCATCGGTATTTGACCCCTCGATAACAACCCTCCTTACTTTAAACGCTGTTCTCGGGCTAATTTAAGTAATTGGTTTAAAAATTTCATTAATCGATTGGAATCAAGTAATAGATATCCGTAAAAAAATGTATAAAAGTATTTTTCGAACTTGTGAAGTTGATACTAAATCTTCTATCAAAAATTTTTATACTGATTTATCTCATTTATCCAGAGACTGTTATTGTGTTTGTTGCTTTTATTTATAAAAAATCCCCCCCTTACTGATATGGGCTAGAAAAAATGTCCACTTTAATTAATGATACCAATTACTATCAATTTCACGATTGTTGAATTATTAATAAGGAACAATTCTTTGTCATTGAAATCATGATATGATTTACTCAGTCGTCTTGTGACTGAAAGAAATAATTATGAAATCTGTTGAACCCAAACAGTAAGATAAGTTTTACTGCTAATTTTTTCGCTATTTTCAGCTTTCGAAAGTGTCCATTATGGGCTCATTTTGGTGAGATATGAAATGAAAATTTAACTCCCAATTTAGGAACAGACTATTTCTTTGCTACTTTGAAGCATGAATGAATCATGAATACTATCACTGCGACGAAGTGGTCTTAGGAAAAGTAGCGTTCGCGGTCAAAAATTACAGTAACTCTCTGCTACCCTCTCAGAAGCTGAGGTTTAAAACTGAATGGGGAGGAAGGGTAAAAAAATGGATTATAATGCTCCAGTCTTTTACAACCGCCCCTTAGAGGTAGGCGAAAAAAATGAAGAGGTCCTCAGGGAGAGAGATGGGGCGGGAAGAAGAAAGAAAGAGAATAGGGAAAGAGATGGGGAAAAGTGAGAAGAGGGATAGTGTGAGAGGGGGAGTCTGGCCCTCATTCACTGGGTCATCATCATCTCTCGCCAACCCATCTCACTTGTTGATGGCGTGATTGTGGCGACATGTCGCGGAGAACCATTGAGCTTTGATAATCCGCCGGCGGGTCCAATCTCGTGCTGGCATCTACTCTCCCTTCCTTCTATCGCTATATTCCACCCTTTCTCTCTCTCTTTCTCTCTACGTTTGCTATTCCATCAACATCACATAGCTCCGAATCCATCGGCGTTCCCCTTTACACAATTGTATCGCTGGTGCCATTTTCTTCAAAAATATTAGTTAATTAAAGGGTGTCCTGGAAGTGCATAGCAATTTTACATAATATAATTAAGTTTATTAATTAATTTATAAAATTCTGCAACTCGGGCATTCCGAAATATGAATAAAATCCATGTTGTGATGAAGTTAAATATATAAAAAGAAATGGTATATGAAATAAATGGTAGATGTAATATGCACGCACGTACAGCATTGCCAGGACTTACTGGACACCCTGTGTATTTGCATATACTCCTCTATCCTCGATCCGCGTGTTAATACCCTGAATAAATATAACGAAAGTAGAAACGAAAACCTCGCATGACCAGGAAACGGGCATGGATCACCTATTTTTCGGCAGATGCTTTTCTTTCAAATCCCCTTAAAACCCAGTTCTTTTTAGCGTGAGAGATCGGATTTAGCGGCGCTCTAACGCTAAAATTCACGTCACAAACATTTAGTTTCTTATTTGACACGCTGTGCCAATACGCGAATAATATACTAAAGCTACGACATATCTTCATATGTCTTTGATATTACTTTTGATGCGACTCTATGAATAAAAACGGACAATCGCACAGATAAAATATAAACTCGCCCGGTTATAACAAAGTTATGAAACGTTTCCTAAAGCGATTTCCTTAGGATTTACTAGCGCAGCACTCCTCCCTTTTTTCGATCCGTTCTGCGCCAGGGGCGCATGAGTCTTTTAGTGGTATTAGATAATTGCCATCGGTGATGTGACTGGGTAGTTGCAAAAATTGAATTTCCTCGCACTCCCTCCCTCTCTCTCTCTCTCTCTCTGGGGTGTCCAGTTTACGAGAAAACAAATTAATTGCCCAATCCACGAAATTATCGATCGAATCAATCGCAGTTTTACAAGTCCCCGCGGCGATTTTAAATGGCAAAAAGCAGCGAAATCGAAAATTAAATAAAAATAGTAATATTCTCGAGGAAAATTTTCAGCACTTCAGAAATCGTCCACGCAACTTGTTGCTCGAGGTTAAAAACGCTTCAAAAAATTTCCCCGTAGGACTTTCCTGAATACAGGTGGGAAAAGGTCATTTTCGACGACTCTCCGGAATTTATAGTCGCGAACCGGCGGTTGGCCCTTTTTGGTGCGGCGCTTTTCACCTCGCGTAAAATTAGCAAGTATAGCTAACGAAATTATCACTGATATGCTAACGAGTCTGTCTAGGAACCCGTTAGAAAATAGATAACAGGATTAAGTAGGATACATCATGCGTTAAATGAACGTCATGCATGGAAAGTTCTGCATAGAGGGATCGATGGACTAGATTTTGTCACTAGGAGTCACGAATATAATATAAAGAGTCAACATAACGAATGTACTTAAACAATAATTAATAAATGGGTTTTGTTTACCCGAAGAACGTCTATTTAAAATTAATTTGAAGCGTTTGAAAATGAGATAATATTTTAACTTCACTGTCTTCATAAGTGGTAAATAATTACGATTGAGGTGGGTGCATAGGATTATTTTGTTTGATGGTTATAGAATGAGCTTTACGACCGATTTGTTAACTAAATTGAAACTACTAGAATATTACATATCTCCAAAACGGCGGTTTGAATGTGCTCAATGAGAAATTGTATATGCGCAGGAAAGATGTAAGATCTATTTAATTGTAATTCGTAATAATGGCATTCATCATAGCTTCACAAAGAAAATTCTGCTTATTAGGAGTTAAAATACAAGATGAATCTTATAGCTGACATAAGTAATTCAAGTATTCGTAAAGCGCTTGAGTAAATCAGATGCCCCCTTCAGCTGTTACGTTCTAAGCGGACATTTACCTAAGCTATCATAGAGAGCGGCTACTACGCAGCTAGAATATGCATTTTGTTACCTAACAGTTTCATGGCTACATGAGTATGATTGTAACGCATAAAAGATTAGCTTGAAAATTTAATTTTTGGCGTAATTGAATATGTAAGCAAGAAAACTGTGTACTCGGATGTTTAGGTGTCAGTGGCATTTCTAAAGTGATAAATATTCAGAAAAATATGTTTATCATTTATTTTTTCTCGGGAGATAGAAGTTACTTATGGTACAAGAAGTCTCAGAAGTTTTGTTAAATAACCCACGTCTCTGTCGAAACAGCCGATTGAGCTTGATTTTTAATATTGGTACACATTTTTGACCCGAGAGCGCGCTAATTTTCGCCCGCCCCCTTTTTCTTCCCCCCTCTCTATCTTATTATTATCTTTTCTTTCGTCCCTCCGGCCGAATCGGGAGATGATGTATTTTCCTTTTCCGCTCCGGGCCAATCCAATAAAGGATCGAGTTTTTTTAACCGGATGATGTAAAGCGATATTCCTAGTGCAGTGCCATCCCATTCCAGCTCTCGCGTGGGGTGAAGCGGATCACGAGAGTCAAGTGGCTCGAAACTTGCGTCCGATGACTTCGCTAAAATATTATTTTTATCTCCCTGTCTCTCTCTCTTCCGACCTTTCGCCGATTTCGTAGGCGTACAATGGGGGAGGAAAAGATGGATGCTCCCGATATCGGGAATAAGACACGATCCGAAGCAATGTTTGCCTTGCTGGAGAGTACCGAATTGTTTATCAATCCATCGGCCCAACCAAGTAAAACTGCAAGTTTTCAATATTTCTAAATGGTACTTTTCCGAAAATTTATTGTTTGAATTGCATCAGGCGAATTATATCGGGAAATAGAAGTTTTAGTAAGGGTGAACTCCTTAAGCAAAAAAACGAGGGGATTATAAAGCCCAATGCATGTCGCCCACAACGTGGGCATCTTCAGGGGCGACCTGTGAACGACAGTGACTGGAAGTCAAACCTTACTAAAACATTGATTCAGCCAAAAGTGTTTGAGCTACCACATAACAGTCAATAGAACCTTGAAAAATTTTCAGCCTTATTTTTAGGATTTCGGGCTGCCGCATTGCGAGACCAAGGTATGGAGTCATGGAGATAAAGGTTAAAAAGAATTCAATTATTTTTGAAAAAGTTTTCTGTTTACAGAAATGTAGCTAAAACTCCTCTCTTAAATTTATATGAATATTTCCGTCTATCTCTGCACTTTATTCCTGTTTGCCCTGTCGGTTTTCTAGCATTTCTAAAATTTACTTTATATTCATCTTTTGCGTTGCCATTTCATTTTCGTATTTTAAACAATATTTCATATTGTTAGCTAAAATCTACATATTTTTTGCCTATTCGTCGGAATATTTGGATTTTCACCTTCCATTAAAAACGGTTTTCTGTCATTGTTAGAGCTGCAGTTATGATAGAAATTCAACCGAGAAGTTTCGAGTCCGTGTTGTCTAAAAACATTTAAAAAATACAATTTACACGTGAATATTGATAAGATAACTATTTATTCATGGATCTAAAATAGCTGTAAATAGGTTATGTAAGAACAAATGCGCATTTCAGCTATCAGACATCCATCATCAGAATGTAATAACGGTGACTATCACTGATGATATTCATTGAAATGCACTTAAGATTCTTTCATAGCATTTTTATGGCTCTTGGAGATGCCTGTGATGAGTACATATTTTTAAATTTTGATGTTAGAAATTATTGAAATATTTTTATTCAATTTTCACCGTAGGGCGTTAATCTTGGCTTATCTACTATTCACTATGGCTTATCGTGTGCCGAAGTCAAATAATGGTTCATAGACTACTGTTTCGCTGTAAGCAATGTTCCATACTTGAACCTAGCGTCAGTGTCGACCCTAATTGCAGTCATCGCTTAATTAACATTCATTTCCAAGTATTTCAGAAATGTTGAAACTACGCCCATATTAAATTGAATATCCTAAACATAGATGTGTTACATGATAATGTGAATCTGTCATATTTAGTACAACTTTTATCGTATATTATGTCGATCCATCTCAATCACGTGCAAACGGGAAATTGACCATGTTAGTTTTATTTAAAAAACCGTGTATGGTTCTTTTTTTCGATACTTGAGTCATTGCATGGTGAAAACAAATTAAAATGACTATGATAAAAACACGAAATCCTCTTCTATACACGAATGTTACGAACTTAATTATTCGTAAGCAGCCCTATTTTATTTTCCACAAAAAAATTCAAACGATCCATCTTTTCGATTTTGCTCTCCGGAATCGACGCAAGGCAATTATAATGAGCGGTTTGCGCATCGGATTAGGACGTATCCGAGAACGGCAGGGCGTTGAAATATTAATAGGAAAATAAAAGTCGTGACCCTGAATATCACAAGCAGATTACAAAATCGCATCCTCAGATTTCATTTTTTTTTTCCGAGGGAGAGAGAACCGACTCAATTAAAACCTCCAGGATTTAAGCGGTCGATTCTCGGAATCAGTTCTCATAAATACGTACGAGCATTTGTTTTGGTGACTATCGAAGAGGAATCGGCCGAATAAACGAGAGTTTCGAGAGGAAAAAATCATCGCAAATAAACAACTAATTGGCATTCGGTAACGTCTGGAATTATCGACGACTTCGCGAAATATATCGATAAATTGTCACAGGATGTTCGATACGGGCAATTAGCAAAAGGGTGCAAAAAATATAAACATGTATCGTTAGTGCTCGTCGTAATCCAATTTACTTGAATGAAACAACTGTTATTCGTGGATTTTATTCTTAATATATCTATTTCAGACTCTCGATTGATTAAAAATTCGCCGATAAAGTGTATTTTAAATTAAACAGGATTAATTTAGAGGGGAAACTAAGAGAATTTTTCGAATGGGGTGTGTCACAAAACTTTTCTAAAGTACGTAAGAATGCGCAAAATACAATTAGAAAAGAATAAAGTGCACTCGGGAAGGCTCTACTTTGTGGAAAGATTCCATTTAAATGAAAAAAGAAATTTGTAAATTTCCACTAAAAAGTTTAATAACCGACCGGTTTCGCCTGTTACAGCATCATCAGGTGACGAAAGCATGGTCGAGAGTTCTTTATATACGAAGAGTAGGGTAGGAGTGTTAATTGAATACTGATAGGCAGGAGGGAGAGCACATTCAGTACTGAGATAATGTGAAAATTAAAAAAATTGAATTGCAAAGTGAATGACAAAATTCAAACGGTTATAAACAGTAATGCGAGCAAGATTAGTAATTAGAAAATAAAAGAAATTAACAGAAGTTACAAAAAAGTCGTTAAATTACAAAGTAAAAGGCAATAAATTAAATAATTAGGAAAGCAGTAAAGAGAACAAGGGAGAGTAATTGGAGAAAACAAATTCATTAGTAAGTGAAACATTGTCTGTAGCATCATGGATCACAATTTCCAACTGCTCTAAGAGGTCCAGTCTGTTGCCCTTTGATTCAAAGTGGAGAAACTCGGGAAGGAATGCACTGGAATGGCCGTTCTCAAATAGGTGCTTGGAAAAATGAGATGACGCGCTTTGCAACTCGAAGCAACGTTTGTGTTCCTCTATCCTCTTCTTAAAACTTCATCCGGTCTGTCCTATGTAAATAGCGCCACAAGTATCACAAAATGATTGGTAAACACCGCTTTTGGATACCACAGCCAGTAACTTATTTCGTTGCTGATAAAGATATATTACGTAAGTGTAAATATAAGTATACATTAATGAAATAAAAATATAAAGATGACCCGGTGGTTATGTTAATGACTTTTTACGGTCTGTGTCGAAACGCCTTATACTAAAGACAAGGCATAGTTATTCTCAAAAGACTCTTTAAGAAGGACTTCCGAGTACCGCGCTTGATGTTTTACGTAAAATTATAAGCATTCAGTTTTATTTTCAATTGATGGTTAAGTATTTAAAAAAATTCAATTTGACCTTTTAAAATTAATATAAGAATTTTAGAGTGAAAGAGGAGCAAATTTTTTCGTAAAATCCTTCGAATTTTTATTAATTTTCTGTTAAGTTGGTTATGGTAAAAGCGAAACGCTACGAGGCTTATTTTGTCTCCTGGGTGGTAGAACATCCGCTCGGCAAGTGGAAGACCCGGGTTCGATTCCCGGTCATAGCAGACTTTTTTCTCGTTTCAAAATTATTCCCAACTTTACAGCTTATGCCTGTCTGCATAGGATCTTCGGATTGCTTTATTCCATCAACTTAAAATGAAATAAAAAGAAATATTACTCGGCATTTTGTAGAAAATATAGATAATTCACGTTAAGTCAATGAAGAAGACATTTGCGGTGCGTAAAAATTTGCGGCGGTTGACATTTCCGTGAAGCCTTAGACAGAAACCAAATAAAACAAAGGTTCTCGATAAAAACAAAACTATCTCATATCAATGAACTGAAGAAGAAAGAGGCAAACCAGAAAATAATTCATTTAAATGTAAATACAAATGCATATCTTACTTCAAAATCCGAGTGATGTCGGTGGAAAGCCCCGACGGATAAATATTTATGGGGTGAGATGACGTAGTTTTTCTGCGAACAATGTGGAGCAAATACATTCAGTCGATGTCTTATGGACACGGGCTTTCGACAGAAACTCGGCAGCGTTCGAAATCGCCATTTTCCGACTCTTGGGCAAACGAACTTCAGCAGCGATTCTCGGAGGGTCGGAAGCGTCTTTTAGGAGCGTACATCACGGATATGAGGCATTTTTTCGCGGTGAGGCAATGGAAAGAGGAGAATGAAGAGGGATTTGAGAAAGAGAGAGGGAGAGAAAAGAGGGAGAATAGGGATAATAGACGAATGTTAGGGGGGATAGAGAAGAAAGAGAGAGAGAAAAGAGAGAAGAGAGAGGCAGAAGTAAGAGGGAGAGAGAGAGGTGAGAGGGAGAACAGAGATAATGGAAGAGAGATAGAGGGAGAGAGGTAAAGAGAGGGAGAGAGGGGGAAGAAAGAGAGGGAGTAAGAGAGAGAAAGGAAGACAGAGGAAGAGAGAGATAGGAAGACAGAGAATGAGAGGGAGAAAAGAGGAATGTAGGAGAGAGAGGGAGAAATAATAGAGGAGTGAGGGGGGAAGAGAGGGAAGCGATTCCTAAAAGGTAATCTTATCAACTCTCTCTCGTCCCATTCCCATCTTTTACGCCCTTCATGACCAAAGCCGATCGCCCTTCGGACTCTTCCGACACTTTCCCTTTCTCGAAGACTCGATGGCGGTCCTTTATGGGCCATAGTTCGACCGAGGTTGCTCTCCTCTCTCCGCACATCTCGTTAACCCCTCTGTCTCTTTCTCCCTTTCAACCTCCGATTCTCTACTCCTCTTCTCCATTCTCCCTTTCGGGATCACTTGATGAGCTCATGAGCCACATTCTAGAATTGCTCTTCTGTCATGCGCGCACAACACCCCCGGGCCATTCCTCCTCCCAACTCCACCTTGCCCTCCCCCCTCTCTCCCTCTCCAACGCAGACCTCTCTCGTATCCTCCTTGACTCGTTTTCTCCTGCTACCTGCGATCCATCGATCCTGTTCTGTGCTTACTAGGCTCAAACTCTGCGTTTACTATCTATTGTATCATCTTTCTCTTTCTCTCTCTCTCTCATCCCATTTTTTTGGATTTTTATAACCCAGTTTCCATTCCCCATCGACAGCTCTTTTCCTCTTGTCAATTTTTCATAGTTTTTATAGCTATCATCCTCTTTCATTCTTTTTATTTTTTCCCTTCTCTTTCTTCCTTTTCTTCGATTTTTTACATGGCTTTTCAGTACTTATAAATCTTTATTCCTCACATTTTTCTTTTTTACTTCTTTCAGTTTTTATTGCTTTTCTCGCAGTCGTTGACTTTAGATTCTCTTTATTTTTTCACTCATTTCTTCAACCTGACTCCTTACGCTTTCTTACCTATTTTGATCTTTTCATCAATATTATTTTCTAGTATTTGTCATCTCGCCTTTTCTTATACAAGGGTGCACAATCTACGACGCATGCGCAATTGTTGAGCAACGGCCTCTCAAATGTGGCGCATTGTGTAAAACAACTCATATAAATATTAGCTTTTTTCACTGCTAAAATATATGTGTGATTTAAGACAACAACGCCAAAAATGTATTGTATTTTAAAGAGCTATACCGGTTTTATTGGGGAGGTATGTCTAGCAATTAAATAGTACATCGACTGTAAAAATGGCATGCAGGATTAAGCAGTGGTTTTCAAAGTATAAATCTCTACTCAATGCTGGTTCGTGAGACATAAAGGTTGTGTAACAAGTCTCCGGACAAATATAAACACGTAAAATGCTTTTGAAAGATATCAAAACAGACACGGTGCTAACTTTCGTCATTTTATGAGTTATTTTCTCCATCTGTTGCCTTTTACATAGAATTTACGGTAACCTCCTCTTCTTAAATTTTATCGGGAAGTTTGTATACTTATACTTGTGTCGCAAGACAAACATTTCAATAAGTACAGTTAAAAGGTTGAGCACCATTGTGTTCCACGACGAAGGGAAAATTTTACAGCGTAGCGTTGTCGTGGTTGCATAAGGTTTAGGATAAGATGGGTAGAAAGACAGTCTATGCCAAATTAAAATGCCAATCGCACATTCATTTATGACTGTGATACGAGCAGTGAAATTAAAATACAATCGCTTAGAGAAAATTAAATTATAGTGGTAACGCTTTTGATTTCTTCGCCGAAACCTTTTATTTCCCACTCCTTATCTCCTATTTAATTTCTTTCGTCCTCTTTACGGCCTATCTCGCATCCTGATGCCTTCTAATCCTTTTTGTTTGATCCACTTCACCTCCTCTTCTTTTCCTAGCATCCCTCTTCTCTTCCAATCCACCAAAGCTAATAATCCTCTCATCTCCCACTCCATCCTCTCTACTCATCTACCATTGCGACCTCCTCGCCTCATTTCCACGCATTCTTCTCGCCATTTTCCCCTCTTCCATCCGTGCTCCACTTGCGCCGAAATTGTCCGCCTCTCTTCTCTTCGCCCCGTTTTCCAATCTCTTTCCCTATCCTATTTCCTTCGTACAACGCGTTTCAATCTCCTCACGCGTTGTGCGATATTTTACCTCGTATACTTTCAACATATCAACGATCCCATTTTTCTTCCTCTCTCTATCTCTCTCATATCTGCCATTTATTCTCTCCGCATTGGCCGAATTCCATGAATACATATCCGATACACGTCTGTTAACCGAACCTCTCGCCTCCCGCGGAAATTGGAATTTTCAGGGAACTGACATTATTCGACCGCTATCTCCACTGTGGTTTTTAAAGTTTGGTTTCCATTACCCGCGAAATTTTAATGTTTACCAGGCGTGATTGAGAACATGGTGGTCTAAATATTAACACCGATGATATCGCCGTTAATTAAATGAAAATCTAAGAATGTGTCGTTGAATCCTCTACTGTTTCGCGCTATGAAGATTTTGAGTTCCTTGGTAATGGGAGGTACAGTATTACAAAGCCTACCCCATGCATGAAGCGTTTATGTGATTATTTATTGAGAACTGTAGTTTAAGCTCCTAGAGCGCTTATAACTGTTCAGTGTATTTAGAGATTTACATAAGTCAAGGAAAAATAGTTTTAAATGGATATTGCTTCTTATTCGAAGACTGAAAGATCTATAGGTATCAAGAAATACTTGTCTCGCATATAAAAAAGCACGTTGAATATTTTTCAATAATATATAGTAACTAAACAATTTTGATTAAAAATTTAGCTAGATTTTAATTCGATTAAAAATGAGATTTCTTAACGGCTTGATAAATGAGTGAATGGCATAACAAAATTAAAGAGGAAAAAACGTCTTCTCTATGACGCCAACGCTAACATTTTTATTAAATATTCTTGAAGTATTTAGTATTATATTCACAGCGATGATTTGACGTAATTCTGGGAAATTAATCACAGGAACTCTCTTTTATGTAAAAAAATATAAATAATTTAACTGAATTGTGTGTTTGAATGACTCCATATGATGAGCAAAAAGAAATTAACGGAAAAGCTATTTTGAAAAGGGATTATTCGATCTTTTTCGCATATTTTAATTAACTTAATGATATCTTCAGGTCGCCTTTGGATCCTTAGAAATAAAGAAATGAATGCGCCCAAAGATAAAAAATAACCCATTCAGCCAAAGGGATTATAAACATTCTGTGAAAACGGGATAAAAATTTATACGCAGCAGTTATATTTCGAAACTTGAATAGAAAATATTCGATTGATAAGAGACATTCAACAACAGGGGAAAAATTATTAAAACGTGTGCTTAGATTATACTGGTAGAGGTGTAAGAGGTCGATAGTTTTAATCCTACCTTAAGCACGGAGTTTATTGCTCATTACGTATTTAGACTACGCGGTCCGTCATAATTATCAGTAATTATGCTCAATTATTGTGTGTTTGATTAAAACTTTCAGAAAATTAAACCACTAGCTCTAGTTTGCGCAAGTTTGCTTCCAGAAACTTCATTTCAAGTGACAATATATTGCTCCGTTTTTCTGCTGTATATTAATAAATACGGGAGTTACTTCTCCTCGCTTTTTCTGCCTGTGCCGAGTCTTGCATTTCGATAGTTTCGAGATAAAAATATAATTATTCGCCATATATTTTCTTAAAACGCGCCGTTCTTAAAAGGATGGAGAAAACAACAAAAATGAATAAAAAACAGGAAAGCGAAGAAATCGATCAGCCACGAAACGATCCGTGAGTTATGAAAAACCAAAAAATCACCTCTTTATTTTTTTGGATACACAAATATATTGGATCTCTTGATTAAAAAATAAAGTTTTCACATCTTTTGCGGGGGAGGGAAATACGATAGGCTGGCGCCATTTAATTATATTTTCGTGCGACCTTTCTTAAGCCAGAACTAATAAGCTGAACCCTCTAGATAACTAAGTATTTCTTACATTTTAGCTTGAAATTTCCTTACCCTGAACAGCATTATAGAAGTTATTTAATACTTCAGTAACATTTTTACCCCGATCGATCCAGTTAAATGAAATACAACGAGACAAAAGAATCTCCCGCTCTGAGTTTTAATTAAATCGCAAGAAAAGGCCATGGATCCTGCGATAAAGCGACTTATCGAATGAGTTCATTTCATCTGACGCCATTTTCCATGCGTTTTTGCTTGATATGCATTGAGTGATATGAGCTCTGCAACTTTATCCCAACATTGGCATAAACAGCGTATTCTCAGATCGATTTGTATCAGATTCCAAAGAAAAATAAATCGCTTTCGTATGGACATCTTCCGAGGTGAATCATAATTTGCACCATCAAGATGTCTAATATGAAAATTTTAGCCTTGCGTGGCTGACAATGTGTAATATTACTGTTATCACATCTCTTTCTCTACCTTTCCACAGTTTCTTATGTTGTTCCGTTGGTCCCATGCAGTGGTTTCTACCTCTTCATTCCTCTGGTCTCGTAATGATGGCGCCCTCATTACGGTTCGCGAGCATTCGATTCGTTTCTTCTTTCCAAAAATCTTCTTAAAGTCGCAGCTCTATATTTTTCCTTTCTCCATCTGTGTCTGTTTCACATTTTTGCTTCCATTCACCTGTCTTTGCACGTTTTCCACCAAATAATCGAGGGTCTGGGCGTAATTGTTCGACAGTCTACCACGTTATCATCTTACTGTAACACCCTTCATGTATCGTATTCTTAACTTACTTGAAGTGATGTAGTTTACTCCATTTTCTCTATATTTAGAAAATTTCACTTATTCCATGTCAATAAAATGAACATGTAAGCGGTTAATCCGACAATTCTATAGCCACAAAAGTTACCAATATTACATGATCATCAATTCGAGCTCGCTCATTCAGGCTTCATCCAAATATCTAATTAATGTCGACCTGTTGTACAAATTCGCGTAATGCTAAATGCTCGTGGCGCTTAATAATGCCATCAGATGTGAAAAATAAGAATTTTTTCGGAAGATAATGGGTAATTTTGATCACATTTGAATTGATCAACTCCCAATAAGATCGTATTCAGAACGGTTTAATTTGAAGGATTTTTCTATATAAATAACTGAAAAATTGTTTATAAATGATAAGCTTTACAAAATCGAGATATAAAGTTTTCGCGTAAATGTAACTTCATTACTATTGCTGCTATTTTCCACTTAAGGCTGTAAGTTGGAACAAACCTTAATCGTCTCATGTAACCCTTCTACTATATGTATTAACTAATCCATTCACATAAGTTTTAAAACTTTGGAGAAAGTTTACAATTATGGCCTTGAGTCATCATGAAAAGCTTTTTTTATATATTTATTTACTCATGATGTAATTAAGGAGCAACTTTCTCGTTGATGCTGTAGTTATATAAAACTGATAGATTAATTTCAAAGCCATTTACTGATCGAAGTATTTTGCAAGTACCCCAGAAGTAGAAACTAATACCTTGAGATTAGTAAAATTTATCCCTAGATTACAATTATGGAAAGATCGTGCGATTTTTTAAAGAGAGATGGATTTAAAAATGTCAGTTTGACGCGTAATCTTTCCATAATTCTATGATCGTATTTTTAAATAGGGCGCTAAGTGCGCGCGAGTTGATTTATATAAAAGTCCTCTCTTTTACGCACGGTCTTAAGAAACGCGTCGAGATATTAGAAAAGACGCGACCCACACAGCTCCTGCGTCATCAATTCCCGAAAAACAGTTAATCGGCAGATTTAAAAAGAATCGAATGATGGCCCGCATACTCGTATGTGTAAAAGGAGGAGGAGTGGGAAAGAACACCATCGATGAAGAGAGGAAAAAAGTCTAAAGTGGAATGGAGAGAGAGAAAGATTATAATTTTCTCCTTTTAACACCTCCTCAATCCTCTCCATCAATCATTTCTCTCTTTATCTTTATCTCTCCTTCCGATTTTACGTCTTCTTCCCTTCCAATCTCCTTTGTTTTGTTGTTTCTCCCCTCTCTTTTACCACCGAATTTCTCCCCTACTCGCCCCAGCGCCCTTTCACCATTCTAACGCAGGAGGGATGAGAGGTGCGCGCGCGTGGGTGGGCCGCTGGGGCGGAGAGTGTGGGGGAGGAGGAGAGAGGAGAAGGAGAAGTAACCGACCTCGGCTCTTCGAAACATGTTCTACGAATCGTCATTTTGTGGGAGGACAATCGACGCGGATCTCTTGATTATTTTCCCTCATTTATTTCAATTCATCGGGAAGATGCTCCTCGAGACTGTTTTTTAGCGTCGGGTCGGTTTTTTCCGTCCACTTCACTGTGAATATAAAGGAAATCACGAGTGCATATGAAAATCCACTTTTTCGGTCATCACCGCGCAAGAGTCCGCACTCGACGTCAGGGATCAAGAGGGATTGAATATTTGTGATTTCCACGTATTTTATAGGTATATTCTACCAGAAACGAAGTCAAATATACGGAGATAGAATGTTCCTTTTGCTATGTTTAAGTAGGTATACATTTAACCCTATTATTATTAAGGGAAAATTTGTAAGTACTCATGTGGTACATTTTTTCCGTAAATATTTGCCTCTGTTTGCTGACAGAACGCAGTTATGGTATTCTAATTTTACTTATTTTCAATACCACTTCATATTCAAGTTCACTGACTGAATCTGGTGTGAAGAGCAGTAGTTCTTTTTTTGGATGTCATTTTAAGTAGCAGTAGTAAGAATAGCTTTGTTCATTTATTATTTGTAAAACGTTTGTCAGTTCTATTTTGCACATACTTCACGTAAATACTTTTTGCGAAATAACTGCAGTATACGATCACAAATCAAAGATGCAGAGACATATATACTTCAGATAGGCATTTGACGTTTAGGTGCCACCGATTGGGAACCGGGAAACTAAATCCCTGGACAATCGAACACAATTTGCGTTAATAAATTACACCAGTATATTGGACAACTTTAGAAACTTCTCGCGTCCAATTTCCGGCACCTCTACAGATACTATTTTGTAAGTGCTGCTTTAAATCCCGTGTCATGTTTTTTGCAATTTTAGGCAGCAATGCCATTTATATACTCTTTACGTTGGTCAAGCCACGACTGAATAATCAATAGAGGTTTTGTAGAAACCAGACCAACCGTTTGGACTTATGTTAATACTTACATATGCATGTAGAATTTTTATCTATTATTTCATCCCTCTCTCCCTTTCACTAGCCCCTAAAAATCCCCTTACTCCCTCAGGCTGATGAAATTGCAAATAGATTCATTCATAGAGAGTTACATACCCCTGGATCTTATATCGCTGGTGGTGATGAGCGTGGCAGACTCACAGATATAGCTCATCATGTAAATAGAAATAAATAATGTCTCTACTTCCATGTCGACTTGAATAAACTCTGGGTGAAATGTTCGACCACCGTAAATCGCTCTTATTATTTCAAATTTAAACAGAGTTTACGTCTACGAACCGCATTGTGGATGCTTATCTCAAATTTGGATAAGTAAGTGCGAAAAAATAGATGAGTGAAACTGAATTCGTTTTTCCTTTTTTTAGCTTCTTTTCGTATTAGGCGTTACTCTCGTCATTTTTTCCCGTTACTCGACTTCTTTTTTATTCTCTCTCTCCTATGTCTCGTCCTTCAAATACTCCTTTAGTAAATATCTTCATTCTTCTCCCTAATCTTCAATGTGCTCGAGTGTCTCTCTCTCACTCACCTCCCCGTTATCTCTCTCCTGCGCTCTCTCTCTCTAGTTTTCTCTACTCTTCACTCCACTTCTTTGATCACATTCCCTTCAGCAACTCACGCTCCCTTCTTCCTTTCTTCCTTATCCCTCAGAAACGCCGACCAATCGGACGTCTCCCTTTGTTTTTTTTCGCGCTTTCTCTCTTCGTTTCCGTTTCCTCCACCTCCGTCTTCGTTATTCTCCTCTTACGCGTTCTCTCTCTCTTTTCCGTGGAGAATCGATTGTTTTTAAGAGATCGACTCGCTCCGTCAAAAGAAGTAGGTGAAAGAATCTCCCGCCTCGTGAAGAGGAGAGAGAGAGGGAGAAAGTGAGCGGTAGATGAATGCGAGGAAAAACCGAAAGAGAGAAGGACAAAGGGAAATGTCGTGAGCAAAATTGTTGATGGTTTTTGTAGGTTGAGATCACATATTTTTTACAGGAAAATTTTGTTTGTTTTAAATTGGCAAGGTGTTTGGTTTCGAGGCCATCAAGTATTTTATTTATATTTATATATACATATATATATATATATATATATATATATATATATATATATATATATATATATATATAGAGAGAGAGAGAGAGAGAGAGAGAGAAAGTGGAGCAGTTTTTGTGGCAATAGTCATGACATTTCAACTAATTATTCTCTATCACGATAGTTTCGATGATTTTTTATTCTTTGAAAACATTTCAATTTCTATATAGTTCAGTCATATTTATTTTATTTTATATTTAATTTGTTACTCAGTCTTTTAAATGCTTAAGTATTTAAAAGTTAAGTTAAAATTTGGCAAATTAATTTTCGTGTCAGCAGGTAGATTACTTCCAGTTTCGTAATCGCTTATCGAGAGAATGGATTTACATTTCCTGCAGAGATAAGGCAATAGGTGACGATTAATTTTATTAGTTTGAGATTATTTTATTTATTTTTAGCGCGTTTCATTTTATGATCGCCCATATGCTTTTGCTCTATCTGACTGTGAAGTCAGTTAAATTAAAATAGCAAGTAAACGGTAATAGATAGAAGACCAAATTTACAGTGTATTCGTTCTATGATGCCATTTATTATACTGCCAAAGAAATTTGTCGAAAGTTGTGGCGACTTGCAGTTTAGAAACAATTTTAACACCAACAACCATTATGACAAGAAGTAATTATAAAACTTTTGAAAAATTCTTTTCCAAGCTTTGAAAAACCCGTGATAAAATATGTACGTATTTCAAACATGAGACCTATAGAAAATTAATAAATATCAAAACTTATCACAGATTGTTTAGAAAGTCCGAAAGTTTTCAGATGGTGATTAAAACTTTTGTTTTTTATTTCCGTGGGATTCTTTCGACGCGATAAACAACCGAGTTTGCTTCTCTTCGACAAATATTCGTAAGAAAAAGTTCTTCTCTTATAAAATATATGCTAAATTTTTTCCTCATACTCACAAAAGGCGTGGGAGGACGAATTTCGATGCTTTTTTTATTCATCTAGAATGAATTTTTATCCGTGAAAGGACGGACACATGTTACCTTTGGCAACAAGTGCTATTCATCGAACAGAAAGCTCGAACTCGGCACGTTTCGATAGATTTTTTCCCCAGACTATTGAGCGAGAATTTACTTAAAAAATCGGCACAACATACATTGCACAAACATTCTCATATCCGTATGCTTTTACTCCATACAATAATGCCCCTGGTTACACTGTTGTATGGATAGCTAGTTGGTGGCTGGGCGTCATACTCGATGCATTAGCATGTCTTTGGACACCATAAAGCTATTTATTGACGTGGGATTTTTCTATGGTATATAACAACATGTTCTATAACTTTATGAATTTTGACGAACATCCTTTGAACCCGGGGTCGTTGCGAGAAAAGCCAGCGCTTTAACCACTCTACCACCGAAAACCCTATCACAATACCTTCTCTGTATACTTTGTTCGTGATAAAGATAAAATGAGTAACAAGAGAGAATAAATACGCCAGTTGTTTTTCGGAACGAACGACCCTTGATTGCGGTTTTATAAAATCGTTTTTGGTTTCTTTCAGAAATACCAAGGAAGCTGTACTTGCCTGTAACTTGGACCACTGGATTCTTCCAATGCATCGCACCGAATTCCTCCACGCCAGCTTTGCCCCGAAAACGAGTTCGGTCTCCGTCAGTCGGTAAGTGCCCCAATTCTCTCCTCCTCCAGTCAATATCTCCTTCTGCACCTGATCCCACCTGGCCAGGTGGCTGGGACTGTTCAACCTGACACCGGAAGAGAGAGAGAGAATGTCGCTCATTATTCTGAAAGGGAACGATAAGGGCACAGATGCACACACAAGTGTAACCCGCGGAGACCGTAAAACAAAAATAAATGTAAATAAAACACGCGAGTTTGTGTGCTGATTTAGGGATATTTTTGAGGTCTTCGCTGGAATAGCGTTTTCCGTCTTCTCTTCTTTTTTCTTCACGGCACACCTGTCTGCCGCATGAATTTGTATGGTAAAACAAATTCTGGGCTCACAATAAAATAAAGTTTTTTGACAAATAAACGTAGCTTGTATGTCAAAGGGCATCTCTCGGGCCCAAAATTGCGATGGTTTTTAATCGGAGCAGATGTTTTGCTTAAAATTATTCGCCAAATAAAGAATACGATCAAAATGTGATGAAAACAATGAGCGTAATTCAAAATTTGCGTGAAACGTAAAATTGATCGATTACTATTTTAAAAGACGCAATTCTTTTTGAAAATGTGGAAGATCATGAATTTATTGAAGAAATACTGAGTGGGTTGTAAATTTTTGCACGCGTGATTCATTTTTGCGCGCATAATACGGTGAACTTGTCAAAAGTATCTCAATGTTTTAGAAGGATGAACGAAAGCACGAGCTCATTAAGTTTCTTTCTACTCTATTAAATGTATGAAAGGTGAAACAATAAATAATTTGCTGAAAATAGAACAATATTAAAGCTCGAAAGAAGATGACGAATGATGTGGAAAAAATTAATAGAAGAATCACCATGTTTATTGAAATACATTCATAGCTATTTCTGCTTGAACGGAAAGAAAATTCAAGTCTCTGGTTAGGAAACGAGATTTAATCCCTTGTTAAAGTTTGGAAGGATGAATTCATGACGATATCCAGTGAAATTTTAATGCCTCAAAATTTCAGTAAGAGATAGTATCCAGGCTAAAAATTGTGGAATAAAAGATGTTTTCTTGGAGCGAGAGGTCCAGATCAATGTAATAGTTCGTCGTATCTTTCGTAGAAATTTTTTGTCACATTCGTCACATCTACTTTCCGAAAATGAAACGTTTCGTCGGATATACCAAAGCGGACAAGATACGTATATTTCGAAGTTACTAGTTCATTTTTTCTAGCATTCGTATACGCAAAAAGCTTTCTTGCTTAAAATGTTGTTCAACTAAAATAGAAATCGTAATTAACAAAGGAATAGAATAAAACCACGCTTAAAGTACAATTCGTAGAATAAAAAGGCATTTTTAAAAAGTAGATGTTTTTCTTATCTCTTCAAAATGAATCTGATGGCGGTGAATTATTCCGCAGGAATGTCACAGTTTCTCCGTTGCGGTCCGACTACATTTTTTAAACCAATCAAAATGTCATACACATCTAGTTTTTCATCTCAAAATGCAATAAGAATGCTTCAAATCCTCCATTACATTTAAAATTTCATGTGTAGAATAGAATTTATCCAGTCATTAGCGACTCGTACCATAAAATGAAATTATTACTATTTAAATTTGTTGAGGTGACTTTTCTTCGAGGAAATTGAAAGGAAAGAGAAGGAAAACACAGAGTGGGAGCATAAAGGTATTATCCGAATTGAAATCTGTCATCTCTTATGGGGAGGAAGGGGGTGAGACAACACATCTAGTAAGACGGAGGCAAAAGGCTCGGGAGAAATAAAGAGAGAAAGATGTGGAGAAATGAAAGGTAAAATGTATGACTTGGTGAAAGGAGAGAGAGAAAAAGGAAAATCGAATGAGAAAAGAGAGAGAGGGATAGGGAAAAACGGGCGAAGAAGGGAGGAGGAAAGCGAGCACGAGTGAAGTACATATACGAAAAAAGAAGTTTCAATGGGGCAGTCTGCCGCCAACGAGAACCATTTTGTGTGTTTTTGCGTAGGTGCATTTGACGGGCGTCGCCAGATAGCGTCGGATCGAAAAAAAAGTTGCGGGGGGCTAAAGCGGGCGGATTCGAGGAACGCGAGGAGCTGGAAAAAAGAGGAAACCAAAAACAAGGGCGAAGCAAAATTTGCGCTCTACCTCCTTGCGATCTTACTTTCGCGAGAGTTTGCGAGTGGCAATCGGGGAAAAAATAGGTGGGAGAAAAGCGGAAAAAAATAAGACGTCGGGAACGACACATGGGACGCATCGAATGATTCAGTTTCGGAACATTTTTTCCTTTCGGATTCAGCAATCATTTTTTTGGTCGCTACGGATGGGAAAGTTTTGGAAAACGTTTTGGTAGTCGTTGAATCGAACTCGGGAACATTTATTTCATTCAGTCGGCATTTTTTGGCGAACGAAGCATCGTGTCGTATAATCCTAATCTTTCTAAATATAAGTTACAAAGGTGTTAAAATTACATATTATGCATGTTCGCATAAAGCTGAATTTTTCTCCTTCTAAAATCACAAAATTTAGTTCTAAATACAGCTGATATAAGGAACGAATAGGTTCGAAAATTTTTTGACGGGTTGAAATAATATTAGTAAATTTCATTTTGTGGTATGATAATATATAATAGTGTATATCTTAGGAAGGAACGCGCGCAGCAAACCGGAACCTTATTTAATTTTTGCCACGCATACGGTAAATGTTGATATTAACTGATCGTTAAATTAGGGTTGAAAATTTTCAAACTGCCTATGTTCTATTGTATTACTATACTCCTTTATTTTATTGCATGCTAAAACGTCTCTTGATTATAAATGCATCTGTTTCTCGAAATAAAATTGTGATACGAATTTATAAAAAATAAGGAATTCGATGCTTACAAAAGTGAGCGTAAGATACTAAATATCAGAGTTAAGACTAACGAAAAATTTGTGAAATAACAATTTACACTTGCATCTACATGATACCCTGCAAGACACCTTCTTTGGTGGATGGCAAGGGGTGCAGTGCACCAAGGGTCCATAGTTTTCCTACGTAATCTTTTCCTATAATGTTCTCTTATCGTCCTGGGGAAAAACGATCCTCTATATCGCTCCGTTCTACAGTCGATCTCGCGAATCTTATCCTCACTGTCCTGCCTTCCGAGATACGTCGGGCTTCTGATAAGTCCTACTACCTCATTCGCTAATCCCTCCGACATAAATTTTTCCAGTTGTTTAAATCTAGCCTGCAGCCTACGTTCCTCTAACGATGTCCATTTCAGATTTTCTATTAATGATGTTACGCTTTGTTTACTATCGCAATTCCTCTTTACAAATCTAGCTGCCCTGCGCTGAACCTTTTCTATCTCGTTAGTGAGTCCCCACTTAAATGCATGGGATATCTTTAAGAGAATGCTATGGCATGCAACCTACAACAGCTGATGTAACATAAAAAATTAAAATATATTAAAGCTGTAAGAAAATTATATTTAAAAGCACCTTTCTTTTAAATATTACCTCTCACAAAATACATCTTTTGAACGTTGACTTTTGTGAATTATAGTCATATCACCTACTACAATTTAAGAAACCGTGATACAGTCTGTAAGAATCTGTTTAATACTATAAGACTATAACTCTTCCTCTCAACGACATCTCAAAATCCTTCGCTAACATTTAAAATATAGACTTATCTCCGAAATAAACGTCTCCTCTCACAAAAGACCCCTCTTATGTTATGTTTCGATCATTTTCGTCCCTTCCCCTTTTCCGTACCCTCATCCCATCATACGTCCTTCCACCTCGCATATTTACCCCATAACGTGCCCACCTCCTTTCTATCCCATCCCATTCTTATCTCTCTCCCTCCTTCCTCCACACCTCCCTCCTTTCATTTATATCCGATCAACTCCTCTCTTTCCTCCCTCCCAACACACGCCTACTATAAGCATTCACATCCTCCCTCACGCGGCAACACACCCTCCCCTCTCTCCATTCTCTCATCATCAAACCCGTTTCCATGTGGAGGGGCGATAAAACGAGGGTCTTCCCACGCAACGGGCCCTTCAAACATTTTCCGGTCCTTTTCGATTCCTGGGCTCACTCCGAGGGAGAGCGCAACTTCCTTCGATTTGCGCTGTGCGGTACCTTCCTTTAAGGTAACCGCCTTCCATTCAAATCGCCGTAAATCGAGTCCCGTGTGTGAGGGGAAGGGAGGATGTAGGACGTTTGAACGGTAGCACAAATGCTAGAGCTGCAGGTTTTCAGGGTTTCGCGCTTCGTAGGCGATTCTGTTCACGTTTTGAATCGTCCTTGAAAACAAATGAAATTGCTCGAATGATACGTAGGGAGCGATTTTTACGCTTTGGGAGCTTTTTTTTCTTCGGAGTTTCGATTCAAAAGAATCGATTACGTCATCGATTTTCGAAGGTGTCTATCCTAAAGTTGATGAAAAGTATAGGAAATATTATCTATGGAATCTATGAAATAGTAATAAATGTTTGCAAGTAATATCTACCTTGGAGGCAATGGCATATATTTACGAAATGTGTGCCGGAAATTTTCTTGTCGGAGTCGTATATTTATTTTATGACTAGGGGCCTATTTCAATTGTGTTATTATTTAATTTGCAAAATTTCTTCATATACAATTTAGTGTTCGAATTCTTGAACACTTCACATATGTCCATGTGTAAACCAGGGTTCGGGCGAAAAAATATCAATTTTGGCTAAGGTTTGGCCTTGCGATTTATTTATTGTCAGTTTGATCCCGAATTGTCTGTGATGCATGTTAAAAGGAATTGCTCGATCATTTAACATGTCAATTTTTACACGTGGTATAAAGTGAATGATTCCAGCCATAAAACCAGTAATGACTTCCAATAATTAATTTAATTATTAATCACATTTAATTAATCAATCACTTATTCATTTAGTTGATTTTAAGGTAGTCGAGCTCGATAATTCTCTATTGAATATGATAATACATGGTTGTTTAATATATTCACAAATTTTGCATTGCCTGAAATTATTAAATATATTACGAAACAATTTTTATTATCGTGTTACGGGCGTAAGTATCAATTATTGTCATATTTCGGAAGGATGAAATAAAACGTTATATAAATTCGGATATAATCATTTTATTGGGGCGCATGAGATATTTAATTATTAAATAAAAGTTTCAACGAAACATGTAGATCAAGAGAAGAAGAAAAATCCCGCACTTGGCCGGGAATTGAACCCGGCTCTCCCACTTGCCGGGTAGGTGCTTTAACCAACTATGCTATCAAACCAGCGTGGTTTTCCTTTCTCGAATCGGGGTACAGTTAAGCTATCAAGCCCAGCATGATTCTCCATTCTCGAATTGAGGATTGGGAGAACCGTGTTTGATTCCCGGTCAACTACAGGTTTTTTCTCCTTCTAAAATGTCAACTTTCAGTTTAAGCTTCATGCGCAAATGCATATCATATAACTTCCTCAACTTTACATCATTTAAATCAACGTTATTTTATACGAATCTCTTAACAATATCGCTTTGCTGAATTCGTTTGTCATTTTGTTAACTATCTTTATAGTTATAGAAATTATCTACATCATTGTATCGACTCTGGTTGTGTATTATATAATCCTATCTTGATTTTTAATTAATTGCTTCAGTATTTATTTAGGGTATTTTGCAATTCAGAATTATTCATAATTTATAAGATCAGATAAACGTTTATAAGGTATCATCTTAAATCCTTCTATTCTATCGATAAAACTAATAACTGCGGTTTACATCTAGGATAAATATTAACTATCTAGTCTAGGGAGAGATATAAACAAATCTCGGGAACGCATTGTTTTTTTTCTGACCGTAAAAATATTTCTGATACCCTTTCCTCGTACCTTCTCTCATTCTCCTCCTTCCCTCCCCTTTTTTCCCTTCTGCCTTTTTCACCCCTCTTCCCTTTCTCGCTTTTCACTACAAACAAATCTCTCCTCATTTCTTTTCTTCCCTCTCCTTTATTTCTTTCTCCCTTTTACTTTTTTCCCCCGAAAAGTCTCGCTGTCTTTCCGAAACAATCTTTATTTGCAAAGGGAAACCTTCTTACTCCCTCTTTAAAAACCCTTCCGTCCCCACCCCACAATTACCCTTTCGTCTTCTCCTCTTTCCTCCCCCACCTTCCTTTTCCCCCTTTCTATACGCCACCCTGTCTCTCTCTCTCTCTCTCTCCAGCAAAACCGCCACAATCGCCTCGTTACGCGCGCGATTACCGAAGTGGCCTTTAGTTGAGGATGAAACAGGTCCAGGTCGAAAAACCTGCCTTATCTACCCCAAGGGATAACCACCCCTAAGTAACGTTGTCCCTTTTCCGCTTCATCCTTCAATCTTTCTTTCTGTTCCTCTACCCTTCCCCCTCTCTATCTTTCCTCTTAAAACGTCGATGGCGCCAACCTGACCTTAAAAAAGGATCCTATATTTCAAGGACTTAAATATAATGAAGTCTCCCACTAACCCCAGCAGAAAGGCGTTGCTTCCCTCTTGGAGATTATTTATTCATTATTAGCTCATTGTAAAGTGTATGAATTAACAGTGAGAAATAGGGGCGCGTACATATGGTCCCGCCCACGACTTGTTTCGATTTCGCAACCCTGACGTTAAAAGGCATATAGGCTATCCACTCCTCTTCTAATGCCGAAGGATAAAATGGCGATTTAGGAGCCTGTTGGACAAATAAAAGAGAAGCGTATCGCGATGTGAGGAGATAATAGACGGGATAAAATCAGTTACTGTGTACGTTCCTGCTACGATGTGAGCTTGGTTATCCTAGTGACAGGTTACGCGTTTGTTTTGTTATTCTTGGCAGCCGCGGAATCTGTGTATTCGTCCCGACGAGGATTATTTCGTGAGATATCGTGCAAAATACGCATTTAGAAAAATAAAGTGTTTTGACTCAATTGACATGTACCCTGAAATAACTTTCTAGTCAATGATGTTATTTTGTTCGTTAGATTTGATTTAAGCGCGATTAGGAATTTTCTGAAACGGATTTTAAAATTTCAAACTTAACAAGTATCACAGAGAATAGACTGGGATAAGTTCAAAAATAAACAACTGAACGGTTAAACTTATTCTGAAGTTGAAAAACCGCAATATAATATTTATTTTCAGTCTCAATAACGGAGTTTTTGTTACAACGATGTTGAATAAATTAACTGTGAAATGTAATTTCATTGAAACTGTACATGTTTGCAACAAAAGTAAAACGTTATTTTTAATAACTTAAAGCTTTAAAAGTAGAAATTCCTTTTTTAACGATTACTTTTAAAAAGTTATAGTTCTGGTTGAGTCTATATTTATACGTGTTAAACCCGCATTGTTTGATTTCCGAACAATTCTCTAACTATGACTCTTTGTAAACGTTTTTTAATATATCCTAATAACACACCCCCACCTGCTCTTTGATCAAAGTTTGTATTAATTAATTAAACATAATTAGTTCAAATTGTTATTTAAAATTTTTATAAGGATGTTATATGATTTGGCCTGTATTTTGCATGAAACTCTAGTCTTCCGGCTTGTATTTAGTCCAGGATGAACGTTTTATACAGATACATTGTTTTATTTATTTTATCAGCGAAAATTGGGTTATCTTTTGTTTATTTCAAAGTATTCGTTTCGTTCCTGACCTCAAGGGACCTACTTGGACTAATTGCACCGTAGAGTTTTGTTCTTCGCCATAGAACTTCCGCTCTCCTTTGTCTGGGTTATACGCGCCCTAGAGCTTAGAGCCAGAAAGCACTACGGATCATATAGATGAAATCACCACATGCAATCCGTGCCCACTTCGTTGTTCAAAGTCAGTTACAACTGGTGTTCAAGAGGAATTTTCTCCACTTGGAGATTGTGCGTGGAACAAGGGTCTAGAACTTAGCGAAACAGTCGAAAGCTTTTATTTAACGACGAAAAAGCAAGTAGTACATTTTGTGTTATATGTAAGCATTAAATTTTTTGACAAAGGTTTATAAAAAGTGCACGAAATATTTTTGGGGGATTTAAATTCAATATAAAAACTCGATTCATAAGAAATTAATGTTTTAAAAAAGCGTGGATTATGAATGCGTGGCAAATATTTTGTACATTGTGTGGCAGAATTGGCGTTAGACGCACACTGTGCTGCATGTTACCTTTTCTTTAGATATTATTTCGAGTGTCCTATATTAACTTTAAAATCCAAGATAAAAAAATTAAACATTTAAAGTTAGAGCTGCGCTGGTTTTTTCAGGATTGCACGATTAATTTTTGAATGACAAAAGTTTTTAAGGATTCTAAATTTTTATGTTTTACTGTGGTCGTATTTTGCTCTAAGATGGCAACATTTTTCTTCAAATATATATTTTTTAAATTTAAAAAGGAATAAAAAAACGTTTTTTCTGTGTAACTCACCTTTAGGAAAAGAAATAGAAAGTCTTGATGTGACATTGGACAAATTGGAATCATATTTGTGTTTGGAGTGACCAAGAATTTCACGAAAGCTCCGATAAACTTTCCATTAACTTGAATAATTTACTTTCTTGTTTGCCGTCATTTTTGGGACTTCACGTTGGTTTTTATTACCTCGATCACGACTCAATGGCGGCCCAATAAAAACTACATAGGTCCACAATTTTTGGACTACCCCTAACTCTTCTTTTTCAATACTTTTTTAATGCCCCACGCTTAATCCCTCCCATTGCGAAATATCTCCTTTCTGTCCTGTCCTCTCACTCCGTCACATCTAACGGTTTTATTCCATGGCCGAAGTTGGTCCTCCGAAAACTTCTGTAACCCTTCCCTACCGAACATCTCCCCGGTTTCGGATGGTCATGCTCATAGACGTCCTACCTGGAAAGTTATGTCCGTTATTTCTCTCGCAATTTGACGCCAAATTCGACCAGCCCTACGCGATTCTGCCCTTTTCCCACGAATCGCCGGTTTATAGAGCGTCACCTCGAGCCGCCAACCCTTTCCCGCATAATGCTAATCGGGAAGGGTAAATGAGAGAGACGTAATGTCAACAGAGGATATGAAGCGTGCATACAAACAAAGTCGCTTATGACTGCAGGTCCCTTATACGAACGAGAGGGTCGGACGACAATAAGGATTAATTAAAAATCTTTATTATCTTCAATGTAGAGTACTGCATTTATTTAAATGATTTAATTGTGGAACACGTTGTTCTACTTATTTTAAAATGAAGTTAAAAACACATCACCCTCAATAACCTAGTATTTATTTTATGGAGAGATACCCGCCTAATACATAATGATGTTTTTCTTTCAGTTGCATATGGTTGTATATCATACGTAAGCGTAATATACTATGTAAGCAACATGCATGCCTAATACGTATTTACTATGCTAAGAACAGATTTTATGGAATTACATTCGATCTATAACACTTTCGTTTGAGTAATCGTCCTTTGATAGCGATTCCAACTATTGATGTTGATAGTTTTTGTTCAGTTGTATTGGGTAGTACATTTTACGTTAATATAATATATTCATGTCATGTATATAATAAGTAATACGTGCTAAATATAGAATTAGAAATAGAATTACAGATATCTCGCTGAAACTTTAATTACGGTTGGTGTTTTTAGTTCGATTGCGTGGGATCAGGGCCGGCCCGAGCTACGGGCGAACTGGGCGACTGCCCGGGGCGCCAAAGTTTTGGGGGCGCTATCCCGATCATTTATATATGCATTACTTGCAAGTGAATAAATATTGGATACAAATTTATATCGAGGGACAGGCCAGAATCTTGTTGGTATTCCTTTTAATTCTTCATTATCAATAATTTTCACAGAGCGATGTATAAATTAACACGTACTTTGTAAATATCTCAATAAACATTAACGTAGGGGGGCGCTGGAGTGCTATCTCGCCCGGGGCGCCAAAATACCTCGGGCCGCCCCTGCGTGGAATCATTAGCCGATCTGCGATATGGCCAAAGTAGGCAATGGGCTATGGGCAGCAATAAAAATGGGATTTCAGAGCGGGAATGAAACAAATTAATACCATGCAGACTTTTAATCAATTAGACTATTATGATTCGCAGACGAGCGAACGGACAGGCAAACCGAATACATGAGCGATTCTTTTAGGAAAAAATAGCGTCAAAAAGTGGACATAAAAATAATTTGGCCTAGGGGCGGGAAATATCCAAATCCGCCACTACGGCAGCGTAGAACAATATACGTTAGTATAATACACATTTGCAACATACGTACGCAGTACGAATTTACTGTAACAAGAATAAATTTTATCGAATTAAATGCCGTATATAACGCCGTCCTTTGATAGATCGGAAATCCTTTCTTTGATTCAAAACTCAAAGCAACAGCGTGTTTTGTCACGAGCTTTAATTAGCTTCCCAACTGATATCATTCAACCTCTTTCTCCCATTTCTCACATTTTTCCATTTCCTCCTTCCGTCTTGATTACTTTTCTTTCGTCTCTCTCTCGCTCTCTCTACATATCTTGTTCCTTAATATCTTTGCCCAAATATTCCAGATTACCCTCCCCCCCTCCAACCGTGCCCCTCCTTCTCTCCATTCCTTTCAAACTCACCCGAAACCCTCCTTCGTCCCGGAAGGAACTCATTCTCCCCAAATATTCTCTCTCCTCTCTTCCTCACTCTTTTCTCTCTTCTCCTCTCCCTCCATTCTTTCACCCACAATAGAACGTCAACCGAGTCGTAAAAACTAACACCGGGGATCCATCTCTTTTGCCCACCTCCACCTTTTACCACTTCCGCCCTACAGATTCCCATTTCTCTCCTTTCCTCCCTCCCGCCCATTCCGCTCCCTCCCCCCCCCACGGCCCCGGAGCCGCCCTTTCCATTTTTCCTCTTAACAACCTCTTGCCGATCCCAAGCACTGTTCTCTCTTGATCGACCGGCGAAAAACAAATGTAAAGATCCGAATTTTCGATGTTAATGATCAGCCGATGCAGCATTCGGCCAGGAAAACGGTATTTTATCGTTTGTCATCTTTTTAGACGCGTTTCCAACATATGCGCCTATTATCTTCGTTTTTCCCGTCCGTCCGTCCTTCCGTATGCATGTTCGTTCTCAGCTTCTGCCGCACGGATTTTCACGAAATTTGGTATTATGACAATAAGAAAACGGCACATAACCAAATCAGGGGCACCAATTTACGGAAAACATAAAACGAACTTTTCCTTATGGCACGTAAAATAGAAGTCATATCGAAAAACCTTTCAAATAAAATTTGTAGAATTAGCCAAATACAATATTTTTTGTCCAACAGATTTTTATCGTAGAAGTAGCCATTTTCAAGAAACCTCTACGTACAAGAAAGTAGTAATTTGCTTTGAACTTGGAAAAATTTTTGCATGGATACTATTTGACTGTTGTCAACGAAAACAATCTTTGCAATAATTGAAGCAAACGATATAATTAAGAAAATACGCTACATTTAATTACGTGTGTGCAGCATTTTGTAAACGGAAGGAAATGGATTATCTACGACGAAGAAAAGATCGTAAACGTAAATGTTGCAACTGCTAAACTCAAGTGAGGTACGTTTTAAATAATTTTAGTTTGTTTGATTAATTAAAGCCAATTTGAAAATAAATCGGCAAATTAAAATTTAATATTTCCCTGGCATCACTTCTGATATATCGTTTGCAGTATTTAGTCGTTATACTAAAATTACGTAAATACGTTTATTAATGCACCAACTTGGGGGAGGGAAGAAATCTTTAGTGGACAGAGACAAAATCGGGCTGTCGTGTTTCGCTTTTTTATTGCGTGCGTTCGTTCAAATATACCGTTTAGTTTCAAATACTCCATCGCAAGAAACGCGCCTGTTTGTGATATACTGTACACTTTCCTAACTCTTCTTATGTTTTGTTTTTTTCCACGCCTTGCCATAAATGGCATATCTAACGTAAGATAAAGGACGTTTATGGTGAGATAAGAATGCTGAAATTTAGAATCAAATGTGACAAGTCCATTTGTTGCTTTTTAAAATGCTTTTTCTAACAAAATATTGATTTTCTTTTCAAACAAATTTCCAGCCTGCCGTCATGTTTATTTTTTGTCGTATGTTTTGTTTGGGATCGCTTTTTTCCTGTGGTATTAAGAGTTATGACGAAGTTACTGTCATTAAGGCGATGGCAGTAATCCTACTTTAGAATTTCTTAGATTAAAAATTTCCCCCAAGTTTTATTATCATTTGAAAAAATACTCTTATTAAGCTCATATTAACATTATTGTAATGGGTGTTGGCATATAATTAGTAAACGTCACGGCAATCTAGTTTTGAGAAACTGTTCCCAACCCGAGGTACTCGTACGTGGAGAGTTTCAAGTGATAATCGAGGAGTATAAAAACTGCTACCATAGTTTTTTGACATTTTGTCCAAATGAATTTATATTACTTCATGCCGTATATTTTGTAATTTATTTAGTTCATTTTTAATAGTGTCTCGACTATTACACCACAGCAGGGAAGGATCCAGAAACTTCCCAGGGGGGGGGGGGTGTGATCGCCCCAATTGACCCTCCCCCTCTTGATTCCGCCTCTACCGACGACCGTACATATTGAAAATCCCCATACCCATCAGAACCCTTCTTTCCCTTGTCATACAGACTTAATATTCGGTGTAGAAACAAGGAATATTGCGCGGAATGAATTTAAGAATGCGCCCAGTGGAGGGCAAGGAGAGGGCGGTCGTCCCCATCGCCTCCTCTCCTTGAATCCGTCACTGCATCCCAGTGAATAAAGATACTTAATAAATTTCTACAACATATCTTCGGGGTAGGTTGTGCAGAGTGTCGTATACGTTTCTGTGAGTGGTTTATGAAAAAAGTTTGGCATCCGCTGATTTAGAGCACCAACTTCAAAGAGTAAATTTCTCGGTGAATTCTTCAAGTTGAGCTCCTATACAGCGATTGTGTATGACGATGGGACTACAATACCTGAAATAAGTGACACTAACGTGAAATGAATATTGAGCTGTAATGTTTTTTATTTGAAAACTTTTAGTTTCTAGAATATAGTATTTACGCGATTTTTATCCGAAAAACGACTTGTTTTCGCCATTTCCCTAGAAAAACCACTATATCGTTTAGGTAAGCTCAAGTTATTTTCATTTCGCTCGATTTTTATCCATTTATTCGGATAAAGAATGGATTCTGGCGTTATAAGAAGTGAAATAAATTTCCGATATTTTATCTTTCCTATTTATACACACAAAAATCGAAGGAAAACTTTCATGCTCTTCTTTCCGAAGGCTCTCACCACCCAACTGCGCGCAGTTCCAATCCTCCAAAAGAAATCGCTTAAGTCTCCCCATAACTTACCGTATTTTTTCTAGGTCTATTTCTTTCACGGTCTGCGCCAAAAGTAAACCAAAGAATAGGAGCATGTACGTGTTAAAATTTTCTTTGCTATCGTAAAGTATTTAACATCACCAGCCACCAACTAAGTTACAATATAAATACTTTTTAATGCAATACAGCAATTTGATTTTAATAAGAACTTAATGGGAAGTTAGAAATAAGACATTAGCAGGAAACTAATTTGTGATACCCTTATTTCATTCATTATTCAATGTTCTGAAATTTGCACACAACTAGCATTTGTTGAGTCTAAAATATAAAAAAATTAAAACAAATATTCAATTGAATATATAATTCACTGATCTTTTTTCTCAATGATTAATATTGAAGTCGTTTACCACGAACGTCATTTGTTTCTCATTTTATGTATTTCTTTTTCATGGGTATGATGACGAAAAGTCATACTCCGTCTCTTCCTCCGATATTGGTTTTTCCTTACTTCGTCATTCTTGCATCCCTCGTCGCCTGGGACATAGAGCTGTCATGGCAACCGCGTGTCCCCTTTCGCCTCTTCTCATTTCTCGCCCTCATTCCCTCATCCCCTCTTCACTATTCCTCTTTCCCATCTCGTACACTTCCCTATACTTGTCCTTAAGACGCTTCCTACAGTTTCCTCTCCCCTCTGTATCCCAGAGCAACAATCTCCATCCCTTGTCTCTTCCGATCTCTCTCCCCCCTCTCTCTCCCTTTTCCTTTTTCTCCCGGATTGATCGCTCCGCATGCACTCTTTCGCACGCCCTCGAGTCTTCTTCTGTTTCCTCGCATTTCTCAAGTGCTTTTCCTTGCGTCTAGCGGAGCCACCTGTCCTGTTTTACGTCCGAGCAATGCGCGCCTTTCTTAAGCCGACGCTCGTCGATAGCGTCGACCTTAAGCGCACCCGAAGAATAGAGTGACGTATTGTTCTCGCGTGAAGTAAAGATTGCGGCGAAAGAAGCTAGAAAATGCTGGAGCTTACTTCTTTTCTCGAAAACAAAACGGGCATCTCCATTTTATAAGGCGAAGTTAACGAAGATATATCGCATAGCATGATTACGGCAGTTTATAGTGGCATAATTCTCTTTAATCGATGGAGGAATTGCTTATCATTTTAAAATTGTTAGTATCTCTGCTTGCGACGAATTTTTTAATAAATATTTACTCAATTTTTTGTCATTTAAGCGTCAATTAAAGTTTGTTTGATTGATTAATTAATGGGGCGATTTATCCTTTTTTCGTGTCGTCACTCCTGCTCGAAACCTTTTTAGAATAAATTTGATAATTTAAGGCGTTATTTGCTTCTCATAAATTCGCACCCAACACCGAAAAATAGTTGGGAAAATATTCTACGTGATAAGATTAGAGCATTATAGCAGATGGTGACGAGATCGCGTCATTGAGATTTAACCGAAAAAGATGAACTAAAAGAAGTGTGACCTATGTCCCAAAAGCTCGCTCATATTTATTTTTATTTATTTCTCAAAAATCTCAGTAGAATTCTGTAGCATGAAACGGTGTGCAGAGAGGAGAATACAGGTCTTTGAAGATTCAGGACTTTCGAATTTCTGCGGATGCTTTTACTGACGAGTAACACTTTCCTCGCCATTTTCCAAGTCGCTTTAAAAATATATCTCTACGTGTAGCGTTCAAAACTACTGATACTGCTAAAATATTTGATTTCCTTTGATATTTCCAATATGCTTCTCCCCGCATAATTTTCAATTAATTTAATGTGAAGTTTCATTCATTTTGGAATTCTTCATTGTTACCGCGCAAGCATATTTTATAAATTATCCATATCTATCGATTGAGATAAGTTTACTGTGGTAGAATTTCTTATATATTACAGCCTTAATTTATATATTTAATATATATTCTCAGCAGACTGAGAAACAAGAAATTTTTATTTGGAATTCGCATGAAAACGATCTAGAAATTATTATAAAGCAACTCCCATTACAGAAAGTGGATATTATTTGTCTACTTAAGTTTTTTTTCTCATTCTTGTCGCTGGAATTTTAGGGATGGTAGAGAGATGGAGCTGGATTCTACTCGGACCATCGTGAAAATAAACTTTTTATACAATTTTATTAGGAATGAATAAAGCACAAACTATATAAAAATTCCACCATATTACTCATAAACACGGCCATGGTTCAACGTAAGAACGTCATCATCATTATTACTTATTATTACTTCATTTTCATTTCTTCTTGCCCCTAATACACGAGAGAAAATATCGAAAGTGCATTTGTTATTGAAAACATTCAATATTCAAGACAGTTGTATACATTTTCACCATCCGTCGCACCAATTGTTAGCCGCCACTGTTGGGTTAATATCATTTGCTGTGGAACGATATTTTTATTTCCAGGTGCAATATCGTCTATTTGAATGTCGAAAATGTGCCTGAATAACTCGTTAATGTCTGTGAGGAGGCTTGCCAAAATATCTATATTTTCTCTCAAATCTGTGTCGCACCAAATCATAACGAATCAATGTAAACTGTATTATTCAAATTGCGTGCAATCGAGTCGGCGGAGCAATTAAATTGGAGGCGCAGTCTCTCGATTAAGGAGCAGATTCTTCGCTGTTAATGGGTTCATCGTATCTTTTCCTAACTTTCCTCCTCGACACACTGTTTGAATTGTAAAGAAGACCTCTCTCTCCCTGCCTACCATTTTCCCTCCTATTCCTCCCTTTGGGCATACCACTCGTCCTCCCACTCATTTTCACTCCCATTTTCTCGTCTATGAATTCCAAATTACATCTAGCGCATGCAAGTATGATCCGTAAAACTAAGGGAAACCACACACGTTGATTTTTATAGCATGCAATGTTCGAGATCAGGATTAAAAGACACTGGTCCAAATTAGTATGTAAAGCTATAAAGCCAACGGCTAGTCCATAAAGAGGGCCTTCATATTGAAGATTGGCGTTACGCGTCGTATCTCTTGCGCGTGCACGGAAATTTTCGTGTTGTATCACGGTCACATTTTCGGTGTAAATTTCGCGCTCATAACATTCGTGCACGAAAAAAATCTGTATTGATATTAATGCACTCAGTGTACGATGTTAACTCGAAATTCGAACGGAAAGAAGTTGTAATCCACTAGGGAAGCCGCAACTGTGTGTAATTCCACAATTCAGGATAAATAAAACAAAAGCTATATAACAGTTCCACTTTATTGGTCATCTAGCATATAGTCCGTCAACAATGGCGAGTCCCCCGTCCCCAAAAACAAAATTGAATTGAGAATGAACGGAAGAACCCACCGAGGTATATGATGGCTCATTTGAAAGCCTAAGTTGCTCTGGCGTCGGGAAACATAAAGCGAAATTTTTCAAAGAAATTTAACATTGGCAGCGTAAAATTCCGGAAGATCATTAACGATCATCTTAACTATTGTATGTGGCAAATATAAAGATTTAATTCGGCAATCCTTGTCTCTTAATTAAAAAACCATATTTTTATTTAAACATCTGCATATAAACCGAACCGAAAATGATGTTTTTTTGCACTTGAACCTTATTTAAACTTATTCAAATTTCAATGATAAAATATTTTCGCTTTTATAGTGACATCTTGTTGAATTGGTTGGGCAATTATTGAGAAATGGATTATTTAAGTATCACTCTCGATGATTTGTTTCGGTTGAACAAAGTTTTTACTATAAATCATCTCTTACCGCCGGTTAGATGCGAAGTACTGGTCAAAGAAATCATTGGCGAGCCTTAGCAATTCGTCTTTTGGTCGCGGCGTACATGCTGGGCGCGGCGGGGCTCCCATGTTCACGACACTGCCGAGGCACGCATGCGCAGTGCAAGCGGTTGGCTGATGTAAAAAAGAGAAAGAAATTTTTTTTATTTATAAAGCACATCACATGGAAACATCTAATTTGAGACTGTGAAGCAAAAACGGCAAAGCCTTTGTTTGGTTAGAATATTACTTACAGAAAAGATTTCTTCGTATTTGATCATAATGCGCGTTTACATTAATTAAAATAAAATTAGAAAATATGGGTCGCCTTTTAAACAATGCAAGTTCCGCGCCGGCTCGCAACAATAACTATGAGGGAACTAGCCGACTTCCTTAGCAACCAATAAAGCAGCAAGCATTACGGTGCGACGCAGATTTTCAGCCATGAAAAAAGTTCTTTTCATTCCTTTCTGACCCTTAGAAACTTTTAAGAAATCTTTTCAGTAAGTTTAATAGTGTGAAAATACGTATTCGAGTTAAAGATTTTTCTTTTGAGGTAATATTTTGCATTGTTTTTAATGCAGCGTCGTCGTCTTGGAGGATAAGACATCCCTCTGAAGTTGTGATTTAGGTGAAAAAGAGGATGGACGGTAAAAACGGCCCTAATGAATTTGACCAAAAGCCTTTGGTTGGTGGTAAGAGCCCGCATAAAACGGTGGATAGAGACGAGACCGCCCTTCAAGGACTCCTGCAGTACAGCACCTATAACGACTATCTGGATTCGCTCGTCACCGAAGAAGACATCTACTATTTGCAGAGCTACGAAGCGGTGAGGAACATAGCGGAACTCGGTTACCGGTACGTTGAAAAGGGACTTTCATTTCTAATGTGCGTTATAATCATCCTTCTGGCGGTAGGTCATGTTATTTTGCTTCTGAGTTTCCTCAGGTTGAAATGTGTTGCCCTAATTTTGTCGATTTTATCATCATGGCCTGAGATTACCTCATATAGTTTTAATCGAATTACCATTTTGCGACTTATTAAATTATTAACTTAATTAAAAATCTTTACCTCCTCTGAAAATGTATATTATAATCCTCAATAATCTCCTACAGACGCGGTTTATCCTTCTTGCAAATCCTCGTTATTCGTCACCTTGTTGCTCGTTGTGTCGTTCATTCGTCGTTTCAAAATAAATTTTGTGCACTTTTTCATTTTTTAACTCAATTAAGATAAACCGTTTCAACGAAGAACAACTGTACAATAAGTATACGATACTGTTATCAAAGTGACACAATGTGGCTCCAAAAGCCATAAAAAGGTTAGAAAATCAGATGCTCATTTCGACTACAATGGTTGCTTGATAGCCTTAACGCCATATGGTTTACTATACTTTTTATGGAAATTGGAGAGAAATTGTGTCACTTTAATAATACAGCCATAAGGAAGAGGTCGATAATTTTCTCTTGAATACAATAGTTAATTGTACGCTTTGCCACATAGTAGAAAAGTAAGTCGTTGGCAATAGCATACAGAGTTACCTACGAGATCATCTCTGAAGAGTTTAACGTATAAATTAATCTCTCTATAAGGTACATTTTTACTAATTTACTTTGTTAGTAATACACTATTTTCAGAAAATACTGAAAATTGATGTATTTTAAAGTCGTTATAAAATAATGAGTATAATTATGTCAAATGGTTTTCTATTGAAACACTTTCCTCATCGGAGCATATCTTTCATGCATTACATGTAATGGGTTAGTCCGTCCAATTGTTCTTCATTTCGCTGCTTGTCGTGACCGTCATACCGAGGATATACTGTATCTAATATTCATTATTTCTCTAATAACTATGAAACGTATTCATTGGCGCCAGTCATCCTCATACGTGCTTAACTCATAGAATTGCGGTATCTTTCTTCAAAGATGCACCGGAGAGACTCTATCCGAGGCCAAGTTCCACAAGATCAAGGCGCAGCTATGGGAGGAGATCCATCCAAGCAAGCGACCTTATGACCTAGCGAGCGAGAATTACTTCCACCTGGAAAAGAAGAAACTATCCAAAGCCAAAAGGGCTGCCATGAAGGGAGAAGGGCGTTTGTCAGAGGAGTCAGCGTCGGTCTCAACATTTCAAATGAAAGGCTCGGCCCCCCTGAGGTCCGACCCTCTTCTGTACGAGTTGGCCGTACGTGAGAGAGCCAACAGGACGGGCGTGCTAGCAGTAAGTTCAAAGTGACCTTTTATATGGAGCAAAAAGTAGGCTTTTAACTCTTTCGTATCATATTTTGGATTACATTTTGCACATTCGTCAACCAACGGAACCAGTACACATCATCCTGCACGTAGCCCAGGCCTTGCTCCCTCTGACATTGTTTTTGTTCGAGTTCTCGAGGATATTTAACGAGAGCAACGTTTTGAACCTGATGGTTATGTGAAGTCGGCGGTTCGACGATTGCTTCATAGGCACGACGAAACTTTCTTTCCCGACGGCGGTGCCAACGGTGCGACTGCATCGAGCCCCGCACTTACAGAGACCCTGCGATTTCTAAAAAATATTTGTTGTACTTATAATTTACACGCATTTAAAAAATCAGAAAAAATATCAAACACTCTCATAGTAAGAGAGAGTGCTTTATTTATTAAAATTTACCATTAAAAAGTTTCGACGCGTAAGACGCGCACTTTGCACCGGCCCCGCAATTTTCCTAGCCAGCTCGGCAAAGCGACACTGCTTCCACATTGGCGTAAACGTTTGGAACTTAATGGAAACTATGTGGAAAAATAAGGCCCATAGGTATTTTCACACGTTCTTGATATTTGTTACTGTGTTGTTGATTTCAATAATAATTAAACATTTCTCAGAAAAACGGACTTATTACTATAAGGGTGATTCGTATAATGCCGGTAATATATGTGACTAATTAATTTATGTGATCCATGGCCAAAATATTTTAAAAATTGATGGAAATCATTGCAATGAAAACTAAATATGGTATTTATAATAGAATTTCTGGAACTATGTGAAAATGACAAGAACATTTTTCAAAACTGCTACTTGTCGCTCCAGTTTCTGTTACACAACTGCTAAAGGTACAAAAAATATTTGCCGACCCAAAACAAATCCGGTCTGCATTTGCAGAGATACGTCTAAGTAATCTTCCAGATTCATCAATGGTAATGGCAAATCAAAAACACGGAAGCTTCTAGACTTAATCAGGCTTTTTTGATTTTGTTAAAATCCATATTATTGCGATCCTCGCAAACGAGGGCATTAATTTCAAATTTTATGAACATTTTCAAAAATGATATCTAAAAAAGATTTTTTCCAAAAAAGATCCGGCGGATTCTAGCGACTGACATAAGCTGCGCATGCGTGTAAAGAATAAAAAAAATATATCGATATTTTCCACAATGGAGTTAGGCTCTTCTGGATTTCCCTGCGGCTGCAATATCGGAATATACTCGGAAAGAGAGGATAGCTCGGGATTTCTCTGAACTCATTTCAAGATTTTACCGTAACTAACGTACGCATGAACGATTTACAAATACTAAGTATAGTCTGAGGATTTATGGTACATGAATTGAAAGGTTTCAAGATATTAATTGATATTAAATTTATTAGTATTAACTATGACGAGGTGGCCGAGTGGTTAAGGCGTTGGACTGCTAATCCAATGTGCTCTGCACACGTGGGTTCGAATCCCATCCTCGTCGACTTTTTTGACTACACTTGTCGATGAATTAGACTTCCAGGGTACCAATGAGTTCGTATCCTGACGCGATTGCTTGTTTGTTATCCTTAGCCTTAGCAGCGCTCACTGTAAAATGCCTATTTTTGACCTAATTAAAATTAATAGATTAGAACAAGATTAAATAAACAAATTACTATTATTCTTGCATTCACATAGATTTTCGGACTTATTATAAACGCATGTCAGTATATTGGCCTACGTAGTTCTGATTTTGTATCTCATTTCTAGTGTTCTTAAAGCGCTTTCACGACGTTCTGTCTGGAAGTTAGTGATTCTCACATACTCACCAAAGAATTTACGCGGTAAAATTACTATAAATAGCTTCTATATATTATTAGGCATTCTTTACCATCAAAGTGGTAGTAGCGGAACGCCTTATGGGCACGTCTCGTCCGCCCGTCCGTCTGTCGCAACTTTCATCTTCTGAAGCGCTGGTCAGATTTTAATAAAATTAAGTATGATTGGTCCTTCTTAAAATTTATCGTCAAATTTTTATTTTGAACTGTATCTGTCAATTACAACTTGCACTTTATATAAGCACTTAAATAAACTTATACTCGTATCTCGTTAAATGTCATCCGTAAAGCAACCATTAAATACCATATTTTTCCCTCCATAGCTCTTATATGATCTGTAAGGTATATATTGAAAACTTTACTCGGATAGAGGAAAACGTTTGTCACAAAAAAGTCCGCAAGACCACATAATTATGACCTATAATTTCGGTGATAAAAATTCAAGAACCGCCCAATCTTTTGATACCATTTTATACGCATTTCCCATAAAGAATGCCTTTGAAATCTCTGTGTATTCCATTAATGAAGTATGCTTTTCCTTCTTGTTATTATTCATAGCTACTATATTTTATTGTTTATATAAAACAGCTGCTCCTTTGTTTAAATCGGTTGCAAAAAGGAAGGCAGTAAAATCCTCAATGCCATATCCTTAATCTCCACCGTACATACTAATCTTTGTGGACATGTTCATGCAGAAATGAAATTCGTTACTGCCACTGGCGTGCTTTTTAGCCCTAAAAGAACTTCTCTATTTGGATTTTTCCCTTTCCCACAAATTTTTAAGCGAAGTGTAACCGCGATTATAGGCTGGTCCGAGGTGCAGTGTGTGTTATGCGTCATGCACGTCACTTTCGGCCTTTGGGGAGTGGGTGGGAGTTATGGTGAATCCAATAAGGCCATGGGTCACCAATGTTTGCTCCATGAACACCTGGATCTCCGTAAGTCGCCACTCCTGATCAATTTTTGTCTCCTGCTTCTCCGTAAATGACCTCCACCCGCTTTATTATATTTCCAATGAATTATCAACCTTACGTGGCTGACGAAATAAAAAATTAATTGAACTATTTCATTTTTGCTCCCTTTGCGTACTGTTATCGCCGATGTGGTTTGTTTTTTTATTTGCTGCGAATTATCCGTTTGAACTTGATGGATTAGTTGCTCAAAATATCCGAGAGAATGAAAAATAAACAATTATTGCATTCGAACTGCTACAGTACACCTTTATTTCGCAGACGATAATCTTCATCAGAGACTTCAACAAAGCCGGACACGAGGTCTCAGGCTACATAGATTACGGAGACCGCCTCCTATCCGAGCCGTGGGAGCCTTTCTTCGCTGGCGAGAAGAAAGTCATGCCGAGAACGAGCGACTTGGCTTTCTACCACTGGAAGTACGGAAAAGCTATGTGGAAGTCGTCGAGGAATTACCGGGTATTTTTTTCTCATTCTGTCTTCAAGGGAAAAGTATTTTAATTTTGCGGAGGGATATGAAAATCAAGCACGCGGAAAGCGATTTTTGCACTAATTCCTTCACTCGTTTCAGCAAGGAAAAAAGACGCCTACGGTATCAGATCCATCCGTCTATTATTTACCTCTGCACGGATTTCGATAAAATTTGGTATTTAATATTTTTGTCATATGCCCTAGAAAACGAACTCGGACAAAATTACTCAATCGGAATCCCGCTTTGTAAGATGCGAAAAATGAGCTTTTCGCTGACTCGTAAAACCTAAAACTGATAAAATACTTTATTATTATAGGTGGCATAAAGGTTGGTGGCCTGGTTAACTTATGGCTCGATTTTCATTGGTGAGACAACTCCTTCAGCCATAAAAAATTATTAAAAACCCGATGCATTTCGCCCACTAAGTGGGCATCTTCATGGGCGAACTTGTATCGACAGTGACTGAAAGTCAACTGTGTGACACAGTTGACTTTCAGTCACTGTCGATACAAGTTCGCCCATGAAGATGCCCACTTAGTGGGCGAAATGCATCGGGTTTTTAATAAATTTTTATGGCTGAAGGGGTTGTCTCACCGATGATTAAAGGTGGCATGGCAAAAAAATATAGAATTATAGCAATAAATATCTCGATCTAAAATATTGTTGCATAGTTGTATCGCGTGGATGCATCTCTTTCAGAGGTTTATTTTTGTGGCTATTATTGAAAATTGAGACAAAATTAGCGCATCTGTGTAATTTTGCACAATCATTATCACCATTTTATACTGAAATTATAGTATCTCGCGAAGTATGACATACACGGGACACAGTGCTTGATGATATTTACCGTATTACCGCTTCTAAAATTAGAAATGTCAGCTTCTAATTCCCGTGTTATGATGTCAATAAATTTGGAAATTATTATAAATCCAATCATGTGACAGCATATCAGTTTTATGTCGTTCCATCGGTGCTGCTAGTATTAATGAAAGAAATTGAAATTTAAGTCTCTAATTCTACTGAGGAATAATCGCCTAATTTATGCTCCGCCTCCAGCGTGCATCTTCGGCTATAAAGCTCTTAAAGATCCCGAAGGTTCCCCCTAGCCTAAACTTGAGTGATACCAGCCTCTCTTCCCACGGCAATAATCGAACTAGCCAACCTGCTCTTGAGACGTAGATATGCTCGCAATATATGTAGGCGATCTATACGTAAAAGGTTTGCAAACTCGGGGATATTTACTGAGAAATCATTATCTCTGATCCCTATATTCTCACAAAAGCCTTTAATCCATATATTTTCCAAATGTATATTTGGCCAGGATTTGAACTGCTTATCCGAAGCTGAGAATTGGAGTTTGATTTGAGATGAAAAGATACGATGTTTTTAAAAATCTTGATTCCTTGCACTTTACGAATATGGACTTTACTACTTTCGAGTTCATCCAAAGTTATACTTTTTTTTATGGTAACCGATCAAATAATTCGTCACACTTATTATTTGAGATTTTTTAAATAACGGTTTTTGCTTGTGGAATATATAATAACCAATATATTAATTATGTGTTTTACTTTAAGCAGAAAAATGGAAAATTTCAAACAAAAGAAACGTAAGATTCGACATATAAAATGTAATGGATGCATGGGACGGGAAATTAAGATGCAGTTAAAATTTCAATTAAAGATAATGTAAAGTTGTTTCAGCCAAAACTTTATCCCGCGTGATATTAACTGATTTCAAGTAAAATGTTTCGCGAGTCTGCCCTGATGAACGACGAAGAGCAGTCGGAAAGCAATTCTCTCCGACACGGCATAAAACACGCAGGAAAAAAGTACGACCTAGGAAAAGGTAAAAATAAAACAAATCCGATTTAAAAGAAAGATGCGACTCGGAACGGTTAAGTTGGATCGATTTGGATTTTTTTTGAACGCTGCAAACAACGTACTCGGAAATAAAAGAGTTGTCACCGCCAGCGGAAAACATCGCTTCTCACTTCGCCGTTTTCGTCTTTTATTTTAGATCGAACGTTTTCGATCCTAGCTCCGAAAGCGTCAGCGTGTGCGTGGGACGAATCGATCCCCGCGCCTCCGTAAACAGCACGCGGTTAGAGCTCCGATAGAGGGGCGGTGATTGGCTCGAGGATAATGATAGGGGAAGGATGATTGGTGGGAGGGGCTGATGGGCGGGTGGAGGGGGGAGAAGGAATTAATCGACGATTAGGGCAACAAGCGACGCGTGCACGGGAATTCCGTTCGGGGAAAACTGCGGAAAGAGGGGGAGAGAAATAGGGTGGTCGGGAGTTTTAGGTGCACGCTGCGGTGGATGGTTATGCGACCCCCACCCCTTGCAGCCAAAAGTTGAGTGCCTCGGAACAAGTGAAGTGCGAGTTGCGTGTCTACTAAAGAGAAGGCCTGTCGTCAGCAGAGGGTGACTTTAAGAAGGGGAGCGTTATACGGCGTGGGAAGTGGAAATCTCCTTTCCTTTCACTCCATCTCTCTCTCTCTGCTTTTCTCTCGTCTGTTTTCGTGGGAGTGATACAACCCAGGCTGTTGCGTCCGCGAGAATCTGTGACGTCACAAGAGGGTGTAATGGGACGCCGCAAAGTTTCTACCTCGTCATCATCGAGCTGTGGGACATAATGCCGGAAAAAGTTCGGCGAGGCGAATCTGTGGTTGGAATTAATGATTTACTCGAACTCTGCGATACTGAATTTGCCACATTAAGTATTGGAGACACGACCTGACGCAATGGTGTGCCCGAAGCGCTTCTGTGAAGCAAAAGAATTTCCATGCTTTAAATGTGGGGAAATTAAAAAAAATGTATGAGTACAGAATTTATACCGATAAACGCACAAGAAAAATATGCGATTAAAATGCACAATTTAGCGCAACAGCAACTGGAAATTTAAAATCTTAATTGTATACGTCGTGAAATACAAGTAATGAAAAGGTGACTTTCTTGGAAACCTACGGGTAATTAGATTTGTAGGGGAAAAGAAGTTCTAATATTGGCTTTAACACGAGTCGCTAGTAATTGAAGGGCGTAAATGACTAAAATTTCGTGATATTTTCTTTCTTTCTCTTTAAGCTGAATGCTTCTTTTTACCACAATTTTCTTTCGCGATAAAACTGAATGTCTTGTTGTTAGGTGACCAATAGCATTTCGCCCTGATTAAATTTTCACCATAGCTGTCGGTTAAGATAAACTTTTCATAGAAAAAGACAGAACCGCCTAACTCATTCCAGCGAGGCATGAAAAAGAGAAGAATATCCCCTCCCTCATCCTCATTGTTTGATTTCGTATCAAATCCCTGATTTTCGCAAATAAGCACCCGCGTATTGATCTACGTTCGGTCGTCCGATAATTCCTCGAAACTGTGAAAATTTCCCTCTTCGCTCAAAATTCCAATTTGCGACCAATCTCCTAATCGTACTACTTGTCAGGGCGAGAGAGAGAGAGGGAGCTAGAATGGGAAAAGGGAAAATTTTCGAGCAAACAGAAAGGCGTCAAAACTTATTTTTTTGTCGGACAAAAGAATTTTAAACGAATTCACCGAGTCACAGATTCGTCACGGGTATCCTACCGATTTTTGTATCGGTGGCTGGCGAAATCATCAACCAAAATCGCACAGAAGGGCCTCTGAGGATAGAGGGAGAGGATTTATATATCGAAAAAGGGGGAGAGACGAGAGATAGGAAGAGGTGGGAGGGGAAGAGGAGTTTAGATGAGGGTTCTGCTAGAAGACGAGTGGTTGCATAGCTTCCAGGCGGTAAATCTCGAGAGCAAACAAGACCTTCTTAGGAGCGTCTCCCTGCTTTTAACTCCTTCCCCTTCGCTCTGCACAGACATACTCTTCGCGTTCATCGCTCACCCTCCCTCTCACGCCCCCCTTCCCCAACAGAGGACTCCCTCTATCGTCTCCTTCCATCCTAAGAATCTCACTTCAGCTTCCATATCCAATAACCATATCCTTAGTTGTTCCTCATTTCATCTTAGCGCAGATCCTCAACCTTTAGGCCTCTTCTTTGCTTCGATTCATAATTAGGGAATTATTCGTTAGAAGGTCCTGATTAGCAGCTGATCTTGAGGTTTTATTTCGGGGTAAAAATGTTTTGGCAATGTGTCCAATAGACCCTTTTGTTACGCGGAGGTTAAGTCTTGGAAAATGTTGCGATAGAAATACTCTATAGCCTATGAAAAAATCAAGTGTTCGTATAGGGGTGTAGGATATATAGCTTTGACATGTCACGTAAAATGTGGTGCGTGCCAGATTCAGGACCGCATATAATTAAATTTTATAGGTGTTGGGCAAAGAAGTATCACAATTATTCAGTCGCGTAAAATCAAATTCGCACTGGGGAAACCCGTGTTGGACAAGAGTATACCGTATATTTCTCTGTGTAAAATTCATGCATGAGGGTGTGAGTGTATCTCTCTGTTTAATCCGGTAAACGGATATGGCTCGTTTTTAAATGCTGTCTACAATTCAATACTTTAATTTTCTATTCGATTTAACTCTAATTTAATTTTTAATCGTTAAAATTTTGATTTTGAAAACTTAAATTAAATATTTTATTTTGTTTTAATAAAAAAACGACGTTTCTCCAAATTTAAATCACTATTCCGATGATGCACGTATTTAGCACGATATTTCTACATTTGCTGTGTGTTCATCATTAATATAAATTGAAAACGTTTGAGATGGACGAATAGCTAAAATAGGGAATATGGAGAAATTTATGGTATATCCTAGATTAAATGTATGATCATCAGAAATTTATAAGATCATATTAATTAAATTGACTTAAAATTTTAATTTGTGCTTTATTAAAATTTCATCCTTCTGCAGTTGCAGATCTCTTTTTTTATCACTGCACATACAGTTTGTTCAATTCATTTCCTATTTACAATACGCGAAATTGGTTCATTCCCGGACAGAGATATATACAGCAAATCTCGTTGGGCAGAAAAGAGTTTCAGTTCGTACATGCTGTACTAATGTCTCTCTAATTATGCAGATTATGTCCGCGGATCCTAGTCACGAACGCTTTGTGCTCAAATAAGGTTTTTTCAGTCATTGTTTCGTTAACGAGATACCGTTGATCGAGCGACTTGATAAGTTAAGCAAATCCTAAAAGGAGTAGGAGAAGTTTTAAAGCAAATTCCGTCGTCTCGTTACCCTCCGTGTTTCATGCACTTGTCTCTGGCCTACGGAACTCCTTTGATAGTCTTATCCGATATAAGTTTAATTAGCGAAGAGATTAAGATCCAAAATAAAAAAGGAAACTATGCGCATTTAAAAAAGGAGAAAACGAGTGCGTTGCATTTACTCGCAATCGAAACGCGTCGGTCAAATGGGTGCATGGAATTGATCGGGTTGTCAACAAATTTATCGATGAAACTTTTTCCGTAACTCGAACAGTTGATTCGTCTCATTTTTGGACAAAGAGATATGTTGAGCATATTCTTCTAGCACATAACGCAATGACATATGGAGTATGAAATGATTAACAGTTCGATAACATTTTTCCATTCCAAACTTGTTTTAACAAGGTCCATACAGTCTGTAGGTAAGAGATACTTTAAGATTCAGGCGAGATTTTGGATATAATCGAGGGTGTTGAACTCTACGAAAGATGTAAAACTTAATGATGATTACGGCGTTTTCCGTATATCCTTCTTTTCGTCTCTTTTATCAGATTGAGAGATAATTGAACATGAATTCCTCAACCCGTTTGAAACAGTATTTGAGACTAAAATGAGGATAAGGCGAAGTTTTAGGAGAGTATTTCATCATTTTTGTGTATATCTCTAAATTATAACCGATACTTTCATTTATCCAAAATTAGTTATGTATACCTCTTAGATAAAGCACCATTTTACTACATTATTTCAGAGTAAATTGTCGACGCATTGGTTTTATTCCCTTTAAAATAATAAACTACCTGACTTAGAGAATGAATACTTTGTTCTAATAAAATCTCCGAAAGAAAAATTTAATATAATAAAGTAATGAGTTGTTTACTGACTAAATATTTTGGGAATCATTTTGAAACAGGAAAAAAATCTTCTATGACCGGGAACCGAACCCAGGTCTTTCACTTGCCAGGTGGACATTCTACCACTGAACTATCGTAGCACATTTTTCCGTCAATTTCAAGCCTGGCAATCTCACCGTTTGAGAGGGAGGGGTGTTGTTCTACGTACTCGTATCCCTTGGAGGGCGTCCGTTGGGGCTGGTTGATACTAGCTTGGCTAGCCCAGACCCAACTAAGAAAAACACCCGCATTCAGAAACGAGAAAAATTATCTGCTACGGTAGTTCAGTGGTAGAATATCCGCCCGGCAAATGGAAGATCCGGGTTCGGTTCTTGGCCATAGCAGAATTTTTGCGGTTTCAAAATTATTCCCAAATTAACAGCTTATGCCTATCTGCATAGGGTATTTAGACCACCTCATTCCGTCAATGACTAAACTGTTTGGAAAACAAAAGAGTAGGAATATTCGATAATAAAGACCGAAGAAAAAAGGCACTTAAAGGGGATGGAATATAAGATATACTTAAGAGAATTATGACAGATGCACGCTGCTTTGAATGTTAGTAATAATTAATCGAATAATAACGATAATTTGGTGAAATAGCTTGGTTGTTATTAACAGGAGAGACAGCAAATGAAGATGATATTTTTAAATAGAAGTCAACAAGAAGAAGAATGTCGCCCTCCAACAATATATTGAAAAAGGCAGGGTACGATGTTAAGAACATTTAATTTTTACGTTGCGATAATGTTTTCTACTTCTGTTTTAATATTTATCAATAAACAATTTTACCCTGTAAGAATTCTTTGAAAACGTTTATGAAAATTTTAAAAAATCTGAATACCTTTTTTCTAGTAAAATATATTTCCTCCTTCTAAACCTGCAATTCGATTTATTTGTGTGGTGCTAATACTAATGTCGTATATTGACAATTCAATCACACGCATTAGCTGTTTAATTGCTCCTCAAAAGAGATCAGAGAAATCCGTCATTGGCACATTCCATCGAATTACATGACAGAGCGGCACATGTTCTTCTATATGGATCCGGAAGCCAAAATGCGAATTATCTTTATATTGAACGAAGTGAGATTTTGATTTTGTTAGACCTGAGGTTGAGTCAAACGCCGTATCCCCGCACTCGTTGATAGCACGCGAATGTTAGTTCGAAATTTTTAAGCTGTCAATTTTCATATTTAAATCCACTGTTGTTTCAGACCCTATGATATAACACGAAAAATGAGTTTGCTGTAAAAATGAATTCTATATATTTACGCATTTGAAAAATTGCTGTTAATCCTTCCTTTTGGTACTTGGAGGGGAATCCTTGTACAAGAATATGAATTAGTAGCAAATACTTACTCTATCGTAAGGCTTTAAATAAACTAAAACGAATCAAGTCCCAATAGTTTTTCTTAGATGGCGCGGAGTTCGCAGTTTGAATCTTTTGTTTACTACGGAAGTGTCGCTTGGTAGATGACATTTGAGCATCTTTCTCAGCAGCTAATTGAAGCTACCGTATGGCGGTGAAAAAATCTTTCTTTTTTATGGCCGCGACTGTAGCGTTGAAAGCCGGGGAACCTGAATTGATTCCTCGATGATACTGGCAATTGACCTACTATCTCGCCCCCATAGACTCCCTTTATGCGTCAATGACGCGATAAAAGTGCAACGAGTTTACACTAAACGGTCGCCATAAAAAATACGATCTTTTGCTGCAACTTCTCTTTCACGGATTAAATTTTACGAAAGCTCGCAGGGCATCATTTTTCGTCGTTTACGCGAAATGCTCGTGGCTTTGGTTCTTTCAATCAGGAAAATTTCCAAGGTGGTGTTTTTGGTATTGCTCATTCTTTCTTTTCATAATGATATTGTTTGGTTATTTATTTTTAAACCCCGGAAAAGTTTAGTTTTCACCTGTTAGAATTTTCTGTTAGAGCATTATTTATTGCGCTATGAGTGCTGCTTTTGTGAAAAATTAAATAGGTTAACAACACACTGAAAAATTATTTTAAGCTTAAGATTGAAATTTCTCCATAAGATGAGGAGAATAGATAAATTTTTATTTCTTGTTTATATTTCATATTTTTTAAACAGCTGTGTCCAAGAAAACTGCGTATCACGAATTGATTTTAATTTTGAGGACGTACAATCACCTTTTTCTTTTTTAAGGATAATACCAATTGGTATAGTAATTAGTAGTTGTCATATTTGCAATTTTGTAACAAACTAAAATCTACGTCAAATCTATATTCATTATTTTCTGGAGCAGTTTTAGATACGCAGCAACGGGAGCAATTACATACGTTTTTTTATAAATTATGCGCAAACGCGTAAGGATGTTAATAAATTTGGATATTCTTTTGACTTTTTTATAATATAAAGGAACTTTTCTAATTATAATATAAATAATTATAAAAAAATCAACTCAATTGTTTGAATTACTAAATTAATTAAGACTCCAGAAACTGGACGAAACTGGACTTAATGAATAAGGTGGGTAGAAAATCTTGCTTCCTGCTCATCACAATATTAATCAAATACACTTGCCATTGTGTTCATATAAATAAAGATTTAGATTAGCCAAATTCAAAATTTGTCATGCGAATCTTGGCAGGAAGTGGATTGAGACCTTTGTGAAAACTTTGAAACAAGAAACGGATGCCTAATAATTAAAATTCGGCAGGAAACCGAATTATTTTTCGCGACAAAATGAACGCAAATTACTAATTAATACCCATTCGAATAACACGTGAAAATAACCCGCGAAGCTTACACCTCTTTGTTTTCCCGCTTTATAGGTCATTTTGGATCCAACGCACGGCCTTATATTCCAACATCGTTACGACAGAAAGACCATATCGCCAAACCCGAAACTGGATTCTCCCGGATGCAACACGATACGCGTCACCGTTTCCGGGAGCGATTTCGCCCAGGTCGCGCTCTACGACCATCTAACGAGGAAGAAGTTGTGAGGAAAAAAGAGGAGAAAGAAAAAAATGACAGAAAATTAAATAAAAAAGTAACAAGACGAGAGAGGAAGAGAGGAGCGACATACAACACCACCGGCGCCATTCAGAACAAAACTCACTCTTTCAAAAACACAAAACAAAAACGTTCAACGTCCTGTAATAAAATAAAGGGAGAGGAAGGAAAAGGACATGCTAGCTGGGCAGCGGACGACATCACGCCTACGCTTTCGAAACGGAAGCATAAAATCCAGCCCAAAGCGTTTTTAATTACCGTCCATTTCCATAAACCAGTGTCTGGTGGACTCTTAAAGAGGGAAAGAGGTGTGGAATGAAAGATAGAGAGGGAGGGAGTGGATAAAAGAATAGAGTGAATAGGAGGGAAAGCGGAGAGAGAAATTGGAGGTGGAAAAGGGAAAGAAATGGAGTGGAGAGTGAGGTGAAAGAGTGTGGGAATGGAATGAGAGGAGAGCGAGGTTAGAGGGATGGGAGGGAGGGGATAGAGGTTGATGAGAGGAAGAAAGAGGAGAGAAGATAAAGAGGGAGAGTCGGGAAAGAGAATAATGGGAGAGAGGGAGATTATATTGAGAGGGAGGGGAAGGAGAAAGGGAGTGAGAGAGAGGGGGGAGTAGAGAGAGATAATGGAGAGAGAGGATGGTAGATAAGGAGGAAAGAGAGAGGGAGGGGAGATAATGAAGTGAGGTGGACGAGAGGGGGTCATAGGTAAATGGGAGGAAAAGGGACAGTTATGACAAAGAGGGAAGGGTGAAAGAGGAGAGGAGAACGGCATGAGGAAAATCCATAAGAGATAATAAGGAATCGTAGTGAAAGGGGAGGGAATGGAGGAGAGGGGGAAAAGATGGGAGGGAGGGAATAACAGGTGGAGGATGAAGGATGTCACTCGCTTTAATGCTCTGCCCAAACGGCGGTAGCATTATCAACTGATCACCGCGAGACTAGAGCAGCAAGGATACTTGGGATCTTAAGGAAGCACCAATCAAGATTCCTTGATTAACGCCATGCAGCCTGAGGGCATTTGAGTCCAATCTTCTCCTCCGCACCTATCCATCCTTTCTTCCTTCTCTCTCTCTCTCTTTGATATTATCACTTCCAAACCGCACCTCACCGCGGCTTGACTAATCACGGAAGAGTTCGTGTTGGAGATGACGCGCTGCATATGATTCAAGGAACACGTGAGACGTTGAACAAGCTGTCACCTGGCATAATGCAATTTCAATAATGTTGAAAATTGTAACATAAACAAATCAGTATAATAAATTACATGTAAAGCGCGCATTCATTATTTTAATGAACATTAATTCCTATTATCACTCTCCTATTGTTTTGAAATAAACAATTCGTCGAAAAAGAAACTAAATTATTGCTTTTATAGTAATTTTAGTTGAAATTCTGCACATATCATATAGTAGAGAAACGATGAATGGATGGCTGAGAATATCAGTTATCGATGTTTAGTTCTTACACTGACAACTTTACAGGAACGGATAAATGCTAATTAAATGCCAATACTTAATGTTTTGATTTGAAATATATAGTTATTAATATTGATGTCTCTGTGTAGACGATATCTACCGAACTAATAAAGCTAAAGCTAAATTTTTGGGGCATTATATTATTAATTTTTTTAACGTTTATTTATTTTTTCAAGTCCTATGCAAAAGTCCCGACTGCTGTTTTTGGAAATTTTTAATAAATACATATATCTTAGGGTGGCGCGTGATATATGTGGCTATCGTTAAAAAAATTGGAAAAATCGCCTTGCGTTTCTTAGAATGCAATTCTTTCTTTGTTTTTTATGCTTTTACGCGTTAAAAATGTCCTATGATGGTCTAGGTCAAAACTTTGTATGGAACAATCACTCATCATCAGTTTACCGTCCACTGAATTTTTAAAAGGTGATGGTCGTACATTATATCTTATCGAATATTAAACGTTTTTTTATGATTAAGTTTAGTATAGTCATATTTATGAAAGTAATAATCCGTAATTTCATTTGTATGTTTAAGCATTTTATCATAACTCACAAAAAGTGATTAAGAACAACTACCACGAGTTCATTACTAGCCAAAAGGGCGTTCAAAAATTTGCTTCTTAAAGGATTCAAATTGGAATTAATGAACATTCCCCGTTCTATTGTAAACCTCGATGAATGAAAAACATTTCCAGCGTTTACACACATCAGCGGCAGATAATCGAATGCCGGGGATTATTTTGGAAATAACGGTTCACTTCCGGTTTAATTTTCATTTTATAGCTCATTTATGGCTACAACGGAAGTGAGGTGCATATTTCTATTTGCCGGGATTCTTTTATCGTGTGTTAACAAACGCGCCAACAAATGGAAGTGATCCGCGGCGTTGAAATGTCCTGTCTAACATAGGAGACTTTTATCTCAATTTCCTCGAAGCGCGATAGCCTTCCATATTTTAAAGGGCGATCTATATTCCGATCACGCGAGAAATTTTTTTCTTTTCTAAAGGCCATAAACTCTCGCGATGAAAATAAGAGTGACTGGGAGAGGGAAAGAAGTAGGTTGATTGTTTCTCCCTTTCTACGCCGGTCCTTTCCAGACGCTACGATTCTTGGAGCGTCCTTTTTCATTATTTTCTCCTCATTCCCCACCGCTTACGGTCCAACGCTCCCCTGATGGTCGTACGGGTTCTTTCTATTTTCTTCAGCATAGCCCGTAATTTATCCTTACCCTTGTATTAATTTTAGGTTTTTTTTTCTTCCGCTCATTCTTCAAACCTTTGTGGCTCTCATTCATTTACTTATTGAAGTCATTCTTCCTAATCCTCACTACTGCTTCTCCTCTCATTGCCACCTTTCTGCTCCTAGTATTTCTGTCCCATCCTATTTGATCTTCCTTTTCCTTATCCCTTTTATTTATTGGGTTCCATTTGTTAATTATTTCAGGAGGAGGTGCTCTTCCCTTTTTCTTCTATTCCTCCTTCTCTTTATATTTATTATTCTTTCTTCTATTCCTGCTTTTATCGTATCTTTTGTTCTCTCATTCTCCTCTTATCGGGGTTTTCTTTCTTCTCTCTCTTTTCATATTTCTTCTGTTTGTAGCGCGTTTCATTTTATAAACGCGCTTAAGTTTTTGCTCTGTTTGTCTGTCCGTGCAATCAATGTAACTGAAATAGCAAATAAACGGTAAGAGATATAGACTGAAATTTACAAAGATATTTTTGAGAAATCGGTGGGCGGCATGGGGTGCATTCAATTTAAGATTCTGAGCAAATAGTTACACATAGAAAGTTAATATTTTTAAATGAATTGTTGAATAAATTACTTTGTCATATAATTATATTACAAAATTTAAAAAGAATTTTAAGTTTACAATCCTATAATACAATTTGCTTAGTTGATCTCTTTGTCGCTATTGATTTTTGAACCACTATAACTCAGCCAATTCTTAATAAATCTTCACCAAATTTTAAATATAAGCTAAAATTTGATTTCTTTAAAAGTTGGTCGGGAGAGAAGGGATAGGAAGGGGGGAGGGAGGGGGAAGATGGGAAAGGGAGGCCAATTTTATACTGGCTCTTACACCATAAATATTTTGTTTCGTTGCCTTGATTTCAAAATTTTCCGTCGTTTTTTAAAAAAGCTAGGATTAAAAAAAATTGTGGAGCCGTCATTTTCGACGGGAATTATACTAGTTCTAAATTAACCTCAATAAATAAAACGCGGTTCTTCATATTGCGTCAGCAAATTAAGCTCTTGTTTTTTAAGTCACTTCTTAATCTTCTTCTCCGTGATATTTCTCCTTGTTTCCTCCTTTACTCTGTCTTCCATTTCATCCTTTTTCCTTCTTTCTCTCTCGTCCTTTTTTGCTAATTTTTCTTCCCCTTTTCTTTCCCTTCTTTTACGTTCATCTAATCTTTCAATTCCTCCGCTCCCCTTTTGATATCCCATTCCCTTTTTCTTCCTTTTATTCTCTCCCTTTTTCTTTTTTCTTTTCCTATTTTTTATTCTCTTCCTTCTAATTTTCGTTATACTTCTCTTCCTTTTACTTTTCTTCTCCCCTTCTCTTTCTTCTCTTCTCTTCCTCTACCTTTATTTCTTCTTATTGTCTTCCTACTTCTATTGTCTTTTCTTCCACTTTTCTTACTATCTTATTCTTCCTTGCTTCCACTACTCTACCCTCCATTTCTCTTTCTCCTATTTCCTTTTCATTGCGTTTCCCCACGCTTTTATTTGACTCCCATGAAAACAAAAGAGTATCAGAAGCCGTGCACCCTACCGTAGCGTCGTTTTTTATCGAGGTCCGATTCCCCGACCATTAAAAGCCGTCCGAGGGGGGTTTCTAAATCTGAGCGACTGAGATTGTTTGATTATCCATTTGCTGGAGGATATGAGCCGTAAGGAGGACGGGTTATATTGCGGGTGAGCGTAAAAATTTCTTACTGCGTGATTAACGGAATGACCACAGAACGACGTTGAAATATCGATCGGAATTTGCACATGCGCACATCCTTTATTCGTGAGTTGTAGTGTACTTATATATTATAGATATGTTTATTTGTCTGTTTGTAGAAGGCTGATGGGTCTCTCTTTCGTTTTAGGTTATGTTCTAATTTTATATAGTATGTTCGGAGGAAGTATTGGAATAAATCTTAACGTCTTATCGTCGGTGATACAGACATTTAAACAAGAACTAAGTACTGATTTCTATTTTTGTTATTGCACCGGAGGGGAAAAGTGATCACAATGCTTGTTTTTGCTTTTGTGTCAGAATAAATATTTCTGAACAATCAGTCACAGAACAAAATTCAGTGATTGGAAAATTACTCGGAAGGCAAATTTAAATCTCACCTAGAAAGAATATTCGTTTACATTTTAATAAGTTTGTTTATTACGTAATATGGACTGCACATTCAATTTATGCGCCATTGGTTGTGTAGCCATACATTATAAAATTGTTTATACGACGGTGAATGTTAACTTGGAAGGAGGTGGGAAATTAATAGAATACCTGTTTAGATATAGGGGCGCTATCCTTTATACACATTAGAGCTGGAAGCGTACCGTAGAAACCAGTCACCATTATTGCAGACAAACCAAGACAAGACTCATCTTTATAACAGTGCTATGGTGACTACTTGTTGTGATAGGTCTCGGCTGACTCCTATATCTCTGGTTGCGTGTACTTAAAGGTTGTTTTTAGCGAGTTTTTTTTCCCGTTTTGACACCTTATATAAGAATTTTTTGCGTTATAAATGTGGTGAGATGGTATTTTTAAATGAGAATCAATAAAGTTCCGACACTTTGTCAACCATTCTATTTTGAATCCTTTAAAAATCTGGATGCTGCGTAGCTTTCTGTGCAATTTTTTATGATACCAGCTACCAACAGTATGGGGCCCGAAAGGGTGGTGAGATAACCATCTCCTCTTGTTCACGATTCTGTCCATAACTTTACCTACAGATTGTTAAAGGAAAAAATAATAACATGATACGCTAAATTTTCCTCCGCTCTGCTGCGTTTAATTAGAGACTTGGTCGTAGCCTGAAATACAGAGCGAAGATCCTGCATAAGATCTGCACTGCACAAAGAAGTCGGCGATTTTCCCAGGTAGTTATTTACTCTAATTGTATGAAGTGTCTTATTATTTCACTTACTTATGACGAAAAAAAACAGAACCTGTGAAATCATTTCCGTCAATACGTTTTCATAACGGATGGGAAGTGAAATAATTATCTTAAACCTCTTAGCGTTGGCGACCGCTGAGCGCGTTCACCATGAACTTCACGAAAACGTTGGCAAGGCGCCTAGCGCGTTCTCGCTTTTTTAGTCAGTTTTATGCTGTAACAAACGCAAGGAGCGCCTTTGTGAGTTTGATTGAATTTTTTTCCAATAGTTGGTTCCATTTAAATTTCTAAAATTTTCAAGTTACATTACTTATAGCATCCAGCAGTGATTCCCAAACTTTTTGTAGGCGTGGCACCCTTTCAAAGATGAGTAGAACTTCGCGGGATCCCCACATTAAAACAAGTTTTTATATTCTTTCATACGGGTATTACAACCTTTGGACACATCCATTTGTTCGTACTACACTACAGAAAATTCATTAGAGGAAAACTTATTCTCCTAATTACCTATCAAAACATCCATACGTTGATTACTTTACTAAACTATGTTTTTCGCAGCATCCCTAAAAATCCTCTGTGCGCCGCGACATCCAGTTTGGGAACCATTGGCATAAAGAATAAGAAAAGTCAATTAAATCCAGAAAAAAACCAACCCTGGGCCATGCACGTAAACGACACTCTGAGGGTTAATATACATGGAGGCATATCAAATTTTAAAAGTAAAGATAGAGAAAAGTTCTGACCTTAATTGGGAATCAAGCCCGGCAAGTTTCCATCCGGGCTCTATACCAGGTCAAGATCGGAATTTTCCTCCTTATAACCTTTGGATTTGACCTTTGCATAAATTTGCATCTAAATCGCACCGTAGCTGATCTTGCCAATTTTCGTCTTATGTCCTTATCTCCCACCTCTGCCTTTAATCTTCATTCTTTAATCCCTTGGTACTTTTCAGTTATCCTGTTCTACAAACATCTTCAAGATCATTATCGTGAAGTGGCATAATGGCGCGCGTTTGTGTTTCTGTCGCCTTGGAGTAGCGAAGGCCTTACATCGATGGAACAATTTCCGCCGCAGCATGCTCTTATCAGGAGTAACTTCTGTCGTCGTGGAGGGGGTGTGGCCTTCCACCGCTGGAAGGATTGCGGCAGCAAAGGTAGAGATACCACAATTGTTAGAAAAAGATCTCTGCGACGTCCTCTTCTATTCAGCTTAACTTGAGTGATACAGATACGGTCGCATCCGATCGAAACGACTGTTAGGTCCCTCACGATGTGAAATTCCGAGATGACAGAATTAGAGTTAGGATAAGAGGAAATTAAAATGAGTACAAGTCCCGAATCAGTTAGATTTCTGTATCAGTATTTTATATAGCTTACCTATCTTCCGTTTAATTATTGATTTCTCAATAGTTGGTGAAATAAAACCTACCTCGGAATTTTGTTCCTATGTACCTATGTGTTCCTTTCTATACGTGATGTTTTGTACAGTAGTACCTCGGTTAACGAATCCTCTGGAAACATAGCTCCTTCATAACGAAGTCGTCAATATTTTTTTCGAAAAATTAAAAACAAACTTCGGAAACTTCCTGCAAAGCGATTAAAAAGAGTCAAACTTTATTGTCACTGGCGTCGCACAAATGGCCTAGAAAGTGGGCATCTATAAAATCGACGACGTGCAATACCTACTGGATGGCTACAGATGACACTATTTTGTCTGTCCCCCGTTTAGACCCTGCCAACTTCACTCCCACCGCTGCCAATTCGGATGAGAAGGACTTCAGTTTATAACCTAATTTAATTTATTTTAAAATTAATTCGCATACTTCATGTTTTTATACAAATTTGATATTGTTTTTATTACAACTTAATGATATTTAATTGAATCTCCCCTTCTCTGAAGTCATGGAATGCATCTACTACTGCATTCGTGAATCGCGCTTTCTAATCCTCATTTATTTGTATTATTGCGTTCCTGAAATGATTTATTGTTACTTTGACGAGATCATCTCCTTAAATACTGCGCCAACTTTATCCTGTTTCGCGAAACGGTTGACCTACTCTGTCTTAACTCCGTGAGATTTCCATTCCAGGAATAGCGACCGCGTGGAACGCGAGACGAGTTGTTTTGCGACCAACGTATACGACGCATTTTGACTTTTATTTTCAAGCTGAGAGCGGGAGAGCTCTTAAATTTACCTCGATTATAATAAGGAATTCATAACGTGGATGTTAATAAAAAGTACTGCATTGGATAGATAAAAAATGTATCGTTTGTTATCAAAAGGTTATCATCTTCTTATAGTGGAGACCGTTCTGTAAGAGTTGTTTTTATATTGATGAGTGTTTTTGTATTTATTTTCCAATCGGAGAGTTATTTCAATAAAAATACATATTTCATAAAGTCTTTTCCAACTATTAAGGCACGCGAACGCTAAAAGCACTAGGTTGAATCGGCACTTTGATATGAAATGTAAAAGAAAACGCTACGTAATGGATCTCGAAATCTTTGACCTTTAAAGGCGAGAGAAGAAGATTCCAAGACCGAGTTAGAGCGATTCTGCGATGCTTTGAATGTGTATGCGTCGGTGCATACGTCTGTGTGTCTACATTCCTAATAGCTTTTCAGCTATTTGACCGGCGTCGGGCAAATATGTTTGAAATATAAAGGAATTCAGAAGTCCTCTGGAATCAGGACGTTAAATCACTATAAAACCAACGTGGAGGCCGAACGCATTCATTTTTGAGAGTATTACCGTTGTTTCAAAGATCTTGAGCATGGAGATTAAAATTCTAGTGTTCGACAACTGATTTGGAGCCTTTGCAAATTGGGACGTATGTTAATGGAATTTTTTATAATTTAGAGTTTTTTTTCCATTCCATAAGAATATACGTTTAAATAAATGCTATAATTCATATACGCCAAAAAATTAATCATCTCGAAGCTATATAATTCGAATTATTTTGTCTTAACTTCATGTTCGAATCATCAGAATTCGAGTGCATATAAATTATTAAAATATTAAGCATTATTCATACACGTGCGCGTGCGTATGGCGTTATTATAAAATATTCCACAAATACAAGTGTGTGTAGCCACCGTTCCGGATCGATAAACGTGTCAGAAGTATGTAAAATATACAATATCGGACCATCGATGAAAAAAGGAAGGGTGTTGGCGAGACGCCACCTGCACCCTCCCAACACGCCCTCCATACCAAACCAAGAAGAGCGTAACCCTATCCTTTCCTCTCATATATTTTCCCGGTTTCGCTTTTCCACTGAATATATTTATCATCCATCGATAAACGCGAAGCCGCATCGCTCAATTTTGAGTATTTTTCCCCCCTTGGCTTTGACTCGACTGCCTCTCTCTCTCTCTCTTTCCCTCGCTCCTCTCTTGCTTATCTCATACCACATCGTTATATTCGCATTCTCTCCTCTCCCTTCTATCTCCCTTCCTCTCCTCCCTCTACGCAGTTCCTCTATCTGTCAACGGAAAGTCATTTCACGCCACGTGGATCTTCCTTTTCGCCCCTTTTTCTCAAATTTTCTCGTATCTCTGGCGAGCAGTTCGCCGGATATTTTTCTGACCATCACAGAGCGGGGTTGAATGAACTTTGGATAACGTGTAGGACCAGACCAGTGCCAAAATTGGTTTCTAAGGAAAATACGACGAGAAATCTCCAAAATCAACGTTCCCTGGAGTTGTCATTGAGCCCATTTAAAATTATCGTCGACATCTTTCACGTATGAAACAGGACCAATATTTCTTCGGGAGTTTTTTTACTTTATCACGTTTAAAAACGTAGATTACTTTGATGTTTGATCTAAATCATTTTAAACACCACTTTTACAGAATAGTCATGAGAGTTTTCACAGTAATATTCTGAAAATCTTCTGAAAAGGTTATTTCAGATGATATTGAGAGGAAGATAATAAGATATTAGTATAAATTATATTTAATCCATGCTATATCCTGGAATAATTATTTTGAAAGATTAAGGCTTGTAAAAAAATAGAATAAAGAATTTCATTATAATAGTTTGTCGGTCAAAGAAAATATTCGTTAATTTTCGAAAATATGACGTGATCTCTGGTATTAGAATACAATATTTTAGTTGGCTTTTTATATACAGTAAAATCCCGGTTATCTGTGTAAACTGGGACTTGGGTAGTCACGGAGAGCTTGAAGAACATGGAAAATCCGAATTTTAAAAGACAAAATTTCAAATATATTTATCTAAAAACAGGTCGCATGGCATGAATAAAAATATCAATTAAAACAGATTATAACAAACTGTAATTAGGGTAGAATAAATGAAGAAAATTTTAAAATTTGTTTGCCGCATTGACTATTCTGCCTTACCAACAGATCACCTCTAAGTGTGCTCATGAAAAAGATAGAAGAGTAAGATGAAACTGCTACTAAAACATCTACCTACACATATTGTAATTTAACATTGCTAAGAATTTAAGATTGCCCTTGGTATATAAGAATCTCTCTAAAATATAAAGGAAAACTTGGCTTCATTTCGGGTAAAAATGGTAAAAAAAGAACTTTGTCAATTTGTCTTTTGAAAGATTTTATTCGATTTATCTGCTATATTGTCGGATGTAAATTAAGCAGTGTAGTCTATGTATTTTTGATTTACTTAAGCAGGAAAATTCAAAATCGTTTCATAACGTCCGTTTAATCTGCAGCACGGGTGACCCGCAGACGGTTAATAAGGGTTCTAATGTACTTGCAATTAGTTCTAAATAGGAGTAAAGTCATCGAAAATATAAAAAAAATTTGTTTTTAGTAAATAACTCTCCTCATTATTATAAGTACTATGTAAGAAGAATAAATTATAGTTTAATTCAACCTGATCGATTGCCTTATTATGTAAATGCATTGCAATATCAATCTCTAACTTTGCGCAGGATGCGCTTCCTATAATAACACTGAAACCATGTGGGAGTCGTCCATTTTATGCCAAGTTTGAATGAAAATAGACGCTTGCTTCCTTAAAGACACTCATCTCAACTTTTTCCATTTCAAACTTTGAAGTTTTATTTTTCTTTCGTCGATGTAGTTGCCATAGGAGAAAATGGTTTATATTTTGTGATTTGAATTTCCAAATTAGCCCAAGGATGCACCGAGCCTTAAACTTTTGTTAACTGCAAGCCTGATTTAGTAGAACGCATTGCTAGAGTAAACGACGCGACTATTTCAATTGATGAGTTTCATGGCAGTGAGTGATGCCTTTCCTCCAACACGCGAGCGGTTTCATCTGAATTTAAATTTTTGTCAAAATGAATGATATATTCAATGGATAAAAACACTTACTTTGACTCTGAAGCAAAATCAAGTATTCTACCGATATTTTTCCCGTCATTTACAATGCAGAAACGTCGAGAAATTTCGAAAATGTGGAATAATGCAAGAAAAAATCGGCAGCTTATTGGGTTGGAAGACCTAAATTTCAGAGAAACTTCGACAGTTATTACAAGAACGTGACATTCCAGGTTATTCAAGCAATGCGAATATTAACCAAAACAAATGCTGACGATGGAAATTTCCATACCGTGTAATTATTCGCTGACCTAAATTTGAAGGTATGAAAGAAAATCGAATCACGCTAATCAATTCACCATTATTCAAATAATCTTCTCTTTTCAAACGACCTGGATAATTATTAGAATACGAAGATTTGTATCACCGCATAAAATTTAAAAACTTCGAATTTAATGGCATAAATAACATTTTACGGGTGTAATCTTGGCTTAATAGCAACACTAAAAAAATAACGGAAGCATCCTGTAAACTTGCAGTCCAGCATTTCTACGTAAAACATAGAATATAATATAACCAAAGAAGTCGAAGAAGTTTAGGGTAGTGTTTTCATCTGTATCATCATAATATAGCTATGGTCAGAATGTGTAGAAAATGTTCTTAAATGGGCAGGAGTCATTTCAGTCGTATGTTAAATTCTGTCTCTGGATGTTTCCATGCCTATCATTCACATCTTTCTTTCTCCGAAAACTTCCTTCTTTCGATAAAAACTATCCATCTCACGAAAGATAGGATTATTATTCGAGGAACTCCCGGAGTCTACCGCAATGAGCTAGTGTCGCTCGGCACCCATATTGCGTGGACCGTAAAATTAAAAAAACATATGAGGGAAGAATTGCAGAGCAAATTGCATAAGGCGCTTTTTTCTTGTTTTAGGATTTTGACGTCATCATAATATCACATCTTTCGATAATATTGATGAACTCATAATATAGTCTGTAAATTCCCTTCAAAAGTACTATATCAGTGCTATATAACAATATGTTTCAATGGACTCGTTGCCATCGAAAAATATTCCCCTTTTTTTATTAAAACCAATTTATCGCTCTCAACCGATACGAATTTGATTCTGTTTTCAAAAAATATAAACCTCATTCTTTCAGCTATAGAACTGCTTTAATCACGAGTTCTTATCTTAATTTTAACTTATTTTAAAATGCAAATTTATAATGTTCTGCACCGATTTCATGCTTCTTTCATGGGTGTAAATATGTAACTGAGGAGTCGGAAAAAGACACCGATTACTCCCCAGCAGCTGATTCTAAATACACAAAATTTACACCACATATAGCCCTCATATAGACCAATCTACTCTGAAAATTTAGCTACTCTAAGTTGCAGAACTCCAGAGAAATTTCCCGAACAGACGGACGGACAGACAAACCGAATACATAAGCGTTTATTTTAGGAAAAGAGGCATAAAAGTGACATAACGTCTGCGGTGTCGGGCTATATGTTTCTTTCTGATTCATTCTCTTTCACTCTCACGCGGCCTCGCCTTCGCAAGAAAATGAAGAAGAGGGGGCGAAACGTAATTTTCCTTTGCGGAACACTGGATAAAGCCATAAAAAATAAAGCTCTACACGCCTCTCCCTCTTTGCCAACTCATTCTTCCATGGTCGACCTTAGTCCATATCTTCCCTCCCTTTCGTCGATCCTCTCTCTTCCCTTCCTCTCTCTCCACCCTCTCTCATCTCCCCTCCCACTCTACCCCTCCCCTTCCACTCTCTCTCCTCTCCCCCTTCCCTTCCACTCTCTCCCCTCTCACTCTCTCTACCCCCTCTCTGCCTTCCTATCTCACTCTTCCCTCTTACTCTCGCTTCTCTCTCTTTTCCTATTTTCTCCTATTTATTCTCTCTTTTCTCTCTCTCTCCCCCTTCCCTCGAACTCCTCTCCCTCTTCTCTATCTTTCTCTGACTCTCCCATCTCTTTTCTCTCTTTCTCACACCCCTTCTCACTCCCCTCTCTTTCTCCTTGCCCCCCACTCTTCCCTCCCCCTTAACTCTCTCCCCATTCTCTCTGCCTCATCCCTCTCTCTCTCTTCCCTCTTTCTCTCTTTACTCTCTCTGCTTAATCCTCTCCCTTCCCTTCTTCCCCTCCTCCCTTCTCTATAGTGGACTAACTGGTGTGAAAGCTCCATCTATCCCCCTCATGCCCTCTCCTCTTACCCTCTTGACAACGCCACGCAACCGCATGTCGTCCGGTAGCCAGATCTCGCAAACATTTTCAGCCACCCACGCATTCCCTTTAGTTTGTGACGACTTTGGTTCGCCCTTTTTTAAAAAATGGCGAAAAAATAGCGAATCAAAGGTTTTTGGGCTCGTAAAAGAGAGACTTCAGTAAAGTTCTTTGTTTTATTTTCGAAAAACGTCGAACGTCGCGAACTGGGTTTCTCGATATTCAAACGAGATGTTAATACACGACACTGGTTACTGTCATTTTCCCCCCCTTTTCGTATTGGTTTTTTGCCGGATCGCTTCGAATATTTTCATTTTCTTCTCAAAATGAGCGAGATGGACTCGTTAGCGTTTTCTTATCGGCGATAGAAGTTGCAGAAACTTTTTAATGGCGCTTTTTAAGGTACGAATGAATAAATCTTGAGGGTAAAATGTTATTTTTTTAATTCTCTATAAAAGTCGAAACGAGGTCAGAAAAAGACAAAATATCTTTGAGGCCTTTAAATGCATATTTGCCTGAAAATATTCCGAAAAGAACTCTGTTCACACTGTAGTTGGTTATTTACCCTCTTCGTGAAAAATGCAGCGCTATATCGGAAAGGGTAAAAATATTTTTTTTCCTTTTTAAAGTCGCACTAGACTTTAAGAAAGTCAAATAAAAACTAATGTCGTCGATTTCCTTTCCGAATGACTCCAGTATTCCTCCAATCGAAAAATAAAAGTGGCCATTGGCTTAAAAATTGTTTAATCCACATTAGCATTTTGATCAGAGTATTCCCAATAAAAAAACAGCGTATTCAACACAATATGCTCATTTTGTCAATTTTTTATGAAACCAGTTTGGGAAATAGGGAGAGAAAGAGAGGTTTAAAAGAATCACAAAAATAATAATAAAAGGCAATGTTGTCCGTCCATTGGTCTGAGTGTCAAGCTATGAAAACGCGAATAACTCAATCAAGGATATAGATAGAAAAGTGAAAATTGGTAGAAATAATCTATTGAAATATAAAAATGCTTTTCCGAAAGAAAATTCACGAAAAAATTCCCGAGTTCGACTCCAGGGTAATATTTCCATTCTTCGTAACATAACACTCAAAAATAGACTTTTTGTCGTGCAGTTTTTTTTCTTTGGGAAATTAAAATTGGAAAAACCTGACCGATCATCCGATTTGAACTATTTTAAAGGAAAATTAATAAAATCACTTATTCTATTCTTCTTCTTCCGAAATCGCTCATTTTTTTAATTTGACAACCGACTGCTTTGAGAAACAAAATTAATATAAATAGTAATTGTTAAAATAATTTATTTCAAGTTAAAAATTTTAATTTTGTTTTTATTAATTTGTACTCGTTATATTTGACGGGCAATTGCGCTAGTAGTCTAATAAATACACGCGCTGTTTTTGCCACACAAATACGCGTGATCAGTTTAGTTTTCCGTTCGAAAGTATCCGCAATATTTTATAACGCTAAATTATGAAATTTGGGAACACAAAGAGCAACTCATCAGAGGTGATTATAAAACTATTAAAGCAACACATTTAATTTAAAATAATTACGCAAAAAGTAGGCACCTTAAGTTCCATTTGGATCATCTTGTTTTTCTTATTTTTATACGCACACACAAACACACAGGGTGTTTCTATATGTATTTAAAATTTGAGAGCACTTTGTTTAATGGCGCAAATATTTGAAAGACCCACCTTCAGCATAAGTGCATTGTTGACAACAACGCACCACGGAGTGGCACACTTGTGCACATGTTGCTGGTGAAAATCATGCCTCAACTCCTTCGGTCTTGTTGGTTGGCACTGTGTTCTTCAAAGTACCCCCAAAGTAAAAGTAGAAATTCATTTTCACCGCGTATCTAACAAGCCATTCACAAAATTCAGCACTACAGTCCGTATCGTCTTCACTCGCATCATGCACCAGTCTCGATATGTACAGTTTCCACTTGGCAGCTTGCCGAATCCGACGCACAATTGTTTTGCAGGAACTGGTGTCACTATCACACTGCCCTACTGACATTCTAAGTCAGGGTTTTTCAAAGTATGGGCCGCGGCCCAATGGTGGGCCGCGAAATGTTGAAAATGGGCCGCAAGGCCTTCATCAACAAAGCACATAATGTCTATATGGGTAAAATGGTTATTACCAAATAAGCCGAATACATTTCTTACAAAATTTCCCACCTATTCCCGCCTCTAGGGCACTTGTGATTTCTTTCTTTCTCAAAAAACTGACAGCCCAGCACCCTCGCGTAGCAAGGAAGCACCATCTGCTTCCACAATAATTATTTTCCCGGAAAATGCAAAGCGTACTTTCCGAAGTTCTACTCTCGAAAATCTTATATCATAGGATACATTGCCTTGAAGGTAATTCCAGAAACTAAACATTAGTTCAAAGAGAAAGTTATATCAGAACCCTATGGTTAATTACAACTAATATAAAATGGAGAAACCTCCTAATAACAATAAAAATAATAAAAAGGAAGCACTCACACGCCGGTTTAGGAGAAATTTCTCCACGCCAGAGACCTAACACACGCAATCACACACACACTCCACGCCAGGGATTCTTTTTCTCGCACACGCACAACATATAAAATCTTTCAGTGATCACGTGGAACACTATGATGTCACCGATATTGTCCATAACTTGTCCCAAGAAACATTTTCTAAACAAGAACTCAATCTCTTGAGCAAAGGACAACTCCCTCAGAAAGAACCTCCTTTGGATGATATTATAGGCATTGAATCATCCATTAAAAAACCTGAACGATACAACCAAAAATCACGTAAGAGCTGCTTGAAAAATAAAACGGGAACATAATTTAAAAAACAACACTATAAATCACCTTTCCAGTCCCCATTACAAACTTATCCAAAATTTGAAATTAAAAGACAATTTAAAAGCCGAGAAAGGAAATTCCGTTGTCTTCATGTTATGAATCAGCATGATTATTTTGATAAAGTTAATAAATAATTGAAAACGGACCTTACTCACTTCTCACAAGAAATCCTCTTAATAAAATGAGTTTTTCTACCAAGGAACATAAAAAACTGCCCAAAACTCAGAAGAGGTCTTACGTTATAAGATTACGGTTTCAAATCCTACCATGTCAATATTACTTAAACCTGGAATTTCTATGAGACCTATTATGTCATGTACTGATTCCCACACTTATCTTCTTTCTAAATGGATAGTTGACGAATTAAAAACCCTACCTAAAAATTCTGAATATTTCATTGAAAATTTCAAAAATGTAATACTTAGTGAATCCCAAGCGTTAGTTTATTTTGGTGTCACTTCTCTTTTTTCTACCATCCCAATAAATACTACACCTAGTTTTCTCGTAGAGTGGCTCACTAATATTGATGTTTACCTCGACATATTCGTTTAATAAATTAAGCTTTCTAAACTGTGCATGGAACAAAATTTCGTTCTTGGCGTAAATAGTACGGTAATTAGGCAGCAAAATGCTGTATTTTTTATTAATATCTAATTAGTTACAAATAAAATCAGTGCCAATTCTCATTGGAAAAGGAACTACTTATTTCATTATTCTGGTATTAAATTGTGCGCGCTTCTTGGATTATTCCATTTTCTGGTTTATATATAGCTCTGTATTCAATGACATGCAGATTCATTTTTATGCGTTTTTTGCACGAAGTGAACGCATATAGGGGAGGCCGTTTCGGTCCGTCCGTCCGTCCGCATGTAAAAACTCGGGAACAGCTGAACGTATTTTGATGAAATTTGGTATTGTGAAGTTTGGTTGAATTTGGTCGACCGATCCCAATTTTGGTTAAAATCGGACAACAATTACGACCACTTAACATGAAGACCTACATGTAGTTTACAATGTTCCTTTACTTCAACTGGGGAACCGCTGGACCTATTTCGGTGAAATTTGGTACTGGGGAGTTTTAATAAATTGGTAGGCCGATTCCAATTTCGGTTAAAATCAGTTAATAATTACGACTATTTTACATAAGGACCTACATTTATCTTACAACGTACCTCGCTAGCTTCTCGTTAAATACTCATCTAGGCGAAAAATATTGAGAACATTATGAAATCTCAAGGAACGCATTTGTGGTTTACAAGCAGCGCACATATATTCGTTGTATGAAATATTACTTTTTGAACACAATGTACGAAAGATTTGATTAATTTACGCTGTTTCGTGTCGCAGATTCACTAATTATTAATTTATATGTAGTAATTTATGAATAAAACTTTTTGAGGGCCGCAACATATATAATTTTACTGGACCGTAGAGAAAAAAGTTTGAAAACCCCTGTTCTACGTGATCGCGTTGTAACCTGTAACACATTCACAGCACTATTTCCACGAGTTAATGTGCGTGGTCTTCCAGAATGTTCCTCGCGCACATCCTGTACTGTGACGTCTATCTCAAACTTATCAGGTAATCTTGAAATGGTTAAACATGTTGGCGGTTCAACTTCAAATTCACGTTTTAAATGCCTTTGCACCTCTTTCACGTTATCGGTTGACCAAGAACACTTAAAAATTCACTTTCGTTTCTCAAATGCCAAACGAGGGTCCACCAATATTATCTGTACTGTTTACCCGCAAAGAAATGCGTGCAATCATGTGATATTGCGCTTAAACCTTTATCAGTACTCCTGCAGGTTAACGTAAATCGTCACCTTCTATCAACGTTTTAACATTTTATCTACGCTCAAAGTGTGTATACATTTTTAGGAGCACTCCGTATACACAAATAAACATAAACGCGATATATATTTTCCTGATTCTTTTCGATAATTTCTCGATGAATATGCGGTTACGTTAGTTATCACGGAAAAGTTATGTTTTGTAATGCTTTATGTGGTATGTCCTTATAGATAGAGCAATATCGTAGAAAACTAAATTTGTCGAAAAATTAGAACAATGGTTTTATTTTTAGTGAACGATCGTATTATTTATGGCGTTTTACCACTTTAAAAGTTATCATTTGAATCGATGTATTTTCTTCAAACACTGGTGGGTGTTGTGTTTAGCTGTTTTGATTCATAATCACCAATTTCGCTTTTTTATTTAGTATTCGATAAAAGGCACCTGGTAAATTGCTCCGATTGTTAGAGATATTTTCTAGTTTTCGCTTATATATCTTATGTAATCTCTGGCCTGAGAATGCTATTATAGCTCTATAAGTATACTGGTATGAATGCATGCATCGAAATATTTCAGAAAAAAAACAGAAATCCAAGAATTGCTTGTTCATTTCAATTCCTTTCTTTTTATAAAGTAAAAAACCTCTTGCTTTTGTTCTCCGCTCTTTTTCCACTGGCGATAGTTGTATTTCTTTTTCTCCCTTTATTTTCCATTTTCCCTTTTTGTCTCATTCATACAAAAATATCGTCCCTTCCAAGCAATCCTTATCTCTTTATTGGTGTTTTATTTTTTCCTCACTTTCTTTCATCTTTCCCGTTTCTCAGCGTCTATCCAGGAAAATTGTTTTTTTTAATGCCTTGGATTCTGTTAATATTTTTTTCTCTCGTCTTGGCTACATTTTACAGCTTTCTTTTCAATTTTCTCTTTTTTTCAATTTTTATTCTTTAGTTTGCCTACGTTAATCTTTTTTTAAACAGCTTTCCATTTTTACTTCTCTTTTTATCTCTTTCCTAACGTTTTTCTTGTGCATTCTTTTACTTCTTTAACGCTCTTCTACTTCTTTTTTCTTTTTCTTTATTGCCTTTTCTTTTGTTCAAACTCTAAAAATTCCTCCGGTGGCTTTTTTTTCATTCCCTCCATCTTTTATGTTATTTTCCGCTTTTTTATTCATTGGTTAAAACAAATGGATTCAAAATAGACTAAATCCGTCGATACTTTTTGCTACAAGGGCGCTTTAATTTTTTAAGCGCAATGAAATTGTTCTTTTAGTTCAGTTCTATCGCCGCTGACCGTCATGATATGAATATAATAACGATCATATTAGCGTAGAATTTTCTTCATTATCCCATTGAAAATAAATTCAAGATATTGCTGTCAGCATATTCTATACAGAATGTAGTTTGAATTATCGTCCAGTGTGATGGCAAAGTATAAACTGACTTTGGTAAGCTGATCGATATGAATGACTATTACAGAACCGAAAAAGTTATACTCTTGATATAGAACATTTTTGCAACCGTAATTATTACTTTGTTGCTAAAATTTTATAGTTATTAAGATAAGCCGTATTTTATGACAGTTAACACAGCGATTTCATATACAGACATTGACTGCGTACTTTTGCTTTCGATAGAAACGAAATTATGTCGGCTTTCTTATTATTTCTATTCAATTTTACAGTTGGAGTTAGGAGTGGTTATAATCGGGTTATGTATACGGTAATATTTGCGTTGATATAATTGAAATTTTGTTCGGTGACGTGCATTTCTCACGGCTTTCTCGACGCATGGGCGTCTGGTTTGCATATTCACCGATCTTTTTTCCCCCTCGGGCAGACGTGCAGCGACACGACAACCGCAGATGTGGACATTCGCACTGACGTTCACACGCGCGGACACAGTAAAAGCGACCAAGGAAGGTTCCGGCATCAGCCGACTCTATTACGAAATACACCTAGTGGTCATCGCGCGGCTCGTGAGGGCTTTCCAGCCAAATTCGCGGCGAATAGCGAAAATGTCTATAAAAATGCGTCATCTGCAGGAAAAAACCGGTTCTTCTGCGATTGATCAAACGACCTTCAACTCAGACTCTCCTCGGTAAAGTTTAAATGACGCAGCAGCTAATTTTAAAGATTGCATAAGCCTACTTACCGACAAAAAAGACTTATGCTGTTATTAGAGAGAAAAATATATTTCTTAACTGTGGCGCGGATCGGTTCGCTCATAACTCAAGAGGTTTATCAAATTTCACTTTAGAAAAAATTATATCCGTTTTTGTTATCAAAGATCCTAATTGAACGGTTTAACGTAGTTTTTAATTGGATTTTACTATAAAAATATTTATTTTCGATAAAATTTCGAATTATTAACGAGAAAATGAATAGTATCGAACGTACCCTGATATTTTTTGTTATACCTAGCGCCCAAGTTGGTTTCGACTGAAACGTGTGGTGCAGCCTTTTGTCCTGCATTAATTGCCTGGTATATTTTTTATTTCTTTTCTTACGATTCAGAAATCGATAAGCTGATGAACGCTTGCTTATTGTAAAAATCAAGAGAAATATGCTATCATATCGATACCAAGTTCAAAACACTACCACGGGACAAGATATTACAACTTGAAGTATGTAAGACCCACGGCCATTGTGGATTTTATTATTAAATATCAAGTAAATGCCACACAGCTATAAATTTAATTACAACAAGCCCTTTATGGGAAATGCTCCGCATTTTACGTATGTGCGTGACGCTAGAAAGCCATCTACATTAAAACGTGGTGTATTACCATAAGGTTTTAAATTTATGCCACGCTGTTCTTCCAAATGCAACTTTTTCCAAGAAAGTACCTATCCCTCGCATTGTGCAAAGACTGTAATTTCAATTTCGAAAAATTGCGTTTTTAGCGAAAATTAAGATTTTTTTTGGTAAAGGCAGAAAGAATTGAGCACGATTTAAAAACGAACGTTGGATGGGAAACTTTAACTAAATAAATCGATACGAAACTTCCAATGCTTGGATTCGAACTTAAGAATGGGATTTGATAAAAAAATGCATCCCCTTCGGAGGAGGAACGGGTTCAGTTATCGCGGTTCCATGATCCTTTATCCCTCTTCGTGATAAAAGAACGCTCCCTCACATTTTCCCGTCCCTTGATCACTCCCTAATTCCCCTTCCCTCCGGGGGTTTCCCGTGGATTTCCTCCACCCTCACTCCAATACCTCTCCAGTTCTCCCTCCCTCTCACTTCCGAAATCCGCTCTCATCCTAACTACTATCCCGCTACTTCCTTTTAACCATTCCTTTTACAGCGACGTATTCTCGTAGAGCGTAAAGCCACTAAATCAAATTCTTTTCATTGCGTTTCGGAAATGCTTTCGCGACCCATCATCCCACTCAAACCCTCCGTCTTCCTCTCTCACCCCTCTCCTTCCTCTCTCTCTATCTCTAGGTCCTCTAGTCTTCCACCCCAACCCACTACTTCCTCACGCTCTCCTCCTTCACTTCCTTCTTCATTGTAGCGTCATCCGCCCACGGGTTATTTTGTGGTTGTGCTTCAAAAGCAGTGACTTTTCCTACCTCTCTCTTTCTACATATCTCTCTGTCCCTCTCTCCCCTTTCTCTCTCCATATCTCTCCCTCTATCATTTAATCCCTCTCCATCTCTCTTCTCCCCTATCTCTCTCCATTTCTCTATCCCTCTCTTTTTCTTTGTCTCTCCCTCTCTTTCCCTCTCTCTCTCTCTCCCTTTCTCTCTCTTTCCCTCTCTTTCTCTCACCCTCCCTCTCTCTTTCCCTTCTTCTCTTCCTCTCTTCCCTTCTGTTTCTCTCCCTCGCATTTGTTAATTTCTCTTTACTTATCTCCATCTAAATCTTTCACTTTGATTCTATTTTTCTTAATTCCTTTTTCTCCCTCTACCTCGCTATTATTATCTTTTGTTCCTTCCTATTTTTCTTTCTCTTCCTTTGTTCCTCTCTTTCTTTCTCCTCTTCTTTTTGTTTCTCCTTTCTATAGCTTTCATTATGTCACCCTTTCTTCTCCCTTGTATCTATATTTCTACGTTCTTCATATCTTTCTCTCCCTTACTCCAGTTTAAAATTTCACTCTTTGTATATGTGGTGGAACCTCGATAACTCAAATTTTCATCAAGTCGAAGCGGATATTTTTTCCCGTTTGTATTCACGACAAATGAAATGTTCTATGAATGGCAATATCGATGATTCCATGGTTTCTTTCTTTCCTATAGATTCGATTGATCGGGGCTCATATCAACGATGTTCGATTTATCGAGATTCGATTATATGTATATATATATTCTCCACTCATCCATTTTTCTTTTCTCTCAGCTTACACTTTCTTTGTATGTCTCTTTCTCTCTCGTTCTCTGTCAACATGTCTCTCTCTTCTTCCATATGCCATTGCATTTTTCCTCTTATCTTCTTTCCACTCGCGTTTCCTTTCCAACTATCTTCGTTTTTCTCCTTCATAACACTTCTTTATCCATCACTCTCGCTTTCTTTCTCCTCTCTCCTTCCTCATCTGTCCTTCCCACGAATCCAAACGAGGAAATCCTGTTTATTTCATTCCATGATCTTTCACCACAGTACGGAAAAAAACGAAAAAAACTTTATATTCTTTTTCTCTACGGCTCCCTAAAATGAGAGAAAAAACTTCCACCCCCTTCGTCATTGGCTTCCATTTGTTCATTCTTCACGAAAGGAGAGAGAGAGAAAGAGCGAGCTAGAGGAGGTTTTCAACGCGGCAGTCATTTTCCCTAAAATCCTTGTTTTTTATAAGGGGTATGTGAAAAAAGAAGCAAAATGAAGCCGCGATGCGCCACCCGGAATCGAGTAATTAAGACTCGGGAAAGAGTCATGAAGGCGAAAGATTCGTTCACAGAGACTGCGGCGAATTAGACAGCAATTTTTTGCGGAAGAGGATAACGTCTAATGGAACTGTTTGCGTATTGGTCCAATACATATATATTTTTAAAATAACCAAACTCTGGACTGAAATGACCGCCTGTTAATATTTATATCTCTCCCCGATCTTTTTTTTAAACTTGTCTTCTTTATTTCGAGGGTTTAATTTGAAGAAGCAACAGATGTGAACTCCTCACCTTCAATGTACATACACTCCGAGGGCGTGTGTTTTCTCAGTATTTTGAGACATATATGTCGGTGGAAAAATAACGCTGCTATGAGATCCGACGATCCAAAATGCATAATTACTTTACTATACTAACCTTCTGGGACAACAAAATTCTATTGGACAACGATTTACTGAAAATTTAGGAAATGCTCGAGTATCTGACCATTTCATCATGAAACGTTGTTAAAATAATGTAAATTTCCTGAAGCCTTTGTTACTTCCGTAGAGTCGGACCATTCAATCATTTAATAATTCTATAATTTCATTTTCAAGTAGCTTTTGCAAAAGGAAGAGAAAAATTATCGCAAAAAATTTTTATTATTTTTGTAAATGAAAAATTCTCACCGTGGTCTTCTTAACTTGTGTGGCAATTGGTATACATGTAAATCACTCTGTATTCTTTAAAAAATCACATATATAGAAATTAACAACATGAAAACTATTGCCGGGTTGTCTGGATGATTTCCCACCGGCGCGAAATGACACGAATTTCTTTCGCGATTTTGATGAAAAATTAACAAACGACGTCTCTCTCTTATTTTAGAGAAATCGTTGACTATTGGTTTCTCGTAAATCTTTCTACAATTCCCGACGTCCCAGCTTCATTTCATGCTACCATTGAGGTTATAGCGAGCCTATTTCTTATCAATGTTCCTGGAAATACTCCGCGTATAAAAAAAGATCCTCCATAGCTTGCCTCCGTTATATGTTTGTTTGTCTTAAAAAAAAGTCTTTCGTGGGAACTAGGCTGGAGGAAGCGCCACCAACACGCCTTAAGGCGATAATGTTGAGTCTTCGGCATGACGTTCTACGAGATACCACCACATGGGGCTCACTACATCTTCCTTCCTCTCTCTTTCTCTCCCGTTCTCCTTTCTTAGTCTCTCTCCGCGTCTTTAAACTATAACATTTGGACCTTAGTCAATCCCTAAGGGTTTTTATTTTCGGCCTATCACACACTCCAAGGGAATCATTTTACAAGTCATAGATGTTTTTATGCAGTACTCTTCATAGAAACCTCACTAAATTGTTTTTGCTGTAATTGTTTAAAACGCAATCTTATTTCTTTTGTTTTTTTGTTGTTATTTTCAACCAATCATTTCACGATCGACGTTTTATAGAAACGTTAATGAGGGTGGATTGTTCTCATTTAATTTACACGAAATTTATTTACCAAAATTGATGACTATATCTCATAGTGTTTACAGTTTTAATATCGTAATCCGCAGGCAGAATTTCTTCATCATTTTATCGAAAGTGTAGGATTGTTGACTTTTTCGAAAATTTTACTAGAATAATGTGTTAGTATTTTTAATCTGCGCGCCATTATCATTCTTAGTGTCGTAGGATAGTTGAATTTCTAGATATTTTTATGGATATGGCATGATGTGTGCGGAAATACGACATTATCCTTCAATTTATGCAAACGAACTTACATCGACAGCACCAAAGATAAAAAATCGGCCTTCTTTCCGTTGTTTCTTCCGTTCGATCTCCTCCGCCTCACTATCACGTCGGAGGTTTATTGCAAAAGTACAGAGTGGCCGCTGTTTATATAAAAATAAAATCGTTCCATCCTCCAACCGCATGCTCGGAGTCACGTTTATCGCCGGTACGTGATCCTTGGATACGTAGCAAAAGAGCGCTTTGCTCGCTTTCTTGGCGGCAGACCTCGTTGCGTGAAGAGAGGGGATAAGTTAGGTATTTGTGGACACAACCACTGAAACTCTCCGAGTACACGGCGAGGCACCGCGAGACCCATAACAATTCACGGAGGCGATGAAGTGGGCTTCTTACTCCGTCCTCGTTCTCCTCCGGCCGCGCTTTTTTTCTTTTCTGTTTTTTTTTTTAACGGGAGAACCTAGAGATAATTCGTGAAAAATTGGCGCGTTTAAAAAGGTTTGTTCATTTTTTTTGTATGAAGGAAATTTATTGGAGGAAAGAACGAATGAAGTTGATAACATGGTCCAAAGATATGTGTACATAGTTTATGCACAAAATTAAGGAAGGAATAAAAAATTTAATTTAGGAATTTTGATCAAAATGTGATATTCAACAGGAAATTATCGAGCTCGTCTTATGGCTGAAAATTTTCAAGAACAAGCTTTTTAAAAATACTTGTCTTTTATAATCTATTTTTGATCAATTACCACTGAAGACGTCTGTTTTGTAGCCAAAATGCGTACCTGGTTTTTTATAACCTTGTTATGGCTATTGGAGATAACCGAGACAAATTTTTAAGTGCTTATTCTTGAATATGTGGTATGATCTCTGGGATAATAAATTTAATATCGACATGAAAATATCACGTAGGAATGGTCTTGGGTTTTCTTTTCTTTTAATGGCAGTTATAATTTCAATAAATGAATTTTTGGTTAATTAACTTTTAGCAAATAAATTTCAACCTATTACTGTACTATCAATATTATAGATAATCAATTTACAGAAGATTAAAAACTTAAATATATTTAATTATGCTATTGGTTTTTGTGCATCATCCGTAATAACAGCAAGCCTTATATGGATTGCCGTTTCTATAAAAGCGTAGGAGTTATATAATCAATCTAAACTATATCAATACGAATGTACATTACACTTTCGCACATTCGGTATGACCGACCCATTTCTTAACTTACTTGTCACTCGAGGGAACGTCCCAACACGCCCATACTTTACAAAATGTTTCTTCTTTAATCGAATAATAAAAGAAGCACCAAACATCTTAGAATTGTAACATTACAGTATGGATATTATTTTTTAATATTATTACTACGCCAAAATGGCATTACTCTTTTTAAAAGTTTAAAATACGCCTGGATTACAGTCCTAGATGCATAAAAAGGTCTGAAAAACTTCTCATTCTATTTTTAGAGCGAATTCAGTTCATACTCCAAAGACGAATTAAATGATATTGATACGTATTCCACAAAAATTTTGTTTCTCCTTTTTTCTCATTCTTCTTTTCGAAATGTCTTAATATTGGGAATTAATTACCCTTAAATTCGATATCTTGTTATTGCGACCTGCTTTTGGACTTCTCCAACTACTAATTTGGTTCTTAAAAAATGATAGCCATTATGTAGTTTGGGAATAGGAAAGAAATAAGATAGGCGCGTAATTTATTGAGGAAGACAAATTTTTGGAAAATTTCTACAAATACTTCTGCTACAAAGCATCGTTTCGCCAAATCAAGTGCACCGCGACGGAACAAAAATGAAATTCACTATCTTCATCTTTGATCTTCTTCTCATAACACTTTATCAATATTTATGTACTTGTCAGCAAAAGGACGCTATAATTTTTTTGCTTGCCATCGGTACGCATGGATATGATTTTTTTTTCATTGCGAGTATTTCATTGATGGATGTAGAGCTGCAAACAACTTCATTCCTCTTTATACAAAGACCACTCACACTTGATTCCTTAAAACTTCTCAAAGCCTTTGATAAACAGCTAAATAATAGCATTTATTTCTCGCGAAAGTAATCGTTTCCCAATAAATTGTTTATTTCGGTTCATTTATGCACAGAAACTGAGAGAATTAACTGTACAAGACTCACGGAAGCTCACTAAATGCCGCATGTTTCTCTGAAAAGAACAGCTAAGCTGGGACGAGTTTAAAAACCTTGAGCGACAGCGGTTTACTCTCGTCATATAATAACAACAAACAGTCTTCAGGACGCCATATCGTAGCCCTGAAAGTCTCATTCTTCGTTTTTTTCTCATAATACGCTGACATATTGTATTATGAGAAGACTCTCAGACCACGCTCTTGGAATCAGAGGCTACTTTATCCTCCCCATTCTCTTCCCTTGCTTTCTCTCCCTCCCCCCTATCTCTGCCTATAGTTCCAAGCTAAGTCTCAGAAAACGTGGAATATAGAATGCGACGTATTTTTTGATGGGGTAGACAGGTTATGAAAAACGGAGGCGAAATGAGTTTAAAGAAAGCATATGAAGATCGTTTTTCGCAATCCCTCTTGTCTCTGCACGCGCTTGAGATTGATTGTTATTTATCCCGACAGAAGGCGTTCCAAATAACTGCGAAGGAGAAAACTATGCTCGAAACTCAGTATGCGGCAGTGAAAAAAAAGGTTGGCTCGGTTGAGGATAATGGATAACCCGGGTAGGCGAACCGAAAGAGATAAGATTCGATTCACTTTTGATTTGTATTATGCACTCGGAAGATATTCATTCTCGTAGACAATTCTGATTTTATTCCTTATTTGCCAAAATTAAAATTTATACCAGGATTATCTATTTAGCATTCCTGTAGGGTATAAAAAATAAGTATGCTTTAAAACTTAGTTCAGACCGGTCATTCCTGCCCAGTATTTATCACTTTCCTGCTAACAATCAAACAATATTAATATATAAGCATTAAGTATAGGATTAGGAAGCGTTTGTATTGGATTAATAATTGGAGAAAAATTTGCTTAACCACTAATAATATTAAAATGAAAAAACTGACCGAAGCCCGACCCTCTCTTACACCGGGCAGTCCGGATCGTCCGTACCTGTGTCTGCCACTCAGCATCCGAAAATAAAAAGTCTGAAATACGAAAACTTCCGAAACCCATTCGGCTCCGAGAAGAGAAAAATAAAACTGTTCATATTACACATATTATAAAAAGTTATTGTACGAGTAATTGTCATATATTGCTAAGTTTGTAGTTTTATTTTTCTTGGTTTTTTTCTCAAGTTCAAAATAGGACCCATAATGAGAGGTTTTTATGGTCCAGAATCAGTAAGGGAATAATAAATGGGTCGTAAGACATCCCACCACCATTTAGATCTGATTAATTATTAGTTTAGAGCATAAAGGTGCAGGTATAGAAACCAAATTAAAAGCACAACCCCGTATATATTGCAAGACCAAGACAGCTCACGTGGATAGGTCTTCATAACCTGGGACGACCTCGTATTAGAAAGCAAGTTAACGCATAAATGTTAGTGGATAATAGCGTCGGAACCTTAACGCGCGACTCTGAAAGTTTACGCTAGAAAGCGGTGGTTAACGTTGCGTGAAGCCGATCCCGAATGGGATCAATGCGGAAATCGTTTGCTGCGACTCACCCTCCGTCCGATGACCTCCTGGTAATGTAGTCTATCGAACATCTCCGTGCCGTCGGACAAATTGCGAAGACGAATAGGACGCTTTCCGCGCGTCGGCCTGGATCCGCATTCCATCTTTAGAAAAAAATATTATTTCATTAAGAATCGTCTCTCCACTATTCCATCGGCAAACTCGCGGCAAGTCCATAGGCGCGCGAATTGTCTTAGAGAGAAATTGTACGCCGATCACTGTCGTCGTCCGAACGACAGATTGATTTCGATACCCGTACTATGTAGTCTCCCAAGGAGACCGACCGCCCTTTAGCAAGCCGGCGTGAAAGGTTTCTATAAAATGGTTAAAGTGCTGGTCTGATATTTTAAAGCTGCTTTATGAGGACTGGAAAGGTGCAAGTGAACACTTTGGATGGCCCCGCGAAGCTATTTCACAGTTCTGCCGAGATGGCGGTTTTGTGTTGGTAAACATTCCAGGAAAAAGCGTGACCGTGGAGATGTCACCATAATTGTTCCATCTCCGTCGACGCACGATTCTCTTAGGCTAGCTAAGGAATGTGTCTTTCCTTTAATTATATTAATATTTGTGAAAAATAATGTTGTTGTGGCAACGAAAAACCGAAGAAACATTTTTGACAGAGCTTTCTTAATTACCATTGTGAATTAAGACTATTGTGCCCAGTTTTATTTAATCAATCATATATCATTTGAGTTAATGTTTTAATGACATAATGGTAGGAGGTCATGATTTTGATGTGAAAATTATCTCCCGGCTTTGTAACCGGGTAAATACTGTATGCAGCTGTTTTGAATAATAATAGGTAATTGTATGTGTTACCACCAGTCAACGCATTATTTTGACAAATTAGCTTAAAAAATAGAATTTAGCATTAAAATGAGTTGAAGAAAGAAAGAAATCTCAGGAAGTAAAAGAATGAAAGAAAACATGACTCGAACCAATGCGGAACTGTTGCTGTATCAAAAGTTTCCGTCTGCAGCCTACGTTTAGTGGAAACAGTTATGGAATTTTCAACGAAAATCTTAAAAAAATTCTTACTTAAGTTATATTACTACAGCGCCATGTGAATAAGTGTAAAAACCAACGCAAATACCGATGGCCATTGATAATCTGTATTTTTAGAAACACACCAGTAAAAAGATTACTGTTCACGCTGATTTTGAATCACTCGAAAGAAATTCATTGCACTTCATCTACAGGAAATTGCTTGCGTAGCAATATCCATTAAAGAACTTCCACCGAAGTAAGATTAATAAGATAACTTTGCATGACGGCCGCCACCAATACCCGGGATGACACTAAAATAGGCAAAAAATGAAGGACGCGAGAGATAAAGCTTCACTCTCCTCCCACGAAAGACTTCCCTCTCTTAAGAGGCGATTCTGACTGGGAGTTAGATAAAGAAAAACCGACCCTGGAAATTTCTCCGAACGAGTAATATTAATAGGAGTGTGGAGCGAGGGGGAGCGAAGGCTGGTTGGATATGTTGGCCTTTCTCGCGGATGAAAGGGATCCCATGATATCTCGTTCCGAGTAATCCAAATGAAAGTTCTCGGAATCCGTTGTTATTCCCTCTGGACATCCCCTCCCCGCCTCACATGCTTGGCACCGAGATAGGGGTAGTGCTCCCTAGCTATGACGTCACCGACTCCTACGCCGCCATCTTTTTTTTCTCCTTGCTTACTTCCATCCCTTCTCCCTTCAAACCCCTTCGTAGAAGAAAAAATTGTTTTCGCCCTCACCATATCTTCCTTTCCCTACCACAACAGCCCCGGTGCAAAACCGTCTCTCCTAAAATTTATCTACTCGAGAGGACAAAGGATTTTGCGGGGTCTCGCACACGCCAGAAGACGTCTCTGCCTCGTAAAGTGTCCATTATCACGGAAGGATGGTAACCGAGGGTATCTCCTCGGCGTCACTGGTAACTATAGTCTCATCGCAGTTTCGCGGACCGTTTAGAAAAGGAATTCATGCACTTTTACTCGGCGTGTGAGATTGGTGAGGGTTTTGAGGTCGAGATATAGACGCCTCCGACACCATGGTATGTACGTGGGGAAGGGGGTGGTGCTGGGGGTGAAAGGGTTTCCAACACAAACTACGCCGCGCGTCTCGCTCGTCCCTTGTCTTTACCGCTCTGTCGAACCACTAAATCATAACGGTCTTTTGGGGGGGGGGGGATATAGGGGTTGTTTACACGGGATACTTCTCCACTTCTTCGCCCGAGGAGGGGAGAGCCGGAAAAATAACAGACGAAGAGCGATTTTCACTTGCGCGATCACGAATGCGTGTAGTTTTCTGGACGCTAATAATTTGTTGGACTTGAAAATTTCTTTGTGCAGACCAGTTTTCTTCAAAAACTTTGGAGTTATCTAAAACTTGTGTCCTATTTTGGATTTTCATGCTTAGATCTTTCGTAAGTGATCGGGAATAATTTCATTAATTTTAATGTTTTAATTTCGATGCTCTCAAAATGATTGATTGTTTTACGATCCAGCGAACTTTTCGAGAATCTCGAGGAATACAAAAATACGCAGTTTATAATTTAGTTGGCAGTGAATTTAAAACACCCAATATAACTATTTAGATTTTTAGCTTATTCGAATTTATAATATTACCTAAAAATAATTGCATCAGGCGGTATGCCGAAGTGTGTTAATCTTAATAACCATCTAATTAAAATATTGGTATATTTTCATTATTCGAAAACTGAGAAAAGCTAAATTGAGCAAAATCTAAGAAAAAGATTTTTTTTCTTATCCCTTAAGTACAGACCACTCGTCTGTGAGACGAGCGTAATTCTTTTCGATGGTGTCACTATCTTCTGAAAAGGTTTTGAACTAAATCCTTTTTAGTACCTACAAATGACGCTAAGTCGTCTGACAGACGAGTAGTCTGTGTTTACGAAAGTTTGTGATTTTTTCAAATCTTTGTTGTAGGTTAACTTCTCGCCGTTTTATCGGTACAAAAATGGATTCTAGACCCGAACCAACAAATCGGGAAAGTGTACATATTGATGACCCCTACTTTGCTGAGATCTTAGGCAAATGGATGGAAGATGATGCGATTTATTCGGATGAATCAGGCTGCCAAATTGAGATTAGTGAACACGATTCGGTATCAGAAGTTTCGTGTGGTGAGATTGAGTATGATAGCTGATTACCAAGAGGAGAGTGACGAGGAAATGGATGATGACTGTTAAAATAAAAAATACTTTTACGGTAAAAATCGTTGATACAAGTGGTGCCAACAAGCTTTTTCGTCTAAACGAACACGAACTGCGAAACGTACTATTATTATTCATCTTCCTGGCGTAAAAGAATCTGCTTTTGAAGAACCAGCTGATGTAGTGACGGTTTGGAAAGCTTTATTTACAGACTCAATGACTGAAGAAATTGTTAGATTGACATAAGTAAGGCTTGATAGACGTAGGAATGAGTACAATAAAGCTCCTGCTGATGTGCGTTCATGTGATGAAATTGAAATGAGAGCATTCTTCGGTGTGCTATTTTATACTGCTGTCTTTCGTTCTAATAATGAAAATATTCGTTCAATTTTTAACACTGATGGAACAGGCAGAGATATTTTTAGTTGTATTATGAATCAAAACCGATTTGCATTTCTGTTGGCATGTTTACGTTTTGACGATCCAGAGGACAGGGAAGAAAGAAAAAAAATTGATCGCCCCGCTGCAATTTCTCATAGTTTTTAAACTTTTGTCAAAAATTGTTGTGCAGTTTACTCATTAGGGGAGTGTTTTACTATTGATGAGATGCTCATGATTTTTAGGGGTGATGTATGTTCAAGATGTATGTGCCGAAGAAACCGGCCAAATACGGCCTGAAACTAATGTGTCTTTGTGACGAAAGAAACAATTCTTTTACAACGGATAACTTTATGCTGGAAAAGGGACAGACAAAATTTCGCTGTCAGAAGAAGAAAAAAATTTGATGTGCCTACCCATGCTGTCCTTAGACTATGCAAACCAATTTATGGAACAAACCAGAACGTAACGGGAGATAATTGGTTTTCCTCTGTGCCGATGGTATTTGGAAAAAACTTGCCTATGTTGGGACTCGAAAGAAAAATAAAAGAGAAGTGCTTTAAGAATTTTTGCCCAATAAAAAAAGTAGGGTCAAACATGTATGGTTTTTCTAAAGACCTAACTCTTCTATCGAACACTCAAAAAAAGAATAGGAGTGTTCTATTAATTTCTTCTATGCACAACAATGAAGGGGAAGACAACGGTAAACCGGAAATTATATCATATTACAACAATACAAAATCTGGAGTGGACGTACTAGACGAAAAATGTGCTCACTTTTAGCCTACTTTCCAGAATGGAAATAAGCTTATAGTTTTGTCGTTGTGTTTGTCTGTCTGTCCGTCCCCCCATTAACTTTAGAACCAATAGACCGATTTTCATGAAACTTGGTGGAAATCTCTTGCTACTTGGGCCGAGCTCCAGAGGATAGTTTTTGTTGTGAAGATTGAAGTCCCGGGTTCGATTCCAGAAACTAACTTTCCCATTTGATTTACATGGGAAATCGGAAATCCATCGTGCAGGGTAATTCTCTCTTGCACATTAAAATATCTTAAATTTGTAATACCGGAGCGGGATTTGTACTATTCTCTGAGGAAAGAAATGAAAATTTTAATTTTTTTATCGTAGAATTTTCCTTATCGATTGTATTTCTTAGAATTTCGCGTATATACTGGCTTTTTTGCAGTTTTTATCACTCATTACGAGTGTTGTCATAGCACAACTATTGTTGGACTCAGATTCAGTATCATTATATATCGACGACTCTTACAGAGGAGGATATAACATACTAGTAGAAGGTGCTTGCATACTGCAAGCATTTCATCTATCCTTGAAAAAACATTCATTTTTCAGACAGACATTTCATAATTACAAATATTCTTTTAATTCTAAAAATTTAAACTCCGCAGCGATTTTCGTTTTTCCCACATGTAAAAACAATAGTTTAAAAAAATCCCCAAATGTTGCAATTTTAAACATTTTACACTTTCTCCATTATGGGGTACTAATGCTACACATTTTAGCCAAATTTTAAAGTTGTAGCATTTATAGAAGCAAAAAATTATTTTTCTAATTGTTTAAATTTAAATAATTTTTAACGGCCGCCACAATTCATATATGGTAAAATTGAAACGTTCATTTGAGCAAATTTACTCTTTTGTAAATAATTTGAAAATTTCAGCTTCCTAGCTCAACCCGTAGTACCTAAACAGTTATCCAATTTTTTAAATTTTAAGAATTTTTAACTGCCAAACAAATTACAATATCAAAATTTGTATAATCCTTATTTCGTTTTTTTAAGAATTCTTTGGCAGTTAAAAATTCTTAAATTTTAAACAATTGGATAACTGTTTAGGTACTACGGGATGAGCTAGGAAGCTGAAATTTTCAAATTATTTACAGAGTAGTGAATTTGCACAAATAAACATTTTAATTTTACCATATATGAAATGTGGCGGCCGTTAAAAATTATTTAAATTTAAACAATTAGAAAAATATTATTTTACTTCTAGAAATGCTACAACTTTAAAATTTGGCTAAAATATGTAACATTAGTACCCCATAATGGAGAAAGTATAAAATTTTTAAAATTGCAACATTTGGGGATTTTTTAAATCTATTATTTTTACATGTGGGAAAAACAAAAATCGCTGCGACGTTGAAATTTTTAGAATTAAAAGAATATTTGTAATGATAAAATGTCTGTCTGAAAAATAAATGTTTTTTCAAGGTGAGATGAAATGCTTGCAGTATGCAAGCACCAACTACTAGTATTCTAATACTCGTACATATACGCGTTATTTTTGCCGAATAAATACGCGTGATCAATTTAATATTCCGTTCAAATGTATTTGTAGTATTTTATAACGCTAAATTATGAAATTTGGGACCACGAAGAGCTATATATCCGCGATGACTTTAAAGCTATTAAAGGCAATATAAGTATTAAATAAATGATTAAATGGAAATTAGGCATCATAAGTTCTGTTTGGATAATCTTGTTCTTCATCAAGAAGGTCAAGACGATGGCCCATGGCCTTTTTTTAGAATATTGGACATAAGTGTTATCAATTCATCCATTATTTACAATGATATTGAAAACAATTCATCCATAACCGACAGAGGAGAATTTTTAAAACTTCTGGCTAAAGAATTAGTGACTCCTGAACTCCAAAAACGGTTGGAAAAAAATATTTCCAGGGAACTAAAACTGTGCATCAAATGTTTTTTACGGCTGAAGTCAGCAGTAGCGTCAGATGTCGTCCACACTGAAAAGCTGGCTAAAAGAAAATGTGTCGTACATGCCCCAGTATCAAGCGGAGGATTACTTTGTACCAGTGTTTTTTATGTGCAACACCAATCAGCGTCGAGTGCAGCCAAAAACCTGCAGAGACTGTGCGCCCATCTAATAAATATCAAGTTGACCAATTTCATTTTTCTAAAATAAATATTTTTTTCCTTTGTAATCACTAGGTTACTTCATTATATCCTGCAGTAACGCAATTTGTGGTGACATTTGTATTATAAGCGAAATCAAATTTGTATTAAAAATATTGAAGTTATTGATTTTCCTGCAACTTTTTTGTAATGACTTTTAAAATGTTGCGAAATTTATGAGCCACTATGTTTTAAAACAGGATTCTGTTCAGCAAAGATAATTAGTTTATGAGGCTCTAATATGTGTATTTAACAAAGTATAAAAGCGGAAAGTTTAGGTAGTCTGTGAGACAAGTCGTCTGTGTTAATGTCACAAATGGGTAAATCTGTGCTTAGGGTTAATCATCGGAGTCGATGGCGTATTCATGCAATTAGAAAATATTACAACATTCTCGTCTTCACGACATGGTGATTTGGAACAATCTCGCGACACATTAAGATGTATGTTAGAGCATATCGCAGGAAACTATACACATTAAACTTAACAAGCTTGGTGTTTGTGACACAGCTTCTTCGTACTCATAAAGAAAGGGGACGGGATTAATCCTGATGGGAAAGAGAGAGAGAACCGCCTCTACCTCTAAACTTATGAGATGATACACAGTTTCAAACGATCTGTGAAATTAAGGTCAATGATCTTTTCCGAATCCTACTTGCGTCTCGCGGCTAAATCTCGAATCACTTTGCTAGCTAAGATTATTCCTTCGCATCGCTTCCCTTCGAGGATTGTGGGTAATCGCTATGGAAACACGCGGAGAGGAAAAAGAATTAAGACCGCACCAAATGAAATAGGCACACACGAAGTGATTAGCTTTTGTCTGCAGTTTATTCCTCATCAGAAGGAATTTATTTTATATCAGAATAACAAATTTTTGCGATTCATAAATTTAGGTGGATTGTTTCGTCTAAATTTAAATTTTTACGTATGTTCAACTGCTTCAGCACGAATATTTTTTCTACATTAGTTTTCACGGTAAAATTTTACTCTTGTATAAAGCCCTAATATTTTCTGAACATTATTTGCCTTTACTGCTTTGCATTCTATAAATTATTGTTTTAAATATAATATATATACTTGATATTTCATCTTATCACAGGACGAAATATTTTAAGATGAAAGATTTTTATCGCGAATAAAGAATTGATTGCTCTACCGTAAATTATTTTTACGAAAAATTCGTTTCCCTTAAAACAACTTGTATTTTTCACTGTAAAGTTAAAAAATATATCAGTTTTGTCGGTATATTAATCCGATTTGATTTACACAGGATTTTAATACGACCTATTAATGTTAATCCCCCTTTTCTTCGAACAATTGACATGGAAACTTTTTAATTGCGCCAGGTATTCATCGCGACTGCGTCCTAGTATTCTTCGGAATTCAGTGGCACGTTTTAACACTTGCAGCTCAAACGAACGTGCCGATATTGAAATTTGATGGATTTAAAATGTTTTAAATAGGCATCCATACAGTCGTCCTATCGAATCATTCATTCGAGTCAAGAAGTAAAGTCAACAGATTTGTCCAGAAATAATGTCTACAGATTTGTCTGTATCGCGGAAAATTTTTGTGATGGTACAAAGGAATTCCCAACGATTAACTTCGCAAATCTTTACAAAAAACACAGTTTTCCTTTCGTCATTTTCTTGTTGGTATAGAGATGAAAATAAATCTTTTAGCGCCGCATTCGTGGATAAGACAAAATCTCGACTTTTTCCATATTTTTATGGTACTCGTAAATCTTGGATTTTTAATATCGTCTCCCTCTAGTTTCCCAGAGATAATTAAGAATGAATTATACTTGAGAAGATTCTAGTGTATTAACACTGCTTCGCAAAAACACCTTTACCACCTCTTTGCTTACACAATGTAAAGCAATAACTATCGTTTCAGTGCTGCCTTGTGATTACAGGATTTACCAATGTAATTTCTTGAATTTGATATTTATGAATCAGTTATATCTGGAAACTTTTTAAAAGCATTTAATTATATCATTTTGTGATTATTAACAAAGTCATCCTTTCTAAACAAAATATATTATCATATTAGTTCTTTTTCAATTAAGGTGGATAATCAGAAAAAAGAATTGGCCTAAATAGTTGTAACAAATACACATTTTTAAAAACTGAACTAAGAGTATAGAGTATTAAAATATTTCAAACTTAATTCTCCATTCATGACCACCAGTTTTCTCAGCACATAAGTTCAAAGTGAATTAGAATATCCTAATCATTAATAACATCAGAATCCACTTTATGGAATTTACTCAGGGTACAAATGAAAACTGTGTATCTTTCACGGAATTTTAATATAACAAGACTGATTTCGATACGATCGTAGAAGATACAGTTGATTTTCATTTCCATCAGGATGTCCTTGTTAGATTTTCTTTAAAACGACTGCTCCTTTGATAAAAATGCATAGGGAATGAAATATTCTACTTGACCAGCCCTACAAATTTTGTTTGAAGGCTTTTTTGGCAAGATTAATATTTTACCAGATAGGACGGAAAGTTCATTTTTTGTCACTTGTAAAGTTACACTTCTGATAAGATTATATGAACCATTTATATATATATATATATATATATATATATATATATATAATTTTCTGATTGCCTTTATCCAAAAGTCCTAAATATCAAACTTCCTGAAAGTCCGCACAGTAGTTTCGAGGATGAAACACGCGGACGGACGGACGGGCATGTCATGACTATAAAACTTTTTGTAAAATAAAAAGGTAAAACCAACGAAAAAATAACGCATAATCTGCCGTCGACTCGCAATGGACCCTTTAGCTTTCTTCCATTTACCATTCCGTTCGATTTTAGCAAAAATTCCGCGTTGGAAAGGTAATTTTTTTGTTCCCTCTCTTTCTGAGAAACGCACGCGGGAGACAAACGGACAAGCGTCCGATGCTTTAGCCATTAGAATTAAAGAGAATAAGCCTTTCCGGATTTGAAAAGTGGTTTTCAACACGTGGAGGATAGCTTCGGTTGCGCAACTTGCAGAGCTTCGAGCCGTCGGATGGCTCCTCCCCTCATTCACGCTTCGCAATAAAAAGCCGCTCGAAGCGATGCGTTCGAAACGCCTAGTTCGCGTATAAAATGACGCGCTACCCTAGCGAGGAAGTAGGTCGGATGGAGAAAACGGGGCTTCGAACGTATGGAGTCGAAAGAAACTGCGCGAAGGAATGGGGACTTCTGGGTGCGACTCTTCCCTTTGTGGGCGGTTAGACGTGGAGTGTCTGACTCCAGATGTCGAGGTGCAGGGTTGGAATTATGTCGCGGATAATTGTGTTATCTGCCGTCTTTATTGAATTCTGAAAATCATGTACGTCAAAGAATTTACTCATAAAACGGTTGAGTTAACAATTCGCGCCCTTCATTCACAAAGTACGTAACCGTCCTCAGTGGAATATCAATCGTCGTCGTTTCGAATAATTTATTTATTTTATTTTTTTAGCTTGGTCATAGACAGCATGTAAAGATCTTTTACCATGAGAATATCAAAGACAAAAGACGAGCACATAGGCTGTACCCTCGGAAAGATTCGAACCTACGACCTCTGCATTGCGTGTCAAGCAGGCTCACCATTCCTCTGTCAAGGACAGCAACAAAATTTATGCCTCGGTAATTTAGCACAAAGAGCTGCATTCTGATGCTAAAGTTCGATTATACAATTTACGAGATTACTTAGATTTTTAATTTAATGCAAACTTATCGTTGTATTAGAATGTGGATTGGAGACTATTTGGAGAAACTAATTAAGCAGCTAATTAATTGTTGAGATCTGTAGTTTTGAATGATTACTGTATTACCACAGTTTAATTTTTGTTCCATCTCGGCAATATCTTAATATGTATGCATATTTTAAATTTATATCGCAATGTGCAATTATTCGGAGAATCGTGTAATCTTACTTTTAAAGTGATAAATTATAAATGAAAGTTTCCTCAATCATGAGAGCATGCACATGCGGTGCAATATATTGTAACGTTTTACAATGTAAACCAAAAATTGACGCATGCAAATGCATTTTCAATCTCCATGGAAATTTTTTAATCGTTAAATTCGTTCTTTTTATTCTCTGGCATAGAGACGCCACTTTTGTTCGAAACAATCCGTCGGCGCAAGTGGTTGCCGCAAAGCGACGCGGCAGCTGAAACCGCGGTATTTTATTGCCGCCGTTTTCCGGAGCGTCGTTTTTCCACCCTTCGCGCCAGTGTCCACTTGAATAATCGACTCGGATGCGGTCGCTATTTTCTCGCCGACGATGGCGCTCCCGCTCCCAACACCCTCGACGTCAAAACAATCAAGATGCAGATTAAAAGGCTCCGTCGTGCGACGCAGGACGCGAGCTCCGAGGGAGACGCCCGTAGGAAACCGCGCATCATTTTGCGGTTGACCGACAAAGTTCGGAATCGCGGAACATCGGGAAAAAACGAACTGCGGAAAGTTGAATTGTTTTGAAAAATAATTCGGAATACACGAATCTGAAGCTTTAAGACACACAGGGCGGATATGGAATACTTCGACGGAATTATAAACAGGAACGATAACGGAAGAGGTAAGAATGTTTTCGGGCGCGTCCAAAGGAAAGGATCCCAGCTGAATTTCTCGCTGTTGCGCATCACTGGGATGGCGAGGGATTTGAGCGACAGAAAAGGAGCCCCGTAAGATCAAACGTGCACCTCGGCATGAATCTGAAAGACGATAGATTTGACCGAGTTATCTTCTTGTCCATCGGGAGTTTAACTCGTACCGATACGAGTTGAGGTAGATGGGAAGAAAGTATCTCCGAAACCTATTTTTGAAGCTTCGCCTAATTTTTTTTGAGGCGACCTTTAAAAGTACCATATACTTAACAGAAAGATTGTCCTGAGATGATTTAAAAGATATCCTACGAAAATCTTTATAAAAAGACAATTCATCGAGATAAAATAAGGCAAACTTTTTAGTTTAGTGGTAGATTTAGGGAGTAGCACAAAAGTCTTTAGAGAGCCGCATTCGGATCAAGAACTTCAACATCCCGAGATAAGCGCTTCAAAATAAAATTATTCTAATTATTTGTCTGTTGAGAGCACTATATGAAATTAAATGAGAATAGAGTTAAATGCGAGTATTGTGGGAAAACAAGAACTATAAGGTTAATTTCGACCAATCATTAAGGTTTCACTCATCTTGACGGTTTATCAGTATTAAATGGTTCCTGTTATATGTTGACTGCAAATGTCGCATTTTGGAGCGTTTTTTTCTTTTGACGTGAAGGGTAATTAGTTTAGGACAGATCTTAATTTGAATTTTGAAAAGTGCTAGAATATAGAAACGGACACGGCATTAGAACGTGTTTCGAATTTTCGTAAAAATTATTAGGGAGTTGGAAAAGAAACGTAAACATTTCAGATCTTCGACATTATAAATACCAGTGGTACCCGCAAAGTCAAGCAGAAATCTGCATGTTTAAAAGTAATAATATCCCATTTCTTCTTATAAAATTAGACAACTGACGTTTTGAATTTCATGTTTGTTTTTATAATTTATTTGTACAATTATAATTGCTTCTCCCTTACGAAAAAGGTAACATTCCAGTATTGAAATAAAGAAAGAAGATTTTTTTCTTTTGGTCAATCGTTAAAAATGCCCACAGTGCTCACGCAGTTTACTGAATAATAATAATAATCTGCTATTATTGACGTTGCAATCTATTAAGTTTGACGTTTCTACAACTATAATTTCGATGATTCAGAAAAAGCGCGAAGCGAATAACGCAATTCTTTCGTCTATTTGAATGCTTAATAGACGCTAATTCAATCGGAGGTAACAATGCGGATCGCTTTGGCAACATCCGGAAGAGTACGAAAAAGCCATAAAATTTCGTAAAGAAACGCGTGTTTCTGAGGAATTATTCCGTGTAACATCTAAACATCACAAGAATAAGATATTTTGTAGTTTTAGTCATCGAACAAAGCAAAAACAGAAAATCGGTCCATATCCGTAAGTATTTTAATGAATGAAAGAAATAAACCTTGCACCTTGAAAAATCAAAATTCCTGTGTAAACAAATGGGAAAATATAATTGCTTCCTGAAGTCGAACCTGGGACACTTCCGTAAACAAAAATAGTTTTCCCTGGGTCTCCTAGTGGGCAGAAACAAAATGGCGTTTACAGCATTTCTCTATGACAAACTGTTCAAAAGATAAAAGGGGGAACAGACAGACAGGCGGAGGGGCATTGAGTAATTATATGTAAAAGATATTTTTTCGCGACTACGTCCCACATTCTTAGTGCATTTGAGCGGAAAATATTTTAATTTTATTCGAAAATTATATTTTCTTATCATAACTTCGCTTTTTTTAAATGGGAAAAACGAGTTATTTAATTTAGCTCGGGAAGGTTAAGTAATTTTTATCAGCGGATAAACTCTAATTTTTATTGACAGATGAACTCAGGCTAACACTTTTGTACTGGCAATTTCCTTTTCTGCTGAGAGCTTCTCTTTCCAGCGGAATCAATCGGTGGTTGGTAATTTGCATTTAATTTTTTAGCAAGGGGCGCGTGCGGACGTAAAAATGTCTAGAACGCCTTAAATCCCGACGAATTAAATCACCAGCAAGGGGTAAATTAGAGAGAGATAGGAAGATTGAGGTAAAGAGAGAGAAAAAGAAAAAAAAAGGAAATCGGAAGAAAAAAAACGAAACGGCACAATACGCCCCCAATTTTCATCCCTCATATCACAGTTCAAGAGAACCATTTCGCTCTCGAGAGGAAGAAACAGAACGATCGTTAAGAAAAAATAAGCAAGTCGGGAAAAAACAGGACGAATACTGCACACACACACTCACTAAAATACCCTCGCGACTTCTCCGTTATACTTATTGCTGCTGCTACATGGGTCACCCATATACTCCAAGCCTTATGACCTACCCTGAATAACAGATGGCGGAGTGGTTGAAGGAATGTCCTAGTTTACGGCTGAGGCAGTGGACGAGAAGAGGATCGGAAGGAAGGGAAAGGAGGAAAAGACGAAGGAACGGAGTAAGCCGATCCGGGTCTTACGACCATGTATTTTTATTTTGCAGTTGGTACCCGTGGCATCCGATTTTTCTCGTTCTTTTTCTTTCTCCCTATAAACTTCTCCCCCTTCATCTTCCTCCCTTTAAGGTCGGGTGCGACGCGTGGAGCGAGCGGTCGAGAATGTGAATGCGGAGGAAACGTGGGGGTGGAGAAAGAAAGAGGGAGGAGGGGTTAGGAGATAAAGGGAAGGGGGGAGGGAGGAAAGGGTGGAGGGGGGGGTGAAGGAGAGCGCACGGAACGATTCGATGAGAGGGAGAATAAGAAGAGATGTTTCCATAGGGGTTCCCATTTCATACCTCCGTGGTCGTTCGGCAATTTTTAACGTCGTGTTCATTCCCCTTTTCCCCTCTCTGTCTCCAGACCGATAATTTTACAAGTTCACCACCTATATTAATTCTCTGCTGTAAATTCAGGGCACCGAAGATTCATTGATGTCGTTTTACGATGGGAGTATTGGAAAATCCATTCCGTTCGAGTATTTAAGTTTCGTTATCGGTACAAAATCGGTATTTTTTCCAATTTCATGATTCGTATCGGTAAATCAGTTTGGGCAAGTAAATATTTTTGGGGAAAATTTTTATTTTTATTTTGTGTCCTATAAATCTTTACGGCAGAAAAACGTGAAATGAGTTAATTTAAAAACAAGTAACTGGTTCCAAAACTTTTTTATGAAATAACTTTATATATAGATCCTTAAAGCAATATTTAAACGTTATAAATAATTTTTTGAAATAAAATCGAAGTTAGTATAAAAGTTATTATAAAGGGGAGTTTCTCCAGTTTTTATTTTTAACAGCGAATAAATATTAAATACCATGGCAACTATATATAAATGCATAAATTTCGAAGTTAATATAAAAGTTATTGAAAAACAAAGCTGTTACAATACAGACAACTGCAGGTGGTTTCTTCGTGAAACAATTTATTAAGTTTTCAAAAATACTAACGTCTTGATGGTTTTCCCGTGACATCATAAAACATTCCTACACGGTTTTATGTCGATTCTGGAGTTGAAAATGTCTTCAAAATAGATTGGTAATGTCAAGAAATGTAACTCCGATTATCATTTATGGTCAAAAACGTTTCGCTCTAGCCTTCCCTTCGTCGCCAAATAGCATGTCACATACTTTAGTTGTTTAAACAAGATGGAAAAGTTTACGCCATAAATGGAATACACAGAGATTTCAAAGGCGTTCTAAATGGGGAATACGTATGGAACGGTATCGAAAAATTAGGTGATTCTCGAATTTTTATCCCGAAACTATAGTCTCGGGGACAATCTTATAGTAAATGTTGTTCTCTATCCAAATAAAATTTTTTAAATTTATACTTCACAGATAATATAAGAGAATGGGAGAGAAATACATCGATTTTTAGTTGTTGTTTGTTGTTCGCGATCGACGTAAATAAAATATGCGATGTTTTGTTCGGGATTTTCTCGAATTTTATCTCCAAAACTATAAGTTGTGATTATGTGGTCTCTAAGCCATCTTGTAGTAAATGTTGTTCTCTATCCGAATAAATTTTTTAATCTATACCTTGCAGATCATATAAGAGAATGGGAGAGAACTATATTGATTTTTAATTATTGTTTTGTGAAAGAACCGTCTTTGCGATCGATGTAAACAAAATTTTTCGATGTTTTGCTCGGGATTTTCTCGAATTTTTATCTTCGAAACCATAACTCGTAATTATGTGTCCTCGCAGACCTTCTTGTTGTAAATGTTGCTCTCTATCAGAATATTTTTTAAAATCTATACCTTACAGGTCATATAAGAGCTAGGGAGATAAAAGTTTGATATTTCATTGTTGCTTGACGGATGCCATTTAACGAGATACGAGAATAAGTTTATTAAAGTAATTATGTAAAGTGGAAGTTCTAATTGACGGATTCAGTTTAAAATCACAATTGGGCGATTAATTTTAATAAAGATCACTCTTACCCAATTAAATTCAAATCCATCCAGCGGTTTAGGAGATGAAAGTTACGACGGACGGACGGACCAGACGTGCCCATAATACGTTCCGCTATTACCGCTTTGCTGGTAAAGAACGCCTAAAAACCGAATAAAAAAGTAGTCCCTTATCAAGGACTGAATCTCGTAAGGACGGTAAATACGAATTGGTAAAAACCTCTCTGGTCATTGAGTCTGTGTACACTATGATCTAACTCATCCTCCGGAGTGGTTATTTTACATTCGCATTGACAGACTGATAAAAAAACTTTTGTCTTGGCCCAATGGTATCGTACTGTAGATCTTAATTTCAAGATGTAAGGTGGTGAAACAAAATAGACTGCTTTCGCAAACATATATTAGACGACTAGATTTATAAAGCTGATTATATACGCAAAGCGCCTCACACTACCCATTGTTCCGAGCTGCACGTGTTTTTTTATTAAATTATTTAACTTTTACACGAATCTCCAAGGTTTGCTCATTTGATAAATTATGTATTGTACATAATCATCATCAGTATACATAATTGGTGCTTGGTTTGCCTCACATCTAATTATTACACAATATACACTTTTATTTAACTAACTTTGTTATATATATGTACTAGCAGATGAACCCGGCTTTGCAAAATTTCATAAACCGACGTAAATCCGTGATTTTTTACGACTCAAATCTTATTTCAATTACCTCGCCAGAATAAAATCAAATAAGATTCTAAAATAGACACAAATTGACGTGGAAACGCAACATTCTTGGTCAATGGACCTCTTAAAATTATACATATATTTATCGAGAGTTTTTAATCCATTGGGACCTCACCATTTTAAATAAATGGACACATTTGTCTTATAGGGCAAACCAGAGTGAATCGGTTCAGTAAATGAAACGTTTGAAATTGTATACTATTTAACATTTCTCTGACATCTTTTGGTTACTGAGACGCGCTGACCCTTGATCACTATTTTATACAATAGAAATTGTTGTAATCGTACTCAGTTCTAAGGAAGAGCTTTTTAAGTCGGCCCATTTCATGATCCTGTTCACTCTTAGGAGGTTGGGTGAATAGAGTCAATTCAGTAATTTGTAATATTTCTCGAATATCTGATTCACACCCCGAAATTAAAATCTCAGATGCAACGCAATTCATTTACTAAGTACTCTGCTTTATTTTATAATGGAATATATCCCACAAATGATTTTTTTCTTTCCCTGTGCAACGACTCAACCCCGCGGTACCATTCCTTGGTATTCCATTGACACCCATTCACCCAACTTTACTGAAATAGCTTCGCAGTATTTGGCACGATAAAATCCCCACAAGGTTGCACTTCCGTCACTGTCATGTTCGGAGAACTCTTCCTCTTCTGAATGTGAAGACAACGAGAGTGACTGCATCTTTCCTTATCAGTCGCCTCCTTTAAGACCGTTGCCGCCAGTTTGGATCATGCTATTCTGTATTCCTCTCCTGTATCAACATGCTCCTCACATTTGCTACATGATCAGAGGAAGTTAAAACTTTTGCTCTTTATTTTCTGCTTGAGATAGCTGCTTGTTTTTCTTTTTCCGGAGATGGCAACATCTCTTGAAAAAATTAAGGATCTTGATAACGATGGCATTGTTTCTTCCGGCGTTGTTACGTGACTACTGATCAGAAAGGACTCTGGGATTGCCAGATGGACGGAGGTTAGGTATATGAAATTTGGAGATGGATGATACCTTGACAGATTAATGAACATAAATAATGAGCTATGTGAATTTTGTCGATCCTTTTTGTCTGTAATTTTTTATACTATTCGACCAAAATGTAACTATTTTGTATTCATGAGTTAGCTACACTGTAACTTCAATGAAGAAAACAGGTCTGTATTGGATTTTTGCCTGGTGTACAGGACTTTTGTGCTGCTATGCCGGGTGGCTTTCAGCACACGTTCCGTGCTTTTGGATTTAGCCGGAGATTTTCCCGTTTCGGCGGGTTGTTTTTGGGCCTTCCGTCGCCCGTCTAGGTCCTCCTCCTTTTTTTTTGGGATTGGGAGGTCCTCTCCTCTGCCGGTTCCGGCCCGGGGTCGTTTATGTACGTCCCAGGGTTTGACAGAGGTTAAGATTTTTCCAAGGTTGCTACAGGCGTAGGGTAGCTCGTCGTAGAATTTTTTGCTTAGTTCAGTCATTAGCTCTTCGATGGTGGGATAGCCTAGGGTCTTCCTTACTTCCGCGCTCGTGGTTCCTAGCGGCTGGCGCAGGGCCCATCGTAGACATCCATTCTGTACGATTTCTAGCCTCGCTGTTGATGTAAGTCTTCCGGACCATGCTGGGGAGGCATACACAAGGATCGGTCTGACACAGGCTCTGTAGAGGTGCGCCTTTGTTTCAGGCCTAACTGTTGGAGTTCTAAGGATAGGCGCCAGGGACATCTTGGCTCCGATCGCCTTTCTGGCTTAGCGTTGTACGTGGAGTCGAAAGTCTAGTTTACTATCTATTGATACGCCTAGGTAGGTGATAGCATCCTTCCATTCTATGGTGGCGTTATTTACAGTGAAGCGGCTCACGACGGGCTTCTTGGTTTTTCTCGTGAAGAGGATGGCCTCTGTTTTGGCGGAGTTTACTCCCAGTCTCCATGTCTCATACCAGCTCGTGAGTTGGTTAAGGGCGTGCTGTGCGTATTTCTTTGCCATCTCCGGTTTAGTCGATCTTGATACTACCGCCACGTCGTCGGCGAAGATGGCCGTGATAGTATTGTGGCCGTGGTCAGTAGGAAGGTCGGCTGTGTATAGGTTGAATAGTAAGGGCCCAAGACGGATCCCTGGGGTACCCCTGCTCTTATCGGTTTGGTTCGAGACAAGGTAAGGTTCCAGCTGACCTGGAAGGATCTGTCTTGCAGATATGATTTTATAAGCTTCCTGAGCCACCTTGGGAAGCCTTGGTCTTGCAGCTTGCGGTGCAGCCCTTGGTGCCATACCTTGCCGAACGCTTTTCCCAGGTCCAGCAGCGCCGCTGCGGCATGGGCTTTTCGGTTAAATGCCTCCGTAACGAAGTCTATTACCCGGACTAGTTGGTGGGTGGTAGCATGCTCCTCCCGGAACCCGTACTGTTCGGGGGGAATGATGCCGTTTTTGTAGGCATGCTTGTTGATGTGCGGCAGGATTAGTCTCTCCAGTATTTTTGCAAGGCCAGAGAGCAGGGAGATTGGCCTGTAGCTGTCCAGCTTGGTTGGCGGTTTGTTCGGTTTTGCAATGCATATGATTTTGGCCTGCTTCCACGTTTTCGGGAAGTGGCCAAGTTTCGTAGCTGCATTGGCAATGGCGAGCATGGTTTGGCCAGCGTAGCGAGGCATGAGTCTGATGGCCTCGTTTGGTACGCCGTCCAGCCCTGGGGCTTTTCTCTTTTCAGTCGCGAGAGCGCGTCCACTAGCTCCTTCTCTGAGAATTCAGGCGGAGGAACATCGTCGTCTTCATCGTTGGTTGTACAGGTTGTACAGGGGGCTGCGACCGTGGCTTCATTAGGCATGAAGACCTGCTCGAGATGCTCCGCCATGGCCTCTGCCTTTTCCATTGGGGTGGTGGCCTCTGTGCTCAAGGTGCGAAGGGGTAGGTCACGGGTAGTTGGCTTCCTCAGGCGTTTGACTAGCCGCCAGATGGAGCCATCTTGCTGGGTGAGTTTTCCAGCGAAGTTTTCCCATGCTCTTGTTCTGTACTCTGTTATGTCAGCCTTTATTTGCTTCTCCATCCAGCGAACCTGGGCCCAGTCCTGTGGGTCTCCAGTTTTTTAGTGCTTGCGCCTCATCTTGTTCTTCCTGGCCATGAATTTCAGGATGTCTTTTGGCAAGGTTAGGTGGTCAGGTTCCCGTGCCTTGCTTTTTGGAGTGGCTGCGTCTATCGCTTCCGCCATTCGTGCTGAGAGCGTTTCGGCAAGCGTATCCAGTTCTTGCTTTGTTTTTGGGCTGCACATGGCTGGCGGTGAGTCCGTCAGTCTCTTTCTATAGGATTTCCAGTCCGTCAAGTCGTATCTTGGCCTTGGCATCTGGGGCAGCAGGGTTGGGTGGATGCCGATATATATTAGTATCGGGTTGTGGTCACTGCTTAGTGCCGCCTCCGTGTAGATGGAGATGGCTGTGCGCAGGTTTTTGCAGACCGCTATATCCAGTGTCTGGTTTTGTCGGGTTGGTTGGGCTGGGGCGGCAACTGTAGCGTCGCAGCCGTCGGCCCATCGTCGGAGTTTGTTCCCGTTGGTATTATCCCGGGTAGAGTTCCATGACGTGTGGAGAGCATTGTAGTCTCCCGCCGCTATGGTTGCGTCATTGGTATTGAAGATTTTATCCATATCTTCCGGGGTGAAGACGGCGCTGGGTCTGAGGTATATGGACGCAATTCTCAATCGCCCCTTTTTTGTCTCTATAACTGCTGTAGTTGCCTCAGCGGTTGTTGTGTCGATTGACAGTTCATTTGCTGGGATGTCTCCCCTTATAATGATAGCAGTGCCTCCTGCTGCAAGTCTGCCTCGGGCGACTTCGCGGTCCTTCCGGAAGACCTTGTATCCTGGTATTGTCCATTTCATCTCCGGTCTGAGGTGAGTTTCCTGTACGAGAGCTACGGCTATGTCGTGCCTGCGTAAGTAGTTCAGGAGTTCGGGAGTTTTTCCTTTGACTCCTCCGTTTGCGTTCCACGCGCAAGAAGAAAACAGAAACTTGTGTGAAGTCAGGGAATTGATTTATACTAACCATAAAGGAAGACTCGTCCAAAATTAACTCCTACAGCATATTAAAATGTAAAAGAGAAAATGATTATTATTTTAAAGTCTTTTTCGTCAAATTACCGAGAAGATAGCTTATTTTTTTGTTATATTTGCAGCTCTAAAAAATATTTCCACAATAATTAATGCTGTAAGTTCCAATTATTGACACTGAATGCTAAAACCTGCTTCACATTGCCTATAGTAGTTTCACAACCGGTGGGGTGCGAAGGTCGTCTACGTGTGGCTCGAAATTTTGAAAATAATTATAATAAAACTTTTCCGAAAAAACACTGCAATATTTAAGGCCCTTAAAATTTTTAATTAATATAATACCAACATGTATTTGACATAAAAATCCATTTCTAGAAAAATATGAAGTTTTCGTTTTTATCATGGTGGGACCAGGATTTTTGACAAACTGGTTGGTGGGACGCAAGAAGAAAAAGGTTGAGAACTGGTGGTCTAGAGCGCCGTAGGGAAGGCTATTTCTCAAACTGACCCGATTCACTCTAACGCACCCTATTAATTCTTGAGAAACATATGAAACTTAGCAAGAGACGCGAGGGGCTTAATTAGATTTGATATGACAGATAAATGGACTAAATAGGTGAGTTAAATGTTGAGTGGCAATGGCTATTGAAGAAAGCCGTAGAAGGGTAAATGTTACGAAAGAGTTAGGAAGAGAATATGGATTTTGGATGTATTATAATAAGGAAATGGTTACGGTTAAGATGAATGGAAGAGATTTAAATAAGGCAACTTGGAAAGAGAGTATTAAGAACTTGCCGAGAGGTGGAATACTTGAATGAACGCTAAACATCAGCTTTCATACCTAGTTAGGCAGAAGGAGGAACTACGAAGATATCTTAGCGGTTCCTGGGGAGATATGACTCGAGCGTGTTTGTAGTTATTTTCGCGTCGGAAGCTTGGTTTACCGAGGCGGGATATTAAGGCGACGTCTAATTGCCCCGGTAGAGTAAATTAAAACGGTCGAGGAATTCTTAAATTCAAGCTCGAATAAAATAAAATTGGTTTGAAACACTACGTTTTGTGTTTAGTCTTAAGAATCTTTATATATAATTACTCAATGTCTGTCCGTCTGTCTGCCATTCTGTCCATCCGTCTGTCCGTCCGTCCCCCCGTTTTCTCTTGAACATTTTGCCATAGAGAAATGCTGTAAACGCCATTTTGTTTCTGCCAACTAGGAGACCCCGGGAAAACTATTTTCGTTTACGGAAGTGCCTCGGATTCGACTCCGGGAGACGATAATATTTTTCCTTATATCCAGGAGTTTTGATTTTTCAAGGTGCAAGGTTTATTTCTTTTATTCATTGAAATACTTACGGATATGGACCGAATTTCTGTTTATGCTTTGTTCGGTGAGTAAAACTATAAAATATCTTATTCTTGCGATGCTTAGATGTTACACGGAATAATTCCTCAGAAACACGCGTTTCTTTACAAAATTTTACGGGTTTTTCGTACTCTTTCCGGGTGTTGCCAAGGAGACCCGCAATGTTGCCTCCGATTGAATTAGCATCTATTAAGTCTTCAAATAGACAAAAGAATTGCGTTATTCGCTTCACGCTGTTTATGAAGCATCGAAATTATATTTGTAGTAATGTCAAACTTAATAGATTGCAACGTCAATAATAGCAGATTATTATTATTCAGTAAACTGCGTGTGAACTGTGGGCAATTTTAACGATCGAACAAAAGAAAAAAATCTTCTTTCTTTATTTCAATCCTGGAATGTAACTTTTTCCGCATGGGAAAGACAATTAAAATTACTCATATAAATTATAAAAACAAACATGACATTCAAAATATCAGTTGTATAATTTTATAAGAATAAATGGGTTTTTATTACTTTTAAACATGCAGATTTCTGACTGACTTCGCAGAAGTTTTTGCGTGTACCACTAGTAAATTATAATTTTCAATTTGATTTTAATATTCAGAGTTGCCTATGGTTTATTTACTTAAATTCCGTATCTAGATAAAAAATACGTCTCTCAGTACGGATTTAAAAAAAATTCCTGGTTGATTTCTTATAAAGCTTATACAGCTAATAAATGATTATTGTGTTTTAACATATTGATTTAATAATTATCCTCTTTTAATTGTCTGCGCATAAATGAGATGTGTGGTCGTGTGATTATCGTTATAAATTAATAAAAGGAATAATTGAGTTCAAGGGAATAAGGGTAAGGGATAAAATGTTTTTGTGTTAACGAAAGATATGTTTTCTTTAAGCATCTAAATCAAAACTAGCGAGAAGTAGCTAGAATCCAATTCAAAGTACATTAAATAGTTGTTTTCATGAAGTAATATCATGAAAATGTGCTTTTTATTTAGTACTATTTTATTAACTAAAATAAACGTGAACATGTCTTTAAATATGCGCCTAAACGTTTGCTATTATTAAGTTCCAGTTCAGTTTGCAGAAAAACCCTCACTCCTCACAAGGCAATTTTTGATTTTAGCCCGAGTTTTGTTAATTTTCGCCTCAGTATTTTAAACTAAAACTCGGAGAGAGTTTATGGGGGAAACCTTTTGAGGAAGATACGAAGAGCTTACACGGCGTGTTTCCTCAGATAAGCCGAATATAGCGAGCGAAAGGATTATTCGAATCAAATTCAGTTTCCAGTCGGATTGAAAACGGGTTCAAATGCGCGAAAAGGGAATTAGCATATATAAAACGTTTGGAAGTAAGAAAGCCGGAATTTGGAGGAATTTCGCGACCTTTGAGACTTGCTTCAAACCCGCCAGGACAAAACTCTGATTCATTTTAAATAAACGAAATATTTTAAATGAATGAATATTTTCAAACCAAAATAACACCAGCAAAATAATGAACGCTGAAGAAAATATTTAAAAAATCTATAAAAACAGTAATATTTCATATTTATCATTAATAGTTTTATTCCGCGAGAGCTTTAATGTTACTGTAAATATAACTAATCGGTATTTAACTATTTCAGGAATAAAAATTGTATTCATTTTCATTTGGTTAGCAAAAGGTTTTATTAAGCACTTCTAACAAAATCGAGAGAAATAAGATTGGTTTATTACCAGTCGAACTTTTCTCTAATTTTAAGGATAAAGTCTTTTTATTAGTAATATATGTTAATAGAGCCAAATTAGGGAAATGTATTCGGATACATCTACGGGCGCTCAGGTTTAGTTTTTTATATCTCTTTCTGAAGAATACGAAAAAGAACTCGCATTAACTCCTCCATATCCTGGGCGTACTTGATGAAATATTTGGAAAATATACCGGAGGAGGATCACCGCGGAAATTTGTATGTTTTCTGGATAGGAGGATTTCCCAGCCGTAAACGTGTTGGAGGAGAGAAATGCGGCGAAAAAGACCTTAAGCGGTTTTCTCAATATCGAGAAAAAGAAACTTCTGTGCCGCTTTTATCCCTTCCATGAGGAATGTAAACTAGTCCGTGGATAGAGGGAAAAAATGTTCTATCTTTATTGGCTTACTACTCGGAAAGGTACGCTAAAAGAACGGTAGAAAGAGAGAGAATCCCATCATCTCGAAGGAAGAACTAATAAAAAAACACTATCAATTTGGTATCGAACCGCTTAGATACGAGCTCCCGTGAAAGGGAGAGCGCCTCCTACTTATCCTTGGCAACGGAGTATTGCGTTTCTGTTGTGAGAGGTTGTGGGAGAGGAGCATAAGGGCGAGCAATGAGGGCGTTATTGGGAATGGAGAGGAGCACGTGGGAGCTGAGGAGATAGAGGAGGAGAAAAACGTAAATGGAGTGGAGACGGAGAAAGGAAAACGGAGGATGCTCGGTGGAACAAAATGGCGAATTCTTCGTGACATAAGTGTCATATCTGGTTACGCGGAAAAAATGCAATTGATGGGCGATCTAAAATAAAAATAGATCCCGTGCTTTGTGTTTTCCGCCGTGCATTTGATTGTTGGCTCGTTTAACTTACATGGTCTTATGGGTGATGGGGATTCCACGATTCGTTATTGTCGCACGTAAGATGCTTTCACCAGCTCAAACTAGTAATATTACCTTTTAAAAATGTACACTTGCGATAAAGGAATGTAGAAATGTGAGAAATATTTATTTATGTATCACGAGCCAAGAATAGATGAGCGAAGGGTAAATTAAATAAAAATGAAAGAACAAGGGCATGTAGCCTAAAAAAATCTGTTTTTTTTTTAATTTTTTTTGCTAAATAGTCTGGTAGGAGAAAATGCCTTATTTTTAACGTACTTTGCAAAACTAAAAATTATTGGGCGTAACTGTTTCAGGTATCAAAGTAACATGAAAGAGATAACGGCTTAATTTGCAATGATCCACTGTTACAAAAGTAAAATAGAAGGTTCGATTAGTAAAAAGAAATTTTGTCCTGAATTTAAAGTTCGAATAGTTTTAATCTACGCTAAAGATGCACAAAACTTTCTGCGTTTCAATTTTCACCCTAATCGTAGCATGGGAGAAGCGGTTCGAGTTCGTCAAGTACGGTCTGAATTTAAAAAATATTCTTCGATGTTTCCCACAAAAATTATGATTAAATAATAAACAAACACAAAAAACTAATCTAATTCGATTGATCGTTTTCTTTCTACCTGCAGTTTTTTTTCGATTAAAAAAACTATAAAAACACGAGTCATGAAATTTTACTTGAGATACGTTTGGATACACAATTTATTCTTAAAAGTTTCATAAGTTACGGCTACAACCTATTTTTTTGCCGTAGCTAACCTTTCCTCCATCACGTACGAAAAATTCGCCGAAAGACGCGACCCACCACTGGACGTCCTGTTCTAAGACACCCAACATCTGGAGAGGGTGATAAAGAGAGAGAGAGAGGGACTCGAGGATTCGTTGCTCTCTTGTTTTTCTGTTGATTTTTTCTCTCCTCCCCAGGAAAAGAGAGAAAAACGGGTAAGAAATAAGTGTGTGGAGAGAGTAAGAAGGGGCGATGCCCCTTAGCATCGAGAAGTGGACCGGATGTGCATGAGGAGGAGTTGGAAGGAAAGACGTGGGCATGGGTGGGTGGGCGTGTGTGAGTGTGCGTGTGTGGAAACATCCATATTTATGGAGGCGGACGCAATCGAGTCCTTTGCCGAGTGTGGGAGTGAGCGGCGCTCGCCCGCATACCGATCGGATTGCCGTGCTCTGGGAGAACTGCCGCTCTTTTCGGGCTCTTCCCGTGAATACGAACGCGACCGCGCAACAATCTGCCGCTCGGACGTGATCCCTCTCGGCGCGCGCGCACACACCCACAAACACACACACTCACGTGGATGGAGCCAGTGAAGGGCAGACGCTGTTTGGGGAGGAAAGGTATCCCTTCCCATGGTTTTCAAGTCTCGTCGGTGCAGGGCCAACGAATAAGGGACGGATTGGATGTGTATTTTTCTTTCATAAAAAATAACGCCGCTCCGAAGGCGACTGAGAAGCTAATCAATGTTTTTAGCCTATTTTCCAGAAAGGAAATAGGCTCATAGTTTCTTCGTTGTGTCTGTCTGTCCTCCCATATTGACTTTTGAACCAATAGACCGATTTTCATGACACTTGGTGAAAATGTCATGCTACTGGGGCCAAGTTCCCGAGGACAGTTTTTATTGCGAAGATTGAAAATCCCGAGTTCGATTGCAGGAAATGTCCTTCCCACGTGAATTACATGGGAAATTTGAAATCCATCGTGCAGGGTAACTTACTCTTGCGCATTACCATATCTTAGAATTGTAATATCGGAGCGGGATTTGTACTGTTCTTTGATGAAAGTAATGGAGATTCTAATTTATATCGTAGAATTTCGTTCGAAGGCTTTCGTGGTGTTGTTGAGTTGAAGGCTTCATATTTCTGGGTGGTCATCACGTTGGTCAATTAGAGAACTGACGAGAACTGCCTGTTCTCCAATTGACTAACTTGGTGACCACCTGGAAATATGAAGCCTTTATCGTAGAATGTTGCTTATCGATCGTATTTCTTCGCTTAAATGCTGGAGTTTTTGCAGTTTTATCACTCATTACGAGTGTTGCCATTGCAACGGCTAAAGTTGAACATCTGATTCTAGAAAGTAATGATTGAATTTAAAATAGTTATGCGGAAAGTAGGGAACATAAGTTCCGTTTGGATCATCTTGTTTTTAATAGTTGAGCGGTTTTCAGCTGGGATATTAAGGATAGGGGATCGCCGTAAAACGAAATTAAACAGTAGATGCATTAAAAACGTTAATCAACCAGCTTAGATAATAGCTTGTGTGAAATGATTGACGCAACTTTCCACTATACCTTGGTTAAATATCTGAATAGTTGGTGGTTACTGTTAGTATGCTAGGTCTTCCTTACCAGTTTTTTTCTCCTGAAGTCAAGTTTTTCTTAGGATTCCACCTGGCATTTATTACTTTCATCATACGCAGTTTTAGTGGAAAAATCTAATTTGAGGTTTCAATGGAAATACACATTTTAAGGTCCCCTGAGTACGTTTTCAGTATTTTCTCGATCCGTCTTTGTGTCTGTATGTTAGAAATATTGTGCGCGCTCTAACTCAAAAACTATTCATTACATCAGCACAAAATTATATATTTAAAATTTTTGTCTAAAATTGAAGATCTGATTAGACTTCGGTTAAAATTAGTCAATCTGTAATGCAAGTTTACTCGTGTTATTTTTCTGTTTTGGCCAATTATTTCCTTCAGGGCTTCATTAACGTAAATATTTGTCATCAATTAAGTTGTAGGCAATCTAATTTTCTGCGAGATTTGTTTGAAATATTTTTTCATGGAATGGATTACTTAGGAAATATTCGGATTATCCGCCTGAATTTGTTCAGTACGTTGAATGTCTCTAGGTGACAACTAATAAAATAAAATTTTCGAAATGTTGAAAGCGACACCAGCGCTTCTAAGGGTAATTTCAATTGCTATCAAAATTATCTCAATACCATCTAGCCTCATAGTTTGTAAACAAGTTTTCCATAGCGACAAATAACATTTTTGTTTACTTGGACTAAAAATGAAATTTGTAATTAAATTTTTTATGATACCCTTTTTATATGCGCTAAAAAGTAAAAAATACATAAAATTCACATTATCGAATATTCCAGAATGTAAAAACCTTTTGAGCAGGTAAAAGTCGTGCGATTTTAGCGAGGATTATTTCGTTCAATGTTACGACACAACTTTTATGTGCCCAAAACTATTTTTACTTTCTGGTGTTCGTGAATTTTATATTTATTTTTACTTTTCAGTGCACATAAAAACGTTTCATTAAAGATTTTTATATAAATTGTATTTTCATTTAATACTTCATTCATGCATACCCGTCATTTATGACGGGCAATAATCCCAGTTTATATAAAAATGAAGCGCTTTAATTTTAGCCCAGTCATCAAAGTGAATAGATAACTACCGCATAGTAAAGAGACATTTTATTCTTGCTATAAAAATGATAATGTCTGTTTTATAAATACTAGCAAAAACTATAATTAATCTTGCTGAGCCATTAGGCCAAGGGAAAGCAGGTTAAGCTAGTCCTTGTAAAGGAACAAGACGTTTTACAGACCATTAATTGCATCAACAGTGATACAGTATTTCATTCTTTTTTAGGATAAAGTAAGATGCCAAATAAAACCATCTTCCATATTTTAAATATAATATTCCTCACTTAAATATTTTAATGCATCGCTTATCACACCGTTCATTCTCCTTCCTTTCACCTGTCATTCTTTGCTCAAAAAGCTTTTCCTTGAAAACACTCTATTTAGCCTAAAGTTGAAATTTGACGAACCAGTTCTTCTTTTGCTCTTAGCCAGCATACGGTTGTCTATATTCTCCCCTGACGACGCACGTTCAACTCGTGCAATTTGGTAGACGAGATTCCGAGTTACACCTCGCTTCACTTCCTCGTCTAAGCGGGTTCCTAAGCTGTAGCATGGTTAAATGTTCTTCTCGCGGAGACTAATTTGCATTAATTACTCAGAAAAATTTATATTATTATAGGCTAAAGGTTGCTCCGTTATTATTACATTTATCGGGGCTAAAGCACTTTCTTTGGGGTACTAGCGTACTACGAGAAGAGTAGATTTTAATTATACATTTTATTCTACATTAAGAGAGCGCGAAAGTCAGCACTCCGTCCTTTGGAAAGGAAGTTAAGCAGTTGGCCCCCTTGGTGCTCTTTTTTCCAGTACCGGTTTCCATACTCCCTTCTGTGTAGAGTGGTGTAAGTAAAGTTGCGGCGATAATAGCCTAAAGTCTTGTCCGCAAAAATATTCTTTGATACAATCTATAAGTCTGCATTTGACGGTGTAGTGGTGGAGGACCGAGTGACGAACATTTCTTCCACTCCTCCCAAATGTTAAGGAAAAATTTGTGACGTCTTACGATTTGTCGTTACGTTTTGTCGGGATATTTTGGCGCTGCTTAGCTCAGTTTTATTTGAGACGTGATAGTGTTCGGAGGTGATGTAGGATGTTTCCAATGGGCGATCTCCGCTTCGAAGAGGAGGCATTGCAGTCCCTCAAGATAGTGAATAGTTTCTGTTTTAGTAAATAATCAGCAATTCATATATCGACATATAATAATTACGAGAGCTACGTAAATAGTTCATTCTTTTCGTAAATTTTCTGAGAAAAATTTCAGAGGTAATACAATTTTTCATTTTTAATCCTCCACTAAATTAATACGTGTCCTTGATGGGAACTAAGGAGAATCGTAATACAAGCTTTTTGAAATATTTCCCTTGCGTTGTCTATTTAAGACGAACTAACGGTTTTCGTTTCTTTTCCCATTACAGTTGTGAAGTACCCCTGAGTGATCTCCATTTCTCCCCTTTTCCAAATTAATTTTTTCTTGCCGCTATGACGTGATCTAGTCATTCTGTGACGAAGTGCTATGTGTGTGTGTGTGTGTGTGTGTGTTTGAGTGTGTCAAGAGGAGTTTCTCTCATCGCGGGAGGATGCCTTCTCCCATCGCTGGAACATTTACACCGCAGCAAAGTTAAGGTGACTTTTTGTGATATACGTAAATAATGCCCTCCGATTTCTCCCTTTTCCAGCTTGGGTTTAATGGCGTTTAGGCTGTCCCAGTAAAAGGCATCCGACTGAAACGAATGTTAATGTGCTTGAAATTTGCACTCACAATAGGTCGCAATTAAAAATGGATTGGAAAGGTTGAAATAAAAGCAAGTCTTTGTTAAAAAAATGATGAATTGGTTATATTGGTTGTAGCCGATCAATCATGTCAATTTTAGCAATGACTGAAATAAATCCACCTTTCTGTTGACTCAATGGCGCCTATTTTCATAATGGTTGCCGCAACAATGGTAATTCATAGGCCTCTGGAATCAGGTGCGAGCAAAACATTTACTCAAAATTTCCAACATCGGTGGGAAACTCCTACTTTATCTCGTTGAGAGGGGAGGGGACTCGGGGAGCTTAATAATAACTATGGCTTCACATTGTCAAACTGAAGTGGGATTTTGACTACTTATAGGTTTACCCACTTTTGACAATAAAACAGTGAGTTGAAACTTTAACGGCAACTAATATTTTTTATCGGTTTACTAACGAGAAATGTGGCCCACTAATGTATCTGTAGTTCCTTTTGCTATCATATTTATGGAAGATGTATCATACATAGTTTGCATTTGATTTGAGCTAGGAGTTTAAATTTGATCGTTTTGCAACCGTGATATGCGCATTTCGGCCAGGTAATCTCTCCCTCTGTTGTTTTTCAGCGTCCTTCCTCAGCAGATTGGCCGTTCTAAGTGAAATCGACATTTGGTTTGCTACATATCGCTTTGTTTTTCAAAAGTTTGATAGAAATAATTATATAATTATATATATATCAATACTTATTTTCTTCGATCATGCTTGCTGTTAGACAAATCAAATCGTTATCTATTTCTATTGTGTTCCCAAGTTCAAAAGGATAAAGCAAGTTCTTAAAAATTATTCACGAGTGTAATTGCTGATGGTTATTCTTGAGGAAGCTGTTTTTGAGAGCAACTTTAAAATAACATTGCAATCATATTCGTTACTCTGTAAGGAGAAAGTCATGTGCTGAGCACATCATATTTTATTTTCTCGGCAATTAACTAAATATTTGCCCATTAGACATATGATATGCTCACATAAGGATTTGCGAAGTTAAATGGATAAAAACCCTTAGAGCCTTTAGAGTTGTGCTGTTTTCTATCATTTATTTTTAACGATATTAGCTGAATGTGATTTGACCAAGTATCATTAATTCTCCAACGGAAAGGATTAGAAATTTTTGACACAACTACTTAACAAATATCATAAATACAATAAAAATGGCAGTCGCGTATGGCATTTTAGGTCAGAATTAATCAGGCATGCTAATAGTGCAAGAAACTGAATCTTTGGCGTCTCGCATGCGTTTGAGAATTTGTAGAACTTCATTGGCCTCATTTTTCAATCGAAAGTGGAAAAAACTTGCTTGGCCAATGAACGAGAGTTTGCTACGGCCACCCTCTTTAGTGCGCTTTAAAACACCATTTGCCCTATTTTTTCTCCTAAAATAAATATCAACTTTTAGTGAAAATCCGGGTTGTAAAAATTTCGAACAATATCTCGTCGCATTCTAGCTACAAATTTCTCCTCTCCGCGTCGTAGAGAGGGAAAAAAAAAACAAAAAAGAATTTCGCCGAGCGGAAAAAAAATTACGCTCGTTCCGTGTCGAGTTCAAAACGAAATGGCGTACGCGTAGGAAACGAGCGTTTTGCGCGCGTCCCATTAAATACAAATATCCCTACGAGTCCGCGTCGCGTTTTTTTCCGACTACTATCCGAAATATCCTAAATCGCGGCTCGTTAGCATTACCCGGCTTCCGATTGTCACATTCTTCATCCTCCATGTACTCCTTCTCTCTCTCTCTTGACGTACAATTCCGTCGCGATGCACGGTATATTTTTATTTAAGTTTCCGGGGCGGGAATATGGCGTCCGTAAACAACTGAGCATCGAGAAGCGCTCACCGCGGCATAGTCTTTCCTCTGGTTCTTTAGGCTTTCACCTCCATCGCTCTTTACTTTTCTTTTTTTTGAGGAGATCGGCGAGTTTCCCGGTACCATTGAGAAAAAAAATATGAGAACGGATGGACGAAAAAATCTTTTAAGGGACGGAGACGAAAGAGAGAGAGAGAGAGAGAGAGACCGGGGGAAAGAGAGGGGGAGAGAGGAATATAGGGAGAGAAAATAGAGGGAGAGGAGAAAAGAGAAGGGGAGGAATAAAAGTTGGAATTCCTTTCTCGGATAAAATGCAAAAGATTAAGAGAGGTAGTGAGTGGGGGAAAGAGCGAGGGAAACGATTCAAAAGAGTGAATATCCAAATAAGTAAGCAGTTCTCGTGAAAAAAGATGGATTCCTTATCCTCTTTGAAGTGGAAGAAGTGATGCCGAATGCATCGAAATTCTATTTTTTATTTCTTTTTAGAATTTCATATTTTTTTCTGGTTCTTAAGAAGTCCACGGGTATTTCTGTCGCGGGAGATCGATCGAGCATCGTCCTGTCGAAGTTTGTCCATCATGTTACCACCTTTTCCTGCATGATGGCATCTTGATCGATTTTTTGGCGCCCGATCGAATGAAACAGGAAGTAGACGCGGGAATAGGAACTTTTAGAGGGATTCGAAGCTGACCTCCGCGAGGAGTTAAAATGATTTTGATGACGAAAAAGCTTAGTGTCACATGCGAAAACTTCAACAATTTACGAATCTTTTTAATGCTCAAAAGGGCAAAGAGTGGAAAATAGAATATAACGTAAATAAATGATAATTTATGATTCCCTTTATTAAAATTAATTTCATGGCGATGAAAGTCAGTATTGTTATTTTTTTACGAGGAAATAAAGCCATAATCAATACCCGTCTTTTAACACGTCTTCTGTCAACTTCACGAAATTTCCTTTATTTTCTGAGGTACTTTCTTAATAAATATTATTGCAGAAAACTAGAATTTATCCCTCTAGTTAGGTTTAATTTAAAATGAAGCGTTATAAGATAATTGAGACTTTTGATGTCTTACTGTTAGTGTTTGTCAAGGTTTAATTTTTTTATGCTGACATTCTGTTTGTAATTTTAGCATTTTCGACATAATTATTTGCTCTTTAACTAATTCCTTAATCCTCAATGTTTAGAAATAATTCACGCAAATCTGGTGCATAAGACCATCTCTTTAAGAAATTACACCAATTCTCATTGAACAGCGCAAAGGTCTTCTTCGGTGCAACCGATTTAAGCTTCCATAAAAATATTTCTGCCCAGTTTATAATATATCTCCTATCCGATTTCGAGATAAGCGCACGTTTCATATGGTTTACTGGGAATCTTTTAAGATCTAAATTTAATTTTAAAGTTGAAATTTACTTGTTTCCGTAGAGATACAGGATATGTCAACTCTTAGATGGAGGGATTAAACTCCTGTTGCATTATATTACCAAATTTTGCTAGTTTAAAATTATGAATATATTTTACTTGCGCAAGTTGATAAAATATTTACCTGAATTGGCAATGAAATGAAGAATATCTCTAAATATTATTCAACATCTAAGAGCAGATTCCCGAGGCGATTGTGCCAGCGGACACAAAAACAATGTTTGTTTAAATTAACTCGGTGATGTCCCACTATTGATTCATTTGGTTTCCTTTCTTCGAAGAAATCAAACTTCATCGTCAGATTTCCCCTTTATAGGAACATTTCACAAAAAATCATCATCTTTTGAATAGAATTAAAAGCACTAATTGGCTTACGGATAGCCTTTTAAACAGTACGAGAAATCAGAAATTTTCCATCCCCACAAGAGAGGTAGTCCTTTTTTTGGTGGAAAACTTTTTCCCCGGAGTCAGGGATAAAAGCTATTATTTCGTCAGGAACGCAATTAAACCGCTGAAGTCGGGGAAAATCTTGGTTTGATCATTAGGTTCTGTCGGAAGGATGAGAGTGAGCATAATTGGAACGCACTTTTGTGAATGAAATAAGAGCTTTAGCCGAGCCAAATGTATGGTCCATTCCCCGGCTGGCCGAATTGTACCTTAATGTGAAAAATTTAATTTAGATAAGTGTGTTTTCATAATAGAGCGTTCACGATTGCCACTGCTGAGTGGCGGTTTAAAATCGCGGTCTGCGAGAACGATGTGTGTATTCAATTGAACGATTGGTTTAAACAACGGTTTTTACTATAACGCGTTACTTAAGGTGAAGTAATAATTTTTACGATAAAGCACGACTCGGTTTTATAAATGCGATCCTCCTGTCATTATTCAGTTATTCATTGTGGAAGTTCTATTGAAAATATAACTTTTTAAAAGCCACCATTATCTCGATTGCACAGTTAGGAGGTAATGCGATTGTTATTTATGACTAATAATAAGTAACCATTCAGTATTTGAACAAGTGGTGATACTAGTATAGTGCACTAACCAAAAGAATCCGTTCAACGATGTATATGGGTAATGTATTGTGTTTGATAAAGGACTTGTGAATTATATTTTAACAATGCCTGAGAAAACATTTCTTTGACCCGATAAAATTCAACAAGTTTACTTTCGAGGAAAATTACTATAATACCCTACACGTAAACTTTTAGTTGTATGAGTCATTACTAGCTAAAAGTGATTATAACCTCTAAAAAATCGTTCCATATATATAGGGAAAAAAGGGGAGAGGGAGACAGGAGAAGTTACACAAAACGAATGGAAGGTAATAGAATAAATGGTTAGGAAAAGGAAGGGGTTGGAAAGGAAGGCGAAAGCAAAATAAGGTTACAAAATGTTACAAAAACTTGGTAAAAGGGCCAAAGACATCAATGTTGATACAAGGTATTTACAAAATATTTGATAATCTAAATAGATTCAGAGATGGCTCAAAAAACTTTTTGGCGTAAACTGAATGAAAGTTAAAAACTCCAGCCAAAAAACAAGTAGTAATAGCCCGATGCATTTCGCTCACTAAGTGGGCATCTTCAAAGGCGACGTTCCTTCGACAGCGACCAAAGTCGACTGTGCCGGAGTGGAGAGACCAAGGGTGGAGAAAGAACGAAAGGCAAAAGAAAGACAAAAAGCACGGGTGGAGTGAGAACAAAAGAAAAACGAAACAACAGAGGCGCATGTGTATTATCTCTGGTCAATAAGTCTGTAAAGTGTCTTGTTAAAGTCAGTGTCACTGTTCATCAATGTATCACGATTCTTATAAATGTGAAGGTTTTCTAGGGAATTTAAAGAGCTATTAGATGAGATTACGAGTTGTAAGTCCTTTAATTGAATGCTGTGGCCGGTTTCGAAAATATGATTAGCGATACTGGATTTCTCAAATCGGTTGTATTTATACCAGCTTGTTGACACCAGGATCTCATCAACAAGCTGGTTCAAAAACATGCCTCCAAAAAATTAATTTTAGACTCCACCACCCACACAAAAGATAATAAAAAGGAAAACAAATATATTAAATTGCCTTATTTTCCTTCACTTAATAGGGGTTTGGATAGAATTTTCAGGAAAAAGGATTTTACAATAGCTTACAAGAGTCAACACAGTTTGCAAAATTTTCTGGGCAACACAAAAGACAAAACAGAAATTTTAGACAAGTCAGGAATTTACAAAATTCAATGTTCGCATTGCCCCAAACAGTACATAGGCCAAACTAGGAGAAAGCTGGTCACTCGCTTCAAGGAACACCTAGCCCACTATAAATACAACCGATTTGAGAAATCCAGTGTCGCTAATCATATTTTCGAAACCGGCCACAGCATTCAATTAAAGGACTTACAACTCGTAATCTCATCTAATAGCTCTTTAAATTCCCTAGAAAACCTTCACATTTATAAGAATCGTGATACATTGATGAACAGTGACACTGACTTTAACAAGACACTTTACAGACTTATTGACCAGAGATAATACACATGCGCCTCTGTTGTTTCGTTTTTCTTTTGTTCTCACTCCACCCGTGCTTTTTGTCTTTCTTTTGCCTTTCGTTCTTTCTCCACCCTTGGTCTCTCCACTCCGGCACAGTCGACTTTGGTCGCTGTCGAAGGAACGTCGCCTTTGAAGATGCCCACTTAGTGGGCGAAATGCATCGGGCTATTACTACTTGTTTTTTGGCTGGAGTTTTTAACTTTCATTCAATCTAAATAGAGGAGAATAATTGTGAGCCTGACCTCATTCTTGATAGTTGATGATAAACTGATGAATTTTCGCTAATATTATATATTAACACCAGAATCAGATGGATTGTTTTTCACAGTGTCGAAATAATGCATTAATAACTATTCATAATGCGGATTTTTATTCTTATTTAGCCGAAGTCAAACTATAAATGGCTATCGAATTATCTCACGATATAACTGAACCACGCGGTTTAAGTGTATTTGTATGCGCAAAACCTCAAAACAAATCATCCGTTTATTTACTTCAAGTTGTCTCGCATAAAGCATCGCAAGCAGTCCGTGGATACCCCTTCACTTAATTTTAATCAAGATCGGTAAACTAACTCGTCGGCTCCTTGCTTCGCGACGGCCCTCTGTTACCGTGGAGATGCGCGAGAAGATGACTGGGTTCCCCCTTGTTCAAATAAACTCCCCAACCCCTAACCACCAATAAATCTCCAAATGCGAGGGGAAGCGTGCCATCTTCACGCCCACATCTCCGGAAACAAAAACCCGGAGAAAAACCCTCCACCATCCCACCCGTTACGATCCGATAAACCCCATCTGAACTCTATTTCATCCCTCCATCTCTCCGACCCTTACCTTTCCGCCCCCATAAAATGGAGAAGAATGCAATTAAGAGAGAGAGCATAAGAGTAAGAGAGGGAGGAGGAGGGGGACGCGCATCCCACCTCAGCACACGCAAATCGACGTTGGTTCCAAATAAAGTTCGCTCGACCTCCTTACTCTCTTTCTCTCTCTCACTCTCGCCTCTACCCACACTCCCTTTCTCGATCCATTCGCCTCCACCACGCGTGCGTCCCGTATAAAACCATCGAGTGTTTTGAAGGGGAGGTTTTGGTAGGGGTCGCGGAAGGCCACGTTAGGGGTTAAGGATGAGTAGGGGAGGAAAGTTTTTCTAAGGACGATAGATAGATAGATGAGTACGGAAGGTAATGAAAAGGGGAGCGGATATGCCTCTCTCAGCCAACCGTTCTTATCCCGATTTAAACCTCGATCTTTTTGCACTCATAAATTAAAGAATAAGATATAAAATGCTGCTGCCGTTGCTACTTTCTACTCCCCAGTTACCTTTTTTAAATTATTCCTTAAAGCTAAAGACCCAATACAGACGTCCTTAAGAAGTGGTGTATATAAATTTTCTTGTGATGATTGCGGAGCGGTTTACATCAGCCAAATGGGGAGGAGTTTTGATAAGAGAATTAAGGAGCAAATGCGATACTTCCGGTCAAATAATTTGAATTCTCAATTCGCGAAACGTCTTTTAACCTTCAATCATCACAGTTCCTTTCTTAGAAATTAAGAGTCGCAAATTGGATGCTCTAGAACAGCTAGAGATAATTATTTGTAAGGATTTGTTTCTCTTAAATGAATTAATTTTCCACAATCATTCTCCTCTGTTTAGCTTGCCTAAAGATTTTATAAACACTTTGTAACTTTGTTGTCTCTGGCTCTTTTTACCAATATTTTTAAAATACATTTTGTAACCTTGTTTTGCTTCTGCCTTCCTTTTCCAACCCCTTCCTTTTCCTAACCGTTTCTTTTATTACCATCCAATCGCTTTCCGTGTAACCCCTCCTTTCTCTCTCCTCCTTTTTCCCTATATATGAAACTGTTTTGATAAATCTTTTCACCTGATGATGCTACGATCGTAGCGAAACCGGTCAATTTCATTAAACTGTGCGGAAGTGACAAAGTTTTTTCATCTCGATGACTAAATTCCACAAGGTTGAACCTGTTTTTATTAATGATATAAGATATAAATTGTTCGAAAGTCACGTAAATTAGCACATTAGAAGAACGCAAACTCGAAAACCCCACTTTTTTTCCACGCTTTCAGGAACATACCTGAGGATTTCATGCAATTTTTTACTTTTATATTATATCGAAAGACTAAAATGCTTTTTAATGATTTTATTCGGGTATCTGGTAAACTCCCTTAGAGTCGACTCTATGTTTCCGTGAAGGTCTACCTTCAATCGAGTCGGAATGTTTCAAAACGAAGGATATCAAAGCTCTCGTCTCGTTAGCATATATTATTTTTGAAAGCGATTAATCTACACTTCGCGAATTACGGATGCAGGAGAAGATCCCTTTCACTTGTTAAAACAATATAGAGTTTCGAACAATATTTTTTTCTCGATATTTCTCCATCGAGGGCTTCAATTACGACTGTTTGTTTCAATCTCTTTGCGGAGAGATTATTCTGAAGGTAGAATCTGGAAATTCTGTTGATAAATATTCGTGTTCATGTAAAAATTAGTGGGCGAAGATCCGCGGTTCACAGCCGGAGAAACAAAATTTTTACCATTTGATCGATTTGCATTCAGCGGAATTTTTTTGTTTATGCCTTTGGCAATTAAGACAACCGATATCTTTCCCGTTTTAGGATAAGAAAACCATCAATTTAATAGTCTTGTTAAGCTGCCCACAGATCAGACATTATATTTCGGAAGCATTAATGATTAGTGTAGCGAAATTTTCTGCATTGCCGCATATTTTTGTGTTTCATTAAAATTATAGTTTTTTCGTCGAGTTAGATTTGTATTTTTATGTGTTTCATGTGACCGTGACTCTAAAAAGTGTTTTCGATGAATTCGTAAAAAAATCGGGACGTGAGAGATAGTAACTTCATGTAAAACATCAACATTTCGTGATATGTTTTTGCGATCATATAAATTTTCTCATTTTGTACCGAAGATATTGCTTCATCGTGAATTTTGATAAAAAGGTCGCGAGGGCAACTAAACCGTACAGTGCTATAAAAATAAATTAACGGCCATAAGTAAAGAAAGCATAAAGAAGCGATTGTAAACATAATCACGGAAGGCCCTAGTCGCATTCCTTCTGAGCTCCACCGTCTGTCTTCTTTCCTAATCCGTTTCTTTGGAGGACACTGGTCTTTTTTATTTTATACTTGAAAACAGTTGTAAGATGAAGAAGAGAAAATGAGCTGACACCTGAGAATGCGTTGGATACAATTCAATAAACACGGCGCATTTCTGTCGTTCGAATCTCTCGATCAGACCTCTCTGTTTCTCTCTCCTTCTCTACCTCTCTCTCTCTCTCTCAAAGGCAGCGGGCACGAATCCTACGAAAGTAGGATTTTTACCAAGGTCGCCCTTGTTTGAGGAGACCGCGCAAATTCAGCGTTCCGTCCTTCGGACGGGACGTTAAGCCGTTGGGCCCTTGGTGTTCTCTTCTCCCTTGCTATCCAGCTATTCATTGCACTACCTCTTATATACTCATTGCGCGTAGGCAAGAGGTAAATCAGCTGGGAACGTACATTAGTATGTGATCCGTTCTCCCTCTTTTTCTCTCTCACATACACACACACAAATACACACACTTACAAACACAGAAGTCAATATTTGACTTCAAAAAGGCTAACGATATATTTATTCACTTATTAATCACATTAATAAACGATATAGTCTAGGCGTTCCCAACCTTTTCAAAGTGGACAGCACCAGGTAATTTTTTAAAATATCCAGCGAGCACCAATATACTTTATCAAAAAATATGAATGATCATAAATAAAATATAACAAACTTCATAGTTATTGACAGTGTACTTCTGTACGCTTAGAAATAAACAATCAAGCAAATTAAATTGCGGGTGATCGGAAAGGCGATTTCAAGCATCGTAGAAGTGCGCGGTAAGACTGCCAAAGAGCACGGCGGTGCTAGTGAGCACCAGGTTGTGAACCATTTCTATAGACAGATCTTATAGAAGTAAAGTGGTTGAGTAATCCATGTGAGCATTTCATCTGCAAAGTTACCACCGTCAGCGGAATTTCACTAATTGTTGATTCTAATGACTCAGAATAAGTGATTGTTTAATAAACGTGGAAAAAGTCCTATTTTGAACTGAATCATCACAATATTTACTCAACCATTTTACGGCAATAAAAGCTACGCGAGTAATTTTTCTACGAAAACCTTTAAGTGTGCTCGGTGATTTTTTACTTTCTCATATACGTAGTACATATAGGTATAAAGTATTGTAATCGTGAAAAAATTTGGCTTCGAGATTTTGTTATAAATGCACGTTTTAGATGTCCCTGAGTCCATAAAGGTTGTTTTTGCCATGCTGTCTGTCACTGTCTGTCGGTCTATTCGCGATTCTAGGTCCCAAGCGCGTACATAAAATCGAATGATATCTCATATTTATGCAATATATCATCTTTCGCAGACCCTTTTTTATAAAAATGACATTGCACGAAAATAAAGGGTAGTTTATTCTTGGCGATTTTTACAAAAAATTGATTTACTCATGCATTCACTGCGATTCACTCAAAATCTTACTACAGCTTAGACGGTTAAACTAAATCGAATGATATCTCATATTTGTGGATAATCTAACAATAATAAAAGGCTACTTCTGTCCCTTTGCCCCTTTGTGGCTCCCTCTGTCACTCTATAAAAATGCAAATAACTCAATAATGGAACAAGATTCATTTTTTATATTTGGCAGGAATGATTGATTTACATATTTTAAGATGATGATGAAAAGAAAACTCGAAAAAAGTCCTAGGTTCGACTCCAAGGTAGGCATTTCCATTTCCCATATGATAACACGTAAAAATCGACTTTTTGACTTGCAGGCTTTTATTATTTTTGAGATCTAAATTAGAAATAATTAACCTATGATCTTCAGATTTATCCCATTTTAAAGAAACAACTATGATGTTTCTTATTCTGTTCATCTTTTCTCGCCTACAGTTTGAAATTCCTCATGCTAAGCGTTTAATTCACATACTAGAGGAATTACCCGTTCAACATCGACGGGACTTTGTAGTGTGATTTAAATTTAACTTCTGAGGGGTGTGTGCGTTAAAAACTTATATATAGACACACACAGACTTTATTGTTGATATATTCAACGGGTGATTCTGATAGTAAGAAGTAGTTAGTAAAATTAAAATAAAAACAAATATTCGAAAAAGATTTTACAGATTCATATAATATATTCCGAAAAATCTCGTAGTATTTCTTTATAAACAATATTTCTTGTGTAGAAACGATCATCTCTTTCCTTGTCCATAACTTTCTAAATCTTTGCTCTGATGTCTTCTAAACGTGTAACTCTGGAAAAGGCGACGTATAGCTGTCTGATGGGTGAAACAACGAACGCCCAAAAGAACGAGTTTGTTTTCTTGCCATCCAAAGAAAGTCAAGGTATATTTATGTTAATTTTTTTATTTCACAAAAACCTTTCCCGTTGAATTTCAACGGGTATCTCCCTAGTATCATTCATAATAGAAACTCGAAAGAGATGAGCGACATTGCTCAACAATAAAGGGTAGGTACTTTATTCTTGGATATTTTGAAACAAAATTTGATTTACTCAAAAATGGTTCTAAGGATTTTGATTGAAATCCTTCCAATTGTACAACCTGATGTCACAAATAATACTAACTATGCCATATGTCCTAAAAAATACTATATATCGTCTTGTGGTATTATTTCTGTACAATACGCTCAGCGCACGCGACAGAGGGAATGGGGAACCCGGGGATTCCCTAGTCTAAAATTCTGTACTTCTCTGTTAACCCCTCACGCTTATTAGTGAGAAGTTTATTGTGTCAGTCGCTTTGGTTCTGTTGCTACGCATTATTAACATCATTGGCAGTGAATTGCGAAGCAGAGTTAATTTCGGGGCAAAGAGTGTAGTGAGACCAAAAGTTTATATATATATGAGAAAGTCTGTAAAATGTATATTGCGCCGTTTATTTATATTAGCTACCAGTGGAGTAAAGCTCCCCCGCAGCCCCCGCGTGGCGGGGGAGAGGAGGGGGGGCATGGACGAAGGGGGCCCAAATTTTTTTTTTAATTTTAAAATTTTTTCCGGGACCTCAATTTTGTTTTGGCGGGGGAGAGAGGGCTGCAAATTTTCCGGTACGCCATTGTTAACTGCCATTAATATTAGAGATAATTTCTTCAGCGGTCTGTAAACTAGGAGACAGTTAAAAGGAGTTAGTAAAAGAAAATGTTACTGAATGATATGCTATTTAAATCGCTGAGATGAATGAAAAATCGATTTAATAATCTTGTGCCAGAGAGAAACTAGTTGAGGTGCAACAATAAAGGTGAATGGAGTACCCGAACCTCATGATTTATTGCAAAGGTTTCAATACTTCTAAAAAGTTATTCATACGAATCTTATTTTTTAAGTGCATTTAACTTAGGATGATAGACAATGTGCACGCGTCCTGTTTAGGATCATTTATGTTTTATAATCACGGTTGGAAAAGTGAGAAAACCGCACTGCGTCTGAGGCGAGGAGATCTTCACATCGTTATTGCTCTCGTTACAAAGAAGGTGGATCGCGTCTGAAGGAAGCGTCACAAGAAATAAAGAAATAAAATTAATTCAACTCGTGGAAGAGAGAAAGAACGTCAACTCGTAGATCAAGGCAAAGTTAGCAATTTCATAGCCGCAGAGAATGCGTGAAAATAAAGAGCATCGTTACATCCTCTAAAATATTTTTCTTGATGAGAATGTAAGGCTAAATTTTACTTTTCGCGATTATTTTTTTCTCTTTATTCTTAATTTTTTCCCTAACCGTTGTAAGGATATTAAAAAATAATGTGCAAAAACACGAAAACATTATTATAAAATAAAGAAAGCACGTAGAAACATTTTTAAATTCTGCTGGAAGCTTTGCAAGTATTGAATATAACGTGCTTTTTTAATGCATGACTCAAACATTTTCCAGAACAGTCGAGTATTTCAATAGTAAACTTTGTTTACTGTTACTTTCAGTTTCAAATGAATGTTGATATTTCAAATTCCAGTTATTTAAATAGGATTTTAATGCTATCAAAGGAAAACAGCTGTTTCAGCCGTACGAATTTATAAAAGGCAAGCTGCAATCTCAATTTAAGCGTGATAGTTAATTTAGCAGATATTTGAGTGCGAATTAAAATATCTGTCAACTTTTAAAAGTATGCGATTTAACGATCTCAAAAAAATCTCGTAACAAATCTGACCCATTTTTTCTGCATTTCTTATGGTGGAACCGTATTTATTTTTATAAGCCGGAGTTTTTTTAGGAGTGGTATTTTCTTTGTTTTGACCAATTTTCAATTTTTAGAAACGAAATCAATGCCATTACAAGTTTTCGCAATCTTAGGATGGCCGAGCTTCTTCAGTGTAATTACGTATGGTGTTTTCATCTTTAACATCATTCTCATGTTTATGACAACTGGCTCCGTACGTTTCACTTAATCAATAGGAAAATCTCTCTCGAGATATGCATATGCAAGTGTTATATCTCTTGCTAATAATTTTCGATCGTGTTGTAGAGTTTTAGAATACATAACACACAATGGATCGCACTTCGGGAATATTTTACATAGTATGTATGCCAGTTGGAAGGCACTACGTGAAATTCGGAAATGTAAGAGGCATCCAAGGGTCCTTTGAGTAGAAGAAGTGGTTTTACTGAAGGATAAGAAGGAAGGATAAATTTGCGTGTGATAGCAGTCAGTGAAGAAATTGAAAGAAGAAGAAAGCAGTTGATGGGAGGTGAATTGTATGGCGACACTGCGGGAACGGACGTAACAAGCGCAAGGATATCTAAACGACGGAATGATCAATTCGGAAGGAGCTGGAAAAGTTCAAACGGTCTAGCCAGGAATCGGCAATACAATTAATTTCTAGCTTTTCAGTATGAAACTCAATATAAGAAGAGTCGCAGTACGCGTGGAAAAGGCGAAACTAATTAAAAATATAAATTAATATTTAAGAACAATATTATAAGTACGCTTAGGTAGCGAACGAATTTTTCGTTCCAGGCCCTTTATCCGAGAGAAAGAGTTGGTTTTAGAAAGTAGATCTTAAGACCTCGAAGAGCCGCATGAGGTTCACGAGTCGCAGGTCTCGTCCACGGAGATAATGATGATGAGGGTAAAAAATAGTCAACTTAAAAATCGTTTCTGTCATTAATGCCGAGCTTTCACCACGCAAGCTACATTCCAATTGCACCCCCTAACACTTTCTCTCGCAGGTGCAAGTGATTTTCGTCGTTAATACATTTTAAGAGTACATATGACGACGCCCTGAAATGACCACCTTCAATAAAAGAACTCTCAATTTTTATTTCCCCTTTTAGCTTTATATTAGAAAGGACCGTATCCTATTAGGAGCAAAAAGTACGATTTCTGCCCACGCCTTGCTAAGCGCTCGCGAGAAATCCGTTTAGGAGCTTACGGAAGCCACCTTTTTCTGGCAGAGAGAGAGAGAAAAAGGCAGGAAAAGTACTTGATAAAAAAAAAAACTAAATAAACGAAAAAGAAGAAGAGGACGGTTCGGGGAAGATCGTCCCTGTTCTCAGAGGACTTCCCCTTTAGAAAAGAACTAAGGACGCGTTCGAGGGTAGCAGGAAGGTGGAATGCCAGAGAGAGGGGCGCCGCCTGCATGGGGCGCTTCAGAGAAGCTCCAGCATAGCATCGGCTGCAATGGGTTGGATTAGATGGAGGAACGCGTTCCGCTAATGGGTAAATCGCATTTGTCCGCGAATGCGCTCTACATCCCTCGCCATTCTGCTCCGGGTAACAATAGACGCCGTTCCGAACCGCTGATTAACACTCCCTTTAAGTGCGCGAGACTAATTAATAATCACTCTTGAGTGCCACTGCACTGGACGAGATTTTTGGGGGAGTTTATTTTTTTGTGAAACGTTAAGTGAATAGGTGTGTGATTCCTTTAGGAAAAGACAACAATAGTGTGAGATATCTGACGGGGTAGCTGTTAAACTTTGTTCATAATGATTCATTATTATTTATTTCTGCAATACAAGTAATATAGGAAAAACTTTAAGGGAGTAATAATTAATTTACGATTTTACTGCTTTGTTTCGGAAAATCGATGAATGTTATTGTGCCTATAATTTCTCTTAATACTGCATGTAAAAAAGAGAGATGTGTCATGTTTAAAGTTTGAATTAATTTATCGGCATGGGAAATATTTCACATTGGTAACTTCATATATTTTTTATTTTTTAAAAATTGATAATACTGGGGCTTATGGAATATTATCGGCCCGAATGTTCGGTCAGTTTTTAGTATGTGAAGTAATAAGATATAATTTTATAGAAACGACGTCCTAGGGAGTGTCAGGGGTTTTAATATTTAATTACTGAAAATTTTTATTTTAAATTATAGTAAAGCAATTGAGTAACGCAAAGCCTTTGTCATTTTCCTTTTAAGGGACACAATAAAAGTTTTCTGAGATATAATCAGAATTTGTTTTTAATAAAGTTTCTACATTTCTGCTAAAATATTTTTGTGAAAATTACACCCTACGATATAACGTGCAAAACTATAATAACAGTTAAAATGGGACGCCTCATATTGGTTTTAATACAATGAATACTCACCAAAAATTTAAATTTACTTATTTTAAAGGGGATCAACATTTTCTTTGGGTAAAGATATAACGCGAAATTGCGTTTTGATGGTCCAATCTCATCCAAAAAAAGTTAACCATCTTCTCTTCCCGGCCATGAATTTTTTTCGCGAGATACTTCCCTCTCTTTAGGGTTCCTTTCTCCCTCACTTTTACAAATCTCATTGGGTTAAATAGTTTATTTTCCAAGATAGCATTCGAGAAAATTTTCGTCCCCTAACCCTTGCTATACACCTTCACTCGTCTCTACACTTTCCATTCGAATGTATAGCGTACATCGGTGCGCAGATGGAAGAGAATTTGGCTGCTTGGTCATCACTTAAAAGCGCTTTGTTGAAGTGAGCCTTTTTCCGAACTGAATTCAAAAGCTCCCCAGCTATAAGACACACCCGGTTGGGAAAGTGTAATGTGGGCGGTCTCTCCGAATCGCTGAGGCTTATGGAAAAATAGGCAAAAAATTTGAATCGGAGTAGCAATATAAGCATTGAAGTTCCATCTCTAGATTTAATTTGACGTACATACCAAGAAGAGTTTTGATACGTAAAAAAATCTATAACAATGTTATTGTTTAAATTAATTAATTTTGAGTGAAAATTTAACCATGCTGATAAAAAAATAATTCACATAGGCTGTGCTTGAAAATGTTTTATGACTGAAAATTGTTTTTTTAAAACAATCTAACGGCTTGAATTAATGAATAACTATATAGAAAGGGAAGGAGTTTATGATGTCGTTTTTCTGTTTAGTAGAAACGTCGTTTAAATAAGAAAGTTTGAATAATTTCAAGAAATTTGCACTTCTTTTTTACGCGAAAAAGAGTCATGAATTGGAAGAGGGTTTTGTTATTGATTTAATTCGTTTAACAATTCATAAAATAATTTAAGAATTTTAACGGTATCATTCAATTATCATTCAATAATTTCGGTACTTCATTAAGGAGATAAAATAATAGTTAATCATATTAAAATTGTTTTCATAAACATAACATTTGATGTTTCCTCAGCAAATATTATTGATTTGCTCATACAGACATCTTTTTCTTAATCTATTCAGATTGAAGTTAATTGGCAGAAAAGAACATTTTAATGTGACTTTTGTTTTTAATTTATTGCTGCAATGAAAACCATCCTTGACTTATGAATGAATAATTTCTTCAAATGCTTCTTTGTAATGAATTAGTTTACTATAATGATAATTCTCATTATTATTGCTATATCCGAGTGATTATCAAATATTATTTAACCTGTAACATGATTTAATACTGACTATATTCTCGAATGTAATTTGAGAGTTTATATTAAAATCTCTAAATAGTAAATCCATTTATTTTGTCTTTAATTGGATTGTTTGATTAGTAACTGTGTTAAGAGTGCTGTAACATGGAACAAGGATCCGTTTTGGCTTTTGCTTCTTTTCTTAGGTTTGCAACTTATTCTTCTTCTCTTCCATCATTTCTTATTGATTTGGCAACTAACTTGTTCCATCCCCGCAAATCTTTCTCATTATTAAATGTCCTCATAGGCAAATAATGAACGCATTAACAATAACGAATGAACATATAGCCTTAAATAAAACTCAAAAGCATTCGAGTAATTAAGTTTCACGGATATTTATCTTGTATTCACTTTATTTATTTATTCTATATATAATGATGTTTGTGAGGTTTAAAATAGAAAAACTATTGTCTCACGATCCGACCGCAATGAAAACGAAAGAGAAGTCACCAAGGCGAATAAATGAGAGCGGAGATTTTGCACGGTCCTCGCGAGTAGAAGCGTATTTCGGAAACGGGAGAAATTTTATTTCAACCGCGAAGTGCGCATGCGTTTCACCATACCCGTCGCCTGGGCGACGACGCAATCAGCGTCGGTTAAACCGATGGCCCGAGGGAAGTGCGAGGCGGCGACTAATTCGCCGGGCGACAGCGGCGGAAAACTAATGAATTTTGCGCAAAGCTTATGCGACCCGGAAAAGACCTAGGAAAATGAACGGAAAGGCAACGGTGCGCTTAATATATTTTTCAAAGGTATATAAAAAACTTTTTCTGGATTTAAAAACCCTCGCGAATTGTCAGCCGCTGAAATCTATCGCTCTAGAAATCTAATGGATGACTTTTTCCTAATTCGTGTAAGCGAAATGATGGGGATACGAAAAATTCAACTGCGGAAAGCGTTGCGAAGATAAATTTTCGAAAAGAACATGATCTCGTCAGTTCTTCTGTCCTAGGGAGACGAACGAAATATATCGTTCGTATTCGTTACTCGATTAAATTCCTGTAACGAACCGTTATACAACTCCCTTCGTCAACGAAGTTTATTATTGGTAATCAATATATGCCATGATGATCACGCATGCTCGATTTAATTGGATGTTTTGAAAGCAAGTCATTAAAACCAAACCACAGCCATTGCACTCTTAACGTTGAGATTTTGGTCGCAGAAAAATTAATTAATTAATGCGTACTTATTAATAAAAACTATGCGTTAGATCTGTCAGATCAGTTATTGTAATCGATGAGTTATCACAAATATAAAATAAGTAACGACACAGCTTAGTACATCAGGTCTGATGGTGCAGTAGTCATTAAACGGTGGGAATCGTACACATTTTTGTTGTTACTAATTTTATCATAGTGCAATTCCACAAATTTATACCTTCGTTAGTGAATTATATAAAGTTATCATGGTTTGTTAATTCTTATCTACAGTCAGTATTTGTACGCTTATTGGAGGTACTTGAAGTTAACATTCAATTGCTATTTGGTTCAGTAAATATAATTTAAACACAAGCCAAAATGTTCAAATGATGAAAATTTAATTCAAAATTATATTTTTAAAAGTTATTTATTTTACTTTATATTAATTGGCAAATTGTGTTTCATTCATTAATAGTTAGAGGATTATTTTAGACGAAATTTGAGCGATTCGAAATGGAAAATAATAATTGATTCGAGTCACCAGCGTAGAAATTTAAATTTAAAGACCCTGATTCGTTAGAAAGCGATTATATTCACTGCGTTTAGGAATGATTTGCACCTAATTTTTAAACAAAAATCGTTACCAGATTACGAATTGCAATGGAAATCAAAATCATCTAAAAATTGAATTTCTTATGGCGTATAAAATTTCGCTGCCCTCCTAATAGAGATTATAGAAAATCTACTCTATTCTATTTGGAAGATACAAATCTCTACGCATAATTTTCTTTTCCCAGTCGTATTAAAATTCTCTCTGATCTTGAGGCCCAAACCGTCTCGGTTTGCAGGTTTAGCACTCTTTTCATACCGTTTCGATATTTGAGTTGCTGCAGCTATGTACCCGAAAATGTTTCAGTACAAAAGCATTTCATTCGCCGACGGACGAAACTTTCCAAACAATTTGTCAAATTGCCCTACGGCTCCTCAAAAAGGAATTCCTCCGCTAGGACAATGTAATCGTCGTGGTGAAGTTGCCTTCTTAATCCAAATGGAGAACTACAAAGTACAAATGCAATGAAAATTCTGTGATTAAATCACTTGATTCTGATCCGTGTTTAAAATTTACATTTTTGGATTTTATTATAGCGTGAAATAACCAATTACTTCGAGTATATTAAATGTTAGTCGTCAAAAATTTTGATCGACATAAATATTTTAATATGAACAGAATATGATGGCGCTGGTATCTTATAATCTAAACCGAATAATAATTGCAGATTTAATGAGCGTTCAAATGTGCACGTGTATCGTTTCCGGTAGCCTTGAACAAGATCGATTCCTCTAAGATCATGATCTTCCAGATATTCTCCGTCTCATTTCTTCGTTCGGCCTTTAGCCCAACAAATTTCCTGATAGCCCTGTCAATATGTCTTTCGAGTATCCTCTTAGGATTTCTTGATGTCTCTTGAGAAGCGTTCAATTATTTTATTCGTCTAACTCCGGCTCTTTCTCATCGCCACGTCGCCGGCTCGCTGAGATTATAGCGATTATCACATTTTAGTTAGCCCAGGTGACAGAATTATTTATCACGTGCAATATTAAATTTTTTATGAATGCTGTTTGTCCGCGGTTTATAATTCTAGATAGATAGATCTTTTGCCAAGACACACCTTTCAGATAAGATTATGGCGTATCTTTTTAAGGAATTGAAATTTCATAGCAGCATAGTTTAAATTCTCCATCAAGCGAACCAAATTTTCATGTGCCGAAACCGACTTTCAGTTCTTCCAAATTGACTTTTATATTTTTATGCCATGCGAAAGAATAGTGTGTTTCTTTTGTTTGATTGGATTGATTTTAAGTTCAAAATTTCTCTGGGCTGGCTTTAATTTTGTAATTATTAATATAATTCCTTTGGGAATACTTCATAAAAATAACGCCTAAAGTAGTTTTCTTTAATAAAAAATCTTTTCGGAGTATATTTTTTAAAGTATTTGTAGCGTCTCGAAGATAAAGGTACCTAATTTTCCTTTTCGATCTTGCGTACGTTTACTTCTTCCTCAGGACAAATACTCTGCTTCGTTATAGAGGAAATGTGGCATATGGATAGCCTATATCAGGAATGGGCTAACTTTTTACTAGTCGCGAATCCTTAAGGGGTAATTGCTTCGGCGAGTCGGATTAGAGTTCTTATTGGAAATTAATCGAGAGACTATGTGAGATATTCTTACGATTAGATAAAATTATTAATAAATATTTTTATAACGTAATGATATAATTAAAGGTTTTAAAGGGCCTTCGGTCATAATTTTTGTTTAAAAGTATGAAATTAATCCGTATTAAATTTTTCGGTTCGCTTTCATGATGTCTTCGCGGGCCTCATCTGGCCCGCATGCCGTAATTTGCCCATCTCTGGCCTAAGATGGTTAAATCAGTCACCCAACATATATGAGGGTTCGATTTCCTGTCAAGTACAAAGTTTTTCTTATCTCTCTTGGAATTTAGTGGAATAATTTGTAATTCCACTTGAGGAAATTAAAGTTAATATTATATACTTGTCATTATTGCCTGCATAATAAAAAAGACAATGGGAAGAGAGCCAAATCAATTTTATTCATCTTAATTTTCCTCAATCGTCTACAACTCCTATATCTTGTCTTATAGGATGACGAATTTATCATATCTAGTTCATCTGAGTCTATTCAAACTTATTCGTGGGGATAGTATTGCGCGATTAGAGATTATTACGTAGTTAAAAGCATTTATTAATGAAAGGGATCTAATGGAAATCCGCCTTTAATTATTGTTTCAGACTTTTCCATCTGTTTAAATGAAGTTTAAAGAAATGCTGTTTATATAAATGATTGCTAATATGATCTTAGATGCAACAATTATTAATTCGAGTTTTAGCTTCGACGAAAAAAGTTTTTAATTTATTCTTTATTTTGGAAAATTATTTTATCTATAGATCACTTCATTAAAGCATGCAAAATCACGTAGAGGAAATACTATTTGCATATGTGGAACATATTATTTTTATTTTGATGGCGGATAAGAGATATAGGTCTCATTGGAAGGACTTGAATTAAAAGGTAAAAATTTCGAATTCCTTCCACGTAAGATAAATAAACGAAAAGTTAATAAATAACGGAAAGAAAAACTCTTGTGTGTCTGGTATAGCCATACGTAATGGTATAGTCGAGTATCGGATTATGTATGGAAGAGTCTTGTGAAGTCTTTCCCTCGTGATTTATGCGTCTTTTCAGGCAGTTTTATTATCTTACTCCACTTAAGAATGTACGGGCTCGAACACGCCGTAATTTAAAACTTCATTCCGTCTCCTTGGAAACCTTGCTTCATGTTAGATTAATAACTTTGCATCGGATACCTCCTGGTGACATTTTCTCTCTTTATCTAAATTCATGCAAGTGCATGCATGTGCGTGTATATGTATGTTCCCTGCGTTATTAGTTTGTTTTTAAAGGCATTAAGTTAGTGTACAAATGCATATATTCAGTCTTTAAAGGTGTACATAAAGATTAGGCATTTGCTCTGGCATAAAATATTTCCGAAGTTCATTAGGTTGAGCCTAAAACTTGAAGCAATATCCGTAACTGAAAATATAATTTATATCCATAAATTTTTTTAAAATCACTATGCATTATTAAATTTGTATACTTTCAGTTGTAACATGTACTTCCAACCCATACGTTATCAATAGGAAGTGATGAAAGAAGTCTGAACATGCATTATCAATAATAATACTTCTTAACAATTTCTGCGAGGATGGGGTAAAAAAAGTCTTTTGAAAGTACACACGACAAAGATAGGCTCGATATAAGTAATCTAAAGATAATCTTCCTTTCTCGCACTTCGGATTCAAATCACTCCCCGGAGATCAACACGCCATGGAAACGTCTGTCTTGCCAAACTTCGCCCACTTCGCGTTGAGAGCGAGAGACGGGAAGATGGAGAGAGGAAGGGGCGACGTCATCCTCTTTCTTACACTTGTATTACGTGCGGAGGGGAACGAAATAGGAGGGTGCAGTTTAGAGCGTGGGTTTGCGTGAGGTGGAATAGAGGAAATTGCGCAAAACTGTTGCGGTACTCTTCTCCTACTCTTCCTCATCTTATCCCTCTCTCAAAAGATCTCTAAGGAGAAAAAGGAAGGAACAAAAAATTAAACATCCTCTCTACGGTCTGCGTTTGTGTTTTCCCGTACGTGTCTGGCAAAAACAAAATGCCGGGTTCTCTCGAGTTCTTGTGAACCTTTCTTCGCAATAAGAGGATCCGTTGATTCGTCGAGAATCTCTCATAAAAGAGGGAAGAATTGAAAATAGCGATGGTCTTAGGACGTTTAAGTTAAGTAAAACCGGTGTTAATTGTGACTATGGTAGGTGCGGAATATCGAAAAACATTGAAAATGCGATGGATGAAATTATAAAGACAAAATTCAATAAACTGTCCGCTCAATATTGGGGACTATTGCAGCTCATATACCGTATTCGCCCCAAATAAATAAGATTTCTGTGTAGAAAACTTTTTGCTTTATTAAATACTGATATTTATGCAAATATAGGAAAACTGCCTAACATAATATGTAACCGAAACCGTATTAGGCATTTTTGTTACTTATGAGCAAGGGATTATACACACACACCTAGTAAAAACTTTGTTATCCGGCACGGACGGGGATTTGAGGGTGCCGGATAATCAAATTCTCCGATTATCTGAGCATCTATGTATCTAGGATTCACCAACTGATAACAAAAGCAAAACTAAAATGTTGGATATGTACTAATGTAAACCGTATTTAAACCAACATATACACTGTATTGAGTGTGTATAGGACAAGCAAAACAGGTAAAATGTAATACTATTTTAATAAAAAGATACTGTAATTAACCCTTTCGCACCCAAGGTGCCAATCTGTCGGCATCGCCGAAAACTCTATTTATTTGGTCAAAATGTAGCAGATGCTATCAGTGCCATAACTAGGGCGGGGCAAGCGGAGCATCTGCCCTGGGTGCAACTAAAGAAGAGGCGCAAATATTGTTAATGGGAAGTTGTGCGAGGTTGCATGGCACAATGACAGGGGCGATATCTCGGCTATACTTGTATCAGACATTACACATAGCAAAAACTATAAATTTCAATGATGTTATTGGCGATTTTGCTGCATTGAAATCACGTAGAATAACTCTTTAATATGAAGATATTTATACATTCTGTATTTAAACAACTTATATATGTAATTATGCATGTAATTATATGCATAATTATGTACATTTAAAGTGAGAAATTACATCATTGTTAGTTTATTTTATCTATTAATTGTTCACTCAAAATCCATATGTCAAAGATATTGACATTAGAGTTTTTTATGAAGGGGGCGCATATTTGGTAGCTTGCCCCGGGTGCTAAAATAGCTAGTTACGGCGCTGGATGCTAGCACAAGTACATAATCTCCTGTTTTTAATGAAGATGTAGGTAATTGTTTTAGCAATAGATGTTACTTTATGTCGATCTTTTATTTATTTTCTTACGATATAAGAAAAGCTCCGAAAACTTCCGGTTTGGAAATATGCCGCTTATTAAAGTTTTCCGGATATTTAGGTGCCGGATAACACAGCTTTTACTGTATATATATTTTACGGAAAAAGGAATCCCCATCACCCACTCCCCTGCACCCTGCCGGATCTCCCCCCTGTGGTAGACCTCGATGACTCACATGCCCAATAAACCCACCCTGCAATTCCTTCTCCAGCCCCACCACTAACAACACCTACCCCATAACTTCTCCTACCAACTGCACCACCCGAAATATTTACCTCCTGAGACACCCAATGTCCCACTTTATGTTGACCTCACCAGCAATCTCCTCAACATCCGCATGAACGGCCACTGCAACAGCGTTATTCTTAAACGACCGCTGCCCGTGGCCGTTCATGCGAATAAACACAATCTGAAATTCAATGATTTCTTCACAGTGAGAGCCACTCGCGCTCTCCCCGATAATGCTTCGGCTCCCCAACTCCATCTTCTAAACTCCTTCTCTCCCCCTGACCTCAACCTTTGCTAGCATTTCACTCCTTTTCGGCAATTCCCCCACTCCCTCCGTATCCTCCAATCCCCGACCTTTCCACACTACCCTTCCACCCCCATGCCTCCACCCAGTGTCACTTACTTACATGGATCACCCCCGAAAGCTTGTGTTTTCTGTGTGTTTATACGTGTGTCACTTCGACACCCCTAGCAGCTCGCCAACTTGAAGACGTCTTATTGGTAAGTGCTCACAGGGCTTCCTTATCCCAACAACTTGTTGCCATCCACTTTCTCTATTTACCTTTCCTATTTCGTAAGCATTTATATATATCATAATTCTGTTGGTTTTTCCGTTCCTCCGTCGGAACGCTGCTTTGTTTAGTATTGAGTGAAATCTGAAGTTCAATCGCGATCTTTTTAACATGTTTAACGCTCGACTGTCACGATCTTTAAACGTGTTCCCGACTAGGTAGATGATTGAAATTTGGTAGGAATGCTTAATTCGGATATTACAGGGTAATGACAAAAAACTCCGAATAAAGACTCAGATTTGACTCCAGGAGATAATTTCTATTTTCCATAAGATAACACGTAAAAATCGATTTTTCGACTTCAAGTCTTTTATTCTTTGGCAAATCAAAATAAGAAAGGACTGACCAACGATCTTTGGACTTGGACCGTTTTAAAGAAAAATAAATATTGTTTCTTATTCTTATCGTCACATTTCACCTACGATTTGACATCGCTCGATTATTCGTTTAAATTATATTTATTGGAAAATTTTAAACCTTTTGAACGATATGGTAACTTGCCGATCGTGTCAATGTTAAACCTCGATATTGTAATGTCGTATCAATCCTTATGCTTCGCTCGCATTAGAATTGTACAACAGTTTATATTTGAAAACAAATTTACATATTTCATTTTTACATAATAATTTTTATTAACAATTACGTAATTACATTGTAAAACATCTTTAAACACAATATTTTTTAACTGTGTTGCTTTCTTCATGAGTTTTTGCACCGATTATGTGAATGCTAATGCAGTACATACTACAGCACAGCTATAGAGCTACGTATAACTGATCGTGACTAAATATCGGCTTCTCCTTTTTGTTCCCGGTTTTGTTGTGCTCTTTGACCTTCAGCCTGCCGGTTTTCTTCTCCTGCAGAACGATTACGACAAAATTTACGATTAATAATTCGTTCAACTTAAAGAATATTTTTATTCAAGCTGCGAATATCTTGATATTCACGCTGATTTGCCGGAAAAGTTTCATTTGCACGACGATTACGTTCTTTTTCGCGTAAAACTTCCAGGTGACGTTGGCGATATCTCTGTTGTCTATTCATGGCACTTACCAATTAAAAGGGTCACATTATCTCTAAATTGTTATGGATCGTGGCCCAGCTGCTAGCGTTTTCGTGACACCACCATGCAGAGCGTTACCACGACAGAGTATTCTTCGATTATATTATATAGAGAGATGTGTAAGGAAAGCGTGCTTTGAAGGCTTTAATACGAGAAAGAGAAGGAGAGAGAGGATGAAAGAAAGGAGAGCTACATAGGGGAGAGAGGGAGTGAGAGACAAAATTAAATGTTCCATAAATTAAAAATAGTTTTGGGCATATAAGAATTGTATAGGGTAATGCACTACTTTGTCATACAATTTCTATTCGCCCAAAACTATTTTTACTCTCTGAAACACTCAATTATGTGAATTTTATATTTATTGTTTACTTTTTAGTGCATATAAAATTTGGTTTTATTAATTTTTTATTTCAATTTCATTTTAACATAATACTTAATTCACGCATACGCGTTATATTTAATGGGCAACTACGCTAGTAAATTAATAGTGACACTGACTAAAGCGATAGAAAATTTTGTATATGAAGAATGAATCCTGAATATATGTTATAAGGGAAAATTCAAACTCGCTCCAGAACCCCTCACCCTATAAATCCGAACACGGATAATCGGGGTGTCACTATACTCCCATTTGTACCTGTTTGTTTGTGAATATGCATCTCTAGGTGTGTATGACTTATGTTAATTGTTCTTATTATTTAAAGAATTGGTAGGGTTGTCATATACTATATGCCTTTGTCGATATTTTATATCTTCCATTACTCATTCAGTCATTCCTTACATCCTTTACCAAGCAAGAGACTCGTAGAACCAGAAAATGGCGAAATGATTTTCACGACCGTTGTTTTTATAATAGGCCAATTCCCTCGCAAATATTTCGCATAGATTCCCCTGTAAACAACGCCGATTATACAAATCTCTTCTCTCGCCCTTGCAGTAATTTGTGAAGCCGCGGTAGATTACAATTTTTGCTAAGGTGACGCTATATGTGAATGTGTGCGTGCGTATGCGGGGGCATGTGTTTGTGTGTGTGTGTGTGTGTGTGTGCACGCGCGAGGTGGTTTCCATGTGTGCCAAAAAGCGTGTCTTTGCGTTCGTGAAGATTTACCCTTCTTTATTTGAAGTTGCTCTTCTTGCAGAAGTTTTCCTCTTTCCTTGGATGTCGATATTTTTCTTCTCGGCCTAACCTTAAGCCGCGCAAGAGCAGGGGCGCTGTGCGCGTAAAAATAAATGAATACAGACTTCCGTCCATCCCATCTCACTCCTATAATTTTCTTTCTTTATTTGTGGGAATCGCCATTTCAACGCCCTTAAGTTGGTTTTATTTTGCAAGGGAAAACAAAAGCGACACTTTCTTTGAGGTGGATAATCAGAGGGATGATAAAAGGGCATTCACAAGCAAAAACATAAAACTTTGGACATTGCCCATCCAAGACGGCGGAGGCCGAGAGTCTTTTGTTTTACTTTATGCGGTCACAAAGGACAACGAGTGAAAAAGAGAATTGTATTTTATTGGACGAACAAACTTTTAAAAAAGGCTAGTACAAATTTTAAATATATTTTCATCGTATTAATTATCCCTTATAGAAATATTTATATCGATCGCATACGTTTAGAGCCATTAAACAAGTTAGAGAAAAGCTGCAGAGCAAATTACATAAGCCGCCTTTTTCACCGACTGCTCTCTTTCCAGCGGAGAAAAGAATCGCAGATGCGAAGTATTGTTGGTTGCCTACATTTGTAGCAGCATGCCCTTTTTAGGGATTTTTTCCGACTACTCTCCAACAGCCAAGTCTATATTCACCACATTTTTGCCATGTTTGTTCCTCATATAAACCAATATATTCTGAAAATTTGGGTTCTCCAAGTTGCAGGCCTTCAGAGATATTGCCCGAACAAAACAATTTTTATCGAAAAAAAAGCTCTAAAAATCTAGATTGGAAGAGGAAGAATCGATAAAGATGACGATCTCCTAATCTCTCTTTTTTCCTTCTCTTTTGTGGGATTTTATTCCGCTGACGCCTCTCTAATATAATCCGAGGCTGTATATAATTATTTTGGAAAGTCACGAGATTACATCCAATTTCCCTCTAGTATCACCCGATATCGCTAAAAAAATAGCAAGGATTATATTACAGACAGACTTTTGGACACTTTTTTTAAAACCTACGTCACTCAGTAGGTGCGTGATGACATTGGAGCCATTCCGATTCTTCCGCGTGGGAGACTCGAAAAGCAATAGCCGATCCTCTGCTCGTAACACCCACACTTGGGCCCAAATGTTACCCAAGTTGGTTAGCATATTTTCGCGGGATCAGACTCCATTTTCTCCACACGTTTGGGTGATTTCGGGTGATCCCGGCGGAAATCAGGTCATGTTAAGTCTTCCTTCGGGACCGCGATCAGACGGAGCGTTCGACATTCAGTCGTTAATAAAAAAGAGTTCGATCGGCCTGTTTTTTTAAGCTGGAGATTTTATTTTATTATTCTTTTAAAACTTCCACCGCATCGAATCACCCCCTAAAATTCTTTTGAGAAACTTTTTCGAGAATTCATCGTGTAAAGGACAAGGAAGGGGAGCTGCCTAAACGGCATGGTTCGTTTTAAGTGTAAACTTGTTAAGAAATTCGAATCAGTAAAATTGTTTAAATCGGTGAAAATATAGAATTGAAAAATTATCTTGATGAGAAAAAATTATGTAAGTGACAAAGTAAAAAATCTGATGTGACCACCACATGACTTTCTCCATATCTGTAATATTTCTAAAAATAGCTTACATTATAATAAATATTTTAAGGAACTGCAAGAAAATTTTAGACTTTACGAAGAACAGAAATAAACCATAGCCTTCCTATATTAGATACTAGTAGTTGGTGCTTGCATTCTGCAAGCATATCATCTCAACATAAAAAAACATTCATTTTTCATATTTCATCATTACAAATATTTTTTTAATGTTCTAAATATTTCACCTCCGGAGCGATTTTCGTTTTTCCCTTATGTAAAAGTAATAGATTAAAACAATCCCAAAACTTTGCAATTTTAAGAATTTTATACTTTCTCCATTATAGGGTACTAATGCTACAAGTTTTCTGCCAAATTTTAAAGTTGTAGCACTTCTAGAAGTGAAATAACATTTTTCTAATTGTTTAAATTTTAAACATTTTTAACGGCCGCCACAATATGTTTATGGAGAGATTTAAATGTTTATTTGTGCAAATGCACTACTCTGTACATAACTTGAAAATTTCAGCTTCCTAACTCATACCGTAGTGTCTAAACATTTACCTATTTGTTTAAATTTTGGAATTTTTAACAGCCAAACAAATCAAAATATCAAAATTTGTATAATATCTATTTCGTATTTTTACGAATTCTACCTCTAAAAAACATTTCAGCTCCGTAGCACATTCGGAAATACATAAACCTTGAAAATTTGTTTAAACAATTGCAAATTTTTAGCGGCTGCATTGTTGCACTTTTTCAAGATTTTCGTTTTTTCTAGTCGGTTTTGCACAAAATCCTACCTATGAAAATTTTTCGAATCTCCAGCCCTTCTAGAAGTGCCTAAATATTAGTATCCTCCTATATGTTATATATCATTATCATTATATATCGACGTTTCTTACATAGGAGGATATATATAACATATAGGAGGATACTCATGTCCTGCCCAAACTACAAGAGCTAGAGAGCTGCAAATTTTAACTTTTTTAGATATAATTGAGAAACCTTCAGATAAAATGAGAGTTCTTATCTAAGTGACATGAGTTCGACTCCAGAAATTCCGAAAATGAAATTTTCAGTGTTGCTAGATGGCCGCAATATCTATTAGGAATTATTGTTACTTTTGCTTACAGTGTATTATAGAACTTTTCTCATAACCAACTATAAAAATCTAAAATTTTAAAATTGTAAATTTTAGGGGTTGTTTTAACCCCATTTGAACATTAAAGTTTAATAATTTTTTAGGTACTACGGGATGAGCTAGGAAGCTGCAATTTTCAAATTATTTACAGAACAGTGCATTTGCACAAATAAACATTTCAATCTCTCCATATATATATTGCGGCAACCGTTAAAATGTTTAAATTTTAAACAATTAGAAAAATATTATTTTACTTCTAGAAGTGCTACAACTTTAAAATTTGGCTCAAATGTGTAGCATTAGTACCCCATAATGGAGAAAGTGTAAAATGTTGAAAATTGCAACATTTGGGGATTGTTTTAAACTATTATTTTTACATGTGGGAAAAACGAAAATCGTTGCGGAGGTGAAATCTTTAGAATTAATAGAATATTTGTAATGATGAAATATTTGTCTGAAAAATTAATGTTTTTTCAAGGTGAGATGAAATGCTTGCAGTATGCAAGCACCTTCCACTAGTATGTTATATCCTCCTCCTCCTCTGTAAGAAACGTCGATATATAATGATAGCCACAAAACTCCAACAATTAAGAAAAAGGAGCGTTACTAATACGTAACTAAGGGTCAATTGTTAACAATAGTCTTCGGCAGGTGGCGTGGTGGTGGCAGCTAAAAATATAAGATATCTCTTAAACAATGCATTATATGGAAAAATGCTTCAAACAATGATTGTAGAAAATAAATTTTCTACAACTTTTATTCTGATACATTTTTACATTTATTAAATATTAAAGCAAATATTTCAAAATAACGGATGTGACAAGAGTAAACACTCACTTTTGGTTGACCGATTTTTACAAAAAACTAATCAGTTCTTCTGACTTTAATAAAAATGTTAAATATAAATATAAAATTTCGCGTTGACCTGAGTTTTTGAGTTAGAGCACCCACAAAAAGCTATCACACACAGACAGGGGGTGCCGGTGGTGTAGTGGTTAGGACGCTGGCTGCTAATACTACTGCCTGATGCTTGAAAAAGTCATCGGGTACGAATCCTGCGCAAGTAGGATTATTCCAAGGTCGCCCGGCCCCCTGTTTGTGTGGTTTGAGAAGACCGCGCAAATTCAGCTGTTCCGTCCTTCGGAAGGGACTTTAAGCTGTTGGCCCCCCTGGTGTTCTTCGTAAGAGCAGGCAAATGCCGGCACCGGGTTTCCCTTCTCCCTTCCCCGGCTATTCATTGCACTAGCTCTAAGATACCCACTGTGTGTAGGACTGCGAATCGGCTGGGCTTTCAAATTCAAATTCACAGACATCATCGAGAAAATGGTCAAAACGTATTCAGGGGACCTCAAAACGTGTATTTCCGTTGAAATCTCGAAGTTGATTTTTTCATGAATAAATAATACTACTACTACTACTACTACGTATATGGAGAAAGTAAAAACTAAAAAGGAGAAACCTCCTTATATCCATAAAAATTAATTTTAGGGGCGAAGTAATTATAAAACATTAAATTAGACATAATACAATAGTTCTCAATTATGCACCTTTATCCCACCATCCACTTTGTAAATAAACCTGGGTTCCGCTATGATAAAACAAAACACCCCCATTTTCCAAGGATTTAATTTTTACGTTAATTATTACATTGCAATATTATATTAATCATTAATGAAAATTTGACGGACAATATATATTGCAGTTATTTTGTCGAGAAGAAGGTTTTTGATAATTATTTTCGAAACTGGGCGTCCCATCTAGAGAATCTTTGTGACCTACTGGTTGAGAAATACTGATCTAATAGAAAAATAAGGGGCTACCCTCTGCACTGATCTTCACGCGTCTGTTTCCACATATTATCAATTCCGTATTCAACAAATTATGGTTTATGTTATAATTCGGGCACTTCGCAAGAATAAAAGAGATTCGATATAAGATGGCACAGAAAAGAAAATTCAGAACGTTTTACGAAGACATCGGCGAGGACGTGAAAAATATTACGAATGGAAAAAAGAGCGACATGTGAATCTGAAATAATAATCGATCCAGAGGTGATTCGATCGGATTGGTATGGCAGCGAATAGATTCAAGATAGGGACGAATAAGACTCGCACCGTATTGAAGACGAAGAAGATTTTTCGTTAAACGATAGATGGAGAGAAGAGATCGAACCGAAGAATTCGGTCGATTTGAAACGAGACCTCAAGGGAAGACTGAAGCCATCCGCGGCGGAAGAGAGGTTAATAACGTTCTTTGGTGGGTCAACCGCTCACCATGACAGCCTTCTGGTGCAGGGCGTCGAACACTTCGGTCTTCGCGGAAAGGTTGCGGAGTCGTATCACCGACGGGGTCGGGGGAGAGGTCGAAGGCCTTCGTGGCGAGGCGGATGTCGCGGGACAGAGGGACGAGGAGCATTGCTGCTGCTTCTGGATGTGCTGCTGCTGTTGAATCTGCTGCTCCTGCTGCTCGTGTTCGTCCCCGTTGACGCACGCACCGCCGTTTACCGACATTTCTGACGTTTTGTCGCGCATAATACGAAAACGGAACACTTGGAAAACGTCTCCTCCGCGGTGTCCTCAGACACGACGGAAGTCCATCAGAGGTCCTTGGAGAAAACCTGAATGGGGAAGCGAGAAATAATAAGGGCTCATTAGTTGTGGAATCATTATTGATTACTTACTTATAAAATTGGTTGGGCATATTCTCCTTTGCACAGTAATTTAGTTAGTTTACTTCCAGTGATACATTAGATATTCTTCTCTAGAGAGAGCTGTTTTTTTACGGCGCATCAATCTACCACAATACATAGTCATACTGTTTGCGTTGAAATGGGAGGAAATATTTCTTCCCTTACATTTGCGTAATTGGTCTCAAGATTCATGGAAAACAGTGCAACAGACAGACAAATTTTTTTGTTATTTGATAAAGGCAAAAAAATTCGTTTGTTTTTCGAAGGATTTTATTTGCTTCGGTTCCGAAATAATGATAATTTTCATAATTGTGTTCATTAGAACTATTTGTAACTTTTCTCACGACCCGGGTCAAATACGAGCGCAAAAATTCTTTAGTAACGAGGAAATAAATATTTTCAAACTCTCATTCATTTTTCAACATCGCTTGTTGCAAACTACGTTAAAAAATTTAAGGAGCTTAAATGGATTAAAATATCCCTAAAATTACAATGATAAGAAAACGTACCAAAACAACGCTACGGTATCTATACATTGAATGATTCAAATACGATACTTATGGTTAGTTTTTGGAAAAAATAATTTCGCACAGGAGTACAAAAGAATTTTTACTTTTAAAACCCCTCATAAAATAATTATCTGACCGTTTATACTGACAAAAAGAGCATCATGTCGATGCCCAATTTCTCATTTAATAAAAAATTGAAAGAATTTTCCATTATTATAATTATTATATTTCTCCTGGAAAATGTTACGTAAGTTTTTCTTGAAGTTAAAAAGTAATACATAACTTCACCAGTCAAGTCACAAATTTATTTCTCCAAGTTTTAAACAAAAAAAATCTACCTAAAAATTGCTCTCGAACAATATTACATATATTACATTTTATGTGAAAGTATTGCGTAAAGATTCTTTCACTAGATTTCATTAATAAAAAACAATCACTACTTTTACCAAATAAGTTTGACGAGCAAATTTGAGACCTTTGTGGCTAACATTGTGCATCTTTCATGCGCACTTCTTCGATTAAACTTTGTGGATACTTATTTATTCATAGAATTATGGCGTTACTAAGGTTTTGATTCATCTCGAGTTTCTTTCATTAAAGCAAATGTGACTGAAACCTTAGTAGTAGTTGTGGCGGGCATGAAAGCAACTCGGCGACCTAGAAACGAACTTAGCATTTACCGATTGTTTGACAAAACCTAAACATTAAAAGAAATCTGAATTGAGAAATATGAAATTTCATTTTTCATTGATTTGTAATGGTGAGTTTTTATAAAATAAAACTCTTCATATCGTGACGCATGGACTTTCCCTGTCATTACATGCAATTTTTGTCCCATTAACTCCGCTAATTACATTCCATGAACTTGTTTCACGCTAAACTCTACCCCCATGCCTCCATTTCCTCTGAGATTCGATGTGAATGCGATGTATAATCATTTCTGTAACGAAATCACAAAACGATCCTTATAATGACGCATATGCACGCTAAAATGACAACAACGGCCACAATAACATTTATTTTCGAAAGAAATAACATATCCTCAATTCTTTCCAAACCGATCGTTTTATTTCCATTTAAACATCTATGCAAGTTGTTTTGCCTTTCCGAAAAAGTTATCAGTTGATTAAGAACTTCTTGCCTGCATGCTCAAAACAAAAGCTTGGGAAGTAGGTATTGGAAAAAAACTAATTTGGGTGAGAGTTTTGGATAATATAACTGTACATTTGTGTTGCAAATTTGAGACTTTTTATCATGTTTGAGGGAGTTTTCCATAAAAACTGATCCGTATATTTTTGTAGAGACAATCGCATTTATCGCTTGCCAATGTAGTAGCGTTAAATTAGCGGAAGTGTTCGTTATATAAATACGAATAAGCTTAAATACTAATCGAAAACAATCTATAATCGCGATAATATGGATACATTTTTGGTTGAGGAAGGATATTGGTCAACAACTGGTCAATTTAGAATTTAACTTTTTTGATAAGAACAAAATATTAATATCTTTACTTAATACCCATAAGCATTTATTTTTGCATTTATCATTGTTAAAAATCGATTATTTTAGTATCAGGTATTACTAAGTACCTTATTCCAAACTTTTCTAACCATTAAGTACTTTAATTATCCACGAAATATCGCGTCTATTTAAAACTGTTTTTTGTAATGAAGAAATTATGTTTTTCTCTTGTCTTTTCATTAACTAACTATATCGTGGAAGCTGTAATGCGCTCATTATTTGGAAATGAAGACTATGAAAACAATTTAAATAAATATTATTTTAAAGCAAAGTTTAATTAACAATGTCACATTATGTACAGATTACTAAGCTTACAAATGAAAAGTTGGCAAGCGTACAAGGATTTCATTAAATATCATAACCTAATTCTGTTTGGCTGGCAAACAACCTTTATCAATTCTGCGAAAATCATTAATTCTAAAAATAAACTGGGGCCAATTTACGAGCATCGATATAGCCGTCAAATAACCATACGTAATTCCAAGTCGTCAAATTAAACCGAAGGATACTAAGAACAGTTTTTGATAAAATTTTGGACAGATATGGGAGCGCGAGAAGAAATTAACTTAAAAACAACAGGCGCTCATCGCAATGAAGGAAACATGACTTTTTTTGTTTGATTTGTCAAGGCTTTAACGTCAGAAAGTTAATAAAGTCAAATCCCTAAAATTATTCAGTGCGTATCGATTGCACGGGAGAAAAGCAAACGTTTACGTTTAAATTTTCGGCGATAGCTGCTAAAGCCGCTCGACGATTGAGTTTGTTGTGACTGGATGAATATATCGCTTGTTAATAGTTTGCGATTTTCATCGAGATTTTGTTTTTCCGATCGGATTATCGTTCAACTACCTAGATGCTGCTCATTGTCAGTCTCATATTGATTTGATAAACGCACCCCTTCGTCGCATCATCAATACGAGCTGCTTCATCAATGCCGTAAAGCGAGATGTATGTATCTTGCGTTCGGGAAATACTCGGCAAAATTTCCATGTTTTCACCTCACCTTGACCAAATGTGGATTTTGTTTCGTGCTTGCATACAGCATGTCACTTTTTATGTTCTTTCAAAAACCTTTCTAGTTGGAGATACATTTTCTTATGCTAACAAAGGGAATCGATATTTTTTCCAGCTTTGTATTGTTAAAGATTAAACTAATTTTTATGGCAAAATTAAAAGAAGCAGAATGATGGAAATAAAAAATCGATTATATGAATAAATATAAAGGATTTCATAAAAATTTCCGCAGAGGGTCCTTCTCATACGAATTCAGACAATTTAACTTAGTCGAGATCCAATGTTCCCCTAAAACATTATCTTAGATCTCGCATCAATTACTCAGAAAATATTTATTTATAACAAAAATCGCCTAAAAACTCAGGACATAAATTGTCTCATATTAACTATAAATATGCCCAAAAATGATCGAAAATCCTAGAATGAACAAATAAAACGAGATATCTATATGAGACACTATTTAAAATAATATATTTTTGTACTAATCGCTTAATATGAATATAGTGTCGACCTGGAACCTAATTTTGAAATTGTATGGACTGAGATTTAGTTGATATCAAATCCAAATACAATCACTTGTTGCGCAAAGACAAACTATTCATCGATTGTTTTTAACCTCCCCCTGACAGCCATATATCCGCTCTCGAAAATCGTTTTGAATCGTCGGTGGTATTTGGGTAAAATACTTCTTTTCGGGGATTTTAATTTATCCCTAAACTGGGCTTTAGCGATCGTTGGAATCGGCAATGATCCGCATGATGAGTTTTTAATCGAGCATTTTGTTAACGGACTCAAGCTTTTTCAGTATAATTCATATCCCACACGAAATATGGCAGCGCTGGACCTCATCCTGTCATCTGCTGAAATTAACGAGGTTCCCGTGCGCAGAAACATTTTTAAGTTCTACCACAAGTCACTGGACTGTCCGCTTCCCCTGTCTACCCACCAACGTGCAATGTGGAAGACAGTCAACGTCAGTCCCAAGGACTGTACTCCCTTTTCTATCCTTCCCGCTTTATCTGTTCTCTTCAAACGCATTGTTCATAACAGCTTGTTCTCTTTCACGCTACCATGTATCTCCCTTCATCAGCACGGTTTTCTTCCCGCCAGCTCTTGTCTTTCCAGTCTCACTGTCCTTCATCACCACATTACCTCTGCTTTCGAGGATTCGGTCCAACTAGATGTATACATATATGTTACATTGATTTCGCGAAAGCATTCAACACAGTCAACCACAACTTTCCTATACATAAACTTAAAAGCCGCTTCAATGTCCATGGATCCTTTCTGTCTCTCTTTTCCGACTTCCTGTCTCACCGAACACAGCGTGTCGTCGTTGATGGTGTTACCTCCCCGCCCGCCCATGTGCCATCCGGTGTCCCGCAGGGAAGCGTCCTGGGGCCCCTTCTTTTTCCTTATACATCGACGACATAGTAGACACTCTTGTCTCTAGTGGCTGCAGCATTCTCCTATCCGCGGACGATTGTTAGATTTTTAGGAGAATGACTATGCTCCACCACGAGAGCAACAATTTATTTTGTATGGGTTTCTGGAATCAGAGGAAACATTTCAAGATTCTAGCTCTCTTTTTCCAGATGAATATTTTACTCTGAAATGCTAGTAGCTTATCTGTAGAAGTCAGGATGTCTTCATTCCGCCCTTGCATGCTGGTGTTCACTCTATTCAGATACCTAAATATTTCTGCCAAATATGCTAATTTGGCGCACCAATGTTCACAGCAAAGATATTAACAAAAATCACTGTTTCCCTCTGCATAAAAAAATAGTAACATCTCTTCTTTAAGTTCATACACAGGAGCCAACACTCTTCCCCTTGACAGCCATCTGTGTGTAAAACTAAACATTCGTATTGCGAATCCATAGCATTACAAATCTGTTTGAAGAGGCGGGTCTTTAGAGGTATTGATTTCACAAAATTAACCATTCCGTCAACATGGTCTAATACGGACTTCAAGTCAACTCCTAATGTCTTTACAACAAGGGCTTCCCTATGCAAAAAACAATGAGTAGTTATTGTAGTTGGATTCTGTTGTTTTAAAAGTAAGACAAGTAAGACGAAACCTTTGACAGATCCCAACATGGATGGAGCACCGTCGGTACAAATTCCTGCACAAAATTCCCATGAAATTTCCAAGCTTTCTAAGTAAGAAGTCAAAGTATCGAATATATCTTGACCTCTTGTATGTTCTGGGAGTTCTCTGCAGCACAAAAATTACTAATTATTTCATTGTTATGAATGAAGCGAACAAATGCTAATAGTTGTGCTTTGCCGATAACATCGGTTGACTCGTCAACTTGCAAAGCGAAGTCTGACATTTATGCTTATTAGAAACATTTTCGTCTATGTTAGGTGACATATCTACTAACCTTCTTTGAATTGTATCATTAGAAAGCGGGATTTTGGCAATTTCTTGTTCCGCTTAATCACCGAGCATTGTCCTATCGCACGGCACGCAGGCAAAATAAGTGACTCAGCTAGTGTGGGGCTTCATTTTTTGAGCTATGATTTCTGCTACCTGATAAGAAGCAACTTGTATTCTATCAGACACTTGAACCTTTTTTTCGAAGTAACTCGATTGTTTAGAATGCAGTTCCATCGATTTTTTTTAAATAGTTCAAATCTTTTCCTTCAAGGTGTGCATGTTTTGTGGTGAAATGTCGCTTTAAGTTGTAGGGAACCATAGCTTTGTTCGATAGTTTCTCACCGCACGCAACACGCATTGGAACAGGACAATCTTTATCTCCACGCCAAGAAAAGCCCAGACTCAAATAACTGTCCATATATAGTTGTTTACGCGTCTTCCAAAGGAGTGATACTTTTGGAGTGGATTCAACTTGTCTTAATACTGTGTGTTAGTTTCTTTGTTAAAACTGTGTATATAATCGGCGGAAGAAGCGCAGACTTGCAATATTCTCTTCAAAGTCTCGCGGCACACCGGTTGAGAACCATTGGACTAAATTAATCTGGCTAGACTGATGAAAGTGATAAAATTACTTAAAAATTCCTTTTGGTTAAACTACCTATTTGCCGTCCAAATTGGGTTGCCCTTGGGGGATGTGAAAGATGTTCTCTTGTGTATCAAGACAAGACAAGATGTAATAATTAACCCCGCAAATTGAAGATATAGCATCAAAGCTGACCGTGAGAACTCGTTCGTGTTGCTGCATATAAATGTGAATCCTGCCAGAAAAACTTTTCCGAGTTATACGATACAAGAGAATCAATGAATCAATTGCGAATAAACTTCATGTAATGAAATAGTTTGATATCTGCTCGAACGTGCTTGAACACCAACAGAAAAAAATAATTTCACTTTCGCAAATTATATTTTATGCAAAAATGAACTAAAATCCTAGTACCATCTCGATCATTGATTTTTGAAATGGCTTAATATTACTTTGAATACGGACCTCTATCAATTTAAAACTTCAGATATTATATCTTAGTAAAGTTTACTAGAGTAATATCCTATAAAATGAAGCGCCCCGTTTCTCCATAAATGCGCGATTTTCCGAGATATCCAGATTAAATCAAATTACTCTGTTCTGCATATCCAAATTTAAAGGATTAGATCTTCAAAAATGTTCGCTCTGAGAACATTTAGGATTCCAAGTTATGAGATCATCTGAATATAGGAATCGATAATATCCAATTCTATATTACTCAATTGCGAATCGTTTAAGTCAAACTCAGAATGCTTAGCAGTAGGGAAAAACTCGAACGAATACTATTACAATCAAAATTTTCTTATATAATAAATTGAAGTTTTTTACTCCTTATCTTTGACATAGATAAAATATTTAATATGGAATAATTTGAGTACTTACTAGATGTGTTTTTTATACCTTTCAATTCGTGAATAAAGAGAAAAATCAATTTCATTTATGTGGCAAGTTTTCTATTATTTCACCAATAATTTCTTCCAAGTAATACTGATATGTAATGATATATTATAATCAAAGTAAAACTTTCAATCATTAGTATTGCTTACGCTATTTTTTTAATTAAAAAGCGATATCTCAGAAAATATTTTTTTGAATCTTTTATGCGTCAGTATTACACCTTCATATTTAAAATCAATAACTCTTAAGGATAAATATATTTTTAGTAGCAGGTATACGAAATTAAATATTTCACTTAAATGTAACATACAACTGTTCGGCGAATATTTCTATATTAAAAGCAAAAATGTAGCTATAACTGAGCAATAGTAATCGGATTAATATTCAATTCCGTTGTAATCGCTACATATGCACATAATTTTCTGCAACTTTAAAAAAGTCGCCTAAATTCCCCGCCTAGATGCAATTTATTTATCTAAAACGATCGACCAATCCAAATAAAGGACATTTAAAACGAGACTAAACCTGTCAATTGAAAAAAGAAAAATAGTCCGTTACTTCTAAAAAATATTTACAGATATTACGATCGTACAGCAACGTGTTTCTGTATTTTACGTTTGGATTAAATGAGTTTTTTAAATAAAGATGTATTTAACGGTAATCATCATTTACTTGCATCCATCACGATTAATGTGGTCATCATGCATGAAAACATGATTAATTAGACGTACATGATCTAAAGTAAAGATTAAAACTTAAGTTTCACTTTCCCGTTGAAACTATTTAGTCGATTTTGTTAAGAAACAAGTTGATCCAAATGGAACTTAGGATGCCTACTGTTCACTTAATTATTTATATAATACTTATATTGCCTTTCAGTTGCTCTTTGTGTTCCTAAATTTCATAATTCAGCGTTATAAAATATTAAAAATACATTCGAACGAAAAAAACCAAATGGATCACGAGGATTTGTGTGGAAAAAAACGCATGTATTTACTTGACTACCAAATCAAAGTCCAAAAATAGTCATTGCGATGGTAACTCTCTAGTAATGAGTGATAAAAACTGCAAAAACATCACTATTCATGGAAAATTCGAAGAAATACAATCGATAAGCAAAATTCTACGATAAAAATTAGAATTTCCATTCATTTTCTCAGAGAATAGTACAAATCCCGCTCAGATATTGCAATGCTAAGATATTTTAATGTGTAAGGGAAAATTACCCTGCACGACGGATTTCAGATTTCCCATGTAAATCAAATGGGAAGGATAGTTCCTGGAATCGAACCCGGGACTTTCCATCTTCGAAACAAAAACTATCCTCGGAAGCTCGGCCCATGTAGCAAGAGATTTCCATCAAGTGTCATGAAAATCGGTCAATTGGTTCAAAAGTTAATTGGGGGACGGACAGACAGACACAATGACGAAACTGTAAGCTTATTTCCATTCTGGAAAGTAGGCTAAAATTGACTGAAAATCCGAGTCTATTATTAGGTCAGAAAATAAAATTAGCTGACAGAATATTGAAAGGTAGTTTAAACACCTGAGGTGAAAGGAATAGAATGTATTATTTTTCACACGTAAATTACTTTGTGGCACTGATCATACCAGTCTGTCTTTTTACTTTTCGACAGATTACTTAAAAATCTTTCAAATCAAAAGTTTTATCAAATTATCGGCCTTATATTGATATTTTTTCGGCATTAATTCCGAAAAACAAATACACATGAAATAAACCTGTTTTGGATAACTATCCGAACAAGCTTATTGAACAAACAAACACTACAAATAGCTGAACTTTAGAAACCAATCTTTCAGGAGTTAAAAAAATCTATTGGCAGTGTAAATAAGACCAATCCCGATAGAACTAATCAACAAAACATCTTAATATGTTCGTTATGCACAAAAATTACCAACTTAAAAAGAAAATTCGAAACAGAAGGTTACGGTAGCAAAGAAATTAACGGAGAAATTTTTGTGAGAATAAGAAATAAGACGTTCTTACTGATTTTTAGATGACTCGAAGAAATGTTTAAAAAATCCCCGAAAATCGAGTTTACCCTCCTCGCCGGTTTCCGCCATGTGAACAAAACTATTGCCAACTAATGCACTGCAAAACACGGGATACTCACTTTTCGCACGGAACTGGACAACGCGAAAACGTCGCACTGTCTCCCTTGTCAATCTGTTTCCCAGACTGAAAAGAGGATCGAGAGGAGTAGAAGATTACGGGAAAGGGAGAGAGAGAGAGGGGAGGCGAAGAAATAAAAAGGGAGGGAGGGAGAGATGTTCGTCGGAAAAGCGGAGACTCTCTCGCGGTACGGTGGGGAAGCTGCGATCGTCGCGGCAGCGGCGAAGGAAGTGCTTTGGCGGTCGGAGAGATGCGCCGTGGTCCACGACGCCCACGCTCCTCGACGGAGGGGTGGGTGCCGGTGGAAAGGGGGAGAGAAGGAGAGCAGGGAAGGGGAAGAGGAAGGTGGTGAGGGAGAAGGAGCGAAGGTAGGGAGGGGAAGCCCCTTTTACCCTTGCAGCTCTCTTCTAACCCTTCACCCTCGCCCACGCTTTTTAACCCTTTAGTCCGAAACAACCCTTTCCCATTCCATAGCGTCACATATGTTATCACCACGCTCTCTCTCTATCCTAGACCCGTGTAGGATAAGGGTTGGGGATGAAGGCTGGTTTGTAAAGGAATATAAACTTCCATCTCTAACCTCTGATCCGTTCTAACCCTCTCGAGATCTCGGTAAAGATGAATTTCTATACGGGGACAGACGGGCTTTTGAATGGTGGTCGGTGATTTAGGCGTACGCTGTGATTGCTATCTTTTCTACTTTTTAGATTAAAAAATTAAGTGATGTGATTTTTCATCTGCGAGTTAAATATATAAATCAGGGGTAGACAGACACTTAATTTATGCTGGGAACTATGTTAAGGATTCTTGATGCTGTTTTTGCTCGGGATATTTTTACGTAAGTTTATGCGGGCGGATGGAAATCTTACGTTTTTTTCTTTGATTTATTTGTTTGAGAATTTGACTCGCATGAAATTTCTATATAGAGAAAAACGGGCTTTGAATTGTTGTAGGGGACTTTTGCATACGTTTTGGTTGCTATCGTTTCTACGTTTGAGATTTAAATATAAAATGAAAAAGCGTCGATTTTTCATGTTAGAGTTTATTCCAAAATCACAAGTGGACAAACGCTTAGATAATGCCTGAAACTATTATGAGGGGTTATATATGATTTTTGCTTGCGAGATTTTTATGTAAGATTAGTGAAAGCATTTCCTTCGCTTTTTTCTACGATCTGTACCAGGTCTTTCTGTAAAATTTCACGATAAATATTTGTTTCTGTATATGAAGATGTCTATGTATGTGTTTATATATGTATATGCGCGCGTCAAAATCATTATCCATGTAGCATATATATTGTACTTATTAATGACAAGGGGTAAGGTGGAAGAAGAGACCGACTTTGTCTCAATCTCGCCTCAATAAAGACGTTATTCAATCCAGTTCAATTACGAACTCGGCGCGCAAAGTAAGCCTCTGTCCCCTCTGCCTCTCCCCCTGCAGTTGACGTTATGTCGCTGTTCGGGTTGTTTATTTAGTACCATGCCAGCGTATTGAATCTAAATATGCGACGTACGCCATGTTTTAAACCAAACCTCTTTCCCGTGGCGAATAGTTTTGTCGGCTAAGATGAAAACGTATTCCATCCTTCATTAGCCGCAATCACAATCCGTCTAGGCGTCGAAATATATTTTGACGAAGGAAACAAAAGATCCAGCACGAAAGTTACTGATTTAGGGATAGATTCTTGAAAATGTAAGCAAAATTGAACCATAATATGTATAGGATAGCTTGAAAAAAATTATTCCGGCCGAGAAATCATTTCGAATATGAAGTCTTTATAACAAGAGAAATAAATTAAATAGATTGTTCGACCAGCTTTAAAAAAGATACAAGAATGCGTGCAAAGAACAAAGCATTTCCCTTCTGTGGTATATCGCTGCTCATAGATATCAAAAGCAAAAATGAGGTTGAACCAAGAGCCATAAAATGTTTCAATAAACCAGGTGCGCTGTTTACCTACAAAGCTGCCGTCATCAGCGGCGATTCAATGATAGCAGATTCTAAAAAATTAATTTATCAATTGATTAATAACAATAAGGCAAGCTCGGTAATTTTGTTAATAAACACCAGGGATAATCTTATGCTATACGCAACATTTATCGCAGCAGGAATCGCCTATATTTCATATTACACAAAATTCATATGTAAGATGGCCAGGATAATCTAACTTTAAATATAAAATGTAGGAACCTTTTGACTCAAAATTCTAAACATTAAAGCACGTTTTCGATAAAAACACTATCACATCTGGTGAAAAACGTTTCCAATCCGATCGCATTGCAAGATTATTTTTTTGCGAACTGGGTCAGATTCAATTGAACATACCCTGAACATTAGTCCGTAAGAGACAATTTAATTTCACTCGTTAAGAAGTGGTGGCTTTAATAATTCGATTAGTCGACTTGTTTTTATTACATAGTTTCTTCTTCTTTTACAAGTGTATTGATTTGCGCGATTCTCTTTGACTCCGAAATAATCAACGTTTAAATTAAATTTTTTTGCTGCATACTGATGGGAATTCGGATTAAAGGGCTGCGGATACAACAGCTGGGATACCATTGTCAGCCTCAGATGAAAATTCAAAAAAACAAGAAAAATTAATTTGCTTTTTTTGCGACCGAATGTATCCAAGATTTGCGTTGAATTCAAGATTATTATTACCTATGGGCTTAAATTAAGGATCATATCTAGCAGCCATAATGAATCGAGTATTTAAAATATACTCGGGATATCAGTATTCCTTATTCAGTACTATTACTATATTTTTCAATAAATCAATTTGACAAGCCTTCATTTCGTTTGAAAATGTGTCCCAAATGTCTGTCCCTAATTCGCATTTACTCTTTAGTTGTTGGTTCCTTTCATGGTAAATATATTCTTTCACTTTTGTTTTTTAGATTGTATATTTGTAAAATATCCTTACGTGCATATTATGCAGGCATATAGTAGCAACCACGACAATGTTAAATACTCCTTTAATTTTTATTACTTCCTCTATTTGGAATTTACACTATAATTTCAAAATAGATACGGCAAAGGAATACTTTCGATCCATTTTACTTCTATCCACCGTCTCACGTTTTTTCAAAGCTTTAATGAAAAGGTCAGATTTTATTTTACTCAAAATAAGCATCAATACCCAATTCTTTAAAGAATACATTTATTACCTTTAATGTAAGGCAAGGAAATTGATGGAAAAGGATTCATTGATCCCGAAATCGCGAACGAAATCGGAACTCCATGCTAGACGGTCAACAAGAAAAAAATATGCTCATCAGCATTGCCAACTTTATCCAATGTAGTCGCCACATCGCATTTTCATAGTTCGGGCCTATTGTTCGTAATGCGACTTCTATAGTTTTTTGTTCGCGCTCGTGAAAGAGAACCCTTTTTGGGGAGTCTGCCTTCCTCTTTACCTTCAAAGATCTGTAATCTCTTTTACTCTATCGGATTTTTTATCGATCCGAAGAAATATTCGCTCTTATCAGCTCATTTCCTATTCTATTTCCAGTTTTACAGAGCCTAACCGATGGATTAATTCTTATCTCATTACATTTGGCATCATCTTTCTGATTCGGAATGTCCTTACTTCGCGTGTAAGTTAAAAATTTTACACTTCTATAAACTTTTTAAATCTGCGTCGTCGTACATCACTTTGCCTTCCGTGTGATTCTCCCACTAACGGTGCGACGGATTTGCATTAAACACTGGAAACCTCGTATTATTTTCTCTTCTGTAGGTTTTCATGCAGAATATTTTACGAATAATGTCACGACAATTTACCTTCAATTTACTTCGAGTTGAAAATGGTTCTGCATTTATCTTTAACTAATAACTTTCCGGTTTTTGATCGATTGTCTTTATTTTTTTGGGTGAAATTTTATTTAATTGTTGTTTTACATATCACAAATTGCGATTTCGAAATAAATTTATTTGTTCTTTATTTCGATGTTTCGTTTGAGTATAAATAAATTAAAGGAGAAATGCTTTGGTAAGTTTATACTTTCCTTCTCTGTGAACAATACGCACTATTACACTTCATTAATAACATTCATCAAGCACTTCATAAGCAGGGTAAATTAAATTTATACCAAACTTGGCTAAGTGAAAAGTTTATTCGTTGAATTGATTTTGAAACGGTTGAGAAAATTCCTACGCTAACGAATATTTACCGCGAATATTGGGGACGATACCTTGTTTACTTGGCTATAAATTGCACGTCAAAATGACGAAGTAGCAATTAGCCTTCGTAATTTGCAATCATTTATAAAATTTGTTGCTTATATTCGCGTATATCACGAATAAAAATCTAATCATTCCCAGTTGTCATGAGCATTAATTAATAGTCTTATGGATTTACAGATACATGAATTTACAGACCTGATTATTAATAATTATTATTAACCTTTAAATTTCCATCAAAAATATCGAATTGGTCTAATCAACTAGAATATCGGAATCATAATTCATTTTCTCCCCTTTTAAAACGAACGAGCGTTGCAGACTCGTAAAAAAGTTGTCCTATAATATTCGAAATTCCGAGCAATTCGCCGTAAAATTAATTATATTTTCAGCATTTTTATGAAAATTTTTGCATTCACTTCTTTGAAAAATTACAAAGCGTTTGTATTATCTTTAGACGCTATATGGGGTAGGACTTTTTCTCGTATATAGGCTGATTTCTAAAGGAAACAGCCGTATGAAATGGTCCTGTCTGTGTGTGTGTCCCCTACTAACAACATTTGTATTTATGGACCGATTTTCATAAAATTGGTATGAGGCTCGTGCTGCCATAGCCCACCTCCGGGTTATATTTTATTTGGCGAAGATTGAATTCCGGGTTCGATTCCAGGAACTTTTTATCCTATTTATTTTACATAGGAAGTCTCAAATCCATCGTGCAGAGAGGCTTTCTTTAATGCTTTAAAATATCTTAAAATTGTGATATCGGCGCGAGATTTTTACTATTCTAAGGGAAAAAAATGAAAATTCTAATTCATATCGCAGAATTTAGATAATTGATGGTATTTCTTGAATTTCTACTAAAACATTGCGGTTTTGCGTTTTAAATCGGATTGTTGCCATGGAGACGATTATTACCGAACGACGAGTGAACAAATGAGTTATTATTAATAACTTTTATATTAACTTATATTATATATAAACATATATATATATATATATATGTTTATATATTTTTATTCAAACCCTTGGACATCAGAAAAATTTCTTACCTTTAGCAGGATTCGATCCACCTCACGCCTGTACTGCTCTTCATGAGCCATGGATTAAAACAACTACGCCACGGTGAGCATGAATAGAGTTTGAGAAATTTATCTATATATTTAACGCGAGAATTTGACGCATTCTTAGTGATTTGCGTTGTTGCCGGTTTCGTGTAATTGGGTAAATACCATTGATATGGATAATCTATTCACAAAATTTTAATTAAAAACTTTCCCGTAGAATTTTAAGGGGCATCTCCCTAGTTAGTTAATGAAGTTAATTTTTGAAGAATATATAAACATATCCATATACATATTTCACGTTAAGACTAAAAAGAAAAAATAAAACAAATAAAAATATTTTTTTAAGTAAATAGCTTTTATAAAGCGCACAAAAAGTGTAAAAATATATAAATTTTGTGATTAATAACTTATATAAAACGCACTGAATGAAAAACAAAATAATTTAAATTATTGATAAGACATGTGAACTATTTATTAGAATTGCAACATAACATATACCTATTCAATATCTCTATTATTTCAATAATTTAAATTATTTTGTTTTCCATTCAGTGCGTTTTATATAAGTTATTAATAATGAAATTATTATATTTTTACACTTTTTGTGCGCTTTATAAAATGTATTTACTTAAAAATTTTATTTTTGTTTTATTTTCTTTTCCACTCGACTACCCTTCGGCAATGGACAGTTGATCCATATATATGACGTATAAGCAGTAAAATTGATTAAATTTGTTTATTTAAAAAAATACATCCAAAATATAATGTCAGAAAGAGATTTAGACGTTGCTTTTAGTATTTTAAACCTGATAATACTCTATTAATTTGTTTTCCAATTTTTCTCTATCATTGATAAACTATGAATTACAAATGGTATTTATGGCATGAGAATTCCTTGGAATAACACATATTGAAACATTTCCTGTCAATATAAGCAATCAATTCGAGGCGTCAACGTTGGGAAAACAGCCTGCATTAGTCCTGGTTTGGACTCTTTGTTTGCTTAGAGATGAGCTGTAAAGCAGGCACAGATTTATAGGGTGCGAGGACCCTATGATAGTGGTTTGCGGGGCCCACGACTCGCGAATTCTAAAAACGTGTTTAAATTTTACGGAGACTATCAAATTCTTTATTAATTTATTTCAATTATATATATATATCGCTGAAGAAGGGAATAGGCCCGATAAGCTTGCGTGTGTTTTTTTGTGTTTTTTGTGTTCGTGTGTTCAACGTGTCTTTTCGACGCCCCCCAGCAGTCTGCCAAATTGGTCCCCGACTTGGTAAGTGTCCGCTGGGTTTCCTTCAACACCTTGTTGCCACCCTCATCACTACCTTTTCATTTCCTCAAGTTAATAAATAAATAAATATATATATATACACCCACACACACAATGTAGTGGTTGGGCTTCTGAGGTCTATGTTTATCACAGTTCAAAGTCTTACAGTGGAACTCCAAGAAATAATCATTTTTCCATGATATCCGTCAGTTGAGACTGGTCTGCGCCAAATATAGTTTACGATGATCCTTGTCATCATTTAGGATAATTTGGATCCGGCATTGTGTCTTTTCACTCTCAATTTATGTATTTCTTTTTTCTCTCATAATAATCTCCTGGGTATGCTAACATTAACTCTTGCGACTCTGGACGCGATACAATAAGGCGGTCGCCTAGGTCGTCTTACCATATATCCGCCCCTGCTGTAAAATATACGAAGAACATAATGAATCCTCCATCAATATTCTCTCCGTCATTTTTTTTATAGATGATGAGATATTATACCGTCGAAGGATTTGAAATTCGATGCTCAAAAGGGAAAGCCAATTCCGCGTAATCATAAAACTCATCGGAAACGTTATGGCTGTCCGATTAAACGGCCTAAGAACCCATTGAACAACTATGAAATACGTTGCCTTAGGGATCTAATACCGCGTGCAAGAGCTAGGAAGGAAAAAAAAGAGCGATTCTTGCCATTCTCCCGTTGTTGGAGTCGTCTGAGTAAGCGGTTGTCTCATTACTGATTAAATTTAACGATGAAAAGGAACAGAGATTCTTGAAGAGGTGACCTCCCACCATCCGTCGTATTCGTCGCTCACTTTAACGGATAAGATAACCGGTTTATAAGATTCAGAAAGGATGGTCAACCGATAAGATCGATCAAAAAGCTTTTTAGAAAAAATATTTCCAACGCTCCTTGTGCGTATTTTTAAAAATTTATGAACAGTTATTTAATCTCATTGACTCAAAATAGATTTTGTTCAAGGTGCATGGGTTGAAAGTTATGAATGATTCGGTTGCTTCATGCAATAAAGTGTGCAAGATTTAATTCTGAGGAAGCCATTTCTATAATTTTTCAAATCCTTTTACTCGGAATCATGAAAATTTTGTTAATGAAAATATACCTTTCGAACTATATCTGTAGTTATAAACTACTTCCATATATTTTATACGTAATCATAGCGTATTATGTGTGTGTATATATACGTATAATATGCTAAAAGTCATTGTTATAACCAATCTGCTAAATTGTCTCATATTTTAACTCACATTCCGTGAATAATATTGATTCACCTTGTTTGCCTTTAACCCTTATTTCCAACCTTAGCAGTTTTTAGTGCTCTTAGTTTCAATGTCTTAAAATAATTTTTAAAAGTAGTTAACTGTAGTGAAACATGCTAAAGTGATTTCATAATAGGAGTTTTCACTATTTGTAGAATTTAGGATTCGATGGAACCTATGAAAATTGTCCCACTTATAAATTAGGAAATTGCTAGACAAATGAACGCCTTCGTGCGCGCTCATTAACTGCAACTGCGAATTCCTGCTCCTCTCTGTTCAAATATGTAACTTAGTGGATTAGCTTCAGTTGTTCGATGCATCCCTTTAATTTTAGTTCAGTACGAACGAAAAGGTAATGCAGTGATAAACAATAATAAATTATATCAAAATTTCTTCGTACAGTTGATGTTTTGAACTTACACGCAGAAATTTACAGTAGCCATTTAAATAAAAAATATATCATTAAAACTTTCGATTCTTGAGTGAGATTTTAATCCAGTTGGCATGTCATTAATCCCAAACGATACTAGATTTGCGACACTTGCGAGGCGGTAAAGTGCAAGGAGTTACATTATCGTTAGAATTTCCTTAGGGATGTGAGAATTTTATTCAGAGTACTATTTCTCCGAAAAATAATTGCACAGGAATTTTGCCTCGAGTCGAGGCACGAACATTTTCTAAATGCCGCCAAAGATGAAACTGTTTGTTTGGTGCACATAGAGGCATATATATGAACAAAAATTATAAAGGGAGTTAGAAAGAGACCCTACACTTAGAAGGGGAATCAAACCTGAGTCTTCTAGACCCACATTTACCGTTCTAAACTTTGCCACCCGAATTAAACGACGGTAATGCATATCTGCGTGTGGGAAACTTGTAATTCGTTCCTTTTCTTTACGCGTTTATATAAAGCTTATCCTCGATTTCAATAAAGGTTACCAATTGTAATATCTCCTGAAAAGTATCTCGTGATAATCCGTGAGTGAATGATGAATGTCTACTTTATCGCGTCCTTTGTTAAAGGGGCTGAGAAATTCCGTGGGATTTTTCACTTTTAACTCTATTTTTTGCCGAGGTAATTGCAGTTCGCTACGTTTCTCACCGATGCTCAATAATTTGTCTTCGTAGTTTCAAGGTTATTTAGGGATAAAATTCTAATTTCTTCCATAATTCGTTAAAAATTGTCTGAAATATTTTAAACAGCCGCGGTTTTGTTTCAGGATGGCGGGTGAAAATAAAAGTTTTTATGGGGTCTTCTAGCTTTATTAGGCTTTCCTTATCAGCGAAGCGATAGTAGTGGAACGCCTTAAGGGCACGTCGCTCCCGTCCATCCGTCCGCATGTTTAATCTTCTAAACTACTGGGCGGAATTTAATTAAATGAAGTGCCCTCGATATCCGCCGTTAATTGGTTCCTTAAAAGTATGACGGATATGAAAACTACGGATACGGAGCAGTATATTCGCATGTTATAATGATAATTTGTTCCAGGGAAGTAATTTACTTGAGCACTAAACTCATTTTTCGGGTAAATAAACACCAACAAAGACTAGTTTAACAATAATTTTATTAATTTAAATATACAATGTGCATATACATTTACTCCCTAATTTAAATTGGCATGGAATAAAACACGTAGTAAAAAAATAAATTGGCAGTAGAAAAAAGGATTGTTTGGCAGTAGAAAAAATTAAATGGCAGCAAAATGAATAAACTGGCAGTGTCCAAAAAGCAGTAAAGAAAGCGAAAACTAGCAGTATTTTAAAGCAACATGGAAGTAAAAAAATAAAAAGTCAGTAAAAAAAATTAGATGTTCCTTTGGGGAGGAACGAAAAACACCTCAACCAACTTACCCACCCCGGTGAGGACGAGCAAAATGTTCCCCCATGCAAACATTTTCCAAAACAACAAAAGTAGAACGAAAATCGCCATGGGTGACTTATACTGAAGCTTAGCCATAATTTGGTGTCCCTAAGTGCAATTTCTTTACTGCTGCTTGAATACTGCCAGTTTATCAATTTTACTGCCATTTTATTTTTCTACTGCCAATTTATTTTTTTTGCTTGAGAAATTCTACTGGCAAAATAGTTTTTTACAGCCCAAACAAATTGTAGCGATTTAAATTTATCGAAGCAGCCCTTGCGAAAAATTCAACCTGGCAATTTTCTTCATTTGCCTCGAGATCGTCGAAAATCCTCTTATATTTCTGGCTTATCAAAGTGAAATTCACACTATCTCCCTTAGCTTGCCGATCAGAAATCCATATCAATAATAACTTTTTCATTTTCAGCAAAATATTTTCTCTGATTCTCAAACATTTAATTGTGTCAGGCACTGCTAATTTTGCAACATCTTTATATTTTTGTTTATCAGTTACATTTGTTCTTACTGTTGTAGGCGGTATTCTATGTTCACGTCCGTTATCGGCTGCTCTTTTTCCAGCTAAACCATAAACAATAATTTTAAATTTCGTTTCCAAAATGGGGACTACTCTTTGCCTCTTAGCTTCCTCATTTGACATGGGCACTGAGTTTGTTGCAAAAATAAAGTAAATATGACACAAATCGGCAGAGAACTTGTTTGAGAACCTCTCACTAGGAGTGTTGCTGGTAGACACACTGTTGAGCGATAGGAAGTGACGCAAATTACGCGTGAGACAAGTGACAACATGACGACGGATACGGAACTAATCGTGTTAAATAGTGGAACACAGATACGAGAAACGACGGATTGGGAAGTCGACGGGTATCGAGAACCCACTGTATTAGTGGTGCACTGCATGCTGAAATTAGCAAAAATGCGATTTCCCTTGACGACGAAATATTAACCCGAAAAATACACGGAATTTTCGTGTTAAAAACGAATCTGTAGACCGATTCGACACCTATTTAAAAATTGATGGAAGGAAACTGAATTTAATTTAGGCGTTGTTTGGTATAAATCCCATATTTGTACTACGATTCTAAGTAATTTTAAAATGAGATTGAAAGCAATGCGGTGTAGGGTCAAAGACAGCGTTACACATGGAGATCGTGAGTATGATCATTGTTGATGATGATCACCATTACGTTTTTTTGTTATGTTGATAGATAAAGTTACTATCTGTAAATAAGCATTGCGTCGGACATTACTGTTTATATGAGGGATGTATTCATTATTTCCCTTTAACTGGAAATGATAATTTAATTTAAATTCTGCTGTTTCGAATTTTTTTGGAAAAATGTGACCTTCCGAAGCCGTTACATATTTATATACATTTTCCCTTAGATCCCACTTAAAACGTCGCTTTTTATTTCCGGGAGGGTTACAAAAATAACTTTAATCGAGCTACATTTTAACCAATCTCCTGGTGTATTTTTAGCCAGGTTCGATATTTTAATTTTTCTTCTCAGCACAAAAGACAATCATTGAAAGAGACATGGGAGATGATATCGTTAGCCGCTCAAAAATCCTTTCGTTACAGCCACCCCTAATTCCTCGCGCCTCCCCCTTCATACGCTCCTCTCACCACCCACTTCCCTCGCCCACGCATGCAGACTGTTCTCTTCTCAGCTAATTAGCTCCATATGGTCTTGTCTACGGTATGATTTTTTTAGATTTCGAAAAATATCTTTACGAGTTGAAAATTTTTTAAAATTTCGAACCGTTCCACATACAAGCGCTATGATATTATGCTATTTCGAACGATGCTCGAGAAGCGTGTTATTTTTCACTATTTAGACCGCAGATGGAATATGCCTTCAGTATATGGAACCCGTATGAGAAGGGTCATATAATTCAGTACAGCGGGTAGCAGCCAGATTCTTTATACAAAAGTACGAAAATATGGAAAGCGTCACATCATTATTGAAGGACTTAAAATGGAGATCTCTGAAAGGCCGTATAAAGCGCTCAAGGTTAAGGCTCCTAGAGAAATACAGATCAAAATGTCTAGCATTGGGAATAATTGAGGCTTCAACGTATATACTTGGTAGAAACGATCATGGCGATAAGATACGTGTGATCGATTGTAGGACAGAACGTTATAAAGGTTCATTCTTTCCGAGAACAATACGAGACCATGACAGGAAAGACAAATCTGCGAATAATAACTGCTAGGTAGGCCTTGATGCAGTGCACCACCTGTCACCCACCATACTGATGAACTGCAGGGTAACATGTAGATGTATGGTAGAGACAACAATAACAAGAGCAAATGTTTTCCATGAGGTGATTTTAGTTCGATTTGGGGACATAGAGCTTTTTTCTCTAATCAAGGACATATTTCCGGAGTTACAACGCGCGAGTCATCCATTTCTATTTTAAAGTGCGCGTTCTTTCGTTAATTTACAGAAAAATCAAATTTAATCTCAGAAAGATTGCATCGAAATGGATGGCGCCATCGTTTTCAGCGATGAAAATGGGTGCGCAGGTTGAAATGTTTGCGCACCGCTTATCTAGAACAGGGCCCCTCAAACCGGCGCCCTTCATAGAATTCCTTGGCGCCCGCTACTAGGGCTATGGCAAGTCATTTGCTGGAGAGGTGCAGTTAGATACGATCGGATAACATTTTATACGGAATTCGTTTTTCAGCTGAGTTTGTGATATTTCGCTACAGAGTAGCTAATTTAATGCCATAGGCAAACTCAATATTTAAAATTGTTAAGAGAAGAAAGAAATAATGTAACGTTTTACATTCAGTATTTCAATGCTATATACTATGTTGATTCTCCTACTCCCGCATCGTCCATCCGAATGACACTCCCCACCGTCAGTTGGTAGTTAGCGGTCGCAAGGTCAGTGAAAAACACGGTTTGGGGAAAGGAGAATCTGGCTCACTAATTTTATACTAAAAAGAAGATAATTTAACCTATTATTTATCATCTAGAAAGAATTGGTAAATATATTTATGAAATATATTTTTGAATTTTAACTAAGAATTCATTCCGCTTCGTATTTTTTGTAGTTTACTTTTTCTTAATTTTACGATTTTTTAAAAATTTCATTTCATTTTATTATTTTAAATTAGAGGCAAATATCATAGCAAAGGATCAAGGAACATATTTCTTCAACTCCGACTGGAAGGAGCAATTTATCTTCGTAGATATAAACGGCAATTTTATGTGCTTATTGTGTTCTGGGAGTGTCAGTACCAAAGAAAAGTAATATTGAAAGACATTTTTTGAGTATTCATATAAATTTCAACAATGACTTGCCTGTTAATTCAGCAATTCTAAAGAAAAAATACAAGAATTGAAACGTAATTTAACCGTACAACAAGCTCTTTTCGTAAAGCCTTGTGTAGAGTATAAAAACATAACTATTGCGTCATTCAAAATTGCTCGTGTTGGCTAAACGAATGAAACCATTCTAAAACGGCGAAATAGTCAAAGAGGCAATGCTGTCTGCAGCTGAATCGCTTTTCGATCGGTTTAAGAAGAAAAGTGAAATAACTGCTTTCATCTGCAAAATCCCCCTTTCGAGCTCAACTATTTCGAGGAGAGAAGAAAACATTTCCAGGAATTTAGAATCGCTTTTGATTTAGGATTTAGAACTATGTGAATGTTTTTCGCTGCAACCAGATTTATCCACGGATGTTACGGATATCGATCATTTGGCAATTTTTGTAAAAATGGTTTTTGAGGATTTCGCCGTAAAGGAAGAATTCCTGAAAATACTCCCTCTTCCATGGCGATCGTGAGGAGAAGATATTTTCGGTGTTTTTAAGGGTTACACACAGAAAAATAATATCCCTCTCCAAAACTTAGTGGCCATTACAACCGATGGAGTTGCCTCAATGGTTGGATGTAAGAACGAGTTTCTCGCTTTGTGTCACAAAGAGAATTCTTTCCCTAAGTTTTTGTCGTATCATTGTATCATTCATCAAGAGGCACTGTGTGCAAAAGTCTTGAAATTTCTACATGTAATGCCGTTAAGCATATATGTCTTCTTCCTGTATCAAAAATTCATTGTAAAACGATTCGACCGAGGAACGTCTACTGATTTAAATTCTTATTTAGTTTATTTATTTTTATTTATTTATTTCCATGCGGCCCCTAAACAGCCGTAATCGGCCTTTTACAAGGGGCTCATTAACATAATAACAAGGACTAACACAAACATCCATGCCCTAGGTGAAGAAAAACCCACCTAGGCGGGATTCGAACCCGCGACCTTCGGATTGGCAGGCGAGGACGTTACCCTGCCACCACCGAGGCCGCAATCCCCTCACAAAAATTACAGTACATGAATTTGATTTACATTCCTTTATTATTCTCTCATACTGGACACTATTCTACTGTCCAAGGTTGAAATATTAAGTTACTTTCTACATCTTTGCCAACATACACCAATTCGCTATCATACGCGCTGTTAAGTAATGTCTCTACGTAAAAGTACTTCTTAATCGCGCACTCTTCGGTGAAGTTACGATTAATTTTAACGTACGCTGACGAGTATCGGAGTTGATCATGTGCAAAGGGCTTTTCTTCGGGATATGAGGAGAATAAATGGTATGGGACTTGTCGCTAACCATTAATGTCATACTGCCATCACAGTATACTCCTGATTAAGTCATCGGCTATTTCGAATGGGCTATAAGACTTAGTTGACCAATCATCTTTAGCTTCAAGGTCAAGCAAAAAGCCATGGAAACGAGCAAAACGAGTGGGCAGGACGAAATCGGATGTGAATTTTATGAAGTGTATACGCATGCGTCGCCTGTTGCCTAAGCCTATTACTAGGTCTAGGAAAAAAACCCAAGGTTTTCAAGAGTCCTCCATTTATGAAAGAAACCCGTAGAATTAATGTATGAGTTTCAGGGATATTCGTGTATATCGAAAGAAGTTTATCTGTAAAATATGCAGTAATTCCGTTTAGAGATTTCGAGAAATGATTTGATATCTCGGGAACAAAAAATGAGGTATGTATCGGTATGGAAATGTTACGCCAACTGATAGTTTCAAGTTTATTTTCACATTATTTCGATTACCAAGGTAAAAATTGGGAAATCGGGTCTTTCGCCAGTTATTTAAATATGTCTTTAAAATAATTTTGGATCGAAATCCTAATAGTTTGCAGAATATTTTGCTGAAAATTTTTAAAAATTTGAGTAAAATAAAATCTTATGTTTGTTGAAATAGTTAACTTCTGGTTTTAATTTATCACTATTTTCGTTACCTACATTAATTAAGTGATATAGAATAAAAATAAATTACTCCTTTCTAGTTGCATTAAATTAGCATTCCTTCTTTTGAAATGTCATGCAACATAATTAAAACATCGTTTCTCGCTGAAAATCAGCTGATTGGGCTCATCACATCAAAGCCCGTCCTACGAATTGGTTTATTTTCAATTCTAATGATGAAGCCAAATCACTGATATTTAAAGTATTTTTGGGTTACGTTGCATATATTTCTTAAAAAGAATCACAAGATTCTCTACTGAGTGATAAAAAATATAAAAATGTAGAACCGTATTTAGCTTTCGAAAATAAAATATCCTTCATTCAATGAATTCCTTCCACAGATCTCGACGCGACCAACGATTAGCATTTACAGTCCGTGGTATGGCTGCAAATCGCGGTATATAAATAAACACATACATATCTTATTTCAGCGTCTGCACCGATGTTAAGGAAAAATTAAGCAATTTTCCGTAAATGACTCTAAATTTTAATATTGAATAATTTTTTTTCATAGCTTAAAATATTTCCTTAAAATTACGTATTAGAGTGACCTTTGTTGTTTTATATCATTTTCATAAATGCGCCTCATGAATTACCGAGGAATTTTCCACCTCCTCTCATGCTAAAGGTACCAGAAAGACGATTTCAAATTAGCGGTCAGGAGAAACTTTGTTCATCACCCTCCCAATTCGCCACTTTATGTAATCTCCTATTTAATCCCTTTACGCCCAGCTCTCTATATCGCTCCCGCCCTCAAACTGACCGTTGCTACGCGCCCCGCGTTAGCAGTGTTTTGTTTCGTTCTCCCGAAATCTCGGCGAACGACCCTCCCAAACGACCCACGCTGCCGCAGAGCATTCATCTTCCAGACCTCTTAATCGCCGTTTCTCCTCGAACAACGAGCCCGCATGCTTCCACGCAACTATCCGAACAAACAAATGACTTAAGGCATTCCGTTTTCCGTTGGGGAAGAGACCTTGGAAGAAAACGAAACATTTGCGGCGGGGACGGGAAAGTTTGCCGCTCGATATCTTTCTTGTTGTTTCGTTGTTTCATTGTCGCGGGACATTGGTTTATTTCGATGTGTTTTTTGGTGAAAAACGCGCATTTCCGATCATTTTTCGAATTTCTTGAACCTGTTAAGGTTTAAATAGCGAATTTTTTAAAGAACTACTAATTTTTCCAGCCATTTCTCCCATGGTGGATGCAATTATGAGTATAAAATTTATTAGAAGTTATAAAATGTTGAGTAAACGGGAAGCCTGTGTACATTCCTACTTGTATTAATGCTATCTGTATTAATAAAAGCCTTGCTCTGTGCCTAACGCTAATGTCACCAATGACATTTTTACGCGTTTTTAACAAACTTCCCGATTAGGTGGAAGGTTGAAATTCTGCAGGAATGTTTGATTCAGATATAAAAATTAAATCACGAAAGAAAAATACGAAAAAAGACCCGGGTTCGACTTCAGAGGGGCGATATCCATTTCCCGTAAGATAACACGTAAAAAGCGACTTTTTAAAGTGAAGGCTTTTATTCTTTTAGAAATTCAAATTAGAAAGTATTGACGTACGATCTTCAAATTTGAACTATATTTTAGGAAAATTAATGATGTTTCTTATTCTATTCATCTTTTTCCGCCTACCGTTCGAAATCTGCCATATTAAACATTTAAATCACATATTTTGGGAAAATATCGGCTTTTAAACGGGATGTTGTCTTGCCGACCACATCATTGTTAAACTTCGAGAATCAATTGTTGTCACAAACTGCATACGTGTAATATATACGAGTTTATATATTTCCTTAAATTATCGTAGGTTTTTTCGCTAAATTACGTAATACTAATGGGACTGGGATTTAGTTAGGTTTCTTTTGCTTATATAAACGACTATATAGATATAGAGTAAGAGAAGGGGGATGTGGGGAGGGAGATCGGAGGGAAGGGATATAGAATGGAGGATACATAGAGATTAAGGGAGGTATAGAATTTGAAAAGGACGGGAGGCAAGAGATAAAGAGGGAGACGGAGAAAAAGAGGGAGAGCTATGGATTGGGACAGGAGGTAATGAGAGAGGGGGGAGGTGGGAGAAAAGAGTGGCAGAGAGAGGGAGGGAGAGAAAGAGAGAGAGAGAGAGAGAAGGAAAAAGAGAGGAAGGGAGAGAGATAGAGGGAGGGAGACAGAGGGAGGGGGAGAGGGACGGCGAGAGGGAGGGAGGGAATATTATTATTTATTTATTATTATTATTACTTCATTTTTGACAAGGGGCTCATCATTGGAGAAAACAAGAATGAGAAAGAAATTCTCCTGAATCTCTATTTTGGCAAATTTTATACCGACCCTTACTCAATAATTACAACTGTTATTGATCCTTTCTATGTTCCCATTGAATTTCAACTGATAATTACACTAGAAAAATAAACTAATTTTGAGATTATCCATAATAATGAGTTACGATTACTTAAGATGTATGGTTTCAGTAGGATTACCAGTCTTACGACGGGTTTTTGAATCATATAGTAACTGACACCCGTCATATGACAGGAAATACACTAGTGTAATAAATAATGTTTTTCAGCTCTGGACTCGTCATGGCAGTTGGTATTTTCCATAGTTAAAAACAAGAGAATTTTCCCTATTTTTGTATTAATAACATTTGTTTGTGATAATTTGAAATGGATTTGAATTGTTTTTATATGAACCTCAGCCTTTCAGCTTTTAAACGTTTTATATCCCGAGCTCCTATCTTAATCTTCACTAGTTTAAAAATGGAAATTTATATTGCCCTGCGCCGATTTCATGCTACTTATGGGTATAGAAATTAAACAAAGGGGTCGGAAAGACTCCAATTACTCCCTAGCGACTATTTTATATCTATCAAATTTTTACCGTGTTTATCTTTTATATAGCATAATTTTTTCTAAAACTTTAGCTTATCCAGATTTCAGAATTCTGGAGATATTGTCCACATAGACGGACTGAAAACTGAATACGTAAGCGATTCTTTTTAGAGAAAAAAGTGCTAAAAAGGAATCAAAGGGAATCGCACTTATTTTTTGAGGTGACCGTCGTTCTCTCCATCACACACACACACAGCATATGTATACACGCACACATACGCCTGAACAAATCTGGCAAAATCTAGGAATCACTTCTAAAATCCAGAGGCCAGGGTAGATTTTAATTTATTACCTGTTCAGTAACACTACTGAATTATTTAATTATAACAGAAAAATATTGTCACTACTGTGCAATTTTTAGTCGTCGATGGTGAACGGGCGTCCGAATTTGTCTAGCCCTGCATATCTGTACATAAACGGTCCCCTTGAATGTATTTATAGATCCAAAACTTTCCACCATTCTCCCGCTCTCTCCCACCGCTAAAAAAGTTCCTCTGATTTCCCGCGTTTTTCAATCGGATCACGATAAACGCAACACGCCTGTCCCTCTTCACCCCTTGTTTCCTCCGATCGGGGACTCCCATTGCTCGGTTCGCGGAGAGAAAGGGAGAAGGAGATGGTGGGGGAAGGAGAGGGTGGGAGAAACGCTACGATTTCTCCGCTGCCGGTGGAATGGCGGTGGCGTACGTGCGAGGGCGTGGACGACGGTTTTAGAGGAGAGGCGCGAGAGAGAGGAAGGGGAGGAGTGTTTTAAGGAGGGGAGCGGAGGGATCCAGGGTTTGGACGGAGTAAGATAGACGTGTTTGCATTCCTTCATCCACTCGTGGGAAATCTGTTCCCGCGAGTCTTACTATCATCCCTCTTTCTCTCCCTCCTCCTCGCTTTTATTCCTCTCCTTCCCTTCGCCCCGATAAATTTCACCCCTTCGCTTTCTTATTACTCCTCTTCTCCCACCGTTTTTCTTCTCTATTACCCTCTTTACCTTCTCTTTTTATCACTTCCCTGCCTTAACTAATACCAAAGAAACAGTTTAAATTCGGCCTTCTTTTTCAAGTTTTTATTGTTTCATCTTCAGTTAGTGTTCACGGAATCTCGTCAATCAGTTCCACAACTTTAATTTGGACGTCAAGAACGAATCGTGACACAAACACAGCTGTAAACACCTTATATACTTAGCCATTATTGTATCTTATTACTTTCTTATATGCGTGGTAGTTATATCGTGTTATAATCGCGAAATTCGATTGAGATTTTGACGGAAATGTACGTTTTAGATGTTCCCGAGTCCGAGTAAGTAGTTTTCACCATTCTGTCTGTCTGTGCGCGGTTCTAGAGGCCAAGCGGTGCAACAAAATGAAATGCTATTTCGTATTTAGGCATACTATTATCCAGAATAAGAACAATGAAGAGATGATTATTATTGCAATATAATGAAGGGTAGTTTATTCCTTTTGATTTTGTCAAGATAACGTTTTATTAAAAAATGGCTCGGACGATTTTTATTAAAATTCACTCAGTTATAGAGAATGGTGTCATAAATAATACCGTGTAAGTTATAATTCTCCAAAAATAACTATATTTTGTCCATGGGCATTATAATATATCGATTTTTACGCCCAGCTCCCCCGTTCTCTCAAGTACCTTTGCTAGCAATAATGCTTCACTGCTTGTGTGGCTTCGTAATACTTTTTATTTGTGTATGGTCGAGATATTTATCAAGTTTGATTCTCACATATTTGAGGTTATCAATATATTAATACCATTTAGGTGCATAAGACATTTCCCGCGTCTTTGTTGTTTTTGTAGCAGGAGTTCCTTCCAGTCAGGAAAGAGTGTTGTGAGACCAGATAGATAGGTAGTATATGAGAAAGTTTATGCAATACATAATTGTACTGATTTAAAAAATGTAATGCGCATCATAGAATCTAGCGTGGAATTGACAGGAATGTATAATGGGATTATTTAAATAGCAGTTAATCTTTATTGTAGATGGTACTTCAAGTTTATTTTTAGAACAAACTCGATATTTGGTATATTTTTTATTTATCTGAATATTGTTGAAGTTTTATCTCAGTTTGTTTACCGGTAATCATCGTTTTACCTATCATTTCCTCAATGTTTCCCATATTTACGTATACCTGTAAGATTTTACTCGACTTGATATTTAAATTTTTTCTACTTTTTTATATATCTTATAACATTACTATGTATTTTACACCCCTTAGAAATGTTCGAATAGTCTACATTTTCTCCGCCAGAATAAGCATATGGAAAGATTAAACATTTGGAAACGATATTTTGAGGAAATGTTTAGGGTAAAGGAATAAAATTTTCAAGGCTCGCAAGATCTAGAATGTATTTAAAAATTTTAGGGGACTTGATTCGCATTTCCCCGAAAGAACTCGTTACCAATTTTCGCTTGAATGAGTGTAATTCTATTTGTTTCTTCTCCTTCCAACCCTGCCCCTTCCTCGCCTCCCTCCTCAGAAATTCCTCCTCTTCACCTCACCGTAAAACGAATTAACTTTCTCTTAAAATTTCTCACATTTCCATTCACGCCTCCCGTCATCTACCTCCGGATCCCTGAATCCGATAAATTTTCATCATTTCCGCAAATGCCCGACGAGTTTTAATTTGCTCCATATCATCATTTTCCTTTTTGATCCAACATGTTTTCAAGCTCTGACGTTCGTGTATTTTTAGAGAGTTGCATTTTCTTCTGGTCTCCTATAGCCGGGTAAATCTTTTACTCGAGCTTTTCACCGTTGTAAGAACCTCCATTTATCGACTTATATCCGATTTCTCCCGCTTTGAACATTTTTCCTTTTTTGCGGTTGAGTGTTAGGAGGATAGGCTAAACTGAAACGAAACCGTCACTCGGAGGGATAATCCCGCATTCACAATCTGTAAAGAGTTTATCTAGTAGGCAGAGTGCCTCTTTCCTTCCTATTCCCTTCTTATTTTCGTCACTTATCCTACAAAAAAGTGAAAGATGGTTCGCTCCTTTTGAGTGGATTTGTATAGGCGTCTTTGCAAGATGTTCGATTCCAAGAAGATAGTTCATCGTCGAGTCCCCTATTATGGCCGAACGGATAAATGACGGCCCCGGAAGCTGTGGATTTATTTGCTTTTGTGTTCTTTAAAGTAATAACACGCCTCTAGAATTTAAGATTATTTTAAAATCATCGCAGATTACTTTGGAATCGATTCATCAACAGCTACCTCGTGTCCCTTATCCTCTCACATTCCCTCTCATTTCCTATTTTTCTCTCATTCTCTTTTTTATTCTCTTTTATTCTCTGTCTCTCTCATTCTTATTCTCTTTCTCATTCTCTTTGTCATTCTCTTTAATTCTCTCTCTTTAGAGATTAATGTAAGAAGAGAGTATATAGTCCCTTATGTTTTGCCCTTTGTCAGTTTGTCTCTCATTCTCTCATCGTCTTTATCTTCTCACTCTCATTCTTTCTCTCATCCTCAATTCCATTATATCTCTAGTTACTTATTTTTTCTTATCTCTCATACATATTTACTACTTGCGTGCAATTCAAAACTGTATCCATCTCTCTTCCTCCTTCACCTCCACGTGTTTTTCTTATTCGCATCCTTCCTGTCTATTTCCTTATTTTCCTCGCCCGAAATGCTTATTCTCTCTCCCTAAAAATTGTTTGCTGTGCATTTTTTCCCTCCCCTATCTCGACAAATCATCAACTCTCTTCCGTCTAACCCGTCTCACTCACACTCTCCATCTCTCTCTCTCTCTCTCTCTTTCCCACCTTATATATATATATATATATATATATATATATATATATATATATATATATATATCTTTCCTATTACGCGATATTTATCCCACCTTTTTCACCTCCCCACTTGACCGTCCAGAAACGTATCTCTCCACCCTTCTCAACCACTCGCGCAGACAAACTCTTCCACTTTTCCCCAAACATCCGCAACTGATTCGGTTTTCTCTCTCGCTGCATCCAACCTTTCTCCCCTTCATTCCCATCCTCCTTTTCTCCTCCAAGGATCAATCCCGCGAAAATTCTCCTCCTTCCCTTTCCGTGCGATGAGGATCCTTTCTCGCGGTTGCTTCCCTCTCTCCCCACTCCTTCCGCATCCCACCTCGTCCTTATCTCCCTTTACTCACTGTCCCCTTTCCCCACGAAACTAATCTTCCCTTTTAAACATTCCCCTCCTCCTCACAACAACACCATCCCGCTTTCTCCTTTCAGTAAAAAAATAAGATCATTTTATCCACTTTCACTTCTCCCGCTGTCTTCTTTCTCTCCGTATCCCTCTTTTTCTCTCTCGCCAACAACTCCCTCATCTGCCGTGCCTTCTACCGTTTTCTTCTCCCTGTTCCCTCTTCGGGTACCTAATTTTAGTGGAGGGTTCTCAAACACGCGACCCGCGAAGTAAGGTACTTTGTATCCCAAATTCCAACGTATTTATAATAGAATATTTGTAAACACTCTATGAAATTTAAGAAATGTACTAAATCAACACCTCCAAAATCTCAGCATATTATTTTTTATTTCCATTTAAAACAGTCCACGCTGTTGGGATACAGTAATTTTTAATGGAATGCGGTCCGCGGATATAGAGCAGTGCCATTATGTGACTCACGCGTAATATGAGATTGAGACCCCCTGCTCTTCAAAGCCAAAATTTCATGGAGCCCGAATAGATAATTTGAAAAATTATATATATATATATATATATATCAGAATGAATGCATAAACAATTGGCCTAAGTGTTACGATAAAACTTATGAATACATCCAATTACAGTGAATGCTTTAATAAAATACTTTAACTATACCTCAGTTCTTCAGCATTAAACAATTTCATATTGTTTAGTCAATCTTTAAACTTTCTTCCACCTACATACAGAGGGCCAAAATAAAGACTGGGCCGCATGTGGCTGAGGGACGCCTGTTTCGTTCTCCCTGTTTTTAATCCGTTCCTGCTTCATTTTCACTCTTTCCCAATAAGTTACCCTCCGTTCTTACCCTACGTTATTTCTTTTCATTCAATGCACCGTTATTTTTTCGTAAATTCTCAATTCTTCTTTTGTTCTTACTTTATTTCTCTTTCATTTACACCCAGTTAAATTTTCTCTTTTTTACGATTTTCGGTCCTCCCTCGCTAATCCTCCCTTAATCCTTCGTTTATGCTCCTTTGTTCTTCTTTGACTACTAAGTTACTCCTCTGTCATTCCTTCGGTTCTTCCGCTTAACATCTATGTTACTTCTCTATTATTTCTTCGTTGCTACCGCGTCACACCTACGATACTGCTACGTTAATCCTTTGCTACCTTTCCGTTGCATCTACGTTATTCCTCCTCACTCCTGCGTTGCTTTTCCCCTAGTTCTCAATTACAGCTTCGTCACTCCTGCGCTACTACTTTGTTAGTATTCCATTACTACATTCCAGCTTATTTGACTATGCCATCTTCTCTAGTAATTTCTCCTTTCCCTTCATCTTTACTTTCTTCGGTCTTTTCCTTCCGCCCTACCTCTTCCCTCTCCAAATCTTTTCCCCACTTCTCCGTCCCATGCCTTTCCGTTGCTCATAAACCTGGAATCCCACCCTCACACTCCCCTATCATACACCGACTCCTCCTTTAGTCCCTTAAACCAGATTTTCGGAGCTTTCGCTGCGATTCGCACGTGAGGGGAGAAAGGGTGCTTTCCAGGTGGGCGTATCCTTTAAAAGTTTAGTGTTTGCTTTTTTTCGCTCTCTCTCTCTCTCTCTTCCTCTTCCTCTCTTGAGAATATCCCTCCCTCTCTCTTCCTCGGGACGTGCTCTTCCTACTCAATCTCTTCGGTCTGATAGGTAGAGTGAGGGGTGTGTCTGGATTTCCGTTCTTATTTTTCATTCCCTCTTCTCGGAAAGGGAGGAAATAAAAATACGTCGAGCCCGTGGTAAGTTCTTCAAACACTTTTGGTGCGAATGTGACCGAGATGATGATCGAGAGGCTTTTTTTATTATAATTCTAGCTTTCGCTTTCCTTCCGACTGTATTTAGGTTTAGAAGTTGACGGATTTGTCACAGCACACTGCTCTAGTCAAAGTACACCTCTAATTCTAAGTTGATATTTCGGCTATATCGTGGGGTTGCATGATTCTTAGGGAGGGTGCCTTTTCTACGCGGACGAATATATTTTGCGTAATGAGTTCTATTCAAATTCGCAGTTCGTATTTTAAAATTTTTTATAGTCGGATTTAATGATTTAAACGTTTAATTTTCGATAATTTAGGGCAGTGTTGCCTATAATTTTCTGTTCCAATGTGGCGTGGCCCACTTCCATACTCATCGCGGGACACTCGCAGTCTAAAGTACAATTGAAGAATAATTTAAGGAAAATAAAGTTTCGAGTCAGACATCAATATTAGCTGATTATCGGAAATGCTTCTGATAATAAAACTGTGAAGCATAAAACTTCTCTTTTTCTTTGGTTTTTTAATTATGGAAATACCACAAAGTTAATGCCAAGACGTTGGATTTTATGTTTTGTATGCATTAATCTACTATCGGAATAGAATAATGTATTGTTTTTATGATTCTCTATTTTAATTTTACGCTACACCGTCCTTTAATTGCTAAACTCATGGAGGGCCGCATAGTTTAAGCATCACTGATTTAATAAATATAAAAATTTTTGTATGCTATCGAATTATTGAGGATGAATCTCAATATAAAACCGTTTTAATTTTTACGCAAGAATAAGTTCTTCTTACGTACACACCTGCTGAACTTAGATGCATATATGCACAAATTATCAAGATGTTATTGTTCACAAGAAACTTACCAAGTAGAATTATGACTACTGTTAGATCGAATCTTACTAGCGCATCAGATAAACGAAGATTCCGTGGTAATGAGACGTTTTGATTTTTCCACTTTCACCTTTTCTTAAAACGGAACAAAATGCTTTTTATTGCCCATATAGAGAGAGTATCCCGTTTAATTTCAGCGAATGGAGAGAGTTTTTTGTATTTTCGGGATTTGAATCATCAGGTTTCTGTCTAGAAAAATACCCTCATTATCCCCACATTTTTCTGAGCTCTAGAAAACAGCCTAGCCTCATCTTAATGTAAAAAACATTATACCGATTTCTTTCGGCTATTGCCATATCCTCCAACGTTTCCAAGGCTACCCACTCACTTTTTCAAGAACCGAAAAACTCGCCTAGATTCTTGACATGGCCATCAGATAAAAACGCCGTAATAAAGGTCGTGACTTGCATGCGAAAATGCGATATCTTAATTCGATTGCGATAGTAGACCGTCGTAAAAAAAACTGGGTCTTCCCCACTCCTTCCGTCATTTATTTTTTCCCGCTCGATCATTACGATGCAAATTTATAAAAAAAAAGTCCGTACCCTTTATATTATGGAACCTGAGGTCCTGAATAATATTTCGATCAAACGGCGGAGCTTATTAAACACGTGGAGTTGGCTTAAATTAAAAAAATCTCCTCTCGATTAATCCGCTCGGAGGATATGTGATCCACCGAAATTGCATTCTCTTTTTTTCAAGTGCGAAGGAATTACAAAAAATAAGATATTACGAATAATACGTGTTAAGCATATTAAGCTCTTGAAGAGGTTATCTGCGCTATGGTTTTTATGAATATCACTTACGTGCACAGAAAAGAAGGGAATTTCTTTCGTCACTCTGCGCCGAGTTCCCGAGCCGAACTCTTAAGCTTTGTGTCTTCCGCTGTTGTTTTCGTGCTGTAAGATGATTGTTTATTAGTAAATCAATAAAAATAAATGAAATAACTAGAGAGTATTAACAAGGAAAAACACTCTGTAAGTTCTACAATTCAGTCCAACTTGGTGCACAACACGGAACTATTTTCTTTAAATATACGTGCAAACAAATCTCACCATTTGCAAGGATTAATGTGGTACTTAGCAGTTTGGATAGGTCACTTTTTTCAAAATCTTGTGATGCAAAATTCTCAAAAGGTTATCTTGAGTATAAAAATACATCTGGTTTGTCATTTTTTTATAATCTGAGGAAAAAACTGGAATTTAATGAAATCTCCTTAATTATTAAATTTTTAATACCTGTGTCGGCTATATAACAATAACCACGATTTTTACAGCACATAAACTAATGAAGGTTAACTAAGGAAAAAGTGTGAAAAATGTTAATTAAATTAAATTGTTTAATTGCTTAGAAATTTTACTAATAAATGGAGGTAAAAGATCTCTTCTTCGGCCATCGTTTTGCAATATTAAATAACGAATAATTTGAGGGCAAATTGTAGGGCGATAGATTCGGATGATTCTCTTTGGCATTATCTTATGAATCGTGTAAAATAGATATGAAGCTCATTCTAGCGAGCGAAAGCAAATGACTACTCATAGCCCACCTCAAAACTTGATTTAAGCGAGAATAATGCAAACATTCATTCAATTATCTGATTAGAGTTCGGCGCGAAAGTTTTCGTGGGTAAATGGACTTGAGGTCCTATATTAAGACAATAGAGACTGTTGAGAGAATGTTCTTTGTAACGATCTCGAACTGAGATAAGACTAGGATTGATCTTCGAGGAAAATTTGAACAAATGTTGAAGATTTCTGCATGTTGGTATGTTTGTGTGTGTATGAATAGTCAACGGAGGCTGTGAAATTTTTATTAATTTTTTATTTGTCCTAAAAATACTGACGCTTTTAATTACATGAAAATCTTTATACGAAATTGATAATGTAGACAGTTATTTAGATGTTGTTTATATATATTGCAGATATTCATATGAAGGGTTTACTACTGATCTCTAAGGTTAAAATAGTATCTTTGTTATTTTTTATACTGATTTCGGTATCTAATCCAATAGAAGTAATACTGCAGATTCCGCGGAGGGGGGGGGGGCGAGGGAGCGATAGATTTATAGGGCCCTGTAGGCCCATATTAACTTTATATTTTATTAAAAAAAATTGTGAAGGGATTCACAAATTATTTTCTCGGGGGAGGGGGCCAAAGTTTGTTGTTCCGCTACTGATTTCATCGTTGATAAAATAAAACATGTGATTATGGACAACAGATGTCAATTTAAGTAACATAACCAATATGCATGTACTACTCTTTTAATTAATTGCGGCCGAATGACAAAATTTTGTAACCACAGATTTTCCTTGAAAAGAACACTCTTGAAAACCATTTATGAATTATACGCCGTCAGAGATTCCCAAAAACCCATATAAAATTCTTCTCATAAAAATCTTCGTTTTTCCTTATCTTAATACATGTCGTATTATTAGATATATTGAGGTAGCAAAAATATCATGAAAAGTTAATTTTCCGTCTTTTTTTAGGGCTGCAGCTGTAAAAAAACATTGCCATCTCTGGTTTATTGTCTGACCATATAAAGCGCTTATCCATCCGAATGCATTACGCGATGTTTATTTTTTCGGAAAGCGAAAACGCTTAGCGAGAGAGAGAAGGAAGGAAAGAGAATAAAATATTATTTCCAAGGAAAAGTAGAGAAACCCATATTGGTCCATTTTACATCGTTGTTACTGCTTTCTTTAGGTAAAGTGCCCTTAGAACTTGTGTCATCAACAGAGTTTACCTTAAAAGCGATTGACAGGATTATAAATTTTTTTAGTAAAATATTTCAAGGAGGCTGTGTGCCACAATATTTACTTTTCGAGGCGCATAAATTCACAAATGATCCGTTTTTTGCAATAGAGCTGTGATCAATTACTTAGTTGCTAAAGAAAACAAAGTAAGACGTTAAAAAATAATTCTTTTGTAGGGAATTGGAAATATAAACTAATAATTCAAATAAAATTAAAATAGGAAAAATTTCAATTTAGTATTTTTTGTCGCTGTTGTTATAATTATCGATCTAACGTCTTCAAAATAGTTTTTGCTTGCATTCGGCCAATCATGTAAATTAAAGTTAAATATTTCCCTACTATAATTCCATAAAATACCTGAACACGAAGCCGAATCCGAGCTCGTCCCCTTCGAAATCCTTTATTTTGCACGCTAATGTAGCGACCGATAAAGAAAAATAAATCCGCTCAATCAATACCCACCGCAGGGGAAATTCAAAAATATGGCTTATGTTTACCCTTCAAAGGTTCCCATCGGAACGAAATTGCCCCATAACCAACCGTTGACGGCCGTGACGTAACACATCAATAACAGCGGACGATTTGAAAAAAAGAAGAATTGACTGGCGTTGGCCGTATTGCTCGCTGCAGATGACGTTTAAATCTTCTTCCCCGGCGTAAATGGAAAACGGCACTCGTGGAGCCTGGCCTTTTTTTCCAAAATCGTTTCAATTCTTCCGTCCGATTACGCGAATTCTATGCGGAATTATTAAAAACTCTTGACCTGTATTGACTGACATCGAAAATCTATAGATCAAGGTTTAAGATTTACGCATCCATAACCTTCTTTCAGATCTTAAAAGATCGTCAACTTTTGCCTCAATTGTTTGCATAAGAGTGCGAGTCAGAGTTCTGAATGTTCGTGGCCTTAAAAACTTACGAAAGTTTCGATAATTTTTTGCAATGGTAAACTCAAGTCTTTAATTTGATCGCCAATCCTTTTGGCAGCAATGCCTTTAGAATGCGGAAATGGCATGTGATAGAGAAGAACGTTAATAATTCGCTGTTTCTTAGGAGAGAAGCCATCTTCATTATGACCATCTTATTTGATTCTTAAAATATATTAAGGGTTTTACGCGTTAATACTCCTACCTATGGATTTGAAATTACCTCGAGTAAACTAAAAAAACATCTGAATATTGCAGAATTTTTATCAAATTATACATTTTAAAACGTCCTTCGAAATAATATAGGAGATATAGTAGAATTAAAGGTGACCGAGAAGTCGTTTATGAAAAGTTACACATAATTTTTCCATGGATTAGCAGAATGATCTGAAGTTATAATGCTTGCAATCCCATAAAAAAATAACTTCTCTCAGTTAAGGTTAAACCTTGCCTCGCGCAGCTTAGCTTAGCGTTCAAAGATTTCCTTCATTTGCAAAAATTCGTACGCAGAAATTGTCAAAGATTCTCATCAACGACAACGATCAGTCGTGAAACCATTTCGCTCGGCCGCTTCGTTTGAGGCCCGCGCAGATCCACATACATACGGGTGTTAGGCGGACAAATTTGCAGGCGAGAAAATCCCATTATAAGAGCGAGAAAACTGGAGCGCCTAGCAAAGAATCCGTCTGCCGTTTCGTTTTACAAAAAAAAGCCTACGTCAGTAATAGAGAAAAACTCTTTATCTTTCTCTATCTCTCTCGGGATTATTCTTATTCCTCTGCACAATGCTCCAGAGATAAAGAGATCGTGGCAAAGACGTAGAGATAGAGTATGAGTAAAAGAGGAAGAGGGAGTCGTGTTTTTTATCTCTTTATTCTAAGGCGCGTCCTGAACCCTTAGGGATCAGAATAAAGGAGAGAGAGAGAGAAATAAAGACGCTGTCAGGATATAATGAGAGCGAAGAGTTTGAATCCCAGCACGGTTTGTGTGGCCTTCCCGCCACTCTACTACTACTCTACTCCCTCTCTTTCTCTCTCTCCCTCCCCCTCTCTCTCTATCTTTTTCCCTCTATTTTTCCCTCTCTCTCTCCCTCACTCTTCCCCCTCTTCCTCTACATCTCCTTCTCATTCCCTCTCTCTTGCTCTCTCCCTCTCTTTCTCCCTCACACTCTCCCCCTCCCCCTCCCTCTCTCATTTTCTCTTTCTCCATCTCTTTCTCCATCCTCTCTCTCACTCTCCACCCTCTCTCCCCCCTCTCATTCCCTCTCTCTTCCTCTCTCTATCTCCCTCACACTCCCTCCCTCTCTCTTTTCCTTTTCTCCTCTTTTTCCCTCCCTCTCTCTCTCTTTCCCTCCCTCTCTTTCTCCCACCCTCTTTCCCTCTCTTTCCCCCTCCCTCCACCTCTCCCCTCTCTCTTTCCCTCTCCCCCTCCTCGCTCTCTCCCCTTCTGTCTCCATCTCTCTCACTCTTCCTCTTCACTCCCTTTTTCCGAAAACAAAAGAAGTCCAGATAACGCAAGATCCCGTCGCCTCCCGCGCGCTCCGTATTTCTCAAAGGTTTGGACATTACAAACTCCGTTAAAGAGGTCCTTTTTCTCTTAACTTTTATTTTATTTCGACCCTGTTTCCCTCTTCCTTGCGTCCTGCGCGTCCTCCCCGCGCGCTCTTCCCTTAATAGAGGTAAGTCCAACGGTCCGACCGACACTTCCAATCTGGACTCATGGGATGGGTGGAAGAAGTGAATCAGATAAAAGGGAACGCTTTTCTCTTTCGCTCTCTCTCTCTATCTCTAAGGAAGGGGATGTCCTCCATCGATGGTACTCTTGTGGGTTCTCTCTGACGTGTGGTTATTAAGAAGTTGACGTTTCAGACGGCTATGGAATGAAGGCTGGATTTCGTCAATGCGCGTCTGCGTGTTCGGAGGGTGATGTGGTCGGAAAGCGAATTATGCATCGATCTCACCTAATGAGTTAAATCAAATTGACTATGCTTGCCCAATATAGTCATGGAAAGGTTGGGAAAACTAGGTTCACCTTTTGGCTACAGTGCAGTCATAATCCATGGTGATGATTGATTCCAGGAAAAGAAAAAGTAACGGTGAATCGCCGCTGATGCCTGCTGCTTTATAACAAAAATGATCATCTGGTTTTCCAAACCTTATTATGGCTTTATTATGGAGACATAATTTGTCAATTTGGCTATGTAGTTGTTCAGTCATGCGCATTTACGAACGGTTTTGACGATCTTGTTCTCGTCGAAAATCTTTCGCAAATTGTTCGCGGGTTCTGATCTTGGCGTGAGCATAAATATAATCATTCTTTATTTTATAAATCTCTTTGAATTGCGTTTATCACTTTCGTGACATTGCTAAATTATTACGAATTTTTGAATTTATTCCAAATAAAGAGATTCCTAAAATTAGATATAAGATACAGTAAAGTTCCAATAAGCCGAATATCGAATAGAAGGATTTTTTGGAACTTGATAGTTATTTATACTGCATTACATACATATTTACGGTAGTTATTTGTTTTATACCTATTGAAACTGTTCATACGTTGTTCAGTGTTACTTAACCTGCAAAGTCGCTTTATACAGTAGCATTATATTAAACTTTTCTTGAAGTGGTTTCTTTGATTTAATACCACTTAATTATTTCTTCAAATGTGTGCACTACGGTACATGAGAATAAGCATAACGATACACTGGAACATCCCATTAAGCGAAATTGGGTCAGTCCCGAGGAATCCGATAAATCGGGAGTTTATTATAATGGCAGCTCTAATATAGAATAAATTCCAGAATAAGCACTTATGTATCAAAATTGAAAAAATCAAGTACTTTTCGTAGGTATCTCCAATAGCCATATCTTTTTCAATTTTTTATACTTAAGTGCTTATTCTTGAATTTATTATCAGACACAAGACGAGCTCGATAATTCTCCAGTGCAGTGGTTCTCAAACTGGGTGCCGCAGGTAATTTTTAGGGGTGCCTTTTAAAGCTTTGTTTGGTAAGTAAATCGGTGATTTGGATGTGTTCATAGGTACATGGGCGATAAGTTCTCCTCTAATAAATTGACGATGGTGTGGTACCAACAAATGTATGCGTCCAAATATTGTATGTAAAAATATAAAAACCTTGTTTCAAGGCCGGGGTGCTGTGAAATTCTGATGATCTGCGAAAGGGTGCCGCGCCTGCAAAAAGTTAGTAAACCAATGCTCTAGTAAACTAACATGGGGTGCTAAAGATTATATTTAAGCAGAGCTGGATTAAGAGACTCATGGGGTATACGCACAGCCCCACCTAAATCGTAAATTTTTAACAAATAACATTATTGCAAGGTTTGTGATCTATGCTTAACACTTGGAAAGGGTTGCGACTAGACGAGATGGGATCGGCACACTGTGGGTCCCCTTCCTTGGGGCCCTACACATTTGTGTGTTTTACGTACTGCTTAATCCGACCCTGGATTTAAGGTTATTTTTAGATGGAAGTTGTAATAGTAATTAATTTTTAAGTGCGTCGACTGCTATGGCCCTTTTGCACTGTCATGAATTGGACATACACAAGGGGTCAACTGCTTAACGTCCCTTCCGAAGGACGGAACGCTGACTTGGCGCGGTCTCTTTTAGATGAAAGTAATGGTAATGCATTACTTTATAGTGAAGACAAAATACGGATAACATGGCGAAATATTTTAATGAGGGGCACGACGGAACGTTATCATCATTATGGCGTTAACTCGTGACGAAACCAAGACCGTGTTTATTTTATTTGTGCTTTTTGGCATCCATTCTGGTAAAGTTACGTCATCTCCAGCGTTAGCGAATCCTTTTTACTATCGAGTTTTTTTCACAGCATCTTTAAAGCCGTACGTGAGCTTTCGAGTGCGCCATATGGGATTTTTAGGCACGCGGCCGGTGACGGCATAGAACTAGAAATCGAGCCGTCATATATCGCTCTCATACGCAGAAAGAGAATCCCCGCATCGATGACGGGCACGAAACGTCGGGTATTCCACGGAAAAACGCTGGCGCTGTGACGTCTATTACAATCGTCATACCAATGACGTTATTTCCCGTTTCGGGCGCGCTTAACAAAAACAAGTGAAACACACACATCCGTAAGACATAAATCCTTGCTCTAAATTAAATTTAATAGTTTAAAAATATTTTTAATTATCTATAGTACGAAAATCAATTTTGAGTCGTATTGAGAGTGTCTTCTTGATGCGGTTGACAATTTTGGATAAAGAATTTCTTTCAATAACCGAGTTCACGATTTAGAATATACATAAAATAATACTAAAATATTAATATTTATAATATAATATATATATATATATATATAATATATATATATATATAATATATAATATTATATATATATATAATTATAATGATGCACGTTTTCAATTTATTCAATAAACCTACACATATACATACAAAAACATGAAAAATCCGAATAATAAAATTACAAGCTTTCGAGTTTTCTTCGTTATGTTTCTATAGCTGTAAAGCACAAATCATTCAAGATGAAGATATAATTGCAGGAAATACATAAAATAAATCCCGAGAAAAATTCTATTTGCTTGCAATAAATTTTTTTTCCAGATTTCCAACAAAAAATTAAAGCATCTCGTTATTTTTTCAAGCCTTTTCTGTACTAGATTCCATGCATTATAAAAATCCTCGTCTGGCACGAATAGTTCAAGCCAACCCGTCTTCTTACTTTGCTTGCCTATTGATGAAAACCTCATTGATGAATAAAAAAAACTCCTGATATTCTCACTCCTTTACAGAAAAACTTTCGGAAAGAAAACATTGACTTGAGTAGCATTATCGTCGCAAGGATTGGAATAATAATATTCTCCCTCTCGGGCGACTCAGAGGAGGAGTAGAAACCGAACGCGGACAAATACTATTTTCATTTCTTCTTGCAAGATGAAGACGCTGACGAGAGTTTTGGAGAAATATATGTTTCGCAAAGAAGAGATAGAAGGGAGAAAGGAGAGGAGAAGTAAGTGGTCGAATGAAGGAGAGCGATACAGGATAAGAGAAAGAATGTGAGAGGAGTTTCTTTATCACTCCACTCTAAGTTCCCCTTGCAGCAATGCTCGTGGAATGTGTCAGGCGGAGGAGGGAGAGGGAAGGATTTGGCTTCCGTCTCTTAAAAGGAAAGGGAGAGAAGAAAACGGGAGACGTTGGAGGGGCGAATGAGGCTCAGTCCCGTGTTGATGAGGAAGGACGCTGATTTAATTTTTAGGGTGAGGAGGACAGGAACCGGATTCGTAAGGAATGGAAGTATGGGCCGAGATTTATTTGTAAAAATGAGGAGCTCATCAGGCGAATCGGATAGGGAGACGCAAAAGGGGAAAAATGTAATCACTAATCTTCGCTAGGGTCGTAAACGCGGAGTTTGTGGACTATGGAAATGTGGTGTTTCTCTCGTTCCTTCTTCGACCCGGAATCGGTGGGACCTCGCTATTCGCGGGGGTTACCTTAATGAAAAACAACGCGGATGTCAAAAACGCAGATACCAAAACAAAAGGCATATGGAAAAAAAGAATGTTTGCTTCCTCGCTCACAATATTAAACATACTATCGAGAGAATAAGAATAAATAAGAATTTGATATAAAGAACGCAGTTGTTGTCCGTGGGGCATTTTGCTCAATGATATATTGTTAATGACAATTAAAATTCTTTCTCGCGATTATGTTTTAAGTGGTTTCGTCGGGCTGGTGCCCTCTTTCTGCTTGTTTGCCATTTTCCTGGAACTTCTTGGAATTAACACTGTATTATCTCAGTCTATTCTTAAACGTATATGATGTTTAACGATGTATACTTTCTTGTTAGAAAAACAAGGTAACTGCGATAATATTTGGCGCTTATTTTGCGTAAGCAATGGCAACGATAAAAATAAACAAATGCTTCCATTAAAAAAGAAAGAACGCTTCATACACTTCAGTTTTTTACAGATTTTTTCGATGATCACTCTCGATATTCCTTTTCAAAAAAAGGACGGCATTCACCCAGCCATTCCGGTTTACCTCCGCGCTTTTTCCTTTACAGGTTTTCAATACTGAATAACATACATAGCCAACGTATAGACATAATTCAAGAAAGACATTTAAATTCGAAGAATTTGACGGAATGGTAAATTCCGACTCATGAAGGTCCTTTTTTCCGAACGTTCATTGCCAGTCTGTATGAGTTCTGTCGAAAAATACTCAATAGACTTAACTCACAGCGGGAGTTTGAAAGTTCGCCTCGGGGATAATATTTTTTAAATCGTATAACGATAAATTTGACAGTAAACGCAATGGTATTTTTTAAATGTTTCTAATTTTGGACTGAATGATCCACGAAACGAACAGCTAAGCTGAAAATCGAATTGTACACCACGCGCATATTAAAATAGGTATTAATGCAGCAAAATGTTTCAAGATTTGAAATGTTGATAATTAAAATCCGATTTCGGCCAGGGTCTAGTGGAAAAATAATCGATTGTTTCTCATTTTAATTAATGCAACAGACTTAGGCAAAGTCGTAATCATTACTTGCAAATAATAGCAGGAAAATTACCTAGGTAGGCAATATTTATGCAATGCCCAAATACTGCATTTTATTCTAGATGTCACCTTCTTCCTATGGATGTAGCTTAATTTTGCGGAGAGTTGGGCGGATTTCATGATTTGGTGGGCAATCATCTTGAGAGAGTTTTTTACTGCAAACTTATCTCGAAACAAGTGAACGAAATAGCTTTTTTACCGTTTACGTTCATTTATGTAATTCAATAAAGGGTCCCATATATGTATAATTAATGAGGTCAGGCTCAACTTTGTGGTCCCATATATGATTTGGGAAATAAACATTCAGAGATGATGGCGTAACGTGGCTGTGCCGATGCACCAGTAATAATGTCGCAAGGCGCGAGTTAACGATTTGGCTGAGGTCGACACACATGTTACTATAACATAATGCGCAGCACGTGCTCATGCGTCAGTGCCAAGCTGATATTACGAATTTAACGAAATTTCAATGACGAAAATAAAATATTATGTCCGCGTGCATATAAGATCATTCTTAAACCTATAAACTCCCACGCCACCCTGCCACCTATTGTACTGTTCCATCGCTTGGCTTTCAGTTACCAAGCGCTCTTAATCCTTCCAGTCTCTATAATTCCCTGCTCGGCCGAGGACTTAGGCCGGATATTTCCCACGATTAGTAATTTCTTCTTCCTATTGGGTTTTAAACTTTCGTTTCCTATATAGGTATACCTTGCAATACGCTCGGGTTGCGTTCCAAAAAACCAGAGCGTATCGCGAATCAGCGTATTGCGAAACACATCTTTACATAAGAGTAAATGAAAAAGAAAATTGTATATTTCCACTAACAAATTTATTATGATCGGTTTCGTCTGTTAGAGCATCATCACCTGATGATGCTGTAACAGGCGAAACCGATCATAATAAATTTGTTAGTGGAAATATACAATTTTCTTTTTAATTTAAATTATGGAATCTTTTCACAAAGTTGTGCCTTCCCAAGTGGATTTTGTTTTTACATAAGAGCAATGCTATAAAAAAGAGATGCGTTTCTAAATGGATTAAAATTATGAGTAAGCACGACAGATATATCCCTAAAAATCGTGCTAAACGAATGCAAAAATCCCATTGAAAACCATGTCAAAGATAGTAGGGGAAAAAGAGCGCGCGCGATGTATCTTATGTAGGTATTTTATTCAATACCTTAATTATCATGAAAGTATTTAGATTGGTGGCTTAAAATATCTTAACGTACTCTTTGTCCTACCGAAGGCCATTACATAATTTTTAGGCAAAATCACTGCAATATAAAATGCAAATTACACTGTGCTGACATCTTCCATAAGCTGTAAAGTTGGGAATAATTTTGAAACTAGAAAAAAGTGTGCTATTACCGGGCGGATATTCTACCACTGAATTATCGTAGCAGATCAATTTTCTCGTTTCTGAACGCGGATGTTTTTTTGGTTGGGACGAAACTAGCCAAGCTAGTATCAAACTGCCCCAACGGATGTCCTCGAAGAGAAACACCGAAGAAAACTCCTCCCTCTCAAATAGTGAGATTGCCAAGCAAGAAATTGATGAAATGAAGCGATCCGAAGATCCTATGCAGAAAGGCGTCATTAAACTACATTGGCAAATCGCATGCGGAACTTGAGAACGTTTTATGCGTCCCGCGAAGCTGTGATGAATAAGCGATCCGTAAAAAAATTTAACAGTTTGGTATATTTCAATTGAAATTATGATCATGAATTCTTGAGTTATGAGGTCCTAAGAGTAAAAAAATGTATAGACTTATATTCACTTATACGATTCAACACACTCTCAAGTAACTTCAAGTTTAAGGACTGTATATGCGACCCCCTAAAGCATTCTCAACTACAAATGCCTAGGTTTTCGTAACCTTCAATGCAGCCCAACATGTAGGGAAGTTTTCCGGCTGATATTAAAAAAATTCACGCGATATTTTACATCAAAGCAAATGTCAAAATAAGGGAGGGACAAAGTCGTTACAGAGTGACTTAAAGACCTCTTTATGATAGCTAAGAGTGAGGTAATCGTTTTTAAATTTACTTAAATGAAATACAAACTAGACATTTGGACATATGTGCAGACAAACGAAACATCTTGTCAAAGTAAAAGAGAGGAACTTATGCGGCGGAAAAAAATAATCTTTTTCTGCTCATTATTCGGGTGGGACAATTACGCGATGGAAGCAATTACGTGATCTACACATTATCATACCAAATTGTTAACTGGACGCGGAGATTTAACCCATTCAGATCTGTTGTGCATAATTATGCACATGATATCAATTCCATTTTTATGTGAAAATGTTTTACCAAATATAATTTTAAAACATTGTACATGTGCATCTCCAACATAAATAAAAAAGATTTGGGCAGCGATTTAATGCTGGCAAAGATAACTATTTGTTTGTTTGTTTGAGTGCCCAGTCAATTCGCCTCTCTTACAGCACAAATGGGTATCTCAGAGGTAGTGCAATGAATAACCGGGGAGGGAGGAGGGAAACCCGGTTCCGGCATTTGCCTGCTCTTACGAAGAACACCATGGGGGCCAACGGCTTAACGTCCCTTCCGAAGAACGGAACAGCTGAATTTGCGCGGTCTCCTCAAACCACACAAACAGGGGGCCGGGCGTCCTTGGAAAAAATCCTACTTGCGCAGGATTCGTACCCGATGACTTTTTCAAGCATCGGGCGAGTAGCAGCCAGCGTCCTAACCCACTACACCACCGGCACCCCAACTATCTGTTAAAAATAGGAGATGGCTGCTATCTGAAAGTGTTAAACTAGGGTGCGAGGAGGCAATAGTATTCGGCGCGAGAAGAAAGGACCGGCGACGTTGTCAACAGGCTACGGGTCAATTTCGCATGTCCATATCGACATACATATGCCACACATTGTGCTAGCGCGTTCAAGATTTTATCGAAAGGAATTTCATCAGGTTTTTCGACTTCGTCCATGGGAAGGGAAGGAGCGAAGGAAAAGAGATGGAGAGGCGAGACATCTATATTCGCACGGTTGAAGCGACGAGTCCTTTTCGAGAGAGGTTTGAATAAATCATTTTTACCGTAGAGGATTAAGGCTAATAGGGCCGTTCCCCAACGATCTTTTCCCGAATTGATTGACTCTTGTGTGCTCAGAGATTAAAAATAAAAAAGAAAGGAGCTGGGTTTTCCGATTGGTTCAGACTTTCACTTTCAGAAGAAAATAACGCTCGTTATTTAAAAATAACAAAAAATGGAACGCCATTTTTTTCGCCAACTGTATACACAGTCGGAAATTGATTTAGAGGATTTTCCCCGACGGATTCTCTCTCACTCCCCAAAAAATGTATCCGGATTCTCCGAATGAGCCGTGACTTTGCGGAGATCCATTATTCAATCAGTAAAGGATTATTGTTCAAAGTCAAAGAAATTTCGACGGCAGTCCTTCTTGCAGCAAAAAAAAACTGCAAGTCTGTTCTTTGTTTTTGTATTTCTTCGACGAAAACGAAATGATTTTTTTGTAACAAAGCTACTATAGTATTTAATTCGTAGTTAGATCCGTTAAGTCAGGGAGACGTGAAAGGATTTTTCATATCATGTCTTCGTGCATTTACCAGTCGATTGTTGTCGTTTATTTCCTCTGTCATTACTTCGCAGAATGGCTATGCTTGCGAGATTTTACTGGAAATGTTGACGTAAAAGAATAATCCTTCCGATTGCCAAGTTGTGTTTTCGTCCGAAAACGAATTAAACACGTGAAGAACACCGGAAATCGATTAAATATTTCGTATCTGGTAAGGATTGCAAAGCGGAGCACGAATGTATTAGTGAGATTATTTATTATCTATTTCTCATTTTTAGAGGTTCTTGACCAGCGAACGATAGAGGAGGAACGCCTTATGGGCACGTATCTTCTTTCATCTATTGAACAACTCGATGGGTTTTTATTAAATTATGTAGGGGTGATCCTTATTAAAATGTATCTCCGTATTATGATTTTGAACTGCGTCTGTCAATTGGAACTTCCACTTTACATAAGCACTTAATAAACTTTTACTTCTATCTCGTTAAATGGCATCCGTCAAGCAACAGTTAAATACCACATTTTCCCTCTTTAGCTCTTATAATATGCTCAGTAAGGTGTCGCCTAAAACTTTATTTTTATTGGAGGACAACATTTACCACAAAAAAGTCCGCGAGACTACACAATTACGACTTATAGATTCGGAGATAAAAATTCGAGAAAATTCCAAGCACAATATCACATATTTTGGGTACATCGGTCGCTACGACGATTCTATTGACTAGAAACAATTAAAAAACTATTTGTTTTCCTACGAAGCTCTTATAACAATAATAAGGAACGCCTATGAAATCTCTGTGCATTCCATTTATGGAGTATACTTTTTCTTCTTGTTTGCCTTTGTCATATCGAGTGAAACCATTGATATTGAGCTAATAAAGAAAAATACGTGCATCTCGGTGAATGTTAAACCACGAGACCGAACTTAACTTCTAAGCGCTAGGATTTCCAGGAATCGAGCCGTCCGCGTTCCTTCCACTCCTTTCCTAGGAAAGCGAATTCTTGGCGAAATGCAATTCTCAGCCAGCGACTATGACGCATATACGCGTAATAGGAAATCCTCAAATGAGAGAGAGAGAGAGAGAGAGAGAGAGAGAAAGAAAGACGGACGGGGTTGAATGCAAGAGAGAAGGGAATGTTTAGGGGGGAGTGAAAATGCCACGTAGAAACGGAAGAGCTAAAAAATAAAGCGTTTGGCACCTCTCGCTGTTTAGGACTTTAAACGTTAAGAGTACTCCATAAATGCACGCTCCGGATTCGCTCGTCGTCTTCCTTAATGGCGCCTACGAAAAATGAAAATCTCTCGGCGTCTCTTCCGTCGATGTACTTTCACGCATCCTTCGTCGAAACGCATTTGTCTTGCCGAAACAACAGTCCCGTTCTGACAAGAATTTCTGAGTAAAACTATTGATTCGGCATCTGTTGAAATGATCCTTTCGATATAATTCGAAAGTTTTTCGTTTGCACGATGATATATCTGCAGCGATTAACGGCCGTTTATATAAATTGATATTTTAATTATTTAATTGTGACTACGTTTGGAAATAATGCTTGAAAATTTCTTATACCTGATTTTAAAACGTTTAACTACAATATTTTTTCTAAATAAGTAGCTCTAACGTGCAAACTCATAAACAAATGTAATCTTTACTAAAAATGAATGTTCTATCATCGCGCTTCATGGAAATCTCTGAGCCTGCACATTCTAAGCTAAATGTTTCAAATCAGATGTTATTATTTTGTTCGATTTTCATCGGTAAACTTGTTCCGATATGTTTATTTGTCAGTTTCATTCAGTTCTGTTCAAAATCTTTCCGCAAATACAAGTGCTTCAGAACAAACTTGCACAAAATGCTTTCATCTGTCATATATTGGGATAGGAGTCCTTTTGAAGGCACTTGAAAAAGTTCAGCAGAAAAATATCCTCCTTAAATATAGACTTCAGTTCATCGCTATTCTGAAGCTCGATGAGTTCGAATTCCAAAGTGGATCCAGCCTCTTTACACGAGGCTTCAAAAAGATTAGCCATTGTCCTGAACAAGGCTTTGTTCCGCTCAAAATACGTAAATGATTGCTTGTTGCATTCGATGGAACTATAATATTGACGACTGTTTATTTTGTGCTTTTGACAGATTTTCTTACAATTGGGAAAGTGAAATTGTTGATATTAAAAAATTAAAGTACGCGTATCGAATGCTGCATTGTTATAATCCGCCCTGGAACCAAAAGGTGTGTGGGTAAAAATATTTCGTCTCTTTTACTGTTTATTTTCGTGCTTCTTGAATTGGAGGTAGCGAGAGACTCATCGTCGAGATACAGGGAAAAATTTGAAACAGGACGTCCCATGCAGCGCAAATGGATGAGCTATGCGACAATAGACGATAGGTATTCTAATGGGGCGCTGGAGAGAGATGGAGGGAGTGAACGAGAGAAAGTGTGTGGATGGCAGACAGGAAAACTGTTATGTTAGAAGGGAGGTGAATAGGAGAAGAAGCGAGGAGCAATTCGTTTCCTGCGCATAATATGTTTTTCGGAGTCGGAAAGAAGCCTGGCCACTAAAGTGACATCGTTTACACATCAACGAAGATTGCTTGTGGATACAAAGTTGGGAAATTCCGTTCACCCAGTTTGCGAGTTGTCCTTTCAGCGGAAATTCATTCACTCGCTTCCTTTCGATCGAATCGATAATCCTTTGTCAATAGAAAGGAGGGGCAGTGTAGCTGTGATTTGTGACGAAAACCATACAGAAGGAGAGAAATAAAGATTAATTCTAATTTATTCCGCCTTGACGAGATCAAACCGACCACGACATTTCATTCGAGTTTGGTGCGAAGACATGATATGAAACCGAAAGCCAAGCAGCCTATTTCATTAGAGTATTTTTGCTCGTCATTGCGTCATATACCGTAAGTTTAAGGAAAAAACGTACAATTATCTATGTATTTAAGTTATTAAAAGAGAAAAATATTGTCTGAATGTTTCAGCCATCATCAGTGGTGTTCAGTGATAGTAAATTCTGGTAGCCGAAATGCGTATATGGTTTTTCATAACCTCTTTATGGCTCTTGTTGATACTACTAAGAATGTACTTATCTTGTCAGTTTGATTTTTAATTACAGTAATCTCTCCATATTCGCGGAGGTTCCGTTCCCGAAAAACGACGCGAATATAGAAACCGCAAATATATATACTAAAGGCTTATGGGATAAATAGGGTTAGGGGAACAGCTACCCCCAGTTTATATAGTAATAACACTGTTATTGTTTTTAAACTTTTATTTAGTATTAATACTTAAGCATAACCTGTTATGGACGTGGAATTAAGAAAAAATACGCGGTAGATGTAATAACGCACCCAATGTATTATTCACACTATTTTAAGAAAAAATTGCTAGAATAATTCGAGTAAATATGGTTGTTCATTTACAATTTAATGCATTCATAAAAACAATAAATAAATGATGACTCATACCTTTAATAACGGTGTTTATATCCCTTTAATTATAATGATAATTGCGGCGTTGGAAACGTTAGTTGGACGAGGCTCCCTCCTGTGTAAATCCTCAAACCCCTCCCCTCTAATATCATGTTTCATCCTTGCAATCATCTTCACCTCTACATCAAGTGAAGGAAATCCATCGAAGTTTATCCACAATTCCACAATTTTCCCCAACATGCATTTATAGTCAAATGTTTCACCTCTTCAATTGACTCTTTAATGTTTTGTGTGCAATATGCAATGGTATAATGTTTCCAGCATTCGGTGACAGTCATAGTGGTGTCACGTTCCATTTCATTTAAGATGTAGCGGAATGTGCGACGGGTATAGTACTCGTAGCTCTTGAACGCAGCAATCACTCCTTGGTCTAAGTGTTAGAGAATTGAAGTTGTATTGGGGGCAGAAAGATAACTTCGATATTCGGATGTGCAAATTGAATACCCTGCGGATGACTAGGCGCATTATCTGAAATGAGAAGGAGTTTAAATGCCAAATTTTTTTAAGCTAAATATTTTTCAACTTCATGAACAAAACGAATATGAAACCTATCCATAAAAATTGTTTCGGTGACCCAGGCCTTGTTTGAACGCCAGAATACAGGTATGTAGTTTATGCTTATTTTTCCCTTTCGACGCACGAGAATTCAGTGAACGATAAATCAACATCGGCTTAATCATGCAATCCCTGGGCACATTTGCACAGAGGAGGATTAACCTGTCTTTAGCTGCTTTAATCCAGGCGCCGAACTTCCTTCTTTGGAGATTAATTTTCGCGAAGGCATCTTCTTCCAAAACAAGCCCAACTCCTCAGCATTAAAAACTTGTTCGGGTTTGTCTCCCTACTCTTCGATGAGCTTTTTAATATGAACCGGAAAAGCTTCAGCTACTACAGTATCTGCCGATGCCGATTCCCCACTTATTTTAACATTATCTAAAGCATATCTTCTTTTAAGTTTCTCCAGCCATCCCTTACTTGCTGTAAATGATTTGGTTCTGCTTCCTTCAGTGGCCGATGTTGCCCTTAAACGTTCATATAAGCGAAGCGCTTTTTCGCGTTTCACCTGGCTACTCAATGGAACTTTTTTTCGCGGTTGATCTTCGATCCAAATATTTAGGGCATTTTCTATCTTCTCGATGACACGATCACGAGCATAGCAGGACACTTGGGCACTTTTAGGCGCACTTCCACTTACATTAGCCCGTATACTTGCTTCCTTTTTTTTATGCATCTCAAAGTGGATTCGTTGATGTTATATGCCCTACAAACGGACGCTACACTTTCGCCTTGTGACAGCTTTTCTAACAATTCAACCTTTTTACTTAATGACAACTTTTCTCGCACTTCTCACTCTTTTATCGGCACTCATTTCATTTCCTTTGCTTTTTGGGGCTATGATATAAAATACTGTAAGCAAGCACAAAAAGATTTTTGAAACTACAGATCCTTTAAAGGCCGGCGTTAAACATGGCGCTCGGTCATTTAAAAGCGCATCATTTCACGGTACTAATTGTATTAGAGAGAACGTTAGGCCTCTAACAAAACGACCCACAGCTCCAAACTGAATGCAGAAGATACTCGCGAACGATTTCTTTACAAAATGGGAACCCCCGAAGCGAATGACCACAGATAATCTAGGATAACCAATCGTTCCTACTTGGAAATAAAACCAAGGGTCACGCCTTTTGCTAAGCAGGACAGTAAATATCCCGATTTTTTTTCATTTCACTTTTACATTGTGTGACGTTCGGTATCTTTTGTATAATCCATCGGAAAATTCCCTTCCTTCCCTTTCTCTTTTCTTCCTTCCATTCTAACCAACCTCATTCTGTTTCAAATCCTTTTTCAAGTGGGTAAAAACTAAGCTTGCTTCGTTCTCACTTGGGTTGGATAAACATCTTCTTAGTCACCTGAATTACAGATTGCCAAGCAGAGAACATTATGAGTCAACACTCCATGGAATCATGATCATAACATATCATTTTATCTACTGTTTGCGAATTATTTCAAGGGAAAGATGTATTTCCAATACCTAGAGAGCATTTGGATTAAGTTTGGAGAGAAAAAATTCTTAGATGAACGTAGAATATTACTGCGTCATCTTTTATGCAGCATGTGTACCGCATGACGTTGTGTCGCACGGTGTTTTAAGGTAGGCGACCGCGAATAAGTAAAGTTTACCTCCCGCGAATATTGAAACTTGCTACAATAATTCCTGCGCGAATGAGCGAAACCGCGAATATGAAACCCGCAAATATGGAGTGATTACTGTACTCAATTAGTTAATATGTATCTTTTCAATGTAGCAGAGGTATATACTTTATTTTTTCCTATCGCGAAGCAACTACAAACTAAAACATTGAGCCAATAAAATCTTATTAAATTAAAAAATTGTTAATAACAAAAATATCAATTTCACGCAGAATTTGCTTGTAGTTTATTCTTTAATAGTTAAGAAGCTTAGCGGACACCACCGAGTTCTCTGAATAGCTTATAGAATTACAAATACCCCGATTCGAAAAATCTTCCATTAGATGATTCGCGCTAAAGTTTTGGAATCGTAAACGTTAATCATCCGACCTTTCCACGCACCGTGCGCTTTTTTAGCTAGACTAATTGGGTAGGCTTTTCGGTAGATCCTACTACGATGAGTAAGTCACTTAAAAATTTCTCTTTCTCGTAGATAAATGGTCTGTCATATCTACTAATTTATTTCTAGGGCCACCAACGACGTTCCGGAGTTGATGAGTTAAGGGAAACAAATTAGAACGTTAGAAAAAGTCACTATCCTTCGAGCAGTGAAAAAGCCTATTCACGGAACGAGTAGACGAGGAAGATTCGAAAGCAGAGCGAGGCAATATTGCGAATATTTATAGAAAATTGAAATTTGGCAGAAATTTATATAATGAGCTAATCAGAATTTGTTTTATAGGGTTGACATGGTAATTTAAGAAATAAATGCCCGTTTGTGGCGCTATTTTGAGGGGAGATATATTGCACTTCCTCCGAAAAAATTTATAAATTTTAATTTAATGAAACAATATTTTGTCGAATGAAAATTAAAAATATATAAATCACATTATAGTATGTTCCAGAGAGTTGAAATTATTTTGATCAGCTAAAGATGTCTAGCGTAATGTTTAACAAATAAATATTCTTTTGGAATGTAAGATTTGTACCTATGTATATCACGTTGAGAGAGCTACATTTTTGAGGGGAGAATGTGAGGGAGAAAGTGCGGAGAATGGGAGGGAGAAAGTAGGATGGGAAAAAGTGAGGGTGAAGAATAGGAGGGAGAGAAGGATGGAGAATGGGAAGGAAGAGAAGGGGAAAATAGGAGGGAGAGAGAGAATAAGGGGAGAGGGAGAGAAGAGAATGGGAGGGAGGAAGAGACATAATTAACAAAAACGCGCCAAAAATTCTCCATTTAGTGGTTATTTCCGTTATAACAGTACGATCAGGGATGGATCCAGGAACTTCCCAAGGCGATCGCCCCCCCTTCCCCTCTTGAATCCGTCTCTGCCGACGACCTTATATTTTGAATATCTCTACCTCTATTAGAATCTTTCTTCCCCTTGCCATACAGACCTAATCTGTGGCGTAGAATCAAGAATTTTGCGCGGTATTAATTGAAGAATGAACCAAGTAGAGGGCAATGAGGTCATCCAAGAGGGAGAGGGGTACAATTCGGCCTTCCTTTAGTTCCGATAATGAATCCATCCAGACCAGTGGTATTCAGAGAAAAAATTGTCGCGGCCGCGCCTGCGGCCACATGCCATGTAGTAGACGTCGCATTTCTATACGTTTTTAGGATCAAAGCTCTATTTGGCATTATAAGTAAGACACCTAAGAATTTTAACAAGATAAAATAGCAATAACAAATATAAATTATAAAAAATGTGATATTAAAGTTTCCATCGCAGTCTGCATATTAACTATTCCAGTGTTCAAAATATTATTTTGCTGGCGGCCGCACTTGAGAATCACTGATCTATACCAGAAAATATACTGGTATAGTTAAGTTTGTAAGCTATATATGTATGCATATATTTTTAATCTTTTTATAAAAAACATGCTGTTATTATGGTACAGTAGCTGCAAATATTTCAGCAGACCGCATTAGAAAACTCACCTAAGAGATAGCAAAAATTAGTAAAAATTGATAATAAATATTTTTATAACATTATAATTTCACTAGAAGAGGTTTTTCGGCCATAATTTTCAGTTGTTAGCAGGAATTATCCACTCGGCTAGGTTCTTCTTCATAATGTATCTCAGGCCACATAACATGCTCTCGAGAAACTCACGCGACCGGGGGCCATAATTTGCCTGCCTTTGGCAAAGAAATTGTAAAGATTTTAGTGCCCATTAATGTCCGGTACGTTTTTCTGTATTTATTCCTCACGATCTTGAATATCTTGCCAGAAAAAGCTTAAAATTAGAATAAAAGAGCACTTTAAAAATGCAGTCGACTCAGATTTCAGAATTATCCGCAGGATATGTCTCGGGTTCTGCGCGGTTTAAAAGCCGCCTTCTTCTGTTTTTTCCCATTGTGACCGAAACAATGGAGAGAAAAGTAACACAAGAGGAACGTAATGCACGCAAGCCTCATCCCCTGTAAGTTCATTTAGGGTCACTTTTTCTCTTTTTTTACGGAAAAGAGGACTAGAGATCAGAACAGAAATCAAACCAGGTCCCGTGCGCAGAGTCCCTTTGCTTCGGTAAACATGGCCATCGGGATAAAATCGCTCCATTTCGAACGGCGGAAAGAAAAAAATATCGCTTTTCACAAGGCGAGCTTTTATACTAGGATGCTAGTTTCAAAGGAAGGACTTCTGACGCGCGTGAATTACGTGTAATTGGTCGGTAGCGATAAAAGTTTCGAGCATTGAAAAATGAGTCCTCGATGCATAGGTTACGGAGAACACAGGACAATGCGCATTCCTTTCAAGGGGAACCACCTAAAGTTGCATATTACTCTTCCTCCTTTCCACTATCTCCTCGTCCCTCTCCCTTTCACTCTCAGTCTCCCTCTCCCCCTCTCTTTCTCCTTATTTCCCCCTCTTTCCCTCCTTCTCTCCCCCTCTCTCCCCCTCTCTCTTCTCCCCTCTTTTTCCCTTCTCCCTGCCCCTCTCTTTTTCTAACCCTCCACTTACCATACTCCTCTGCGATTCCTTGGCCCAATTGTGCACTACATATTGACACGGAATGTCTAAGAATGGCAACATTACGGTTTCGCAAACATCAATTAGAAGTTCAATAAAAAAGGATAATATACTCTAGAATAAACTATACGAGTTTCTTTCACTAGATATGATGATTGAAATTTCATTTTTTTCTGTTAATATGGCAGCACTGGTGAAGCCACACAACACCAATATGCTCGGATGTGATTTAAAATATCAAATAATTACTTAACAAAAAATTCAATACCACATGAATTATGGATTGAAGTTTCATAATTTAATTCTGACAACGTTAGAACCCTGACTGGGTGATACGTTCTGAGTACGACGTGTTTGTGCAGTATCCTAATTTTAGAAAAAAAATTCAGCCGTGATTGGATGACATGAATTAAGGCGGGGGCACACAGGACGCTACGCTATGCTATGCTGCGCTGAGCTGCACTATGCTGCAACACGACTTGGCTCAAATAGAATGCTATGCTATGCAGTGCTATCATCACCATTCGTTCAGTGCCGATTAAAGCGTCAAAATGACTAGTTCAAAACGCATGTATTCTTATTTTTATAATAGTAGTAGTGAAAGTGAGGAAGAAGGGGCACTTTTGTTGGCTGCCGTCCTGGAAGATGAAGGACACAACCGCAGGAAAAAACATTTCTGGGTACACGATACCATATTAAAAAGAGAAAATCTTGGGGAATTCCAACATCTAATAATGTAGCTTGAAAATGATGAAGAAAAATTTAGAAACTATTTCAGACTGAAGAAGCAAGAATTTTATTAAGTTCTGTCTCTAATTCAGGATGACATTAAGAAAAAGCATACGAACTGGAGGATGCCTATCTAACCCAAAGAGAGACTTGCGATATGTTTAAGTTTAGTAAATAAGTTAATAATGTAAATCTTTAAGGAAAGTACTTTATTTACTATCATTTTTGTCGTACTCCATTGAATCAGTGTTGTACAAACAAGGATATTTTCTAACTTCTTCAATCAATTTCTCCATTTTAAACACTATAAAAGACTGCAGTGCACTCCTCTATAAAAGGCCACGACACCACTACACTTGGAGGAAACATGACCTGTCAAGTTGCCCAAGTTGGCGTGCCAAAGCTAAGAAAATCGCTTGGCTTAGCTTAGCATAGCAGCGTGTATATTGCATTACATTTAAATACATGCTGGCGATTTTTACCAACTCGTAGCATAGCATAGCGCAGCTAATCTCAAATGCGGCCATCAGAGAATTTCAGTGCGGCCACCAATAACTTTCTCTTCATATAAGAAATCCTCAACACAGTCGATATTTTTCATCTATGAAGTCTCAAACATTTCAGAATCAGTAGAAGAAGATATGGTCCAGATACCACCCTATATTTACAAAGAAAATATAATTAACTTTAAGTACTGACCAGGTAAAACGGTCCATAACTTGCTAGAAGATGGTACAGATCCAATATTGCTCGTGAGGAGACTATATTAAGTGTGACCCTTCTAGAAAACAGATGCATATTTACTCAATAAGCTAGAGGGAATAGTTGTAGGAAAGTTATTCGTAATCGAGTGCATCTGAAGGTAGGAAGTAGGTTTGTCTCACATACGGATCGTCTGCTGCTAAAATACTGTGCTGAGTTCTTAGTTTTCGAATTTTTTACTCATGTTATCGTGAACATTGCATAAATTAACATGTGCGACTGTCGTGTGTTTTTAGGCATACCTTTTCGTAAATAACGCAACGAATGTTGTTTACATTGATTGCTATGAAAAGATTTTTCCCCTCCTTTCGTCTTTCTCTCCTTCTCGTATTAAAATCCTTCAAAGCACGCTTAAACCCATAAGGATTGAAATAACAATAGGATTTCATGGATTAACAATGTAATTGGTAGGCATAGCAACATCCCGTTAAAATGGCAAGATTTCCCCAAAATATGCGAATTAAACGTTTAACATAAGGGATTTCGAACTGTAGGCGAAAAACGATGTACAGAATTTCAAGTATATATCTGAATATTTGATCGAGTTATTCGCGTTTTAAGAGGGCCAACCAACGCCGGCTGCAGACATCCCCGGCGAGCCGTCGCGCAGACAAAGATATCAAACATTTTATATTAGGTGATTATTGGAAATTTTTAGAACCTGAACTATTGCAATAATTTTGTTGAAAAAAAAGTTTTGCAATAATCGTTTCGAAACAGCATCCCGCTTAGGCGACATTTGCATCCCACTAGTAGAGAAACATTGACCTAGATATTCCACCCTTTTCTGATTCTTGAAAAAATAACTCAAATATAAAACGCAGAATTTAATGCGGCACAAATATGCAATAGAAAATGTTTGATGGTCACATTCTGAAATCCTATAGAACTTAAATTACGAGAAATGCTAACTTATTCCGCTATACAGTTTACGAAAACATATTAATTTCTTCGGATGATTATTGCATACGGGATAACGCGAAGCGTTTATTTTTCGTTTCTTTTAAAGCAGCATCCGTAATAGAGTGATTTGATTAGATCATATCCGTCTTTTTGATTGACTGAAAAGAAATTTCGCCGGAATCTGTCCGGCAGCAAAACGTCCGATATAGCACACGTACAGAAACGGACGAACCAAATAAAGTGGATGATTTTTAAGAAATGCGCCGAAAAATAAAATTCGGAACAACTTTTAGCTCTCATTTGATAAATGCTGTTTTATCAAGAAAATGGCCGATTAGATAAACCTGGCGCGTATTTCTGATGCAGCAGTCCTTGTTGATGGCATATTTATTTTATTGGAACAAGCGATATTCCAACTACCGTGGAGTTATGACTACTCTAAAGTTTATAATGGCATGTGGTTAACCGAGTTTTGGGTCATTGATTTAATTTTAATCGATGGAAAATGCGAGAGTAATTGATAGTAATTGATTTTCGACTGGTGTAAAAGTGATCAGTTGAGGCCGCATGCTCTCGAATGTAAACATTCCATTAAGAGTAGCTGGTTTAAGGGCTGTAAGAGTAGAAAAGAAGGAAACGCATGCAAATATGTATGGACAAAGGGAAAGTGATGAGGAATGCTGCAAGTGTACATAAGACGAATGCTGGGCTGCGATGGATAGGATGGGCAGGGGAATCTTGATGATGGTCAACCATGATGAGAAAATAGACACAGAAATTAAAAATAGAACTAAATAGCAGTACTTAAATATTTCCAACTGAATAATACCATAATTAGAAAATGGGATGTTAGTCAAAAACAAATGATGCCGTATTTCTTCCCACATTATATGGGAGTGAAAGATGGTTGGTTGTGTATAAACGTATAAAAAATAACGTCAATTGGAGTGAAATATTTTAGAAATATGATTGTAAAAACAGAATGCGATAGATTTAGGAATGAAAGAGTTGGGGAGGGGTCCAGGAAAGGGTGCTGGTGGGCAGAAGAGATACAGCTGAAGTGGTTTTTGACATGCCCAAAAAATGGGTCCGGATAGAATGTTGAAGAAGGTGTGAGAGGCAAGGATTGAAAGGTAGAGAAGAATAAACCGGGAAGATTATGTAGAGCGGATTGGGTACAAGAGAGGAAAGGCAATGGTAGATATGAAGAGAGACTGGCCCAGGATCGGTCCGAATGGGGAATATGGGCCGAGTCTTGAAGAACACCGACGCTGTAATGGCATAAGGGGAAAGGCAAAAAAAGAAGAAGAACTTTAAATGACAAACAGGTGTTATCGTTACTGGTGGAAAGTGTCATATATTTTACAAAGTTTAGGTGCCCTAAACTTCATGATAAAAGGAATATCACCCGTGTTATTTTTATGGTGCTACAATAAGATCTAGTTCCTCCCGCTAAATATGGTTTGTAGTGATCATCCGATTCCATCAATACATAATAACGTGTGAGTGCATGGTGATAAGGTAACTCCTCGTAAATCTCCTCTCTTTGTATGGATTTATTTTTATGACAAGTTATAAAGAGTCGTTTGCGTAAGCATCAAAGAATGAGCTGATGGATTTCTCCAAACAGAAACTGTTGAAAGTTATCATATTATTAAATCAAGTTATACAATTTATAGACTTTATACACCATAAAATTTATGCCGTGTAGTAAAAGAATTTAACACCTGTATTATTTTTAGCCTTATCAAAATATAAGATATTTGAATTTGGTGATCATCTGATGCAAACTGTGCCTTGTAATAAACAATAATAAACAATGTAAAAAGCTTAGTACCCTCCTCTTTTTTAAATTTAAAACCTTGATGGGAAGAATCGTTTAAACGAGTTAAAATTTCGTTTCATATAAGAGAGTAGAAACCCGGTGATGAGATGCACGTCTATGCTTGTGAAATTGTCTGCACAATAAATTAATTCGCTTAAAAAAGCATCTTTTCCTTAAAGTAACCAAAAAGAAACTCCTAAAGTACATAACGCAATAAAATGAAAAAATTTAAAACTTCCAGTACTTTGATAGTTCTACAAATCTTATAATCGCAAGGGTTTCAATTGTGGGGTTCAATATAGATCAATGGTTAATACAAGTTTTATAGGACGCTTTAAACAAATAGTTAAATTAAAAAATATATGTATCAGGGCGAAGTTAATATAAAAGTCATTAAAAAAATCCGCTAGAATGTTGCGTGTATCATTCATTCTTTAAACGTCACAAAGAGATCTGGATAAATAATTTTCGATTATTTTCTATTTGTAAAATTATGCACATTATAATGAATACTTTTTTATAACGATTGAGATACTTAAAAGTTGAAAGTAATGCTATATCGCATTATTTTCCAAGGAAAATGTTAAATTCTCGTTTATTTGTGTATAGGTTTCAATCACAAAAACGTATTCCCTGAGATGATTCTGTTCGGCCAACTGTGAATCAAACTTGCAATTGAAATTGGATTACTTCAACAGATTGCTTGAAATTTACATGAACACAGGCGATTTAAAAGCCTCGGAAGGGTTTACGATATCTTCTTTAAATTCAACATGACGGGCAGCCAAAGTTAAGAATAATTAGGTCGATAACGCCTCATTTGTAAGAAACCTTGATCTGAAGTTGGGTTTTAAATTGATTAGATTAGAGTTTAATTTTAAAATCAATTAATATTTACGTACGATTCTGATTTTTTTCGTCATTAACCGTGCAGTTTTTTACGGAGAGAAACTTAATGGATTTGTGTAACTGGAAATTTACCTGTAAGAGAAATAATTTTTCTACATATAAAACCGAGTCGTTATAATGATTTCTGCCTTTCACGGAGAGATGAAATTGAAATTAATCCAATGCTAAGGAAAAAATAACTTCAAAAACTGCAGTTTTTTGACGAACTGTTAAACTTTCAGAACTCTTTCAAACTCGGACATCAGATTAAAAGAAGTTCGGACAGCATTCGGTCACAGAAAGAAATGCGAGAGAAAGACAAAACGGATTATAATGGTCTTGAAGAGACGGTAAAATGAGAGAGGGGCTGATTGTACGGAAGAAGGTAGAGAACAAGAGAATAGGCAGGGAGGATGGCAGCCAAAAGTAGGAGGAAATAATTACGAAACTCTTTGCTTTAGAGCAAATCCTGTCTTTTTAATTCGAAAATTTAGAGAGAGAGCTCGAAAGCGCGCATCGTGTCATTGCTTTTGTTTCCAAATGGGCCCGGAATTTACCAGATCATTTCGAGAAGTATTTTTGGAATGCTGATGGATCCAAAGGGTGACGTGGGCTTTTTTTTATTTATGCCACAGGGGAAATTTTTCAGGAACATTATGAGGACTCACGAGCTAAGTGCAGCCAGTAATTACGAATGGATATATTGTTTTCATTGGTTTCAATATTTTTTAACGATAATATGGTTCATACAAACATGCAGACGAGCGATGAGTTACAGGAACGCAGAATACACTTTTCCCCAATAACTTTTAAACTATTTGCTGCTGGAATAACGTGGGAGGATAGGTGACCACATAGAAAATACGGACTAAACTATTTTAAAATAACTTTAAACTTGAATCAAAGGAGATCATATTGTACATATTGTATACATATAAAAATAAAAATTGCATCATTGATAATAAAATTACCATGAGTTATTAGTAATTGATGTAAAATGAAACTAGGAGCCCTGCCCTCCGCTCGTTTCTCTCGCTCCAGGAACCTCGGCGCTGGGCGCCTGGTATTTATTTTCGCTAAGCTGAGAATAATTTTTCAAAACTGCTCTTATCAAGACTTTTTTTCCAAAATGTTTTTCTCCGACGCCGTTTCCAAAATATAATTTTTCAATTATTTTGAACGGCCGCCATTTTGTTTCAAGATGGCGGGTGAAAATGAAAATAGTTTTCCTGGGATCTCCTAGCTGGTAGATACAAAATTTCGTTTGCCGCCTTTCTCTACGACAAACAATTCCTGAGATGCAGAGGGGGACAGACGGTCTGACGGACAGATACGAGAAATTATATATAGGCTTGTTCTAAAATTCTGATAATTTCAATGAATTTCGCAACACGCTTATGCAACCCAAATAACTTTATAGATTCATTTCGGGAAAGTATCTTCCGCTTATAAACGTCATATCAGAATTTAATAAAACCATTATTCTCTTGGCCACTTGGTCATTCTGCCCTTAACGCTCAATATCTCAGCCGTTTCTTCAGCCAGTTCAACCAATTCAACCAATTTGGTAGGATTGCTATACTATAATTTTATAATAAAATCGTCTAATTTGCTTTTTATATTGTTTGATTACAAAGCCCGTTTTAAGCGGACTAATTCATCTAGTGAATATATAATATGTAAACATATGAATATACAAATAAGTTATATAAATTTATTTGTTATAAAATCTAAAGCTTAGGATGGACAGCTTATGCATATTCATGGTCGTTTTTATCTTTTCAAAGAATACCCTTAATTTTTTTTCAAATTAGATTCCTTGACTATTTGCGAGTGAAAAACTGTTTATGTTTAAAGTTGTAAAGATGTGCAAAGTTGTTAAACGAACAAATAACCTATAGTTTCGCTTGCTTCGCTGATTATCGATTTCTTTCAGCCCTTCCCCTTAAGAGTGGCTGCGTTTCCTCGCAGACCATTTGCATTCCTTATCTAGAAACCTTCCCCGCTGTTGCCGAACTTGTTCACTATGGAAACTCCCTTGTAACATGAAACATACTTCGACAGGAATGAAGGGGAAATAGGGGAGGAAAGGGATAGCGACCAGATGTCGTCCGTGTCATAGGGGCCTAAGGGGACCACTGTGTGTTTCGTTGATAAAGATCTTAGTGAAGAGAGGGAAGAGGTCTTAAAACTCTTAGAAGAGGGGGTTCTGGAAAGGAAACAGTTTGAATAAAATTTATTATCCATTTCCACCTAGTATGCCACGACTGAATGAAAATATCAAGCGAAAATCTTTCTATTTTTTCGCTCTTCTCGATGGATTTTCGTTTCCTGGAGATATTACATTAAAAGAGAGAACTCGGGAAATTATTATGCTATTACTGCCATTATAATTTTATGGTGGTCTTAAAATCGACGCTTAATAAAATTTGTATTTATTTATTTTAACTGGCTCATAAACAGACGTTTCTGAACTTTTAGAACGGTAACAACGGCGATCACAAACGAATATGCCATCGGCATGATTCGAAACCGACAGCTGGGAACTAGACACGCTAACTACCATAGCTGGCAATGAGAAATGATCAAATGTTTTTAGATTAACAATTGCAAAACCATTAAAACTTCTCAATGATAACTTATATTAATAAATTATTCATAAATTCCTATTATTTTAAGCAAATTTTCACACAAAATCACTCTGAGGTAAAAGATATTTTTTTTAAAATGCCTGTGGGAGATGAAGGTTTCGAATGTAAATTTATATTAACAAACGGATTAATCGTTTACAAAAATGCGTGCGATCGCATCAAGAAACTCGGGATAATAATACACAAAGATCATTCCAGTATCGTAGTTCTAAATCATTTACATTTACTCGAAATCGTAACGGTATTCCTGCGAAGATCCAATTTTCTGTCAATGAGTTTTCCCATTTTATCTCTCTAAGAGTTAATGAATTTCTTCGCTTTTCCAGTTAGCTGAGGGAAAAGACGTGAAAGTAGCGAAATACGACACTTCGAATATCAAGATTCAGGTCTAGCTAGCCTTTAGAAATCCAATTACTACGAACTTGGCAGTCGGCTCGTAATAAAAGATAGCAACATAACATTTATTCGATGGCGGCGTGTATAGCATGGCATCGTTGAAAGATTTCAATAAGCAATAAAAAACCAACCACTCGTGCTGTTTTTTTGTCAATAAATCCTGTGAGCGACATTACAATTACACATTTTATTACGAAACTGTAATCCCCTATGACCGATGGGAGGTACGCTCATGATTGCCGATCTTATCCAACAAACACCTTATCGTGATTCTGTTTATATTTCAAAGACAAATAATTAGATTTATCGATGAGATTCGAGTCCTAAAATCGATTTACGTGTCATTTGCCTCGCCATCGAGAGGAAGAAATTGTCATCAAATCAGAGGGAGATTTTTTTGTTACAAGCCACACAAAAAGCCGTCGTCCACCGTGTTGGCGTCCTTTCTCCGATGACACAGGGCTGTGACGCAAGTCTCTTCCAGTTGGCGAGCCGCTCCCTTTCATGCTTTGTTTTTCCTATCTCAGAGAAAGTGAATCCCACGCACATTCAACTAAAGGTAACACATTTTTCCTGGTAATCTCATAGTGGCATCTCCAAGCTTGCTAAACATTTCAGCATTTTTCTCCGTGCCGCGTAATGAGTTAGTAATTTATGCGAAACCTATTTTTATAGTAACTACAGCTATGTTTATATTTAATATTCTTTTAAAAATTTAACTTAAACTACTTGAAATTATTACTAAAGACGTTCCATAACGTGATCAAATATCGTATGCTATATTTCTAACGTATATATTGCGTCCTCGATCCAAATTAATGGGATTTTGAAGATGGGTAGTGGCATATTTGAAAAGTGTTGTATATAAAATCGCATAAAAATGTACTGTAATAACTAATATGAATTAATGCTGTTTGTTATGGATTGGTTTAACGATATATTTACGCCCGGTAAAATAACATTTTTTATTTCATTTCTATTAGATGTGAAATTTTCAAACGTTCTAGGATTTAATTTCTGTAGTAAATGTTTGATCTACAAATACATGCACACAAAGACACACACACATTCCTTACAGACGAGGAGTAACATATAATATAAATATCGGAGGATACTAATGTTTAGTCACTTCCAGAAAAGCGAAAAACTCGAAATTTTTTTGTCGGTAGGATTATGTGCAAAACCGACTAGAAAAACGAAAATTCTTGAAAATGTTCTACAATGCGGCCGCTAAAAATTCTAAATTGTTTAAACAAAATTTCAAGATTTATATATTTCCGAATGTGCTACGGAACTGAATTTTTTATAGGTAGAATTTGTAAAAAACTAAATAGGGATTATACAAATTTTGATATTTTAATTTCTTTGGCAGTTAAAAATTCTTTAAGTTTAAACAAATAGGTAAATGTTTAGATACTACGGGGCGAGTTAGGAAGCTGAAACTTTTAAGTTATTTAGAGATTAGTCTATATAAACTAATAAATATTTCAATGTATCCATGAAATTGTTATTGCGGCCGTTCAAAATTAATTAAATTTAAACAATTAGATAAATGTTATTTCACTTCTAGCATTATTAACTGAATGTGGAAAAAGTATAATATTCCTAAAATTGCAAATTTTAATTAATAGTAAAGTACCCTGGAAAATAACCATCTTCATATTTCAATTACCGTGAGACGCATTCATGCTAAAAATGATTGGAGATGTGTGTTCATAAAACATTACTTAAAAATCGTGTATTGAGTTCCTTCAGTCAGAAAACGTGATGTAGATCCAATTAGCTGAAAGGGAAAAAACAAGTATTCGATAAATAACCACACATTCCCCAAATTCCTGTATTTGTGAACCTGTTAGTCACTTAATTGTAAAAGCCCACGCAAAGAAGAATGTTTCGCTATTTGGAACAATTAACTTCTCTAAGGATTGGGGCGGATTTATTTTCGGCGTCGGCTGTTTGTAGAACGTTGACATCAGGGGCCAGGAGTGGAGAGGTGAAATCTCTGCGCCTCGAGAGAGAGAGAGAGAGTGAGATAAGATATCCTTTTGCGGTGGGTATTAATCAGAGTTGGAGGCGGAGGGAGGGGAGCCGTAAAAAGAGAGTAAAATTGAGCGGCAGGATTCCTTTTGTTTACATCTTCTTTCTCTGCCAGCCCCTTCCTTCTTGGGTTGGGACCCTTCATTGGGATGTACGGAGAGCGAAAAATAAACATCTTTTTTCCTTCCTCCCTCCCATTTATTTCTCTCCATCTCGGCTGGAGGAAAGAGATTCTTAAACGGTGGTTTCTAGAATGAGAAGAGGTTAAAGGGTCATTTGGTTTTTATAAAGGTCTATTCCGCGTTGATTAAATTTTCCTCTTATCTCTGCCTCTGCCTACTTATCTATTTATCTCTCTCTCTCTCTCTGTGTCATCCTTCTCTCACCTTCATACTCATCCTTTCACTCTATTTCTCTCCCCCTCACATTCTCTCTCTCTTATTCTTAATCTTCTTGTCTATCCCTTTTTCTATTATTCTATTCCTATCTATCTCTCTTTCGCTATCTCCATCTCCCTCCTCTCTCTTCATTATATCTCCCCCCTCTCTTACTCTCTTTATCTCTCTGGAGAGACTATCGATGCCAAAGCTGAGAATAGGAATGGAGCAGTGTGAATAACGGGAGTGGGAAAGGAAAATAAGACACACTGAAAACGCGGCAGTGATTATAGAGTTTCGGAACATGGGATTGTTTTTGCAGTTATTTCAATATCAAGTTTACTTGAAGAATGGGTGTTATATAATAAGAGCTACCGTCATAATTTGCATCGCACTGATGGTTTTTGGCTTTCTTATGGAATAAAGTAATCAGACAACATGGCAATTAAAATAGTTCTGCGATATCGGCAAAAACAACAATAATTTTAGTTAAAATTTTTCAGTATAACGATTTTGTATCATGGTATATAATAAATATCTAGCTTATACAGAGTTATTCGTGGAGGATAAAGGATAACTTAAACTTGCCGCCTTTTTTGGGTAAGTTAATGCAAGGATTTATTGCTGAAATTATGGTCTAAAGAAGTGGTCGGCAACCTTTTCACCTATAAGGGCGCAATTTAAATTATTACTTAAGTTATATATATATATATATATATATATATATATATATATATATATATATATCTTCAGCATTCTCCTCCAAGTCCACATTTCAAAGCTGAAGATAAAATGGACAGATAGGATGAAAAACGATGAAGTGCTACGAAGAATAGGAGAGAAGCGAATGATTATACAGACTATCAGAAAGAGGAAGGCTAACTGGGTTGGACATTACCTGAGGAGAGAGAGTATGATTAAAGACGTGTTAGAAGGAAAACTAGATGGGAAAAGGGAAAGAGGTAGGAAAAGGTTTCAGCTGATAGACGATTTGAAAGGGAAAGAGAGTTATCAAGATATAAAGAGGACAGCGGAAAATAGGAGTATATGGAGAACCAGGTTTAACCATGAATAATCACGGACCTGTCTACGGACAGACTACCTATGATGATGATGATATATATATATATATATATATATATCATCATGCTGCTGTCCGAAGACAGATTTTAGCTGAATCGCTTCCTCCATTTCTTTCTCTTCTTTTTCTCCCTCTTCCTCTTCTACCGCTAATTTTTCCTTCTAAGATCGTCCTTTGTAAACACTGTCTTCTCAATATGTGCCCTATCCAATTTGCTTTCCTTTTCCTAATTGTTTTTATTAGCATCCTTTCTTCTCCAACCATTTCTAATACTTCTTCGTTTCTCTTCCTCTCTAACCATTTCACTTTCATCATCCTCCTCCATACCCACATCTCAAAACTTTCTAAATATTTTTCCTCCTTTCTCCTTACCGTCCACGTCTCTGCACTATAAAGAGCTATGCGCCATATGTAGCATTTTGCTAATTTCTTCCTTGTTTCTAAATTTATTTTCTTGCTTGTGAGAAGCTCCTCATTAAATGCTGCTTTTGCCATTGCAATCCTACTTCTGATGTCCTGTGTACTACTTCCATTCTGCGCTAAAATATTGCCAAGATATTTGAAACTACTTACTTGTTCCAATTTTTGGCCATTTACCATTATATTTAATTCTTTATGTTCCTTGGAAACCACCATGACTTTCGTTTTTTCGGCATTGATCTTCATTCCATATTATTGGCCAACCTCCACTAGTCCGTCTGTCATCCTCTGAACTTCTTTCTCGTATTCTGCTATTAATCCCTGATCATCTGCATATTTAATGTTGGTAATACTTTCGCCTCCTATCTTAAATCCTTTCTCTTCCATCAACGCTTCTTCTGTTATAGTTTCTGCATAAATATTAAATATCGCTGGTGAAATAGGACATCCCTGCCTCACTCCCCTCCATATTGAAGTACTTTCTGTTTCTTCTCCTTCAACCCTGACTCTAATCTTTTGATCAAAGTAAAGATTTTTAAGCAGTCTTTTATCTTTCCAATCTATTCCTATTTTATTTAAAATACCCAACATTTTCTCCCATTACACTCAGTCAAAATCTTTCACCCAATCTACAAAACAAAAATACATACCTTTATTGACTTCTAGCACTCTTTCTATCATCATTCTCATACATGCTATAGCATCTCTAGTCCCTCTTGCTCTTCTGAAACCAAACTGATTATCTTGCAGCTCCTTTTCTATTTTACATTAAATTCTTTTGGTTATTATTCTGGTTAGAACTTTAGCTGTATGAGAAATTAAACTAATAGTTTTATAATCCTTACAACTTTTTGTGTTGTTCTTTTTCTCCAGTGGTACCATAACAACATCTAAAAAATCTTCAGACCGTATGCCAATATCATATACTTGGTTAAAGAATTTTGTGAGTTGCTTAACTGCTTTAGACCCCAAAACCTTAAGAACGTCCACTGGTATATCAACAGCCTTCCTTCTTTTCATGTCATCAATTGCTCTTTTAACTTCAGACTCGAGAATACTTGGCCCTAGCTGATCTTTTTCCACATCCTCTTTTTCATTTAATTCAATATTTCTTGGCTTTCCTTCTTTGTCATACAGCACCTCAATGTATTCTTTCCAGACATCCTTTACATTGTCTGGCTCCGAGACTATTTTACCACTTTTGTTCATGATTCCTTTACGTCCTGTCTTTCTTGCCTTTTTCTTGAATAGTTCCTTGCTTTGCTATACATGAGGTCTGTTCTACAAATTTTTTCACACTCGACAATCTCCTCGCATTTCTCATTTATTCACTGTTCTCTGGCTTTATCTGTTTCCCTTCTTAAAACATTATTTAACTCCTTGTACTTTCTTTGGCCTTCTTCAGTGTTTATGTTCTTCCACTTTCTCCGCTCTTCCATTTTTTGCAGCATGGCTGCTGTGACCCAGGGTTTTTTGTTTCTTTGACCCGTTATCTTTCCTACCTTCTTTTCCATTACATCTTTAATGTTGCTATGGATGTATCTCCACTCCTCATCTACACTCTTCCTATTTTCTTCAGCTCTCTCCCCCAACCTTTCCTCCAGCTCAGTCATGATAGCCTCCTTGTTTTTAAGGAGCTCCTCTAAGTTCCATTTCTTGTGAACTCTTATGCTTCTCTTGACGCTTTTCAGTCTACATTGTGTATTTGCCACCAAAAGGTTGTGGTCAGAATCGATATCTGCCCCTGGTAGTGTTTTCACATTTTTAATGCTATTTCTAAATCTTTCATTGACTAGTATGTAATCTATCTGGTATCGTCTCTGGTATCCTGGGCTTCTCCATGTGTAAAGTCCTCGCTGGTGATGCTTAAACCATGTATTAGTTACAATCAATCTATTTCTATGGCAGAATTCCACAAGTTTCTCCCCTCTTTCATTTCTCTTCCCTAGTCCATATTTTCCCACTATGTTATCTTCCTGTCCCTCTCCGACTACACTGTTCCAATCTCCCATTACTATGGTGGTGATCCTTCCTTTTCTCACCTCCTCCAATATCTCCGTAATCTGTTCATACATTTCATCTACTTCGTCATCACCAGCATTAGTTGTTGGCATATACACTTGAATTATATGCATTTCCACTGGCTCCATCTGAAGTTTTACGGCTATTAATCTATCATTAACTGTCACTACCTTGCTAATTCTTTCAGCTATCTCTTTTCTCATTATAATCCCCGCTCCCCTTTCCTTTTTCTCTCCTCCCGAGTAAATAATCTTAAATTCGTCTGAATTTATCTCGCCTTCTCCTTCCCACCGAACTTCACTAAGACCTAATATACCTACATTATTCCTTCTCATTTCCCTTTTTAAGTTCTCTAGTTTACCCCCTGAATTTATAGTCCTGACATTCCATGCGCCTATTTTTAATTTTTCACTACTTGCTTTCTTATTAATGTTACATTTTCTCTGTGCATCCCCTAGGGTAATCCCCACCTGGAGATCCGATTGGGGGACTATTTTACCTCCGGAATATCCATAGAGGTATTTTCAGCTTTTCAGCCTATCATGGGAAATATAATGAGATAGTTTCCCCTTGCATTCTTCATCGCAGTTTCACAAGAGTGATTACCCATCTGTAGCTGTTCAGATCCACATTATCACCACCTACAATGTACTGAGCAAGCTGCTGCCCTTGCATAGGGGGATGTAAAACCCACAAGACTGCTTCTTAGTCTGACTCTTCCCCTCAGACCTTTCCGTCTTGGATGGTCCTACCAGGAGAATTATCCCCCGCCGGCATAGCTCTTTGGTTCATAAGAGTACACAAATCCTCCCACCTCTGTAAGGTTATACAGTCCTTATGGAGGGATATATATATATATATATATATATATATATATATATATATATATATATATATATATATAGTTACTCTATCGCTGAAGAAGGGCATAGGCCCGATAAGCTTGCGTGTTTTTTTTGTGTTCGTGTGTTTAACGTGTCTCTTCTACTCCCCCAGCTGCCTGCCAACTTGGTCCCCGACTTGGTAAGTGTCCGCTGGGCTTCCTTCAACACCTTGTTGCCACCATAATCACTACCTTTTCATTTCCTTAAGTTAATATATATATATTAACTTTATTAAAGAATTATTATAAATCCAACATGAAAAATAAATCAACGTAAAACTTAGCACTACAAATCTTCTGCCAAATTGTGGTAATTTGACACATAACTCGAGTTTCCCGTTCTTAGGTAGTTGTATAAATTGTAATTGGTGAGCCTGGAGCGATACTTGGATTTCAAATACATATTCCATGCTTGAAAAAGGGACTCGTTAGAGAATGTTGAAACACAATAAGAGTATATCTCCAGGGCACATTTTCTTGATAAGGAATTTTCGTTAAACAAATTCCATAAGTTTTCATCATTCTGCCGTGAATTTAAAATAATATCATTCTGTATATTTATTATTTCCAACTCTGTCTTCTGTGCTAATGATGTTTAAATAAACTGCAATAATAACTGACCTATCATTGTCCGTAAATTGAAGGAATTAACCAAAAATGTCGCAATTGGTCTGTTTAACTAATGTTCTCTTTTCGACCAGCGGGAGACTGGTAAATGTCTCACTGGCGCCCGCGCGTTGCCGACCTCTGGTCTAAAGTGTTAAGATAGAAAAATTATTAAATAGTATGGGCCACCATAATTATCCTTTGATAATTAAAATGAATGAAAACGGCACGATAAAAAATATCTAAACCGAGGAAAGTCTCGAGCAATTTATTTATTTGATGTATCACTACGCAAAATAAATTTCTAAGGATGCGAATTATCCCTTCCAATGTTTTATACTCACCAACATGAATAATTCATAATATTAATTCGCCAAAAAAATAAATGAGGGTAGTCCTCGGTAGTTTCGTTAAAGTGATTCGCGTAGTAAGAAGAATCGTACGGAATAGGTGGTTGTTCCGAGTCCTCGGTAGTATAGTGGTCAGTATCCCCGCCTGTCACGCGGGAGACCGGGGTTCGATTCCCCGCCGGGGAGGACTTTTTTTTCTCGTTAAAGTGATTCGCGTAGAAAGAAGAATCGTACGGAATAGTTCGTTGTTCAGAGTCCTCGGTAGTATAGTGGTCAGTATCCCCGCCTGTCACGCGGGAGACCGGGGTTCGATTCCCCGCCGGGGAGGATTTTTTTTCTCGTTGAAGTGATTCGCTTAGAAAGAAGAATCGTACGGAATACTCCGTTGTTCAGACTCCTCGGTAGTATAGTGGTCAGTAACCCCGCCTGTCACGCGGGAGACCGGGGTTCGATTCCCCGCCGGGGAGGATTTTTTTTCTCGTTGAAGTGATTCGCGTAGTAAGAAGAATCGTACGGAATACTCCGTTGTTCAGAGTCCTCGGTAGTATAGTGGTCAGTGTCCCCGCCTGTCACGCGGGAGACCGGGGTTCGATTCCCCGCCGGGGAGGATTTTTTTTCTCGTTGAAGTGATTCGCGTAGTAAGAAGAATCGTACGGAATACTCCGTTGTTCAGAGTCCTCGGTAGTATAGTGGTCAGTATCCCCGCCTGTCACGCGGGAGACCGGGTTTCGAATCCCCGCCGGGTATGATTTTTTTTCTCGTTAAAGTGATTCGCGTAGTAAGAAGAATCGTACGGAATAGTTGGCTGTTCAGAGTCCTCGGTAGTATAGTGGTCAGTAACCCCGCCTGTCACGCGGGAGACCGGGGTTCGATTCCCCGCCGGGGAGGATTTTTTTTTCTCGTTAAAGTGATTCGCGTGGTAGGAAAAATCGGACGGAATAGTTGGTTGTTCAGAGTCCTCGGTAGTATAGTGGTCAGTATCCCCGCCTGTCACGCGGGAGACCGGGGTTCGATTCCCCGCCGGGGAGGATTTTTTTTCTAGTTGAAGTGATTCGCGTAGTAAGAAGAATCGTACGGAATACTCCGTTGTTCAGAGTCCTCGGTAGTATAGTGGTCAGTATCCCCGCCTGTCACGCGGGAGACCGGGGTTCGATTCCCCGCCGGGGAGGATTTTTTTTCTCGTTGAAGTGATTCGCGTAGTAAGAAGAATCGTACGGAATACTCCGTTGTTCAGAGTCCTCGGTAGTATAGTGGTCAGTATCCCCGCCTGTCACGCGGGAGACCGGGGTTCGATTCCCCGCCGGGAAGGATTTTTTTCTCTCGTTAAAGTGATTCGCGTAGAAAGAAGAATCGTATGGAATACTCCGTTGTTCAGAATCCTCGGTAGTATAGTGGTCAGTATCCCCGCCTGTCACGCGGGAGACCGGGGTTCGATTCCCCGCCGTGGAGGATTTTTTTTCTCGTTGAAGTGATTCGCGTAGAAAGAAGAATCGTACGGAATACTCCGTTGTTCAGAGTCTTCGGTAGTATAGTGGTCAGTAACCCCCCCTGTCACGCGGGAGATCGGGGTTCGATTCCCCGCCGGGGAGGATTTTTTTTTCTCGTTAAAGTGATTCGCGTGGTAGGAAAAATCGGACGGAATAGTTGGTTGTTCAGAGTCCTCGGTAGTATAGTGGTCAGTATCCCCGCCTGTCACGCGGGAGACCGGGGTTCGATTCCCCGCCGGGGAGGATTTTTTTTTCTCGTTAAAGTGATTCGCGTAGAAAGAAGAATCGTATGGAATAGATGGTTGTTCAGAGTCCTCGGTAGTATAGTGGTCAGTATCCCCGCCTGTCACGCGGGAGACCGGGGTTCGATTCCCCGCCGGGGAGGATTTTTTTTCTCGTTGAAGTGATTCGCGTAGAAAGAAGAATCGTACGGAATACTCCGTTGTTCAGAGTCCTAAGCAGTATAGTGGTCAGTATCCACGCCTGTCACGCGGTAGACCGGGGTTCGATTCCCCGCCGTTGAGGATTTTTTTCTCATTAAAGTGATTCGCGTAGTAAGAAGAATCGTACGGAATACTCCGTTGTTCAGAGTCCTCGGTAGTATAGTGGTCAGCATCCCCGCCTGTCACGCGGGAGACCGGGGTTCGATTCCCCGCCGGGTATGATTTTTTTTCTCTTTGAAGTGATTCGCGTAGTAAGAAGAATCGTACGGAATACTCCGTTGTTCAGAGTCCTCGGTAGTATAGTGGTCAGTATCCACGCCTGTCACGCGGGAGACCGGGGTTCGATTCCCCGCCGGGGAGGATTTTTTTTTCTCGTTAAAGTGATTCGCTTGAAAGAAGAATCGTATGGAATAGTTGGTTGTTCAGAGTCCTCGGTAGTATAGTGGTCAGTATCCCCGCCTGTCACGCGGGAGACCGGGGTTCGATTCCCCGCCGGGGAGGATTTTTTTTTCTCGTTAAAGTGATTCGCGTGGTAGGAAGAATCGGACGGAATAGTTGGTTGTTCAGAGTCTTCGGTAGTATAGTGGTCAGTATCCCCGCCTGTCACGCGGGAGACCGGGGTTGGATTCCCCGCCGGGGAGGATTTTTTTCTCATTAAAGTGATTCGCGTAGTAAGAAGAATCGTACGGAATACTCCGTTGTTCAGAGTCCTCGGTAGTATAGTGGTCAGTATCCCCGCTTGTCACGCGGGAGACCGGGGTTCGATTCCCCGCCGGGGAGGATTTTTTTTTCTCGTTAAAGTGATTCGCGTAGAAAGAAGAATCGTATGGAATAGATGGTTGTTCAGAGTCCTCGGTAGTATAGTGGTCAGTATCCCCGCCTGTCACGCGGGAGACCGGGGTTCGATTCCCCGCCGGGGAGGATTTTTTTTCTCGTTGAAGTGATTCGCGTAGAAAGAAGAATCGTACGGAATACTCCGATGTTCAGAGTCCTAAGCAGTATAGTGGTCAGTATCCCCGCCTGTCACGCGGGAGACCGGGGTTCGATTCCCCGCCAGGGAGGATTTTTTTCTCATTAAAGTGATTCGCGTAGTAAGAAGAATCGTACGGAATAGTTGGTTGTTCAGAGTCCTCGGTAGTATAGTGGTCAGTATCCCCGCCTGTCACGCGGGAGACCGGGGTTCGATTCCCCGCCGGGGAGGATTTTTTTTCTCGTTGAAGTGATTCGCGTAGTAAGAAGAATCGTACGGAATACTCCGTTGTTCAGAGTCCTCGGTAGTATAGTGGTCAGTATCCCCGCCTGTCACGCGGGAGACCGGGTTTCGATTCCCCGCCGGGTATGATAATTTTTCTCGTTAAAGTGATTCGCGTAGTAAGAAGAATCGTACGGAATAGTTGGCTGTTCAGAGTCCTCGGTAGTATAGTGGTCAGTAACCCCGCCTGTCACGCGGGGGACCGGGGTTCGATTCCCCGCCGGGGAGGATTTTTTTTCTCGTTAAAGTGATTCGCTTAGAAAGAAGAATCGTATGGAATAGTTGGTTGTTCAGAGTCCTCGGTAGTATAGTGGTCAGTATCCCCGACTGTCACGCGGGAGACCGGGGTTCGATTCCCCGCCGGGGAGGATTTTTTTTTCTCGTTAAAGTGATTCGCGTGGTAGGAAGAAACGGAAGGAATAGTTGGTTGTTCAGAGTCTTCGGTAGTATAGTGGTCAGTATCCCCGCCTGTCACGCGGGAGACCGGGGTTCGATTCCCCGCCGGGGAGGATTTTTTTCTCATTAAAGTGATTCGCGTAGTAAGAAGAATTTTACGGAATAATCCGTTGTTCAGAGTCCTCGGTAGTATAGTGGTCAGTATCCCCGCCTGTCACGCGGGAGACCGGGGTTCGATTCCCCGCCGGGGAGGATTTTTTTTCTCGTTGAAGTGATTCGCGTAGAAAGAAGAATCGTACGGAATACTCCGTTGTTCAGAGTCCTAAGCAGTATAGTGGTCAGTATCCACGCCTGTCACGCGGGAGACCGGGGTTCGATTCCCCGCCGGGGAGGATTTTTTTCTCATTAAAGTGATTCGCGTAGTAAGAAGAATCGTACGGAATAGTTGGTTGTTCAGAGTCCTCGGTAGTATAGTGGTCAGTATCCCCGCCTGTCACGCGGGAGACCAAGGTTCGATTCCCCGCCGGGGAGGATTTTTTTTCTCGTTGAAGTGATTCGCGTAGTAAGAAGAATCGTACGGAATACTCCGTTGTTCAGAGTCCTCGGTAGTATAGTGGTCAGTATCCCCGCCTGTCACGCGGGAGACCGGGTTTCGATTCCCCGCCGGGTATGATTATTTTTCTCGTTCAAGTGATTCGCGTAGTAAGAAGAATCGTACGGAATAGTTGGCTGTTCAGAGTCCTCGGTAGTATAGTGGTCAGTAACCCCGCCTGTCACGCGGGAGACCGGGGTTCGATTCCCCGCCGGGGAGGATTTTTTTTCTCGTTAAAGTGATTCGCTTAGAAAGAAGAATCGTATGGAATAGTTGGTTGTTCAGAGTCCTCGGTAGTATAGTGGTCAGTATCCCCGCCTGTCACGCGGGAGACCGGGGTTCGATTGCCCGCCGGGGAGGATTTTTTTCTCATTAAAGTGATTCGCGTAGTAAGAAGAATCGTACGGAATACTCCGTTGTTCAGAGTCCTCGGTAGTATAGTGGTCAGTATCCCCGCCTGTCACGCGGGAGTCCGGGGTTCGATTCCCCGCCGGGGAGGATTTTTTTCTCATTAAAGTGATTCGCGTAGCAAGAAGAATCGTACGGAATACTCCGTTGTTCAGAGTCCTCGGTAGTATAGTGGTCAGTATCCCCGCCTGTCACGCGGGAGACCGGGGTTCGATTCCCCGCCGGGGAGGATTTTTTTTTCTCGTTAAAGTGATTCGCGTAGAAAGAAGAATCGTATGGAATAGATGGTTGTTCAGAGTCCTCGGTAGTATAGTGGTCAGTATCCCCGCCTGTCACGCGGGAGACCGGGGTTCGATTCCCCGCCGGGGAGGATTTTTTTTCTCGTTGAAGTGATTCGCGTAGAAAGAAGAATCGTACGGAATACTCCGTTGTTCAGAGTCCTAAGCAGTATAGTGGTCAGTATCCACGCCTGTCACGCGGGAGACCGGGGTTCGATTCCCCGCCGGGGAGGATTTTTTTCTCATTAAAGTGATTCGCGTAGTAAGAAGAATCGTACGGAATAGTTGGTTGTTCAGAGTCCTCGGTAGTATAGTGGTCAGTATCCCCGCCTGTCACGCGGGAGACCAAGGTTCGATTCCCCGCCGGGGAGGATTTTTTTTCTCGTTGAAGTGATTCGCGTAGTAAGAAGAATCGTACGGAATACTCCGTTGTTCAGAGTCCTCGGTAGTATAGTGGTCAGTATCCCCGCCTGTCACGCGGGAGACCGGGTTTCGATTCCCCGCCGGGTATGATTATTTTTCTCGTTCAAGTGATTCGCGTAGTAAGAAGAATCGTACGGAATAGTTGGCTGTTCAGAGTCCTCGGTAGTATAGTGGTCAGTAACCCCGCCTGTCACGCGGGAGACCGGGGTTCGATTCCCCGCCGGGGACGATTTTTTTTCTCGTTAAAGTGATTCGCTTAGAAAGAAGATTCGTATGGAATAGTTGGTTGTTCAGAGTCCTCGGTAGTATAGTGGTCAGTATCCCCGCCTGTCACGCGGGAGACCGGGGCTCGATTCCCCGCCGGGGAGGATTTTTTTTTCTCGTTAAAGTGATTCGCGTGGTAGGAAGAATCGGCGGAATAGTTGGTTGTTCAGAGTCTTCGGTAGTATAGTGGTCAGTATCCCCGCCTGTCACGCGGGAGACCGGGGTTCGATTCCCCGCCGGGGAGGATTTTTTTCTCATTAAAGTGATTCGCGTAGTAAGAAGAATTTTACGGAATACTCCGATGTTCAGAGTCCTCGGTAGTATAGTGGTCAGTATCCCCGCCTGTCACGCGGGAGACCGGGGTTCGATTCCACGCCGGGGAGGATTTTTTTTCTCGTTGAAGTGATTCGCGTAGAAAGAAGAATCGTACGGAATACTCCGTTGTTCAGAGTCCTAAGCAGTATAGTGGTCAGTATCCACGCCTGTCACGCGGTAGACCGGGGTTCGATTCCCCGCCGTTGAGGATTTTTTTCTCATTAAAGTGATTCGCGTAGTAAGAAGAATCGTACGGAATACTCCGTTGTTCAGAGTCCTCGGTAGTATAGTGGTCAGTATCCCCGCCTGTCACGCGGGAGACCGGGGTTCGATTCCCCGCCGGGTATGATTTTTTTTCTCGTTGAAGTGATTCGCGTAGTAAGAAGAATCGTACGGAATACTCCGTTGTTCAGAGTCCTCGGTAGTATAGTGGTCAGTATCCACGCCTGTCACGCGGGAGACCGGGGTTCGATTCCCAGCCGGGGAGGATTTTTTTTTCTCGTTAAAGTGATTCGCTTGAAAGAAGAATCGTATGGAATAGTTGGTTGTTCAGAGTCCTCGGTAGTATAGTGGTCAGTATCCCCGCCTGTCACGCGGGAGACCGGGGTTCGATTCCCCGCCGGGGAGGATTTTTTTTTCTCGTTAAAGTGATTCGCGTGGTAGGAAGAATCGGACGGAATAGTTGGTTGTTCAGAGTCTTCGGTAGTATAGTGGTCAGTATCCCCGCCTGTCACGCGGGAGACCGGGGTTCGATTCCCCGCCGGGGAGGATTTTTTTCTCATTAAAGTGATTCGCGTAGTAAGAAGAATCGTACGGAATACTCCGTTGTTCAGAGTCCTCGGTAGTATAGTGGTCAGTATCCCCGCTTGTCACGCGGGAGACCGGGGTTCGATTCCCCGCCGGGGAGTATTTTTTTTTCTCGTTAAAGTGATTCGCGTAGAAAGAAGAATCGTATGGAATAGATGGTTGTTCAGAGTCCTCGGTGGTATAGTGGTCAGTATCCGCGCCTGTCACGCGGGAGACCGGGGTTCGATTCCCCGCCGGGGATGATTTTTTTTCTCGTTGAAGTGATTCGCGTAGAAAGAAGAATCGTACGGAATACTCCGTTGTTCAGAGTCCTAAGCAGTATAGTGGTCAGTATCCCCGCCTGTCACGCGGGAGACCGGGGTTCGATTCCCCGCCGGGGAGGATTTTTTTCTCATTAAAGTGATTCGCGTAGTAAGAAGAATCGTACGGAATAGTTGGTTGTTCAGAGTCCTCGGTAGTATAGTGGTCAGTATCCCCGCCTGTCACGCGGGAGACCGGGGTTCGATTCCCCGCCGGGGAGGATTTTTTTTCTCGTTGAAGTGATTCGCGTAGTAAGAAGAATCGTACGGAATACTCCGTTGTTCAGAGTCCTCGGTAGTATAGTGGTCAGTATCCCCGCCTGTCACGCGGGAGACCGGGTTTCGATTCCCCGCCGGGTATGATAATTTTTCTCGTTAAAGTGATTCGCGTAGTAAGAAGAATCGTACGGAATAGTTGGCTGTTCAGAGTCCTCGGTAGTATAGTGGTCAGTAACTCCGCCTGTCACGCGGGGGACCGGGGTTCGATTCCCCGCCGGGGAGGATTTTTTTTCTCGTTAAAGTGATTCGCTTAGAAAGAAGAATCGTATGGAATAGTTGGTTGTTCAGAGTCCTCGGTAGTATAGTGGTCAGTATCCCCGACTGTCACGCGGGAGACCGGGGTTCGATTCCCCGCCGGGGAGGATTTTTTTTTCTCGTTAAAGTGATTCGCGTGGTAGGAAGAATCGGAAGGAATAGTTGGTTGTTCAGAGTCTTCGGTAGTATAGTGGTCAGTATCCCCGCCTGTCACGCGGGAGACCGGGGTTCGATTCCCCGCCGGGGAGGATTTTTTTCTCATTAAAGTGATTCGCGTAGTAAGAAGAATTTTACGGAATACTCCGTTGTTCAGAGTCCTCGGTAGTATAGTGGTCAGTATCCCCGCCTGTCACGCGGGAGACCGGGGTTCGATTCCCCGCCGGGGAGGATTTTTTTTCTCGTTGAAGTGATTCGCGTAGAAAGAAGAATCGTACGGAATACTCCGTTGTTCAGAGTCCTAAGCAGTATAGTGGTCAGTATCCACGCCTGTCACGCGGGAGACCGGGGTTCGATTCCCCGCCGGGGAGGATTTTTTTCTCATTAAAGTGATTCGCGTAGTAAGAAGAATCGTACGGAATAGTTGGCTGTTCAGAGTCCTCGGTAGTATAGTGGTCAGTATCCCCGCCTGTCACGCGGGAGACCAAGGTTCGATTCCCCGCCGGGGAGGATTTTTTTTCTCGTTGAAGTGATTCGCGTAGTAAGAAGAATCGTACGGAATACTCCGTTGTTCAGAGTCCTCGGTAGTATAGTGGTCAGTATCCCCGCCTGTCACGCGGGAGACCGGGTTTCGATTCCCCGCCGGGTATGATTATTTTTCTCATTAAAGTGATTCGCGTAGTAAGAAGAATCGTACGGAATACTCCGTTGTTCAGAGTCCTCGGTAGTATAGTGGTCAGTATCCCCGCCTGTCACGCGGGAGACCGGGGTTCGATTCCCCGCCGGGGAGGATTTTTTTCTCATTAAAGTGATTCGCGTAGTAAGAAGAATCGTACGGAATACTCCGTTGTTCAGAGTCCTCGGTAGTATAGTGGTCAGTATCCCCGCCTGTCACGCGGGAGACCGGGGTTCGATTCCCCGCCGGGGAGGATTTTTTTTTCTCGTTAAAGTGATTCGCGTGGTAGGAAGAATCGGACGGAATAGTTGGTTGTTCAGAGTCCTCGGTAGTATAGTGGTCAGTATCCCCGCCTGTCACGCGGGAGACCGGGGTTCGATTCCCCGCCGGGTATGATTTTTTTTCTCGTTGAAGTGATTCGCGTAGTAAGAAGAATCGTACGGAATACTCCGTTGTTCAGAGTCCTAAGCAGTATAGTGGTCAGTATCCACGCCTGTCACGCGGTAGACCGGGGTTCGATTCCCCGCCGTTGAGGATTTTTTTCTCATTAAAGTGATTCGCGTAGTAAGAAGAATCGTACGGAATACTCCGTTGTTCAGAGTCCTCGGTAGTATAGTGGTCAGTATCCCCGCCTGTCACGCGGGAGACCGGGGTTCGATTCCCCGCCGGGTATGATTTTTTTTCTCGTTGAAGTGATTCGCGTAGTAAGAAGAATCGTACGGAATACTCCGTTGTTCAGAGTCCTCGGTAGTATAGTGGTCAGTATCCACGCCTGTCAAGCGGGAGACCGGGGTTCGATTCCCCGCCGGGGAGGATTTTTTTTTTCTCGTTAAAGTGATTCGCTTGAAAGAAGAATCGTATGGAATAGTTGGTTGTTCAGAGTCCTCGGTAGTATAGTGGTCAGTATCCCCGCCTGTCACGCGGGAGACCGGGGTTCGATTCCCCGCCGGGGAGGATTTTTTTTTCTCGTTAAAGTGATTCGCGTGGTAGGAAGAATCGGACGGAATAGTTGGTTGTTCAGAGTCTTCGGTAGTATAGTGGTCAGTATCCCCGCCTGTCACGCGGGAGACCGGGGTTCGATTCCCCGCCGGGGAGGATTTTTTTCTCATTAAAGTGATTCGCGTAGTAAGAAGAATCGTACGGAATACTCCGTTGTTCAGAGTCCTCGGTAGTATAGTGGTCAGTATCCCCGCTTGTCACGCGGGAGACCGGGGTTCGATTCCCCGCCGGGGAGGATTTTTTTTTCTCGTTAAAGTGATTCGCGTAGAAAGAAGAATCGTATGGAATAGATGGTTGTTCAGAGTCCTCGGTAGTATAGTGGTCAGTATCCCCGCCTGTCACGCGGGAGACCGGGGTTCGATTCCCCGCCGGGGAGGATTTTTTTTCTCGTTGAAGTGATTCGCGTAGAAAGAAGAATCGTACGGAATACTCCGTTGTTCAGAGTCCTAAGCAGTATAGTGGTCAGTATCCCCGCCTGTCACGCGGGAGACCGGGGTTCGATTCCCCGCCAGGGAGGATTTTTTTCTCATTAAAGTGATTCGCGTAGTAAGAAGAATCGTACGGAATAGTTGGTTGTTCAGAGTCCTCGGTAGTATAGTGGTCAGTATCCCCGCCTGTCACGCGGGAGACCGGGGTTCGATTCCCCGCCGGGGAGGATTTTTTTTCTCGTTGAAGTGATTCGCGTAGTAAGAAGAATCGTACGGAATACTCCGTTGTTCAGAGTCCTCGGTAGTATAGTGGTCAGTATCCCCGCCTGTCACGCGGGAGACCGGGTTTCGATTCCCCGCCGGGTATGATAATTTTTCTCGTTAAAGTGATTCGCGTAGTAAGAAGAATCGTACGGAATAGTTGGCTGTTCAGAGTCCTCGGTAGTATAGTGGTCAGTAACCCCGCCTGTCACGCGGGGGACCGGGGTTCGATTCCCCGCCGGGGAGGATTTTTTTTCTCGTTAAAGTGATTCGCTTAGAAAGAAGAATCGTATGGAATAGTTGGTTGTTCAGAGTCCTCGGTAGTATAGTGGTCAGTATCCCCGACTGTCACGCGGGAGACCGGGGTTCGATTCCCCGCCGGGGAGGATTTTTTTTTCTCGTTAAAGTGATTCGCGTGGTAGGAAGAATCGGACGGAATAGTTGGTTGTTCTGAGTCTTCGGTAGTATAGTGGTCAGTATCCCCGCCTGTCACGCGGGAGACCGGGGTTCGATTCCCCGCCGGGGAGGATTTTTTTCTCATTAAAGTGATTCGCGTAGTAAGAAGAATTTTACGGAATACTCCGTTGTTCAGAGTCCTCGGTAGTATAGTGGTCAGTATCCCCGCCTGTCACGCGGGAGACCGGGGTTCGATTCCCCGCCGGGGAGGATTTTTTTTCTCGTTGAAGTGATTCGCGTAGAAAGAAGAATCGTACGGAATAGTTGGTTGTTCAGAGTCCTCGGTAGTATAGTGGTCAGTATCCCCGCCTGTCACGCGGGAGACCAAGGTTCGATTCCCCGCCGGGGAGGATTTTTTTTCTCGTTGAAGTGATTCGCGTAGTAAGAAGAATCGTACGGAATACTCCGTTGTTCAGAGTCCTCGGTAGTATAGTGGTCAGTATCCCCGCCTGTCACGCGGGAGACCGGCTTTCGATTCCCCGCCGGGTATGATTATTTTTCTCGTTAAATTGATTCGCGTAGTAAGAAGAATCGTACGGAATAGTTGGCTGTTCAGAGTCCTCGGTAGTATAGTGGTCAGTAACCCCGCCTGTCACGCGGGAGACCGGGGTTCGATTCCCCGCCGGGGAGGATTTTTTTTCTCGTTAAAGTGATTCGCTTAGAAAGAAGAATCGTATGGAATAGTTGGTTGTTCAGAGTCCTCGGTAGTATAGTGGTCAGTATCCCCGCCTGTCACGCGGGAGACCGGGGTTCGATTGCACGCCGGGGAGGATTTTTTTCTCATTAAAGTGATTCGCGTAGTAAGAAGAATCGTACGGAATACTCCGTTGTTCAGAGTCCTCGGTAGTATAGTGGTCAGTATCCCCGCCTGTCACGCGGGAGACCGGGGTTCGATTCCCCGCCGGGGAGGATTTTTTTCTCATTAAAGTGATTCGCGTAGTAAGAAGAATCGTACGGAATACTCCGTTGTTCAGAGTCCTCGGTAGTATAGTGGTCAGTATCCCCGCCTGTCACGCGGGAGACCGGGGTTCGATTCCCCGCCGGGGAGGATTTTTTTTTCTCGTTAAAGTGATTCGCGTAGAAAGAAGAATCGTATGGAATACATGGTTGTTCAGAGTCCTCGGTAGTATAGTGGTCAGTATCCCCGCCTGTCACGCGGGAGACCAAGGTTCGATTCCCCGCCGGGGAGGATTTTTTTTCTCGTTGAAGTGATTCGCGTAGTAAGAAGAATCGTACGGAATACTCCGTTGTTCAGAGTCCTCGGTAGTATAGTGGTCAGTATCCCCGCCTGTCACGCGGGAGACCGGGTTTCGATTCCCCGCCGGGTATGATTATTTTTCTCGTTAAAGTGATTCGCGTAGTAAGAAGAATCGTACGGAATAGTTGGCTGTTCAGAGTCCTCGGTAGTATAGTGGTCAGTAACCCCGCCTGTCACGCGGGAGACCGGGGTTCGATTCCCCGCCGGGGAGGATTTTTTTTCTCGTTAAAGTGATTCGCTTAGAAAGAAGAATCGTATGGAATATTTGGTTGTTCAGAGTCCTCGGTAGTATAGTGGTCAGTATCCCCGCCTGTCACGCGGGAGACCGGGGTTCGATTCCCCGCCGGGGAGGATTTTTTTTTCTCGTTAAAGTGATTCGCGTGGTAGGAAGAATCGGCGGAATAGTTGGTTGTTCAGAGTCTTCGGTAGTATAGTGGTCAGTATCCCCGCCTGTCACGCGGGAGACCGGGGTTCGATTCCCCGCCGGGGAGGATTTTTTTCTCATTAAAGTGATTCGCGTAGTAAGAAGAATTTTACGGAATACTCCGTTGTTCAGAGTCCTCGGTAGTGTAGTGGTCAGTATCCCCGCCTGTCACGCGGGAGACCGGGGTTCGATTCCCCGCCGGGGAGGATTTTTTTTCTCGTTGAAGTGATTCGCGTAGAAAGAAGAATCGTACGGAATACTCCGTTGTTCAGAGTCCTAAGCAGTATAGTGGTCAGTATCCACGCCTGTCACGCGGGAGACCGGGGTTCGATTCCCCGCCGTTGAGGATTTTTTTCTCATTAAAGTGATTCGCGTAGTAAGAAGAATCGTACGGAATAGTTGGTTGTTCAGAGTCCTCGGTAGTATAGTGGTCAGTATCCCCGCCTGTCACGCGGGAGACCAAGGTTCGATTCCCCGCCGGGGAGGATTTTTTTTCTCGTTGAAGTGATTCGCGTAGTAAGAAGAATCGTACGGAATACTCCGTTGTTCAGAGTCCTCGGTAGTATAGTGGTCAGTATCCCCGCCTGTCACGCGGGAGACCGGGTTTCGATTCCCCGCCGGGTATGATTATTTTTCTCGTTAAAGTGATTCGCGTAGTAAGAAGAATCGTACGGAATAGTTGGCTGTTCAGAGTCCTCGGTAGTATAGTGGTCAGTAACCCCGCCTGTCACGCGGGAGACCGGGGTTCGATTCCCCGCCGGGGAGGATTTTTTTTCTCGTTAAAGTGATTCGCATAGAAAGAAGAATCGTATGGAATAGTTGGTTGTTCAGAGTCCTCGGTAGTATAGTGGTCAGTATCCCCGCCTGTCACGCGGGAGACCGGGGTTCGATTCCCCGCCGGGGAGGATTTTTTTTTCTCGTTAAAGTGATTCGCGTGGTAGGAAGAATCGGCGGAATAGGTGGTTGTTCAGAGTCTTCGGTAGTATAGTGGTCAGTATCCCCGCCTGTCACGCGGGAGACCGGGGTTCGATTCCCCGCCGGGGAGGATTTTTTTCTCATTAAAGTGATTCGCGTAGTAAGAAGAATTTTACGGAATACTCCGTTGTTCAGAGTCCTCGGTAGTATAGTGGTCAGTATCCCCGCCTGTCACGCGGGAGACCGGGGTTCGATTCCCCGCCGGGGAGGATTTTTTTCTCGTTGAAGTGATTCGCGTAGAAAGAAGAATCGTACGGAATACTCCGTTGTTCAGAGTCCTAAGCAGTATAGTGGTCAGTATCCACGCCTGTCACGCGGGAGAACGGGGTTCGATTCCCCGCCGTTGAGGATTTTTTTCTCATTAAAGTGATTCGCGTAGTAAGAAGAATCGTACGGAATAGTTGGTTGTTCAGAGTCCTCGGTAGTATAGTGGTCAGTATCCCCGCCTGTCACGCGGGAGACCAAGGTTCGATTCCCCGCCGGGGAGGATTTTTTTTCTCGTTGAAGTGATTCGCGTAGTAAGAAGAATCGTACGGAATACTCCGTTGTTCAGAGTCCTCGGTAGTATAGTGGTCAGTATCCCCGCCTGTCACGCGGGAGACCGGGTTTCGATTCCCCGCCGGGTATGATTATTTTTCTCGTTAAAGTGATTCGCGTAGTAAGAAGAATCGTACGGAATAGTTGGCTGTTCAGAGTCCTCGGTAGTATAGTGGTCAGTAACACCGCCTGTCACGCGGGAGACCGGGGTTCGATTCCCCGCCGGGGAGGATTTTTTTTCTCGTTAAAGTGATTCGCTTAGAAAGAAGAATCGTATGGAATAGTTGGTTGTTCAGAGTCCTCGGTAGTATAGTGGTCAGTATCCCCGCCTGTCACGCGGGAGACCGGTGTACGATTCCCCGCCGGGGAGGATTTTTTTTTCTCGTTAAAGTGATTCGCGTGGTAGGAAGAATCGGACGGAATAGTTGGTTGTTCAGAGTCTTCGGTAGTATAGTGGTCAGTATCCCCGCCTGTCACGCGGGAGACCGGGGTTCGATTCCCCGCCGGGGAGGATTTTTTTCTCATTAAAGTGATTCGCGTAGTAAGAAGAATCGTACGGAATACTCCGTTGTTCAGAGTCCTCGGTAGTATAGTGGTCAGTATCCCCGCCTGTCACGCGGGAGACCGGGGTTCGATTCCCCGCCGGGTATGATTTTTTTTCTCGTTGAAGTGATTCGCGTAGTAAGAAGAATCGTACGGAATACTCCGTTGTTCAGAGTCCTAAGCAGTATAGTGGTCAGTATCCACGCCTGTCACGCGGTAGACCGGGGTTCGATTCCCCGCCGGGGAGGATTTTTTTTCTCGTTGAAGTGATTCGCGTAGAAAGAAGAATCGTACGGAATACTCCGTTGTTCAGAGTCCTAAGCAGTATAGTGGTCAGTATCCCCGACTGTCACGCGGGAGACCGGGGTTCGATTCCCCGCCGGGGAGGATTTTTTTCTCATTAAAGTGATTCGCGTAGTAAGAAGAATCGTACGGAATAGTTGGTTGTTCAGAGTCCTCGGTAGTATAGTGGTCAGTATCCCCGCCTGTCACGCGGGAGACCAAGGTTCGATTCCCCGCCGGGGAGGATTTTTTTTCTCGTTGAAGTGATTCGCGTAGTAAGAAGAATCGTACGGAATACTCCGTTGTTCAGAGTCCTCGGTAGTATAGTGGTCAGTATCCCCGCCTGTCACGCGGGAGACCGGGTTTCGATTCTCCGCCGGGTATGATTATTTTTCTCGTTAAAGTGATTCGCGTAGTAAGAAGAATCGTACGGAATAGTTGGCTGTTCAGAGTCCTCGGTAGTATAGTGGTCAGTAACCCCGCCTGTCACGCGGGAGACCGGGGTTCGATTCCCCGCCGGGGAGGATTTTTTTTCTCGTTAAAGTGATTCGCATAGAAAGAAGAATCGTATGGAATAGTTGGTTGTTCAGAGTCCTCGGTAGTATAGTGGTCAGTATCCCCGCCTGTCACGCGGGAGACCGGGGTTCGATTCCCCGCCGGGGAGGATTTTTTTTTCTCGTTAAAGTGATTCGCGTGGTAGGAAGAATCGGCGGAATAGGTGGTTGTTCAGAGTCTTCGGTAGTATAGTGGTCAGTATCCCCGCCTGTCACGCGGGAGACCGGGGTTCGATTCCCCGCCGGGGAGGATTTTTTTCTCATTAAAGTGATTCGCGTAGTAAGAAGAATTTTACGGAATACTCCGTTGTTCAGAGTCCTCGGTAGTATAGTGGTCAGTATCCCCGCCTGTCACGCGGGAGACCGGGGTTCGATTCCCCGCCGGGGAGGATTTTTTTTCTCGTTGAAGTGATTCGCGTAGAAAGAAGAATCGTACGGAATACTCCGTTGTTCAGAGTCCTAAGCAGTATAGTGGTCAGTATCCACGCCTGTCACGCGGGAGAACGGGGTTCGATTCCCCGCCGTTGAGGATTTTTTTCTCATTAAAGTGATTCGCGTAGTAAGAAGAATCGTACGGAATAGTTGGTTGTTCAGAGTCCTCGGTAGTATAGTGGTCAGTATCCCCGCCTGTCACGCGGGAGACCAAGGTTCGATTCCCCGCCGGGGAGGATTTTTTTTCTCGTTGAAGTGATTCGCGTAGTAAGAAGAATCGTACGGAATACTCCGTTGTTCAGAGTCCTCGGTAGTATAGTGGTCAGTATCCCCGCCTGTCACGCGGGAGACCGGGTTTCGATTCCCCGCCGGGTATGATTATTTTTCTCGTTAAAGTGATTCGCGTAGTAAGAAGAATCGTACGGAATAGTTGGCTGTTCAGAGTCCTCGGTAGTATAGTGGTCAGTAACACCGCCTGTCACGCGGGAGACCGGGGTTCGATTCCCCGCCGGGGAGGATTTTTTTTCTCGTTAAAGTGATTCGCTTAGAAAGAAGAATCGTATGGAATAGTTGGTTGTTCAGAGTCCTCGGTAGTATAGTGGTCAGTATCCCCGCCTGTCACGCGGGAGACCGGGGTACGATTCCCCGCCGGGGAGGATTTTTTTTTCTCGTTAAAGTGATTCGCGTGGTAGGAAGAATCGGACGGAATAGTTGGTTGTTCAGAGTCTTCGGTAGTATAGTGGTCAGTATCCCCGCCTGTCACGCGGGAGACCGGGGTTCGATTCCCCGCCGGGGAGGATTTTTTTCTCATTAAAGTGATTCGCGTAGTAAGAAGAATCGTACGGAATACTCCGTTGTTCAGAGTCCTCGGTAGTATAGTGGTCAGTATCCCCGCCTGTCACGCGGGAGACCGGGGTTCGATTCCCCGCCGGGTATGATTTTTTTTCTCGTTGAAGTGATTCGCGTAGTAAGAAGAATCGTACGGAATACTCCGTTGTTCAGAGTCCTAAGCAGCATAGTGGTCAGTATCCACGCCTGTCACGCGGTAGACCGGGGTTCGATTCCCCGCCGGGGAGGATTTTTTTTCTCGTTGAAGTGATTCGCGTAGAAAGAAGAATCGTACGGAATACTCCGTTGTTCAGAGTCCTAAGCAGTATAGTGGTCAGTAACCCCGCCTGTCACGCGGGAGACCGGGGTTCGATTCCCCGCCGGGGAGGATTTTTTTTCTCGTTAAAGTGATTCGCTTAGAAAGAAGAATCGTATGGAATAGTTGGTTGTTCAGAGTCCTCGGTAGTATAGTGGTCAGTATCCCCGCCTGTCACGCGGGAGACCGGGGTTCGATTCCCCGCCGGGGAGGATTTTTTTTTCTCGTTAAAGTGATTCGCGTGGTAGGAAGAATCGGACGGAATAGTAGGTTGTTCAGAGTCTTCGGTAGTATAGTGGTCAGTATCCCCGCCTGTCACGCGGGAGACCGGGGTTCGATTCCCCGCCGGGGAGGATTTTTTTCTCATTAAAGTGATTCGCGTAGTAAGAAGAATTTTACGGAATACTCCGTTGTTCAGAGTCCTCGGTAGTATAGTGGTCAGTAACCCCGCCTGTCACGCGGGAGACCGGGGTTCGATTCCCCGCCGGGGAGGATTTTTTTTCTCGTTAAAGTGATTCGCTTAGAAAGAAGAATCGTATGGAATAGTTGGTTGTTCAGAGTCCTCGGTAGTATAGTGGTCAGTATCCCCGCCTGTCACGCGGGAGACCGGGGTTCGATTCCCCGCCGGGGAGGATTTTTTTTTCTCGTTAAAGTGATTCGCGTGTTAGGAAGAATCGGCGGAATAGTTGGTTGTTCAGAGTCTTCGGTAGTATAGTGGTCAGTATCCCCGCCTGTCACGCGGGAGACCGGGGTTCGATTCCCCGCCGGGGAGGATTTTTTTCTCATTAAAGTGATTCGCGTAGTAAGAAGAATTTTACGGAATACTCCGTTGTTCAGAGTCCTCGGTAGTGTAGTGGTCAGTATCCCCGCCTGTCACGCGGGAACCGGGGTTCGATTCCCCGCCGGGGAGGATTTTTTTTCTCGTTGAAGTGATTCGCGTAGAAAGAAGAATCGTACGGAATACTCCGTTGTTCAGAGTCCTCGGTAGTATAGTGGTCAGTATCCCCGCCTGTCACGCGGGAGACCGGGTTTCGATTCCCCGCCGGGTATGATTATTTTTCTCGTTAAAGTGATTCGCGTAGTAAGAAGAATCGTACGGAATAGTTGGCTGTTCAGAGTCCTCGGTAGTATAGTGGTCAGTAACACCGCCTGTCACGCGGGAGACCGGGGTTCGATTCCCCGCCGGGGAGGATTTTTTTTCTCGTTAAAGTGATTCGCTTAGAAAGAAAAATCGTATGGAATAGTTGGTTGTTCAGAGTCCTCGGTAGTATAGTGGTCAGTATCCCCGCCTGTCACGCGGGAGACCGGTGTACGATTCCCCGCCGGGGAGGATTTTTTTTTCTCGTTAAAGTGATTCGCGTGGTAGGAAGAATCGGACGGAATAGTTGGTTGTTCAGAGTCTTCGGTAGTATAGTGGTCAGTATCCCCGCCTGTCACGCGGGAGACCGGGGTTCGATTCCCCGCCGGGGAGGATTTTTTTTCTCGTTAAAGTGATTCGCTTAGAAAGAAGAATCGTATGGAATAGTTGGTTGTTCAGAGTCCTCGGTAGTATAGTGGTCAGTATCCCCGCCTGTCACGCGGGAGACCGGGGTTCGATTCCCCGCCGGGGAGGATTTTTTTTTCTCGTTAAAGTGATTCGCGTGGTAGGAAGAATCGGCGGAATAGGTGGTTGTTCAGAGTCTTCGGTAGTATAGTGGTCAGTATCCCCGCCTGTCACGCGGGAGACCGGGGTTCGATTCCCCGCCGGGGAGGATTTTTTTCTCATTAAAGTGATTCGCGTAGTAAGAAGAATTTTACGGAATACTCCGTTGTTCAGAGTCCTCGGTAGTATAGTGGTCAGTATCCCCGCCTGTCACGCGGGAGACCGGGGTTCGATTCCCCGCCGGGGAGGATTTTTTTTCTCGTTGAAGTGATTCGCGTAGAAAGAAGAATCGTACGGAATACTCCGTTGTTCAGAGTCCTAAGCAGTATAGTGGTCAGTATCCACGCCTGTCACGCGGGAGAACGGGGTTCGATTCCCCGCCGTTGAGGATTTTTTTCTCATTAAAGTGATTCGCGTAGTAAGAAGAATCGTACGGAATAGTTGGTTGTTCAGAGTCCTCGGTAGTATAGTGGTCAGTATCCCCGCCTGTCACGCGGGAGACCAAGGTTCGATTCCCCGCCGGGGAGGATTTTTTTTCTCGTTGAAGTGATTCGCGTAGTAAGAAGAATCGTACGGAATACTCCGTTGTTCAGAGTCCTCGGTAGTATAGTGGTCAGTATCCCCGCCTGTCACGCGGGAGACCGGGTTTCGATTCCCCGCCGGGTATGATTATTTTTCTCGTTAAAGTGATTCGCGTAGTAAGAAGAATCGTACGGAATAGTTGGCTGTTCAGAGTCCTCGGTAGTATAGTGGTCAGTAACACCGCCTGTCACGCGGGAGACCGGGGTTCGATTCCCCGCCGGGGAGGATTTTTTTTCTCGTTAAAGTGATTCGCTTAGAAAGAAGAATCGTATGGAATAGTTGGTTGTTCAGAGTCCTCGGTAGTATAGTGGTCAGTATCCCCGCCTGTCACGCGGGAGACCGGGGTTCGATTCCCCGCCGGGGAGGATTTTTTTCTCATTAAAGTGATTCGCGTAGTAAGAAGAATCGTACGGAATACTCCGTTGTTCAGAGTCCTCGGTAGTATAGTGGTCAGTATCCCCGCCTGTCACGCGGGAGACCGGGGTTCGATTCCCCGCCGGGGAGGATTTTTTTCTCATTAAAGTGATTCGCGTAGTAAGAAGAATTTTACGGAATACTCCGTTGTTCAGAGTCCTCGGTAGTATAGTGGTCAGTATCCCCGCCTGTCACGCGGGAGACCGGGGTTCGATTCCCCGCCGGGGAGGATTTTTTTTCTCGTTGAAGTGATTCGCGTAGAAAGAAGAATCGTACGGAATACTCCGTTGTTCAGAGTCCTAAGCAGTATAGTGGTCAGTATCCACGCCTGTCACGCGGGAGAACGGGGTTCGATTCCCCGCCGTTGAGGATTTTTTTCTCATTAAAGTGATTCGCGTAGTAAGAAGAATCGTACGGAATAGTTGGTTGTTCAGAGTCCTCGGTAGTATAGTGGTCAGTATCCCCGCCTGTCACGCGGGAGACCAAGGTTCGATTCCCCGCCGGGGAGGATTTTTTTTCTCGTTGAAGTGATTCGCGTAGTAAGAAGAATCGTACGGAATACTCCGTTGTTCAGAGTCCTCGGTAGTATAGTGGTCAGTATCCCCGCCTGTCACGCGGGAGACCGGGTTTCGATTCCCCGCCGGGTATGATTATTTTTCTCGTTAAAGTGATTCGCGTAGTAAGAAGAATCGTACGGAATAGTTGGCTGTTCAGAGTCCTCGGTAGTATAGTGGTCAGTAACACCGCCTGTCACGCGGGAGACCGGGGTTCGATTCCCCGCCGGGGAGGATTTTTTTTCTCGTTAAAGTGATTCGCTTAGAAAGAAGAATCGTATGGAATAGTTGGTTGTTCAGAGTCCTCGGTAGTATAGTGGTCAGTATCCCCGCCTGTCACGCGGGAGACCGGGGTTCGATTCCCCGCCGGGGAGGATTTTTTTCTCATTAAAGTGATTCGCGTAGTAAGAAGAATCGTACGGAATACTCCGTTGTTCAGAGTCCTCGGTAGTATAGTGGTCAGTATCCCCGCCTGTCACGCGGGAGACCGGGGTTCGATTCCCCGCCGGGGAGGATTTTTTTCTCATTAAAGTGATTCGCGTAGTAAGAAGAATCGTACGGAATACTCCGTTGTTCAGAGTCCTCGGTAGTATAGTGGTCAGTATCCCCGCCTGTCACGCGGGAGACCGGGGTTCGATTCCCCGCCGGGGAGGATTTTTTTTTCTCGTTAAAGTGATTCGCGTAGAAAGAAGAATCGTATGGAATAGATGGTTGTTCAGAGTCCTCGGTAGTATAGTGGTCAGTATCCCCGCCTGTCACGCGGGAGACCGGGGTTCGATTCCCCGCCGGGGAGGATTTTTTTTCTCCTTGAAGTGATTCGCGTAGAAAGAAGAATCGTACGGATTACTCCGTTGTTCAGAGTCCTAAGCAGTATAGTGGTCAGTATCCACGCCTGTCACGCGGGAGACCGGGGTTCGATTCCCCGCCGGGGAGGATTTTTTTCTCATTAAAGTGATTCGCGTAGTAAGAAGAATCGTACGGAATAGTTGGTTGTTCAGAGTCCTCGGTAGTATAGTGGTCAGTATCCCCGCCTGTCACGCGGGAGACCAAGGTTCGATTCCCCGCCGGGGAGGATTTTTTTTCTCGTTGAAGTGATTCGCGTAGTAAGAAGAATCGTACGGAATACTCCGTTGTTCAGAGTCCTCGGTAGTATAGTGGTCAGTATCCCCGCCTGTCACGCGGGAGACCGGGTTTCGATTCCCCGCCGGGTATGATTATTTTTCTCGTTAAAGTGATTCGCGTAGTAAGAAGAATCGTACGGAATAGTTGGCTGTTCAGAGTACTCGGTAGTATAGTGGTCAGTAACCCCGCCTGTCACGCGGGAGACCGGGGTTCGATTCCCCGCCGGGGAGGATTTTTTTTCTCGTTAAAGTGATTCGCTTAGAAAGAAGAATCGTATGGAATAGTTGGTTGTTCAGAGTCCTCGGTAGTATAGTGGTCAGTATCCCCGCCTGTCACGCGGGAGACCGGGGTTCGATTCCCCGCCGGGGAGGATTTTTTTTTCTCGTTAAAGTGATTCGCGTGGTAGGAAGATTCGGACGGAATAGTTGGTTGTTCAGAGTCTTCGGTAGTATAGTGGTCAGTATCCCCGCCTGTCACGCGGGAGACCGGGGTTCGATTCCCCGCCGGGGAGGATTTTTTTCTCATTAAAGTGATTCGCGTAGTAAGAAGAATTTTACGGAATACTCCGTTGTTCAGAGTCCTCGGTAGTATAGTGGTCAGTATCCCCGCCTGTCACGCGGGAGACCGGGGTTCGATTCCCCGCCGGGGAGGATTTTTTTTCTCGTTGAAGTGATTCGCGTAGAAAGAAGAATCGTACGGAATACTCCGTTGTTCAGAGTCCTAAGCAGTATAGTGGTCAGTATCCACGCCTGTCACGCGGGAGACCGGGGTTCGATTCCCCGCCGTTGAGGATTTTTTTCTCATTAAAGTGATTCGCGTAGTAAGAAGAATCGTACGGAATAGTTGGTTGTTCAGAGTCCTCGGTAGTATAGTGGTCAGTATCCCCGCCTGTCACGCGGGAGACCGGGGTTCGATTCCCCGCCGGGGAGGATTTTTTTTCTCGTTAAAGTGATTCGCTTAGAAAGAAAAATCGTATGGAATAGTTGGTTGTTCAGAGTCCTCGGTAGTATAGTGGTCAGTATCCCCGCCTGTCACGCGGGAGACCGGTGTACGATTCCCCGCCGGGGAGGATTTTTTTTTCTCGTTAAAGTGATTCGCGTGGTAGGAAGAATCGGACGGAATAGTTGGTTGTTCAGAGTCTTCGGTAGTATAGTGGTCAGTATCCCCGCCTGTCACGCGGGAGACCGGGGTTCGATTCCCCGCCGGGGAGGATTTTTTTTCTCGTTAAAGTGATTCGCTTAGAAAGAAGAATCGTATGGAATAGTTGGTTGTTCAGAGTCCTCGGTAGTATAGTGGTCAGTATCCCCGCCTGTCACGCGGGAGACCGGGGTTCGATTCCCCGCCGGGGAGGATTTTTTTTTCTCGTTAAAGTGATTCGCGTGGTAGGAAGAATCGGCGGAATAGGTGGTTGTTCAGAGTCTTCGGTAGTATAGTGGTCAGTATCCCCGCCTGTCACGCGGGAGACCGGGGTTCGATTCCCCGCCGGGGAGGATTTTTTTCTCATTAAAGTGATTCGCGTAGTAAGAAGAATTTTACGGAATACTCCGTTGTTCAGAGTCCTCGGTAGTATAGTGGTCAGTATCCCCGCCTGTCACGCGGGAGACCGGGGTTCGATTCCCCGCCGGGGAGGATTTTTTTTCTCGTTGAAGTGATTCGCGTAGAAAGAAGAATCGTACGGAATACTCCGTTGTTCAGAGTCCTAAGCAGTATAGTGGTCAGTATCCACGCCTGTCACGCGGGAGAACGGGGTTCGATTCCCCGCCGTTGAGGATTTTTTTCTCATTAAAGTGATTCGCGTAGTAAGAAGAATCGTACGGAATAGTTGGTTGTTCAGAGTCCTCGGTAGTATAGTGGTCAGTATCCCCGCCTGTCACGCGGGAGACCAAGGTTCGATTCCCCGCCGGGGAGGATTTTTTTTCTCGTTGAAGTGATTCGCGTAGTAAGAAGAATCGTACGGAATACTCCGTTGTTCAGAGTCCTCGGTAGTATAGTGGTCAGTATCCCCGCCTGTCACGCGGGAGACCGGGTTTCGATTCCCCGCCGGGTATGATTATTTTTCTCGTTAAAGTGATTCGCGTAGTAAGAAGAATCGTACGGAATAGTTGGCTGTTCAGAGTCCTCGGTAGTATAGTGGTCAGTAACACCGCCTGTCACGCGGGAGACCGGGGTTCGATTCCCCGCCGGGGAGGATTTTTTTTCTCGTTAAAGTGATTCGCTTAGAAAGAAGAATCGTATGGAATAGTTGGTTGTTCAGAGTCCTCGGTAGTATAGTGGTCAGTATCCCCGCCTGTCACGCGGGAGACCGGGGTTCGATTCCCCGCCGGGGAGGATTTTTTTCTCATTAAAGTGATTCGCGTAGTAAGAAGAATCGTACGGAATACTCCGTTGTTCAGAGTCCTCGGTAGTATAGTGGTCAGTATCCCCGCCTGTCACGCGGGAGACCGGGGTTCGATTCCCCGCCGGGGAGGATTTTTTTCTCATTAAAGTGATTCGCGTAGTAAGAAGAATCGTACGGAATACTCCGTTGTTCAGAGTCCTCGGTAGTATAGTGGTCAGTATCCCCGCCTGTCACGCGGGAGACCGGGGTTCGATTCCCCGCCGGGGAGGATTTTTTTTTCTCGTTAAAGTGATTCGCGTAGAAAGAAGAATCGTATGGAATAGATGGTTGTTCAGAGTCCTCGGTAGTATAGTGGTCAGTATCCCCGCCTGTCACGCGGGAGACCGGGGTTCGATTCCCCGCCGGGGAGGATTTTTTTTCTCCTTGAAGTGATTCGCGTAGAAAGAAGAATCGTACGGATTACTCCGTTGTTCAGAGTCCTAAGCAGTATAGTGGTCAGTATCCACGCCTGTCACGCGGGAGACCGGGGTTCGATTCCCCGCCGGGGAGGATTTTTTTCTCATTAAAGTGATTCGCGTAGTAAGAAGAATCGTACGGAATAGTTGGTTGTTCAGAGTCCTCGGTAGTATAGTGGTCAGTATCCCCGCCTGTCACGCGGGAGACCAAGGTTCGATTCCCCGCCGGGGAGGATTTTTTTTCTCGTTGAAGTGATTCGCGTAGTAAGAAGAATCGTACGGAATACTCCGTTGTTCAGAGTCCTCGGTAGTATAGTGGTCAGTATCCCCGCCTGTCACGCGGGAGACCGGGTTTCGATTCCCCGCCGGGTATGATTATTTTTCTCGTTAAAGTGATTCGCGTAGTAAGAAGAATCGTACGGAATAGTTGGCTGTTCAGAGTACTCGGTAGTATAGTGGTCAGTAACCCCGCCTGTCACGCGGGAGACCGGGGTTCGATTCCCCGCCGGGGAGGATTTTTTTTCTCGTTAAAGTGATTCGCTTAGAAAGAAGAATCGTATGGAATAGTTGGTTGTTCAGAGTCCTCGGTAGTATAGTGGTCAGTATCCCCGCCTGTCACGCGGGAGACCGGGGTTCGATTCCCCGCCGGGGAGGATTTTTTTTTCTCGTTAAAGTGATTCGCGTGGTAGGAAGATTCGGACGGAATAGTTGGTTGTTCAGAGTCTTCGGTAGTATAGTGGTCAGTATCCCCGCCTGTCACGCGGGAGACCGGGGTTCGATTCCCCGCCGGGGAGGATTTTTTTCTCATTAAAGTGATTCGCGTAGTAAGAAGAATTTTACGGAATACTCCGTTGTTCAGAGTCCTCGGTAGTATAGTGGTCAGTATCCCCGCCTGTCACGCGGGAGACCGGGGTTCGATTCCCCGCCGGGGAGGATTTTTTTTCTCGTTGAAGTGATTCGCGTAGAAAGAAGAATCGTACGGAATACTCCGTTGTTCAGAGTCCTAAGCAGTATAGTGGTCAGTATCCACGCCTGTCACGCGGGAGACCGGGGTTCGATTCCCCGCCGTTGAGGATTTTTTTCTCATTAAAGTGATTCGCGTAGTAAGAAGAATCGTACGGAATAGTTGGTTGTTCAGAGTCCTCGGTAGTATAGTGGTCAGTATCCCCGCCTGTCACGCGGGAGACCAAGGTTCGATTCCCCGCCGGGGAGGATTTTTTTTCTCGTTGAAGTGATTCGCGTAGTAAGAAGAATCGTACGGAATACTCCGTTGTTCAGAGTCCTCGGTAGTATAGTGGTCAGTATCCCCGCCTGTCACGCGGGAGACCAAGGTTCGATTCCCCGCCGGGGAGGATTTTTTTTCTCGTTGAAGTGATTCGCGTAGTAAGAAGAATCGTACGGAATACTCCGTTGTTCAGAGTCCTCGGTAGTATAGTGGTCAGTATCCCCGCCTGTCACGCGGGAGACCGGGGTTCGATTCCCCGCCGGGGAGGATTTTTTTTCTCGTTAAAGTGATTCGCGTGGTAGGAAGATTCGGACGGAATAGTTGGTTGTTCAGAGTCTTCGGTAGTATAGTGGTCAGTATCCCCGCTTGTCACGCGGGAGACCGGGGTTCGATTCCCCGCCGGGGAGGATTTTTTTCTCATTAAAGTGATTCGCGTAGTAAGAAGAATTTTACGGAATACTCCGTTGTTCAGAGTCCTCGGTAGTATAGTGGTCAGTATCCCCGCCTGTCACGCGGGAGACCGGGGTTCGATTCCCCGCCGGGGAGGATTTTTTTTCTCGTTGAAGTGATTCGCGTAGAAAGAAGAATCGTACGGAATACTCCGTTGTTCAGAGTCCTAAGCAGTATAGTGGTCAGTATCCACGCCTGTCACGCGGGAGACCGGGGTTCGATTCCCCGCCGGGGAGGATTTTTTTCTCATTAAAGTGATTCGCGTAGAAAAAAGAATCGTACGGAATAGTTGGTTGTTCAGAGTCCTCGGTAGTATAGTGGTCAGTATCCCCGCCTGTCACGCGGGAGACCAAGGTTCGATTCCCCGCCGGGGAGGATTTTTTTTCTCGTTGAAGTGATTCGCGTAGTAAGAAGAATCGTACGGAATACTCCGTTGTTCAGAGTCCTCGGTAGTATAGTGGTCAGTATCCCCGCCTGTCACGCGGGAGACCGGGTTTCGATTCCCCGCCGGGTATGATTATTTTTCTCGTTAAAGTGATTCGCGTAGTAAGAAGAATCGTACGGAATAGTTGGCTGTTCAGAGTCCTCGGTAGTATAGTGGTCAGTAACCCCGACTGTCACGCGGGAGACCGGGGTTCGATTCCCCGCCGGGGAGGATTTTTTTTCTCGTTAAAGTGATTCGCTTAGAAAGAAGAATCGTATGGAATAGTTGGTTGTTCAGAGTCCTCGGTAGTATAGTGGTCAGTATCCCCGCCTGTCACGCGGGAGACCGGGGTTCGATTCCCCGCCGGGGAGGATTTTTTTCTCATTAAAGTGATTCGCGTAGTAAGAAGAATCGTACGGAATACTCCGTTGTTCAGAGTCCTCGGTAGTATAGTGGTCAGTATCCCCGCCTGTCACGCGGGAGACCGGGGTTCGATTCCCCGCCGGGGAGGATTTTTTTCTCATTAAAGTGATTCGCGTAGTAAGAAGAATCGTACGGAATACTCCGTTGTTCAGAGTCCTCGGTAGTATAGTGGTCAGTATCCCCGCCTGTCACGCGGGAGACCGGGGTTCGATTCCCCGCCGTGGAGGATATTTTTTTCTCGTTAAAGTGATTCGCGTAGAAAGAAGAATCGTATGGAATAGATGGTTGTTCAGAGTCCTCGGTAGTATAGTGGTCAGTATCCCCGCCTGTCACGCGGGAGACCGGGGTTCGATTCCCCGCCGGGGAGGATTTTTTTTCTCGTTGAAGTGATTCGCGTAGAAAGAAGAATCGTACGGAATACTCCGTTGTTCAGAGTCCTAAGCAGTATAGTGGTCAGTATCCACGCCTGTCACGCGGGAGACCGGGGTTCTATTCCCCGCCGGGGAGGATTTTTTTCTCATTAAAGTGATTCGCGTAGTAAGAAGAATCGTACGGAATAGTTGGTTGTTCAGAGTCCTCGGTAGTATAGTGGTCAGTATCCCCGCCTGTCACGCGGGAGACCAAGGTTCGATTCCCCGCCGGGGAGGATTTTTTTTCTCGTTGAAGTGATTCGCGTAGTAAGAAGAATCGTACGGAATACTCCGTTGTTCAGAGTCCTCGGTAGTATAGTGGTCAGTATCCCCGCCTGTCACGCGGGAGACCGGGTTTCGATTCCCCGCCGGGTATGATTATTTTTCTCGTTAAAGTGATTCGCGTAGTAAGAAGAATCGTACGGAATAGTTGGCTGTTCAGAGTCCTCGGTAGTATAGTGGTCAGTAACCCCGCCTGTCACGCGGGAGACCGGGGTTCGATTCCCCGCCGGGGAGGATTTTTTTTCTCGTTAAAGTGATTCGCTTAGAAAGAAGAATCGTATGGAATAGTTGGTTGTTCAGAGTCCTCGGTAGTATAGTGGTCAGTATCCCCGCCTGTCACGCGGGAGACCGGGGTTCGATTCCCCGCCGGGGAGGATTTTTTTTTCTCGTTAAAGTGATTCGCGTGGTAGGAAGAATCGGACGGAATAGTTGGTTGTTCAGAGTCTTCGGTAGTATAGTGGTCAGTATCCCCGCCTGTCACGCGGGAGACCGGGGTTCGATTCCCCGCCGGGGAGGATTTTTTTCTCATTAAAGTGATTCGCGTAGTAAGAAGAATCGTACGGAATACTCCGTTGTTCAGAGTCCTCGGTAGTATAGTGGTCAGTATCCCCGCCTGTCACGCGGGAGACCGGGGATCGATTCCCCGCCGGGGAGGATTTTTTTTCTCGTTGAAGTGATTCGCGTAGTAAGAAGAATCGTACGGAATACTCCGTTGTTCACAGTCCTCGGTAGTATAGTGGTCAGTATCCCCGCCTGTCACGCGGGAGACCGGGGTTCGATTCCCCGAAGCGGAGGATTTTTTTTCTCGTTAAAGTGATTCGCTTAGAAAGAAGAATCGTATGGAATAGTTGGTTGTTCAGAGTCCTCGGTAGTATAGTGGTCAGTATCCCCGCCTGTCACGCGGGAGACCGGGGTTCGATTCCCCGCCGGGGAGGATTTTTTTTTCTCGTTAAAGTGATTCGCGTGGTAGGAAGAATCGGACGGAATAGTTGGTTGTTCAGAGTCTTCGGTAGTATAGTGGTCAGTATCCACGCCTGTCACGCGGGAGACCGGGGTTCGATTCCCCGCCGGGGAGGATTTTTTTCTCATTAAAGTGATTCGCGTAGTAAGAAGAATCGTACGGAATAGTTGGTTGTTCAGAGTCCTCGGTAGTATAGTGGTCAGTATCCCCGCCTGTCACGCGGGAGACCAAGGTTCGATTCCCCGCCGGGGAGGATTTTTTTTCTCGTTGAAGTGATTCGCGTAGTAAGAAGAATCGTACGGAATACTCCGTTGTTCAGAGTCCTCGGTAGTATCGTGGTCAGTATCCCGCCTGTCACGCGGGAGACCGGGTTTCGATTCCCCGCCGGGTATGATTATTTTTCTCGTTAAAGTGATTCGCGTAGTAAGAAGAATCGTACGGAATAGTTGGCTGTTCAGAGTCCTCGGTAGTATAGTGGTCAGTAACCCCGCCTGTCACGCGGGAGACCGGGGTTCGATTCCCCGCCGGGGAGGATTTTTTTTCTCGTTAAAGTGATTCGCTTAGAAAGAAGAATCGTATGGAATAGTTGGTTGTTCAGAGTCCTCGGTAGTATAGTGGTCAGTATCCCCGCCTGTCACGCGGGAGACCGGGGTTCGATTCCCCGCCGGGGAGGATTTTTTTTTCTCGTTAAAGTGATTCGCGTGGTAGGAAGAATCGGACGGAATAGTTGGTTGTTCAGAGTCTTCGGTAGTATAGTGGTCAGTATCCCCGCCTGTCACGCGGGAGACCGGGGTTCGATTCCCCGCCGGGGAGGATTTTTTTCTCATTAAAGTGATTCGCGTAGTAAGAAGAATTTTACGGAATACTCCGTTGTTCAGAGTCCTCGGTAGTATAGTGGTCAGTATCCCCGCCTGTCACGCGGGAGACCGGGGTTCGATTCCCCGCCGGGGAGGATTTTTTTTCTCGTTGAAGTGATTCGCGTAGAAAGAAGAATCGTACGGAATACTCCGTTGTTCAGAGTCCTAAGCAGTATAGTGGTCAGTATCCACGCCTGTCACGCGGGAGACCGGGGTTCGATTCCCCGCCGGGGAGGATTTTTTTCTCATTAAAGTGATTCGCGTAGTAAGAAGAATCGTACGGAATAGTTGGTTGTTCAGAGTCCTCGGTAGTATAGTGGTCAGTATCCCCGCCTGTCACGCGGGAGACCAAGGTTCGATTCCCCGCCGGTGAGGATTTTTTTTCTCGTTGAAGTGATTCGCGTAGTAAGAAGAATCGTACGGAATACTCCGTTGTTCAGAGTCCTCGGTAGTATAGTGGTCAGTATCCCCGCCTGTCACGCGGGAGACCGGGTTTCGATTCCCCGCCGGGTATGATTATTTTTCTCGTTAAAGTGATTCGCGTAGTAAGAAGAATCGTACGGAATAGTTGGCTGTTCAGAGTCCTCGGTAGTATAGTGGTCAGTAACCCCGCCTGTCACGCGGGAGACCGGGGTTCGATTCCCCGCCGGGGAGGATTTTTTTTCTCGTTAAAGTGATTCGCTTAGAAAGAAGAATCGTATGGAATAGTTGGTTGTTCAGAGTCCTCGGTAGTATAGTGGTCAGTATCCCCGCCTGTCACGCGGGAGACCGGGGTTCGATTCCCCGCCGGGGAGGATTTTTTTTTCTCGTTAAAGTGATTCGCGTGGTAGGAAGAATCGGACGGAATAGTTGGTTGTTCAGAGTCTTCGGTAGTATAGTGGTCAGTATCCCCGCCTGTCACGCGGGAGACCGGGGTTCGATTCCCCGCCGGGGAGGATTTTTTTCTCATTAAAGTGATTCGCGTAGTAAGAAGAATCGTACGGAATACTCCGTTGTTCAGAGTCCTCGGTAGTATAGTGGTCAGTATCCCCGCCTGTCACGCGGGAGACCGGGGTTCGATTCCCCGCAGGGGAGGATTTTTTTTCTCGTTAAAGTGATTCGCTTAGAAAGAAGAATCGTATGGAATAGTTGGTTGTTCAGAGTCCTCGGTAGTATAGTGGTCAGTATCCCCGCCTGTCACGCGGGAGACCGGGGTTCGATTCCCCGCCGGGGAGGATTTTTTTTTCTCGTTGAAGTGATTCGCGTGGTAGGAAGAATCGGACGGAATAGTTGGTTGTTCAGAGTCTTCGGTAGTATAGTGGTCAGTATCCACGCCTGTCACGCGGGAGACCGGGGTTCGATTCCCCGCCGGGGAGGATTTTTTTCTCATTAAAGTGATTCGCGTAGTAAGAAGAATCGTACGGAATAGTTGGTTGTTCAGAGTCCTCGGTAGTATAGTGGTCAGTATCCCCGCCTGTCACGCGGGAGACCAAGGTTCGATTCCCCGCCGGGGAGGATTTTTTTTCTCGTTGAAGTGATTCGCGTAGTAAGAAGAATCGTACGGAATACTCCGTTGTTCAGAGTCCTCGGTAGTATCGTGGTCAGTATCCCCGCCTGTCACGCGGGAGACCGGGTTTCGATTCCCCGCCGGGTATGATTATTTTTCTCGTTAAAGTGATTCGCGTAGTAAGAAGAATCGTACGGAATAGTTGGCTGTTCAGAGTCCTCGGTAGTATAGTGGTCAGTAACCCCGCCTGTCACGCGGGAGACCGGGGTTCGATTCCCCGCCGGGGAGGATTTTTTTTCTCGTTAAAGTGATTCGCTTAGAAAGAAGAATCGTATGGAATAGTTGGTTGTTCAGAGTCCTCGGTAGTATAGTGGTCAGTATCCCCGCCTGTCACGCGGGAGACCGGGGTTCGATTCCCCGCCGGGGAGGATTTTTTTTTCTCGTTAAAGTGATTCGCGTGGTAGGAAGAATCGGACGGAATAGTTGGTTGTTCAGAGTCTTCGGTAGTATAGTGGTCAGTATCCCCGCCTGTCACGCGGGAGACCGGGGTTCGATTCCCCGCCGGGGAGGATTTTTTTCTCATTAAAGTGATTCGCGTAGTAAGAAGAATCGTACGGAATACTCCGTTGTTCAGAGTCCTCGGTAGTATAGTGGTCAGTATCCCCGCCTGTCACGCGGGAGACCGGGGTTCGATTCCCCGCCGGGTATGATTTTTTTTCTCGTTGAAGTGATTCGCGTAGTAAGAAGAATCGTACGGAATACTCCGTTGTTCAGAGTCCTCGGTAGTATAGTGGTCAGTATCCCCGCCTGTCACGCGGGAGACCAAGGTTCGATTCCCCGCCGGGGAGGATTTTTTTTCTCGTTGAAGTGATTCGCGTAGTAAGAAGAATCGTACGGAATACTCCGTTGTTCAGAGTCCTCGGTAGTATAGTGGTCAGTATCCCCGCCTGTCACGCGGGAGACCGGGTTTCGATTCCCCGCCGGGTATGATTATTTTTCTCGTTAAAGTGATTCGCGTAGTAAGAAGAATCGTACGGAATAGTTGGCTGTTCAGAGTACTCGGTAGTATAGTGGTCAGTAACCCCGCCTGTCACGCGGGAGACCGGGGTTCGATTCCCCGCCGGGGAGGATTTTTTTTCTCGTTAAAGTGATTCGCTTAGAAAGAAGAATCGTATGGAATAGTTGGTTGTTCAGAGTCCTCGGTAGTATAGTGGTCAGTATCCCCGCCTGTCACGCGGGAGACCGGGGTTCGATTCCCCGCCGGGGAGGATTTTTTTTCTCGTTGAAGTGATTCGCGTAGAAAGAAGAATCGTACGGAATACTCCGTTGTTCAGAGTCCTAAGCAGTATAGTGGTCAGTATCCACGCCTGTCACGCGGGAGACCGGGGTTCGATTCCCCGCCGTTGAGGATTTTTTTCTCATTAAAGTGATTCGCGTAGTAAGAAGAATCGTACGGAATAGTTGGTTGTTCAGAGTCCTCGGTAGTATAGTGGTCAGTATCCCCGCCTGTCACGCGGGAGACCAAGGTTCGATTCCCCGCCGGGGAGGATTTTTTTTCTCGTTGAAGTGATTCGCGTAGTAAGAAGAATCGTACGGAATACTCCGTTGTTCAGAGTCCTCGGTAGTATAGTGGTCAGTATCCCCGCCTGTCACGCGGGAGACCAAGGTTCGATTCCCCGCCGGGGAGGATTTTTTTTCTCGTTGAAGTGATTCGCGTAGTAAGAAGAATCGTACGGAATACTCCGTTGTTCAGAGTCCTCGGTAGTATAGTGGTCAGTATCCCCGCCTGTCACGCGGGAGACCGGGGTTCGATTCCCCGCCGGGGAGGATTTTTTTTCTCGTTAAAGTGATTCGCGTGGTAGGAAGATTCGGACGGAATAGTTGGTTGTTCAGAGTCTTCGGTAGTATAGTGGTCAGTATCCCCGCTTGTCACGCGGGAGACCGGGGTTCGATTCCCCGCCGGGGAGGATTTTTTTCTCATTAAAGTGATTCGCGTAGTAAGAAGAATTTTACGGAATACTCCGTTGTTCAGAGTCCTCGGTGGTATAGTGGTCAGTATCCCCGCCTGTCACGCGGGAGACCGGGGTTCGATTCCCCGCCGGGGAGGATTTTTTTTCTCGTTGAAGTGATTCGCGTAGAAAGAAGAATCGTACGGAATACTCCGTTGTTCAGAGTCCTAAGCAGTATAGTGGTCAGTATCCACGCCTGTCACGCGGGAGACCGGGGTTCGATTCCCCGCCGGGGAGGATTTTTTTCTCATTAAAGTGATTCGCGTAGAAAGAAGAATCGTACGGAATAGTTGGTTGTTCAGAGTCCTCGGTAGTATAGTGGTCAGTATCCCCGCCTGTCACGCGGGAGACCAAGGTTCGATTCCCCGCCGGGGAGGATTTTTTTTCTCGTTGAAGTGATTCGCGTAGTAAGAAGAATCGTACGGAATACTCCGTTGTTCAGAGTCCTCGGTAGTATAGTGGTCAGTATCCCCGCCTGTCACGCGGGAGACCGGGTTTCGATTCCCCGCCGGGTATGATTATTTTTCTCGTTAAAGTGATTCGCGTAGTAAGAAGAATCGTACGGAATAGTTGGCTGTTCAGAGTCCTCGGTAGTATAGTGGTCAGTAACCCCGACTGTCACGCGGGAGACCGGGGTTCGATTCCCCGCCGGGGAGGATTTTTTTTCTCGTTAAAGTGATTCGCTTAGAAAGAAGAATCGTATGGAATAGTTGGTTGTTCAGAGTCCTCGGTAGTATAGTGGTCAGTATCCCCGCCTGTCACGCGGGAGACCGGGGTTCGATTCCCCGCCGGGGAGGATTTTTTTCTCATTAAAGTGATTCGCGTAGTAAGAAGAATCGTACGGAATACTCCGTTGTTCAGAGTCCTCGGTAGTATAGTGGTCAGTATCCCCGCCTGTCACGCGGGAGACCGGGGTTCGATTCCCCGCCGGGGAGGATTTTTTTCTCATTAAAGTGATTCGCGTAGTAAGAAGAATCGTACGGAATACTCCGTTGTTCAGAGTCCTCGGTAGTATAGTGGTCAGTATCCCCGCCTGTCACGCGGGAGACCGGGGTTCGATTCCCCGCCGTGGAGGATATTTTTTTCTCGTTAAAGTGATTCGCGTAGAAAGAAGAATCGTATGGAATAGATGGTTGTTCAGAGTCCTCGGTAGTATAGTGGTCAGTATCCCCGCCTGTCACGCGGGAGACCGGGGTTCGATTCCCCGCCGGGGAGGATTTTTTTTCTCGTTGAAGTGATTCGCGTAGAAAGAAGAATCGTACGGAATACTCCGTTGTTCAGAGTCCTAAGCAGTATAGTGGTCAGTATCCACGCCTGTCACGCGGGAGACCGGGGTTCTATTCCCCGCCGGGGAGGATTTTTTTCTCATTAAAGTGATTCGCGTAGTAAGAAGAATCGTACGGAATAGTTGGTTGTTCAGAGTCCTCGGTAGTATAGTGGTCAGTATCCCCGCCTGTCACGCGGGAGACCAAGGTTCGATTCCCCGCCGGGGAGGATTTTTTTTCTCGTTGAAGTGATTCGCGTAGTAAGAAGAATCGTACGGAATACTCCGTTGTTCAGAGTCCTCGGTAGTATAGTGGTCAGTATCCCCGCCTGTCACGCGGGAGACCGGGTTTCGATTCCCCGCCGGGTATGATTATTTTTCTCGTTAAAGTGATTCGCGTAGTAAGAAGAATCGTACGGAATAGTTGGCTGTTCAGAGTCCTCGGTAGTATAGTGGTCAGTAACCCCGCCTGTCACGCGGGAGACCGGGGTTCGATTCCCCGCCGGGGAGGATTTTTTTTCTCGTTAAAGTGATTCGCTTAGAAAGAAGAATCGTATGGAATAGTTGGTTGTTCAGAGTCCTCGGTAGTATAGTGGTCAGTATCCCCGCCTGTCACGCGGGAGACCGGGGTTCGATTCCCCGCCGGGGAGGATTTTTTTTTCTCGTTAAAGTGATTCGCGTGGTAGGAAGAATCGGACGGAATAGTTGGTTGTTCAGAGTCTTCGGTAGTATAGTGGTCAGTATCCCCGCCTGTCACGCGGGAGACCGGGGTTCGATTCCCCGCCGGGGAGGATTTTTTTCTCATTAAAGTGATTCGCGTAGTAAGAAGAATCGTACGGAATACTCCGTTGTTCAGAGTCCTCGGTAGTATAGTGGTCAGTATCCCCGCCTGTCACGCGGGAGACCGGGGATCGATTCCCCGCCGGGGAGGATTTTTTTTCTCGTTGAAGTGATTCGCGTAGTAAGAAGAATCGTACGGAATACTCCGTTGTTCACAGTCCTCGGTAGTATAGTGGTCAGTATCCCCGCCTGTCACGCGGGAGACCGGGGTTCGATTCCCCGAAGCGGAGGATTTTTTTTCTCGTTAAAGTGATTCGCTTAGAAAGAAGAATCGTATGGAATAGTTGGTTGTTCAGAGTCCTCGGTAGTATAGTGGTCAGTATCCCCGCCTGTCACGCGGGAGACCGGGGTTCGATTCCCCGCCGGGGAGGATTTTTTTTTCTCGTTAAAGTGATTCGCGTGGTAGGAAGAATCGGACGGAATAGTTGGTTGTTCAGAGTCTTCGGTAGTATAGTGGTCAGTATCCACGCCTGTCACGCGGGAGACCGGGGTTCGATTCCCCGCCGGGGAGGATTTTTTTCTCATTAAAGTGATTCGCGTAGTAAGAAGAATCGTACGGAATAGTTGGTTGTTCAGAGTCCTCGGTAGTATAGTGGTCAGTATCCCCGCCTGTCACGCGGGAGACCAAGGTTCGATTCCCCGCCGGGGAGGATTTTTTTTCTCGTTGAAGTGATTCGCGTAGTAAGAAGAATCGTACGGAATACTCCGTTGTTCAGAGTCCTCGGTAGTATCGTGGTCAGTATCCCGCCTGTCACGCGGGAGACCGGGTTTCGATTCCCCGCCGGGTATGATTATTTTTCTCGTTAAAGTGATTCGCGTAGTAAGAAGAATCGTACGGAATAGTTGGCTGTTCAGAGTCCTCGGTAGTATAGTGGTCAGTAACCCCGCCTGTCACGCGGGAGACCGGGGTTCGATTCCCCGCCGGGGAGGATTTTTTTTCTCGTTAAAGTGATTCGCTTAGAAAGAAGAATCGTATGGAATAGTTGGTTGTTCAGAGTCCTCGGTAGTATAGTGGTCAGTATCCCCGCCTGTCACGCGGGAGACCGGGGTTCGATTCCCCGCCGGGGAGGATTTTTTTTTCTCGTTAAAGTGATTCGCGTGGTAGGAAGAATCGGACGGAATAGTTGGTTGTTCAGAGTCTTCGGTAGTATAGTGGTCAGTATCCCCGCCTGTCACGCGGGAGACCGGGGTTCGATTCCCCGCCGGGGAGGATTTTTTTTCTCATTAAAGTGATTCGCGTAGTAAGAAGAATTTTACGGAATACTCCGTTGTTCAGAGTCCTCGGTAGTATAGTGGTCAGTATCCCCGCCTGTCACGCGGGAGACCGGGGTTCGATTCCCCGCCGGGGAGGATTTTTTTTCTCGTTGAAGTGATTCGCGTAGAAAGAAGAATCGTACGGAATACTCCGTTGTTCAGAGTCCTAAGCAGTATAGTGGTCAGTATCCACGCCTGTCACGCGGGAGACCGGGGTTCGATTCCCCGCCGGGGAGGATTTTTTTCTCATTAAAGTGATTCGCGTAGTAAGAAGAATCGTACGGAATAGTTGGTTGTTCAGAGTCCTCGGTAGTATAGTGGTCAGTATCCCCGCCTGTCACGCGGGAGACCAAGGTTCGATTCCCCGCCGGTGAGGATTTTTTTTCTCGTTGAAGTGATTCGCGTAGTAAGAAGAATCGTACGGAATACTCCGTTGTTCAGAGTCCTCGGTAGTATAGTGGTCAGTATCCCCGCCTGTCACGCGGGAGACCGGGTTTCGATTCCCCGCCGGGTATGATTATTTTTCTCGTTAAAGTGATTCGCGTAGTAAGAAGAATCGTACGGAATAGTTGGCTGTTCAGAGTCCTCGGTAGTATAGTGGTCAGTAACCCCGCCTGTCACGCGGGAGACCGGGGTTCGATTCCCCGCCGGGGAGGATTTTTTTTCTCGTTAAAGTGATTCGCTTAGAAAGAAGAATCGTATGGAATAGTTGGTTGTTCAGAGTCCTCGGTAGTATAGTGGTCAGTATCCCCGCCTGTCACGCGGGAGACCGGGGTTCGATTCCCCGCCGGGGAGGATTTTTTTTTCTCGTTAAAGTGATTCGCGTGGTAGGAAGAATCGGACGGAATAGTTGGTTGTTCAGAGTCTTCGGTAGTATAGTGGTCAGTATCCCCGCCTGTCACGCGGGAGACCGGGGTTCGATTCCCCGCCGGGGAGGATTTTTTTCTCATTAAAGTGATTCGCGTAGTAAGAAGAATCGTACGGAATACTCCGTTGTTCAGAGTCCTCGGTAGTATAGTGGTCAGTATCCCCGCCTGTCACGCGGGAGACCGGGGTTCGATTCCCCGCAGGGGAGGATTTTTTTTCTCGTTAAAGTGATTCGCTTAGAAAGAAGAATCGTATGGAATAGTTGGTTGTTCAGAGTCCTCGGTAGTATAGTGGTCAGTATCCCCGCCTGTCACGCGGGAGACCGGGGTTCGATTCCCCGCCGGGGAGGATTTTTTTTTCTCGTTGAAGTGATTCGCGTGGTAGGAAGAATCGGACGGAATAGTTGGTTGTTCAGAGTCTTCGGTAGTATAGTGGTCAGTATCCACGCCTGTCACGCGGGAGACCGGGGTTCGATTCCCCGCCGGGGAGGATTTTTTTCTCATTAAAGTGATTCGCGTAGTAAGAAGAATCGTACGGAATAGTTGGTTGTTCAGAGTCCTCGGTAGTATAGTGGTCAGTATCCCCGCCTGTCACGCGGGAGACCAAGGTTCGATTCCCCGCCGGGGAGGATTTTTTTTCTCGTTGAAGTGATTCGCGTAGTAAGAAGAATCGTACGGAATACTCCGTTGTTCAGAGTCCTCGGTAGTATCGTGGTCAGTATCCCCGCCTGTCACGCGGGAGACCGGGTTTCGATTCCCCGCCGGGTATGATTATTTTTCTCGTTAAAGTGATTCGCGTAGTAAGAAGAATCGTACGGAATAGTTGGCTGTTCAGAGTCCTCGGTAGTATAGTGGTCAGTAACCCCGCCTGTCACGCGGGAGACCGGGGTTCGATTCCCCGCCGGGGAGGATTTTTTTTCTCGTTAAAGTGATTCGCTTAGAAAGAAGAATCGTATGGAATAGTTGGTTGTTCAGAGTCCTCGGTAGTATAGTGGTCAGTATCCCCGCCTGTCACGCGGGAGACCGGGGTTCGATTCCCCGCCGGGGAGGATTTTTTTTTCTCGTTAAAGTGATTCGCGTGGTAGGAAGAATCGGACGGAATAGTTGGTTGTTCAGAGTCTTCGGTAGTATAGTGGTCAGTATCCCCGCCTGTCACGCGGGAGACCGGGGTTCGATTCCCCGCCGGGGAGGATTTTTTTCTCATTAAAGTGATTCGCGTAGTAAGAAGAATCGTACGGAATACTCCGTTGTTCAGAGTCCTCGGTAGTATAGTGGTCAGTATCCCCGCCTGTCACGCGGGAGACCGGGGTTCGATTCCCCGCCGGGTATGATTTTTTTTCTCGTTGAAGTGATTCGCGTAGTAAGAAGAATCGTACGGAATACTCCGTTGTTCAGAGTCCTCGGTAGTATAGTGGTCAGTATCCCCGCCTGTCACGCGGGAGACCGGGGTTCGATTCCCCGCCGGGGAGGATTTTTTTTCTCGTTGAAGTGATTCGCGTAGTAAGAAGAATCGTACGGAATACTCCGTTGTTCAGAGTCCTCGGTAGTATAGTGGTCAGTATCCCCGCCTGTCACGCGGGAGACCGGGGTTCGATTCCCCGCCGGGGAGGATTTTTTTTCTCGTTGAAGTGATTCGCGTAGTAAGAAGAATCGTACGGAATGCTCCGTTGTTCAGAGTCCTCGGTAGTATAGAGGTCAGTATCCCCGCCTGTCACGCGGGAGACCGGGGTTCGATTCCCCGCCGGGGATTATTTTTTTTTCTCGTTAAAGTGATTCGCGTAGAAAGAAGAATCGTATGGAATAGTTGGTTGTTCAGAGTCCTCGGTAGTATAGTGGTCAGTATCCCCGCCTGTCACGCGGGAGACCGGGGTTCGATTCCCCGCCGAGGAGTAATCTTTTGCTGGCCATCAAAGTGCGATTAATTTAGTTTGATGACGTTACGGTCATTTTTTTCTATTGTTTATTCTCAATATTAGTCTCGTAATTGACTTAGATTTTTATTCGATAATCAACAACAAGCGGATTTTCATCGAGATCACGTATTTTATTGAAAAAGGAATTGTTTTATAATTGAGTTCAAATGAAACCCGGATAAAATACCGGCAGAATTTGATTACTTTCTCCATATGTGTAGTATAGGGGAAAGTATTGTATTCATGAAAAAAATAGACTTCGGGATATCAACGGAAATATACGTTTTGAGGCCCCCTGAAAACGTTTTGACCTTTTTCTCGATTATGTCTGTATGTGATAGCTTTTTGTGGGTGCTCTAACTCACAAACTCAGGTCAACGCGGAATTTTATATTTAACATTTTTATAATAGTCAGAAGAACTGATTGGTTTTTGGTAAAAATCGGTGAACCGAAAGTCTGTGTTTACTCTTGTCACTTATCCGTTATTTTGAAATATTTGCTTTAATATTTGATGTATGTAAAAATGTATTGCAGTAAAAGTTGTAGAATATTTAATTTTCTACAACTTTTGTTTGAAATATTTTCCAATGTAATGCATTGTTTAAGAGATATCTTAAAAATTATATTTTTAGCTGCCACCACCACGCCACCTACCGAAGACTATTGTTAACAATTGGCGCTTATTTACGTCTTAGTAACCCTCCTTTTTCTGTTCTTAATTGTTGGAGCTTTTTGGCTATATCCAATATTAGAAGGCTATGATTTGAGTTTATTTCTGTTCTTTGTAAAGTCTAAAATTTTCTCGGTTTCTTAAAATATTTTTTATTATGTAACCTATTTGGAATTTTTAGAATTATTACAGATATGGCGAAAGTCATGTGGTGGACACATCAGATTTTTTTAAGAGATATCTTATATTTTTAGCTGCCGCCATCACGCCACCTACTGACGACTATTGTTAACAATTGACGCTTAGTCTTACAATTAGTAACGTTCCTTTTTCTTTTCTTAATTGTTGGAAGCGTTGTGGCTATATCCAATAACAGAAGGCTATGGTTTGAGTTTATTTCTGTTCTTTGCAAAGTCTAAAATTTTCTCGCAATTTCTTAAAATATTTATTATTATGTAACCTATTTGGAATTTTTAGAAATATTAGAGGAATGGAGAAAGTCATGTGGTGGCCACGTCAGATTTTTTATACTGTTGTTAGTTACTTGCAATTACATAGAAACTTTTAGAGCCTGAAAGAATAGTGTAGTAGCTAACTTTTATTTTACGAAAATTGGCATTGTGGTTTCATGAAAAGTTTTACCAAATTTTCAAATAACTTCATTTCAATGCCAATTCGTTTCTTACATTAGCATTATGAGCATTTTTTTGCTTTCCTGTCAATTACTCTGTCGGGTTTGCGGTCTCCGATGTCGCGGAGATTGTTTTTTTAAATCTCAAAGGAGCAAACAAATGAGCTTAGCGTCCATTGTTCGAAGGAAATTGAAAGCTAAAAGACGGGAAAATTGTAGTCCAAATCGCCTTAAACGCCGAACAAACTCGCGGGAGAAATTGCATTGCGCGCGCATCTAAGTTTTGCGTTGTTTTATGACAACTGTCCTTCAGTATCGGGAAAATTTTAAGTTTTCCCTTGGATCAGAATCGTACCTCATTTCATATTTCTCGTAGAAACGGTTGAAAATAAACTCGATTCCGAAATCAGTACCAGAGCCTAAGGAATTAAAAACTCGGAGAAAATTAATTTATGGCACCTTCGCGGAATCCACTTTTTAAAATCGCCCCTTTTCTGTATGCTAATGACAATACCACAATCAATTTTACGAATAAGAATTCGTTAAGAAAACGATTTACTCTGCTCATATAAGCCCCTTGCTGGAAAAATTACATTATTTGAGGTAATTCTTACCCCATAAGTCATCGTCTTGTTCCCCTGGAGGGTGTCTCATGGCGGAAACGTTGTTTGCAAAGTGTGAAACGCCCGTAAATTGTCAGTGCTAGGAAATCCGGGGGAAACTTCCTAGTTTGTAAAGGGTAAAAATGACAAGAATCCGCTTACAAGAGCAGAATCTCGGGGGAGGATGCAAATTGCCGTATCCGTGGGTGATGTTTAGGGAGGAAAGTTTGAGCGGTTCAGTTGGTGAGATTTATGGAAAGAGAGAGAGAGAGGGAAAGAGAGACTGAGAGAAGTTCTGGAAAGCGTTATTTTTCATCTTATTGCCCCCTTGTGGCTCATAATAGATCCTCTTTCCTGTCTTTTCTCCGATTAAAGACGTGTTGGAGAACCAACTTAAAGGTAAAGCACGTTTTCTTTGCCGCATTTAGCCTCGTTCAGGTGTCCAAAAAAAAAAGATGAAAATGCTGTCAAGAGGACGATCGCGACAGTTGCGTCCATCACACTAGCTTATTGGTTGCAATAAGGAGTAGTACCCAGTAGCGACAGGAATCGTTTTGGCCGAATTAATAAACAATTGAGTTTTTTCGCGGAAATCATCGCATTCTTCGTTTACTTCTAGGGAACGTCTTCGATCGTTTGGTACACATTAATTGGCCGAAGAGTGGGAGATTTTTCTTATTGTTAGTCATCTATCATCATTTAATTTTGATTTATGTTTAATCTAATAAATGAAGAGTGTCGGTGGCAGGTAAATACCAAAAGACAGTTTTTCTTCGTTAAACATCACTTTTATTTTTTGTCGGGTTGACGTGTACGGTTTTTAGTGCTTTTCGTCAATGCTGAAAATCGCTATTATCTTCGTGATGTCCGTCCGTCCATCCGTACGCATATATCAGGGAAGAATTGGCTTAACCGATTTCAACATAGAATACATAAATGAATGACCACGATGGAATATTTCGAACGGATCCATCCAGCAGAGGTGCCACAATTGTAAAGTTAAACTTTTGGGTAATTATAAATTTAGAAGGAATTGGGTGAACCGATTTCAACGAAATTATGTACGAAGGAGGCGTGCAACATAAAAAAGCAAAATCAAGATTTATATTATATATATATATATATATATATATATATATATATATATATATATATATATATATATATATAGAAAGCAGGGCTGCCACAATACAAGAATTAAATAATTCTTTTAACACGTATTTGTGTTCAACTCTCTTCTTCAATTTTAACCAAATTAAATACTTATAATATACACATATATAAAAAACAATATTATTATATTTAGACCGAATCAGCTAAACAGGGCTGCCACAATTACAAATAAAAATCTTTCAGTATTTAAGAATTTCGAGGGAATTGGCTGAACGAATTTCAATTAAAATTTGTTTGTAAGATTTTTACGTCATATAATAGGCTTATAGTTTCGTCGTTGTCTGTCTGTCTGTCCATCCCCCTATTAACTTTTGAAACAAAAGACCGATTTTCATGACACGTAGTGGAAAACTCTTGCTACATGGGCCGAGCTCCCGAGGATAGTTTTTATTGTGAAGATTGAAGTCCCAGGTTCAATTCCAGGAACTATCCTTTCCATTTGATTTGCATGGGTAATCTGAAATCTATCGTGCAGGGTAATTTTCTCTTGCTCCTTAAAATACCTTACAATTGTAACAGCGGAGCACGTTTTGCACTATTCTCTTAGAAAAGGAATGAAGATTCTAATTTTTATCGTAGAATTTTGCTTATTGATAGTATTTCTTAGAATTTTCATTAAATACTAATATTTTTTAAGTTTTTATCACTCATTACGAGAGTGTTTCCATAGCAACAACTATTGTTGGACTCGGATTCGGTATAGTCTAATCGTGTTATTTTTACCGCACAAATACGCGCGATCAAGTTAGTATTCCGTTCGAATGTATTTGTAATATTTTATAACGGTAAATTATGAAATTTGGAAACACAAAAAGTAACTTATCCGCGGTGATTTTAAAGCTGTTAAAGGCAATAGAAGTATTAAATAAATGATTAAATGGAAAGTAGGCATCATAAGTTTCGTTTGGATCATCTTGTTTTAATGTATTCATATCAGTTGAAAATAATTTTCTCATGTTAGATTTAATCTCACCATAAATTTTTGGAGAAAATTATAGTTAATATCAGTGATTTTCTAAGAAAAATCACTACTAACCATTGAGGCACCAAGGTCTCAATCTCTGCCAGAGGCGAAGTAATTTTTAAGACTTGATCTTAATTGTACGTATAAAATTTTACATTCGACATATCATGGACAAAATAATCCTTAATGCAGTCATTTTTAACTCGCAGACACTCCGTTATAGTTTATCATTTAATCAGATCTAAAGAAGTAATGCTTTTAGCTAAAACAATCATTGTTACTTTACTTATAAAAGATAAGCTAACTTACAACTGCAATCGTATATCGTTTTTTATGTCACGGATTTATTATTGTAAGAGTTAAGCACGGAACGTGTCAACAGTGATTTATTTTATTTTACAAATTTATTTGAACCAATCAGAGCGAAAGTGGTATAAGCCAATTTCTTCTAGTTTTGCGATATAGAAGGTCTTGTGTTGTGTTCAATAGAAAAAGCAGTTTATTACACACAGCAATGTTATCTACAAAAATGTACTAAAAACAGCCAAATGTATATTTCATTTTAATATTATTTGTATTTTTTTAAACATTTTCAGTCATTTTGCCTATCAATTTGCCACTTTCGCTCTGACCGGCTCAATTATAACACGCAGAGTTCCATTCTACAGAATGTTTGTAACATTGGAGAAAGCCTACCAAATTTGATTTCGTAATTAACGATTATCAATTCCTGAATATCGATTTTTAAATGTACCGGGTTAATACCATACCTGAGAATACGGTCATATGAGTTGTTTTATCGCCCTAAATAGTTCAAAATCTTAAATTGCGTGATTTTCTAAATATCTTGCCGCTAGAAAAAAACAAGTTTACTAACGGTTTGTAAATTCCAATTACAACTTTTTGGTCCAAGTTTCCTCATTCGAATGAAATCGACGGAAGAAGCCGTTTTCAAATAAACTTTAAATCACTAAATGTTGTTATGTAACTTAGTTTTATTTCACCAAACAAACTACTCGTATAGTTAATTTACCCGTTGGAATATGTACTAATTTACATTACGCTATTTTTTGCACTACAGTTTCTTGTCTTCGTTCCTTTAAATACGCGCGGTAGTTCATATCCCACATGGGGATATTTCCCAAAGATACGTTTTCTGTTGTTTTATTTTTCGACGGCATTAAATGAAAGAAGTCGCTAAATTTGATTTGAAACAAGTTTGAAAAACTATCCCATCTCGATTAAAAGCTTCTTTTAGTCGTTAATTAAAATAATTCCACATTCCGAAAGCGGGAGAAAAACTAGCATTAAACTTCAGGAGAAAATGAGTGACTTACTTTGAAATTCTCTGAAGGTTAAATGAACCCGGAGTGTCGATCCCGGTAACGTTGAGAGTAGAAGCACCTTTCTCTCTCACTGTCTTAAGACTCAGGCAGACACAGATACCGTGCTCTCTCCATCCACAAAATCTGTTTTTATGACCATTGGCGTGCGTGAGGAGCGTATTTAAAAGGGAACCCGCAGTCAAATGAAACGGCAATTCCCTTCCCTCAAAATATTCCCCTCCCCGCCTTCCGTTATACCCCACCGCGCGCAGCTCTCTCGACTCATGAGTCTCTCAATGATTCCGCGAAGCGCATGTTACGGGGAAGAGGGAAAAGGTACGTGAGAGTTTACAGAGATACATGATAGAGAGGTAAGGATGCGGGGGAGGGGGAGGTGTGAGGAGAGAGTTTGGGGAGGTAATGGGGGGGAAAGAAAAGTATGGGAGAGAGTAGCAGGGAAGAGGCAAGTAGAGAGGAAGGTGAAGGAGGGAGAAACGGAAGGTGAGGAAGGAGAGATGGAGGTGGATAGGAAGAAAAAGAGAGGGGGTATGGAGGGAGAGGGAGGGGGATGAGAAAAGGTAGAGGAAGGGAGAGAAAGGAGAGGGAGGACGAGAGAGGGGGGAGGAAGGGAAGGAGAGATGGGAGGAAGTAGAGAGAGAAGTGAGAGGGTGGTAGAGAGAGGATGGAGGAGGTAGAGAGAGAATGGAGAGGAAGGAGGGAGAGAAGGGTGAGGGTGGGGAGGAGAGAGAGAGAGCGGAAGAAGGAGAGAGGAAGGAAATGGAGGCAAAATGATAAAAAGAAACGAAACAAATCGGGCATTTCGTGAGGATGAGATGAAGAAAAGGTTTGTTTTTAAGTAACAGTTTGAAAGGTATATTTGTTGAAGTGTTGCGGAAAAAGGACAAGCGATTTGGTCGATATGTAGTTGAGGGAATGAATGAAAGTGAACGTGTGATGTTCGTGGTATTTAGAATAATAGGGAAGGGATTCAAGTTTATAGAGGGAGTTGTTACCAAAACCAGAGAGCGAGTTGAATTACAATTATTGTAAAAGGTGACGAAGGGGAAAGGTATGAACAAATTATAGAAACATTACGGGGGTAGACGGACGCTTGGAAAAGTGATTAACAATCGCTCTCATCAGATAGATATCGATTTAATTTTCACCTGTTACAACCTTTTCCGTTAATTTGATTTGGCATTCTGTAAATATATAATAATATTGCGGAAATCAGGTTTAAACAAGAATAATCACGGGACTATCTACGGACAGATTACTTATGATGATAATGAAACGTATAAATAAATGTTTTGCATGGAACCCTTGGACATGATTTTCTAAATCAGCTGTTCGCAATCTGGGAGTGGCAAAAGGTTTGCAAGAGGGTCGCCGAATCGAAACAATGCATATGGAATACTTTCAATATTTTATTTTTAAAATTTTAATATAACACTATTCTACTAAAAATATTACATTCTTACAAGATGCACTGTACGGATCGTTGAGGATTGCAGTGTGTGTTTATAATATTCCTAAATTAATGTTTCATTTTATATTTATTTGTAGGTAGAAGGGGATAATTGGGTCACGATGAGATCCACTGCCTTAATAAGAGGGTCGAGGATGCATAAAGGTTAGGAACCGCCGCTCTAAATCATTTTGTAGGCAGTTATAGTAATAGTATTAGTTGCCAAGAAGGCTAAAAAAGAACAGCCTGTGCATATTTCATAAGAAGGTAGCTTTCGATAGAAGCTGGGAGGAAGAGTGTTGATGCGTTTAAGACGTGATATGTGTAAAAAAGGGCGGTCATGTGCGCTTTTCGCATTTATAATTTTATTTTGCATTCACCAACTGTCGAGTTGTTTTTTTCTATATGAGCTATATAATTCACGTGTACTCAAAACTGAGCAGCAAAAAGCATTTGAATAATTAAATCCCGCGTTTACCATTAAGGATTTTTATAAAGAAGAAACTGACGATATAATAAAAATATTGTGGGGACGACGAAGTGAAATTCAGGGAGGGTATCCGGGAATACCCAAGGACGGATAGCCGCGATTTCCTCGTTGAAAACCCGTTGCAGTCACACGACGCGTCGCCGCGACGCAAGGACGGCACGTAAAAGAAAATCTTTGGTGAAGTCCCGCCGAAAGTTCACCGAGAGTGCCGGTGATGTGCGCTGGAATATGACAACAAATTCAGTAGAAGTCAGAAGGAAGTGAGAAAAAAAATAATCGTGGCGTTCCCGGCCTCCGTGCGGGTTTTGCGGAAACCGCAGAATGCCCGTAAAGGGGAAACGTGTATCAAAGAATGATTATCCGTGCTTCAAAATTAAACAAACTATCGAAATATCGGCGGCCCTCAACAGCTTCTTTGCTGACGTGGCACTTGGAGAGTTTTTAGGCGTTCTTTACCAGCGAAGTGGTAGTAGCATAACGCCTTATGGCAGTCGTGTCAAACTTAGTCTTTTTTTGTGACTTACTGCGGCCTGATAGCTAATTTTTGTCTCAAGTAAGTCGTGTGGGATTTCATATAAATGCTTTATTATAACGAAAATAAGACGTTATTTTTTCATAGTTACCGAATTACAATAGAACGCATTTTCTAAATTATTGCTAATTACAAAACAGGCGTCCAATCTTCTAGCTGAAGTCTATCGTTCCAGCTCTGGCCCATATTAAACAACTGCGGCCCTTCTATAACATCCGTCGCTGCAATGAAGCCCTTTTATATATAACATTCATCGCTTTAATGCGGCCCGGACGTCTCTTCGAGTTTGACATGCCTGCCTTATGGGCACGTCTCGCCCGTCCGTCCGTCCGACCGTCGTAACCTTTATCTCCTGAACCGCTGGACGGATTTTAATTCAATTAAGTAGGAGTGATCCTTATTAAAATTTATCGCTCAATTGTGATTTTGAACTGCATCCGTCAATTAGACCTTCCTCTTTACATAAATGCATTGATAAACATAATCGTATCTCGTTATAGTTGACCCGCGTTGAAGACGAACTTTTTGGTGTACTATGGGCGTGGCTTAAGCTTGAGCGGGAATCTGTTACAGTCCCCCACCCTACTTGGCACCCTCCCCTCAGTTGCCACATTTATAGTGATATTGTCGTTTAAGTGAAATTAAGACGTTCAATCGTATCATATTAAATTTCACGCTGATTATGTGTATTATAATTTCCTAAAAATTCTGTAACACTATTAAAATAGAGAGAAACTAAAAATGTGGATTCTAAGCTCTTTATCAATCCTTAAACATAAAACGTCATGCCTCGGCTTCTGTTTATCCAATAAGGGAAATTTTTTGTCATGTCTCTTGAAAGACTGTTTATGACGATTATATAAATGATAAATTATACACATAGTTTTCGTGATCTGTCATTGTAACGCTGACGTCATCAATGGCACGTTTTAACGCGTTTTTAACAAATTTTCCGATTAGGTGGAAGGTTGAAATTTCGCAGAAATGTTTCATTCAGGTATAAACATTAAATGACAAAAAATACAAAAAAGACCCGGGTTCGACTCCAGGAGGGCGATTTTCATTTCCCGTAAGATACGTACGTATAAAGCGACGTTTTACAGTGCAGGCTTTTATTCCTTTGGAAATTAAAATTAGAAAGAATTGACGTACGATCTTCGAATATGAACTATGTTTTAGGAATATTAATGAAGTTTCTTATTTATCTTTTTCCGCCTACCGTTCGAAATCTCTCATGTTAAACATTTAAATCACATATTTTGGGAAAATATCTGTTTTTAAATGGGGTGTTGCCTTGCCGACCACGTCATTGTTAAACTTCGAGAATCAACTGTTATCTCAACTCGCATAATATACAGGAGTGCATAGATTGCCTTAAATTATCGTATGATTTTTCGCGAAATTGCGTAATTCTAATTGAACTGGGATTTAGTTTGGATTCTTTTGCTAATCTAAACTACTATATAGATGTAGAGTAAGAGAGAGGGGAATGTGGTGAGGGAAATAAGAAGGAAGGGATATACAATGGAAGGTACATAGAAAGTAAGGGTGGTATAGAATTAGTCTATTTTTCCAGAGGAGATAGAAAGGAGAGGGAGGGAGGATGGAAAGGAGGATGGGAGGGAGGATGGGAGAGAGGGAGGGAGGATGGGAGGGAGGGAGGGAGGGAGGAGGATGGGAGAGAGGAAGAGAAAAAAGGAGGAAGAATGGGAAGTTCCTTAAATTTAATACTTAATCCACGCATACCCGTCATATTTGACGGGCAATTACGCTAGTCCTCCTATATATAGTAAGCTAATTTTGTTGGTAACACAATCTAAAGAAGCTGATTGGCTGCCGAAAAGCCAATTATATCTTGAGGAAGTTTAATCTTATTTCCCTTGAAAAAAATGCGATAAATAAATAAAAAGTTAAATCTGTTTAATTTTACATTTTAATCGCTATTTAATTTTAACAAATGATAAAATATATCAATTTATATGCCGCACCACAATCAGAATTAGCATACATTTTATCACATGGTAACTATGTACAACAAAAAATAAATAGGCATATAGGATATAAATGTAAATGGATTGCTGTTTAAAGTTCTTCGTCATTACATTTTATCACTAATAGGAACACACAACTATGTGAATTTTATATTTATTGCTTACTTTTTAACGTTGGTTTCATTAATTATTATTTCAATTTTAACTTAACACTTAATTCACGCATACCCTTCATATTTGAAAAATTCATGCATAGCTACCTAATTGTTGTCAACGTAAATAGTCTTATTGGTTACTGAAATAAATAATATTTGCTATAATTACAAAATACATTTAATTCCTTACGCGTGCATGGCAGATAGATTATCTACAGCAAAGAAAAGAACATAAACATAAATATTACAACTACTGAACTCAAGTGAGGTATGTTTTAAATAATTTTCGATTGTTTGGTTGATTAAAACTGATTAGAAAATAAATCACTTAATATAGATTGAATATTTCCCTGGAATCGTTTCTGATATATCCTTTTGCAGTATTTAGTCATTAAAAGTACGTGATATATTTATTGATGCACCAACTAAGGAGGGAGAAGAAATTTTTAATAATACTAATTCTTAGTGTGGTGTTATTTGGTTTATATAGGAGGATGCGTAAGGAATGCGTGCATTGAATGCTTTAATACGAGAGTGAGATAAGGAGAGAGACCGAGGGAGAGAGAGACAAAATTAAATGTTACAAAGATTAAAAATTACTTTTGGCGTATAAGAATTGTATAGCGTAATGTATTTCTTTGTCAAACAATTGCCATTCGCCCAAAACTATTTTAACTCTCTGGAACACACAATTATGTGAATTATATATTTATTGCTTACTTTTTAGTGTTGGTTTCATTAATATTATTTCAATTTTAACTTAACACTTAATTCACGCATACCCGTCATATATGACGGGCTATTACGCTAGTATATAATATTAATCAAACGTCTTTATAAAATTTAATAACCTTGTTCTTTTTCCAAAAAATTTTCTTGGGACATGAAAAGTCGGTCTGTGGGAAACTTTTCTCTAATTGATTTATAGGTCTGTCGCGATCAAAAGAACAGTTTTGGTGTACTGTGAGTGTTGCTTAATCCCTCACTCAACTTGGCACCTTCCCCTGTCGCCCTTCCTTACCGTACGGGCTATCGCTTTCTCGGTCCTTTTCTAACTATACTCTTGCCAAATATTCGCAAAACTTCGTCAAGGCAGTTAACTGTAAACAGTGAGAACTGACCACCTAAGGAGGATGTGCTTGTGGTGGGGTGGAGGTAATCAAGATGACCGAGGAAACTTCCCCTCCGTTCGCGGCTGAAGTCCGCGCATGTTCTTATGAATGCGACAGACCTATAGAGGGATACATTGAGAGAGCAAAAATGTGCAGAAACGTTGAAATTTATTTTTGGAAAAGACGGTTCTCTCGGCAAACAGCAATTCAAAATCAATATTTTCTCTCTCATGCTCTTATATACTCTTTAAACAAAATTTATTCGGATAGAGGACTTCATTTGCCACAATAAGTTCCGCGAGACCACATAATTACGACTTTTATTTTCGGGTATAAAAATTTAAGAACCGTCCAATCTTTCGATGCCGTTTTTTTTACGTATTTCCTATTCAGAAAGCCTGCGAAATCTCTGCGTATTCTATTTATGGAATATACTTTTCCATCTTGTTATCAATCATTACGAGAGTGTTGCTATTGCAACGACTGCTGTTGGGCTCGGATTCGGTATAGTCTAGTATCTAGTACACGCACGCGTTATTTTTGCCGCACAAATACGAGAGATCAATTTAGTTTTCCGTTTCAATGTATTCGTTATATTTGTAACGCTACATTATGAAATTTGGGAAAGTAGGCATCATTACTTCCGTTTGGATCGTCTTGTTTACTCCTGATAAGACCACGAGTTAGTCGGGAGGTGGAGATTCGAAGAATTTTATGCAAGCGTTGGTTTTACCAGCGTTCTTTGAAATGTAAGGCCAGACGGGCTGCGTCACCAGGGACCGCCCTGCCATTATATCACGTATTATTGTAGTGTGCTTCTTTGTGCCTGCATTAGGACTTTATGTATATCTCTCAGGGATCACTCCCTCTAACCACAAATTTCAATAAGCCCTCGCCAACCGTGGATTGAGTTAGAAACGTTAACTCCGCGGTTGGAGAAATACCAATGTAATCTGGTTGCAAAAATATAACCATTTATTCATTATATTTTAAAAAATTTAGCGGGTTTTTTAAAAAAAAATCCGCTTATGCGTTCGATTTGTCAGTCTGTCTGCCTGACGCGCTAACTACTCCTAAACGAAAGCAAATAGAAACTTGGCTTTTTCGCCAATCGATTTAGTATTCTGCCTAGCTGGGCTCGTTTTCGTATGGAGGGCCATCTGTCTGTCTGACTGATGCGCAAAGTCCTTCTAAACAATAACAGATAGAGACTTCGTATTTTCACCAATCGATTTGATCTGTCTCGTTGCGTAAGTTTTCTTGCGGAGATTCGTCTATCCGCCTGTCTGCAACTCCGACGCGCTAACTCGTAAATGAAAGCACCTACAAACTTCGTTTTTTCGCCAATCGATTTAGTATTCTGTCTCATTGTGCACGTTTTCTTGTGGAGGTCCAAGTGGCTAGTAGAATGGGAGTAAAAAATTCATTTAAACTTTCTTTTTTTGATGAACGTTTCGTTTAAAAAATTCTTTTTCGTAATTATATGAAATTATTTTTTATAATATTATTTCAGATTAATAATACTAGTATACATAAATTTGAACATTCTGTATTAACAATTTCTTTTGAAAACCCGTCATTTATTGTCTGCTACAGCAGCTCTTTTCTTAATTGTTTAATCTTCATTTAAACGAGCTATTTGAGTAAAATAATGAATTCAGTAGAATTTAAAAATGAAAGTAGTTTCTCATTGGCAATTATTTTTACTGCATCACACATTGGAAAATTATGTAAGACCGTTAGATGAATAATTTATTTTTAATATTATAGTAGAACTAGCGAAGCCCGTGCGAAAAATTCGCAAAAATATTTATCCTTGTGTCAGCGTTATTGGTTAAATCTTTATATTTAAAAAAATATGAGATAGAAGAATATTTATAAATTTGTAAAGACAAGCAAAAGCCTCCTTGTTTTCCCCATAAACGTCTATTACTCGTTCGATAAAATATTTCTTCAAATTTATTTTCTGTGAGCACTTAACATTCACAGTCCACTAAGTCTATCTTCAGCCATTTTAAAGTTTAGTTTTCACTCTGAAGAAGTATTTAAATGATTACTTGATGGTACACAAATTAATTTCGGCCTGTTCATCATTTTCATCTACTTTGGGTGCAATTTAAATAACTTTAATATTATATTAAATAAGTTTAGAGGTGTCTTAAGTAAATTTCAACATTTCCAGGGAGGGAAAAGTTCACCCCCTCCCCCCCCCCCATTGCTCCCTTCAGCGAACTCCCATGGAATTTTTTTGTATATCATTTTAGTAAAACGCAGCTCTCGTATGTATACATACTTAAAAACATCTATTTCAATCTCGAATATGACAACATTCTATTTCCAATTTTGATAATTATGCCACAAAATTGAGTAACACCTTCACTTCTTAACGTAAATATCTTTAAAATTACTATAAGCAATGAAGTAATTAGATTTGTTCTCAAATATATCTATTTCGGAAAGATTCGTTAATATTCATTAAAAGTAAAAAAATTATTTCAAAATGCTAAATAAAGCGGAAAATTTAAAAACATCTCTGAGAAAATGTCCGTCAATGTTCATGGAATGTCATTCAAAAATCTTTTCGTATAATGTCTTCGTATTGGTTGGAGTTAAGTTGTTCGAAAGTTTAAGACATCACTGGTTAAATGCAAAATAATGTTACAAACTAAGGTAAATCATCGCATTACTATGGTTGATAGAGGTACGTTTCGTAAATGACGACGTATAGCTGAGTCCACGAATGAATTATGTCTTTCAGAATAGAATCATAACGATTCGTCTAATTTCCACTTAAACATTACATCTGCCTGAGAAATGATAGATTATTTCCTATTAAGTCCATATGCATGCATCTAAAATCTATAAAAGCCTACTTCTGTCCCTTTGCCCCTTTGTGGCTCCCTCTGTCACGCTATAAAAATGCAAATAACTCAATAATGGAATGGGATACATTTTTGATATTTGGCAAGAATGATTCATGCACATATTGTAAGATGATAACGAAAAGAAATCTTGAAAAAAGTCCCAGGTTCGACTCCAAGGTAGGCATTTCTATTTCCCATATGATAACACGTAAAAATCGACTTTTTGACTTGTAGGCTTTTATTCTTTTTGAGATCTAAATTAGAAAAAATTAACCTATGATCTTTGGATCTATCCCGTTTTAAAGAAAAAACTATAAAGTTCCTTATTCTGCTCATCTTTTTTCGCCTACTGCTAGAAATTTCCCATGTTAAACGTTTAATTAGCATATTTTGGGGAAATCATGGCATCTTAACGGGATGTTGCTTTGCCAACCAATTGCATTGTTAAAGCTCACATCCTATTGTTATTTCAATCCTTATAGTTGAAAGCGTGCTTTGAATGCTCTTATAATTAGTACGACAGAGAGAGAAGGAGAGAGAAATTCTTGTCATAACAACCAATGTAAACAACATTCGTTACGTTATTTACAAGAAGGAATATATTGAATGTAGAACATTAATCATTCACATATTAAAATTAGGTACTTGATTCATCGTAGGAGTTCGAAACTTGAAACAACGGACGCCTAAAAGAACGAAAGTTTGTTTTCTTGCCATCCAAAGAAAGTCAAGGGATATTTGTTCATTTTTTATTTCACAAAAAACTTTCCCGTTGAATTTCAACGGGCATCTCCCTAGTATACATATAAAAAGTCATATAACAATGATGATCTCGAATTCAACAATCTATTCTGTCGCCAAGGGAACCTTTCACTAAAAACCCAATATGTTGATTAAATTTTGAATTCTTAAGCAAAATTCGAACGATTTCGAGCCGAAGGCAAAATTCGATGTCAAAAAAAAAATGTTTATTTTTCTTTAAAATGGTCCCCATTTGAAGATCGTCGGTCATTTACTTCTAATTTAATTTTGCAAAAGAAAAGTCTGTAAATGAAAAAAAGAGATTCGTAAGTGCTCTCTTATGGAGATTTACATGGAGTGGTCGGACGTACATACAAACAAACGGATTGCTCTTTATATATTAAGATTATAATGAATATTTCGTATATAGAGCCAGGCTGCAGAAAATATTTCTTGAATCTCGAAAAAGAGTGCTGGGATCGATTCCAGCAACTTTTCTGTTCGAATTTTCATCATAATTGGATCGGGCGTACGATATTTTTATTTTAAGTGTACATTTTAGATTAGAATGAAGATATGAGATACATCAACGTCGGTGTGAAAAATGGAAGGAACGTTCTTTTTATTGCCAAGGCTATTTTTGAGCGTTCCGACTTATTCCAAAACTGGTTCTGTTGCAAAATATTTCTATATATAATAGCAGCCCATCACATCATATCATATCATTTATGGGAACATTTTTGAAACGAGCAAAAATACCGCTGTGACCGGGAATCGAACCCGGCTCTTCCACTTGTTGGGGATATTATATCGCTGAACTACCGTAGCAGACTAATCTTCCCGTTTCTGAATGCGCATGAAAGGAATTAATTTGGTGTTCTCGTGGGACGAAAATGCTATTATCACTTATGATAGTTTGGACTGCATTTACCGAAAAAAGGAAGATGTTTCGGAAAAGGTTACAGCAGTATGATATGTATCAAAAACTCCTGCATCAAAGGTGGAAACACGCTTCATTACGGTTTGAAATATCTGTCCGACAAGACAAAATAAACTGATGTGGGCAACACATGACTTTCTCCATATTTATATGGCCAATTACATGTTGTTAGCTCTGGCATCGTTGTCAATATTTACTTCCGGTTGACAATTAAGAAAATAAATAGGGGCGTTACGAAGACGTAACTAAGCGTCAGTTGTTAACAATAGTCTTCGGTAGGTGGCGTGGGGCTGGCAGCTAAAAATATAAGATATCTCTTAAACAAAGCATTATATGGAAAAATGTATCAAACAAAGGTTGTAGAAAATAAAAGTTCCTGCAACTTTTATTCCGATATATTTTTACATTTATCAAATATCTAAGCAAATATTTCAAAATAACGGATAAGTGACAAGAGTAAACACTCACTTCCGGTAGACCAATTTTTACCAAAAACTAATCAGATCTTAACTTTTATAAAAATTTTAAATATAAAATTTTGTGTTGACCTAATTAATAGTTTTTGAGTTAGAGCGCCCACAAAAATCTGTCACATACAGACATCATCGAGAAAATAGTCAAAACATGTTCAGGGGACCTTAAAACATGTATTTCCGTTGAAATCTCGAATTCGATTTTTTTATGAAAACACTACTTTCTCTATACTTCGTATATGGAGAAATTAAAAATGTCTGATGTTTGAAGATGGATTTCAAAGGTATGGGAACAATCCTGAAGAAACTGCCCAAACCGGCCGCAGATGCCATGGATTCGGGCTTTCTTCTAGTCTAATAGAGGAAAAGCAAATGTATAAAATACTCAATTAATATTAACCAATGCAGAAGGTAAAACCATTATTCGTCAAGTTGCATTTTTGTCGATGTTAAGGAACATTTGGATTTTTTTCTCCAAAAACTTGACCACAGAGAGAATGAAGAATTTATTACTGATGCCGGACATAGAGGTAAATGCCATATTTCACACGGCTTAGAAAAATGGCGACGCGCAGCTCTTCTCAGTGGTGCTGAAAATTTTCAATTTTCTGGTCTCTAGCGACGCTGGTTGTTCTGGAGCACCGAGTATCGCTGGGTGAACCATTCCTTTATTTAGCTGAAGCAGCGACAACAAATGAACTCGAGAATATTTTATCTCATTCGCCGAGTGAAGAACATTGAATGCCTGCTCTAAAAATTGCCAACAAGGAAAGGCAGACAATCCTCGACATCGCAGTATTGAACAATGACGTGTCTCCTCTATAGAAACTGTGGGAAGTGCATAAAAAATATTGGATAGAATGACGTTGCTCGAGATGCTAAAACTTCCCATCAATAGAGGAGCTACATTCTTGTGTTTGTCTCGATCCAAAAATGAAGTCTCCCTATTCACCGATATGTATTCCATTGCCATGAGTGAAGAGAACATTGTCGATATGTTACATCTTCGCGACAGTCTTACATAGAATTGCATGAAAAGGGGAGGTAACATCAATCATTGTGTTATGGAAAACATATAAATATTCTGTATCACGAGGAAATGGTCAACATGCTGAAATTTCCATACAAGACAGGAGCAGCAATCCTCGAATTAGGTACGTCGAAGGGGAATATATTTTTCTTCAGTGAGGCACTGAAAATGTAATGTGGGGGAATGATCTTGTTGAAATTTCTTATTTTCTCTGATACAGAACTTTAATTAGAGGTGAACCTTTACCACTCAAAAAGACGTGAAAACTATTTAAAAATATCCTGGCTAAAGAGAAAATGGCCAAGATGCCAAAACACCCGGCAAGAAAGGATCCTACATTTACCTCCATCCAAAGAAGAAATGCTTATCTTAATTGAAGTTTGGACAATGTACTGCAGTGTTATGAGCAGAGAGAGTATTGTTGAAGCGTCATAACTTCGGCACAACACTGGAGATACAATTTTCCGCACACATGCACGGGAAGGGGGCGTATCGTTCTTCACATACGTTCTAATCATGTAGATATGAATGTAGCGCTAACATGTTAGTCCTCAAGCGGCCATTTAGGATTTTCCAAGTTCAAAATAACATGCTCAAGGTGCTAAATCTAACCGGCAAAGAAGGGAAAACAATCCATAATTCTGCATCCAGTGTGGAAAATTTACGCAGTTTTCATGAGTGGAGAGCATCTTATTGTAATATAATTATTCCGGGACGACGGAGAGACATTTCTACGCATCACCGAGCGTCAAAATGACAAATTGCTCCTCGAAAAGTTGGGGAAAATTTATCACAAATACCTGGATCAAGAAAAATTGGCTGAGATGCTGAAAATCCCCGACAATAGCGGAACTCGAATCTTTAATATGGTTATATCAACACGTCATTTTGGGGACTTTCCTATTTTGTGGAAACTTTAAGATCGCCCATATGTAACCTTGAGATACTGACTTTAGATGACAAGGAAGGAAACAATTCTTAATGTGACTGTTTTGGAACATGAAAATTCACTCTAATACTCTAATTCTCTGCTTGTAAGTTTAAAGCAAGAGCTGGAATGAAGAGAGATGGCGTATTACGTGCGAAGATGCGCTTTCAATTGCTATCGGGTTGACGGTACAAGGAATATGAATGCATAGATTATTTATTATTTTCATTCCACAAACTATAAAGATATTTCATGGATTATTTATAATATTCTAGAATGCTATTTTGCCCAATTATTTGAGTTTGACATTTTGTAACCTTTCATATAGCAGATGAAATGCGTATTTTAATTTCCTTCATATGCTCACTTTTATATATCCAAAAGATAAAAGTCAATAATTTGCCGTATGTGTTTAAATGCAAATTATAATGTCTATAAAAGTTAAAATTTGACCGATATCAACAAGCGAATATAAGTGTATACATTGAATTATCCTGGGGGGTAAGTCTTGAAATTTTCTTTACTCATTACCGATGAATGTTGTCATTAGGATGATGTCAATCGATGAGTTTTATTCGTATATCAATATGAGCGCGTCTTGAAAATTATCGTTAATAACGACATTATTGCTACGATAAATTATCATCGAACGCGTAACGATGAACAATGAGGTGGCGTTAAATACCTAATGATAAATATTTATTCGAGTTAGTTAGTAACAATATATTATATTACCCATATATATTCTATATGGGTAATATTTTAATCTGGCTAATGTTAGCCAGCTTTACCTGGCTGCCGTCGAATAACATTATGTTATTGAAACTTAGAAAGACAAATACATGAAATGGGTCTGAAACTTATTAAGAATCCACCCATCTCAGATCTCCAAGTTTCTGTTATTAGCTTTCATTTAACGCATGCATCTTTTGTTATCTTGGCTAACGTATAAATTAGCCGCAGATCAAAAATCAGCTGTGACATTTATATGAGTTCATTTATTAATTGCAATTTACTCATATTTGCAAAGTACATATGGCCTACCGCATAGAGAATTATATTTTTTTACCTGCTATATTTATTCAAGTTAACATTGTGGAATAGAAGGCTAATGAATAGTCATACTGTAAACAGAGGTGCTTTAAGGTTTTTGGCGCCCCTAGGCGAATTCAAGTGGTCACCCTAAAATTATTTTTCTTAAGTATTAAAAGCTGCACCTTACAAAAATATAAGAAAAGGAAAAAAGGCTTTTGTTGAAGATCAAATGTATTTCAGTTCAAAATTGTTATATGTACACTATTTTAAAAAGAAACCCTGGGTTCGCTAGCGCAACTTCTTTTTCCGCACATTCAGTTCTGCAAAATTGTTTATGACATCTCCATAGTCCAAAGCATTTGTCATGTCTGCTTTAATACTCATTATTGACAGAGCGTTAAACCTCTCCTCCGTCACTGTTGATTGTAGATAATTCTTGACTCTTTTTAGGTTTGAAAATGACCGCTCACCGCTGCAATTGGACACCGCAGTAGATAAAATAATACGAAGAGCTATATCAACATTTGGAAATACATTTTGCAGTGAATTTTTATACACAACTTCCTGCAGTAAATATAAAAATGATTCACGGCATAATTTCTGCCAGAATAGAAGAAAGTACTTCTCTAAAGTGTACATACTCATCAACAACAAAACAAAATTTATTGTCCAGATCCGCATTCGTTCCAACTCGACCAAAATAGCAATAACAATAAAAACATTCTTCGTCGACTGAGGTGGTTTCGGAAGAAGAGGGTTCAGCTACTTCATCAAAAGACTTTCAGTTTTCGCTTTCTTTTGTCCGCAAATGAATAATAGTTAACCCCAGTCATGGCTATAGCTCTATTCTCATATTCGGAATAATTATCTCGAGACGATTTGACGTAACCTGCGAGCGATTCAAATGAAACAGCGACAACTCCTATGTCAATATCCGCACTTGGCAACTTTTTGGTCACTGCCGAAAATCTTTGCATCGTGTCAGACTAAAATATTAATAAAATGCAATTTTCCAATGCTTCCAAATTCTTGAAAATCCTCACTGCTTGATTCCCAGTGCCAGGTTTTCCGTTACTCTCCTCAGAAAACGTATTCAAACAGGCTATTATATCGCTATAAGAATCATTAATAGCTTTACAAGCTTCTGCGCGAGCTGCCCACCGCATATCCGAAAGGGATGATTTCACAATGTTTTGCCCGGATTTCAACCTTTTCTTGAGAACTTGCCATCTTCGAGTCGACGCAGAAAAAAGTCATAAATTTCTTGAATAAGGCCAAAAGATGACGCTGCTTCAGGACAAAATTCTGCAGCATTAACCCTTACTAAATTTAAGGAATGCGCCGAGCAAGGTACATACATAGATCGCGTTTTGATTGTGTTGTTTAATTCTTGCTTGAAGACCACTATACAAGCCACACATATTGGATGCGTTGTCGTAGCTCTGCCCACGACAATCTTCTATTTTTATTGAATGCGTTTCCGAAAAATTCAGTACAGCTTTCTTTAAATCTTCTGACTTATGACCGGAGTTAGGTATAAATCCTAAGAATCGTTCTGCTGGATTTCTGTTTAGAAGAAAATAGCGAATAATAAAGGTGAGCTAGTCAACATGGGCAATATCTGGTGTGGAGTCTATACTTATGGAGTAATATTTAGCTTCTTTGATCTCACAAATTACTTCATTCAGAACCTTTTTGCCCATCAGTAATACAGATTCTTCGCAGGTGTTATGGGATAGTATGATATTTTTTCCTTGCTGATGGAGCCATATCTAGCTATATGCTGGCTCCTATAAGGGTAAAATTCAGCAATTAGCTCGAGGGAACCTAGATAATTTCCATTCTGAAGAGATCCGAAAGAGTGCTCGTGTTCCCGAAAAGGTAGAAGCGTGAAATTTAACAGTGGCAACGACTCTTTTTAAAACATCGCGCCAATACTGCGTCTCTTTTAAAATTTGAGAACATACACTTTCATCAATCCGTCCTTCGGCTTTCCCGCAAGCGATAAAAACAACGGAAGCTGAGAAATGTCTTTCGAATTCTCGTGTGATTTAAGTCAAGGACATTTAAAGTAAAATACTAAATACATTTTTGTTTGGTTTGTTTCTTTAACTCTTTTACTTGCTATAAAAATTTGTTTTAATTTGCTTTAAAAAATTATACATTTTGGCGCCCTAGGCGGCCGCCTACTACGCCTTATCCATAAGGTAAACATTTTCAATAAATTTGTGGAAACTCTAGATTGTTAAATTATTACATTCTGTTTCGCTACGTTACAGCATCGCCAGGTGACTAAATACTTACATTTAGGACACACATTGCATATGTATAATATCTCAATGAAGGGGGTATAAGGATAATTATGAGGATAGGATAAAAGCTATATAAATGTTGTTAACGGATAATCGGGGTAAAATAATGGAGTGAATGGAAAAGAAAGGAAAACCTAAGAATACCGTCAGTGGTAGATCGCTAGGCAAGGAAATGGGAAGAGGTATGCCCTGTCCATTTTCCTCCCTTACCCTTTTTTTGTCAAGTGTATTCACCTCTTTATTTATGTGTCCTAAAATTTAATTCACCTCTCGATGACGATTCTGCAACGCAACAAAATCGGTTGTGGTAATTTAATAGTGTTTCCTCAAAGTTATTGCAATTTTTTCAGTTTAAATAAAAAGTTCCACGAAGTTATGCCTCTAACAGTAGTTTATTAGGAATGAGGGTTGACATGGTTGCGAGGGTGAATGAGCAAGATAGAACAGAGATAAAGGTGGGATAGAGGGAGATAATAGAAGAAGGGAATTTAAGAGAAATTCCTGCATTTAATTACCCGGGCGCATTATCCTTCCCTCCGACCCATTTCTAATTTTACCTCTATTAGCTTTCCTCGTGCTCTCTCTCGGCATCTTTTTGCGTCCATTCCTATCCTTTGGCACACATTCCTGCTAAGTCTCGTCTCTTTTTAAACGAAGGAATGCTCTCGCTTACGCTCTACGCGTTTTTGCTTTGCTTTCGAGAAGAAAAAAATGCGTCGGATCCCAAAACTTATAGATTGACCTTTTTTTAAAGAAAATAGTCAAAAAGAAAAAATCGCTTTCTTTACTAGATGCGTGAATATTGGCGAGGTTTGTTTCTTTTTATTTTCGTACACTCTACACTCTCGCGTGTGTGGAAAGAAATCGATAGAATTGTTTTCGAAGAATTCCTGTGGATGAGCTCGGATACCTTTCCCAAAAAAATATGGGTCTCCAAAAGCTTAGGAAAGCGAAAAACAGCCACGTATTTTCAGTTGGATTACATATTTAATTAGTAAAAATAGTTTTAAGACTTTATCTAAAAGAGTATTCATTCGTTTCCGTAAACATGATGTCTTATGTTTGCAACTATAGCGGAAATGTGTATGAGAAATAAAAATAAGAAAAAACTTCATTGAATAAAAAGTTACATATAACAAGGAGAAATGAAAGAAATAGACAGCGAAAATAAGTTGTGTAACACTTAGAAATTTATTCGGCAACGAATGTTAATTGATTTTAATCACCAAACTAACCAAAACAAAAATAAAATTAATGACAGATAGACAAAAATAAATAGTTTTACCCACGTTATCCTGAAAAATTATGAGACAAGTCACAATTAAGAAACGTTAAGCGTCATTCGATTTTGAAAATTTAATTTCGCAATTCGAACACTTTTTCATCAGAACTGCACTATCTCGACAAAGACAAAATTTCGGGAGATATATGTGGAAAAAACACCTCTCCCTCCCGCATCTGTAAACGAGTTCATTTAAAATCATTCCTTCGAATTGATAGCGAAATACATGCACATGGCTGACGAATGCTTCAAAACCTAAAAAGCTTCCCAGGCTTCGTGTCTCCATTGTATGTACATTCTGTGCGAACAGCGGCTCTCCAACTCTCTGATAAGGATCCACTGGACTTTCTCCAACATGTTGCTGCTACTCGAAACTCGTTTAAAATGCATGAATATAAGCTAACACTGAATTTAAGCATACTTTCTGAAAATTTGCTTCAAGTTTAGGAGATAAAACTTGTCTTTCTATAAATTTCATCATCAGAAACTGGACTTACATTGTCCATATGGATGCCTAATTACCTTTAATTTATAATTTGCATCGTGTCTCTTTATAGTTTTGTGGTGCAGATAAATCCCATCCCATCCCATTTTAGTAGTTGGGCGTTGGTATTGAATAAACAGAACGAACTGTTGTTTTATTTTCGTCAAGAGTTTTTATCAATCTTTGTTGCTTGGTGTTCTAGAAAAGTGACATCTTTCAGGGCTATAACTTGCAATCTTTCCGTTTGTTTTCGGAATGGTGCGTCTCATCGCGAGTGGCAAAATAAATGGCGTCTTTGAGGATTTAAGAGACTTGAATGATCTCAGTGACAGGATTTATAATATAAGCAGTTGGGATGGAAAAGAATTCGGTAGCAATGACGATATTTCAGGATAAGAAAGGTTTCTTTCATAATAAATAAAGCCTTGTGGGTATGTTGAAACGTATCCATCTCGCAAAATATAGATTAGTCAAATATTGAAATATTATTAGTCAGAGCCCATATTGGAATTAATAACTCATTTAATGAGAGAATCGCGTCAATGGAAAGTTAAAAAAGCCTGAAATTTTAAATTCAAGCTGTTTATTTTTTAGTAATAGTACAACAACACAATTACTTGAGTCCATTGAGGAGAAGCGCTGCTACGGTGCAATTTAACGCATCTCCAACAACAATCGCGCTATATTTTTATTCTCTAGACTGAATTAAAGCCGAGAGCCCATTTTCCTCTTAAAATTTATTTAAAAAATTTCGGTTTGTATTCGAGCATTTATGGTGAACACGCACACACACACAGTCAACTTTTGATGAATCGAATCTCAAGGGAAGACATAGAAATGTAGTCATCGGAGCCTCGAGTATTACCACTTATTTTTGTTGCGCGAGAATAAAAAAGAGGAAAAATATTCACTTCGACTTACCGATAAATCCGACCAATAGGCGTCCGAGTTATCGAGTTTGGGCTGATACATGATAATCCTCTAACTTACCTCCTCCAACCTCTTTTCTCCTACTTGCTTCCTCTACTTCCTCTCCACAGATCCCATCTCCGCATCCCCTTCGCCCCTCTAAGAACGTATCGAGGAACCTTCCAGTGGATTGGTTTAATTCAAAGCCCCTAGTTTGTTCCAGTCCACCTCCGGCGTCCCGCGTCGCTTCCTTGAACTCTGGAGTGCGTTGGGAGAGGAGCCTTTCCACATCCCGGTCTTGAAAGGGAGTGAAGGGCTAACCGGAACGATTTCAGAGGTTTCGCGGGATAGCCGAATGATTGATGAATGGGAGTGTTTAAATGACGTTCCTTAAATTACATCTCATTCGCTGTTGCTGTTTAACCCGAGAGTGACCCCAGGGGATAATTATATATTTATTTTACTGAGTGCTACGCTCATGGCCCCTTACGAGGCCCAAAACCCGTATGACGGTTCGCTTCGTTCGCATATTCTTTTTAAACAAATTTTATAAATAAGTGAAGTATAAATCATTTCTATTGCCTGATTTATACCAATAAATATGTGGAGCAATTAAATCTTTGAAAATAATAGGATATTTCATGAGTCAGGATTGTCACCCTATGTTTACATTCTTGGTTGAAATCAACGGTATTGTCAATTCCAATTAAAAGTATAAAATCAATGCTATAGTACTTTAGATTATCAATTCCCAATTAAAAGACAGTTATTTACGCAAATTCGGCACGGATTGAAATGTTTTCTTTAAAAAATTAACTTAATTATATTTTCTACGTAACTTATTATGTTCCGAGTTCATATATCAATTTTAACTAATTTTTAAATGCAATTTTATAAACCCCGGCGCTGATTTTCATATTTTTACTATGGATGTTAGGAATGAAATAGTGGAATCGGAAAATGTCTCTAAAATTAAAATTTTTGGAATTTCGGAATTTTCCCGTTGTATGTACACAATTAGCTATCAATATGCCAAATTTCTGCTCTGTGGCCTTTCTAGAAGTACTTTAGGTTTTATATTATTTTACATCCTACATATGTGAGAAGAAGCTATTAATATTAGATGTCCCGGCCAGATATTTTACAGCTTTATTTTTTCTAAAGGTTTAAACACACATCCTTCCACAAACCATCTTATCGTAGTATTGTGTTGAAAACCTTTTCTTCCTAAAAAGTTCCAATATCGTACAAATATAAAAGGATTAATCCTTTTGTCGCTTTGTGATGTGGCTTTTTAACGTGTTTTAACAAACTTCGCGACTAGGTAGAAGATTGAGATTCGGCAGTAATGCCTCAATCACGCACTAAATGTCAATGATGAACAAAATCTCGGAAAAAGATCCGGATAGAACTTCAGGATATATTTTCTGTTTTACGTGGGATAACACGTGAAAATCTATTTTTCAACGTGCAAGCTTTCATTCTTTTTCAATTTAAAATCTGAAAAATACACTATTGATCTTAAACTGGGACTGTTTTAAAGAATAATGAATAAGTTTTCTTATTCTTGCCGTCGAGTTTTGCCATCAATTCGAAATCGATCAAATTTATCGTTTAAACCACATACTTTGGTAAAATTTTGTCTTTTAACCGTTTTCTGCCTTGGCAACCATGTTTTTTGTCAAATATCGAGCTTCCATTGTTGTCTCAATCCTAATTTACTTACGAAATAATATATTATGATTTAACTCGAGAACATTTAAATTCATGTCCCGTCATTTTTGATGGGCACTTACTGTAGCCGTTTCATAATATGTCGAATTTGGTCGATATCTTTGTCTCAGCACAGCAGGGTGCGCGCCAAAAATACGTGTTATTTCCCTCGTCTAACATTGCGTTGCACTGATTTTGGAAGTTGCTGAGTTAACACCAGATTTTGGCGCTCGTTTTCTAATTTTTGGACGTTTATTTTGAACGTTTCGCGCTTCGTTGGTGTAGTAGCGTTCGCCTTCCGCGCTATTCGACACGATGGCACCTTCTCAATTTTCTCGAACAAGGTTTGTCGCATGAAAAAGTATTTTAATACCATACCATATGTGGTATGGTATTAAAATAAGTAAGGTAAGGGCGCTTCTTTTTCATTGCAATATATATTTTTTTTAATTTATTACTTGGTAATATACCTAAATATCAGTTTAATTTATTGTTACGATCAGAATGTCAATACAGTATTTTCTGTGAATTTAAAAAAAGTGTTTATTTCGAAGAGCGCCGTTTAGTTCTCTTGCCTAGGGCGCCAAAATATCTGGAGTCAGCACTTCGTCTGTCTATAATATTTTTTTAATAGGCCGCCATTTACTATCTACTTCAGCAGATCTTTCTTTACTTGTTATAACATAAACTATATACCTAATAACTCGAAACACTAAAATTGTTGCGAATGTTATCATTGTTGGATTTCAAAACTTTTTTCGCGTGGGAGGTATCCAATAAACCTCGCGATCACTGCCGAGAAATACGTTTTTATCACCATAGGGGAAATCAGGACTATTTTATCTTCAAGAATCGTCATCCCCATTCGAGTGTTATTTTGTAAATCCCTTCGCGTTGCAGACGATCAATTCGTAATTTGGCCGAGTGGGAATGCTCAATATGTTTCTCCTTAAAGAGGAGCCTTTTGTGGAAACTCAAAGAGGGCATGTCTCGACATTCGATAGGATATATTCGCTTCCGTTATGCGCTTCCCGGTTGGATTGCGGCATTCATCATATTTCGTTTTTAGCGCTTTTTATGTGTTCTTTGCACGAAGTGAACGCATATAGGAGAGGTCCTTTAGTTCGTCCGCATGTTAAAACTCGGAAACCGCTGGACGTATTTTGATGAAATTTGGTATTGGGAAGTTTTGCTTGGTCGACCGATTCCAATTTTGGTTAAAATCGGACAACAATGACGGCCACTTTACATGAATGTATTTTACAACGTACCTCACTAGCTTCTCATTAAATACTCATCTAAGCGAAAAATATTGAGATCATTGTGAAATCTTAAAGAACGAATTTGAAAACTCTGTCTACTCCGACTTGGAGAACACCTTTCCAGTCTTGTCATTTTATAAACGCGCTTATGGTTTCGGTCTGTCTGTCCGTCTGTGCAATAAATTAAATTAAAATAGCAAGTAAATAGTAAGAGATAGAAGACTGACATTTGCAGGGGGTATGTGATATATCATGCCGTTTATTACGCTGCCAAAGAAATTTTTTGGAGAAATCGAGAGGAGACAGGAGCTGCCTTCAAAATTTTAAAATTAAGATTCTGAGCTAATGGTTATAGATAGAAAGTTTAAAATTGTTGTCGTTTATGTGACCTTTAATGTCATCTATCACACTTTAAAAGTATTTTTTTTAATCGGATAGCGTCAGGGGCACCCTTTTTTGGAGAAACCAGAGCAATGTAGTATGTTCAAATCATAAGACAATGGACATTAGATCAGTAACCTAATACGTGTAAGAATACGATTACACTTTTTAATTAATTATTGAATAAATGACTTTACGCCTTATAATTATATAACTATATTTGTAATAAATTTTAAGTTTGCAACTCAACAAATAAAACGCGCTTTTTCATATTGCGCGAGCAAACGAAGCTCCCATTTTTATTCGTGTACTCCTACTTGGCTTGATTTGAAATTCGTGTAGATGATTACGAAAAAAACGCATAAATCGCTAAATATTCAAAAGAGCAAAACTTATCGTTATCACTTTATTACTAAATCAAATAAAAGATGTCTCTCCAGTGTCAGTAACAAAGATTTGGAAATCACGATGCGCGTTTCAGCTACAAAGCAGCCGTCGTCATCGGTGGTTCACTGATAGTCGGTTCTAATAAAATATAGAATTTTGTAATCTACTGTGAAGTAATCAACACTGATGGCAGCTGCTATGTAACCAAAGTGCTCTTCGAATTTATCCAACCTTTATTACTATTGGAGGGCCATAGTTCGTAAATATCCAAATTTTACTAAATTATACGATAATCTCTTTTCAGTAACCACGAAATATTTGCATAATCGTAACCCAGTGATAGAGTGGTAAAAATCATGATCAATTATTGCTAGTTGATCTCTGATTTTTCTATTCGAGGAAATAATTGAAGTTAATGAAGGTCATGGTGAAGGCGCTGTAAGCATGTCAGGTTCCATGTACATATATACACGAACAAATACAAACATGCCCTGGGAACCTGACATGCTTACAGCACGTTCACCAGGACCTTCATTAATTTAAATTATTTCCTCGAATAGAAAAATCAGAGATCAACTAGAAATACTTGATCATGATTTTTATCACTGAGTTACGATTATGCAAATATTTCGTGGTTACTGAAAAGAGATTATTGTATAATTTAGTAAAATTTGGATATTTACGATATATATATAATTTGAAATAAATTATTAAAACTTGCGTAAAACAACAAGCAAAAATTCTTACTAAGTTACGAGAGGTAGTTAGTTTCCTTACTCAAGCTCATTCGATTTTTTCTGTGACAACATCATCATCATCATCACATCTCTACAAACTTCATGTTAGAAGAACTGTTTTTTTTCAAATGTTCGCCCAAGACGCGGGTAGTGAAGATACTTTGTCGAAGTTTTATCTTTTTCTTACAGTTAGAGGTGATGATATAGAACCGTAACTTCTTAAAACTACGATGTGTAAATCTGATAGATGATAACTCAAGTGAACCTGCATCGTGAAATCTAAAATAAATTTTCTACCAGTACGAGTAAATTTCCTGCAAAGATATGAACAAAATAATGGACACGCTTTATGAATAAATGTCCATTAATGCATTTCGAAACGGCTGTACATACTTGTAATAAACTTCAAGATATGATTAAAATGAAACGATTCAATTTCAGAAGCCCAATAGTGTGGCGGGATGAATCATTTGTGTTAGATGTCATAGGCAGAATACCATCGAAAATTTTATCAAGACTGATTGCGCAAAATTCACTCCGTTGAAACTTAATGGGTGCAACGTTTCGCCGGAAGCATTGCTGGCTCCTTCAGGCGAAATATCCTTTCTTGTGTACCCTTGTCCTACACATAAAACGTATCAGCGTCCTTTCGTATGATGTTGGAAGAATCACTTCCATGTCGTACACAGTTTGTAACCGTCTTCTTCGTTTAAAGTTTCCGGTCTCTTGGATGTTTCTATTACCTCTCTTACTACGGTTACACCCTGCAGTTTTAATACTTCTCGCGTACTACTTAAAAAGATACACGTAACACTAAAGGTGCGCATACCACAGCTTAGAAACCGCTGGTTTAGAGATGACATAACCTTGCGAAAGTGCTGGAGAAAGTTTTTTTACCTAAAATAACTCATAACTTACGTCTTCCTAACGTTTCAATTTACCAAAATGGCTGCTAGAACATTAAATAAGTTACGTATGAGGATATTTACGAGGCTACTGAACATGATTCAGATAGATTCCTCAGCACTGTCTGGTGTTTATCATAGGCAAAGATAGACTGTGAAAATGCAAATCTAGCGAAAGAATTCCTCATAATCTAGGAAATTATTTTGGAACCTATTATATTAAAGGAAAGTAGCAAACCATCACTGTAATAGTTGTTAAGTTAATACCAGTGTTATTTCACCTTTTTGATAAAATAATCATTAAAAATATAGAATTATTGACAAAATAATCTGTTTTCATGTTTAAAAAACTTTCTATATACCAGAAAACTCGCCATTCTAGGAGTTACGAGTTAATGGGAAACGTCAACATCTGGGTAATAATGTTTTACTTATTTCTTTCAAACTGTGGTTCGTTTGTTATTTCTAGCTCGAGACGTTTATTAGATTAATTTTTCAGCGGGATAGACGCTCAGTCAAAACACTAACACATCCATACTCCAGTCGCTTCCTAAGGAGCCTCTCCAACTCTCCCTCCGTTTAAGCGGCACCGCTTCACTCCCTCCCATTCCTCAAAGTACATTTGACTCCCAAATCCGCGTCTTCCGTTTCCATAACAACGGACCGCGAGGCAGTGGAGCGGCAAGTAGATTCTGGGTGGTGCTGGGATAAATGAGGAAGGAACTGTGTCTGCAGTTCTTTCGAGATGGCGCGTCAAAACCAAGTTCTCGGAAGCGTGACCATGTGGCAAAGATAGTGAACAAAATCCCCGCAATGACTAACAATGGAACATCATGATAGCTTTGAGAGAAACCTGTTTCCGATCACGCGTCTGATGATGAATTAGCAGTGTTCACTCGGACGCAACGTTAATATTTCGACACTATCAGAAACTTTAGGATAGACGTAGCGAGTTCAGCTTTAATTGTAAGATAAATAACGTACGGAACTCCTAAGGCAATGCAACAGTTTAACCCGTGTCCAACGAAATTTTTGTAAGACTATTTTTTTTTAAATATGCAATTAGTATTTCCAATCATTTACTCTGGTTCTTTATTTTTAATAAGATAGGGAATGGAATTCAGGAAGTAGAAAAACGAATATCTTTGCAGCTGCAATTCAGGGTAATCGAGTTCGAATACCGATCTTGGCCAAATCTTTCTCGGTAAATATTTTCTCTTTGACGATACCTCGATTTCCACGTAATATCGAGATGAGATTTTATAGGAAATTGTCTTGAGTGTCGTCACAAGTAGAGAAAATAGAGTGTTATCCATGAACATGGATAAAAAATTATTATTCTATCATTAACTTTGTATTTTTTTGTTTTATTTCGCTATGAAGATTTCGCTCATTAACCTAATTGACGAATTGGAATTTAATCACCCTTTACGTGCGTAAATTTAGCTTATCTTATATTTTTTTGGCTATAAGCCGCATATTCGGTCACTAGAGTCTCGTTTGTTAAGTGGTATCAACATGGAAATGAACTCTCAAGATTTCGGCTTTTCATCTTTTATATCTTCGGAGATATAAAAAAATTATGGGTCCCTATCCGACTCTGTGCATTTTCCAAAATTCAAATCTAAAGAAAACTACCGAGCAGCAGTACCTACAGAAATCTATCCTACAAGTTTCAGCTCTCTATCTTTTATGGTTCCATCACAATTTCAATTTAAGCAAGTGCACAGACAGGCAGACGCCAAAGTGCAAGTATAAGAGCATTTTTCTAAGCGCGCTAAAATTACTATTAGATGCTAATAGTGATTCAATCTGCGCATGTATAAAAAATTTGTCTTAGTTATTCGTTCGGTTGCAATAATTACATCCACAATTTGACAATTTGCTCGAACTGCAAGTTAGGAACGCTCCCAAATTCTTAAGGCGTTCCAATGCTGCAAAAGTAATTATTACCTTTCATCCTCAAACATACCTGTGTGATTATTTATCATGTTACCTATGCTTGCATTTTTTCATATCGGTCTTGTTAATTTTTTAGTCTGAACTATTTCAATGAGCGTTTGTTATACGGCGTTGTTATGACTCGATAATTTATTTATTTTGAATTAATTTGTTTTTTTAAATTAATTTGTTTTTCGTTAATTTTATTTGATTTATTTAATTTTAATTTAACTAGTTTTACTATATTCGCATATCATTTGAATACAGATTGTCTATTTTTCTTTAATACTCGTCGATTTGCTCGAGAAATTTATTACAACAAAATTTTAGATGAATCTTAAGCAGAAAAAACACCCACAAAAAAGTCTCAGCAGTAATAGAAACTTACAAAATATTCAAGTATTTATCTAGATATGCACGCTTCAGGTTTTGCTCATTCTATTCAATCGAATTCAGATTAAATCGCCAAATTAATTTAGGAGCAGTGATCCACTGCAAGATAAATATTCCTTGAAAAACATTTGCATTCTTTAAAAGATTTTGATCGCCCTAAGACCTGACTTCAGGGCATTTCTGAAGAATGCTATTTATTAGATAACAATGCCAAAATCTAAAGAGTGAATAAATCTATAGCCCATTAAAGTATCCCGATCATTCGCATAACGACCGGCAATATTTTACACCATTTTGGAAGTTTATTGCGCGCGATGGTTGTTTCTCTCCAAGTCGATTCGAGGATATTCCCGAGGAAGGAATGACGTAGTGAAGCGACCATCGATCAAAGTTACAACCGAAGCGGCATGCGGGAAAGGGCATCTCCGTGGTTAAATATTTTAATCATAACGTGAGAGATATTTAGTGGATCATCCATGAAAGGTGGTTAATTACAGAGGCAATAAAACATTCCACTTGATAATGAAGAAAACGTTTTCGGCACAAATTTAAATTAAACCGACTTCGGAAATTGTGCGTCATTAAAGTGTAGCGTGAGGAAATCGTAATATACACCACACATCTAAAAGTGTTTCTTAGTAACTGGTAAACAAGATAGGAGAGATCTGCTGAATAAAGAATATTATAAAAAAAATTTAATATAATTAAGACGGATAATTTTAAAACGAAACGTTTAACAAAAATTTAAATTAAATTTTTTATAACACTCCGCCGGCCATTAAACCCTGCACGAGACAGAATGCCGAATCGATTGACGAAGTCTATAATTGCTATCGTTTAAAAGTTCGCGCGTTTAACAGACAGACGGGCATATGAACCTCCACAACGAGACAGAGTCAATTGGCGAAAAAAAGTCTAACATATATATATACGAGGAGGAGAAAAGCGGCAGACTCGAAATTTTTTTCATCTATAGGATTATGTGCAAAACCGACTATAAAAAACCAAAATCTTGAAAAGGTTCAACAATGCGGCCGCTAAAAATTCGCAATTGTTTAAACAAATTTTCAAGGTTTGTGTATTTTCAAATGTGCTACGGAACTGAAATTTTTTAGAGGTAGGATTTGTAAAAAAACGAAATAGGGATTATAGAAATTTTGATATTTTAATTTGTTTGGCAGTTAAAAATTCTTAAGTTTAAACAAATAGATAACTGTTTAGGTTTATCTAGGAAGCTGAAATTTTCAAGTTATTTACAGAGTAGTGCATTTGCACAAATAAATATTTGAATCTCTTCAAAAATATATTGTGGCGGCCGTTAAAAATGTTTAAATTTTAAACAATTAGAAAAATATTATTTCACTTCTAGAAGTACTTCAACTTTAAAATTTGGCAGAAATGTGTAGCATTAGTACCCCATAATGGAGAAAGTATAAAATTCTTAAAATTGCAAAGATTTGGGATTGTTTTAGTCTATTATTTTTACATAAGGGTAAAACGAAAATCGCTCCAGAGGTGAAATATTTAGAATTAAAAAAATATTTGCAATGATGAAATGTGAAAAATGAATGTTTTTTATGTTGAGATGATATGCTTGCAGAATGCAAGCACTAACTATTAGTCATTATATATCGACGTTTCTAACAGAGGAGGAGGAGGATATAACATACTAGTACGGCAAACCTCGCTGCCTCACTGGCCCTATCCACTTACCCTCATCTTCTTTCTCGAGTCCCTCCACCAACATCACCTACCCCATCACCTCTAGAAGCAACTGCACCACCCGTAACGTCATTTACCTCCTTACCTGCACATTTTGTCCCGCCTCACCAGCAATCCGTTAAATATTCGCATGAACGGTCACCTGAATAGCGTCTCTCCCAGTTGCATTACACGCCAATGTCCACAATGTCCCCTTCAATAGTTGCTACAATGTAAGGGTTATTCGCGCCTTACCCAATGACACTCCTGCCCCCCTTCTCCGACACTGGGAACTAGAACATATACATCTTCTTGACTCTTTCTACCCGCCTGGCCTCAACCTCCGCTAACCCTATTAGCTCCCTTACTGTGTCTCCTCTGTTACACTGTAGCTATTCGCACTTTACCTCGCCACACTCCCTCCTTATTGGCTATCCACCCTTCCTACTCCCCGCCTCCTCCGATCATCAACCTCCCCACATCACCCTGTCATTCTCCGCCCAGTGTATCACTCTCAGTTACTCTATCGCTGAAGAAGGGCATACGCCCGATAAGCTTGCGTGTTTTTTGTGTTTTTTTTTGTGTTCGTGTGTTTAACGTGTCTCTTCGACGCCCTCAGCAGCCTACCAACTTGGTCTCCGACTAGGTAAGTGCCCGCTGGGCTTCCTTCAACACCTTGTTGCCACCCTCACCACTACCTTTTCATTTCCTTAAGTTAATAAATAAATAAATAAATGTATATATATATATATATATATGTTGCTATTATAACCCGACAACAGTGAAAACTAGTTTTCTCAGCTGCTCTTTGTCGGAACCGGTTTTGACTAGGCAGAACTAGAATTAATGAATGCCACATGATAAAACTAGAATTAACTGCATTTCATTTAGGGAAAACTTTAATTAACTGCATTGATAAATGCTATCCAACCCGAGGGGGGATCACAGTGAACATAGGAAGGAACCAAAAACACTTCACCTAACTTACCCAACCCGGTGGGGCCGAGTACAATGATCCTTCATGTTCAAATTTCCCTTCTCTGGTCCAACCGAGTTCCAATGGAGTAATAGTTTCATTTTCATTTTTTGTCACTGTCAGCACTGGCATCGCTGTCTTGACCTCCCGCTTATTGCGAAAGTACCCAAACTTCTACTCAAAAGGAGAAACAATATATAAAAAAATTTAGGTCAAGTCTAGTTTTCTGTAAATGAAATGCAATTAATTCTAGTTTTATCATGTGGCATTCGTTAATTGTAGTTCTGCCTAGTCAAAATTGGTTCTAACGAAGAGCAGTTGAGAAAACCAGTTTTGACTGATTAAATGGATTGTAATGCAGTCTAAGCATTAAATCAATGCTCTTGAATAAGTAAATATGGAGACTACGGCGAAATTGATGTTAAATAGAATTAACTCCTTGACCGTAAAATTCAAAATTAGAGACACACAATGAAAAAGGGGGGAGGAGGAAAGGCAGGAAAAGGCAAAAGACGATAAAATTATAAACTTACAGGTTTAGGGGTTGTTACTCCACGCCAGGGATCTGATGTCACTCACACATTCACTCACTCAAACGCACAAGCACTAATCCTAAAGGTGGATAAGGAAACGGGACCGGGTTTACGATAAATTACTCTGCGCCAGGGACCCAAAAAATCACACCGTTGCTAGAAGGTTTGTGAGTCAGTACGACCGCGACAGGGACCTACTAAGCAACCACAAACACACGCACATGTACACGCCAAGAGGTAAAGGAAAAAAAGGGGAAAGGAACGGGGAAATAATACTAGGTTTACGGGAGATTAAACCACGCCAGGGACCTAGTATCGCACACAGTGGCCTGTAGGTTTATGTGCCTTCCGGCAACGACAGGGACCTAACAGACGAAACAATCACGCACGCAAGTACTCGAATACACGCACACAAGATCTCTGAAGATGAGATAAACGTACTAAATACGTATTTCGAGATCAATGCTCTCATCATCAGTAGCTGATGTGTAATGAGGGGTGGGAGTGTTGTAGGCGGTATTAATATGTTTATGTGCTGAAGTGAAAGGAAGGGAAAGAGGTTCAGCCGTTACAACGTGCAGAGGGGAAAGGGGGATCGGGCCGCGGTCGTTACTCATAACGGAATTTTTCTTTCTGTTTGTGTATGCTTTCGTATGCGTCTAGTTTGTTTTGGTTGGTTACAGATTTTACAAGAGTTAGGTTTTCGATCGCGATTGGATGGTGGTGTTCTTGGATATGTGTTGCTACACTAGAGTTGTGTAATCTGTTGTGTTTAAAATAGGCTGTGTTTTCTTTGAAGCGTGTTTCTATCTTACATTTTGTTTGTCCAATATATATTTTGTCGCATCCTCCACAAGATATTTTGTGTTTGCCGGATTTGTGTAAAGAAGGAATTGTGTCTTTTGGGTTGTGTAATAAGTTGAAGAGTTTATTGTCGTTAACAAATACTGTCTTATAATTGAATTTTGAGAAGATGTTTTGTAGTTTGTTGGTGAGCCCAGGAGCGAAGGGGATTTTTATGTATTTTGTGTCTGTGGGGGAAGTGTCAGTTAGTGTTGTGTGCGTTTTAACATGGAGCCTATGTTTATGTTTACGCAGGATGTTTTCGATCATTTCAGAGTCGTATCCATTGGTTTTCGCACAGTTCTTAATGTGTGTGAGTTCTTTGCGGTAATCAGATGGGGAGAGAGGCACGCGAAGAAGTCTATTGATCATGCAATGAAAAGGGGCCAATTTATGTGAGATGTGATGATTGGAATAAGATGGGATGTATCTATCAGTGTGTGTTGGTTTTCGGTAAATATTGAATTTTAACTTGTTGTTGTGTCTTGTTAGTAATAAGTCTAAGAAGGGTATTTTGTTTTCTTTTTCGAGTGTGAATTTAATGGAGTCATATTGGCCGTTTAGTTCTTGAAGGAAGTTAGTGATGTTGTATTTTGATGTGTCAAAAACCGCGAATATGTCATCAACGTATCTAAACCATATTTTAGGGAAGTATGTGAATGTGGTTTTGCAGTGTTTTTCGAAATTAATCATGAATAAATTTGAAAGGAATGATGACAGAGAATTTCCCATTGTTGTGCCCTGGTTTTGCTGATATTGTTTATTTGGAAAAAATTTTGTTTCATGCAAAGGCTTGTTAATCGGACGTATTCGTCGACTGATTTTTGTGGTAAGTTTTGTTCTTTGAGTCAAGATTCAAGGAAATTTAGTGTTACTTCCATTGGTACGCTGGGAACAAGGGACACAACATCGAACGAAACTAGTATTTCAGTGTTTTTGAGGGTTAAGTTTTTAACTTCATTGATGAAATGGGTGTTATTTTTAATAAGCTACTCTTGAGTAAGAGGCCATTGTTTGAACTGTTCATTTAGCCATTGGGAAATTTTGTATGTAGGAGAGTTGATGACAGAGACAATTGGTCTGAGGGGGGTGTCATTTTTATGTATTTTTGGGAGGGAGTACATCCTAGGGATTATAGGGTTTGAGATATGAAGTTGGGTTTGGGTTTTTTCGTGATTATTGTGGTACAAGTTTTTAAGGTGTTTTTCGTGCCTGTGATCATCTTGTTTAGAGGGTTCTTGGGAATGTTTGTGTAGGAAAAATCGAAAATTCCAAACTTTCCCCTTACAACGGGGTCTTTTACAGCACAAAACGTTCATTTTCAAGTCCAATTAGAAAACCATTTAAATCCGTACAAGCCTTTTTATAATTGCATTTTAAAATTACTTTTAATTAAGGTACAAACCCCGGTCCTAAATTAGAATACGGGAAAAAGAACGAAGATTATTTTTCCTGAAAGTAGAATGCGAATTCGTGCCGAATAAGTCAAATTATTCCATTTTTACTGCATAAAAACGGGATTTTATACAATTTATAACAATGGCCCTATATTTCTGTCATGACAACGAGACAATGCTTTTCTTCGGGAATTTATTTTAGGTGTTAATAAAACTGAACGAGACCTTAGTGCCACGAACTGAAAAGTAGCTTAGTGTCATGACGTCACTCGCAGACCGTGACATTTAAAAGCAAAGGGAAAACATATTTTGGTGCGCAGACAATACTAAGAGGAATATTGCCCTGAAATTTTCAGGGTTTGTAGATGTGATGAGTAGGCCTTCGGATAACATGATAACACTCCTGCAGGATTCCTCGGTTCGACTCCACTCACTCCAACATTTGAGTTTTTCCTGTGTAAATAGTATTACGGAATATTTGGCAATTAATTTACGGTAATTCTCATCAAGTAGGAGGAATGAAATTTGGTGTGGTGGTTATAGGGCACCAATGCTTGCAGTATGTAAGCACTGATTACTAGTATGTTATATGTTATATCCTCCTCTGTAAGGAACGTCTATATATATATATATAGACGACTTCAGGTTGGCGAGGCCCCGGGGATGTCGAAGCGACACACGTAAAAGAACACTAAAACACAGAAACATCACAAACGTAGAAGCTTTCGGAACTACTCCTTCGTCAGCTACAGAGAGAGAACGTTTGTGATGTTTCTGTGTTTTAGTGTTCTTTTACGTGTGTAGCTTCGACATCCCCGGGGCCTCGCCAACCTGAAGTCGTCTGATTGGTGAGTGTTCACTGGGTTTCCTCATCACAACACCTTGTTGACATCCATATATATATATATATATATATATATATATATATATATATATATATATATATAAGTAGGTATGTATAATTTAAACTGTATAATTTGGAATTCGCTTAAAATTAGGGCACAAACTGCCCTTTTAAAAGAATTTCTCTTTTATTTCGCTTGCATCGGGATTGCAAAAGTTTTGAGAGGTGTCATAATCCGAGTTTCGTATAAGGTTTGAGACGATTTTCTTGAAAGCAGAGACGCGCACACGCTTTTTAGGTGATTGATGACCGAACGCGGTTCCCCCTATCGGGATAGTGAATAACTGCTTATTTCCGTACCCTTACCCCTTCTCTACAAGAACCATGCAAACCACTTAGTATGCTTTCATCTCGAAACGACCCAGCGCCAGAACGAATCGTATAGGGACTTGATTGGTTGGATTTCACTTGTTTTAAGAAGTGAAAGTTTACGCATTATCTTTTAAGTTTCTCGAATGAAATTAGCGATGGCCTTCGTCAAACTCGACTAAATTAAGAGAATTATTTTTTAGCGCCCATCCAAACTTTCTGGAGCCTAATAAGTCACTGGTTTTCATTTTTTGCCGCAGTTGAACCCTTTTCAATTTTTTTCTTATGCTGCGAGACGCCACCTCTTTGGCTGCGTTTGAATATTTCCTAAGAAACTATTTGATTTTGCCCTTTAAAGCTTAACCTCCTCACATTTCTTTTCTAGAAAGGTTTTGGAAGTGTTAACTGTCCTTCAACGAATGAGCAACTGGTCATATTCTCTTAATACCAATTAAATAAATATACCAAATTTTGGCCAGCGTAGTTTTAAAACACTTCGAAAAATTAACGTAAGAAAACTGACTTTTTATGGCACATACGTCGCAGGAAATCTTTAATGCTACGTTAAACGACATATAAAGACATTGAAAATTCATGATAGGCTCTGTAATGGATTTCTTTTAAATTGGTCATATTTGTAATATTATATGTAATGCATGCTAATACGCATCGCTATCTGAATATTCATTTAAAACTTCAGAGCAATTATTCAGTATCTTTAATAAGAAACCTATGAAATCCTTTTCCCAACGGAGGATGAATCGATGCTTTTGTCTGATTAAGGAATTGAGAGAATGATATAATTTTTAAAAGTTACGAATCGTCTTTTTAAAAATTTATTTACGAAAAATATTACTTTAACTAGAACTCGTCCTCCGCCTTGCGCAGAAAATCATTAATTATCGATTTTTAAATCTCGATAAAAGCATGAATATACCGTTTGTACATTTATACCATCTATTTTTTGACTCGCAATGCTATAAGTGCATTGCAGGATAGCAAGAAACGTATTAATGGACGCATACATACTTCGTTATTAAATAATTTGAATTAGGTGTCGTTGGAGGAGCACCGACTTAACGTTAGAGAGAAACTTCTATAGAAGCAAAGATCAGAAATCTTAGCTGAGGAAGCTGTAGAAATAAATGAAGCACTCACTTGTATAGGAAGGCACGAACACCAGGGTAAAATACTAGAGATACGCTGTAGGGCGGATTAAAACTAGGTTCGTTTTTTTTCTAGGACGATCGTAGATCACAAGTGACTTTTTTAATACCCCCTACCACCCATATGTCTGTTGAATAACTGCGGTATGTTATGTAGATGCAGGTCTATTAATACAGCAATTTAGAAGTTCTTTCACCATTTTGTGGTTTGTACCTTCAACAGCACGCTCACTCGACTGAAATATATGGCACCATCTCTCTCTACCTCTCTCTCACTCTCCCCCCTCTATCTCTCTCGCCCCCTTTATCTTTCTTCCCCCCTCTCTCCCTCCATTTCTATCTCTCTCTCTCCCCCTCTATCTCTCTCTCCCACTCTATCTCTCTATCCCCCTCTATCTTTCTCTTCCCCCCTATATCTCCCTCCAATCTACTCACCATAATATCCCTTACGCCCTCATTCTCTCTTTAACTTCAAATCCTCCCCCTTGCCCCTCTCTCTCTCTCAATCCTCTCATCTCCCTTACTCTTCCCTCTCATCTTTCGACTTCACCTATCTCTCTCTCTCTTCTCTCCTTCCATCTTTTTTCTTTTCTCACATCCATTATCCATGCGTTCTGGTTCAGTGTTTCTCGATCAGTGATGCGCGAAAGTAGTCTAGGTGGGACGCGAAGTTTCCAAATTAATTATTATAAAACTTTTTCTCGGCAAAGTTATTGCAACATTTATTGTCCTTCAAATTTCCATTAATGGCTAATATAAAAATAAAATGCATTTAACGTAAAAAATCCAAATCTTGGAAAATGTGAGGTTTTTGTTTTTATCTTGTGGGATCCAATTTTTTCCGATAAAATGGTTAGTGGGAGCATTGGCGTATCTATAAATTAGTACTTATAGGAGAGGATTTTAAAAGTTATAATTCAATTTCAAAGAAGTTAATCATCAAGGACACCCATAGAGACTGAAAAAATGTAAAGTGAAAGATGAAAATATATAGTAACGTGGCCGAATATCGGATACTTTTTTCAAATAGTTGTTGTCAAGTGACAAATCAGTAAAAAAAGACGGAATTACCACTTAAATTACCGGTATTTACTGTACTATACGTGCCTTATGTGTTATTTCTGTTATTACTTTTAAATACACTTAAAATTGAACAGTTAGTAAAAATGACTATTTTCAATTAAATTTAAGGGTTCTTAATTTCGGATGCCATAGGTTCTTAATATCGGATACTATCTGATATTGGGAAACTCTTATTTACATAACCAAATTTTAAAAATATAAAAATGTCAGGAACATATGTTTAATAAATGCCTAAAATACAATATGGAAATGTTAGAAAATAACAAAAACTTTCAACTCGTTTCAGTCAATGTCACATTATCCACCTAGGCAAAAAACACAAATAAATAATTTCCAAAACTCAACATCCGCGCATTTTTCATGACACCACTCCCTACACCGAGTGCATCTTATCCATTTTCCCTCTTCTTGTCTTTAGAGTACAAACTGCAGGAGTAAAGACACTCTGTAACTTCTTCAACATTGTCAGTTTCGTTAGATGAGTCTGGCTTCTTTTTCTTCACATAATTCTTCTTTTTCATCTTCTTAAATTGAATACTCCTCTGGGAGGTAGGTCAATTTAGGCTTGTCTCAATTTCCTTCTTGTACAACGTATTATACAGATATTAGTGAAATTTTCAGTTAAAAGTAAGATATAATGCTCATAATCATTGTGGCCCTAAATAAGGTAGCAAGTATAGTGCTAAATGTTAAAAATAAATTGTCCTACGTTAATTCATTTGAGTTATTTATTCAGTTAATACATTTCAATTAACTATAGACTCAAATAAATCTTAACCTACGAAATTGAATTCTAATATCAAATATCCGATAATTGGAATCAAGAGTACCTGATAATGGGAAACACCATTGACAAAAGACGACAAATTAACCTAAAAGCTATGCTTCAAATACGTTAAAAGTTTGTGTCAAACCAAACTATTGCAAATTTTAACCAGCTACAGTAAATTAAAATCAAAATCGGCCCTTATAAAGCTCTGAAACTAGAATTCAAAAATTATTTTTCACACTAACACAGAACACGCGATCAACCTGACAAGTACACTACAGGCAGACTGTTGAAGGATGTTCATGTTCCACAGATGATCGGTAGGTTGCAACACATTGCAGAGGAGAAATGATGGTATCCGAAATTAAGCGCCTATCCGATATTCAGCCACTTTCCTCTACGTAGAGAGCATTACTACAGTAAACTGTTAGTTCTTCTTCGTTCGCCGATTTCATAGAAACGGCCTGGGTTTATGGAGTCATCCTCTCCGCCAACACTGCGTGCGTACGTACCACTTGTCTACTCAGACGCAAGCATAATTCAAACATTGTTTGTTTGTATGGAATTTCTGGCTAATCAACCTCTTGGATTATTATAGCCATTACTCCTTCCACACCGAACACATATATACATAAGGGAGGAGGGAAACCAGGTGCCGGCATTAGCCTACTCTTTACGAAGAGCACCAAGGAGGCCAACTACTTAACGTCCCTTCCGAAGGACGGAGCGCTGACTTTCGCGGTCTCCTCAAATCACACAGGTCGGGGACAGGAGGATCCCAGGTTGAAAAATTCGACCTCCGCCTGGGACCGCTGCGTGGAAGGCTAACGCTCTAATCACTCCGCCACCCCTATCCCTCAAGTGGTAAACATGTGATTGCACATTCATAATAGCTATTTCTTGATCGTTGTTTTAAATAAATTAAGAAATCTTATCATGGAACGGAAACTCTATCAAAGTAAAAACACTTCCGCTCATGAGGGAGGGGTTAAATATATTTTACTCATTATAGTGCATTTGAAAAGTTTGTACTTAAAAATTATTTTTATTTTATTTTATATAATATTATTTCGGACTAATTATACTAGTATTTATCAATTTTAACATTCTATATTAACAAATTAAAGAAACGTCATTTACTGCGTGCTTCAGCAGCTCTTTCCTCCTTACTTGTTTATAAATTATGGGCATTTTAGCTTCTCCTATTTTTCTTATTGCTCCGTTTTCCAAGGACTGAAGCATCTTTTTCTTTTAAAGATCTATATATCGATTATTAAAAAATATGCCACAAACGCTAGACGTCATTTCATCGACCGAATTCCAACGACACACGGAGAAAAACGCGATAGGTAAATTACCGAAACAATTTACGAAAATCGGGCTGGGTGAGCTAAAAAAAGAATGGGCATTATCACCCGAATCTCTTCGACCATTGAAGTCGAGAGTTATTTTTTCTTAATGGAAAATTCTAAAGGAACGTAAATGGAAGAAGAGAGTAAGGGATTTAAAGGAGGAGATAGAGATCGCACTTCCGTTCGCCGCCACGCAAACGACGAATGATGGAGGAGAGTTGGAAGGTTTTGCGGATGAAGAATGCGACAGATTCTCTCTATCTCTTGCTCCCTCTCAAGAGGTTAAGACTGGAGTTTAAAAGGAAGAAAGGAGAGAAGGGGAACTCGGAAGACGCTAAAGGAAGATGGAAGGGGCGCATCGCGAGTCTTTTGTTTTACGAGACGTCGTCTGCCGCGTAAGATCTCTGCGTGTTGGGAAAGAGAGAGAGAGAGAGAATTTGAGTGGGTGAGATAAGGACGAGAGGATTAGATGAGAGGGAGATTGTCTATCACTTTAATGCCGTCGACGAAGGAACGCGGAGGAGATGTAAGGCGGAAAGGGAAAGTGGGTAAGAGGAATGGAGAGTGGGAGAGTAGAAGAGAGAGAGAGAGAGGAAGAAAAAGGAACTAGAGGAACGGTTCTCAACCTATTGCATAAATTCACCTTCGCAGCCATGTCATTCTCCATCCACTGTCCACTCCTTAAAAATCTACTACTTTGTGAAACCTTTTATTTAAATTGAAAATGTTACAATAGCCTTGAGGAAACTATGAAATTGTCACAAAATATTTCTCTGCGCTACAGCATCGTCAGGCGAGTGGTGATTTAAATTTTGCATAATTTTACATAATATTTATAATATAGATAAAGAGGTTACTAGACTTAAAAATAAATAAAATGAAAAATAATTTTGTAAATGTAAATTTTATGAATGCGCTAATAAGTATAAAATAAATTTATTTGTACACCTCAACAAATATGCAGATTGGTTAGTTTATATCCAAAATTGGTAATCGGGGAGGGCCATTTTAACAACCATAAAGGATTCCGCTTCTGGTTAATGCTCCCAGAAAAGTTTTTTAGTGCAGTTAGATTCTCTCATTACCGTTTTTGAGCACCATTAGAACTTTTCTGTTAACACTAACCAGAACAGAAATTATGGCTGTTAAAAGGGTCCTCCCTGATGACAAATTTTGGAGATAAACTAACCAATCAATTTGATGAGGCGTACACAAATTTATTTTACGCTTTTTAGTGCATTTGAAAAGTTTGCAGTGTATTTGAAAATTATTTTTATTTCATTTTTTTATTTTTTGCTTTTTTGTTTTACAAATATAGTAATGGCAATTTTAAAATACATACTGTACACAAAATTCATATTTTGGATTTTTATTTTAAATTCCGTCAATTATGTCTATTAGTTCAGTGGTTCTCAATCTTTTGCATCTTGCGTCCCTCCAACCATTTTTTTTAAGTTCGGACAAACCATGTTTTAAAAAACCTGATATTTTTCAAGAAATGGATATTTACGTCAAATTCATTTTGGTATTATATTAATCGTTAATGGAAATGTTCAAGGATCTTAAATATCGTAGTAGTTTGTTTAGAAAAATGTTAATAGTAATTACGTTAGAAATTTCGCGTCTCAACTAGACAACCATGGCGTCCCACTGGTTGAGAAACACTGGATTAGTTGACAAATTATATGGTGGAAGAAGTCTCATAATCGCAAATTATTGGCAGTATTATAAATATTGAACCAATCAAAACAATATTATTGAGTAGTAGGAAATGTTTATATAAGTAATAATGAAATACGAGGAAAACATTGGAGCTTCAATTGCTGACGCAATATGAAAAAGCGCGTTTTATTTATTGAGTTTTATTTAGAATTGAGAGTAATTTATTTAATAATTAATTTACAATTTTAACTTTCTATCTACAACCATTTGTTCAGAATTTTAATTTGAAAATTTTGACGTCCACCGATTTAAAAAAAAAACGTTTTCTGCATTGTCATACGTGTATTAAAGGTCACAAAATTAGTGAATGATTTAAGTTTCTATCTATAACCATTTGCTCAGCATCTTAATTTGAAACTTTTTATGAAACCCTCTGCCGCTCACCAATGTTTACAAGGAATTTCTTTGGTAACGTAATAAATGGCATCATAGACCACATACACCTTGCAAATTTTATTCTTCTATCTCTTACCGTATGCATGCTATTTTAATTTAACTGATTGCACAGACGGACAGATAGCGGAAACAAACCTGTTTATAAAATGAAACGCCCTAAATTTAAGAGAAAAATATATGTACTTTTAAAAAAAGAAAATAGGCCATTATAAGTTCCCAAATACTAAATACGTATAAAGTAGGGGAGACCGGGGCAAGTTGACGAGCGGGGCAAGATAATTAATTGTTAATTTCTCAATTTTGCCGATAGATGGGAGTACATGACGGCTTCCAACACTGAAACATGCGCCTGCGCATTAATACAGGCGATTAGTGAGTCAATGTTTGGGAAACAACCACGTGTTTTATCAAACGTTGCGTTTTCAGTGCTAAAATTGTAATATTTTGTTCGGCAGTAATAAGAAATTACTTCTGTAAGGTAAGTCAATGTTTCTTGTAAATTTTGTCAAACATAACAGGTTGCCTAAAACATAAAATTGGCTTCCATTTCGATTCGATGTGTCTGAACTAGAAGCTACTACGTTCATTATGGCCGCTCGGGGCAAGATGACAGAGGCAAGATGACTACCTAGTCATCTTGCTCCGTAAGTGAATTTTATTGAAATTTGAAGCAATCAATTTTATTCGAAGTTTTAAAAAAGTATTTATTATATATTCTGTATAGATATGAAAATTCGTTACTCTACACGCAAGAAATCGCGGATAATATCGCCAAAAATACGTATTTAAGAGTTTTTATTTAAAAGCAGCTAATGTGGGTAATGCGGTGAAAGGTTTTCAGGCATGTAGCATTGAACCTTTCAATCCCCAAGTTTCGCTCCAGCAGAAACCACCGAGAGAGAACCTGCAGTTGATCCTCCCAGCACATTGTCTATATCCGATAACCTGGAGCCTCATCTCTCTAGCACACCACACAGAGCAGTCTCTCCACGGCCAGGTCCATCAAACAGACCCGAGGGAATTGATATGTCTATCTATGACTTACAGCCGCTGCCTAAAGCTATACGAGCAACACGATAGCGACAGAAGATTACTGCTTCTGTGCTAACAAGCACTCGAGTAAAATTAAAATTAATTAAAAAGGAAAAGGAAAAACAGGAAAAAGAAAAAAGGAAGACCAATAGAGCTGCGAAAAAATCAGCAAAAAAACTAAAATATACTCAATCTGAACCAGTTAAAAAAGACATTTTCTGCCCAGCTTGTAAAGAGCCTTACACTGATCCCCCTGAAGAAGATTGGATAAAATGCGAAGAGTGTGAACGATGATGACACGATGCGTACGGACGGACGGACGAACATCACGAAATGCTGTCTAAAAGTGAAAAATAAAACAAAATTTCAAATATTGGTCCAGAAAGTGTATAGTATAATTTTGAGCATATAAAATGTGTGGTATAATGGTTTGACCAATAAATCTTCATTAATATTTCTTTGCCACAAAACTTATATTCTCCAAATTATTTTTACTGCCTGGAACATTCAATTAGGTAATTTTATATTTATTGCTTACTTTTTAGTGCATATAAAAGATGATTCCATTAATTGTTATTAAAATTATATTTTAACTTAATACTTAACCCATGCACACCATTTTTTACTATTATCTTATTGGTCAGTAGATTCTTAACTGTAAATACAACATTCGCTAATTTTCAGACATACTTCACTCCAATAAATAAAAACGGCTCTCATAAAATATTTTCACAAGTTTTACAAATTCAATTTTTTCGCTTCTGTTTTTTTTTAACTGAATCTTTTCCATGTTCCACTCCCCATCCGCATTCTTCCCATAGATCAGGGGTCTCAGACTCCCATTGGTGCGCAAGTCGCATGAAGGCTCTCCACCTAATCCGCGGACCGCATTCCATGCTTTCCCAGTCCTCGTATTCTTTGGGCCTTCCATCTCCCCTTCCACTAGAGGGAAATCACCCCAATTCTTTGGTGCGGCCTTAAACCCATTCTCTATAAAAAATATTACATTCAGCGTCTAGAGTAAAGTGCTTCGGACACGCAAAAAGTATTTTGGCAGCGGGAAGAACATTCTTCTGTGCCTCAAATGTGCAGGATTTTTAAAAGTGAGAATGAACAATAAACCGCGCGTATTTTAAAAGCGCTGATATAATATGCTTCTTCAACCTCTTCAATAATTTATCAGCATTTACGTGAAATATTTTCTAAGAAATACATTTGAGTTTGCGCCATTTAGCATAAAGTAACTTAATTCGCGGGCTGCATTAATGCAACACGCGGGCCGCGAGTTTGAGACTCTTGCTATAGACTCTTTCAGCTTAAAAATTAAAGTAAATCATCGTAATGCATTTTATACAAATACCTACATCGAAAATTAAAATGTTCCCGCGATAAGCAACCGATGTCAATAACACAAGCCCTTTAGTACTCTGGGATCGGTGTTTACACATGATCTAGCGGGTCTGGAACCCTTCTTCTGAACGCGCCCAACGATTGAGAGAAAGCTATTGCTTCTCGGGGCAATAAAGGCTCCATGAAATCGCTGCCAGATGCCACTAACTCAAGTCTTACATTTTCTCTTTCTTGGAAGGTATTTGGCCATTTCATCATGGCCCATTTGACAACCGTTCAGCCCGCTTCCGGGTCATCCGAACCGGGAGTAATTTCTGCCCGACGAGGAGCGGCGATGAGTTAAAACCTGAGAGAGGGTAAGTGAAGGAGTGAATGTGGCAAAATGTAAAAGACAGCGTCGCAAGGCATTTATCGATCTCAATTTTTATTAGGGGAGGATTTTCGCTAAAGGAGAGGCCTTCCTCCATTTACCTCTTCCCAAGCTTCTTCACGTGTAAAGGACGCTCTACACTCGGTTTTTCCAACAGTTTTCACCGTGCGTGTAAAAATGTACGGGTAAAACGGAGAGTGTGTAGGAGAAATCTGTAAGAATAGACTAGAACGAACAAAATGTCTCCTCTTGATTTTTGCTTGGCCCAGTCACGATGTACGGATAAGTCTGCCAGTGTGGAGGTAAATTCGTGTTCGTTCCAAAACCGTACAGTTATCTGAACTTGAGGTGTGTTGCATAAAGTCGCAGGAAAAAAGTCACAATGTCGATATACTGTTCAAATTTTCAAATTTCGACGCTGTTTTGAAGTTCAAACAATATCTTGGTTGCGATGAATAATACGACGATAACAAAAATGAACAATGTAAAAATAAAGAAACTTATTTGGTAATTCCACCTAAACTTTATTAAATCGACCTGGGTTTCGTTGCAATGCAACACACACAGATGTCGCTGCGACACAGAATGGTCTTTGCAAAAGTAGCTAACATAGGAAAACGATGTTGATTCAGTTTCCACCATTTGAGAGGATTCTGTTTCCAGAATCCGATCTTCCTCTATGTAGCGAGACAGTTCTGATACTCCCACCCGTGCCTGTGTATATGGTTCATAATCTGAAGAGTCAGAGTCTGTAAACGCTAGTATCACTGGTTTCTCATTCTAATATACACACTGTGTTATTGAATTCTGTTGTTGAGCAGCAGTACGTTTCTGTTCATTTGCAAGTACGCGTTGATATTGCAACGGATCTTTGTGCTGCAGGTGATATGTCAATGACGTGTTAGAGCCACGATATGCTAACTGTTCGTTGCAATGACGACAGTTAACCTTTTCGCTATCATCAACTTTTCCATCTGCATTTAACTTAAACGCAAAATGTTCATTTAACTTTACTGTTATATGTTTCACGCTTTTGTTGTTCGCCATTTTGATAACTGGAAATGGGTTTTAATCGATTTGATTTTAATCGATTAATTAAATTTTAATCGATTAAAAATATAACGATTAATTGGTTAATTAATCGTAAAAAATTGCAGCCCAACTGATTATAATAATTGACTATTGCTCTAAAACTTGACAATTTAAAGTTCATGATTTAAAAAAATTGGATTCATTTTGCATGAGGGTTGTGATCTAAAATGTTTTATATTCTTTTATTGAAGAAAAAATTCAAATGTACGCATCGTACAAAAACTAAACAATTTATAGATACATTTATTTGGATAGTGAAAACATTGATAGAACGAGTTAGATTATGCATAATTACCCTATTTTTCAGAATGAAAATAGGCTTAAAGTTTCGTCGTTGTGTCTGTCTGTCCCCCTGTTAACTTTTCCATGACACTTGGTGAAAATCTCTTGCTACTTAAGCCGAGCTACCCGAGGATAGTTTTGTTTTGAATATTGAAAGTCCCAAGTTCGATTCTAGGAACTTTAATTCCCATCTGATTTAAATGGGAAATCTCTAATCCATCGTGCAGGGTAATTTTTTCTTGCACATTAAAATATCGTAGAATTAAAATATCGGAGCGATATTTGTACTGTTCTCTGAGGAAAACAATAGAAATTCTCATTTTTATCGTAGAATGAGGCTTATTGATCGTATTTATGCGAATTTTGCATAAATACCGGCGTTTGTGAAGTTTTTATCACCCATTACGAGTGTTGCCATCACAACAACTATTGTTGGACACGAATTCGGTATGGCATAGTTAATAGACCATACTAGACTCTAGTACATACACGCGTTATTTTTGCCACGCAAATACGCGTGATCAATTTAGTTTTCGTTCGAATGTTTTTGTAATATTTTATAACGCTAAATTATGGCTTTTGTGAACACAAAGAGCTACATATCCGCGGTGATTTTAAAGCCAATATAAGTATTAAATATATGATTAAATAGAAAGTAGGCATCATAAGTTCCGTTTGGATCATCATGTTTTTATTCATTATTTCATTGGTGAACAAAATAAAATCAATTAAGCACCATTTGGTGAAGTGAAAAGAATATTCGGATGATTCAATGTGATTTTCTTACGTTATGGAATATTTGTAAGGACAATGTATTTTATCTTGAATTTAAAGTTTCTTTCCATAGCTGTATGCTGACAAACAAACTGATAAACGTGACAGCATTCCTTCTGCCCAACATGATAAGACTTTGTGGATTTCCATTATAATCAATTAGCATAGAATAATCTCTCTCAGCAAGATTCATTGCAAAACTCCAGCTCTCATGAAAAGTAGCCAAGCTCTATCTTTTGGATCGTTATTGAAGTTTTTAACCACATCAGTTGTAGTCGTTAAAGACTGAGTGATTGTTTTATCCCATCTTTCTTTCAAGTGGCTCTTCTTTTTCTCCCATATCTCTTCTTTTATCTTCCTTTTCTCTCCTTTTTCTTTTTTCTCGTCTTTCTCTTTTTGCTCTTCCCTTTTCTGTATTTTTTGCCCTCTCATTTTTTCTCACATTTTTCTCTCTCATTTTTTCTCACATTTTTCTCTCTCATTTTTTTCTTTTTTTCTATCCCATTTTTCTCTCTCATTTTTTCATCTTTTTCTCCTAATTCTATATTCCGTTTATTCCATTTGTCTACCCCATTTTTATCCCTTTTTTATAACCTATTTTATCCCGGTTTTTTCTATCCTATTCTTTTTATCTCATTTTTCCCTCGCATTTTTTTCTGTCGCATGTTTTTCTCCCGTACGTATTTCTCTTCCTTCTGTCGTCGTATGCCTTTTTCTCGCCTTCTTTATACTGTTAATTATTCATCGGATAAGAATTCCAATATCATACCTCAAGAGGCTTCTAATGCTAGCAAAACGGTCACTGCCATGGTGAATACACGAAATTAACGCAGATTGTTTACACTTCCCCTCCACTTTATTTCTCCTCTCTTCCAAAAGGAACTATCAGTTTGCCCCATTTTATATTACTGTTCAATTCTGAGCTTCTTTTGTTTCCAGTCAGTTATTTGTGCTAAAAGAGGAAAGAGATCATGGACAAAGTTGTTCCTTACCAATCTGCTAGTATGCCGCAAGAAGGTGTGTGGCGGAAAAAGGAATCATCGGATAATCTTAAGGGGAGCCAGTGGTGTAGTGGTTAGAGTGTTGGCCCCGCCATGATCTGCTAAAAGCGACACCCGGTTTGAATCCTTCTAGGATTTTTTCCGAGGACGCCCGGCCCTCTATTTGCGCGAGTTGGAACTATGCAGACGAGGACGATCCAATGAAAAAAGAGAAATGAGGAGCGCGCTCAAATCAACACTCCGTCCTTTGGAAGGGACGTTAAGCCGTTGCCACCTTGGTTCTCTTCGTAATGAGCAGGCTAAAAGCCGGCACCAGGTTCCCCTCCTCCCTTGCAATGCAGTTATTCATTGCACTACCTCATAGATACCCATTGCGCGTAGGCAAGAGGTGAATCAGCAGGGCGTAAAATATAACATATGGATAATGCCACTCCCGTGCAATTTTCATCAATATTCCTATAGTGACGCACTTAGGACGGTGTAGGACTAACTGCCACTTTCTTCGTCCCTTCTGTCTTACGTCATTGTTGGCAGGCAATATAATTTTACATGGCATCTACTTAAAATGTATTTGAATGATATAACTGCGTTTTTCATGCACATGCAGGATGACGGAATTTGGCCAGTGGACGCAATTCTCTGATATTTTTGTGTATTGGTGTTTGGTAAGGTGTCAACCGTTACGTAAAACTTTAAACATTTAATTTTGCGTTGCAAGCGTTTTTATATGATCCTAGAGGAATTTTTAAAAATAAGGACATAGCGGTTCCGATATCGGATTAGATTCACCCTCCGGAATCGGAATTTAGGCTATCCCTTGTGACGTTTGAGATGATTTCGTACGCATTCCGCGGCCCCTAATTCAGTCCAAAGGGAACAAACAATCCAGGGAGCTTTGTTTACGCAAGTTCCTCTGTGTGCACGAAGTGAAACCGCGCGTTCCCGAGGGGACGAGGATGTGGAGCGACCGACAGTTCTCATTACGACACACGCCACTTCACACGCTTCGGGACGTCGCCATTTCGGCTCGACTGTTCCGACGGCTGCGGCTGTCGATCACTCGCAAAAAAATCCGCGGCGGCTTTCGTTCGGCGCGTTAAAGTATTTTACGACGTAGAGGAAGATAAAGAGGGAACCGACGTGAGTGCTTAGCACCGCGTTTTTCCTCGCTCTCGATTCTGCTTAATGTTTTGATCGTCATTTTCGTCAAGTTTTAAGGGAGAAGCGGGTAGTGAAAAGGGCAAAAGAGAAAGTAATATTTACGTCGTTTGTCACGCTTTACGACTCGTTAGACATTTTTTTAAGTTTTGTTTTTACCCATATTTTTTTAAAACTTGACGCATGGCGCGTTGCCCTTAATTTTAGGCGCTGCGCCGCGATGAAATATCGTGCCAGCAGACTATGCTTTTGAGTGAAGGTTTTTTTATCGATTCTCGTACGGTATTTACATCGATTAAGCCGTTTCTAAGGTTATTTCTTGATCTCTTTGTATTATAAGGACAAATTAAACTTTGCGGGCTTAGCCAAATATCTGTAGCTGGAAGTTTCGGCGCCTATGGCTAATTTTAACCCTGAGACCAGGCGATTAAACTTTTATTTAATCTGCCAGATTTTGGGAGCTGATATACCCCATGAAATTTGGAAAACAAACCAAAGACCGTGGATATAGAATGGGAAGAAATTAAAACCAGTATCAAGGATACCATGGACAAAGAGATTGGAAAACAAGAGAAGAATATCAGAAAACCGTGGATCACTAAAGAAATGCTGGAGAAAATAGATGAGGGACGAAAATGGAAAAACGTTAACAGTGAAGAAGGTAAATCCAACTATAGACAACAATGAGTTGAGAAGGGTAACAGATAACGGGGGAAATTGGATAAAAGAAAAATGTGATGAAATACAACCAATGGAGAAGTTAGGACGGTACGATATGATTTACGCTAGGGCACTGGAATTAGAAGATAAGAAGTCGAATGGAATTCGTGGTAAAGGAATTATGAATACGGACTGGAAGATAATCTCAGAAACATAGGTATGGGAAGAATACATTAAGGAACTATACAGCAAGCATCATAACAAGAGAAGCAAAATGTACGGATGAGATAAGGACTAGAATAGGAAAAGCAAAAGCGGCTTTCAGAAGAAAGAAACGCCTACTTACAGGGAATATAAGGGAAGATATCCGCAAGAAGTTGATAAAATTCTATGTATGGAGTATAGCTTTGTACGGAGCAGAAACATGGATGCTAAGGAAAAATGACATCAAATACTTGGAAAGCTTTGAAATGTGGACTTGGAGGAGAATTCTGAAGATAAAATGGACAGATAGGATGAAAAACGATTAAGTGCTGATAGACGATTTGAAAGGAAAAGAGAGTTATCAAGATATGAAGAGGACAGCGGAAAATAGGAGTATATGGAGAACCAGGTTTAACCATGAATAATCATGGACCTGTCTACTTACAGACTACCTATGATGATGATACCCCATGATATTTTTGCGGATAAACGTGGGAAAATACTGAAATAATGAACTCTGATAAAATACGAGTAGAGTTTTGGGTTCCCGGCGATATTTTGTTTCCCGGGAAACGGGAATTAGATTTTCAAATATCCCGGGAACCCGGGAATAAGAATTATTTCGGATTTTTAATAATTAATACACCATTATTCATTTAAACATGATATTTATTATTGATTAAACGCAAATACATAAGTCTTTAATAAATTCCAATGACATGTGATACATTATTTGCAACAAATTGTTAACAGATTCAATTTTCAGATGCACCTTAACTTGCGCAATCGATCTTTCCTTGATGTTGACGATGTGGAGATAACAAGAGACCAACTACTAATGTGCATTGCAATTCTCTCAAAGTTAAAATTGAGGGTAAAAAATGTATGAAAGAGGTTTAAAAACAATCTAAAATTTTTAATGGCCTTCTTTTGTCCCTTTGTGGCTCCCTCTGTAGCGCTATAAAAATGCAAATAACTCAATAAAGGATCGAGATACATTTTTTAAATTTGGCAGGAATGCTCTATTTACATATTTTAAGGTGATGACAAAAAAATCGAAATAGTGTTGGGTTATACTCCAAGGAAGACATTTCTAGTTTCCATAAAATGACACGTAAACATCGACTTTTTCACGCTCAGGCTTTTATTCTCTTTGAGATCTGAGTTAGAAAGAAATAACCTACGATCTTCGATTTAAAGCATTTTAAAAGAAAAATTATAATATTTCTTATTCTGTTCATCTTTTTCCGCCTACAGTTCGAAATTCCTCATGCTAAACGATTAATTCACATATTTTGGATAAATATTGCCATTTTAACGGGATGTTGCTTTGCCAACCAATTACGTTGTTAAGCCTCTAAATTCTATTTTCATTTAATTCCTTATGGGTGAAAGCGTGCTTTAAATGTTGTTTATAGGAGAGAGAGAAGGAAGAAGAGGGAAATTATTTTCATAGTAACCAATGTAAACAACATTCGTTGCGTTATATACGAGAAGGAAGACATTTGAATATAGGACATTAATAATTCGCATATTAAAATCACCTAGAATCATGATAAAAGTTCAAGGCTTGAAACTACGAACGTCTAAAAGATCGAATGTTTGTTTTCCTGCCATCCATTTTTGAATACGCGTCGAATCGATCGACAGATCAGTTTTTAACGCGAGAATTTGATTCATTCTTAGTGATTTGTATTGCTGCCTCTTTCGTGTAATTGGGTACCTTCTGGGCCGTCTCTGCGAGACGTTCTGCGACACAGTGGTTCGTTACACTTTCACTCAGTTATTTGTTCGTTCGACGATCGAGAGGATAAACAAAGAGTAAACTAAAACTAGCAACAGTATTTTTGCTACTATTATATATTGCAAAATTTATAATATTTCGCTTTAATTAATAGGTTTGGGAACCTAACCACCATTAAAAAAATTTTGTCCGAGTTCTGAACAAAAGACTTACGAACGAACATTTGGAAGGCAACTCGAGATCCTCCTGTACATGCATTACTTGAATCCCGATTAAATATTTATTTGAACGTAAATACATTTTTGGGAATCTTTTATTGGATGCATGCCTCTTTCAAGCAACGCTTATTCCGAATGACACCTTCACTACATCCTCATCACGGCATTATCTCAAATATATCTCATTTTCGAGTGAAACTGCGAGAAGATATTTTCCGCCAGTCAACACGTATTTTTGTAAGCAGTGGCATTTTTAGGCTGGTTTCCAAAGGAAATGGAAATTTCCTTATGAAATGGTCCTGTCTGTATGTGTGTCCCCTACTAACAACTTTTGCATCAGTGTACCGATTTTCATGAAACTTGGTATGAGGCTCGTACTGCCAGGGCTCACCTCCGAGCTATATTTAATTTGGAGAAGATTGAAGTTCCAGGTTCGATTCCAGGAACGTTTTTCCCTATTTGTTTTACATAGGAAATCTCAAATCCATCGTGCAGAGGTGTTGTATTTAATATTTTAAAATATCTTAAAATTGTGATATCGGAACGAGATTTGTAATGTTCTAAGGGGAAAAGAATTTATATTCTAATTCTTATCACAGAACTTGGACAATACATCATATTTTCTTATATTTATACTAAAACAGCGTTTTTGCGTTTTAAATCGCATTTTATCGGATTGTTGTCATGGAGACGATTATTACCGAACTTGGCTTGAGCATAGACGAGTGAAGAAATGGGTTATTATTATTACCAACTTTTATATTAACTTCGCTTTTTATATCTAACAATAATAAAAGGCTACTTTTGTCCCTTTGTCCCTTGGTCCCTGTCACTTTGTGGCTCCCTCTGTCACATTATAAAAATGCGAATTACTCGATAATAGAACAAGATATTTTATTTTATTTTTGATATTTGGCAGGAATGATCGATTCACATATTGTAGGATAACGACGAAAAGAAAACTCGAAAAAGTCCAAGGTTCGACTCCAAGGTAGGCATTTATATTTCCCATGTGATAACACGTCAAAACCGACGTTTTGGCTTGCAGGATTTTATACTTTTTGAGATCTAAATTAGAAATAATTAACCCATGATCTTCGGATCTAGCCCATATTAAAGAAAAAACTATAAAGTTTCTTATTCTGTTCATCTTTTCCAGCCTACAGTTCGAAATATCTCATGTTAAACATTTAATTCACATATTTTGGGGAAATCTTGACATTGAATTGGGATGTTGACTTGCCAACCAATTATATGCATTGTAAAACCTTGAAATCCTATTTTTATTTCAATCCTTATGGGCGTGCTTTGAATGCTCTTTCTATTAGTACGACAGAGAGATAAATTCTTTTCATAGCAACCAATGTAAACAACATTCGTTACGTTATTTACGAGAAGGAATACATTGAATGTAGAACATTAATCATTCACATATTAAAATTCGGTACTTATAATCATTGTAGGAGTTCAAGACTTGAAACAACTAACACCTAAAAGAACGAAAGTTTGTTTTCTTGCCATCCAAAGAAAATCAAGGGATATTTGTTCATTTTTTATTTCACAAAAAACTTTCTCGTTGTATTTCAACGGGCAACACCCTATTGTGTGTGTGTGTGTGTATAATAATCATCGCGTAATATGAGTGATTTAGTCATCTCAGTCACCAGATCTACGCGGTAATCCTGCGATAAATGTTAAGTTGAATTCGCATGGGAAGGTAGATACATAGTATTAACGGAATTTTTCATATTTATTTATTTTTTTTAATTATGCTTTCTTTTTCGTTGTTTATTTTTACAATTTAATCATTTTAACAACAGTTATCACATTATTTGTACTATATAACCTTAGCTTTCCTTTTCAGTATTTATATTGTTGAAGCGAATCTGAACCAATTACAAGTGTCCATAATAGCAACGATATTAAACAAACTATTGTCATTGTTCGTGGTGTAATAGAAGTCTCTTTTTTTAATGTGGATTTGTATTGATACGCGCATTCCTAAGTTTTTTAATGGGATATTTCTGCTAATAATTGTAAGTTTTTATTTATCGTACTTATTATTGATAGTAAGTTTTTATTTATCTTAAAAACTTTTTATCTTTATTCATTTAAGATTATTCTGAAAACCGTTTTCCTATGAATAGGCCATTGAAAACCTCGTTGGTGAATTGTGATTGTCGCGATAACTGCGAGTTTCATTAAGAATTACGTCTGGAAAATCAAGGTACATCTCATATAATATTACGTTATAGATGCATTTTATTAATTTTACATTATAATCACATTCGTATTGCTCTACTGTTAATAATCATTAATGCGATCTTCTCGGAATAGTTCACATTGAAAATTCATTTGAAAACTAATTAAAGTATTAACTATAAAAAAGTTGGTCATAAAAATTCATTTTTATATCTTTACTTGTTTTCTTTTCCACTCGACTACCCTTCACCAATGGAAAGTTAATCCATACATATTATCTTATAAACAGTAATATTTGTTTAATTCGTTTATTTAAAAAAAACATGCAACATGTAATGTTAGAAAAAGATTTTGACATTAATTTTAGTATTTTAAACTTGGTAATTCTCTATTAATTTATTTTCTAATTATTCTATACCTTTGATAAACTATGAATTACAAATGGTATTTATGGTATGAGAATTCCTTGGAATGACTAACACATACTGAAACATTTCCTGTCAATATAAGTAATCAATTCGGGACGTCAACTTTGGGAAACCAGCCTGCATTAGTCCTGGTTTGGACTTCTTCTGTGGGACTAGAAGCGTGTAAATATGAGAGTTTGTATGTATGTTACACCGATTTTAGCCTACTTTCCAGAATGAAAATAGGCTTATAGTTTCGTCGTTGTGTCTAGGCCCTTATTAACTTTGAACCAATAGACAGATTTTCATGAAACTTGGTGGAAATCTCTTGCTACTGGAGCCGAGCTCCCGAGGATAGTTTTTGTTGCGAAGATTGAAAATCCAGGGTTCGATTCCAGGAATTATAATTCCCATTTAATTTAAAAGGGAAATCTGTGATCCATCGTGCAGGGTAATTTTCTCTTGCACATTAAAATATCTTAGAATTTAAAATGGGAGCGGGATTTCTATTATTCTCTGAGGAAAGAAGTGACAATTTTAATTTTTATCGTAGACGTTTTCTTATTGATCGCATTTCTTCAAATTTCTCGTAAATACTTGCCTTTTTACAGTTTCATCACTCATTATCAAACTGTTTCGATCGCAACGACTATTTTTGGACTCGGATTCGGTATAGTCTATTACATACACGCATTATTTTTGCCACAAAAATACGCATGATCAATTTAATTTTCCGTTCGAATGAATTTGTAATATTTTATAACGCTAAATTATAAAATTTGGGAACACAAAGATTAACTCATTCAAGGTGATTTTAAAGATATTAAAACCAATATAAGTATTAAATAGATGATTATGTGAAAAGTAGGCATCATAATTTCCGTTTGGATCATCTTATTGGATCTGAGGAATTTCAAAAAGGCCGCACAAGTCCGTTTCAATCCGAATTTTTTTTAGTGGTTCTCATTCGATTTTGTCACATTTAGTTACATTTCGCCAAAAATCTTTGCGATATCGAAAATTTCCATCGCTTTTCCATCCTACGTCTGTCGAAAGCTCTGCGTAATCATCGAAGTAGAGTCCAATCGAACCGGGACGTCCTCGGCTCCTCGAGCGAGAGAAATAATTAAAAATAAACCGATTCGATGAAGTCCAACAAGTCCAAGTCTCGCCCTTCGTTTGTTTCCGATGCGATCCATTCACTTGCAATCTACTCCTTTGCTGTTGTCTTTTCCTCATCTGTTCCTGTAAACGTTTTGTTTCTGGAATCGTCCTTGCGGCGGCGTGAACTTTCCCGTGGTCTCGATAGTTTTTGCTCGAACAGGTGTAACTGACACGTGGTAAAGATACTATCGAATTCCATTTTTTATTAATATGAGAATTCGTTTTCTTTTGCCCCTTTTTATGTCGTACCGTATTTACCGGCATAATCCCTGTACCCTAATTTTTGTACCTGGGAATTATAAAATATTAATCCTGGTGCAATCCTCGAACTCCACTGATTTCTTGTAATAGACATTTACAAAGACGATTACACAGAAAGAAAAAAATCTGAGGAACAAAATTGGTATCAAATCTGTAGATCAGGAATTCAAAGAGTTCGAATTAAATTTGTGCTGTAAAAGAGTTTTGAATTTATGTTCTTCTCTTTATATTTAGATGCTACAAAAGGTAGTATATTCATCTCTATACATATAGTTGCCATAACGTACCGTTAAAACACAGAAGTTTTAGCGTGACAATGAAGCGACATTTTCTGTTTGTCCATCTTGACATTTTCACTGAACATAGTTTTTGAAGAAGCTGGAAAGCACTATTTTAGACCAGTGCTTCTCAACTAGTGGTACGCGAAAGTCGTCTAGCTGGGACGCGAAATTTCGAAAATAATCATTTAAAAAGATTTTATTAACCAAATTATTGCAATATTTAATGTACTTAAAATGTTCACTAACGATTAATACAGTGCTAAAATGCATTCAGCCCAGTTTTTTAAGAGGGCGAAGTTTAGTTTTTATCATGGCGGGACCCGGTTTTTTGACAAAATGATTGGTGAGACGTAATATGCAAGAGGTTGAGAATAACCGTTTTAGATAGAATGAATGTTTTGAAAAGAGGACATCGTGTTACCGATATAAAATGTCCATATTCCTAATTGTTGTTCCCACATAAATTCGCAACTGTATCGTGAATCAATCCGGTTATAGCTTAGAGAAAATCCTGCGTCTGGTCGATCCTGGAACGATCCACGCATCTTTTGATCGCGAAATTCTGAGGAAAAAATTGCGGGATGAGCGTGCGAGATAGTACGCCGTAACTATTTATTCGGATAATTTTTCCGGGGAGAATCGGTTCGAGTTGTTTCATTGCGCGCCTGTGAGTTTTAAGCTTACTATGCATACGCTTTCAATATGAAAAAATGAAACTCGGCGAATCAGTTTAAAAATATCGCAAACCTCCACAGACGGGGAGGGAGGGAAACTTTTCGGAAACGCTCGCGTAAAGTAATTGGCTTTCGCCTGAACTTCGGATTGTATTACAAGATGGAGCCTCATAAAATTCACTCGTAAATTTTCCCCTTACTCCGCAAAAGGAAGATGTAAATATCGCGGATGGGCGTTTCTCGTCGAAAATGCATTGGGTAAAAAAAGATGGGTGAGAGTGAAGGAGTTGGAGTAGGAATGGAAGTAAAGTGAGGAGTTTTGATCGCTAAAGCGAAAGAAATTACCAGCGAAGAACCGTTTATAGCCTGCGCAACATTAACGGCGTCGTAAAAAACATCGCGTGTCCCCTGATTAACTCCGCTTAATAACTACACGACTCTCTTCCTTGGTAGATTGGTTTCTCGGTTACTGCCATCCTGTTTGGCGTGATATGAAGAGCATAAATGCGGAGAAAAAGCAAAAAAAAAACACTTCCATTCACCGTTATGATTATATCGAGATCGTAAAAAATGTTGAGGTAAATATTAAGACATCCCCGTCTGGGTTTGAGGCTTTGATTCATAAAGGGCAACGATCCCAAACACTACTATCAAATTGTAATAGAAAATAGGCATCAATTATATAAGTTCTGTTTTGTCCGAAATTGCCGTATATATTTAATCAAAATTTCACATACAGCACTCGCCATTTTAGAGTGAAATATATAACAAATCATATATCTACGAGAGCAATTAATTGCTTGAGGTTTCAAAACGCGTGAAAAGTGAGTTCTTTTTTTTCAATTGTTCAAAATTAATTTTCTTTTCGCTCGAATCGACGGTTGACGAGTCTCTTAGCCATTTTTCGCCGTGTTTTTTTCTCTCGTTAATTCCCTCACTCGGGGATGGGCTTGCCCATGGACCATATAGGCTTCAGTCCAAGGCTTCCGAATTTTGAGAGGGCCGAATTTACCGAATTGTTCTTATAGATGAGTGCTTTTCAAACCTTTTCTGGTGGCTACACCCTAAGTCACACCAAAATTATCGCGATCCCCATCCTCCATTTTTCTATTTTTTACACGTTTAAATACATATGTATGTTACACATTGATTGCCCACCGAATTTGCTACACTCTTTCCAGAGGCCAACGTGTAAAATGACTTTTGTCATGAAAGAATATGATGTAAAAAATGTTGCCATATTGTGACAGAAATAGAAACCATGAACACCGGAGGAAATATTGGATCTTGCCAGAGACCCACTGAAAGTACAAAACGAAAACATAAAGTCCCAAGTATAGGGAGATCACGGAGAGGGACCGACTCCCATGGCCAGTTAACTGGACACGTGCCTCCCGCGAAAGTCATCGATGGCCAATTCTGGCCATGGACAGTCAACGTATCAAGAAATGTTAAAAATATGTTAAATTCATATACGAGGATATACCGACCGAGTATATAATGCTACAATGTATGATTAGTATGTGACCACTAACTGATTAAAGAGCCGCAGGTTGCCGATCCCTGGGTTAAAGCGTAATAATATGAAGTTTATATTATAACCAAACACTTTTGTTATAATAAAATTAATAGACGAGGCTGAGACTTCGTGGAATCCCATAATACGGATATAATGTGGCGTTGTTAACATTAAAAAACAAAACAAAAAATCTGATGTGGCAACCACATGACTTTCTCCATGCCTGCAATATTTCTAAAAATTCCAAATAGGTTAAATGATAATAAATATTTTAAGGAACTGTTCTACTTACTAGAATATAACGTCAACGAATTACCACTGAGGACGGCTGCTTTGTGGTACTGGTTTTCAAAAACTTTTTTATGGATGTTGGAATTACCTATTGCGTAGATTTGGTTTTATCCATAAAGCGATCTCGATAAATCTCCATTGAACCAATTCCACTCTATGTAAAAAAGAAAAAGAACGCTTTCATTTCTTAGACACGTTAGTGCATTCGCTTTCGAATTAAATCAGATCATTAACAAACGACCCAATCCAAAATCAAACCTTATGAATTTGAACACAAGATAAAAGTTTCACTCACTGGCCGCGTGCGAGTAGATAACTTTTACCTTGGAGAAGGGGCTCAAAAGTAACGCCTCTTCTCAAGCTTTCATTCTTGTCCACCTAAATTATCACGGGATGCGACTACGTGATTCTTTGCGATGCTTAGATTTTTTCTTTCGTATATCGCGCAATTTTAGCCGCCCTCGTCCATTGTCGGAAGGAAGACGCCGCAACGCTGAGCACGAATAATCGCGCGTGATAACTCGAACTTCTCCGTTCGCAAGCGGCAACGTTTTTGAATTGTCACCTACCGACAAGCCGGAGGGTCTTGCGCTGCTGGATAGCTGATTCCGTCTCACTCGGTCGATTAAGGAAATGTATAGATAAGTTTTAACATTTTTGCTACGTCCGGGGGATCATTTGGCGCGTGTTCCTCAAGCCACTTTCACGCAAACTCTTGGATAGATGGCACAATACGTTTGATTGGGAAGAAAACACCTGCCGCGCCAGTGAAGTTATTTTCTCTCCGTTATGGCGTCGCAATAATCCCATCAGGAATCCGCGACAACGCTTTGAATAGCCGAAATATGACCAAGGATCGAGAAGAAATGTTTCAAATATGTTGAAATTCTAGCATAAAAATTTTTCGAAATTTATTCTCCATTTACCCTCTTATGTGATACATTTGTTATAAATTTCAGTGGATATTTTTTGCGTTTTTCTGAAAAAATCGCCTATGTATTTGGTTCGTCCGTCCATCTGTCCGTGTACAAAATAACTTCTAAATGACCTAAGTTAAAGAGGGCAAAATTTCAAGATAAATAGTTCTACATTAGAGACACATATGGTTTAAATTGGTGGATATAGACTCAGCTGCTGGGGATTAATCGGAAAAAATAGCTAAAAAGCCCACGCTGCCAGAAATGTAGGCAACCAACAATACATCTTAGCTGCCATTCTTTTCTCTGATGGAAAGATTACATAACTGGCTCTGCAATTTTTCCCTCGCTTGTTTTAACTTTAACTTTCAAGGAAATGACCGAAAAAGAAAATAAAAAGAGTTAGGTTCCGATCTCCATGTGCATGTATCACGTTGTCGATCGCTAAGGCCGTTAAGAGAGATAACGCTTTCGGCGATAAATGTTAATGTTGTAAAAAGAAGGCAAGCGAGCATAAACTCAAGGCTATTTATTTGAAGCACGCAAAAAGCGCTCTTCATTCTTCTCCTTTTCTGGAAAAAAAGTTTGCTCTTAACGACTTGTGCCAATAATTTGGCGTTAAAGCGTGGGTGAGTGAGTGTGAGAGAGAGAGAGAGAATACGGATTTTGATGGGTTTCTTGATAGTTGCTCGAATGGGCACATTGAAGCAGGGTTGGCACGATGAGTGATGCGTGACACGTGATGGGTATGCCGGGGAAAAAATTGAGGCTTTCTGGAAAGGGAGAGAAAGGCACGGAAAGGGAGCAAGCTAAAACAAATTACGGGCGAAATTTTAAGACAAAGCGTCTAGACGTGCCGCCGGTACTATAGAGGCAAGAAGAGTGAGTCATGGGCGCATTTATTAGGGAGGACCAAGATCAAAATTAAAAACTGCATTCTGTAAATATATTAAATCAATAGGTGAACCATATAACTAGTATATCTGTAAATTGGTTGACTTGACGAAATAGACATTTGAACCGCAAATTACGATAACAATGAAATGTCGGTGAATTTATAATGCGGATGGCCACTTTCTTGGGAAGTTTTGTTGTTTTATGGCAATAGGAAAATATGACTTACAATTAGTTAGCATTGTAGAAGTGCCGTAGTTTACCGATTATAATACGCACCCAATGTAATTCACACCCAATGTAATACGAACGCAATATAATACGCATCCAATATAATACGCACCCAATGTTTTTACGAGTGAAATGCCAAAATTGCCTTATATATGTATGTATATGTATGCATGGACTGGTGGTGTGGTGGTTTGCGTGTCGCCTTGCCATTACAAAGTTCCTGGGTTCAAACCCCGCGAATGGAGGTTTTATTTTTTTAAAAATTTAAAAAATTATCATCGGGGCCTGGAAGTAGGCAGCATTATTGTCAGTATGGTATAGAATCGAAAACAAATGATTTTGACTGGGTCTATATCCACAGCTGTAGCCGTGATCGGGACGATTTGAACGGCTAAAGTACTGAAATATGGATAGCAAGAGGAAAACTACCACATTACAATCCCTAGTAATGATTATATGGTTGGACAATGTGAGTTTTCTCGAGGTAAAACAATCCGGAGGTAAAATAGTTACCCAATCGAATCTCCGGGCCGGGACTGCCTCGAGGAAAACATTTGTCAAAAGTAATTTACGAATAGGCACTTGGAACGTAAGAACTATGAGAAAGGCAGAAAAGCTAGATAACTTGAAAGAAGAAATGAGAAGAAATAGTTGACATTATAGGACTGAGCGAAACTAGGTGGGAAGGAGAAGGACAGTTCGACTTGGAAGAGTTCGCGGTAGTTTACTCTGGAGGAAATAGTGGGGAAAGGGGAGTAGCTCTGGTACTTAGGAAAGATATGATGAAAAGCGTGACAAAGATAATAGCAACGAACGATAGACTGATGGCAATAAAGCTAAAAGCGGTCCCAGTGAGCATGCTGATAATCCAGGTATATATGCCAACGTCAGTTCATGAAGATGAAGAAATCGAGGAAATTTATGAGCAAATTAATGGCATTTACGAAGAAGACGGAAGAGGAAAGGTATAATAATGGGAGATTGGAACAGCATAGTCGGAGAAGGACAGGAAGAAAATGTTGTTGGGCAATACGGACTTGGGAAGAGAAACCGAGGAGGGGAAAAACTGGTAGAATTCTGCATCAATAATGACCTTTTAGTGATTAATACATGGTTCAAAAACCACAAACGAAGGTTATGCTCATGGAAAAGCCCAGGAGATAGAATGAGATGCCAAATAGAATACATCCTAGTAAAACAAAGATTAAGGATCAGCATAAAGACCGCCAAGGCATTACCAGGAGCAGATATTGATTCAGATCACAGCATTCTGATAGTCGACCTAAGTACAAAGCTCAAACAAATAAGAAAAACGAGAAGAGAAAGACAGGCTTGGGACCTAGAAATACTGAAAGAAAGGCAGGGTGTAGTCAGCATGAAGTTGGAAAATCTCCTAAGAAATTTGGAAAACAAACCAAACACCGTGGTTATAGAACGGGAACAAATTAAAACCAGTATCAAGGATACCTTGGATAAAGAGATTGAAAAACAAGAGAAGAATATCAGAAAACCATGGATCACTAAGGAAATGCTGGAGAAAATGGATGAGAGACGAAAATGGAAAAACGTTAACAGTGAAGAAAGTAAAGCCAACTATAGACGTATAAACAATGATTTGAGAAGGGTAACAGATAACGGGGAAAATTGGATAAAAGAAAAATGTGATGAAATACAACCAATGGAGAAGTTAGGACGGTACGATATGATGTACGCTAGTGCACTGGAATTAAAAGATAAGAAGTCGAATGGAATTCATGGTAAAGCAATTATGAATGCGGATGGGAAGATAGTCTCAGAAACTTAGAATGTAGCACAGGTATGGGAAGAATACATTAAGAAACTATACAGCAAGCAGGCAGGATCGGCAAAAATAGAACTTGAAGATGAGGAAAACATTGAATAAGACAACTTAGGATCAAGTATTATGGAGAGAGAAGTAGAAAAATCAATAGTGGAACTAAAGAAAGGGAAAGCCACAGGCAGCGATGGAATACCAGCTGAGGTACTTAAAGTCATGGGATCAAAAGGACTAAAATCGATTACGAAATTAATTAGTAAAATTTACGACAAGGGAGAGTGGCCTCGGGATTTCCTAGAAGTAACTAGGATCCCTCTAAAGAAGTAGCTAAAGGCAATGCAGTGTAAAGACTACAGAATGATAAGCCTTCTGTCACATACTTCGAAGATCATCACGAGGTTTCGTAATAAAAGGCTGGAGAAAAAGACAGAAGAAATGCCAGGGGAAGATCAATTCGGTTTCAGAAAAGGACGGGGAACTAGAGATGCGATAGGGGTAATTAGAATAATATCAGAAAGGGCAATAGAGTACAGTCAAGATATCTGCGTATGTTCCGTAGACTGGCAGATGGCCTTTGATAGAGTAAATTCAGTAATGTTTATGAAGCTATTAAAGGATATAGGTGTAGACTGGAAAGACAGGAGACTGATCAGGAATCTATATGTGAATCAAGTTGTAAAGGTCAGGTTGGAGAATGCGGACACCTGTGGAGTAAATATCGGTAGAGGAGTAAGAGAGGGCTGCTGCCTATCGCCAACCCTATTCTATATATATGGAGAAAGGCTAATGCAAGAAGCATTAGAAGTCACAGGAGATTTCAAAATTGGAGGAAGAATTATAAGAACAGTAAAATACGCGGATGATCAAGTACTTCTAGCAAGAAAGGAAGAGGAACTCCAGAAAATGATAAATAGACTAGTAATAACAGGCAGAAAATACGGTATGGAAATAAATACAGAAAAATCCAATATTATTCGAATATCGGGCAAAGAAGAGAATCTGAACATAAATATTGGGGGAAAGCCTTTAGAACAAGTTTCAGACTATAAATACCTTGGAAGCATCATGACAAGAGAAGCAAAATGTACGGATGAGATCAGAACTAGAATAGAAAAAGTAAAAGCGGTTTTCAGAAGAAAGAAACACCTACTTACAGGGAATATAAGGGAAGATATCTGCCAGAAGTTCATAAAATTCTATGTATGGAGAATAGCTTTGTACGGGGCAGAAACATGGACGCTAAGGAAAAATGACGTCAAATACTTGGAAAGCTTTTAAATGTGGACTTGGAGGAGAATGCTGAAGATATAATGGATGGATAGTATGAAAAACGATGACGTGCTACGAAGAGTAGGAGAGGCGTATGATTATACAGACTATTAGAAAGAGGAAGGTAAACTAGGTTGGGCATTACCTGAGGATAGAGAGAGTATCATTAAAGACGTGTTAGAAGGAAAACTAGATGTAAAAAGGGAAAGTGGTAGGAAAAGGTTTCAGCTGATAGACGATTTGAAAGGAAAAGATTTATCAAGATATTAAGAGGACTGCGGAAAATAGGAGAATATGGAGAACCAGGTTTAACCATGAATAATCACGGACCTGTCTACGGACAGACTACCTATGATGATGATGTATGTATAATACGCACCTAAAATTGTAGCAATAAAATCAATTTAAGCTGTGCAGGTTTTAATGAAGTTGATTACAAACTTTTAGTATAATATAAATCGCAATAGGATCTGGTGCTTTCCCGGTGGATTGACTGCAGAAATTTTTCTCGGGTGCACAACCGGGTCAAAGTTTGATCTAGGATCGACGTTTCGACGGCTGACTCCGGCATCTTCTTTAGGATGTCTAAAAACGTGTTTTGGCGGCTATAATTATATATCGACGTTTGCTTCCCTGTCACACTTTCCGGCCATGTGTGTAAACTACAGGATACATACATTAACGCGATGTATCTTAAGAAGTACTTTTTATCGATCGGTACTGGTATAACCATCGTAAAATATTTCTTAGTCACTTTGTAACGTCTTGCAGTTATCCCAAAATCTCATAAAAGATTTATTAATATATAACCGTGGTCTCGGCTATTTATGAACTTCAAACTTGATTGAATTTCTACATTGTAGCGATATGTGAATGATTGAGGCACTCATCGGTGAAATCAACTCTCCATTCTAAAGGCATTTTACGATCTTGTTTATGTTTCCGATCTCGCTCGTGACAGTCTTTGGCCATAAAACGGTCGATTATCGGGAAGGAAGGTACAATTTAAGCCAGAGATGGACAAAGTGCAGCCTGCGGGCCACGTCGGGCCTGTGAGAGTATTTTATGGGGCCCGCGATTCTGTTACGATATGTAATGCAGATAATTTCAGAGCTGTTAGTCAAATTGTGGCCGGATAACCCTCTTCAGTGAATTTATGACGCAAAGATATTATAAAATTATTATTAATTATAATTTTCGCATTCACTCAACTTTCAACGTGAACTCTAACGCGGCCCGCCGAAGCGCATTCATCTGCCAATGCCTCTAGTCTCCCGCAACTGTTAATGTTGCCCGCCTTGTAAAAATGTTGCCCACCCCTGGTTTAAGCGAAATCTTTAATTGACACGTTGCATTCGCCGTTAGGTATTAGATTAATTTTATTATTAAAGGAATTTTTCGTGGTATGTGAACTGTCCGAGGAGTCTTGTCCGCCACGGTACGATGCAATTCGTTCAAAGAAGGTCGTGAACTCCTTATGAACCGACCGCGTCAATGTCGGGAATGTTGCACGCTTTTATGAGTTGATACGATGTGATCGAAGGACCCCGACACGTGAGCTGTCATCAAAACTTAACGTCGACGTTGAAACCATAGTCCATGATAATCAAACCGTGGCAAGAATCGCTGATCGTCGAAGAAACGTTGCAATTGAAAAGAAAAAGTATGCTAAAACTTACCAGTATCTTCATTCGCATTTCCTCTCGTGTATCTCAACACGTTTTGTCGTCTCCACCGAAACCACCGAGATTCTAGCAAACTTGACGACTCTAACAACGAAAAAAACACCCACGCATGTTTTCCTTTCATGGAGCATTTTTTTTGTTAGATAAAAAAAACGACCGTAGACGACGACGTAAACGGAGGAAACGCGGTCCGGTAAATACCGACACGGATTTCGAAAACGGGGAGTGGGGGAGGGGGGGGGAAGGATAATCTGTGCGGAAAAGCGAAGGGAGCGTAAAACGAGGCGGAGATAAATCTGCAGTTTCATGGAAAATTTAGCCCCGATATCCGCGGATACCAATTTCCCATGGAACTGCGACGACCGTAGCGGGACGGAGACGGGGATTGAAAACTGACGGGAAGAGAGGATAAGGGATGGATTGCGCGCCGGGGCAGGTTAAGAGCGGAAAAGTTGAAGAAGAAGATGTCTGACAAGGCAAGCGTTAAGCGCTTGTGATGGGAGCGGTAGCAAGAGATATGGGGAAAAGAGGATGTGTGTTTATATCTATAAAAGCGAAAAAGTGAAAGAGAGAGAGGAGATCCTTCCAGCGGAAGATGGTAAAGATGAAAGAGTAGATTAGATTGGATGTTTTTTTGTGATTGTATAGAAGGTTGACGCTGCTTGGAGATGTAAAAGGAGGGAGAAAATGGCATTTTGGAAGCTAAAGAGTGGAGGAAGAAGAGCGAGGGAAATTGATGGGAAAGAGATGGAGGGATCGGCAAAAAGAGGTGGATTGAAGGAGAAAGGGAGAAACTGGAAATAGAAACGATTCATAAAGAAGCAAATTAACTTCGGGAGCATTCCAACTGTTGTATTAAAGGGAAAGGGGATGTGTCCAAATATTCGTAGCCGGAAGTAGTTGCACGACGAAGTTGCGTTTTTAAATCTGTACATACAAATGGAATTGCGTAAATGCAAAGAGCGCGCCATACCTACATTGAAATAAGTAAGATGCCCTTGTTAAAGCAAGAAGTGGAAGCAGGCCCGGCCTTAGGGAAAGGCGGGCAGGGCGGCTGCATTGAGCCCCGCGCTCCAATTGACAAAACATTTTAGATATACAGCTTGCCAAACGTAGATCCGGTCACGAAATACTCACAAGTTAATAAGAGAAAGTTGAAGAGTAACCGAGATGACTATATTTCGTTGCTAGTATAGCACATTCAGCGACGCAAGTTTCGTAAAGGATATCTATTATCACCTTGCCTAGGTCCATAACTTTACTATACCAAACACCACTAACTTTTCTCCAGACTGTACATGTACAGATCTTTACGCTTGGCAATATCCTAGCTAACAGCTTTGACCCTACTTAAAGGCATTGCACAGTCATATTTTTTTAATTTGACCCAATTTAGCTAGTGTTACGAAAATCATTCAAAAAATCGGGATCTTGATGGCTTCATGCTTGCAGAAGAACTGGAAGCTTCGAAACTTATCATTCCGGCACCGATTTACAAAGATCCAGTTAAGATTTTGCAATTTCTTACGACAAACAAGCGATATATAGACTTTCCTAATACGTACATTGCTATTAGAATTCTTTCTGCTGTTCTTTTTTGATGCTAAAACTTATAAAAACATACATGCGGTCAACGACGCTTCAAGAACGGGTCAGCAGCTTGGCTATTTGTCGATTGAGAATAACATTGCTAGCGAATTGGACTAGAGCAACCTTATAGCAGATTTTCATAAAGTAAAGCTCCCATGATTAGTTAATAACATTAACTTAGTGTGTCAACTATGTAGGATAAAACCTTCTATTATACATTTTTATACTTGACAGTTTTAACAAGTTTTATAAGTTTTTACTTAATAAATATTTTTTTTGGAAGTAGTCATTATCCTACCGTAGCCCTTGGCTACTCCTAACATCTCTATGTTTTCACAAATTTTAAACCAAATTTTTCGTAAAAAAACAATAAAAAATATGCTCGAAATTGTTTTCCATTGCAAGTGATAGTTGGTGGGGGGCTGGACTCATTAACCCTTTAACTGGCTTTGACTTAAACAATAGCATCCACCAAAGGGCCTTGCTGCCTTGGACCTCGCAAACTCTAAGGCCCGGTTTGGGTGTAAGCTTGTTTTCTTAAAATTTTTCAGGGTGATGCTTTCCTCTTACTTTGGAAAGGCGACAACCCACAACTTTCTAATGTAGGTCCTTAAGAGACCTCATCCATGAAATCTTCACTCCTCTAGCTTCAGTATTTTAAAGTATTGAATTTTCTGAATTTGCCACCTAGCAGAATATCTGTAAACTATTTGGAAAATCCAATGAGTAAAAAATTCATAGATCGATAAGAGCTATCTAATTTAAAAAGAATATGTATATATCACTTGAAACAAAAAAGTTGAGTGTTCACAGACGTATGAACAGACAAATTAACACATTTTTTTAAAGAAAATGTGCTTAAAAAATTACTAAATAATGCAGTTCGATGAATGTAAATTTTTTTGCCCTTCATATAGCAGATTTTTTAAATATAAGGTAGCACTTAAGAGCATTATTTTCCTGTCTCCCTATCTCTTTTTGCTAAAATCTTGATCAATGAATACTAATTTTAGTGTAGATTCAAAATTGTATTTGACTGAAACCAAGTAAAAATGTATATTTACTTGCTTACTCACCTTCACAAAAATTTGCACTGCAGCTGTGATTTCTGCTGTCATCAAAGCCAGATTAAAGGTTGAGGGTTGCTCCTGGATCCCTGTTGGTGACAGGGCCCCTACCCGGTGATGTTCCCCGTAACACAGTAAAATAATAACTAACTTTTTAATTTGAAGTTAAAGCTGCTCCAGGGCCTTCTACCACTTTAACCAGCCCTGGTTGTCATGGTGCAGGAATTTCTCAATGTCAACCTTTTCAAACCATTTTTTATTTCTTATTTAATTAACCTCATGGCTGTGACATTGTTTTCAAGTTCCTTTCATTTTGGTTTTATAATTACTTCTTTTTGGAGGAATGTTGGCATCTCCCAATAACAATGAGGTTTTAATTCAACCTTTAAAATGCTGGTAGGTTATTTTGTTTTTAAAGAAATAGTATTTATAATTATTTGGAATCCTTAAAATCCATCACCTACACATTCTTCAATCATATATGTTTTTCAATTTCCCTTGCCCTCTATCCATATCAATTAGCCCATTAAATTGAGAATTCATGGAATATTTTAAAGACAAATGGAATTTTTTTACTTAAAAGATATCTCAAGGCCAATCTGCTGTATCATTAACAGGATTTTTGAATGTTGTTAAATACTGACCCTATCAGTATTATGGCTTTATATGATTTCTTGTACAGATGCAATATTGCATCCATTTCTTCATTTATGTTTTCCCTTTTTGAAACAATATGACAATCATTTCTGGGCATAATTTATTTCTTTCTCGAAGAATCTATTTTTTTCATGGTAGGATTGTTTTTCACTATGGCATCTCCATCGGCTAAATGTCTGTTCTCCTTAGTGGTATCCTATTTTAAATAATGTATTTACTGCTACAGTTACAGTGTGGTTGCATTTTACTAGTCATTCTAACTTTCAGTAGGTTTTTGGTGCACGTCTAATCTATATCATCCGAGGCCTTTCTCTGCATCTCCATATACCCATCACCTTTTTCAATCTATCTAACATTCTTTTCCCCTTCCACTTTGCCTCTTTTCTAGCATCTTCCCTTCTACGACTTCTTTCAACATACCATTACTTTTCAAAATTAGACCCATCCATTCCTTATGTCTTTCCTCTAATAATCTAATTTAGCCCTCTTTCCATACTACATATATTTAAGATTTCCTCATTTTATTTTCTCTCTGTCCGACTAATTTTCTCCAGTCTATGCCTCCTCCATATCAAATGTCTCCAATCTGCTCAGATCTTTTTTTGTTGTTCATGCCTCACATCCATATAAGGCACATCAAAGTTTTCACTAAACTCTTTTTAATATCACTATTCAGAGATTCTTTGAACAACTCTCATTGTCACATAAATGCATCCTTTGCTCTTGCTATTTTTTGCTGATCTCTTTTGCACTTCTATCCTGTGGCAGAATTATACCTAAATAAATAAAAGTAAAATGCTCTTCCTGTTCCAGCTTTTTATTTTATTTTTACCAGTTTGAACAATCTCAAGATGTACAAAGACTAATAATAGTCTATTAAGTTATAATGTGCATTTTAGAACCCATATGGCAAATGATTAATAACTATCAGTCTCGTTGTAGTAATTTCATACCACAGTTGATAATTTTGCAGTAATATGACCTTAGAAAAAAAACATTAGCTAGCATCGTTATGTGCATATGTGAAGCAGAATTTTGTCAACATCTAGGATTAAAAGAGCAGTAACAACATAAAAGGAACTTTTTGTTACTGATTTTAATATAATCTTTGTCATATTTAACCTATTGTGAGATGGATCATTGATTACTCTATAAATAATTATGGTTCACATTTATCAGACACTGAAAGTAGGACTAAAACAAATATTTATGAAACTATGTTAACCCATTAAAGGCCATAATTGTGTTGTTTGATTTTATTTGTATTTTTTGTGTTTTATTATGTTAGAAACACCCAATAAACATGTCACAAAAGTTTAATGAAAAAATATAAATATTTTCTATGTAAAAAATACCATTTTTGGGACAATGGCCGATACAGATCGTTTCAATATAGGTGAATGAAAAAAGCAAAATCTTTGACAACTCGTTTATTATTCAAGTAAATTCCGGTAAATTAAGTATATTTGTCCTTTATTACCAAATGACATAAGACTAGGCACTTGGTTTAACATATGTAGCATGTTATTATAGCAGTACACATATTTGTGTAGGTATAAAATATATCCTTTTTATGGCCTAAAATTCCATACAATTTTTATGACTTTGATTTCAATTTACAAAACATTATCTGATGTTGTAATGAATAAGATAAGAAACAGCATCACAAGTTATTACAGAAAAGTAAAAGCTCATTTCCTGGAAAATAATTGCATAGGAATGTATCATCAACGTCAAAATCATTTATTTTGCATGGAAGGTTGTAAAGCATCGATCGTGCAATGGGACATTACAACGACTGCAAATCCTAGTTGTTTTCTTGCCACGTGAAGCACAGCGCCATTGGGTTGCAATTGGTATAATGAGATGATTTCCTACATCAAATCTAATGGCTTCACTAACTCTTCCTCCATAAATCATTAAAAGCAAAAGCATTTGCTAAAAGCATAAGCAAATGCTAAAAGCATTTGCTTCATATTGAGTGAATAAAAGTTTGCTTTTGCTTATAAGCATTTGCTACTCAGTTTTAAGCAAATGCTTCAATTTTACGGAAGAATCTTTGCAATTCTTTCCTCACTTGTTTTTGTTTACATTTAAAGTTTTACATAGTTGAATTTCAAACTAAAAACATAAATATATTGGGTAATATTTTTTAAAAAGTTAATTAATAATTTTTTAAACTATTTATTTTATAACTGAATTCGATAGCATCACAAATCATGGGTGCATTTTTATTCAATTAGTTGTAGTAATTTTATCCAGTCATTTGCCTTTATAGTGATTTAGCATGCCACAAATTTTACTGTCTAACATACAGTTGTGCATTGTATGTGGTGTTCTTCCCTTACTCCTATTTGAAATCCGGGATCACTTAAGTACCTTAAAAATATTTCCATCTTCTGTTTGGAAGACAGTGCCCCACCACGTCTCTCTTGATATTCTCCGAATAACAGATTTGAAATATACTTAACATTTTCTTCAGAGAAACGATATAAATTTTTATAACCGTTGGTTGTTGAAACTTTTCTCATATTTTTTAACTTTTCGTGTCACCATAAATTTCCATGTTTATATTTAGTATCAATTATCATGAAAATAGAGTACTTAGAAATATCTTAGTAAGCCCTTGACCTCACTTAAAAAAGTTTAGGCATTAAAGCATTAAGCAAAAGCTCGGTTTTATTCACACAATTTTAAGCAAATGCTTAAGAAAAATCCTAAAAATAAGCAAATTCTTATTCTTTCTAGCGAAAGCAAATGCTAGTTTTTTATTCGCCCCAAATCAGGCATTTGCTTAAAAAGTGATAGAAATCTTAAGCATAAGCATTTGCTTATTTTTTATTCACTCAACCCATTATGTCAATGTTTGCTCGGCTTGATCGTTTACTTGTAACAATAAAAATAAAGTGAATTCATATAACTTTATAACCAACATAATAAATTGAAACTTCAATCAATTTCCAACTAAATTCAATCACAATTAGATATGAGAGTCGGAAAATTGAGGGAGAAGTGTTAATGAATTGCATCAGATGTATTTATTTTTAGAATCCAAATAAAAATAGTTAAAATTCAAAGATATAATGAATATATATATTTATGAGGTCAATGACAAAAATTATAACAATGCTTCAGTATCTCTTTTACAACACAGAAAAACTAACAAAAAATAAAATTACAAAGCCAAATAAAGTCATGCTGTTACATTACAGGCTTAGAAAACATCAAAAATTAGTCAGCCATTAGTCATGTTATATATTATAAGAACAGGTTGAAACTTTTAAGATAAGTAACAATAGAAAATTATTAAAAACAAAAAGTAATTATACAAATTATCAGCCATCCTGAAAATGTTAAAGGTACCAACTGAATTACTCAAATACAACAATGTTTGAATATAAACAAAAAATAAATACACATGTTAGAAGCAATGTCAAATGCCATCAATATTAATCCAATTATTAATATCCTACAGCAGAATTTATTTCCACAAAGCATGCAAAAAGTGAAACCAAACCATAAGTATTATTGATGTAATCCTGTTGTTCTCTGTTGGAGTCAGTATTTGTTTGTAGAAAATATCTTGCTTCATGAATTAATCTTGTCCAAGGTAATCTATCATCTTACTATGATCAAAAAATTTCAGAATCTCACACAATGATCCACTGGAATGCAAGAGGATGTGTTCCTTGCTAGATTTTTTGAGCAAATGGACAGATTTTTTCTCCAAAAACAATTTCCTTACCCTTTGAATTATATCTTCATATTGAAAGTCTCCTTTCTCATCCCCAATGTGTATTATCTTGCCATTGTAGCCATAGCATCCATTTTTTCCAGGTATTTATGAATTCATGATGTGTTCCCATATATATCAACTCGTCCTTGGTGGTATTGCTCATGATGATACCTGTAGAATGAAACTTTTGCTTGAGCAAGTCAAAGTTCAGCATCTGCATGATAACCCATTTGATGAAGTAGTAATCATACAACATGGAATTTTCTATGAACTTTGGAATCTTTCCTACATTCAGTTGTGGTTCTGCTATCATTTAAGAAATTGTAGCATGGTCCATATTGAGAAGGGGGTCTGAATCCAGAGTATCTATTTCAAGCAATTTCTTTAGGTTTGTCTCAAGCCTTGGAAATCCATCTTCTTCTCAAGTAAACAATTTTTTGTCTTGTCAGACAGATCTTTCCAAACATACTGACGCATATTTTCACCTACCTCGCAGGACTTTTCATCACATATTAATGTAACTCTCTTTGAAACATCTTCAATTTTTTAGTAAATGCTGTCCAAATTATCATCAGTGATAATATCAGTTTCATCCCATGAGAGCATCAAATGAATTCCTTCATTATCTATAATAGCTTGAGCTATCTTTTCCTGATGTTCCACAAAGTGACTCCACTTGAAAAACAAATTTCTTTTCGTGAACAGACTTGATTTTGTCCTTTTACTGAACTTGTTGATGTGCCTTTCACACAGTCGCATGTTAGAGGCTTTGAGTATTTGGACTTTACGTACTTTTGAAGTAAAGGATTTGTAGTCCTCTAGGTCCTCTTTTACCTAGATTTCATCTTTTTCGATTTCTCGTAATTGTCCCAAATATTCATGTAATGCCTTAATTTCCATCATTGTTTTTGTGAAGATGCAACTTTTAAGGATGTTCTTACAGTCTTCAAGTATGTATTTCTCATAAAACTGCAGCAGAAGCGGAACCTGCTCATTCAGAAGCTTTCTTCCAGCATCCTGTCCATCTCTTGCTAATATGGGCAGAACACGCACAATCAGTTCCTACTCCCACAAATTTGGATTAACATCGAATACCTACTTCGCTGATAATACCATCTAGTGGTGGAGTATTCACAGCCTGATTATTGGCCTCTCTTATGTAATCATCATTAATCTCCTTCAGAAATTCTTTAGTCAACTCTTCACATTTTGTATATTCATTTTTATTAACCTTCATAAGAAAATTGGTGTTTACTAAGTTTATTAAATTCTCAGTAGTACAGTCTAGCCCTTTTTTCTTAATTTCCTTTGAAATAAACACTTTCAAGACGAGGTGTAAAAAATTCTTGCTCCTCTCACCTCCGCAATACGGCTTACTGTCGTTTTCGTAAATGATCCACATCGTCCGATGAGCCATTTCATGCGCCAGCGTTCCCAAGAAATCACGTTTAGATCTACCCTTGAATTCCTCCCACTTGGCGCCTACCGTAATGATGTTATCTTCATTGACTGTCAATCCATAGTTTCCAGAGAACATATCTTGTATGCCCATTCGCTCGGTCCCATCCGAATCGATGTCGAAGCGAACTCCATGGAGTTGTCATGTCTCAGTACCTTGAGAAGAGCAGAAGTGACGTCTATGCCAACAAGATACTTGAAGTGATCTTCAAGGAAGTTTCTGAACCGTTTCTGGTCACATCTTCCGAGTATCTTAGATATCGCGATCAATTTCAAAATATGAGCTTCCTTTATTTCTTCCAGGAACTCATCGTAAAAAGCGTCCAGGCGACACAGTTCTTTTGGTGGTAGACGCTGATATACTTCCCCTCTTTCCCTAACGTCTCTGAAGTGGGCTCCTATCGACAGCAGAAAGCCGTATATCTTTTCCTTCTTCTTGAACGCCGCTTTAAAAAGCGCGGACACGTTTTTTTTTTGTTAAGGTAGTATCTCGAATCATCATCCTGAATCGCCGATTTTAAACCCTTCAGATTCCCTTTTTTGATGCACGCATGTAGATCTTTTCTTTTTCGTACAAACGCATCCAGATATGCATTGCACGTTTCATGAAAAATAGTCGGAAAATAGGAGTCGTTTCTCAATAGCATCAGCACGGCATCATATTGCTTCCTTTCCAAAAAATAATCTATCGCTGACTTTCCTCTTACGTCCTGAACATTGACCTCTGCTCCGCAGGACACCAGGAAGTACGCCGCATCCGGCTTGCCATATTCTGCACACATGATCAACGGCGTCCGATTAAAAGTCTGAGGACTATTAACTAGGACGTATTTCTCCGTGGACAGGAATGTCTTTCCCTCAGCCAACGGATATTTAACGCCCAATAAATCAGCCAATTCCCTAACTCCCCCGCTCTTTATTGCCTCCATCAGCTCATTTCCTTTCACAGCGAAGCACTTTTTCAAATCCGATTCATCCTTGCGAGAATGGTTTGTCTCTTCGAGAGGGAGATTGGAGTGGACCGCGTTGTTTTTAATAGAGCTTCTAACTCACGAATCTCCTTGCTTGCCCTCTTTCGTAACCTTATTTTGTTCTCCGCTGTGTTCTTCTAGTGATCTCTCGTCCACACCAATGGTCGCGTCTCTGCCCGTCGAGTTTGCTTCTCCAATTAAATCAACTCTCGAACGCGAAAGTCCGGTTTCCTCATTATCAGCGTCGTTATTTTCCATACATCCAGGAACTTCGATAACGGCGTTAAAACGCCAATGGCGTGTGTTCCACAGATACAAGGTACAAGGCAATCGCAGTTTATTCTGTAAAGATAAATGCAATGCATGGCTACCCTGTGGTTGAAAACAGGCAATTAATTCCCACAGATACAAAGTAAGCACAGCTTGTAATCAAATATGCATGGCCGACGTGATGGTGTATGCAGGGTATGCTACGCATAGAAGCATCCGAAAGAGGAAGCCCTAAATTTTGCTTTTCCTATCAGTGATCGTTGCCATTTCGATTTTACTATATAAACAAGATAATCCAAACAGAAATTATGATGCCTACTTTCCATTTAGTCATTTATATAATACTTATATTGGCTTTAATAGCTTTAAAGCCATCGCGGATATTTAGCTCTTTGTGTTCCAAAATTTCATAATTTAGCGTTATAAAATACTACAAATACATTCGAACGGAATATTAAATTGATCACGCGTATTTGTGCGGCAAAAATAACGCGTGTGTATATTAGAATATACCACATCTGATTGTGAGTCCAACAATAGTTGTTGCTATGGCAACACTCTCGTAATGAGTGATAAAAACTGCAAAATCGCCAGTATTTACGCGAAATTCTAAGAATACAATCGATAATTAAAATTCTACGATAAAAATTAGAATCTTCATTCCTTTCCTCAGAGAATAATACAAAACTTGCTCCGATATTACAATTCTAAGATATTTTAATGTGCAAGAGAAAATTATCCTGCACAATGGATTTCAGATTACCCACGTAAATCAAATGGAAAGGATAGTTGCTGGAATCGAACCCGGGACTTCAATCTTTGCAACAAAAACTATCCTCGGGAGCTCGGCCCATGTAGCAAGAGATTTCCACCAAGTTTCATGAAAATCGGTCTATTGGTTCAAAAGTTAATAGGGGGGGACGGGCAGACAGACAAAACGACAAAACTATAAGCCTATTTCCATTCTGGAAAGTAGGCTAAAAATGTTTGACATGATTAATAGGTTATATTTACTATTGGCTGTATCTACGAAAAGGTGGAATATTTTATATACTACCCCTTCGCTGATAAAGAAAGTCTAATAAAGATAAAATAACTTTATTTATTATTCCACTTTTCGTCATGTGTTGCCCACATCAGTTTATTTATTGTATTATTCCGTGTTTTACTATATTATTTGGAGTTTTAATATGGAAAATTAGTCCGAAGGGTCCCTATTTCACTAATTCCCATGGAATTAAGGTATTATCCTATAACGCGGTTTCCAATTACACGGTGTTTTCCAGGAACGTATCCCTCGCGTCAAAGAACTATACACATATGCAGTGGCGTAGACGGGGGGGATGCAAGGATGTATGTGCACCCTCCAAACTGCTCCAGATAATACGAAATTTTCATTTTCTGTGCGTTAACCAACGCAGTAATAACCTTTATACATTAATACTCAATGTCTGTCCGTCCGTCTGTTTGTCCGTCCCCCATTTTATCTCTTGAACAGTTTGTCATAGAGAAATGCTGTAAACGCCATTTTGTTTCTGCCAACTAGGAGACCCCAGTAAAACTATTTTCGTTTACGGAAGTGTCCCGGAGTCGACTCCGGAAGACGATTACATTTTTCCATATGTTTACACAGGAGCTTAGATTTTTCAAGGTGTAAAGTTTAGTTCTTTCATTCATTAAAATACGTAAATATAGACCGAATTTCTCCGTTATTGCTTTATTCGAAGGCTAACAGTACAAAATATCTTATTCTTGCGATTTTTTTATGTTACACGGAATAATTTCTCAGAAACATTTCTTTTCGAAATGTTATGGCTTTTTCGTACTCTTTCCGGGTAATTGCCAAGGCGACCCGCATTGTTGCCTCCGATTGAGTTAGCGTTTATTAAGCCTTCAAATAGACAAAATAATTGCTTTATGCGCTTCGCGTTGTTCATGAAGCATCGACATTATAGTTGTAGCCATGTCAAAGTTAATAGATTACAATTAAAGATTATTATTATTCAGTAAACTGCGTGTGGGTTGTGGGCATTTTTAACAATTGACCAATAGAAAAAAATCTTTTCTTTATTTCAATACTGCAATGTGACCTTTTTCGTATGAGAGAGACAATTAAAATTGCACATATAAATTATAAAAACAAACATGCCATTCAAAATATCAGTTGTCTAATTTTATAAGGAGAAAATGGCTATTATTACTTTTAAACATGCAGATTTCCGACTGACTTCGCAAAATGTTTTGCGGGTACCATTAGTGTTAATTAAAACGCGACCGTAGTATCAATGTTAATCAATAGTTCTTTAAAATCCAATAAATTATTTGTGTATGAATTTATATATTTTTATTATTAAAAAAATAGTATAGTGCACCCCCCAAATCAAACTTCTGGCTACGCCACTGCACCTATTGTATAAATATAATAAACTGATATAAGATATCAGCTGGAATAGAATATTGTTGAAATAAATCACTTCGCACAACAATATTGTCAATTTTCACATAGGTCAATTTTCTCAAAAAAAAAACAGTTGGATTTTTAAATTCGTCAATTTATACAACGTGCAGAACTTATTGCCATAAACAATACTACATTAGCCATATTTCTCAAAATAACCACATAACGTCAAGTAACATTACAATATATCGTTTTATGCCCAGCTGCTGCCAAAATGTCCATATAATACTTGGGAATGGATTGACTCGAATGATCAATTTCCGCGCGGCGATCCCGGGCGCAAATCCTGGCGGCGACTGGTTTTTCAACCCATACCTGCCCCGCGTCTTAACTGTGTATTGTGGCGAGGATATGCAAGTCACCATTCTGTCCTTATCGGTGGGATACCTTGGTGCTTCTGCAGCGGGTTCCCCTCCTCCCTTCTGCGTGCGTGTAATTATTGACCGTATCGACTGATAAGACAGTGGGCTGGGCAGTAGCAACTAACCGCCATACAATAATGTAACCAGTGACATTATTTCATGCGCAACAAGCGTACGGTTATGAGAAATTATTTTCAATGATGCGGCTACTTTTTATAATTGTAATCATGCCATGATCTTTGAACATTTCCATTATTCCAAGCATAAGGAGGGCACTGAGAATACGTTGAATCATATCACTCACCTAAAGAAAAACTGCGACTCGGCACGGATGATGCAAGGGTAACAGATAGGTGATATCTTATCCGCCGTAAGCCTGTAACAATCATTAAAATTTTCTGATATAATTCAAGGTTATATTGAGTGTTCTCAGTCCAGATACATTTACGACTAAATACTAGTGAGAAATATTGGAAACAGTCGGGGCGTTATATGGACTAAAATGCAAAAATAAATTATATCTCACCAAATACTGACGCCGGTATTATAGGTTGAGTTGGCGAGTTAATCGTATGGTGATCATGTTGCAATCGTCTTCTGAGAAGCGAATTAAACGAAGAAGTTTACCAGCTATTTGGGAAGAGGGAAGCGATAAAAGAGGAGGGATAAAAAGTCTATCCAAAAGGATAGCGGAAGAAGGGGTGGGAGTTATATGAGACAGGTTTGAGAGGATAAATGAGGTGACAGTGGAGATTGACGGAGGGAAGATGGGGAAGGGAGAGGATCACACACGAGAGAATTCGATAACAGTGGACAAAGAGTAAAAATAATGTGACGCTTCTCGTATATGTAACTGATTGATAAGAATTATTCTAGACCAGCGATCAGGGCCGTCGCGTGAGGTGAGAGTCGACCGCGTCATTCGGCACTGGCATTATAGCACCGTCGCCGCCGATCTGCACCGAGACGTCGTAAACTTGGGCGGCATTTTGTCCTTTTTGCCTCAGGGGATAGATTTCCACGCAACGTTCCTGCCAGCGATTCGAACCTTTGTTACGCGTGCCATAATTGGCAAGCGAGATGTTTTTGGTTGGCATTCCAGTGAGACAAAAAGTTACCAATGAGTTATCTCTTTCTAAATTAGTGTCGTTTATACAATAGCCTTACCAATTCGACACATTGTCCCGAATTATTTGCGGCGGGACGGCAAATATGTTTCTACCACGCTTAATCTTATAAACACCTCAGTTTTGCGCCGATATATTTCAAAGAACTTGGTTCTTGTTCGTGCCGTCTGTTTGAAGTGCGTGAACACGACAAATGTAGCATTGAAGTAGTCGTCCCCTCACAAATAATTCGATTAAATGGGCCGAGTTGTTAAGAAAGGATGTGTTCGGTTTTAAACAACGAGCAGAGTTTGAAAATATTTGTAGTTTTTGTTACAATAAGCTGCAGACATTATGTTTTTACTTTCGTATGTCCGAGGATAACTTGTAAGTTAAAACTGTCTCAGGGTGCAGCGGATCTGAGTCAAGAATTACACGTGGTTTTGTGTGTGAATTGAAGTGATTTTGGTTTGAGTGAATAATTTGTGATTATCCAGGATTTGTTTTTGTTTTTCTGATCTGGCAACTCGAGGCATATGTAGCCCGCACAATGATGTACAAATCCTCATGTAGTCCTTTCACTAAAAGATTTGGTGACCCATCCTAATGCTTCCTAATGTGCTTTACTCTTCCCACTATACTTACTTTATTTGTACCATTTTGTTATAACATGACTTTCTGACTACATTAATGAATGAATTTCTAGTTAATTTCTATTTCTGGTCAAATATCTTTTGATTATACCATCAATAGGGCTTCTCATTAATCAAGACATGCACAGAAATATATGCATGTCCCTCACTAATCATCGTTTATTGGTTTTTGAAAAATGTAACAATTAGTGAAACCCACTATACCATAGGTGCAATGCTATAAATAGAATTTGAATTCCTTTGGACCCAGACCACAACAAACATGTTAGAGCCTAACAAACCATTTACATATCAATAAAAATGTTCATTTTGAAGATCTGAATCAAATTTAAAACTGTACTTACCATCAGTCGAATGATGAGAAGATATGGAGTTGGAGGTTTGGGAGAAGGAAGGGGTGGAATTAATATGATGGAGGCCAGTATTTACCCCAATGGCCCTCTTCTGTGCTACTTAGAGAGGATTAACAGAGAAGTCAGAGGCTCCTTGCTGGGCTTCTTAGGGCTTGCCGAAGGGGTTTTCTGGGTCTGTGCCCTCTTTTTTGACCAAATATTTTTCAAGACATAGCTGCCCTCTTCTTCTGACTCAACATCTCCCTGTAGCATCTCATGCAATTCTCCAGATCTCTGTTGACCTTTGCCTACCTGCATATGAATCAGTGGCACACTCAGGAATTTACTCTGGGGTAGGAAATAATCAAAGGAGTTATTTTTGTATAAGGAAAATACCATTTTACTTTGGTTTAATAATCACTATAAGTTAATCACAAATATTGGTGCTATTAAGAAAATCATAGCATAGCATCTTCAAGTTAACATTTTAATTAAGGGGATAGCTTTCTGAAGTATTAGCAGATTATTTTTCATTGCCATTTAAAATACTCGATGCAGCTCATGTACAGCTAAGGCACTTTGAGTCACCTAATCTTTCTTATTAGACTGCCATTTAACTGGAACTGTACCCTTTGCAAACCTCTTCATAGATCTGGGATTAAGTCTTTAGCAGGCTTAAAACTTGGCATTGCATTCTCTTCCTGAAAAATGGGTTCTCTTGCAAATCTTTTTCCAAAACAAGCCTGTCTCATCTACATCCAAGACTTGTTTAGGACTAAAACCCTACTCTTCATTAAGCTATTTCATAACACTAAATTAATTAGTGAGCTTCAATTTCTGCATTTGCAGCCTTACTCTGTACCTTGATGTTGTGCAGCTAGACCTTATCACTAAAATCATCTCAAACATTGAACAATTTGAGCTCAGATGCTTCCTGGCTTGTCAGATCTTCCAAGAGACTCCTATCCTATTCTTGGATCTAGGCTGTGCTCAGTAGCATTTGCAGTTGAGTTTGATGCTCGACCCAAAAAATTAATAGTCTTTCTATTTTTGCCATGATGCTATCCCTAGCTCTAAACATTATATTATCCCAGAAACTGCCACCTTTGCCTATTCTTTATATTTATTATTGTCACTACAAATTATCCTTACTGTCATTAACGGCATCCTAAGCAATTGTGTCTAGTAATGAAAAGAAAAACCTTTGTCACTTCCACAGTTTATTGAACATGACCGGTTTCGCTACAATCATAGTAACATCAGGTAAAATAAATAAACTGTGTAAGTGTCAAAGTTTTTTCTTTTCATTTCAATGAGTAAATTCCACAAAGTAGAGCCTGACTTTATTAATTATTTTCTTGTCTCGTTCAAAATGCTTATTGACCCCAATTTTCCATCAAGACATCTCTCATCTTGGTCTCTTTGATGCATATAATACTCTGCCCCTGGCCCCTAACGGGGCCCAACCCCACCTAATGGCTTGCTTTGCATACCTATTATTTTAAAGCTAAACTGACATGGATTTAATAAAAATCTGAAATATAAATTAAATTTTCATTACATGACTATATCAGTAAACAAAAGGAGTAATCCTTTTAAAAAATATAAATAGAACATTTCTTATATTAGGATTATGACGTCATGTTTGGGTTGTTGGTTGTTAGTTCCCATTGAAAGCATTAAATCAATGCATTGTAATAGATATTACTAATTTCCATCTAAAAGCATTGGACTTATCGCCATGCAGTTAATATATTTCATTAATAAAAACGAAATTTTCACTTTTTTCTGGTAAAAAAGATTTTATGCTACTAGGGCACAGATTTGAATTTTGTCTTAATTTCACTCTTTCAGTAATAGATCTGTGCCTGTGCCAAGTTCGTATCTCAATTTTAACTAACTTAAACTGACATATAGGCATTTCTCACTCTGAAATTAGTCACCAATTGTGTGTGAGGGAGCCACTAACTGCAGAGAGAAGAAATATAAAGTACTAAAGGCAATTGGGTAAAACAATGATTAGTGCAGGCAACAATTAGTGAGGGATGCCTGCATATATATTTGGAGTTATAACAAAAAGATGAGATTTCCTTAGTAAATCAAAATTACTTTCATATTTTGCCAGATAAATAAATGAATATACACAATTATTTTTAACTGTTTATTTGTAACATTTTGCTGCGAATTATATAAATGTTGAAATACTGAAGACATTAACAATGTGCTTAATGGAAAATAAAAGTGAACTTCAGTACACTATACAAATGTGGATTCGAGAAATCGCAAATCATCCACTGTGCAACTTAAACTTTCTGCCAAATTAAGTTGTCCTCTAAAAGTAAATTTCTACGGTTGTGAGAGTGAACAAATTCTTATGTAACATATGCTATTTATAGTAATTCTTAAAAAATACACAAATATGTACACCTATATTTTGCTATAAATTAACATACAGGCAGTACTGGGCAATCTGATGTCTAATCTTGGACAAAAGTAGTAAAATGAAATGGAAGATAAATTGTCACAATGTGCATCCTTTGACTTCTTAATTGCTTTAACTCACTTAAGCTATTATTCTTTAGCAGCTAAAATAATCAGTCACTATCAGCATTTCCTAAGTATTAACGAAATATATAGCAAGGGTATATTCTTTGATGAAGCCTTCAAATTGTTTTCGTTTGTCTCAGCATGAAACAGTGGTCTGGGTGGCATATAAACATAAAAGTGCATTTACATCACCTTAAACCAGAGATTTTTATTTCAATACTTTATGTTTTATACTTAAACAAAAAAAAACTGTTTTCATCAAAGATTATCCCATGCTTATTTGGATTTAGTCACTCACTACAAAAGGTGCACATGGAAATCTATGACAATTCCTGTAGATTAAATATAAAAAGCAGCCAATAAAGAAACAGCAGCCAAAACTATAAAGATCTTCCAACAAAGCATCATAAATTTGCCCAGAAAAAATAAATAATCGAATTATAACAAAAATGGAAAAAAGTCATAGAAACACACGAATCATTTATCAAAGTAATTTTGATTTTAAATAACCCGCCTTACCATTCACAAGACTAGCAGCCTCTCCACTGAGATCAGAGCAGATCTTATCTTGATACGATAAAACTTTTTTGTTAACGATCAGATCATATTAAACTGTCAAATGTTGTGAGGACGCCACCTAAGGCCCTGACTAGAGTTTCCTCTACTTGGGACCGACTTGTAGCAGGAGGAGGGAGTGAGGGAGGTGGAGTATCTGACAGCAAGTCGGGTGGCTGTTTCTCAACATTATTTTCATCCTCTTTCTGCTGTCTTCCACTAAAATCGGTCCCAATATCTGGCCTGTGAGTTTCCATCAGTGGAAGGTCAGGAGGTCTGCTCCATCCTGATGATGAGCCAGATTGAAGGTTAGGATGGGAACCCACCACAGATGGCACATAAGTAGACCCAGCACTCATTCCAATGTTAATAGATCCCGGAAGAAGAGGCATCTGAGTCACATTAGCACTGCCAGCAGACCATGCCGATGCCACAGGCACCTTTATTGGCATTGACATACCAGCTTCACCTGTTTCGCATGGAATGCTCGGGATATTCCAACCGAGCGGAGTTATTCCACCAGTTGCAGCAAGAGAGACCGGGGCTGTTGGCTTCAAAGGAGATGGTAACAAATCTCCTGTGGTCGGCGATTCGCTCTCATCTAGAATGGAGCCTGTCATGTCACCCAACAACAAAGGATTATCATCATCATCAGCATTTAACTGAGATGAATCCTCTCCCTGGGAAAGAGGGCTGATGTCTCCAGGAAGCTCGATATCATAGTTTACTAACTTGAGGCTATCTTCTGAATCGGCAAAATCAAAGACACAGGAGGAGACATGGTTCCAAGGAGTTGGGTTTGATGCATCTGTTGCTGTTTGTGTCACCTCTTCCAGCACAACAGGGGGAGCAATGACCTGTTGAATAGTTGAAAATTGCGAATCTGATGGCAGAAAAAACTAAAGATTTTGATAGTCAGCATATTCAGAATATATGAAAGTTCCTTTAAAATTTTGAAATGAAACAAAAGTAGCTGAAAGGCCTCAGAAAGAACTTTCATCTCAAATACTATTGCTTTAATAATTTCATCAAAACAGCGATTCAAAAAATGAGTGGAAATGCCATGAATATCATGAAATACTGAATAATTTTGACCAAAACCAATGACATCAACATAGGTACTTGAAATGCACGTAAATTAAGGCATGTGATACCTAAAAATATTATAAAGTATAATGGTATAATTGCCTTCTTTATCTCTCATTAATTAAATAGAACCATAAATCAAGTATAAAGAAGCTAAGGTTATTTTGAGGGAAATGCACCGAGAAAATCACTAGGCCTAATAACTGATATTTATAAATGGTATTAAGTCAATTCAAAGTTCTCATCAGAAGTATACAATTTTAAATAGAAACAAAGAATGCCATTTTGCAATTCATGCAATTACAAATTATCTTATCAACACGGAAAGTTTTAAACTAAATCTACAATAGAAAGCTATGTTGATCTTCCTTAGAACACCTAATAATATTTTACTTTCTATCCCATCATGCAATAATAATTATTGGTGTATTATTAACACAATAAATAATTGTAACCATTACAAAAACAATATCAAGATATTTTTTCCAGTTTAAACAATCTCAAGGTGTAAAAAGACTAATAATAGTCTATTAAGTTATAATGAGCATTTTAGAACCCATATGGCAAATCATTAATAACTATCAGTCTTGTTGTAGTAATATAATACCACAGTTGATAATTTTGCAGTAATGTGACCTTAGAAAAGAAACATTACCTAGCATCATCATGTGATTAAGCAGAATTTTGTCAACATCTAGGATTAAAAGAGCAGTAACAATGCATAAAAGGAACTTTTTGTTAATGATTTTAATATAATCTCCCTCATATTTAACCTATTATGAGATGGATCATTGATTACTCTATAAATAATTATGGTTCACATTTATCCAACACTGAAAGTAGTACTAAAATATTTATGAAACTATGTTAAGATTAACAAGTTAGGAAAGTGCAGTGTATCACAAATAGGCAAGTTTTGTGAGATGGAATATTTGAAACTAAAGATTATACTTTGAACGAACACACACCACTACAAACATGTCTTTCCTCTCCTAACTTGGTGCTTTAATAAACATTTTAATGTAATTTTAGCAGATCTTGTTTATATGGGTTGCTGTGAAGATTATTTTCATGGACAACAATTAAGAAAAAATGGAAGAAATTTTTAGGTCAAAGTGAATTACAACATTCACGTTTGATTTTTTTAAAAATTGTTACTCCTTTGACATAACTGTACAAGGTAAAAACATGTTATATTTAACTAGTTCTACAAATTTCATTCAAAGATTTTTTTGGTATAAATGATATATGGCGGAAAGTTAATTTTTTCTTTCTAGTAAAATGGCATCCCTGATTGGGTTAGGTGAACCGTTTGTCATTTTCTTATTGCCTTTACACAAAAGTCTTTAATAGCTAATTTTATGAAAATCCATTTTGTAGAAGCCAAGATCAAACATGTATGGACAGATCGAAGCTCATACTGCAAAAGTAAAATGCACCTAAAAACTGAGCCAGAAATGGACGAAGAGAGCTTAAAGAAGGATTAGGTAACTTATATTGGCACTCGCACTGGAAGCAAAACTTGCCTAAAAATGCCCAAGTATGATGTAGAATATGAGGTGGAAGGAAAGGGAATGCATATTGAAAGAAGTTTTTACCACTCACTGTGCAAGGAAATAATGTTAACATACACTGGTTCATTAAGGATATTATTGTAGGTTAAATCAAGTTTTTATACAAGCATATATATATATATATATATATATATATATATATATATATATATATATATATATATATATATATATATCATTATATATCAACGACTCTTACAGAGGAGGATATAACATACGATATATAATGATATATAACAGGAGGATACTAATGTTTAGGCACTTCCAGATGTGCTGGAGATTCGAAATTTTTTTATTAGGTAGCATTTTGTGCAAAACCGACTAGAAAAAACGAAAATCTTGAAAAAGTGCAACAATGTGGCCGCTAAAAATTCGCAATTGTTTAAAAAAATTTTCATGGTTTATGTATTTCAGCATGTGCTACAGAGTTGAAATTTTTTTTATAAGTAGAATTCTTAAAAAAACGAAATAGGGATTATACAAATTTTGATATTTTAATTTGTTTGGCAGTTAAAAATTCTTAAAGTTTAAACAAATAGATAGCTGTTTAGGTACTATGGGATGAGCTAGGAAGCTAAAATTTTCAAATTATTTACAGAGTAGTGAATTTGTGCAAATAAACATTTCAATTTTACCATATCTGAGTTGCGGCGGCCGTTAAAAATTATTTAAATTTAAACAATTAGAAAAATATTATTTTATTTCTAGAAGTGCAACAACTTAAAAATTTGGAGATTGTTTTAAACTATTATTTTTACATGTGGGAAAAACGAAAATCGCTGCGAAGGTGAAATCTTTAGAATTAAAAGAATATTTGTAAAGATGAAATGTCTGTCTGAAAAATGAATGTTTTTTCAAGGTTAGATGAAATGCTTGCAGTATGCAAGCACCAACTACTAATGTATATATATATATATATATATATATATATATATATATATATATATAAAGCAGGGAGTTTATGGCAAGTGCAAACAGTGTAGAGGCACTTGACCATATGCAAATAGAGCGCCCCATATCATTTACTTTCCTTCTATTTTTATTAAATAATTTTTGTTAAAATAACGAAAATATGAAAATGATTTTATGGTATATCTATAAGTTTCTGCTTTTCTTTTCCAGACCATGTATCAAACCATTATTACAAGATTTATGTTAGAGAAAGACCACTGGATGCAATACCAGAGACCTCATAATAAGATAGTACATATCTGTATATCAACTGATACCTACAGATATTTAGTACAGTACCATATTCTGAAAACCCTAACACAATGTCATTATTTCTTCTGTTGTTATAAGCTGACTAAATTAGGGTTATACTAATCAAACATTCAGTACATTCTTCAGATTTAATCATCACTGTTCTATCATAATTTTCTCATTAGATGTCAAAAATAAATTTTACTATGATTGCTGAAATATCAGTTTTTCCATCAATAATTAATCTATAAACTTACTGCTTAAAAATAATCTTACACAGTGATTATTGCAATTTTTTATTTTAATTAGTGACAAAAAGTAAATGTTAGTATCAACACTGACAATATAAACATAAATCAGACTCCTGATGCAACCAAAACACAACATTTAAAAGTTTTCACATCATACATTTAAGACAACTACAGAAGTTGATTATGACCGTATATATTTGACCAAACCAAAAGAAAGCTTCCTTTTTCTCTCTCTCTCTTACAATTTTCATTTAAAAAACAATTTAATTCGACAACTGCCAAATAGTAGGTATATGGACTAAATTGAATGGTTTATAGATTTTTAATGACTTTTAATAAGTATAAAAGCTAAAGATACTCGGGATGAAAAAAGACTATTGCTTGATAGGTAGAAGAACAAAAGGCTATTCAAATGATCACAATAATTAAGGTAAATCTCTTATTCATTCAACAACTCATGTTAGTTTTATTCTTCATTATGTCAACGTTTGCTCGGTTTGATCGTTTACTTGTAACAATAAAAATAAAGTGAATTCATATAACTTCATAACCAACATAATAACTTGAAACTTCAATCAATTTCCAACTAAATTCAATCACAATTAGATAGGAAAGTTGGAAAATTGAGGGAGTTGTGTTATTGAATTGCATCAGATGTATTTATTTGTAAAATCCAAATAAAAAAGTTAAAATTCAAAGATATAACGAATGTATATATTTATGAGGTCAATGACAAAAATTATAACAATGCCTCAATATCCCTTTTACAACACAGAAAAACTAACAAAAAATAAAATTACAAAGCAAAATAAAGTCATGCTGTTACATTACAGGCTTAGAAAACATCAAAAATTAGTCAGCCATTAGTCATGTTATATATTATAAGAATAGGTTGTAACTTTTAAGATAAGTAACAATAGAAAATTATTAAAAACAAAAATAATTATACAAATAATTAGCCATCCAGAAAATGTTCAAGGTACCAATTGAATTATTTAAATACAACAATGTTTGAATAAAAACAAAAAATAAATACACGTTAGAAACAATGTCATGTGCCATCAATATTTATGCAATTATTAACATCCTACTACAGAATTTATGTCCTCAAAGCCTGCAAAATGTGAAACCAGACCATAAGTATTACTGATGTAATTATCAAACCTTATTGTTATATAAAAAATATTCGATTGTGTCACAGGCTAAACATTTTAGCTCTATTTTTTATACAAACCTGAGGTGTTATAGGTGATGGCAACTGATCCACTGGAGGGTCTTCAGAATCTAGCTGGGTAGGTGCACGAGATGGCTTAATAGTAAGTGGAGTACGAGCAATTATAGCCGAGACTTCTTCGGCAATTTCTTCCCCAAACCTAAGAATTTCATCCTTCAGCTGAGCAGTAGTCTTGTCTAATTTTTCACGGCGAGCACTCAAATCTTCCAGGGCTGCAAGATGCTCATTAAGTAAATGAACAGCCTATTGATAAATAAGAGCAACATACATTTCTATTAAACTTGACAAAACTAATGATGTTCCTTCCGCCATGTACAAATAGAAAAGAAGCAAACTATGTTAAATGTCTTCAAAGTCAATAATGGTACTGATATGCATCATCTATTGACAATTTCTGAAACTGTTATCATTCGTCAAAAAACTAAAAAGTGTAAAAGACGAGAAACTCTAAAATTAAATGATTAGAGATTAAAAACAAGCTGAATGTAAAAATCTAACACAACAACATAAAATAAAATATGTAAAGTCTAAAGACATTTTTGTATGATAATAACTAGTAATTAATCTATTCATGCCAAAATTACTTTTTGTTTTGCCATTAATAATTTGCCATATTTAGCTTTCAAGATATCATAAGGATTAAGTTCCATATTTGCCAACCTATAAAATGCATTAAACTTGCTGAACAAAACATTAGGAAAAATGTTTCTTCACATTTATTTACACACATTATTTAACACGTTGAGTGCTGGTGGCCGCTCGACCGGCCTGTTTGATCCCGATACAATACCTAAGGACCGCTCGAGCGGTCAAGCGCTCCCCTCTGCTTCCTTGTTGTGGTAGGGACCATAGGCATGGGTTTTAACCTGCCCAAGTGTCACTAGGCATCAGTTGGACTCCGACCTTCACAGCTGAGCTGTGTGCTTAGGTTTCAATTCGGGCTATTATCGTGCTTTAGTTTAGTTTTTCAAATATTTGTATGCATCTTCTTTGAACATGGTAAAATTGAATGCACTTACGTTCACTTTATATTGTATATATTTTAACTATATTCTTGATAAAGAATTACATTTTTAAAAAAATTATATTAGAATGAGCGGGCATTTGAAACAAAATCTGAAATGTTGAAGTAAATATTCTTTTGAAAATACATTGTTTTTTTAATTTTATGGGGATATATTTCAAAATTGATAACTTTTTTGTAAATATATGTGTGAAACCATTAAGTCTACAAAAAATAGGTAAAAATCTTCGCATTTAAGTAATATGTAATGCAGACTGGACACTAACCAATACCTGAGAGACACTCGAGCAGTCCTCAATAAAAGTTCATATTAGGGATGGGACAATCGGTTCTTCGATTCCTCAGTTCTGCCAGTTCTCTCAAGAACCGAAATAATCTGAACTGACTGTTTAGAATTAGGTTCTTTGGTTCCGATCATCATTTTAATAAAAAAAAATTATTGCAACTCGGAAGTAGATGCTAACCAGAGAGCAACTGCCTCATACCGCCATATTTTTCCGCGATGGTATTCAATTTTCAATACATATATCGATGATGGAAGTTGTGCATTTATTACGACGTGAAATGTATTTTTATGCTGTATGTGTTATCAGTTTCATACAGGATAAGCAAGTCTGAATTTCCATTAGTTCATGAGGTAAAAGAGCTTTGTAGCGCGTACAAAAATCAGGATGACGAATCAGTTCAACGAACAATAGTTCTGCAAAATATATATCAAAACAATTGAATGATGGGTTCCAAACTTCCAGCATTGAATATTTGGTCCGTGACTGCATGGTTTTATAATGTAAAAATTCAAGCAATACCTTGAGTCAAATCCATCAGTTTGAAGTGCTACTATAACTTACTAACAGAAATAAGTTTTATTTAGTTGTGTAGTAATTTTGAATAGATACCCCGCGGATAATTTTAAAATTTAATTGATTTATTGTGAACCCTAACAATAAAGCCATGTTGGACGCTTGGAAAAACTTCAGAAATGACAGTACAAATGAAAAATACGCTATATCTAATTATTGTAAAGCTAGAATTTCCCATGGTATACCAAAAAGCACTTCTAAAACAAGTTAGGAAAGTGTACAGTGTATCACAAATAGGCGGGTTTCGTGGGATAGAGTATTTGAAGCTATACGATATAATTTGACCAAACACACACCATAAAACAGCAAAACACCAAAACCTGATTATATGTGTGTTTATTAAAAATTTCTTCTCCCCCCTTGGTGCATCAATAAACATATTAGGTAATTTTAATGACTAAATACTGCAAAATGATATCAAAAATGGCAGGAAAATATTCTATTTTTATTTACCGATTTATTTTCTAATGTTTTAATCAACCAAACAATCGAAAATTATTTAAAACATACCTCACTTGAGTTCAGTAGTTGTAATATTTACATTTACGTTATTTTTTGCTGTAGATTTCCTTCCATTTACAAAATCTGTCATGCACATGTAAGGAATTAAATGTATTTTGTAATTATAGCAGATCTTATTTGCGTCAGTAACCAATAAGACTGTTTACGTTAACAGGAATTAAGTTAATTAATTAAGCTACTCCTACGATAATAACATAATAATAGGAAAGGAAATAATCTACGTTACTAGTTTTACAAGTTTATTTGAAAACTATTTTGATATGACCAAAGATTTACGAGATATAATGGCAAGTTCATTTTTTGTCACCAGTAAAGTGGTACCCCTGATTGGCTCACATGATTTATTTTTTTATATTCTTATTGTCTAGGACTGTAACTCCTTAATATCAAATTTCATAAATATCCATTTGGTAGAAGCCGAGAACAAACATGCAGACTGACAGACAAACTGAAGGTGCTTATGCTGGAAGCAGAATGTGCCTAAAGACTGAGGTCAGATTAATACAAGTATGGAAAGGTGTACTCCATGTCGGAGTGCACAGAGTTTCCAATTGTATTCTTTGAGATCGACAAATTTTAGAAAAATTCTCCAATACCAAATTTTATCAAATACGTCCTGAGCTGAAACAGGTACATCAAAAACTACATGTAGTTCCTTATGTAAAGTGGTAGTAATTATCATCCAATTTCAACCAAAATTGGAATTGGTTGATAAATTTTAGTAAAACTTCCCAATATCAAATTTTATCAAAATACGTCTAGCGGCTCCCGATTTGAAAAACAGGCACATTGTAAAATACAGATAGGTCTTCATGTAAAGTGGTCGTTATTGTGGTATGATTTTAACCAAAATTGGAATAGGACGAAAAATTTTAGTAAAACTCCCCAATACCAAATTTCATTAAAATATGTCCAGCGGTTCCCAAGTTGTAAAATTTTTAATTATTATTTTTGGAATGAACAAAAGAACATCGAAAATCGTATAATTACGTAAATACGTTAATTTCTTTTTCTTTAAATTTATCATAAACCTTACGTTTTATGGGAAAAATTATTACAAAAAATGCGTATTTAATTATGTTATTTAACTTTTGTTCTCAATATTTTTCTCTCAGATGAGTATTTAACGAGACTTGGGAACTACATTGTAAAATACATGTAGATCTTTATGTAAAGTGGTCTTAATTATTGTCCGATTTTAACCAAAATTGGAATTGGTAGACAAATTTTAGTAAAACTCCTAAATTTCAAATTTCATCGAAGTAAGTCTAGCGGTTCAGGAGATACACGTTCACTTTGCGCAAAGAATGCATAATAACAAGAACTGAGAACTAGAACCGGGATCAGATTAATAAAACCGGAACCGGGAAAAAAGTGGAACAGTCCCATAAACATTTAAGAAAGACAACAATAAAAATGAATTCATACATAATACTTTTGGGCAGTTTCCTTCCGAGATAAGGATAAAAAGTTCAGGTATTGGCAAAAGTTGAAAAAGTATCTTCAGCACTTAATGTGTTAAAGGGAAAAAAACCAATGCACAGCAAAAAAACTGCCAAATAAAATTAAGTTAATGCATCACAGAACTTCAAAACCCACATTAAATATCCAATTGCTGCATTGACTTTGATAAGTTAGGACCATCCTCAAATGAACTACTCACATTATAAAACACTGATGCAAAACAGTAGTGCAGAAGCAGTTGTCCTCAAATGAGAATGCTGAGTTCCAACTGGTTCACACAACCGACCCTTTCAATGACTATTAAATTGCTTCAATTTTTTCATATCCTTCAAAATCTAAAATTAAAACTAATTATTTGCTAACCAATCAATAGATAAATTTTTCCCGAAAGTCACTGTAAATTACTGTATTGTCCTGAATATAACGCAACCCTAAGATTTTTGTGAAGTTTTTCAAGAAAAACTAAACCTCGAATATAACGCAACCCCAAACAACCTTCAGCCAATCTAACACAAGTTCCTTGTTTATCCATCCCTTCTCCTGAGCGCGAAAGATTACACCTAAAGGTAACTTTTACTTTGGCATCCTTTTACGATTTAAACTTACGTAGTAAGTCAGTTTCCGCCCATCGGCCATGACTGCACGCATAACAGTTATGCTTGATTTCTAATTTCTGGTGGATTTTAACAACACAGATTTAGCACCTTTTTCATTGATGGTGATGTTTGACTGCATATCAAAACAATTGAGTTTGATCTGCATTCCCCATCCAGTCTAGCAGATATTTATGTTTTTCCATAAGCTTATGACATACCTCTGATAAGTGATCAACTTCTCACTGTAATCACTAGGCAGACATTGAGCTAGAGAAGTGCGGCGTCGTAGAGCCTTTTATATGCATCATCCATCTACACCAGTCGATACTTGCTTTGAAATCAGTGTAGAATTTTGCATTCCCTCACACCTTCCAATGCCTTCATCCTTATCAATTCTCAAGTGATGGAAAAACCTTCAATTGGCTTTTCTAAAACGAAGTCGAAAATACGATTCTTGAGGTCTTCAAATCTCCCAGTTGAAGGTCCCCTAAACGCCTTCCTGGTTGAAATTGCACATTAAAATTTTTCTAATTGCTTCCACCATGGGCGTATACATATTTACTTCAGGAACATCATACTTTTTCGAAGCTTGAATATTGTTTTTTTCCACCTATCATAGCAGATCAATTTTCTCATTTCTTAGCGTGGATGTTTTCTTGGTTGGGACGGAACTAGCCAAGCTAGTATCAAACTACCCCAATGGATGTCCTCGAAGAGATACACTGAAGAAAACTCCTCCCTCTCAAATAGTGAGATTGCCAAGCAAGAAATTGATGGAATAAAGTGATCTAAAGATCCTATGCAGACAGGCATAAGCTGTAATGTTGGGAATAATTTTGAAACTAGAAAAAAAACATCCGCATTAAGAAGCAAGAAAATTAATCTGCTACGATAGTTCATTGGTTGAATATCCGCCCGGCAAGTGGAAGACCCGGGTTCGATTCCTGGTCATAGCAGACTTTTTTCTTGTTTCAAAATTATTCCCAACATTACAGCTTATGCCTGTCTGCATAGGATCTTTAGATCGCTTTATTCCATCAATTTCTTGCTTGGCAATCTCACTATTTGAGAGGGAGGAGTTTTCTTCAGTGTATCTCTTCGAGGACATCCGTTGGAGCAGTTTGATACTAGCTTGGCTAGTTCCGTCCCAACCAAGAAAACATCCGCGTTAAGAAACAAGAAAATTGATCTGCTACGATAGTTCAGTGGTAGAATATCCGCCCGGCAAGTGGAAGACCCGGGTTCTATTCCCAGTCAAAGCAGACTTTTTTCTCGTTTCAAAATTATTCCCCACCTATTGTTAAAATAACAGATGGGTAAAAACTAGCTAAGGTAGGTACAAATAATATGCCGACACACTGATAGCTTCAATGCAATGACTATCGAGGGGTTAAGCCACCGAGTGAACTCAATCTATTCTCACCTCAGATGCTTTTCAAGTACAATGTAACATGCATGTCTAATGTGTTTACAATGTAATAAGTATCTTGTATCTCTTATACAGATGTGTGGAATGTAAGGTGATTTTTCGAAATGCAATTTTATGATCTTTTAAAATCACAAGTACTCGAATATAACAAGGGGTCTACTTTTAAAATTTCATTTTTTGGAAAAACATTGTTATATTCAGGACAATATGGTAATTAGTTTACAAAATATGAAAAATTTTCAACAAGATCTCTAATTTAATTATATCTTCCGATAATCCTCATACCAAGACAACATCTGAAAAATAATACTCGCACAGGGATGATATAATTTCAAACTCAAAAGACACCAACCTCGCACATCATCAAAGTTGACTCCCAAGTGCTTGGAGGTACCACTTCACCAGAAGTATACTGATCGAATTCATCTTGCGACATGCTGAGCGACTCGGCAGTCAGGTTTTCAATAAAAGAGACAGCACAGCACTGTAACAAGATAAAAATCAGAAAATTAATACAAGAAACATTGAAGGAAAATGTATGTAACTTGAACTAAATATGAAACAAATTGCACACTCCATCATAAACTTTGTACAATTTCCTCCAAGTATATACAATACACGATTGATTTCAACAAATGATTGTTATCATCAGATGTCAAATTCTCTGACCACAAGGGCTAAAAGCAAGTACTCAAGGGAGGATTGGTCAATACCTTTCATTGGAATAATATGGACTGTACAAAAGACACATCTGTGTATGATGAATATGAAAGTAAGGATGTTTCAAGTGATAATCTACTCGAGTATTTTGATGTTTTGGTGACAATTTTGACACAACGATTTAGATGCTTCTAAGCCATTTCCTGAAATAAAATTCCATTTAACAACAAGACAAGTGGGATGATGTTTACTCTTCAAAGGAAATGGAGAGGAGATACCTCTATAAAATTTACCTCAGTAATCATGCGTTCTGTGTCCTGCCACATGTAACAAGCAAGATACCCTTGCTAATGCAAGAGGTAAAATCACATTTTCTTAAGATTTTTCAGGGTCCTGCTTTGACTCCCCCTTTGGGGAGAGGACAACGTACAACGTTGACATTTAGATCCTCATTATACTTTCCCGTTCGTGAAAACTTCACTCCTCTAACTTCAGTAGTTTGGCTACAATACCATTTCAAAGTTTTGAATTTTCCGACTATGAACCCAACTAGCAGAAAATTATGAACTACCAAGAAAATCCAACTGATGGAAAATTCATAGATTGATAAGAGCTATCTAATTTTAAAAGAATTTTCTAAAAACTGTATATACTCGTGTATAATTAGCAGTTAGAAGACCAAATGTTTAGGTCATAAAGTAGGGGTGTGCGCTAAACTCGGGTGACACTTCTGTGCAGTTAAAATAAAAAATTGAAGCATACCTACCTCACACCAAATTCTCACTTTTTGGGTAAATTGAGGGGAAAACCATGCTAATTATCGATAATCCAGCTTATAGATATATTAATTAAATGTATCAAGCACCTATTTACTTCCCTACAATTGTATTTCCATCCTCTCCAAATATTCCACATTTCACTAGCTAATCAGCTGATTGCTGTAGTCTCCTACAAAATCGCAGTTTACCGACTTTTCATCACAGAAACTTCATACCTGCGACTTTTCATCATGAAAACTAATTCGTACCTGCAAATTTTCATCCTGGAAAATATTAAGTACTATGACTTTTCGTCACACAATAAATATTTCTACTTGGTTACATTTGTCACGAAAAATAACTATTATTAGCTATTATTTTATTCTTTATGCTCATAAGAAAAGCAAGGAAATCACCATAGGTTTTATAAAATTGCATTATTAAATTAGTTAACCTTGAACGAACGAACTTGAGACAGTTTTGTAGCTAAAAGAATTAAATTTATTTTGTCGAAGACAAATTTCAAATTTGCATAAATATTTGTTTTTAATCAGAAAAGTTTAAATTTTCAGGATATTAACACTAAAAAAGGATTTAATCAAATCTCTATTCTAGCTGTAGTCGGTCACCTCATCATGTGGTAAGAGCGCAGCATTTATGATTTGCATTTTATAATAAGTTTTTTTGACAAAAAGTCCAGGTACCAATTTTATGGTGATGAAAAGTCGCAGGTACCACTTGTTTTGTGTGACCACATGTCAGTGACGAAAAGTTGGGACACCCAAAATCGCCAGGTAGACTTCCCGCAAAAACAAAAAACATAGTATATATGCAAATTGAAATAATTATTTTAGTTAATGAGTATATTACATATAATTAACGATGTAAGTAATTTAAATTCAATAGAATTCATCTTCCTCATCATCTTCAGCACCAAATAACTATGTGAAGAAGGCTATCGCAATACACAGCAAAATTTAAGATTTCGTTTTAAATATTATAATTAAATATCTCGAGCCATTCAATATTCTGTAAACAAGTGTTTTTGATAAATTTAAAATAAATTGACGTGTTTAAACTTCATTCAACAATTGACCTTTAAGCCTGAAGCATTTTACCTTGTAAGCAAATTTCCGCAACTTGGAATTTTGGATTTAAAAAATTAATTATCTGAGGTTTTTACGTAAAGTCAGATTTGCATAAGTCGAGTCTTGCATTACCCGGGACGGGTCTATATTTATTTATGGTACTCTAGTTTAGCAGTTCTTAACCGGGGGTACAAACTTTCTTCCAGGGTGTACAGAGTGACAAGGGTGCTGACAGCACCAACAATGCATGGATGCAGACCCGAGGAAATTTTTGGGAGAGAAGGGGAGAGAGAAAAATTAGCTTAAAATGGATGTCGAGTGGGTGAGTATCTGTATACAGAACGTTCTTAGTATACAAAGTTTTAACATTCTAGGCAAGGGGTGTGGCAGTGAGTATGAGGAAAGGGAGAGACATAAATCACTGATTTAATTGCCCTTCGACCTGACGGGTGGAATTCAATTAAATATCTTGAGGGGTTAACCAATGCTGAGACAGAATTCTGAGCTTTGACAGTAATAAAGACGTGGAACCGCAATTGTCCAACCTCCAAACACAATCTCATCCTTTCAGTGACAAGGCATTTGCTCTTAGCACAGCTACTGAAGCATCATCACATTCCCAAGATGAACTGCATAATAGTGGCTTCCAGTGTGCCTCAGATCGATCTTGTAAACCTGGGCCTTCTGGTACACATAATCCTAGTTTAATTAATAAAACAAGGGTCTATCTAGTGATAGTGATGAAGAAGTCAAGGGTATTTGAAATGATGAATCTAATGAGGAACAGTCTCCTGTTTCTGTAAATTCATTTGCTGAGATAGTTATTTACCTTTCTATAACCAATTTTGCAATTTTGGGTAATGAGATATCTGATGACCATATTACCTGTACGGTGAAGGCAATATGGCCAAATAGTAAATTCCTTTCAGAAAATAATTTTATTTTGCATTCATGATAGAAGCTAAGAGCCATAGTAATTTTTTCATGTACTTGACAATATGCATGCATCGATTTTAATTTATAACATTGATAACAGGGTGAAAAGTATTTTAAAATGTTAGCAGTTACTTCACTTACCTTAGTATTAGCAAGGCAATAGATGGCAGTGAATATGGCTCGCTATTTGAAGATTGTGAAAGTTACATCATAAAACAAGTGCTTAGTAAAGAACACCAAAACCCTGCTAAATATACCCCATCAAACTAAAACATTTCATGACCAGCCTCGGTGCAATTTACATTATCTTCAGATGTATGGCTTGACTTCGACAAAATTTATTTAGTGTTACTTCTTCAACATTGTGATTCTTCAAAGTGACCTCAACTGTAAATTGCATACATACAGATTTCCCTCTATGCGGGTTCGCTTTACACAAATTCACTATTATGCGACAAACTTATTACTACCGGAATTTCTTTTTGTGTCTTTGATTTGCTCTTATGTGATTACACAGCCAATGCAATACTAATGAAAGGAAGTTCTCCGCTACACCGCAAGGCGACCATTCAGTCTCTCATTGTCACTTATGGTGTGTATGTATTACAGTAAAAGAGATGAGAGTGGAAAGAATATTGTAGAGTGGAGATTTCTTGCGATACTCTTTGAGCACACTTGAGAAGTTTTGTCTCCTTGCCCGCAGAGCTTGGGCTGAGCCAATACAACCCTCCAGCACTTTAAACCTCCACTATTATGTCACTCACAACAGCCACCACTTGTGCTCATCTGCTTCTTTTTATTGGCGAGTATAATTTAGTGTTAATTTCTTTAATTTTGTATTTAGCGCATAAGAAGTCATTATGGAGTTAAAGAAGAGCATTTGGAAGGGGTTTAGGATTGCTTGTGGAATGTATCCCAATCTTTTACATGTAAATATGGGTTCTGTTTATGCGAATTCGCTTTATGTGTCATTTTCTTGGAACGCAACTCCCGCATAAAGAGAGGGAAACTTGTATTATTGAGTGTGACAGCAGTAATGGGATTTTTGGATTTTTTTATGAGTAAGAACACTTGAAATTTTGTGCTGCATTGCTGTTCTGTAGTTCTTCATTTTTGCTTTTATATATAAGTTAACGTAAAAACAATTAAATTGTTTCCTAAATTTTTAAATTCATAACCTTGGTGCCTCTTATAGTCCGAAGTGTCTTATAGTCAGATAGATATGGTAAATAAATTAATAAATTGTCTTTATAAATTACAAGAGTGATTTTTGAAAAGGTGGGTAAAATATAATATTTTATTAAATGTCATAATAGTTATTTTGTTATAAAATAAAACCTTAGTCATAAAATGCAAGTAGGGTGGGGGGTACACGACAATGCTAAAAATTAACAAGGGGTACATTACCGAAAAAGGTTGAGAACCACTGCTCTAGTTAATACCTGGGGGTTTTGTTTGTTTGTTTGTATGGAATTTCTGGCTAATCAACCTCTTGGATTATTATAGCCGTAACTCCTTCTACACCAAATATACACACAAGGGAGGAGGGAAACCTGGTGCCAGTATTAGCCTACACTTAATGAAGAGCACCAAGGGGACCAACTGCTTAATGTCCCTTCTGAAGGACGAAGCGCTGACTTGCGCGGCCTCCTCAAATCACACAAGTAGGAAACGGGACGATCCCAGGTTGAACAATCCAATCTCTGCTGGGTTCAAACCAGGGGCCGCTGCATGGAAGGCCAATGCTCTAACCACTCTGCTACTACCATCCCCTTAATACCTGGGGATGTTGGTGGTGTAGTGGTAAGGGAATTGCCCAGATATGCTAAGTGACACCGGGCACAAATCCTGTGCAAGTGGGATTTTTTCCGAGGTCGCCCATCCTACTACTTGTGTGGTTTGAGGAGACGGAAGTGACATTAAACAGTTGACCCCCTTGGTGCTCTTCACAAAGAGTAGGTAAATGCAGGCACCAGGTTTCCCTCCTCCCTTCTGTGTGTGTGTCTGGGTTCTACGTCAATTCGTCATGGGCAATTAGTCGCAAGCAATTCGTCATGTGACAAATTCGTCACAATACAATTTCGCTGCATGACAATTTCGTCACAAGGCAAATTCGTCGCATGGCAAATTTGTCGCAAGACAAATTCGTTGTATGGCAAATTCGTCGCAAATTCAGGAACCATTGAGTAAATAGGAAATATTTTGTTATTTTCAATGTCACCATTTGCATAGTGAAATCTCAAGTCACGCATTGGCAGTGAAATGTCCCACCATCCAAGATGCAGATAAATTTTCATCCGACTTTGTTTTCATATGCTATAAAAATATCTGGCAATACTTTATTGGCAAATACTCTTCTCACTCAAACATACGTAACTTTTCCATTTTCATTCTTTCCCTTATAACATAGCATTCTATGACTACTCTTCCAGTATTGCAGCAGGGATAAACACGTATAAACACGAAATGAAATACAAATGAAAATGTTGCGCGGGACCCTCTGTCAATCCGGAATCCATGTATCAATGAATCGAGGAAAAGAAAAAGGATCTCGTAACTCTAACTCTCCGTCGGCCATTTAGGATTAAACAAAATAAGTTATCATATATTAATAACATATTTTGGAAAAAATTGAAATCTTACACCAAAACCAAAATCAACTTTCTTTTAGTTAACGAACACCTGTTCCCTTCCCATTTCCCTATATTCATATCCATTCTCCCCATCTCTCCAATGCGTCATCGCAACCAACGTGTTTAATGTCTCAGGCAAGGCCTCTGATTGGGTAGCGTCAGTTCTCAATGTCCACAACGCATGCATGGAAACGCATTTTAACACTTTTCCACATTTTACTTAGAATTCACTTTCCATCATGTCACTTTTCCTTTACCTTATCTTCCCCTGGGTTTTCCCTTTCCCTTCCAACTTCACTCCTCCCGCTAATCACCTAGGACTCCCAGTGTTATCCACTCTCTCTCCCACTCCCTCCCCAACCAACCTTAACCCCACCTCCCATTTTCCCTCACTTCCTCCACTCTCTCCTTTTTACACCTTTTTGTTTCCTTCCCAACCTCCTTTTGTTTCTGGCCATATATTTTTTGATTCTTGTTGCCTAATTTATTCAGAAATTATGAGGCATCGTTAACCCTTTCCATACACCAAATATGGTGTATCGCAGGATTAATGAAGAAAAGGGTCTTCTATTTCCTCAACGATTCCTGAATTTGTGACGAATTTGCCATGCGACAAGTTTGCCAAGGGACGAATCGTAAAATAAAGTACAAAATTTACTGCAAAATCAACCACCAATTTTTCTGATATTATAAATTTTATTCAGATATTTCAAATACTTTCTGAGAAATTAATAAAGAGCGTTAAGTAGCCCGTCTCTCTTCTTGAGATGGTAATTTCATTAGAAATGATAGTTTCTACAACCAAAAATACCATCAGAAGAGAAAACAACAATTTTAAAAATGTTTACGGCAAGAAATGAACATGGAATTATTTGAAATATAAACTTACTCAATAGGAAGGAACAAAATGTAAAAAATTGATACCCACAAGATTAGTGAAATAATATCCTCCTTCGCCAGACAGGAGACGTGCAGAGTTGCAAAATCTAGTGACATAGTGAATGTTGCTCTTCAGTCGAGGAGGGTTTGCTTTCAGCACAACAAATATAAGAGCTGGGAGGAAGTCATCTGCTGAGGCAGGACCCCCTTGGGAACGAGCAAGCAACTCGAGAATGGTCCGACAACAACCCACAACACATGCCAGTTTATCTTGAGGAGCTTTTGCTGAATCCATTCCAAGGATGTCTAGAATTCCATTTATTGAAAGACAAAAACAACAGCAAAACAACTTGTAAAATTTCATTGCAAAGCAGAGAATGCCAAAATAATTTAATATTGCAACCACAATAATAGCGAAGCATTTAACAATTTAAATTTACATGTGGTAAGTTCAAAATCTCTAATGATATTTTAAAACAATTTATTTTGGCATTCAAGTTGTAATGAATTACTAATATCAGTTTGTGGTAAAACTCTTCGAATTTTATTAAATGAAAGAAATGTTGTCAGGCATCAATTTAATCTAGTCAAATAGTGTTGATCAGGTATCAATACAAAAAGATAAATACCTGTAATAGCTGTATAAAGATCACATATTTCCGACTGAGTTTCATTAATTCTGCAGTCCAAATGTTTGGCAGTGACCCAATTGAGTTTACGAATTCTGAAAAAGAATTGCAAATTGCAATAAAATAAGATGATTTTACAAAATGCATCAACATTCAAGAACATAATTTTACACACCTATTTTGTAAACCTAAATCCTTTTCCTCATCCGCAGTTGATGGAGGACAAAATAGTATTCGGTATAAACATGTCATCACATACTTCTCTGCATAGTCCAATAACACCTCTTTTTCTTCCTGAGACACCTCTATAAAGACAAAAATAATATTACCCTCTTATACAATGTAAAGTTTGACTACAGACAATTTTTTTTTGACAAAAAAGAAAATCAACTAATACAATTCAAATCTCAGCAAAAACAATAATTTGTAGCCACAGAATACAAATTAAAATGGATAACTGGTATGATATTCAGTAGAAGTTTATGAACAAATAACAATAATACTTTTGATTTTGGCCACTAATACAGATTAAAAACAACTTCTAGCAGTTTCAAGAGCAGAATTTTTGCATAAGTGGGGGTAAAGGGACCAATCAAGTCTTAAATCTTTGGATATACCACTGAAACCAATGCATGGGTTTTTTTCTTTCATAAATGCTGTTTAATGAATGGAATGTCCTAGTTATATTAAATCAAAATGTTTCTTCATTTTCCTAATTAGATTTTGGCTATCTTTATCTTGAACTTGTCCCTTAGAGACGGGGAAGTTAAATGCCCAAAGCTTCAAAAATGCATCAGTGATACAATAGGACCGAAAAACAATTTGAGCGCAAATTATACCAAAAAAGAATAAATAATAATAGCTATATGAATTTTCTAAATTGAGACATCTTTTTATTAAACAATCACTATAACTACAAAATAGCCCATAGGCCAAATTATAAATTTAACTAGAACAAACTAAAGATAACTATCATACCAGAATAAAGCGATAAAGCATCCATTCTCTTCATTTCTTCCACATAATAATTTTGTGCCTCTTCTGCCACTTCCTCAATTGGACGTCCTTCGCCATCAGCCAGTTGAGCTGCCCTAGCCACAAAACGAGCTGCATATCGGTGGATTTCATGTTCTACACTTGGTCCTACACTATCCAATAGTTTAGATGATTCATCTCTTTGCCTCTCCAACTCAGGTTTAACTCCACGAATAAGCTCTTCTACTCTTGACCTAGATCGACCAGAGTCTACAAGGAAAAACGTTGAGCAACAAAATTTAGGATTTTTCTCACTGCTAAGATATTAAACAATGACATTTCATTCACTGTTCAATTGATATAAACGGTTACACAATAATGAGATCATATGGTCTTTGCAAATCGAATTGTAGTAAAAAAAAGTCAACTAAGATGAAACAAAAATCCAAAATATATGTCAGTTGTAGTAAGTAACATAAATTAAATAATTAATATTCAGAAAATAATGGTCATTCATGATAAAACAGATACAAGGGATAAACTCGTACCGCCTTTATCTATAATGCTATTACCACAATATAATAGAATTTATGTTTGTTATTGTAAGGTAATCTTACCCTTCGCACTCGGAGACTTCATGAAAGAGAGACTTTTAAAAATTTTAGTCGTTTTTTCTGACTGGGATCGTTTCTTCTCCTCGAACCTGGAAAATCCCGATAATGCCTGCACCTGCTTCTTCTCTATTCCTTGGGGGCTTTAACGAAATAATTGGCACATTATAAATAATAATTAATTTAATAAAAAGTTAACTACTAATTCATTCTCTACTTCGGTACATTAACATACCGGCGCCCTGCGTGCCCACCTTTCCCCGATCTTTCTCTCTGTTGTTTTTCACGGTAACATTTCGAACAGTAACCAGCCCACTCAGGATTACCAAAAAAACCACATCCACTTTTACATTTTAGATCGGACTGATCTATGCGAGGTTTAGGAAATTTGGAAGAGTACATGGTTCTTCTACTTAGCTATGACAAAGACTAATAAAATTTGTTAAAGACGAAGGTTCAATAAGAAAAGACAATATAACGTTAAATAATACGACCACTGCGATGTTATCTCAATCGGATGTTTGCGGTAAATATGACGTCAAGACATACATTGATGAATCATAATATGCTCTACGATAACATCAACCAAACTCATAATACTTGGTACTTACAACGAGGACAAACAAAATCTACAGTGTCACTTATTTTATGACGTATTCACGAAATAACTTGAGTGATCCATTACAGACACGACCCAAAATTTGTCATACAATGGCGAACTAAAATACAACAAAAGATAATCGTAATTCATAAATGGCTCTATTGGCCGACGCATGAGCTCTGGATTTTTCATCCAATGAATAAAACGAGGAAAATTGAATTTGTATATAAGAATTAAACAATCGCTAACTATGAATATCAAATTTTGAATGCGTTTTTCAGTAATTATTATCAACAAAAAATAAAGATTATCTTTTGCAAAATTATTTGGTAGTTTATTTAGTCCATACTCAGCTTAAACAATTATTGCAGTGAAATTATACAAAATATTTAAAAAGTACTTAAGATGTTTCAGCTCTCTCTCTCTCTGCTTATTTTCAAATTGAAACGGTAAGTCATTTCTTTTAAGATAAATTATTTTTTAATTTTACTTGTAATAAATTTCATTTTCAGAGCAAGCAATGGGTGGTTAGAACGTTTCACAGCTAGGACTGGTTTGCATAGCATCAAGATCCAAGATGACACAGCAAGTGCTGGCCAGGAGGCTGCAAGTGTGTACCCTGCTACTTTAAAAGCAATAATTGAGGAGGGTGGCTACAGTCTTAGGCAGGTCTTTAACAATTATGAAACACAGTGGCATACTGGAAAATGTGTGGCTCCCCCACCAAAACAAAATTGAAGTCCCATAAAAAATTTAAGAGCCTCACGAAAAAAATATGTGCTCCCCCCCACTATGCCACTGATGAAAAAGCTCTCTTTTGGAAGAAAATGCCTAATAGAACTTTCATCTCCAGGGAAGAAATATCTATGCCAGGTTTAAAACCATCCAAAGACCGGCTGACTATATTGCTTGGAGGCAATGCTGCTGGTGATTTCAAATTGAAACCCATTATTACCTATATATCATTCTGAAAATCCCAGGGCTCTCAAGGGCTTTGTTAAGGCTTCCTGTTGTCTGGCACTCAATAAGGGCATGGATGACTAAGAAAATTTTTACTGATTGGTTTTACAATTTCCATTGTCTTGCAGTTAGTAGCTATTTGAAGGAAGAAAATTTGGTAGCCGACAATGCAGCAAGTCATCCGACCAATCTTAATGAACTTTCTTGTGGCAAGGTAAAGGTTGTATTTTTAAATCCCAATACCAGCTGCATTTTGTAACCTATGGACCAGGGGATAATAGCTAACTTCAAGGCTTCTTATCTAAGAAAAACATTTCCCCAAGCTATAGAAGCAACAGAAGGAGAAGGTACACCATTCCTGAGGCAATTTTGGAAAGATTATAACATATGTCAAGTCATAAAAAACATTTAAGAATCCTGGCATGAAGTGGGTTCCAGCTGTATGAATGGTGTATGGAAAAAGCTGTGGCCAGACTATACACGTTTTGAAGAGATTCTCAAGAAATCGGGGAAAAAATTGTTGGTTTAGAAAGGCAGATGAAATTTGAATATTTGGAGATAGAAGATATTGATAATCTGTCCCACAATGCTTCATTAGAAACTGAAGACTTGGAGCAGCTTGTTGAAATGAGAAGAGCCTCTGAAAAAGAAGGAGAAGATGAGCCTTAAATGGTCTCTGCCAAGACATTGACATCCACCTCACTAATGGAGGTTGTTATACATATTGATGCCGTAAAATGTATTTCAGATGAATCTGATCCTGACAGCAAAAGAAGTTATAAGGTCAGCAGAGAGATAGATAGTGTTTTAAGGTGCTACAGGGAGATCTTGAATGAGAAGAAGACAGCAAAACAAACTTGTCCTGATAAGTTCTTTATAAAAACTAAAGATACCCAGAATACTGATCCATCTAAGCCAACACCAGGAACAAGTTTTTCAACTTCTTCGCAGAGTAAGAAAACTCCATCAATAGTTTTATGGATTCATGAGAGCCCCAAGGATAAATAACAGGATTCTGATCTGATTAGTCTTTTCCCAAGACAGCAGCTCAATCAAGCCTTCTCATTTTTCATTTATTGGTGAGTGAAGTTCTTAAATATCCTATGCATTAAGTAATTATTGTTATTGATTTAAAAGCATTAGTATTCCATTAAATTTTTTCATTTGTGCTTTTTAATTGAGTTTTATTTATTTAAATATGCTTAATAGGTATTAATAAAAATGTTCATAGTGCTGATTTTTTCTCCAGGAACACATTCCCAAATTATTACATTGTGCTTATGGGAAAAATGGATTCGTTGATCATCGTTTCGCTGTTTGTTGTGGTTTTCAAGAACAAATTAATGACGATCACGAGGGATGACTCTATTCGTCTAAATTCTTATTAGGGTGGCTCCTAGAGGTCAGTATGGATGGTACTCCCAGAGAAGCATGAAATTTAAAAATATATATATTGACTAATCTAAAATATGCTTTAAGTTTTATTTACTGTAGTCATCCTTCTGTAAAATGACACCTTTAATATCTTTGTCTGTTAAATCGTGGGTGAATTATTTGAACTATTTTACAATGCTACATGAACGACTATATATAGTTGTTTGGCATTCAAAGGGTTAAATGCAAATGCAAGGAAGGTATTCTAAAGGATAGAGAGCATAAGTTAAGAGTTTTTATATAGGAGTGGCCCAAGGTATTTTGGCACTCCAACGGTCCCTTCCGAAATTATTTGTTGAGGTATTTGAAAAATAGATGTTCATTTATTCAATGCTCTAAAAATCATTGATTAAGAAAAAATTAAAGGATTGCCATCAATATTTATCCATCATTTATTCATCTGCAAGTAATATATAGATAGTAAGTCGGGATAGTGCCCTCAATACTTTGACACCCTGGGCAGCCATCTGGCTCACCAATACCTTTGGTCAGCTCCGCATTTATCCCCTCCAAACATGCATGTGAGAGTAAAGTGGAGTTTGTGCAAGGCTAGAAAAGATGGGATGAAGGAGTGTTAGATGCAGACACTGCAAATTCTGGTTTGTTCATAAAACAAAAAATGGCAGTAATTGAAATGGGAAGAATTGTTACATTTGGAACAGTGGCGGCTCGTGTATAGGCACTGCGGAACTGCAGCACCCCCTATTTCCACTTGATATTATCGATAACATTTAATATAATGAGTCCTTTTTTCTTTAATTCTTTCTTTATTTTTGTAGTACAATATATATTCCTTAAGCTTAATGTCAGTACTTCAGTAGCCATCCCCCAGTTTATGAAAAAGATACAAAAATCTTTGTATGGAACTGTGCACTTCACAGTGCCAGCGATGTGGTGTTTGACTGTTGTGCGCATGCGCACATAGAAGGGGGCATGGGGAGGAAGGCGGGACTGCCAGGTAGAGAGAGAGCACTGTTGCTCTCGCAGTGCCGGCTCTGGCGTGATGGTGGAAGGAAGTTTTTTTTTTACTCAGCGTGTGTTGTGCTTAAAAACCGTGTACCATATTCTTGAATGTGATAAAGTGTAGAAGAGTGTAGAATTAGATTATTATTCTGCTTCCATCTATTCTATTTGATTCATTTTTTTTTCGGTTCTTTTATGGATTTCATTTTTAAATGAATAGATCAAGCTTGAACTGTAACAATTTAAGTTAAAGTAAGTAAAAAATGTTTGGTTTTTTTGTTAAGATTTTATCAAGTTCCTGAATAAATTTTCTTTTTACAGATGTTTTTTTCCTTTTACACAATTTTAAAACAAAGGCTAAAAATTTTCTGGAGCAGCACCCCCACTAATTTTAGCTACGAGCCGCCACTGATTTGGAATAAAACTTTTCAAAATTCACAACGGCTCTGGTTCATAATACCTCATTACACTTGGCAAAGAAATAGAAATTACATACAAAAAATGTGTAGCAAATTGGGCAAATGGAATTGAAAAGAATATATAATCTAGAAAGTGACTTGTTCCTCCCAATATATGAATTGAGAATTAAAAATGATTACAAGAAAATTCATAATTAAAATTTTATCCTCCATATGAATTTTATTGTAAAGTTCTAAAAGTAATTGAAATTTTATTCACTTTAGCCTGCTGATATACTTTTGGTAACTATACATGTCCTAAAGTTAAGGTTCAATAATAAATAAAGGAAATTTCAAGCATATAGCATTTTTATTCCCTTGCTTGCTTAACAAATCAATTAAATATAGTCTGCAATTAGCAAGCACAAGAAACTTTGTCAGAAAGTTTTAACAAGGAATATTAAAAATTCTTATCCAAAACATTTTTGACTCTTTATTATCACTGCAACTCGTATTATGAAATTATGCTTTCCGCCATCTAACTTTCTGAACACTTCACAATGTAAATGCAGAAGTTTGTAAATGTGAATAAAGCCACCTCAAACGTCAATCTAAGATGAAAATTAGGCACGTAGGTCACCGGGTCAGTTTTCAGAGTTTTAAATTCCAAGTATACTTTTGGAGAATCAACTTTGTGAATAACGTTATACTCATTGCAAACATAACATAAAAAGTCATGTTTGTCATTCATTGTTTGATTGAACAAACATGTTATATTAATTTATTTTAGTAGCAGCACTTAAGTTATGCTTTTACATAGAATAAAACGACTCGAAACAAATTTAATAGCCTCACTAAATTTCCATTGAACAAGAATAACATTCATTGAACAACACCACTGAATAATATATATAACAAAAATTACGTTTTAAGGATGTTTCCGTATAATTGCATTAGAAGTAAAATAAGTTTTTATTTCTCAAGTATCTAAAATTTTGCAACCCTATGGCGTTTTAAAAATACTACAATTAAAAATTAAATGCCTTGTGAATTAAGTAACCTATCGTATAAAAGCGTGCCTTGAAACTACGATAGAATATCTTTAAATAAATATTCCGGGAAACTGTATAAAAAACAATATAACTTATTCAATAAATATTTTTGTACGCGTAAATTACGACAAACTCACATTAAATTTAAAATTCCTAAAACGCATTTTTTGTTAAAGTGTTTCCACAAATGACCAATGTTGTCGCAGCTGCCTGGTTTTGTCGCGGCAAGCCACTTCTAGTTAAACCTCCGTAGTGGTTGTTTCGGTGAAGACAGGATTTGACTGGTTTGGTTTCTTCGCAAATTTCAGAGCATTTCTTCGATAGGCGGTAAGTGCTGCTATTTCGCTTTTATTTTTATAATTTGAGTTTAAAGTAGTAAGTAAGATATTTTGATTTAATTTACTGACACGATTTTGAAATGCATCTCGTGATAGCGGATTCAAGTTTGTGAGAAATTCCGTTTAATTTTCAATTTGAAGACAGTGAATTAAAGTGAATTATATCTTTTGTCTAAGGAGAATATAGGTAGAGACGTCAAACGATTATTCTTGCCGAAATGTATGGTTTAAAAGTGGTCTATTTTGTCAGGTAGCTATTAATAGATGAAATAGGTGGAATCGAATGGGTATAGACATTTTCTCTTAAGACTACTGGCGCTTGAAAGATACTAGGAAAAAATAGCTAGTAATATATCTTAATATGTAATACATATATTTAATATATATCTCGATGCATGTTGGTTATATTATTAAGATATTAATTTTAACCCTTAACTGGTATCTTCAGGTAATTTTTGACCCGACTTCTTTTATTTATATTACATCAATTAAATGCACTTGTTGTTCGTGTATAGTGTAGAGACAGTATATATTATATTGCTGAGTATAAATTGATAATCTTGGTGGTGTAATTAATTCCTAAATTTTTAATCCCCCCGCTAGTACAAGTATTAATCGTGTAAACAAAAGCAGACTGGTTAATTTCGACCCGACTATACCAGTTGCGGGATAATTTACTATATTTAACTCGCTATATTGGACTTGGCGATTTTTCATTGTCATACTGGTAATTTTTATCGGTGAGACAACTTCTTCAGCCATAAAATTTATTAAAACCTGGTGCATTTCGCCCACTAAGTGGGCATCTTCAGGGGCGAACTTGAACCGACAGTGACTGAAAGTCAACAGTCAACATGCCGTTCTGCCCAAACTATTAAAATAACTAAATTAAAAGCTGGATGTGATAACGCTGAGACTGCGTCCGCGGTTCCAAAGCATTAACAGCTGGAAACTTATATAACGTCAACTAGGGAAATTCGGGCGACCTTTGACTGCAACCATCTGTTCTAATACACTTGATGCATAAAATATGTATTGAAATTTTCTTCGTTTTAAACGGTAGATACTCAAACTGGAAGTGTTTAGCGCCAATATACTGTTTACCCTTATAAGAGAAATAATCATTTATTTTTAGCATTTGAGGTTGAAATCTTTAAATTTTAAGTAATGTTCTGATGTGTCAGTAAAATATTAAAGCATTAACTGAATGTTTTAATATTAGCTTTCGGGAGATTAACAAACTAATAAGTACAAATTTTACTTGATCACGTCGGTTCCCTCAGTAAGGCGCTTCCGCTGGAGCGCAATGTTACTCTTGGTTTCCTATATAGGTTTAATCGACTCTCCCATTTTGACACTTCGCCTTCCTGGCATAAGACGCGCAATGGTTCGGAACAGCTCTGGGATTCGCAGCAGAACATGCATCACTCCATGCAAAGCTTATCAGATAGCCTATCCTCTGACATGACCATCCCTTTCTACCCTTTGCGACTCCCAACCGCAGCACGTGCTGAACACAGTTTAGCAATAGTTCGTCTCGGTTAAATGGTTTCAACCCAAATTACCCCGTGTTAATTCGTTAACAAGTCGTCGTCGCGATATGTAAAGAGTAGGTGAAGAACTACTACTAGCAATTTAAATGAAAAAGAAACTTGGAAATTTACAAGTTTCTTTTTCATTTAAATGGAATCTTTCCATAAGGTGGAGCCTTCCCGATTGGGCTTTATTACTACTCGCAATACTAGTAATCTTATTATTTTCCGATTTCTTAGGTTTGTCCGTCAACAACTACATTTAAAAACGTAAAAGAGTGGGGGAAATTTTTTGTTTGCATTTTAAAATTACTTAAAATAGTCGTACGAATTTGAGACGAACCAAAGAACGCAAAAAAGAATTAAAATTCATTTTCTTAACATCGATTTTCAAATACAATTCGAATCGATCCATAAGGTTGTTTTGAAGACTAAAATTTTAGATTTTTTTAGAAGAAAATATTCCGTGGCTAAGAACAGCCTGCGTTGTTTTCGAATTCATGAAATTACATTGTTGGATTGGGATAAAGGGAAAGGTAGTGAAAGGGAAGGAAAGAGAGGAAAGGAGCGAGTGCAAAAAGGAGGATTTGTTGTTTTATTTCTATATTTGCTGTGTATTGTCGCAAATATTTACACAAGTGATTCTCACTCCTGACAACTGAGTTTGCACTCCAACAGCTTTGAATAATATGACTGCCGAGTTCATGCAGGGCAAATTTAGCTATACAAGTCTCGAATCAGTTCTTTGTATTAGATCATCCCTATTTATTTTATGAATTAAGTTTATCTAAAACGTTATATTTAACAGTTATCACGCCATAATATTTTCTCTAAATGTTGCCAGATACAGACTTATCATGGCTGGAAATACACGACATGGCTCTTCGTAAATGCCTCGATAAACCAAAATAATTTTTTCCTGAAAAATATCTAAAAACCGGGTTGCGTCTTTTACCACGATGGATCTTATATGCTGAAGAATACAGTAATTTATTTAATAATATAAAAGTTATGGTCACAAATTTACCATTATTTTGAATTACCTATTTTCATTGTTTCTTTTAAATGCAATATTTTCAAATAATTTCTTTGTGTATAATAAATAAATAAATTTTACATGAAAATAATTTTTAAACCCAATGTAAAACATGTAATATTCAATGTAAATTTTTTTTATTAAATCTGGGTCTTGCACATCTTTTGAATTTTTTACATGATACCATGTCTAATTGATTCTCTTATTAGAGCATTTACATAATCTATTTCTAACAGTTTTTCTTATGACTCATGTCTGCCTTAATAATAAGAAATAATTTCTTCCCATTCATTAAATATTTAAAACAATGTATAATTTAAATAAATCAGATATTTAAGCTCTTTTAAATGTAATGTAATGGGTACATAGTTTTTAGAGATGCTGTTGCTCTGCCACATGTGATTCAACATTCAAACAATAGTTATGCTCAACAGGTGAATGCTAGATGATTAGTAACTATTTTATTAGATGAAGGAAGACCAAAGGTATCTAGTGGACAAGCCACAAAATAAGATAACATTTTGGTTATTACCAGTATACCTTTGGGTTGTGCCTTTAAGATCCGTTCTGCACATTGAAAGCTTATTATGTAACATTTTAATAATCAAACCCTCTTCCACAAGATTATATGCTTCCAGTAATGTATATTTACATACTCATTGAAGCATAATAACTATATAAAAATTTAACAATTTATATTGGATACCATAGAGAAAATTATCTACTGAAAAATTACATTTGGTTAATCTTTCATATGTCTGGTGTAGTATACACAATTGTGGGGGGAAATGGTGCTGCTTAAATTTCACTAATTGTCTTAAGTTTTTAGTTATCAAGCAAATTATTTCATATTCACTTTGATGATTAGGGTACATATGTGCAGTGTGTGTAGTGAACACAGGCAGTTGAATATTCAGAGGCATCTGATTCCTCATAATGCACATTACATTTCACAGTTATAGCATGTTTTTAATATTTGTTTTTATTTTAAACAATTTAATTTTTTTAATATATTCTGTATTCTGACTTGCCTAAATTCTGGGAATTTGTATTTTGGTGCAGCATGGGAACAGAACCTGAAGTGATAAAGGGGTCATTGCTCCAACCTCACTCAGGAGAATGGGTGTGCGATCTGAAAACATTTTCATTATAAGGCTGTCTTACTTTAACAAATTAAGTATATCTAAAACATCCTCTTTGTCATTAAATAGATTTGCTTTGAAAAAGGGCAGCCAAAAAGAGATTTGCCCATGGGCAGCCCTGATGCACAGTGCAGACTTGATAAGCTAAGTGACTACAATCCAACCCCGATTTAGCTCCTCCCTATAAAGTGCCACCCACACATACTGCCCATGAACTTCCATCTTATGATTGCATAGTGCAAGCATATGCCTCAGTTTACCATCACTTTTACACCAATGCCACTGATGGGCAAACAGTTGCGCTAAATCGGGATTTGACTATTTCCAAGCAGCTGGTTTAGATGAGGTTCACGAGTAATGACTCAAATTTTCTACTTTTGGCTGTTATTTTTTCAGTGTCCTCTGCAAAGGCAGTTATAAGAAGCTAATGTTGGTGTTGTGTTAATTACTCTGAGAAACATAATTTTTGCATTTTTTTTGTTAATTTCAATTTAATTTTCTCAATCTAAAACTTAAATGGCATTTATGTAATGCAACAAAGGTATCATATCTTATAAGCCCCTCACTTGAATGTTTCCATTATCTAACACCCTTAATTCAAGCTTCATTGTAAGAAGAATAACTATGATTAACATGATTTAACATGATGAAAAGTGGATCCTATCTAGCAAAAAAGCTTGATATATCTTATTTGATGAAAACCCAAAGATTGATTTTTCTTGGGTTTCCTTTGTTAACCCTTAAGTAGGCGCACTCTATTTCATAACACAAGTGGACATATGGGGTCCTTAAGAACTCAAAAAGAACTTTTAAATTATTTTATCTTTTTTATTTTTCTTTTTAGTTTTTGTTACAAGCTGTATTATACCTTTAAAAACAACTTGCAACAATTATTATTAATATATTAGTGTTTGCATTTAGAGTGCTATTTTTTATCTTGGTTTCTCTTTTCATGAGCCAATGACAAGTATTATTGCATTATGGACTCTAGAAATACAAAAAAAGCTAAATACGTAAATTAATCTCTTTATTCATCTTCTTTAAGCAATAACTAATAATAATGGATTCATTATATTAATTTAACGTGTCTATAAATAAGTGAATTTTTTTCTTGATTATACACATTTTTTAATCTTCCAAAAATGCATTCCATTGTATTTACTATCACAAACAAGTGGTATTTTACAAAAGAATTCACATCTATAATGCAAATAAATTCCAAAAGGCTTTTAAAATTATAAATGCAATTAAATGTTTATTTTTCCACACATTCATAAAATAAATCAGTCTACTTGGTGTTTTGGAGAATAAAAAATGGGGAGGATTCCCCCGCATTGATGAATAATTAGTCATTTTGTGAATAAAGAAGGCAGCTGGATATTCTCATAGGTTCCATGTCACAGGAACCTAATGAATTCTAAAAATAGAAAAAAGCATTTCTGCCAGCATTCCACCATAATCATTTTTCTCCGAGTTTGATGGTCTTCACATGTGACGTTGACTCATATATATTTCGTTATCTTTGAAAGGTGATTTTCCGAGTGGTGCAGGTATAGTAGACAATTATAGAAGTATTTGCAAGTCAATTTCAAAAGGATCGGATAAAAAAATTAATGGAAAATGTGATTCTGGGATGAAAATATGAATCAGATTTGTTTAACTAAATGCGTACTGATTTTAAAGGTATTTAGATCCAATCAATGTTACAAGAAAGTTTATAAAAGCTTATAGATAAAACATTCATATTAAAATAAGATACAATAAAATTACAATGAAATAGATACACTTGCCAAAAGAAGTAAAAAAAATCCTAAGTCTGAAGTAATTAATTAGGTAAGTAGGCATGTGGGGTCTTAAATGACCCCAGCAATAAAAATGCAATATTACATGAAATACTACAAAAATAAAGCCAAAATTTTTTACAAGACTAAAAGAAGAAATGTTTTAGGAAGGTACTGAAAAATCACCTTTGAGCAAATAAGTACAGAAAAATTATAACATATTGTAAAGCAGTCGGGTCTTTAAAGACCCCATGTACCTACTTAACCCCTTCCTTGATGTGCCCATATTAATACGGGCAACCTTAACATTTCAAAAATTTTTGTCCATACAATTACAAGCAATTTATTTTTTGTCATAACTTTATTTGCCTGTATATTGTTGCTGACCATCATATTCTTCTATCTATGCAACCTAGGTAGCAGTTGCATCACCCTCAGAAACCCTATTTAGTTTTTTTACTTTCTCCATATACGAAGTATAGAGAAAGTATTGTTTTCATGAAAAAAATTGAATTAGAGATTTCAATGGAAATACATGTTTTAAGGTCCCCTGAATCTGTTTTGACTATTTTATGGATGATGTCTGTCAGTCTGTATGTGATAGGATTTTGTGGGCGCTCTAACTCAAAAACTTACTCTCATATTAATACCAAATTTTATATTTATAAAGAGTATTATAAAATGAAGAGTTGATTAGGTTTTGGCGACAATCGCTTAACCAGAAGTGGATGTTTACTCTAGTCATGATTGGAATCAAAAACAATAAGTGACACAGAAGGGGTTAAGGGTTTAAACATTATTCCTGCACAACCTTTGTTTTTGTTTTCTTTAAGGACATTTTTAGTCAAAATAACATGTTGAATCATTGAATTTAAAATAACATGCTGTTTTTTCAGAAAACAATTTTAGATAAGTGCTGAAATTTTATAACAAATATTGTAAACTAAAGTATTTTTTTATTGGTTCCAGATATTTAAGCACCCAGTATATTCATGTACATAAATTCTCATGCATCAAACCCAGAACTTAATAGGTTCGCTGAAATTTTCCATAACTGTCCATAAATCGCATAAATATTTCTTTATTTTATATCCAAGTTTTTACTAACCATTTTATATTACTACTTTTATTCACAATCCCCATTATCATTGATAGTCTCCTCATTAATCCATCCATCGTTGTGTGCATTTTGATCTGCTAATTTTATAAACTAGAATCCAAATCGCAAATTGTTTTTTGACAATTTTCTAAATGAGTACCTTTTCCTTGTCATTTAACAAGTTCACTTGCATTTATGAATCATTTTCTGAATTACCAATGATCTTCAACTTGTAACATATTTTTTTATTAGTTGCTTCCTTTTATCTCAGCTTAACCATTTCTTCAGCTTAAATATTAAATAGTGTTGGAGAGAATGAGCAGACTTCAGTCATGTAACCACCAGTATTTTCTAATCATGATATCTTTAATACCTTCCTTCAAAATATTAGATTGTCTTGGTATAGCTCTGTTGAAAGTGGCCCATGTGCATGCATTTTGGTCTGGAAGAGTCCATTCTCAAAATGCGGGCTGTGCTGGAGAGAGGGTAAAATTCTGTCATTTTCTACTGAGACTCCATAAGCCTTTGTTGCCAACCTTATGCTGTGCTCTTACTGCCATTGTTTTGTTATTGTAGTTTTTTATTGCTGTTTGGTTAAAAAGAAAGAAAGCATGAGAAAATACCAGTGGCTAAATATTAAACGTTAGGGTTTATTTGGTCAAAACTGTCGAGTGAATCCCCAGGTGATTCATAACCCTTCACTTTCCCTCCCCTTAAACATCTTCCCCTACAACACGTGGCAGTTCACACATTTAGGGACCGTAAGCTTTCAATACACCTATACTTGCTTCCCTGCTCTATTTGCTTAATCGAGAATTGAAATTAAAAAAAATGTAATTCACATCTACAAATTTATTTTTTAGAGTGCCTAGTCCATTGCAGTTGCACTATTAGTGCTGTCATCAAGCCAGTCTTGGCTTAACCCTTTTGAGGCTGAAATATTAAATATCTCTTAAATAATAATCATATTGAAAACAGGGTAGTAGAGGTTCACATAATGAGATATTTAAATAATTCACCACATTAATTTATTATCTTCTAGCATTAAGACATGATTCCATATCAATATAATTTATTAGGTTGTCATGAAATAAATGTTGCATTTTTTGAGAAATTAAAAAAACTTTTATTAAAAATCAAATCATGCTGAAACAATTCAATAATTTCCATTATTATTGATAAAATTCCATCTTTTAACCATATTTTCAATTCCCTGTTGAAGAACTTGGGTGGTTTGGAGTCAATGAATAAATGAATTGTTGTTGTTCTTGATTTCCTCTTCATTTTCAAATTTTTTTCCATTCAAATGGTGTTTGCAATGAACGGAACAGATGGTAAAGAATTGACCCTATATCTGGGGAGTATGGTGGTTGCACTAGAACTTCCCATCCCAAGGTCCTGATTTTTTGTTGCATCAAACAGGTGATATGTGGTCTTGCATTGTTGTGAATTTTGAATGACCAAAGCTGGATGATTCTGAATAAGGAATTGGTTAACTCAGTCCATTTGTGGACCCTCTTTAAGGATCTTTCCAAATTTTTGGAGAAGGGTTCGCACTGTCTAATGCGAGGTATTAACTTTTATGGCCATTTCACACGTATGTTGACATGGTTCGAACTCAATGAGATCTTTTGATGCTTCAATGTCGACTTCAATATGGCAGCCTCTACCAGAGCAATCTTTGAGGCTGAGGTCTCCAGAAATGAATTTCTTGAGCCATCACAACCTGTCCATAACCATATAATACTTGAAACATGAGATGAGTAAAAAATATTTAGGGAACAATAGTAAATCATTTTTTAAATATTTTTATTTTAATTTTCCAAAAAATGCAAACAAGAGTTTTAATTTGTTTGCCTGAAACTATATTTACCACTATTAGTTACTTTTTAATATTTTCGTTGGATTTGAAAGACAGAAAATAGTGTGCAAAACATATCATATTTACCCATGTACCCCAAAATGCTGGTTAAAAAAGGGACCGGGCATCTTACATGAAGATTTTTGAACAGGTTACATAAACTGCGAGTATTGAAAGTATATTCACTGCAACACGTGTCTACGTTAATACTCGCAGAAGATGGAGAATTCTACTAAGTTTTCACAGCCAAATTATGAACCCATATACAAAGATTGAGAAAAGGAAAGACTGACCTGGTGATTATTCCAGCTGGCATGTTACAGTCACGAGGGATTTGTATTAATTGTCCCTTTAAAGTGCACATGAAGAAACTTTAGAGTGGATGATGAGTAGAATGAAGATGCCTGGGTTGTCGCAGATCTGCCAATGGGTGCTGACTGCATGGAAATAGATTCCAGAAAAGTTTTAAGAAATGCTCCATTTCTAATGACATTGATGGCAGTGAAGATTGTGTTGTTTGGGGCAGTGAACAAGATGATAAGAGTTTAAGATGAAAATGAAGCAGATAAAGATTAAAGATGAGAAGCTTTTTTTAATCTCATTTGTCTATTTACACACTTTTAATTTGACTATTATCTGTTATCTGTGTTAGCTGAATTGTGAGCCATTGCTGCTCCTTTAGCATAAGAGGGGTGACTACCGAGGAGGAGATTTCTGCTAACATCAGCATAAAGAGATCACCTAATAAATGACATCATGCAGGTAGGAGGGAGAAGGTGAACCTTGTTTCAGGGAGGGGGAATCAATGAAGATGCAGACTTTTTTTTATTCCAGATGTCAACTTATTCTGGCATGGGTTAATTTTTTTCATCTGAACTGGACCAAAAATAGGAGTGCATGTGATACATGAGGGTATGGGTTACATGAGCAAATACAGTACATCAGTCTTAATACTTGGGGATGAAAGTGTATGTTTAGATATGTACCCTAAATTCCCAAGTATAACGCGCACTCATGCATAACGCGTAGGCCAACCTTCGGCTGTTTTCCGCATATCTCCAAAATTTCTAGTATAACGCGCACTTGTGTATAACGCGCACTTGTGTATTACACGCAGGACACTCGCAGAACATGGGATCGTTGAGCTTAGCGTTTTTTTAAAGAATGCTACACTTTTAGCGCCCTTCCCCAACTCTCCTGTGCGAAGGAGAACATTTGGGGATAACCCCTGGATACCGATTTTTCCCATTCTTATTTCCGATACAATGACCACTCGAGGGTCAAAGAAAACTGGTTGGGGAGTGAGGTGTAAGGAAGTGGTGAGGGTGTCATGAGATGTGTTGGAATGGTGGGGGTGGGTAGAGGTGCACAAAACAAAAGAAGCACCAGACCTCAAGGGTGGTACGACAGGGGGCAAGAGAAAGCTAGCATAAACAGCCAGAGAATCTGAGTGTGGGAACGAATGCGGAGGGCACACATTGTTGACTCACAGACAGAGAGACGACCTGTAATCTTCATCGCCCATTCATTTGTGGTTTGCAGTCTGGCTGTAACGTTTTGATCAACGAGGTAGGGCACTGAAAGTACGGAGTTTCGCTCCTCTTTGACAGAAACCAGGTGAGGTATTTTCAAGGATATTTTGTTTTCCTTAAAAACATTTACATTATTTTTACTGAAACTTGTTGACTTTGTCATTTATGGAGTGTTACCTATTTAATTTTTCTTTACCTGACTAAGAAACGGTATGGTTTCTGTAAGGTATTTCTTGATTTGGTAATCCACAGTTATTGAACCTAATGAAAAATTATTAATATTTTTTTATTTTTTAAATTGTAGACCCACCGTTGGACCATAACCCTATTTAAAAATACCAAAAAGAAGAAAATCTTACATGGCGCAGAAAAAGGTAGAAATGTGAATTATGCCGAGATTCACGGTAATCGGTCAGTGGCCCGTTTCTTCGAAGTGGGCGAATCCAGCATTCGCGAGTGGCGGTCCCAAAAGAATTTGTTGAGTGTTCTACCTGTGGCAAAAAGGGCACGAAGGAAACGAAAGGAGTTTTGGCCAGATCTGGAGCAAGAATTGAAGGACTGGGTCTGTGCGCAAAGGAGTGAAGGAAGAGGAGTTTCAACTGTGTCACTTAAATGCAAAGCAATACAAATAGCTTGCGAGAAAAATATTGATAATTTTAAAGGCAGTAATTGCTGGTGTTATCATTTTATGAAGCGAAATAGTTTAACAGTACGAGCAATTACATCTACCGGACAAAAGTTACCAGAAGATTGGAAGGTGAAAGTGGAAGAGTTTAATTTGTTTGTTGGGCAGGAAAAGAAGTGCGTTGAACCAAGTCAGATAGGGAACATGGATGAGGTACCTATGAGTTTCGTCATGCCATCGAAATTTGCAGTTGACGTTAAAGACACTCAAGACATAAAAATATGCACTGCTGGAGCTAAAAAATGCTGCTTTACTGTTGTGCTAACAGTGACGGGTGATGGAGAAAAGCTTCCCCCAATGGTAATTTTCAAGCGGAAACCCATTCCTAAATAGGAATTTCCTAAAGGTATTGTTGTGTCATTTTATTTTATAAAGCTGTACTTCTTATGCATAACGCGCACTAGTACGTCTTATGTATAACGCGCACTAGTACGTCTTATGTATAACGCGCACTAAATAATTCCGAAAATTTGACAAAAAAACCTTGTATAACGCGCGCGTTATACTTGGGAATTTAGGGTACTTAACATGTCTCCATCCACCTCTTTTGTTTAACACTTCATTTAACTTTGCTAAATCCTGCAGGAAGGGAATCAGAAGTGAATGAGGAAATGGCATGAAACTGGAAAAAGGATGAATCTGTCAGAATGAAGATGCCTATGGCCAAATGTGCCATGAGGACTGGCAGCAATCATTAGTATGTAATTTCTTTTTTTTATGCATGGGCAATAAGTCAACCTAGATATTCTGAAAGATTATTCATAGCTTTAAAAGTCGATTTGTGTGTGATATATGGCATTAAAATTTAATGTAACGATGAGCTCTCTTGTAATTATGTTGTCTCTTAGTCTGCTCCATTTATACGCACAGACATTCATCCACATTCTTTTCCAGGCTGCGAAGTCCAATGTCAACTTGAAGCATGTGCAGTTGTACGACTACCCCCAACCCACACACCCTATATAAATCATTCAACTTCAATAATTATCGTAGCTATTTTTTAAAATATATTATTCCAATTTTCTTTTGCTATGATATTGTGAATGGTATATTTATTTTTACCAGAGAATCCACGTTGGTATTCCCTTCCCCCATTGCCCATTCATTGTATAAATGATAGCAATTTAATAATATGAGTTTTTTACAAGAATAGGTGAAGTAATTTCAACAAATCAGCAAAATTACTGTATTTACTCAGGTATAACGCACAGTTTGAAGACCAAATTTTTAGGTAAAAAAGGAGGGGTGTGTGATATACATGGGTAACACTTCTGTGCAGTTAAAATAAAAAATTGAAGCGTACCTACCTCGCACCAGATTCTCGCTTTTTGGGCGAATTGAGGAGAAAACCATGCTAATTGTTGATAATTCAGCTTATACATATATTAATTAAATGTATCAAACACCTAATTACTTCTTTACAATTGTATTTCCATCCTCTCCAAATATTCCACATTTCACTAGCTAATCAGCTGATTGCTGTAGTCTCCCGCAAAATTTCCAGGTAGTCTTCATGCAAAATATATCGAAAACAAAAAACATAGTATATATGCAAATTGAAATAATTTTATTAGTCAATAAATATATTATATATAATTAATGATATAAGTAATTTAATACCCATAGAATTCATCTTCATCACCTTTGGCACCAAATAACTATGCGAAGAAGGCAACCGCAATACCCAATGAAATTTAAGATGTATTAAATACTTGCATTAAATATCTCTAGTCATTCAATATTCCATGATTGTGTTACATGAAGTTTGATTAATTTCAAATAAACTGACGTGTTTAAACTTCATTCAATATTTGACCTTTAAGCCTGAAGTATTTTGCCTTGTAAGCAAATTTCCGCAACTCTGAATTTTCGGATTTAGAAAATTAATTTTAAGAGGTTTTTACGTAAATTCAGATTTGCATAAGTCGAGTCTTGCATTACCTGGAATGGGTCTGTATTTATTTATCGTACTTTAGTTAATACCTAACATGACAATATAATTCTAAAATTTTTTTCTTATAACCCTCAAAATCTGGGTACGTGTTATACACAGAGTATACGAAAAAGTCAGGATTTTTTTAACAAAAAGTATGGGTGCACATCATATACTGTAGTCATTTTCTGTTATTATAAATTCATTTTTATGTAGCTCCACTATAATTTCATTTTTCCACCAATGTAAAGCAGATCTCTCAGAATACACTACTTCTTGCATAAAGTTTCTTTGATTGTATTTATATAAGTAATATGCATAAGTTTCATAAGACTTCGCTAATTAACCCTTTATGGCATGAGGCACCCAGAAACACCCATAGATAACAAGATTTTTTCTCTCTTCTGGTGTGCTATGAATGACTTCGTTGTGTTGGATGTTTCTTTTCACTGTATTTACTTCTTTCATCTCACATATTCATTTCCTCCTCCTATAAATGCTACAACTAAAAATAATTTTCCAAACAACCTGTTATCTCAACCAATGAATGAAGCATTGAAACGATATATATGAGCTGGCTAAAAGGCCGTCATTATCTTGGGCATATGAGCTTTTCTTCTGTGATGGAGGTAGTATGCAGTTTATAAGCAAACCTAACCATTGCACACCAATATGCTGGGTGCTGGATAAATTATTTCCGACGACAGCACTCGGCTCTGACTATGGATGAGATGAGTGAAGGTGCTATCATGAGATGGTTAAAAGGCCATCATCATCTCGGTCATATGAGCTTTTCCTCTTTAATGGAGCTGGTATGCCATTTGTAAACAAACCATCTAGTCATGTACCAATATACCAAGTGCAGAATAAATTATTTTTTTATGACCACAACCCTCAGTTGTGACCATGGGTGAGTTGAATGTAAGTTCTATTGCAGAGGAATTGAATAAAGAAATTTATTCCAGTGATTATGAAAGTTTGTGTGACTTGGTACTGTGCGACATTTCAGCTGAAAGTGATTCTGAGGATGATGTTACACAATTTCTTGCTGACAGAGACCTTCAGTCAGGTGAATAATCCCATGTGAATCTCAATATAGCAAAACCAATTCCCCAGCCAGGTCTAAACATGGATGCAAACAAAAGGACTTCAGGCTTGCCCTCCAGCAGTTGATAGTGAATTTCTCTTCCTGTGAAACCTTGGAGCAAAAAAGAATCTTGCCACAAGTTGTTTCATCAAAGAATCCTCACAAACTGGTGGAAATTGAAGGTAGGAAAAAAGCCTGTCAACTGCAGCTACAAGAAAATGAGGTCCTTCTGGAAAAGTCATACAAATGTCATGGAGATGTTGCAGTTGTGACCACTATGCAAAGTGGGATGCTTTTTGGAATATCACCATGAAAATGGAATAGAGGTAGAAAATTAAAACCATTAGAAGATAGGAATTTTTTTATAAATAATACATCAAGTAAACAATTACTAAAAATTGCAATAAAATCCAGTAATAGTTACTATCATTTATTGAACTACTGTCCTTGGAGTGTGATTCCTGCACATTACAAGGCTCAAAACTGGGGATACTGGTCATTTAAATTTAGACAGAGGTGGGTTAACATAATTCTTTAACAATAAGCACTTCATCTTGAAAGATTATGAATGAAATAAATTTGATGTAAATGAAAGAAAATTGTATTTTTCCACTAGCAAATTTATTCCGACCGGTTTCGCCTGTTACAGCATCATCAGCCCTCCCAAGTGGATTTTGAAATAAATGTCATTTAAATGGCTAATTTTGGCAGTAATTATAAAATTATTCACCATTAGTCTCTAAGAAATATCATTGTGAAGGTCTATACTGTTCAAAGTTTTGGCTATTTCCATTAAAACCTGTCAGCTTGTCTTCTCTTGGCAGGATTTTTTATCTGTTCTGCACTCCTGGTTGGCAGTTGTTTGCAAATTTTACAACTCAAGAACCACATTATAAAAGAAGCTAAACAAACTATGAATGTAATTAAGCATACATAGGAGGTAAGATATTTTCATCTTTGTCTTTCCAAATTATATATTATAAGGTTTCTAAAACTGGAAGCAAGCTTTATGGGCTACTACCTATCCAAAAGTTAGTAAATAGCTGGGTTCTCTGCATTTTATATCTAAGATTTCAAAATGTTTATAATTTTATAGCTTTGTGGAGAGTGAAATAAGTATTCTTATGGTGAATGTTTTTCATCAATTTCAAAACTTGCTAAGCAAATTTAGTGGAATTATTACTGTTTAATTCTTGCTTGAAGTCCAATGTACACTTCAGTCAATATCAATATTATTGTCTCGTAATTATTTTACAATAACGTCAGCTAATTCTTCAGATTTATGGCTGGTATTTTGTATAAAACAAAAATGCTCTACAGCAGTCCCGTCTTCCCTAGCATATCTAATAATGAAAGCAAGCTGATCTGTATGAGATATGTCTGACCTGGATACATTTCAAGTTCTTTTGCAAGCTCCTATGCTGCAATTTTCAAACTTTTAAAGCCTTTCTCTTTGAATTGCATTAAGAAGCTTTGTGCTTTGCAAAAGTGATAATACTTGATCTAACTGCATATTTTATCTGTGTAATCTTGCTACCAACAATCATTTGTGTGTGAATATCGTACCAAACCACTAAAATCACCAATAATTAAGTTTTTCAGTTCTTTAGCCAATGAAAGTGCTTCTGTTTGGCATTTTAGGTAATTTGTTGTTTTTAAAAGAGCAATTAATATGGCGTGAATGTCGCCAACTGAAACCGAATCACTTAAACACAATTAATGCTACATTCTCACTGAGTTTCCAATAATGATTTTACTGTAAAATTAGTAACATGATTTTTAAAAACGCCATAATAGTGTCAAGCCAGAAAATGCACAAATACTCTGTCATGTCATCATTTATTAAATTAAAATGTGGCATCCGCAGGGCATAAAGAGACTGGGCTGCCCTCAGAAGTGGAAGTGGTAGAAATGATTTGCCGCGATCACCTACTGGGTGTTGATACATGTGGAATAAGTGAAACTAATTAACCACAAAACAGGATTAAAACACAAGGAGAGAAAAACTGAGCCCCATTTTACACTGACTGCTTCATGCCAAGAACTTTTTTTGCCACCCAACACAATGCATTGGGTCTATTACCACACGAACGAAATTCTTGCAGCAGAATGTCAGCGAGTTAGTCTTGAATGAGATACTGCTAGGTATCAAAATCTGGATAATCTTATGATATGTATTTAAGTGTGACCAGTCACAGGGACTTCTCTCTTTTGCACTGCAGCAGTATGCTGTAACTAATTTGTTTCATACCGTTCACCCAATGCCATGCCCTTTTTATGTTTAACCCTTCCTCCACCACACGTGGAGACCTTTTCTCTGAAATACGAGCTTTCTTAGTAGACCACTCCTGGTCTTCACGCCATTTACAATTTGTTGACTCGGGCCCTTTTTTTTTGAAAAAGGAAGTGTATTTTCAGTCTCTCCCTTCTCCACACCATTCTACCCAGATTCAATTGCATTTCTGGGAAGACACGAATCACTACCACCACCTTCACCACTATTTTTCTATCACCAGACATACCTTTAACTATCGACAGTGGCGTAACAGAGATGTGCAGCAGAAGGTCCATGACCAAAGGGGACCCAAATTTCTTTGCAAGGGCTTTAAATTGTTTTTCGAGACTTCAAATTTGTTTTGGCGGGGGGCCTACACATTTTACAGTATGACACTACTAAACACTATAAATATATTTCCTTTTTATCTTCTAATCGCATCCAGGAAAAATTATGAAAAGTATCTGGCTAAAAATCATCTAGACATTGTTGCTCAAGGTGAGATGCACCTTTACATCTATAACAAAGTTATTTACACTGCGTGAATTAGCCAAAATATGCTACTATGCAGCTCAAGGTCAACTCAGCATAAGCACACAGACGGGTTGTTGCAACATTGTTTAGAAAGGAATAAACAATATTGAAAATAATAATGAAAACTTTTTCCATTATAGTCTAATTTTGGCGCCCTTTTCGAGAGATGATTGAGATGGTCACCTCATTTATCGGCACAATCCTGTTTATTCCACACCAAAAAAATGAGTGAAACATCATCAGATAAGCAAAATACTTAAATAAATGGTTTATTCTGTGTGTGTATCCATTAGATTTGTTTCTTAGTGCTATGTTTATTAAAATGAAAAATATAAAATTTGTACATTTTTCGAAGAATCCCATCATTAATGATGGGCAAGTTTGCTTAGTCCTGAAACTAGAACCTATTATCAATAAATGTAATAAATGAGGTGAGATCATTCAAAATTTGTATACTATTTTAAGCAAACTTAGATATTTTGCATCTTTCATAATTAGGCAAATTTCATAATTTGATCTTTCATAATTTGGTGCTTTCACAATTAGGCGCCTTTCATAATTTGATGCCATAGGCAGTTGCTTATGTTGCCTGTGCATAAATATAGCTATGGCTGGATCCAATCCCATGTTATTGAAATTGAGGAATGAAATGGTCGTGGAATCAGACTTGGGCTGTTATTTTACATGATGATTACCCATACTTCTCTTTAGGAATCACTCTCTTTAAACCTGAAAGAATGGTTAAAATATATTGTCATTCTTAAGTTATTTGACATTTTTGGGACATTCTCCCTTTATGCCATCAGCGGTATGAATCTGCATGAGGAGGTTCTCTCCCACAGACTATAACTTTAATATTTAGAGAGATAGCATGATTGAAGTTTTAATGCAATGTCTATGAGAACTAGTCATTTATGGCACATATTATACATTGGAAATATATTTTTTGTAATTTGTAATAGATGAATAGTCTAAATCTTGAACATTTTGCCACAAATGACTTTAAATACTTAACATAAGGTGCTTTTCTAATGTAGGTGCATTTCAAGGCTTGAGTAGCTTTAAAGTTGAGACTATGGAGCCTAGGATGAATAAATAATTTTTTATTGATCCCAAGATATGTTTAAATACACATATAGGACAGGTCAGTCAAAAGTATAACAGTAGATGTATGGACATACAATGAAATAAACACAAACAAAAAACACAATACAAACAGAAATTACAAAGATAAAACATAGTTATTGTTTATACATAAATTCTTCTATAGAATAAAAACAATTTTCAATAAGATATTCTTTTAATTTGTTTTTAAATAGGAAGCGGCTACTAATATTTTTCTGTTCCTTGACAGTTTGTTATAAAATTTTGATCCTGCATATGCAGGGCTGTGACTAAACATGTTTAGGTTATGTGAAGAGTTTAGATTACCTCTAGTCTTGCGGCTAGCTCTAGGAGGGCATTATTGTCAAAGACAAATGGAATCGAATGTAATAGATAGATCAAGGGTAGTGGGAGAAGTCTAAGAGCATTAAAGTGACTTCTGCAGCTTGTGTGCCTATTAGTCCTCACCATGATTCTGTCCATTTTTGTGGCTTAAACAAATGAGCTGTATGATGAAAATGGCCCCATGCAACTATCCCATATCTTAGTCTACTATAAATGTTTGCATGATAAACAGACATGTATTAACATCAGTTAAGGCAATAAGTCTTCTTAAGATGTAGCATCATGAGACAACTTTGGAGTAAATAGAGTTAACATGAACCTCCCAGTTTAAGGGCTCATTAACGAAAATACCAAGAAATTTAATGACAGGTGAGGAGGGAAGATTGGAGTGAGATATAGTTAGTAAAGAAGTTGAGGATACTTTTTGGCAAGGATGAAATTGCATAAACCATGATTTTTTATAATTTATTAGTACATTGTTATGCTCATATCAGGAGACCATTTTGTCAATGGCTTGTTGACTATGGTTAGCTATATTATTGTTATATTTTATTAGATGATTAGTATCGTCTGCCTACATAAAAAGTACCACATTGTCAAGACAGTTTGGGAGGTCATTAATATATAAAAGAGCAAGGGTTACATTAGAGAATAAAGGACAGCATTCTATTATACATTATAGTTTCAAAAACTTTGGAGAAGATTGATCAGAGATGGGCCTATAATTGCCCATATCAAGAGCATCAACTACTTTGAAAATTGGAACAACTTGAGCAATTTTCAATTTCTGAAGGAAAATTCCAGATATCAAGGATTCATTAACTAAGTGTACTAGAGGGGAAGCAATGTAAGATTTAATTTCACCTCTGATTATTGTACCTAGAATATTATCATAACCACAAGAGTTTTTGGAGCATATTTTATCAAGAATTGCCATAATCTCCTTTTCATCAGTGGGATGTAGAAAAATTGTATTAAAACCAGCCAGATTTATAGAGTAAGACAATTGGGACTGAGAAGGCATAACATTTAGTTGATTAACTGAATTGGAAAATTGATCGCTAAGACAGCTATGGAAGAGGGTTCAGAAACTAATTTTCCTTGAGAGATCTTTTCAATAGATGACTTTGTGCTGCTAGTGGAAGTGGACATTATTATTAGCAGCATTTGTTTGATTATTGGATTTTTTTATCACTTCAATATTGCAAGACATTATAGTATCCAAGATGAGTTTAGTATAGAACTTTTTACACTGTAAGTAGTAGGCTTTATTGGACCCAAATTTAGTTACTCAATATTTATTGTGCAATTCCTTCAGTTGGACAGGACAAGGCAGATATTTCAGGAGTTATCCAATTTTTTCATAGAATTCTGGTTACTACAGGTTTCCTTTTCTTTATGCGGGTTCTCTTGATACGAATTCACTATTATGCGACTAACTTATTGCAACCGGAATTTCTTCTTATGCGCCTTTGATTCGCTCTTATGCGGTTAGGCGGCCAGTGCAATACAAATGCAAGAAAGTTCTCCATTACACAACAAGGCGACCATTCACTCGCTCATTATCTCTTATGCTGTGCTTATTTAGTACTACAGTAAAAGAGATGAGTGGAGAGGATAATGTAGAGTGGAGATGAGATGGAGATTTCTTGTGATACTGTTTGAGCACACTTGAGAAGTTTTGTCTCCTTGTCCACAGAACTTTCATTGGGTCAAGACAACTCTCTGGCACTTTAAATCCACTATTATGTCACCCACAATAGACACCACTTGTGCTCATCTGCTTCTTTTCATTGGTGAGTTTAATTTACAGCGTTAATTGTTTTAAGTTTGTATTTAGCACACAAGAAGTCATTAACGAATGAAAGGAGCATCTTGGAGGGGGGGGGAGGGATTAGGATTGCTTGTGGAATGTATCTCTATCTTTTTCATGTAGATATGGGTTCTGTTTATGAGAATTCAGTTTGTGTCACTTTCCTGGAACACAACCTCTGCATAAAGAGGGAAACCTGTACATACTTGAACATTTTTCAAAGGGAAGCATAGATTGAAAAGATGCAGAAAAACATTTTAAAAATTAACAAATTTAACATCAAATTCACCAGCCTTGTAAACTGTTTCCCAATCCTAATGTTGCAAAAGAGCAGAGGAATTATTTTTGGCAGAACAAGAAAAAAGTCATTTTTGAACATAAATATAAGGCTGGATTGGGTATGACACCAGAGGACAGTGTAGTTACCTGAGCAAAATGATCTGACAGAGACAAGTATTTATCACAGTGCTATTAACAACTGTTAAATTTGAGAAATATTTATCAATAATTGTGGCAGAGTTGTTGCATATTCTAGTAAATTGAAAAATGATCAGTCAAATTATATACACAAAATACATCAAAAAGTTGACATTTTTGACTGCTCATAGAGCTCAAATCAACATTAAAGTCAACACAGACAATCATTAAATCAGAATTTTTGCCTATGGTGCCCAAGACACCAGATAATTTAGTTGTAAACAGGAAAATCACCATGGGAGATCTATATACACAGAGTATAGGGATTTTTAAATTGTTGAGTATCACCTCAGTTTTTTGTTACATGGGAACCTTTTATAAGGATGATAGATTCAGTTAATTATTTCAATAATAAAAGGCTACGTCTGACCCTTTGTGGCTGCCTCTGTCACGCTATACAAATGCAAATAACTCTATAATGGAATGAGATTCATTTTTTATATTTGGCAGGAATGATTGATTCACATATTGTAAGATGATGACGAAAAGAAATCTCAAAAAAAGTCTTAGGTTCGACCCAAGGTAGGCCTTTCCATTTCCCATATGATTACACATAAAAATTGACTTTTTGACTTGCAGGCTTTATTCTTCTTGAGATCTAAATTAGAAAAAATTAACCTATGATCTTCAGATCTAGCCCATTTTAAAGAAAAAACTATGACGTTTCTTATTCTGTTCATCTTTTCTCGCCTACAGTTCGAAATTCCTTATGTTAAACCAGTGCTGGCCATAAGCATGTTCGAACTGTTCGGTGGAACAGGGCCCCGCGCCAAAAACCACGTGACACTCCCCTCCCCATGGGTTTCAATAAATTGAAAGAATGACAGAAATTTTTAAAAATTGCCTTTTATTTATAAATGTGAAAGGGAAATAAAGTAAAGAGGAAACATATTTGTCGCTGCTCTTCACAATGAATACATAAATAATTACATTGTATGTATGAATTCCAGATTTAAAGGTCGTGCGTTTAATAAGTAGAAAGCTGACTACATTGTAGCATTTTCCTACTCAAGAATAGCTGAGGGGAAGGAAATAAAGTAATGGGAGAGGTAGGAACCTTTGTCCCTGCTCCCCCACTCGGAAGGACGTTTTCTATGCGGAAAAGCTATTACTGGAACAATCTTATAGACCCAGTGAGAAAATATTTACTTGGTTACTTCTTGACTGGCTTTTTGAGAAATTTAATACTCTGGAGTTATTGTGCGATAAACATCTGTCTCACAGATCCAGGACCACCACTGAAGTAACTATTTGAGTGAAACTATGGTAAGCATTTCTTTCGCTATTTTTCTCTCATGAAGTTCTTGGCATTCCTTTCTGCATTTATTATCATAAATTTTTACATAAGTAATCATTGAGAAAGTTTATAATCTCTTAAATCCTAAAGATAAACAAAATATATTTGCACTAAATGTGAGAAGTATTTATGCCATTAGCACGCGATTTTCGTCTGTTCTAGATGTGTTTGATTAAAGTTCAATTGTAAATTTTCAGACTTATTATATTTAATGTTTCATTATTGAAAGGAAATGCCTCGAGCACAACATTATTATGCTCTAAATCTGTCGGACTTAAGTTGAACTGTAAGGGTGGATTGCTTAGACGAATCGGGGTTTGAAAACAAGTGTTTTGAGACCGTGGTTTGAGTCACGATCCAAGTTGAATTGCTTAAATGTGGTTTTTATGGGGTCTGACGAGACCCCGGTTTAGTCGAAGTCTGTAAAATGCTCAGTTTGGCAACAGTGTTTTTCCTACTTGCGCAGTGTGCTTTTCTTCATCTTACAATCATTTGTTTGTGTTGGTACCAAGTGGTTATTCCAAAATCATCACACAATGTTGTTCCCAACAGCAATAAATGTGATGTGCTAAAGTTGATTTTATTCGTTCCAGTCTTTTTGGTTGGTTTTCACCCACACACTCTCGTGTTTACCCGCACGGTTCAAAACCGTATGGGTAAAACTGTGCTTAAAACAGTGTGTGTATGGGGCCCTTAAGACCCAGCGTGACCACTGCCAGGTTAATATTTGTTTTGTTATTTCTGGTAGTATAGCGTTCTGTCAAAAGTGAGCAACAATGGTAAGGATTTCTGATAAAAAAGCCATAAATACTGGAAACCTTGATAAATCTGATTTTCCAATTTTCAGAAATATACAGTGATATATAGGATCTTGTGTACATCTCTCTTACTTACCTCATCCCATCTTTTCATAATCATCACTGTAAGTACATTGACAAATTTTCTTTAATATAAATTATAATTTAGAAACCAAAATGAAATAATAAGTACCGTAAATACCCACATATAATGCGCCCTTTTTTTTCGAAATATTTGAGTTAAAAATTAGGATGCGTGTTATACGAGGGTACATAATCTTCCTATTTTCATTTGACCCCATATTTCCACAATTACGGCACAGTAATTACTGCCCAGGTATCCTCATATTTTTATGGGTGATTTTTACGAAAAGTAAGATAGATAATAGTAAAAATTTATTAACAAATTCTATAAACATACATTAATTAGATATGAAAAGAATGAATTCAGTATTTATTCATTTTAAAAGCCAAGAAATTCTTCTTCACTGGACCATTCTTCTTTGATGTTGTTATCAAAATCGTCATCTTACGCATGACGTCACCCTACACCAGCGCCCGGTCTGGTGGTGAGGTACTGGTACTACTTACAATTAGAAACAATGGCAGCTGATGACTTTGAGTACGCTGGGAGTTGATGCTTCTTGTAGAACTAAATAAAGTTATCGTTTCCTACCTTTCTCTCAGCATTCATACGTGATTTATTCTTGATTCTTAGAGTATGTAGTTAATTATGGTATTTGCTATCGTGTTTACGTGCTCCAGAGTGCTCTAATAAGGGTAAAACTGAAGGTTGGGCGAACCCGTCCACCTCAGGCGTGACAAAAACGTACGTAAAGAACATAGGATTATCGTCATTCCTTCATTTTATTAGCTCAAAGAATGTCATATGCCATACTATGAAATTAATATAATTCGATTTATTGTGTATATCCTAAGATCACCTTGTAAGTAAACATAGAGTATGTAATGATTGAGTTAGCTGACGTTCTTTTGGAACGTTATTCGAAAATTTCATTTCGCACTTTCATTATGTTAGCAATAAATAATACCAATAATTCCATCATTGCTTTAGAACACATTACACCATCTACTTTATTCTGGAACAGTAATGCTAAAAAAAATCTGCTATACGCGGGTATATAGAAAAATCATAGATTATGAGGCTGAAAACCCCCCTGCGCGTAATAGGAGGGTGCGCATTATATGCGGGTATTTACGGTACTAATTAATGACCCTGACGAAGTTAGCAAGAAAATATTATTATCCTTACTGAACTTTTTAATAACAAATTTAATATTTTGTTTTATTATTTATAGAAAATATAATTCAACATTATGACAAGTAGAGAATGTGACCAAGGTCGAAAATATCTAAGTGGCAATGACAAGCAAACAAATGCAAGAAAACAAACTAGAAGCTGGAAAACTAAAAAATTCTTTAATAAAATTTTTAACATCACCTGAGGCGAAACCCTTGGAACGTCTGCAAAATAAGGAAATCAACGGGAACAATAATACTAATAATCCTACACCTCATAACATAAATTTAATGTTAGGTGTGGTTGCTAAATCATCAGAAATTGCTATTAATTATTTTAACGGTTTACAACGGTAAAATATACAATATTTTCAGCCTCAACGTCATGTTGGGAAATATTAAAGAAACATGTTACTCAAAACGCACCAAAACAGCTTTGTAATACAAGATGGGAATGTCGCTTCACCAGTGTTAAAGCTGTTTGATTTCAACTTCCTGAATTTTTTAACGTCCTTGAAGAGGTTGAAAACAAAATATTAGATAATGGCATAAAAGTAGAAATAAGAGGGATATGTAAAAATATGCATAAATTTGAGTTCCTTCTCAGTCTAGTAATTTGATATGAACTATTAGTAAAAGTTAATTTGATAAGCAAATTATTACAGTATAAAGCAATGCATTTAGCTATTGCAGTAAAACATTTGGAGGAACTAGTCATATTTTTACAAAAATTCAGAGAGGAAGGTTTCAAAACTTGCTTAAATGAAGCTAAGAAATTATCAGTAGAATTAAATATTGAGTCACATTTTAAACAACCTCGTGTTAGCAAGAAAAGAAAGTTTTTCGATTATGAAAGCAGTGATTCATCTGTAACATCCTGAAGACAATTTCCGAGTTAATTTCTTTTTCTTTATAATTGATAATGCTTTGGTATCTTTAAAGAAATATTTTGAATCGTATGAGGAACATTATAAAATTTTCGGTTTCTTGTCTGACTTTTCAAGACTGAAGGAAGAGTCTGAATTTGAAGCAAGATTCTGACAGATTTTGTTTAACTTTCAATACTGATATTGATAAGCATGATTTTTATGATGAAGTATATATGTTTCGAAAAATAGCCCCAACAACTTCAACATACTAAGAAGCGTTGACATTTATATACGAGAAACATTTGACGGAATTATACCCTAATGTTGCCATTGCATTAAGGGTAATTTTGACTAGCCCTATCCCAGTTGCCTCAAATGAGAGATCATTTTCTAAACTAAAAATCATTAAAAATTATTTAAGGTCAACTATTTCTCAAGAAAAGCTAAATTCATTGGCAATTATTTCGATTGAAATCGACTTAGCGAAAACTACTGATTACAATGATATCATAAATAATTTCGCAGCCAAGAGAGCAAGGCAAATTATATAAATGGCAACCTAACCTTGAACGGGCTGACAGCCAAAATTTTGTTATGTATTATATCATGTATGTATTGATATCATCACTCGATTTCTTTTTTAATTATATACTGTAGATAAATGTACCAACAATTGACAGATTGTTATTACTTACAATATTATATTACAGGTTATTGATAAATCACACCACTGTAATAATCAAAATTGTAGTTTTATATTTGAAGATGTTTATCAAACTCAAAATAAATGTTTAATTATTCAAGTTTTTTGTGTGTTAAATATTATTACCTTTTTTGAAGTATCGAGTATCTCGAACAGGGCCCCGCAAATTGTTGGGCTGGCACTGTGTTAAACGTTTAATTCACATATTTTAAGGAAATCTTGCCATTTTAATGGGATGTTGCCATGCCAACCCATTACATTGTTAAACCTTGAAATCCTATTGTTATTTCAATCCTTATGAATGAAAGCGTGCTTTGAATGCTCTTACAATTAGTGCGAGAGAGAAATTCTTTTCATAGTAACCAATGTAAACAACATTCGTTGCATTATTTATGAGAAGGAATACATTTGAATGTAGAACATTAATCATTTGCATATTAAAATTAAGTGCTTAGAATCGTCGTAGGAGTCCAAAACTTGAAACAACGAACACCTAAAAGAACAAAAGTTTGTTTTCTTGCCATCCAAAGAAAGTCAAGGTATATTTGTTCATTTTTTATTTCACAAAAAACTTTCCTGTTGAATTTCAACGGGCATCTCCATAGTTATTATTATATTACTAGCCAATATTCCACCAAAGTTTGATGGGTGAATAAAAAGAAAATAGGTTTTATCATAGTTTGATGATATTTCGATTGTTGTCTCTTCTTTCATCTAACTGCAGTTGAGTTAATCTAGATCTTCGTCATTGAGTTAGTTCTCTGGTCAATCATCTTCAACATTCAAGTGTCTCCTCAATATTATCATCCATTTTAACATCACTTTTTACTGATAACAAATATTATTTACTATAGTCAACTTTCTGACTCAAATTGTAAGGGGCTTGTTTATGCCAACAATACTTCTCTTGTTGCTGACAATCTAGGCTTAAAACATAAACTATTAATTAATTAATCAATCAATTATGCAATTTGATTGCAAAATCAGTCTATTTTACTTTAATTCATATGTTTTGTATTCTAAAAGAAAATAAGTTGTTTTTTAACGTAAAATGTTTATTTTGTATCATATATAATAGAGTAATTTACAGTCTTGCCACCTGCTTTGCCATAGTCGAGCATGACATGATGATTTAGCTCATTATTATTATTTAAATGTGTGAGAAATGCTAAAAACTTGATAGACAAAAGGAAATGTCACAAAACATTAATTGCTGAGCTCACTTTATTGCTAGAATCCAGCTGATTTTGAAGAAAGCTCTGATTGTGATAATACAGTTCGAATAACCAGATGCGCATTTTGATCTCAAAGTAATCATCTTGAGTAGCTATCCACTGATCATTGATTACAAAAAGAACCAGAATCAACTATCTTGGGATCATCACCAAAGATTGGCTGTGTCGATGGATGAATTACATTTATTTCAATTCCTTCTTGATGATAAGTGACCTATTTCTCAAATAATGTAGGCTATATATGATATTTTTAATTTATAATTTTTGAAGTTTTTTTGTGTTTTGCCTGCCTCGGATACAGTTTGTCACGTGTATTGGTTATTTTGTAAACGCTAGTCCTCCAGTTTTGAATTTTGTTTACTTAGCTATATTCATTAATGTTGCAGATTGCAAGGTTGTTGGTTTGATATATTAACCAAGCCTTTGGTAAGCAGAGGGTGAAAAAGTAAATGTGGTTTCTATTTTAAGTGAGTCTTATGTATAGTGTTTGTGCAGTTTCCACTAAGAAAGGCTCACTTTGTGGAAATATTCCATGAAAGAAATAAAAGACATTGTAATTTCCACTAAACAAATATTTACTTGACCTTGTCTATGCGCAAAACCGGTTGAGTAAATTTTTTTAGTAGAAATTACAATATCTTTTATTTCTTATTGTATAGTTTGTGTTTTTTATCATTATAACTGTGGTTTGTACTTGATAGTAATGGTCTGTGATGTCTTGTTTAGTGTGTTCAAAAGGTGGTTGTGTGGATGAGTAATATTTTGATTAGTTTATGTAGTGCGGTAAGGAAATTTGTTTGTTACAGTATGATTTTTGAAGTACAGTAAAAGCTCATTTTTACGGCACCCATTCTACTGACAAACTCACTCTAATGGTATATTCAGTGAAATTACATTTTCCAATTGTCTAATAGATGTTGCCACAGTCATGACTGATCTTCTGTAAGCTTAACCACATATTGCAAGAAAAGTAACTTCTGTTTCAAGGTGTCCACAGTCGTGACGTACCTACTGCATAATAATTTTGCTATTAAAGTTATTTTATAAACATTTTAAGATAGGTACTGTAAAGAACATAAATAGTAGCAGCAGTAGTAGAAAATAAGGGAAGCAAATGTGCTGACTATACAACAGAAAATTGACATTTGCCAACATCTGGATAATGGGGTATATAGACATGTGTTAATGAATGAGTACAATATAAGCTCATCTATGGTATACCACATTAAAGCAAGAAAACAGCAACTTCTAAAAAATTTTGCAGACTCGGAGAAAAATAAAAATATCCAACAAGGTAAAAATTTAAGGAAGCCAAAGCTAGAACAGTTGGATGCAGTATTATATGAGTGGTATAAAGTGTAGGTTTCTCAATCAAATGTCCACTATTAATTGAAAAGGCAAAATACTTTTATCAGCAAATGCATTTGAGTGAACAATGTCATTTTAAACGTCGTCACAGGATACGAAATCTGGATGCCTCAGGTGAATTTCAATCAGCTGATAATGATGTTGCACATGAATATTGTTGATTTTTGCATATCTCTGATGAACATGGTTTAACTGCAGAAGAAATTTATAATGCTGATGAGACCGCATTTTTTACCTTCTACCACTTTAGTAGGTTCTGACAAAACTGGTGCCTTCAGGGTAAAAAAATAGTGTCGCTATTATTACTTGTGCAAATGCTGCAGGAATGTACAAGTTAAAATCACTTGTCATTGGTAAATATAACCACCAAAATTTATTACTGCTCCAATAACCTATCTAGAGATTTTAATTGGAAAACAAATCAATTTAGAAACTGTCGATATTTACTTTCAATGAAAAAAGCAAAATAATCTGCTAATTGTGAATAATAAATGATGGTTGAAGTAGTGATGTTATTCTTGATGGATCTATGTATGGTTCCCAGGATTAGCATTACAAAAATTAATAAAATTATAAGTTAATACATTGTGGTAATTCTAACAAAATATAGTGTGTTAGATAATGAAGAACAATATATACAATATCTACTAGGGAAGAAGACTGGAGAGATAGCAAAGATGTCCTCAATGTAATTGGAATGTGATTTTGCAGCACCATTCGTTATATCAGCATATTCACTTTAGCGGCATGACTTTGGTCCCATGGGTGCCGTTAGAATGGGATTTTACTGTGTGTGTTTTGCTGTGTAGTTATACATTTTTTGTGGTTGTTTGTAAGTTGTACATTAAAAATGGTAAAGATAAATTCAAAACCTGGAGAAGTCTGGCATAAAAAAGTTTAAATTCCGATGTGACAGATATAATTAAGGACAAACAAGAAAAATCATAAATCAAAGAACACAAAAACACTTCAAGTACAACAGACTTGAAAGAAAAAGCATGATCAATACATTCAAGTCAAAAACCACCCAAGAGGTGCACTAGAAAGCCTGTGTATTTAAAAAAATAAATCTTCATACTGAATACATAGTTACCTTGATCTGGTCCCACTTTCTCCCCATTCATATTTGTACATGAGTAACCAGTTATGCAGGAAAACTTGTTGAGAATATCCCATTCCATCTCCTAACAATAGGTCTCTTAGCCCTAAACCTATCTCAAGTACTTTATTTAAAAATATTTAACTCCACATAAGTCTTTCATTGGCACACTAAAAGGATCATCCTCATTTCCTTACTCCCATAAAATCAACAAAATGTGAAATGGTTATGCTCTTTATTTAGAAGCAATTACAAGTTAACCCCAATGAGTATGGGTGCTTAGTAGCCAATACACTAGCCTGATTTTCCCAGTCAATTTAATGGTAATCAAAATTATTGCGGTAATTAATTGGATTTAATCTCTAATGTGAACTAGATATTTTATTTTTAGGATATTTCTTGTTGTCTATCAAGTTTGCAACATTTATTATGAAGCTGTTAACAATTCTTTTAAGCACTAAGTGGTCACGCATGGTCTTTTAGACCCCACGCTTTTCATTTTCTTAATTAATAACCTCATATTTAACTCTCATTTCAGGCCTTCTTTCCTTGAGTTCACTATCTATTAACCTATAGCTCTGGGTACCTCTTTGTAGCAGCATTTATTGTTTTTATGAGGTTTTCCCTACTCCACATTTCTTTCTGTCCACCTGTCGCAGATGATATAAAAGATTAAATGCTTTTGTTTACCATTCATTATAACATCAGCTGCTATTCCTACTACAATTCATGGATGTGTTTACTTACCACACCCTAACTAATAATAATATCTCAAAAACAAATTATCAATGAGTGATAGTCAGCCTGTGTGCCTGGTTGAGAAAAGGTCTTTGCTACAATGTTGTCCCATTCAGGTGTGGTTGTTCAAGTCTACTGATTACTTTTATCACAGTCTTCATTATCTCTGCTCAGTAATAGTTATTTTCTAGAAAGAAGAGCTTTTGTTTCACAGAAATTACTTATATTACTCATTGACATGAGTTCATTTGATGCAAGAAAAGGATCGGGCATATTTTAGAAAGTGTATTAGAAGAGAAAGAAGGAATAATTGGATTGGATGATTCTGATAAAGAGGAAGGCATTTTAGAGTGAAGTAAGCATAACACAGGCAGCGAAGAATCCAGTGAAATTGTAGGTGATGGTAGAGATGATGGTGATGTGTTACACAGGATAAGACAAAGATTAAATGTAGCCATCTCAATAAAAAATTATTGTATGAATGAAATTTGTTATAAAATTAAAGAAGAAATTAACCTTTAAACACTGGATATAAATGTTCTATTGGCAAATCTTGCAGCCGGACTTATTTTTGGCCATTTAAATCCTTCTTCTTTCAATCAGATAAAACCTTGTTTTTCCTGAACTATAAGAGATAAATTAATCAAACAAAAAGTACTATTTAGCAAAATTGTTTTGATAAGAATGGGTATATGTCCTTTATACTAAAAGAAACAAAAATAACCCATATTCCGAGTAAATCGATAATATAAAGTATAAAAAATCATAGTAAAACATAACTAACAATACTTTTTCATGTTTACAACTTTTAAAGTATTGTTTTGGTGTGGTACTCCTCCAAGCACAAAAATATAGAGCCCCACATTGCATATTTTGCATTTCACCGCTGTTCTAGTATATTTTCCGCTCTCGGAGCATACACAACAGTGAAGGCGATTTCGTTTTATGGACAAGTCCTCAAAGTGATGTAATTGTGTGCTGCTCATCTGCTTTGGGAAGTAACAACGGGAAGAGCTGTCACCCCTTCTTGGATCAGATTTCGCACAATAGCGAGATGAAACTCTCAATGCATCATCTGCCTACCAGATGATGTCAAGAGAACATAACTATTGAAGACCATGACGTTGAGAAGGTGGAAGAAGAGCTTCTTCATCCACTTTCAACTACAGCGGCTGACCTCATTGCCATTCGCCATATTATCTCCCTTGTCCACGTGAAATGAGAAGGGCTGGGATGCACTCTCCCTTATCTCTGTTTACAGTTGATAGGAGGTCTTCCCTGCCCCCAGTGGTGAATCGGTAGCATGGTTACCTCAATGATTCTTGAGAGCATGGCTCAAGGATGAAACCTTCAAAATTTCACGCCTCTATGATGAAAAGGACATCTGTAAGCTACTTCCAAACAAAGTGTTCCGATATGGGTATGGCTGGCGTTTAAAGGTTAAAGAACTATTGGTAATTTGGATATTTTGCAGGGGTGATGGTGGCAGAGTGTTTAGAGCATTGGCCTTCAATGTAGTAGTCCCAGATTTAAATCCGATGGAGGTCAGATTTTTTTAACCTGGGACTTGTGTGATTTGAGGAGACCATGCAAGTCAGCATTCTGTACTTCGAAAGGGACGTTAAGCAGTTGGCCCTCTGGTACTCTTCCTAAAGAGTTGGCTAATGCCGGCACTGGGTTTCCCTCCTCCCTTGTGTGTGTTTGTTGTGGAAGGTGTTATGGCTATAATAATCCAAGAGGTTGATTAGCCATAAATACAAACCAACAACGACAACATTGGCTATTTTGCCTGATTTTCGATTGTGGTCAGAATGACCATGCACAACCTGTTGCATTACAAAATGCCATGCGACCTCTTAAGGGGTAATTGCTTTTTTATGAAACCCACATTTAGTTCTGGCTATGACATTTTTGTATGAGAAGGAAACCAGCATTGTTTCCATAAGACATTTAAAATACTAGACAATAGGTATACATTTTCAATTTTCTTAGGGTTTATCTCAGTTTTGCCTTATTTCTTAAAAGTATCAATTGTATGGGAATCACCCATCTTATTTTAGTCTCTTTTGTGTGTGATGTTTGAATGAAATTTTATATTTGTGATTTTTATCAAATTAGATGATAAAAATAGTAAGACCATATCAATCTGAGCTGTCATTTCACTGGAAACAAAAAAATTATTTGTTTGCTTTAACTTCTAGTATTTTTTATGGATTGTGGAAAATGACAAGCAAAACATTTTTTGTTGCAGATATTTTTCATAGGAAATGCTCTTTTTGAGAAAATATCCAAATATTTTCTATTATATCGTTGTATCTTATGAATGTACAAGGCCACACTTAGCCAATCCGCCACCAATATTCCAACAAAAAAGGTTGCCATTCAATCTGTCCTACTAATATTGGTACATGCATATTTAAATTAAAGTATGGATAAATTGATAGCTGGAAATAACATTATCATGTATATTTATTTCAAAAACAGCTTAGTATTAACCCTTTCAATTCGGCCCAAAATCCAGTTTCTTACAGGTGACTGAATTGAATTCTCAATGTTTTTCATTAGATTGTTACATTATTAGTAATTTTCCAAGTATTTCTTAAAAGTAGGATGTTCAGGACAATTTATCCTCAATTCAACAATAAAAGTAAGTGCTTAGAAACATATTAATGCTTAATAAAGAATTAATAGTATTAAAAAACACTAGTTTTGCAGAAAACTTTTGATATATTTCCGAAAAAAAGTTTTTTTTTCGCTGTGACAGAATTTGGTTTTTCTTATAAATACATAAATCCATAAAAATGCATTAAGTGATCAAACACATAATAACACTTTACGAATAAATGATTTAATATGATTACATGATTGAGTGAGTGAGTACTAACCAACAACACAGTCAGATGTATATCCGATGAAAAAAATCGCCAACTGTGAAACTGACCTTACACAAATGGAGGTGGGGACCAAACTGATGGCTAGAGGCAAAATAAAGGACATTAGAACCAGATGTAGCACAATGATCGGAATTCCAGTCATGAGTCACAGGATAGCACCCCTCATGGCAGGAATTGCAGTCATGCCATATTGAAAGTGTTAAACAACAATTTGAAATTAATAAAAAGGAACAGAATATTTAATATAAACATAATCACAGCAAGGCTAAGAGGGATAGTGAACATACTATTACAATCTTTAAATTTTTATAATTGCACCTTTTGAGACTTAAGCATTAATTATGTTGCTGTAATCTATAGCTTCAGTGATTTCAATCTCAATAGGTATAATCACTAAATTGGATAACCTTTCTTCTAGCATTTAGGACCTTAAATAATTTTTTATAAATTTTAATTCTGAAAACAAACATTCCTCTGATGCTACTGTTACAGGAAGTGTAAATAGTATTCTAAGAGCAATAGACAGATTTAGGAATAAAGACAATAAATTATTTTCATATACAGTAAACCCTTGTTAGCATGGATTCGGCTAACATGAACACTTGGTTAACACGAACACATTTTCCCCAGCCCTGAATGTATGAATTTGTGAGTTGGTAGGGTAAGACGAAATTTTCTTAAGGCAAACTTTGAACAAAATTCAGGAACCAAGAACTCAAGTAATTGGTTAATTGGCTTATAGAGAGGTTGTTTGTGTAAACAGTTCAATATGCGGATGCCATTTTGTTCTAAGAAAGGTGATTCAGCCATTGTCTTCATTCCGGACTCTACCTGTCCTTGGCCCTGCAGTACTTTTTCATCTTTCTTAAGTGCCTCAAATAGGGGAAGACATGGGAAATTTTGGAACAGGAGAAAAAATCTGCTCTGACCAGGAATCGAACCTGGATCTTCCACTTGCTGGGCAGATATTATACCACTGAACTACCATAGCAGAGTAATTTTCCTGTTTTAGAACGGAAACGTGGAAGACCCAGATTCAATTCCCAGTCATAGCAGATTCTTTTTCTCCAGTTCCCAAATTTCCCAACATTCTAGCTTATGCTTGTAGCATAAGGAACATATGATCCATTAATTCCATCTATTTAGAGGAAGTCGTGACAAATGCAGACGTTTTCATTATCTCAACATGGGTGTTTGCATTGCTTGTGGTAATTTTTTTCAGTCAAATAGATCACCGCGAAAGAAAGGAAGGAAATTATTTTGTCTTATGTCATCATTCACGATGGACAGCAGTGTGCCTTGCTGTGATAGCAATTCTAATGAGGATATACAACTGCAAAATACTCAAATTTGCAAGGCAATGAGAGCTTACGGCACTTCTGCTAAATATATCGTGCCTGCGAGAACATAGCTGCGCAGAGATGTTATTCTCTTGCTCTTAGGAGGGGGACTCAAAAAACTTGGGTGATCTTGAGTGTCATTGCATGAAATTGCTATTTTCTATTTGATCTTTGCTACTCCAAGAAAAATCATCTCTGGCCAGGCAATACCAGCTTTGTCCTCTGTTTCTTCGAGTGCATCAAACTGGAACTGAACCAAACCCAAACAAAAAAATCTGAACCCGTACCAAAATCAAAAGCCATTATTTATTTTGTTTCGCATTCATTTATAAACTGTCATACCTTCTCCATATGAATTGTACTCACCTTCCACCAGTCTTTCCTTACTAGCTGTAGAACTAGGATTGTTATGAATTTTTTTTTTTTTTTTCGGGTTACTGTCCGGGTCATGTCGTCGTTCAGGACCAACGTTTCGGCGTCTGACTTCGACGCCATCTTCAGGGTTACTGTCAGTAATCCTGAAGATGGCGTCGAAGTCAGATGCCGAAACGTTGGTCCTGAACGACGACATGACCCGGGCAGTGACCCGAGAAAAATTTCTCATATTCATTTGCCGGGAAAACTTCAAATCTTTCTAGGATTGTTATGTTTGTGCTCATGGCATATTCACTATCGTTTGTTACAGGTTATCACTTTTTGTATATATTATAACTGCTGATCAGGCGGCCGCCTCAACCCATATGGCCGCCGGTGTGCAAAATAGTTTTCCGGCCCCTCTCCCACTCAACATGGAAGTATATACTGCAGGATACACTTTTAAATTTAAAAAAACTATATAACTCTTAGAAAAAATTATTTAATACCATTTTGAAAAGTGAATTTTCCTATTATTACAATCCTTCCAAAGATGAAATAGAGAAAAAAATACAATATAGTATAGTATTTACATGGAATAGTTTACAAGAAATAAAAACTTTTTATTGTTAGAAGAAAGTAAAAATAATTAACACTAATATTCTTTATGCTCATATTTTATAGACAGAATTAACGATTAGATTATTAAATCAACACTCGTAAAAAAATTAATTATATGTTATATAAGACAGTTCACTTTCCTGGCTTTATGAGCAGAAAATTTTATTTTTGTCATGTTCATTCATCTTATGAGACAGTTCGTGTTCTATGTCAATCATTGCTAAATTTGATAGTCTCTCTTGCGACACTGTTGACCTTAAATAGTTTTTAATAACTAAGTTTTGAAAAACTTCTTTCTACTGAAGCTACAGAGACAAGTAATGTCAGATAAATTCGGATGCTAATGGAAACATTTGTAAATGAAGATATTAAATTATTTTGGAGAATATAGTCCAATACTTCACATGCATCCATTTCATGCTTTATGTAGAGCTTCAATTTTGAAGCTCTCCAAATAATGACTCCCCATCTAAGTCTGATTCACCTAGACATTCATCAGTCAGCTTACTATCCAATTTCTTACATTTAGTCAATAGCTCATTGATTTTCCAATCATTCAGTTTTGAAATATCATGAAACATACTGAACAACGCACAGTGATCATTCAAACTTTGAAATCTTTCTTTCAATGAAAATATAGTCATCCAAAATAGTAGAGAAAAAATTTATTTTAAAATTGTTTGCAGGTCACTAACACTTTCATTTTCATTCATATCATCAAGTGTGCGCTTCCTAGATCCTCTTCGAAATGAAGGATCAGCTTCTACTATATCTGCCATTTCTTTACCTGAAATCAGCACCTCTTGAAATATTTTATCACTTCTGTATTCTTTAAAATGCTCTGTCAAGTTGTTCAGGGATTCAACAGCCATTTTTACATTGAATTCTGGATTCTGCATTAGATTGCTGACGATATTAACTTGAAGATATCGAACCAAATAACTATGGAGCATAAAAATTTGTACAAAACTACCACTGTTATTAATATTTAAAAGAATAGTACTGCCAAAAGATAATTCCACAAAGAATTATCATTCATGATAAGCGATTGATGAATGGAGAAGGCATGAAGCTATGATTGGAGAAAGTGTGGTCGATGTGTTCAGATGGTCTTCTTAAAATACTCTCATTATGAGTGTGTGAATAGTTCAAGGCACATGTAACAGTTAATGAAAAGAATTATTATAGAATTGAAGATGCAGCTTACACTGATTCCTGAAGGTTTGACCAGTCAGTTACAGCCTCTGAATGTTTCAGTTAATAAGCCGTTTAACACTTTTATGTGCAAGAAGTGGACCAAATGGGTAGAGACTCCAAATCATGACGTGACACCAACAGGATGATTGAAACTGCCGTTGATTTCAAGTTTTTGTGAGTGGTTGAAAAACTCCTGACAGTTGGTGAAAAGTGAGATGATTGCAAGGTCATTTAAATACTGTGGAACTAGCAATGCACTGGATTGCAGTGAAGATGATTAACTTTATGAAAAAGGAAAGATTTATGTGAAAATGCCGGTAGTGATAACTGTAGCAGCAGTGATAGCAATTTTCTAGGATTCTATGATTAATAAATTTTGTTTTGCTTGATTATTGTGGCATAGAGAAATCCTGTATTTTTCCTGTAAATTACATAAGATTAAATGCATCGATTTTTCTGAAATTTGTTTCAAAATTTCTAATTGGTCAGAAAATGCAGTATACAGCAATCCCTCACATAACGATGTTAATTCGTTCCATGAAAAAGCATCCTTATGCAAAACGTCATTATGTGAATATTAAAAACCCATATGAACAATGTTATATTTGATTAACTGGTACCTGGCCGAAGGTTACCATAGAAAGGAAGGCTAAGTTTCAGAGGATGAACAAGAGGCTGAGCCACCAAAAAGATTTCAGACTAAATAGATGACGGAATGTTTTCATATGATAGAGAAAGCACTGGCCAGTTTTGAAGCTTAGGACTCAAACATTGAATGGTTCACGATGGTGTATAGAGCAGTTAATGATGCAATTGCATGCTATAAAATTATTTATGATGAGAAGAAAAAAGCTACTACGCAAACATCACTGGACAAGTACATAACGTAAAACAGACAAAAGATTCAATGCCATCATCCTCTGCAGAATAGAGAATAAATACATATGTAATACTTTTCTTGCAATTACTTACATTTTTACGTAAGTATGATGTATTGTACTGAATAAATTTTCATTTGTTAACATATTGCTTTTTAAAGCTCTACTTTTTTAGCTTTAATTATCCAATGAAATTAATGTAAAATTTATTGAACTATTGCTCAAAAGATGGCATTTGCCATACATTTCTGCTCAAGTTCTCTTTACATTGCCACTAGTACTGCACAGCTGACTGCATTGCTTCAAAAAAAGTAGTGGTTTTAAAAATTGCTTGACTTACAAGCTTTTTAACTTGCATAGAAATTTTCTGAACGAATTCATCATGTAGGTCTGCGATTCACTGTATTTAAAAAAACAAAAGCATGAATGTTGTATTTATATACAATTTAAAATTCACTTGTCTAATGGATTTTCCTTAAGGGGTGCAGGTGGTGTAGTGGTTAGGACGCTGGCTGCTACTTGCCTGTTGCTTGAAAAGGCATCAGGTACGAATCCGGTGCAAGTAGGATTTTTCCAAGGTCGCCTGGCCCGTTTGTGTGGTTTGAGGAGACCGCACAAATTCAGCTGTTCTGTCCTTCGGAAGGGGCGTTAAGCCGTTGGCCCCCCTGGTGTTCTTCATAAGAGCAGGCAAATACCGGCACCGGTTTTTCCTTCTCCCTTCCCTGGCTATTCATTGCACTACCTCTGAGATACCCACTGTGCGTAGGACAGAGGCGAATCAGGTGGGCATTCAAATTCAATGAATTTTCGTGATTTTTATTTTAGTCCATCGCATTCTCTGTGTGCTCTCATAGCAAATGGCGGGTGCCATGTGCCCATGCAGTTATCTACAGCTGTCGCTGCCAGAATTCAATCAACCAACCAATCTTTTGAATCAAATACTCATCTCATTTGTCTTTATTGTAAATATTGCAATTTATGGATTTTAGTATGTTTATAAAAGTTTTAAAAGTACGAGAAGTTTACATGATGTACGAAAATTTTATAAGGGTTGGCATGAGAATAGGGCATCCCTTAAAGGTATTCAAGCATTTTTCGACCTACATGGTTTTCGACATGGAAATTTTCGGAACGAATTAACTGTGTAAATCGGGGGCTTACTGTATTTATTATTACCATATAAAAATCGTTTGTTAATAATATTTAATGAACACAAAATCCTAAAATATGGTATAAAGACATTCAAAATTTACACAATTACTCGGTGTTTAAAACATAATAATATTATAATGACATATAAATGTTGTTAATTTAAAAATTAGAGTAACATAAATGAAACCCACAAAGCAAAGTCAGGGTCTAGATTCGATAAGCATATCTATTCCAAATAAAGAAGTGAAGCCCATCTACTGCCAAGACAGTATACTAAAAGGATGCAGCTAGTTGCCGGAGAAGCTGCGTGATGGAATATTATGACATACCCATAGCAAACAGCCAAAAAACAGTGTGCCGTATATATACGTCATACCCAGATGAGTGGTTAGTGAGGATTTAGCAAACAATAAAGTGTACCATGAAATAGCAAATGCTGCAGAGCACTGCTCCAGAGGATAAGATGGAATTACCTAAAAAGGTGTGGATAAGAGATTAATTATTTTTATAAAAAAGTAGTAGAGTAATAATTACCTAAGTACATTATCTGAATTTTCAATTCACTGAATCAAAATTTGGAGAATTAAAATTAGTTTCTATAAAAATGTTTCATTTTTCTTGATAGTTTAGTTTCTTTATTCAAAGGTTTATGCAAATGCAGCTAAAGGAGGTAGTACACATAAATGTCTCAGACAATTAACATGAAAAATCCATGCATTAATATGATAATAAAGATAGTGTTCCCATATGATTTCAAAAGCTTGGATGTTGGAATTACCTGGCTGAAGAGGTAAGTATTACTGATGCATTGACTAGATTGTAATTTAGCTGTATAGGAAGAATGTCTTTTTAAATTTTATGCTTTACAAATTGCATAACATTGTGCATATATTTTTTTATTACTCCATTAATATTTAAAATTTTTACATACAGATGTACCTACATCATGAAATTTCATTGATTTTTTAGTCAAGAGTTGTTGGTGCTTGCATACTGCAAGCACTTAAAAAAATCACTGTACACCAAGATCTAAACTCATAAATAAACCGTGACATCATTTGAACTACACAGAGCCCATTTAAATAAGATAATAGTTTTCATTTCCTCAGAAATTAAGGCATCTATCTGGAATTTCTAAATTCTCGGGCAATCAGCTCACGTCCAAGTTTTTTAATTTCAAGTTTTATGACTTAGATTGCCCTTTTTAAGAAATATTTATAATCATAATTAAGACAATGGCCTATATGTTACACTAAAATTTATGTAAAAATTAGGATATTTTGTGTGTTATGATTATGTTGTTATCACCTGTGCCTTTTAGCATGTATCTGGATAAAAAAAATTATTTAAGGTTAATCATGTCATCATATTTATGTCGTTGGCTGAAATCAAATGGATTATAATGCAGTCAAAGCATTAAACCAATGCTCTTCAAGTATGGAAAATCAATTCCAATTGAAATGCATTGTAGTCGTTGCTACGGTAGTTAATATTTTCATTGTTGAAGTCCAAAAGAAAATTTCATAATTTTATGGTTAAAATCAAATTTTTATGCAAATTCAGCATGGATTTGAATTTTGTCTTCAAGAAAAATAAACTTCATTCTTTCTTCCACAGTACAGTGCAAGTCCCCACTTGATCTTAATTTGAAATAATTTTATATTTTTCAATGCTTTTCTTATGGGTGTTTAAAATTGGACTTGGGAGTTAAAACACCCCTTAAATATAACTTTTCTGGAATTTCGGTATTTATTCCAGAGGTGGTGCCCATTGATCTACCATCCTTCCAAATTTCAGCTCTGTAGCCCTTCTATAAGTACCTTAGGCTTTATAAGATATATCCTATATATGTAAGAAGCATCTATTTATAATGATGTCCAATAATACAGATTTATCTTAATTGTTCTTAGTCCCGATTAATTTGGATAATAAAAAATCTGCTTATCAATTACACTTACTTATCTGATATGATCCTAAGTAACTGACTTATTTGATAAGTGTGCTTTGTTATTACATGAGATTAGAAGAAGATTGTGCAGAGAATTCATCTTCAAGATGGGCCATGTATTGATTTCCATTGTTAGTGTGAAGTTTTTCTGAGAGGCAAAGTAGTGGTAAAGATATGGCAACATTTTTGAGGTACTTATAAACAGACATTTTATCACATGCTTTAGATTTTCTCTATAAAAACCTAATATCAATTACTGTCTTTCAGAGAAACTTCCATGAGCAAGTTTACCTCTAAGTTATGCCTCATCAAGGTCATCCTAACTGTGAAACCAATGGTCTTGTGAGAATTGTGTATTCACAAGTAATACAACATCCATGACAATTTAAAATCACTAAATGTTAAAGTAAGTAATGTTTAAAAAATCTCTCAAATTATAATCTTAATCTCTGCCAAAAACTCAAAAACTTTATTCATTGGTTAGAATTTGAGTAATTTTAATAAATTACATTTATTTTGAAGTCATCTGAACGTTTTATATAACTGTTTTCTAATGTGTTTTTATTTTAATTTCATGGTGCTCCTTCAAAACTTGGAATCCTGCAGTGTTATGTGGAAGTCAAGAAAAAAGTGATGCTACATTGAGGGATTACATATGCATCCATTTACAATAATTTGGAATTTTTCCTTATCATTGAAAGACAGTATATCCTCTCAATCTTGTATTTCAAAAAACAGCTGTTTTAATATGCAGCCTAAAATCATGTCTTCCAGTTGCAGCCATCTTTTAATCCATAAAAATGGCCAACCTCCATTTCAACCACTTTCGACAAATTGCCAGTCATCTAATCTTTTTATTAATCACCTGTCTCTTTCAGCTCTCTATTCTTTTGTATTTGCTGTCAATTTATGTTATAAAATTGAATTAGTTTTAAGTTCTTGCTGAAGAAATGGTATTGTATTGTAGAAACTGTATGTAATTTTAATAGAAAATTACAATTGAGATTTATGTACCTTTAATGAATCATATATATACAGGAAGTCTCCAAGTTACAAACATCCCTAAATAGAAATGAAGCTCCGAGGTATTAATATTTTAATAATTTGGCCATACAACTGCCAAGCCACACACATGAGCCAGCTGTTGCTCTCAGGAACTACTTGTGGCAGCAAGAGTGTAGCATCTACCCTCCACCAAATGCTCTGTTACACTTACTTAGTTACCTTTTCCTTGGAGTCAAAGGAACCTGTGCTTGTCTAAATTTGTGGAAAAAATCATCCTAGTCATTGCTGTTTGGGAACATATTCACCTTTTTATAACATTCTATCTATGGGAACTTGAATTAAGTTTTCTGAACAAAAAACTACTTTTGAAAAGCAACCCATTTGTAACTCGGAAGCCTCCTGTATTTGTGTATATATATTGTGATACTGTAAAAGCCAAATAAGGACATGCATGCAAAGAAATATACCAATTGATAAATTTGTTATAACAGTGGTTCCCAATCTATTGTTTTGTGTGGATCTTTTTTCAACATCCAAACATTTTGTGGACCACAACATGCAACTAGTTATTATATATGGAAAACTAATGTAAACAAAAGAATAATATGCTCTCAGCAATTGTTTGTATGTTCACATCTTAAATTTTGTGAAATTATTATTCATTACTCCAACAAATATATTTGCAGAGCATAGGAGTGTGAATATTATTTTTTCCGCGGACCCTCTGTAGTAGTCTTGCAGACAACCAGGGGTCCAAGAAACACAGTTTGGGAACCTCTGTACTATAGAATCCTTGCATAATTGTCTTTTGTTATGTATCTATTAAATATATTTGATTGTATAATATATAAAGTATCTTTCCTAAATAATAGCTGAAACTATTTTTGCATAATATATTATATAGATTTTAGGTGAATATAAATAATAATTGAGGTTTATCATTCAGGAAAAGGGAATTACAGATAGGAGTCGTATGACAGAGGATAAGTTTCAAAATTAGGGAGAGTTGAGTTTAGCATTGAGATATATAGGGAAGGGAATAGATAACAACCAAGGTCCATAAATAGAGTAGTTTATTGTTAATATTAGGCTACTGATTGAAATTTGTCAATTGTTTGTACATGCTGCATGTGCTACTATACCCAAACCAATAACTTTAGGCATGCAGCACCAAGGGATCACTGGCGCTGGAAGGATGGCACCACAGGACCTGGATGAAGAGGATGGCCACAGCTGGGATGACAACAACACTGTGCACATTGGTGTCATTAAATATCTCTTACAGGTAGTGTGTGACATTTTCATTTCCTTGGAAATCATGTTGAATGTTGAGATGTTGCTTTATATTACATATGACAATTAATTTTTAAGGCTTCAAGATGATGTCCGACCACTCCCAGCCATCACCATGGAGGAGACAACCCACCCATGAAGAATCATTCCGGACTGGTTACCAGGCATTTATTTACAGGTAGGAATTAGTATTTTTAATTTGGGAGATGTTTTGAACAGTATAATCACCACCACTTCAAAATTTGAAGTGCTATATAGGATCAATAGGAAAACTTGAAATCCTGAAACAGGAAATGAGAAGGAAAAGGATTGATGGCATAGGGTGACAAATAATATGAGAGAGATTATGGATGTTCTGTCCAGAAGAACTTGTGATAAACAGAGAGAATGGTGGCATGAGAGGGATAGACATGGTGCTAAAGAAAGAAATGAAGTGTGGGAAAAGCACCAACTACACATGATAAGTAAATGGCATTAAAGCAGAAATTGGGTTAATTAACCCTTCAGCACTGACCTCAGTGTACCGTAGGGACCTCTATTCCTTCACATGCCGCCGACCTCGGTGCAGGGTATTGACTCATGCCGCACTTGTTTTTTTAGGGTTTTTGATCAATTTTCCAATGGTTTTTTAATTGTGAAAGGTAAAGGTAATCTCTTCTATATAACTTAAAGAATTTATTTGTTCTTAATGCAATAATTATGCAACATCAAATTTATTATGCCACGAAGACGTGTACTCGACTGATTGACGCGATGACAGGCAAAGTTTTTGTTTCATATTTTTTCACCATCACACCCACTCTATTCTAATTTATTTTTTCTGCATCGGAGTTTCTTCCTAAAGGTAAATCCATCATTCTTTTATCAATTTTTACAACATTTCTAAGGAAAAATAATATGAAAAATAAGACTTAAAAATGTTAGGAAAAAATCGACCAAGAATGAATGTTCAAAATGTGAACGAAGTTGCTCAAATCTCTAAAATAAAAGCCAAATATACCATCCCAAAAACTTCATTAGTCTCTTCTTTAGTAAACAAGAAAGATGCTGATGGCAAAAGGACCTTATAACCTCGAGGCTTTCGAGACCCTTTTCAAGCACCAGTCACGCTCTGACAGATGAGAGCATGGGCAAGGAAAAATATGGTGCAGGTTACGAAGAACCCAAACAAACCAAGCATGATTGCCCAGATCTATTAGTAGAGACCATTCTAAGTGCATCAGAAAGACATTCTTATTATTTCATTTAAAGAAATGCAAATATGGCTGTGCAAAAATAGAGAAACATTCCAGTCCCTTGGTTCCATTTTGTGTTACACATCCACACTGCACGGATGGTAAAGCTTAAAATTTATTAAAAAGTTCTTAATGAGTACCTCTACTTATCATCTTTTTTTAGGAATATATTCTTAAAACATATGAGTATTTTTCTTTTTCCAGTATAGAAATGGCTAGTAGATGTGCACTGGATTTCAGTGATGAAGAGTTGCAAAAAATGTTGGAGGAATCCAATAACATTTCATATAGAAATGATAGTGAATATGATAGTGATAGTGGTTTTAGTTATATTGATGATGTTGCAGTTGCAGACGAACTCATAAATCAGCCAGATAGTGAAGATGAAAAGAAAAGGGACGAAGAATTTCACTGGGAGAGCATGGAGAATTTTATTGCACAACAGGAGGTATTTATTGGCAACTGCAGAGCTCAGAATGTTGCTTAATGTGTGGTTTATATTGTTGAATGTTTTGAACTATTTTATGACAAAGATTGGATAAAAATAATAGCGAAAGAAACTAATAGATATGCGGAACAATACAAAAAATGCGAGAGGTAACGTGTTTCCTTTTCGAGGCTTACCACACAAAATTAAACTATTAAGGTAATTAAAATAAAGTTATAATCTCTATAGTTTTACAGTCATATTCATGTTTGTAATCAATTCATAGTATTTCTCAAATAATAGAGCTAAAGGGACATTTACGGATTTAAAAAATTCAGTTCATGCTAAGACGAGCTTTCTTTTGACAAAAAGATCGTGCGAGAGGAAAGAAAATACAGACTAGCTTTTGAGATGACGTTCACCACCCTTGTTCATGCTGTAGGTCCATCTGGTTCTATTTGTAAACAATTCTTGAGTGCCATGAATTGTGTGTGAGAGATTGTGAGGCAGAGCCAGAGAGAGGGAAGGCCCGCTCGGAGACGGGACTGCATAGTCATGAGAATGGAGAAGAAGTGATAACAAACCATCTGAAGTCTGTTTACAAATATCTTGACCATGCTATTATAATGGAGTTGGAGGCAACAAAACGAATCTTGCATGCCTAAAAGAAATACTATTATGCTAATCATTCTTATTTTATGAAATGATATTCTATTAGCCAAGCGATATTGTAATACTTAATAAGAATATCACAACGAAAATAAGCAGGTATAATAATGATAGTATTATTGTAATTATATGAAAATTTCATGCAAATCCGTTGAATAGAAAAAAGATAAAAATAATTGTCTTCATACGTCAAAATCCCAACTTTTTTTTAAATGTCCTCCGTTCGTGGTATAGACTAGAATTTAAATCACCTCCATCGCTGAAGGGTTAGACATGGAAAAGTAAATAGTAATTTAAAAGGGAGATAGGAATAGTACAGTTCATACTGAGTAAGTCCTTGGTGACTATAGATTATGAAGAATAAACTGGAAGAACAATACTGGTAGTGGACAAATGCATAACATAATTAAATAATCACAAATGCTGTATACTTTGATGATCCTAGGAGACAGTGATATAGCAAATAGGTTACATATTTGGGAGGCAGAATATAGAGCAGGAAGAGGATAGTCCAATGTCAAGCATGGTGAAAAATGACATAATAAAAATGATTGAAAAACTGAAGAAATGAATGTGATGAGGAGGCAATAGGTAAAGATAAGTGAGGCTTTCAAGGTGATGAGGATCGCTATGCATGTTTCTCAACTGGCAAAAGACTAGATTTTAAAAAACTCATCAAAATTATAAGTACCTCAAAGGATATTGATGTTGATTGAAAACTAGAAATTTATTCGTTAATCATGAGCTGAAATTCAGATGAGAGCAAGATGATACCAGCAGTGTGTAGAATGAATAAAATAACTCCAATGGTCGCAATATGGTCTGTGAAATGTATTTTGGCTGCGGGATAGCAGTCTTATCATGAGCTGCTGACTGTAGTTTCTAAAAAGAACATGTCATTTGTTTCTTCCATTTAAAATTGTACAAACCATTTAATTGCTATCAGAGGTAACGAAATTGATTGAATTCCAGATGCATGTGAGCTTCATATTTTTAATAGGTGAACCAGTATGAGAAGTTTGCTTGTTCCTAATCTTATTCAATGTATATAGAAAAATTCTTATTCAGAAAGCAATATGAGATGCTAGAGATGTGGGAAGTGGAGGGTTGTATTATAAGGCCAATAAAACCTAAAATTTCAGAGTAATTTTGGCAAGAATACTGAATTAACACCAGATGGCGATTGAGAAAATTATAATAACAGGGTTAGAAATAAAAACTAGAATAGAAGAAAAAATTGATTAGAAGGTTCTACCTTGAATGCATTTAACAAGAGAGAAAATGACCCAGTACTGAAATAAAAAGGCAAAAGTCATCCAAAGAAGAAAGATCTGTCGAAATGGCTCGAGGGGTAAGAAAGAAATAGAAAAACACAGGTATGAGAAAAGATACAAAATGTGGGCATGGTGAAGCTGTGAAAATAAAAGAAAGAAAAATGATGAAAGAAGATAAGAAATGAGAAGTTAAACTGAATTGGCAGGTTCCCAAAGAGAGAGAGCATAATTAAAGATGAAGAAAGCTTGAAGGGGAAAGTGGATGAAAGTATTCAAAAAGTGATGGTAACAAGGGATAGAAATGTGGAGAATCTGGTTTAATCATAGGTCTATCAGCAGATTGATGATTAAGATATGACTGTTATGAAGCTGATACAATGGGATGGATGTATAGATTTTGGTATCTATGAAAATTTTCAAACATGCTCTTGCTTAACCCTTTCACTGCCAATTTTATATTTTTCACTTCTTTTGTTTCCTCCTGATTTTACATCTAATAAAATGATTAATTTAAATTTGTGAAATCTTACTAACCAAATGTAATATTTGGTTATAATTATCCCATTAGAGCAGCTGTTTCCAACCTTGAGTCGTGATCCATGTCAAGGTCATGGGTTCTTCACTATGGTTGCAAAGGGTCATCAAAAGAAAACTTTAGTAAATCTGTATTTATATATTATTGGAGAGCTGCCCAACCTTTATCAGTCATTGAACATGCTTTAACAGCTGATGCAAGCCACCCTCACTTTTCAAAGCTTTTAGCAGCTGTATGTAAAAGATAGATGGATGTAAAAAAGTGGGAATAACAGAGCAAACAAAAGATTCCTCCAGCACATCTGCTAACATGGATTTCATACTATAATTCTACACGTTTGGTAAAAATGGTCATAACAGAGGCCAACCAAATTTGCAGTGCAGTAGTGATGCAATCGGTGTCCTGTGGCAGAGGCATATTTACTACTTTCTCTCCAGACTATCTACATTACATCTTCACTTAATTAGAAGTATGGATCACAAGGGTTCAGGGACATGTCATGAGGTGCTAATGGTGTTCAGTTTAGGGTCACAAACTAAAAAGGTTGGGAGCTGCTGAAATTCATTCTTTTAAATGTGTAGCTTGCATATCCAGTTAGTAGTGAAAGGGTTAAATTGAAACTTTTAGGTCATCACCACCAGGAGATCACTGGCACTGGAAGGATGGCATCACAGGACCTGGATGAAGAGGAATGGCCACAGCTGGAATGACAACAACACTGTGCACATTGATGTCATTAAATTTCTCTTACAGGTAGTGTGACATTTTCATTTTCTTGGAAATCATGTTGAATGCTGAGATGTTGCTCTATATTACATATGACAATTAATTTTTAAGGCTTCAAGATGATGTCCAACCATTTCCAGCCACCACCATGGAGGAGATCCATGAAGAAATATATTCCGGACCAATGTCACCAGACAGTTATTTTACAGGTAAGAATTATTGTTTTTAAACCTTATCTGAAAGCATTTAAATTCCTGCCACTCCATCCTGCAGCCGATTTGATTGGGATATTTAAATATTATATGTTTATGTTTGTATAAATTATCACATTGCAGGACATATAATTCCACAAAATCTGGATGATATCATGGGCCTATGAATTCATATAAGTAGATTCAGCGCCCAGTATACTTTTAAATGTATGCATGGCCATGAGCACTTACATTTGGTGTACATTTAAATGTACACATGTTCGATAAGGATTAATGTGTGAGATGTTTTGTGCAGGATAATTATTATTGTAGGTTTTTCTCATTACATAGCTATTTAGCATACAAATGTACACACATGGTGGGCAGAATTTAGCCATCATATTGAAAACTATGCAACTATACTTGTACTTCTGTTTGGAGAGATTCACATGAGTCAGACATTAAGACACTAGGTACAGAACACACTATATATTACTCTTCTAAACATTATATAAATTAATTCAATGGCTGACTAATGGATTGGTTAACTATTATAATTGCTATAAAAAGATCAAAACATGGCACTAATTTCAACTGCCTGTATATTGAGCAAAATCTGTCAACGCTTGAATCAACTGAAAATATTCATTTACTAAAGTATAAGAACAAGTAAATCTGGCTTATTCATTAAAATAAATGAGAAAGAAATAATATTAACCCAGGTTAAATGATATACAGTAAAATCTTTTAGGTTCAAAGTAAGAGAGATCAAAATACTACCACTTTGAATTGTGTGGTTTTAAACTATCCAAACTGCTAAAAATATACTTACCAATCTTGCTAAAGCCATGCTTCTACTCTTATAATTATGTACATTGTGACTCCCTGTAAAAACACTTGTCACATTTTGAATGCACAAAGCACATTTTGCTTAATGTTTGAACTTTCTTATACTTGGCCATCAGGGTTGGAGATATTGTGGAATATAACGACTCAAGTCAGTAGACACACAAATTGAATTTTAATTGCTTACAACATAGAGTGAAAAAAGGTTGGTTGGGAAAATTTCCTGGCGATATTTTCAAAGTAACCAGACCTGATCCAAATGTTTAATTTCATGGTAAAGGTATTTATATTCTCTGGATTTAAAAGCATAAAAGTTTATTGTTCCAACTTTTATTAAATATATAAGTTATCATGTACCAAACTGAGGTTTTACTGTAACAGTTTGCAAGGTAACTATAATTTCCAACTCCTATACAGTATTTTTTCAGATTAAAAACATGCTCTAGACATTTTAGAAGGTTATTGAATTTCTGCAATAGCAATATTTAACTGCACACTTTCAGTTCTAAATCTGTTAAATTTCCAATTACATATATCAATCGAAACTTTTAAAAATATAATTTTGTAATGCCCTATACCAGTGGTATGGAGGTGGTGAAAGGTTTTCAGAGGGTCATATAGAATGTTTGTTTTATTTTTTAATTTTATTAATGGATGTACTTTGAATAAAATTAACTTTTGCATAAAAAATAGATTTATTATATTTTGAAATTAATAGTACATTTTATATTTATTGGCTGATGGATATGGTTAAGAGGGTTGTGATAAGGTCAATTGTCTTAAGATGAGGTCGTAGATGGATAGTTTGGGAACTGCCACTCATATTTTTCTTATGGATAATAGAAATGAACCAATGAAATTAGAATACATAATCTGAAATTGAAATTTTTTTGCATTTCAGAATTTTTATATTGTTTGTACATGATGGCCTATCATACTGCCAAACTTCAGATCAGTAGCCATTCTACATGTGCATTATAATTTTGATAGATAAATCAGTCAGTCAGTCTTTGAGGCATAAGCAAATTTAAATGACTAATATAAACACCTAAGCATTCTGCAGTCGGGTTGAAAGAATACATATTTATAGCATAATTAATTTAAAGCAAGAGGCAAGGCATTTTTAATATAGGTGCAATCAGTGCAACACACCTATGGACCCTTAAGTAATTCACAGATGGCATGAACTGGCTGTTGATTCTTGCTCAGAAGCTTGCCTTTGTGATTATAACCATCGGAATCACTGTCACTAAATAATTCTTCTATTTACACATTTGGCATTTTCTGTTATATTAAATTAATTGTGTTGATCCAAATTAAGGAAAATTAATAGATCAATAAAAGCTGCCTAATTAAAAAAGAAATTTCCAAATATCTCCAGTAGTTTGGTTACAATACAATTTCAAAGTTTTGAATTTTTCTAATTTGAAGGCACCTAGTAGAAATCTGTGAACTACTTGGAAAATCTAATTGGCATGAAATTCATAGATTGATAAGAGCTATGTAATCCAAAAAGAATTTTCAAAATATCTCCTAAAACAAAAACATAGTGCTAGAGATCTGAAATTTGGCATGATGAGCAACCAAGTGGAAAAATCCCAAATTCCAAAAGATCTTCATTTTTAGGATAGGTTTTTAAACTCATTGTTTCAGTTCTACCTCCATAAGAAAGGCATGGAAATCGGGGAAAGAATAAAGTTTTTTATTTCTGAAGACTAAATTTAAATGAATGCTGAACTGGCATACAAATTTGTATTTAATAAGAAAAGGGAATATGTTTAACAATGAAAAATGTCAATTACCATGGCAAAAAGTCCAATGCATCTAAATGGAAATTGTTAATCTATATTGTAAGAGCATTGCTTAAATGCTTTTTAAAAGAGAATTAATTGACAATATTATAATCCCATTGATTTTAATCAATGACAAAAAAATGCCATAATCCTAAAACAATATATTTAATTAAAAAATACATTACTGCTCTATTCGTATAAAATAGACATTCAGCCCTTATATATTACAAGAGGTTGCATTCTGAAAAAATTCTGGGTAATGTGAATCTGCACTATGTGAACTTTATGCAGTGAAAGAAGGGTTATGTTCAGAGTTACCACCTCTCCAGGTTTGACCCGGAGTCTCCAGATTTTCAGACTTGTCTCCGGGCGAGAGAGAAATTCTCGGGTCAATATATTTTTCAAATTGGCATTAAATATTGCGATTTATTTTTAATTTCTCTAAGAGAGAAAAGACTTCATTCTGGAACAACAGAGTCATGCAATTTACCAGGTAGGAGGTAGGTACATGAAAATATTAACAAATAGTCACGTGGTATAGTATATGAAGCCACATGCATGAGAATAAATAATTTATCATTCAAAATTAAAACACAGCATTATAAGGAGGCATCATCCTGCCAGCTACATTGTAATAGAAATAGATGAGCGGGGTTCACCTGGCAGCTTTTGAAACACAACTAGAACCTCTGAAAATTTTATCATTGCTCAAACAGTGTAGTATTTTAAATGTATACAAATATTCATCAGGTAAAACATACGTTCTACCTACTATAAATAATAAATTTCATGACTTACCAATAGACAAGAAATGGGTAATAATATTTAAAGTTGGAAATAATTTCACTGAATTGTCTAAGCTTTTGTCAAAAATTTTATGTATTCCGTTAGCAACTTCTTTGTGGAAAGTGTTTATTCTCCTATAACAAATGTATGGAGACATGAAAGGAATAGGATGAGAGTAGAATTAATAAAAGCGGAAATTTATACTAAATAAAATTTTAATATGACCTGAGAAGAGTTTCTGAATTTTATGAAACAGCCTGAAAAGCAATTAAAATGTTTCATAAGCAACATAAAATATACTTTTAAGAAAAGATAAAAGGCACAATCATATAATAACCCTATTTACCATTTGCTATTAATGTGGAAGTTCCTTATATATTCATTTATATTCTGCGACTTTCTTTTTTGTTCAAATTATATCTTTTATTGTAAAACAGACCATTAAGCATTAAATATAATATTTAAGTATTTTCAATAAATTAAATTTCTTTCAGAAGTATTGTTCAATCTTGAATTGTTATTGTAATTTTGGAATTAAATACATTTGCTAGTCAAATTTTTACAAAAACTATGTAGTTCCTGAGTATTAAAATTTAAACAAGATGATCCGAACAGAACTTATGATGCCTACTTTCCTAAGGTAGATTTATCAAATTAATTACATTGTCATTAAATTGTTAATTAACTGGATAGCGTAACTATTGGTTATATTGGCTTTTAAAGCTTTAAATTCACAGCCGATGAGCTGCTCTTTGTTTTCCTGCTTTAACATCATAAAGTATTATACTTACATTCGCATAAAAAATTCAACTGATTACAAGATTTCGGGAGGAAAAATAATGCATTTGTATACTAGAATAGGCTAGTCCAGCAATAATCGTCGCCATGGAAATAATCTTATGAGCAAATAAAAACAGCAAAATTGCAAGTATTAATGCAAAAATCAAAGAAATGCGATTGATACGCAAAATTCTACTACAAAAATTAAATTTTCATTCCACAGAGAATAGCAAAAATCCTGCGCCGATTTCACTTAGATATTTTATTGTGCATAAGGAAATTATGCTGAATGATGGGTTTCAGATTCTCCATGTCAATCAAATGAAAAGGATAGTTCATGGAATCGATCCTGAGACTTCAATTTTTGCCATAAAACCTATCCCCAGGAGCTTAGCCCCTTTAGAAAGATTCTCACCAATTGTCATGAAGGTAGGTGCATTGGTTCAAAAGTTGATAGTGGGGACCAGCAAACAAATACAGAAACATAAACGGTCACAACAAAGAAACTATCAGCCAATTTTCATTCTGGAAGAGTAAAAACGGTAAAAAAATTTCATCTGTAAAAATCTCCGGATCAGATTAGGAAATCTCCTGGTTAGTCAGGATTTTGAGGTGGCAACCCTGGTTGTTTTATACCCTTTCACAGGCCCACCCTTAGTTTGCAGGACCCAAGGCAGCATGCTGGCAGCAAGGGCCCTCTGGTGCTATATGTAGTTTAAGTCAAACCCAGTTCAGGAGTTAATTAGTCCAGCCCCCCACCAACTATTGCTTGCAATGGAAAACAATTTTGAGCATATTTTTTGTTTTTGACCAAAAATTTTGTTTAAAATGTGTGAAAACATAGTTTTTAGAAGTGGCCAAGGGCCTCAGCAGGGTAATGAATGACTTATTCCAAAAAGTTATTTATTAAGTAATAACTTATAAAACTTGTTAAAACTGTCAAGTACAAAAAGCTGTAGTTGAAGGTTTGATCCAACATAGTCAACATTCTAAGTTAATGTTATTAACAAATCTCACAAGCTTAACTTGATGAAAATCAGCTATAAGGTCGCTATAGTTCAATTTGCGAGCAATGTCATTCTCAGTCAATGAAATAGTAAAGTTGCTGACCCATTCTTGAAGCATCGTTGACTGCATGCATGTTTTTATAAGTTTTAGCATCAAAAAACTTCTTTCCCCAGATGCTACAGTAACAAGAACAGCCAAAAGAATTCTAAGAGCAATGTACATATTAGGAAAGTCTATATATCGCTTGTTTGTTGTAAGAAACTGCAAAATCTTAACTGGGTCTTTGTAAAGTGGTGATAGGTTTCGAAGCTTCCAGTTTGGCTGTCAGCTAGGATATTGCCAAGCGTAAAGATCTGTACATGTACAGTCGAGAAAAGTTAGTGATGATGGTATGGTAAAGCTATGGACCATGGCATGGTGATAATGCATTTCCTTTACAAAAATTGTGTCACTGACTGTACTGTACTAGCAATGAAATATAGTCATCTCGGTGACTCTTCTACTTTCTCTTACTTTTGCTTACATTTGCATTTTGCAGCCAGATCGACATCTGGCAAACTGTATATCACCTTGCCCTAAGGCCTGGGCTGCCACTTTGGCCATCCTCTTTCATTCCCAAAATTGCCAAACCTCTCTGATGCATGTATATCTACAAATATACTGCCGTTGTCAATTATCTAAACTTGTAAAGAAAACACTCGCACCCTCCAAAATTTCTATTTCTTACTCAGCAAACTGTAATCCCACATCTCTGGTACAACCAAATCACGTTATTGTGAAACATAATCTACATTATAAGAATTGGTGGCATTAAAAAAAAATGTTGTAGCGAATTCTTTTTTTAAGAACTCTTGTTATAGTTCATCCAGGTTCAATGAATACGAATTTAATATTTCAAATACTGCATTTTTTGGGCTATAAGACTGGTTTTTTTAGAAGATTTTTCAGGAAAAAAGTATTTTGGTTCACTTCACTTCACCAAGGACCATGTCATGTGTTATTTCCAGCCATGATTAAGTCCGTATCTGGCAACATTTACAGAAAATATTACGGCATGATAGCACTTTAGATAAACTTAATTCATAAAAATAAATAGGAATGTTATAAAACATACATAATTGCTTGAAGACTTGTATAGCTAAATGTGCCCTGCATGAACTTGGCAGTTATTAATTTAGCGGTCGGAGTGCACTGCACATACAGATACCCTTTACTGATATTACTTACTTAAATTTAAGTGCAAGATGATATTTTAATTTAATGGGATAAATAATAAATGGAATGCATATGTAATAACAATATATATGCTCGACTAGTCCTTTTTCTTCTATAACTCTTTTTGCCTCAAACATAACAATTTAGATCGATACAGCAATACCAAACTTCCTCTGTTCTACTATCTGTCACTTCCTCCTCTAGTTGTGGTCATTTAAGACCAATCTTACAAAGACTTTCTCTTTTCTGATCACTTTCAGTTTTTCCTCTGGTTTTCTCCATTCACAGATCTATTTTCTGAGGGAGGTAGGATGAAATGAAGTGCTGCTGCTCAGTTTCCTAGCTTTTTTAAGTATTGATTCATCTGAAACTTATAGATGTAGGCATATCTTTTCATTCTTGTAGACTTTAGATCTCAATACACACAACATTGTTTATCCAAGATATGTATAAAATATTTATGGCATCTACACGAATGATAGTTCTGTGACATTAATCGCACTATTTCGTAGGCTCATTAGGAACTAAAACATCACAAACATACTGAAATTATAATCACTATGAACGAATATGCAATAAAGCACAATGATCAAAATGCATCGTCGGTATTAATGTTGAATAAAGTTTTATTGCATACATGAACAATTTTTTGCTATTACTTATTAATAATGTATATTTTAATGTTTTTGCATTGAATGACTGTCAATTATTCCATTTTGGGGATCAGTGGATTTGTGAGTGTAATACTGAAGAAAGTGATAATCTTACCTTCAGTCTATAAGATGCAAGCTGATTTTTGGAGTCATTTTTCAGGAAAACAAGATGGAAAAGCATACTCCATAAATGGAATACACAGATTTCAAAGGCATTCTTAATGGGAAATACATATGAAACAGTATCGAAAGATTGGGTGATTCTCGAATTTTTATCCCCGACACTATAAGTTGCAACTAAATGGTCTCAGGGACTATCTTTTAGTAAATGTTCTCTATCCAAATAATTTTTTTAATCTATACCTCGCAGATCATATAAGAGAATGGGAGAGAAATATATGGATTTTTAACTGTCTTACAGCCCAAAAAATACTGTACTTATTGAATTCATGTTAAATTAGCTTGATAATAATAGGCGAGTGAAGCAAGCTGTCAGAGTTGGGCCTCACAAGGGTCCAGGGGCAGAGCTCCTAGTATAAAGAATAATGAAAAATCAGCATTTATATGTATATGAAAAGTGAATGAAACAGAAACTCTAGTATGTCAGTCATGAAATCACATTATGATTTGTTCTATATTCACAAAACTAGGCATTTAACAATTTATTCAGATTTATTTCCTGTTGTATATGGTCCAGGTGGTTAAACACAAGCATATATTTTGAATTGTAACAGTTAAAAAAGTAGTCACAAAGTGTCAGCATACATTTAATAAATTTTCTTACTCCAAATTAATGAAAAATGCTGGAATATGATTGGGAAGGCAACTAATGAAGATGCTGTAGGATTGGTCACAATGAACTTCTATATTCAGATGTTATTGGCTGTAAAACAATGCATGTTATCTCATTGAACTCGCATGGGTAATTGAGAGTTAAAAGGTTTAATTTTATTTCTGAGCATTTTCTGTTTTAAGTTTTTTCTTATAACCATCCAGTTGTGTAAGCCCCAATTTCATAAATCATTTTTAAGTAATTTAGCAATTCATTTTTATAATATTCTCCCATGTTTTGCTGGTAAACATCCCTGAACATATATTTTGTGAACACAGTAATTTTCCCATCACTTTTACTCCATAAACTACCATCATGCCAAATTACACATTTGGTCATTTTAGAAGCACCTTAGAATTTTGATCTATTGGCCATTCAATCAGCGGAACTCAAACAATTTTCATGTGGTATATTTTGTCATCTTTGAAAATGCTCAAATCCTTACTTTGCAATCTGTAGGTCATCGAGGGATCACCAACCCTGGAAGGATGGTGCCTCCCCCTAGCCCTAGAAGAAGAGGACAGACCACAACCAGGATGGAAGTGGATATGCACAGTGTGATCCATCACACATCTTTTACAGGTAGCGTATGAGGTTTTTAGTTTCTAAGAATGAATTTTTTATTTTAAATATGTTAATTTTTATTACATTTTGAAATTATACTTTTAAGGTTTCAAGAAGATGCCTCAGCAGTACCAGGAAAGAGGATGGAAGAGAAGACCAGCCCATGGACAACACAGTCCGGAATAAACATGGCTAGGGATATCTCCTTACAGGTAAGAATCAGCAATCTATAATTCAAGTTGTTCTTCACAACATGATATTTCAGTGGCAGGATAAGACAATAGTTATTCTAGTTGCATTGGAATTAGAAAATACTTTATATGAAAATCTTGATAGTTGATGAATTTCTTTCATCTATGGTTTTAATGTTTCACCGTATTTTTAATAGCTATTTACTTAGATATTTAAACAATTTTACTACTCAGGATACCATGCATTGCATCATATAAGTCCAACCTCAATTTTTTGCATGAAAATGCATGTTTAGGTTTATACCAGTCATACAAAATGACCCACCTCTTTCACTTAGCAAAGAGTTATCATGAAATCTTTCTTCAGACAAAATTGAATTACTGTATTTCGTGGCATATAAGATGTACCAGGGTTAAAGACGCATCCCGGTTTTTTAGAAGAGTTTTCAGAAAAAAGTATTTTGGTTCACATAGGCCTTTATGAAGGGCCATGTCATGTATCATTTCCAGCTGTGATTAAGTCCATATCCGGCAACATTTACAGAAAATATTCCAGCGTGATAACAATTAAATATACATTTTATATAAACTTAATTCATAAAATAAATAGGGATGATCTAAAACGTAAATTATTGCATCGAGATATGTATAGCTAAATGTTCCCTGCGTGAACTCGGCAGTCGTATTAAATAACACTGTTGGAGTGCACTGCACATGTCGCACATATAGATACCCTTTACTGATAGTAGTTACTACTTAAATTTGACTTCAAGATGATATTTTAATATAATGGAATAAATAATAAATGGAATGCATATTTAATAACAATACATACACTCAACAAATCCTTTTTATTCAGCAACTTTTTGTTTTGTAAATAACGATTTTGATCAAGACAGCAATACTAGACTTCCTCTGTTCTGCTATCCATCACTTCCTCCTTTAGTTGTGGCCATTTAAGATGAACCTTACGAATACTTACTCTTATCCTATCAGCTTCAGTTTTTCCTCGTTTTCTACATTCACGAATCATTTTTTTCTGTGGGGGGTGCACAAAAATGACGTGCTGCTACTTGGTTTCCATGCATTTTTTGCATATTGAATGCCTTGAAGCTTATAACTAATAGCATATGCATATCTTTTCACCTTTGTAGCCATTGCAATCTCAATGCACGTAACATTATTTATCCTGGATACATATAAAATATTTTTAGCATCTACACGAATTCTACTGTTCCGTGGCATTAATCGTGCTATTCAATGGTCTCATTAGAAACTAAAACACCAAAACACGCTGAAATTGTAATCAATGTGAGCGAACATGTATTAAAATATAATAATGAAAATGCATCTTTGGAATTCATGTTGCATCAAGTATTACTGTATATACTAACAAATTTTTAACTATTAATTGTTACTGTATATTTTGTTTTTGTGATGAATGACTGGCAATTATACCATTTTGGATATAAGTGAGTTTGTTAGTGTCAGTATTGAGAACAGTAATAATCATACCTTCGGCGTATACTGATTTTGGGAGTCAATTTTCTGGAAAAAATGTCTTATATGCCAAGAAATACAGTACATCAGACCAAGATTCCTTGGAGAGAAAGCCATAAAATTTCTTAATAGACCATTGATGAAAGACACATTTAGGTATAAAAACAGGATTAGTATGGACAGGCATTTCTGGAGACATAAAAATACCTTAATAGCAAATTGGTCAGAGGTGCCAGTAAACAGAGTATGACAAGATAAGTAGCTATATCAGTTGTTACTGCAGAATCAACAAGAGTGGAAGATTGGGAATAGAGTTTTGGGTTCCCGGCGACAATTTTTTTCCCGGGAAATGGGAATTAGATTTTCAAATATCCTGGGAATCCCAGGAACCCGGGAATAACAATGATTTTGCATTTTTAATATTTAATACAACATTTTTCATTTAAACATGATATTTATTATTGATGCAACGTAAATAAGTCTTTAATATATCCCAATGACATTTGATCCATTATTTGCAAGAAATTTTTAGCAGATTCAATATTGAGCTCATTTCCAATTGTGCAACTGATCTTTCTTCGATGTTGATGATGTGGAGACAACAAGAGACCAACTACTAATGTATCCTATATTGCAATTCCCTCAAACTGAGGGTAGGAAATGTATGAAAGAGGTTAAAAAACAATCTAAAACTTATAAGAGCCTTCTTCTGTCCCATTGTGGATCCATCTGTCACGCTATAAAAATGCAAAGAAAGGATCAAGATACATTTTTTAAATTTAGCAGGAATGCTTGATTTACATATTTTAAGGTGATGACGAAAAAAATCGAAATAGTTCTGGATTATACTCCAAAAAATGACAGGTAAAAATTGATTTTTCGACGTGCATGATTTTATTCTTCGATTTAAATTAGATATAATTAACCTCCGATCTTTGATTTAAACCATTTTAAAGAAAAACTTATAATATTTCATATTCTGTTCATCCTTTTCCGCCTACAGTTCGAAATTTCTCATGTTAAATTTTTAATTCACATATTTAGGGAAATCTTGTCCATTTTAACGGGATGTAGACTTGCCAACCAATTGCATTGCTAAATTTCAAAATCCTATTGTCATTTCATATCATATGAGTGAAAGCTTGCTTTGACTGCTTTTAATACGAGAGAGAGATGGAAGGAGAAGGAAATGATTTTCATAGCAACCAGTGTAAACAACATTCGTTGCGTTATAAGTGAGAAGGAATACATTTGAATGTAGAACATTAATCATCCATATATTACATTCACTTAGATCATTGTACGAGTTTGAGACATGAAACAATGTATACCTAAAAGAACGAAAGTTTGTTTTCCTGCCATCGATTTCTGAATATGCATCGAATCGATCAACAGATCAGTTTTTAATGCAAAAATTTAACGCATTCTTAGTGATTTGCATTGTTGCCGGTTTTGTGTAATTGGGTAATAATTTGGAAAATAGCTTCATGTCACATCTATTCATCATTCATGTGGGGTTCGAACCACCTCACCATCACTAAGACGAGTGCTATAGTAACCTCGGCCACCAGATCCTTACCTTGCTGCTGCGATAAATGTGCATTTGAATTCATGTGGGAAGATAGACGAGTTCATCATAGCAATGAGATTAAACAAACTATTGTCATTGTTAATGCTGTAATATTTAATAGAAGTCTCTTTCTTTTAATTGGTATTGATAGGAGCATTCCTACGTTTTTTGAAGGGATATTTCTGCTAATAATTGTAAGTTTTTATTAATCTTAAATACTTTTTGTCTTTATTCACTATTTAAGATAGGTAATACTGTTGTAAAGGATGTTAATATGAAAAAATTTAAATGAAACGTTTAAAATGTTGTGTTGTAGCTTAGCAATTCTTCAGATAACTATATTTATACAGTGTTTTATATGGATGAGTGATGTGATGTTAGGAAAAGAACAATTTGTTTTTGTCATTTAAGTTAGGTGACTAAAATATGAAATATTCAACAATTTCACTCCTAAAGCTGAATTACTCTGAACTAGCAGTATATTTTTGTTGATTTTAAGCAATATGAATGGATAAGTTAGTATTTTCATTAATGAAACAAAAGATACTATCAAACTTCTTACAGCTTATATACCAAACATTCTTACATTTGCCACTGAGTTCTCTACTTCTGTCTGCCATTCTCTTAACTGTAAAAAGATTAAATAGATAGACCCTCACATCACTCAACAGCTAGTAGGTAGACACTTTTCAAATTTTCATGCTCATGCAAGCTGAAAGGTTATCATAATTATATTATAAAGTTTATTCATATTAAAGTATTAGCCATATAAAAGTTGGTTATAAAAATTCATTTTTATACGTTTACTTGTATATAATTCACTCGGTCAGAGTAGCTAATTTGGTCGAATAGAGAAGGAGGGAGGGGGGAAGGAAAAATAATAGGAGGAGAATGTAATTCACTTCAGCACCTAGTTTCAGATTCATGCAACCATTACTTTTGGTTTTTTTTTCTAACAACATTGTATTAGCGTTCCATTAAAATTGAATTAATAGTGAGGAAGGCAACCTGACTCTTAATCTCAAATTCCTAATAACTCAGTTACTAAATAGCATTCACTGAAAAAATATTTAGTATTAATCAAAACTTCTATTGGTACAACATGCATAAAGCAAAAATATCAAAACTGATTTTGATAGCTTAACATAAGGGGCTGAAATTCGGAGAAATATCTAAAAAAAAAACAGTTATGAAGGCAATTCTGGAAAATCTTGACTCGGGACAAAATTCAAACGAACAATTCCCTGGAATCATTAAAAATTTTCCCGGGAATCAAGAATAAGAAATATCAGGTAAATTCCCAGGAACAGGAATTCCTAGTTCCAAAACTCTAATTGGGAAGTTATCCTTCATGGTTTCATTATTGATGACTTGAAGACCAAAAGTATTTAAAATATTAGAGAGATCTAATTTGTTTGCAGAATCTTTCAAGAAGTCTATATTGAGGTCACCCAGTAATAAAGCTCTATTTACATTTTTAAATAAAGTACGTGAAATCGCATAATGAAGGTTTATGGAAAACTTTAAAATTACCACCAGGAGCTCCATATAAATAGATGAGCATATGTAAGGAAATTAATTTTCAAGATTCCCTCACAGCATTCAAAGATATTATCAACACTTTCATTTAATTCTAATTTATTAACACATTCGCTGCCTTCCAAATATTGGTGATATTTCTCCAGGAGTCAAATTTGTAATTTTAGTTTTCTTATTTGAAATCACTTGAAAATATTGAAAAATAAGCATCTTAATCGATATTAAGAATTGAACATAAAAATAACACAACTTCCTAACTGATCCAACTTCAAAATAAAATCTTTTTTTTTTTTTTCAAAACTATCCGAAAAATTCTAAAAAATGAGAAAAAAGAATAGAATGTTATAACTAGCGTCCATTTAAAAAAGTGAGACAATTTCTGAAAAAATAATATGAATATCATAAAAATATATAACATTTAAAATATCGCTTGAAGACTAGTTGCGAAACCGGGATCAAAAACACAATAAAAAGAAAACAAACGCTGCTTACTTGAGGTCTAAACCTCTGAGTGTCTTTCTTACGGATATATCCCTCAGCATAAAGCCAATGGATCCAATGGAATAAGGTACCGCATATGTTTGCGATGCACATGTGCATCACTGGCCCGTCGCTGTTGCTCGGCTTGATGCACGGGTGCATCAAAGGCAGCGAACATGTTATGATCTAAATCAGACTCTGTATAAATGGCTACACCGCCCCCTTTACTCTGACAATGGCTATAAGACAATGCATTAATATTCTCTTACAAGGAAAATCGGGCTTTACTTCTGTTTATGATAGGCATTCAGGAACTGAGAAAGCGGCATCTGAATCATGAATGGGATGCGACTCTTTAATGTTGGAATTCACCTGGGACTTATTTGAAGCTAATATATTCTTGGGGGGATAGAATATATCCACTCACACCATTGAGTCAATTATTGCTATTCAGTAACATGTCAAAAAGGGGAAATTAGGCACTAACGTATGTTTTCACTAGATAAAATGTTTTTGCACAATACTTTGGTCGTTAAACTTGGTGGTGAAGTACTTTAAGATGTCCTTATAAAATGTGTCACATTTCCCTCTACCTACATAAAGCTAAACCTGGCAAGGAACTCGTAAAAAAACTAGAGACATCCTTAGTTTCAGAGGTGCTTCGTAAAACTAAGTATATAGGCCTTAAATTTATTTTTCATATAATTTGGAACCAGCTCCAGATTTGGCAGTGAATTTTTATATCATTTTGCAATTGCATTTCTTATATAAATAGAGAGAGAGAGATTGTAAAAAAAAAGTTCTGCAACCTTGTGATCCACAATTCCTGATATACCGCTGATTGCCCATGACAAACATGTTCTTATGTATCCTCAGACATTATAATGTGGTTCTACTGTATTAATATGGAAAATAGCAGAAAAACAATGACAAATCATTATCCTTGATACTACTTGTGGTATTTCATGTAAGATTTTATTTTTGTATTTATACAATGAGCAATCGGAAGGATTTAGTTATTGCAACAAATGCCCAATTTTTTTTGTCAGACCTAGAGATTAGTCAATATTAAATGAGCAGAGAATATTTTCTGTACACAATAAAAACCTGTGAATTTGTTTTCATGAAAATGTTGGCTCCTTTTCTTGTTATTACAATCAGGGCCAATCCTAAGGTTTTTACGGTGGTGTGCGAAGGAAAATTTGGCTGCCTCTTCTTCTAGCTTAAGCAAATACAGATATCTATCAATTTATGCATGCTCACTTGATGCATTACCTGATACAGATTCTTTAATATTATTAGCTTTGAATCACAAATTTAAATATGTTTTTGAGTGGAATACATGTAGTAGCGACCCAAAGGCTGCCCCTCAGAAGCCTACACCCGAAATCAGTGGCACTAGTCGCACATGCCTAGGAGCGGCCCTGATAACAATTTTCATTCAGACATTGTTTGATCCCATTGCTAAGTCAAGTTAATGCATTCACACAACACATTAAATTCTTTCTATCTATTTTTATAATTAGCTTCTGAGATGACAGAAAAGAAAGATGTATAGAACTGAGGAATTTAGATGAAAAGGAGAAACATTTCCATCTTCCACAACTTGACACATTTTTACTGTTAAGCTTCTCCAGAAAATGTAGAGGCAAATGGTAATAATCGGTAATTTTATATATTTAAGACAATTCTTTTATTGATCCAAATCAACATAATAATGAGTTTCATTAATAAGAACAATAACACAGGCTAGCTATCAAGCAAGTACTAATGATATTTGATTCTAAAAATCAAATATTCAGCTTGCTTCATGACAGGAATTCAATTGTAAACTTCAACAACCATAAAGCACAAGGAAAATAACCATAATCTTCTTCATCAGTTAAATTTCTAAAGTGGTAGTCCAAAAATATGCACATTTGTCATACCTAAATATTTATCAGTTATGGCTTTAAATTATGAGCATTAAAATATGTTATGCTGTTAGTTTTGCCAAAGTGTTAAGCCATAATTGGGAGGCTTTTTCCTTGCACCTGAAAAACACTACCATATTTTCTGGACTATAATGCACACCTTATAGATAATGCGCAAGTGATTTTCTTCAAACCTGGTATAGATAACACGCAGTAAAAAAATCTATTTGAAACAAGTACTTCTTGAAAAATCTGAATCAATGAAAATTTGGTGTGGATTTCCATTAATCAGTTGTTTTCACTGTATAATAAACTATAAAAAATAATTCTTAAAAACTTGATTAAGATACATACGTTGATTAGTTTCCAAGTGACTGCTGAAGTAACATGAAGTTATGCACATAATGCATCATTATGTAAAATAATAGGATCAAAACTGGATATCAGAGTTAACTTGGATTAAATCAAAATGAGAACTTAACACTTTGACCTTTGTACAGTCAAAAGAATAAATATTGTCTTAATCCAATGTGAATAACTCAAAAATTTGTTTTAATTCAAAACAAATGTTTATTATTCGTAACAACAGCAAATGTACATCTGATACCAAGGATTTACTCCCAAATTGTTGCAATATTTAAGCTTTCTGAATACTCTTCATTACCATATGCAGATTAAAGGATTGCATAATTTTAATGCTGTTCAAATTTTTTTATTTAAAGGTTAAAAGTTTAAACATTAATGCAGTGTTTATTATTTTTGAATTCATTGAAATATGCTATTTCCATGGCTTTTAAAAATTATTTTTATTTTAAAAACCGATTTGTTTTACCAATAATATTTGAGAATTATTGCATAAAGGAACTGATGATTGTAGTCGTAAAAATAAACATTGGGAAATTTTTCCATTATTTGGATTTATTTAAAAAGCTTTGAAATAATATTTGATCCACAAGATCCAATTAGGTCATTTTTCTAAAGTATATTGATATAAAATTATCAATACAGGTCTACACCACAGTGGAATCACCAACTCTGGGAGGACAGGATACTGACGACCTGGATGAAGAGGAACAGCAGCCTGGATGAGAGCAGAATTGTGCACAGTGATGTTGGTAGTCATCTTACAGGTAGGGTATGAAACCACCATTTTCAGAGAATAATTGATAGTTTCTATTAAATTTTAAAATTGAACTTTTAAGGCTTCAAGAAGGCGCGCAGGCAGTACCAGTCGGGATGTTGGATGGAAGGCCCAAGCAGCGCAGCAAAGTGATCTGGAATCAGCGAGTTCTGGAATATTTTTTCACAGGTAGATAATTACAATTAAGTAATATTAGGATTTTAATTTTACAAAATAAGTAGGTATATGCCAAGAATCTTTCATAGATTTGGTACATTGTGAAATACTATGAACAGATGCTTGCATAAGTTAGGGAAATGGACCTTGGTTGTTAGTCTAGTTATGTTCGGAGGGAATATTTAAGGAGAAATATAAGATAGGAGATTGACAAAGGGAGGGGAAAGAAAGACGTTATTGCGAGAAAAAAGCATAAAAAAAGAATGCAGCTGAGGGAAAGGGAAGGTTAGCCGGCGGCGGAGGGGAAGGGAAGATTCAGCCGTGGCAGAGAGGAGAAGGTTCGGCGGAGGAGGGGAAGGTTCAGGGTAGGGTAGGGGAGGGGAGGGGAAGTTTCGGCGGCGGAGGGGAGGGGAAGTTTCGGCGGCGGAGGGGAGGGGAAGTTTCGGCGGCGGCGGAGGGGAGGGGAAGTTTCGTCGTCGGCGGCGGAGGGGAGGGGAAGTTTCGTCGTCGGCGGCGGAGGGGAGGGGAAGTTTCGTCGTCGGCGGCGGAGGGGAGGGGAAGGTTCGGCGGCGCAGGGGAGGGGAGGGGAAGGTTCGGCGGCGCAGGGGAGGGGAGGGGAAGGTTCGGCGGCGCAGGGGAGGGGAAGTTTCGTCGTCGGCGGCGGAGGGGAGGGGAAGAAAGGGTTCCATAGTGGAAGATGCAGAGAAAGTTCATTATGCAATCTATAACCCTTGTTTTTATGAAGTGTCGCTAAGTTTTGAGCAGAAATGACAAACCTATGGCACACACGACGACAATATTTATAGTTGACTGCAAAAATTCTGATAGTGACTTAGTCTGAGATTGAGAAGGTTGTTGCTTCATAATTGCCAGTCAGCGATAAATCGTTTTTAACTGAGAAATTGAATTTTATGTAACCAATTTGTTTTCTGAGCTCTAGGTCTGGGAATAAATGATCATAGTTAAACCATTAAAGTATTTCTTTTTGGGTATATTTAAAATGTCAGACAAGTTAGAAAAGGAATCCCAACTTTAGAAATTTTGTGTAGGTTTGCCATACCTTGTTTGGAGGCACATTGTCCAACATGTTCAGTAATTGTCACATGGGGTCGAGTGAATAAAAATTGAGCAAATGCTTAAAGCAAACAGTAAAAGCATTTGCTAAATGCATAAGCAAATGCTAAAAGCATTTGCTTTTTATTGAGTGAATAAAAGTTTGCTTTTGCTTATAAGCATTTGCTACTCAGTTTTAAGCAAATGCTTAAATTTTATGGGAGAAAGCTCTTTGCAACTCTTCTCTCACTTGTTTTTGTTTACATTTAAAGTTTTACATAGTTTAATTTCAAACTAAAAAACAAATATATTGGGTAATATTTTTAAAAAAGTTAATAATTTTTTAAAACTATTTCTTTTATAACTGAATTCAATAAGAGCACAAATCATGGGTGCATTTTTATTCAATTAGTTATAGTAATTCTATCCAGTCATTTGCCTTTATAGTGATTTTGGACACCACAAATTTTACTGTCTTATATACAGTTGTGCATTGTATGTGACGATCTTCCCCGACTCCTATTTGAAATCCGGGATCACTTAAGTGCCTTGAAAACATTTATTTCTTCTGTTTGGAAGACAGTGCTCCGCCATGTCTCTTGTTATTCTCAGAGTAACATCTGAAATATAACTGCCTAACATTTTCTTCAGAGAAATGATATAAATTTCTATAACTGTTGGTTGTTGAAACTTTTCTCATTTTTTGTAACCTTTCATGTCACCATATTTATATTTAGGATAAATTATCATGAAAGTAGAATACATACTTCAAAATATCTTAGCAAGCCATTTACCTCATTTAAAAAAGTTGAAGCATATGCTTTAAGCATTAAGGAAAAGCTCAGTTTTATTCTCACAATTTTAAGCAAATGCTTAAGAAAAATCCTAAAAATAAGCAAATGCTATTTTTTTATTCACCCCAAATCAAGCATTTGCTTAAAAAGTGCTAGAAATATTAAGCATAAGCATTTGCTTATTTTTTATTCACTCGACCCATGTAGTGAATCAGACACAGATTTTTAATGAACTGATGCTATTCATCAGTTTTATTTATTTGGGCTAGATGTATTATCACAGCATTGCCTTAAGCCCAAGCAATAAGACTGTTGCATAAGTGCATCAAGAGAAACTAAATTTGTAACCTTGTAGTTTTCTATTGATTTATTAAACAAATGATCCTGATTTCAATGTATTACAACTACATAATCATCAGGTTTTACACAGCTTTAATTTCTGGAATAATAAAACAATCTCATATAATAAGCATTATTGGTTGGTGATCATTTACTGCAGCACCATTCATAAGGCATGGAAGAAATGCGAACAAACACACGACTACTAATATTTTAGTTAGCTTTTTGTATTATTTACCTTGACGACTGAAGAACTCGGTAAGTAGCTTTTTTAATTCACAGTATTTAGGATAATTTGTTTGTAGGTGATAATAGAGAGTATATTGCATTGAAAAACAAAGTTTAAATGCCAGATTTATTTTGGAGAATTTTTGTTCATTTTATGGAAAAATGGTGTATCTCATGAATTATTGGTACTAAAATGTTCAAATAAAAAGAATTTTATTTTAGCATTTAAAGGTTAATGAAATTTTAACAGGCATTTACTCTATAGCTTAGTTATTTACAATATCAGCATTTTTATGCTTATACAGTTATCAGGAAAATACAGTGATGCCTTCATATATTAATTTTAAGTTTTATTTTCTGCTTTAGATGCATCAATAAAATTATAATCATGAATTTCAATCATGATGCACTAAAATAATAGATGAAAAACACTTGAAAATGGTAAGAGATAATGGTTGGGAATTTTTCAGGAATGCTTGATTTGCATACTAAAAGTGATTGACAAAAAATATTTGGAAAACGACCCGGGTTCGACTCCAGGGTATTTCTTATAGGATAACACATAAAAATGGTATTTTAGACGTGCAGGTTTTTAATCTTTTGCAAATTACAATTAGAAAAAAATGGCCATCTGATTTGAACTATTTTAAGGGAAATTAACAGTCATTTATTCTATTAATCTTTTCCATTTTTTATTAATTTGAACCCATCATTTTTGACGGGCAATTTACTGTTGACAGTTAATAATAAATAATACCATCTTAAACCTATTTTTAAAGAATAAACATTTTCTTCATTAATAAAAAATATTTTTTGTATTATGTGGAAAAATATGGTGATCTGTTCACAAGTTTGGCGAGCCTTGAAATTCAGTTGGGCAATGCTGTCATCGAGGATGTAAAAAGTAGGCTAATGGTGGCACCCAGGTTTCTCTCCTCCCTTGTGTGTGTGTTTGGTGTGGAAGGAATTATGGGTATAATAATCTAAGAGGTTGATTAGCCAGAAATTCCATACAAACAAACAAGGATGTGTAAACAAGTCGAGATGTACACAGGTTTCCCATGGTACATGCTTTTCGTCAAATTTGCCATATTATAATCGTATACTAATGTATTTCCTTTGAAATCATAAATTTATTTTTTCTTAAATTGTGGTAGTCCTGCTAATTATATACATTCTAAGCATGTCCATTTTGTATTGCCGTTCTATATTCACCCAACAAACAAAATTTCTTTTAAATCGGTTCAGCCACTACCTACCAAATTTATAATTACAGAAAAATTCTATCCTTGATATTGTGGTAGCCCTGTTTAATATACCCAGTTGAAATATACTATTTTTGTTATTTATTTATATGAAGATTACATATATTATATTTGGTTAAAATCCATTTGGTCAGTTCTCTAGAAATACATGTAAAAGAAATATAATTTTACCTATCATCATGGTAGCCCTGCTCGCTATCTTGATTTCATTATGGTACAGATCTTATATGCAAAATTTAGTTGAAATCCGTTCACCAATTCCTTCCATTTCCATAATTACTGTAAAAGTTTAATTTGTAATTGTGGCACCCGTTTGTTTGATCTAGTTCAAATCTTATAAACATTTTAGAGGGTATGTATGTTCTTTATACATTTTTACACTGTTGAAGCTATCGAATTCAAAAGTTTCATGGGCCAAAGGAAGAACTTGGTTCAGGTTTGCTGACCGTGGGGTCTCTTATATCCCATGGGGTCAACAAAATACTGTTTGCATAAAAATGCATGGGAAATGGTGTGGATAAACCCCAAAATGCCATGCAGCCCTTCACTGATGTGGATATAAATATACCTAAATATTAACTTACAATCACGGGAAATGGCTTATTTTACCCACGAAAGACTGAATATTTGAAGTCTGTTCATGTTTTGTTGTATTACATGTTAAATCGCTTGAAATTATCCTTAAAGCGCAAAATTTATTAACATTGTCCAGGCGGCAACAAAGCTACATTTGTTAATTGTTGTCCTCTTCAAAGAGAGATAACCACGTAAAGAATAATACAAGAAAAATCCACACAGTGGCGCGCCGTAGATGAAGAATAGCCAACGCCAAGATAAAGGGTACAAATCGATTCATGCCCAAATATAGTCTACGAATACTTTTATAGTGAGACAAATGATTTTTAAGGTATATTAGAACATTGTTATCTTTTACCATTAACATTGAAAGATTTATCGCAACATAAATTGATACATCTACTAACATTTGTTCGGTAACCAAGATGTTGTTTATTGTTTACGTTTTGGCAAACAGCAGCTAATAGTATTGACATAATACACATAATTTTATTGCTGCTTTAAAGGAATCGGTGCATCTATCCATGTGAATATTAAGTAAGACGTTAATGCGTAATTCTATTAATGATAAAACTTTACAATACAATACATAAAAATAGTAAATGTTAATGTAAACATCGCTTGCGTAATTAAGGAATGGGGAACGTTTGGTAAACTTGGGGGACCCAACAGCGAAAGTAAATAAATTTCAGAATTTATTGTAATATGACATCAAAAGTGATATACACATCAATAAAAATAATAAATAATAAAAATCCTTTGCTACTTAAAAGAAAACTTTTCCCGAGCGAAGCCGGGCTTTTCAGCTAGTATAAAATATTTTGGGCTCCCGACTTGTGCACCGTGCCTCCCTCCCATCCAACGGTTCGGGAACCACTTCCAAAGAAATAAAGAATCCACTGGCGTAACTAGGGTATTGCGAAGGTTGCATTTGCCATAGGCTGAATTCTTGATATGTGAATATTCTGCCGCGACAAAAGCAAAAAAATGTATTCCCTCAATATTTCCAAACTCGATAAATTTATGCAAACAATAGGGAATAATTTCTGCTGCATTTTGTGCATGCGGTTCGTTCTTGCTTCTTCCCTAGGATTAGATTAGATTAGAAACTTAGAAAGTCTTTGCTGATCGAAATTATCGAAAATTCTACGTGCAGTAATGAAATTGGAAAATTTTTCCACGCTTGTTCATCAGTTTTCTGATTCAAATGTTGCAATAGCTTTACTGAAGACGTTTAGGCAAGCGCCAATTACTTAACCGCTGAGGTGATTGGAAAAAACAAAAAAAAAGGTAATTACTATTATTTACTTCAAGAAAAATACAAATCGCTTTCTCAACGTTACTCTAAGGGGTGGCGGTGGCAGAGTGGTTAGAGCGCTGACATTCCACGCCGCGGTCCCAAGTTCGAATCCGGCGGAGATTGGATTTTTCAACCTGGGATCGTCCCGTCTCCTATTTGTGTGGTTTGAGGAGACCGCGCAAGTCAGCGCTCCGTCCTTTGGAAAGGACATTAAGCAGTTGGACCCCTTGGTGCTCTTCGTAAAGAGTAGGCTAATGCCGGCATCGCGTTTCCCTCCTCTCTTAGGAATGTCTGGTGTGTAAGTTATGGATAATGATACACACAAGCAAACGAACGTTACTCAGGATGCGGTCTTCCCCGCAAGTGGTACGCAATAAAAGGTTATGCTTGACTATAAAATTCGATATATGCGGATAGAATTCCTTATGTTATAAAGTTGATATTCGTCGTAATTGTTAACCATTTATATCACCATTTCTGCGAACTCTTTTGAAGCCGCTGACGTGTAGGAGCCAGTCTCCGGCGGAATACGACGTTTGAAATGTCGCAACCTATTGACCTCCCCCATTCATTTTCTTAACTTCTGGTCGATTTTGATTATACTTTTATATCCTCACGCTGCTTCGCGCGGCTCGTAAGGACGGAGCAAAGGTGATGAGGAGTGATTTAGTATCACGCGTTGCTCATTCGCCGCCGACTTGTTGATGGGGTTTAAACCCGCGACCTGATTGCTGATGGATATGCTGAGCTACCCACTCCTTCACCGACCAAAACAGGAAATTATTAATGAGGGGTACGTGTTTACGTTTTTTAAGCCTTTTTACTCACTAACGCAGCTGCCGTCAAGGTTTTTCCGAGCGCATGTTTAGTTTTCGCATTCGTTTTCGTGGAAGGAGAGTCGACGGTTGAATGAAGATGTCGCCGATTAATTATTGTCGACTCGCCTTGCGCGGCTCATCTGTTTGTCAGTCGAAGGGTCATAATTCAAGAAGAAAAATCTTTTAGAAGTAAAAAAATCTTCGCCCTCCTATCGAAAACGGTCTGAGAGTGAAGTCCTATTTTTTCGATGGGCTTTTTCTTCTCCCTGGAAAAACTGACAGAAGTCACTTAAAAATTTTTCCTTTTTCTCTTAGGCATTCATTTTGCTCAAGGAGGGATTCGATGCTTGTGGTGTCGTGCGAGGAAGATCCTTTGGTGTTCCGGGTTAAAATTAGAACTGTTTACATCTAGGAATCTCACTGAGCATGCAAAGAACGCTGCATATATTATGTTTAATTGCCAACCATGGTCGTTTAGTTATTTTACTTGGCGGAGTTTGTACGAAGTTGTATAACATTATTTTGTGCATAAAAATGCTTTTGGAAAATGCAATTCCGCAAAGTTACAGCTTCTTCGGTCGAGTTTCTTGTTAATATACAATAAAAAAGTTGCTTGAAACTCTAAAGGAGGATTTTATTACTATTTCACTGCTATTTTTCTTCATGAATGTCATCCGTAAAGCAAGTATTCTTTCCGATGTTTGTTCGTTCGAAGGCTCGCATTCGAAATTTCCTTTTTAGTCTCGTGTGGTATAATTCTGTTCATGTTTGTTTTTGGGCTGCATAACAAAATGCCCATAACAAAATAATCCTAGTGCTCATAGATAAATCTTTTTCGTTGTTATTTATTTTCTGCTTTCTTAGTTGCTTTCAGTTTATCATTCTTTGTATCTACTTGTGTAAGTTCACTCTACAAGGATAATAATCATTCCCATACTTATATTCAGTTCTTAAATTAAAAAAATGAATAACTTTCCTTTGACAGCCTTTAATGATTGAATTTTGTACAATATTTAATTCACAGAACTAAGATTGAAAGTACGAATGAAGTAACAGGCGTGGCCGTTGATCTACGTCGTTGTTTTGATGATTATCTACGCATAATAATGTAGCTGTAGACGACTAAATAAATAGCAACTTTCGAGCTCTTTTTGACGATATTGTCATTTTAATGGAAGTAAAGCATATAATACGCCAAACCCCTTCCTTTTAAAAAAATAACTCGAACTTTATCCTTTCCAAGTTTCCTAAGCTATCTCGATAATTTCCCTTCTCCCCGATATTTTTTATTTTAGGAGTTTTAGAGATGTATTTTTTACTCCTACCTCAAATAACCACTCTATCAGTCGTTATATAGTTGTCTACCGCCAATCTCGAAAGAATTTCTGTACTGGGAATTCTTCGAAAGGGGTTTTACCATCAAAAGTTATTCAGGCATACGCTACTTAAAAGCTGTTTTTTTTATTTTTCACTAACTCATAAACTGCACCTTACGGCCCTCTACAATGTGCGCAAAAACAATGACATAGACGAACACATACGACCATGCCCTCGGCAGGATTCGAACCCGCGATCATCGGGAACTAGTCACGCCATCCACCCCTCTACCAAGGCCGGGGGTAGTGGTATTTTAAAAATCAAAATTAACAATACGAAAAAATGTTTTAATAATAAATTTTTCTAATTTATAATTCATTTGTATGGAATTAGTCAAAGTTATTATTAAAACATTTTTTCGTATTGTTAATTTTGGTTTTATTATGGAATTCCACGAATTCTTGGCCTCGTCCATTAAATTTATTTTTTTAATGTTTACGAGCTAATTTTTTCATTATTTTGGAACAAAGCGTATTTTTTCTAAGATCGACGTTGCCTGGGCGACAATGAAATTTTCTTCGCGCTATGTAGCCGCGAAATTAGTTTTCTGTTCGTTTTTTCCGACGCATACCTGCGATCGATCCTTATCTATCAGCTCGCGTGTGGTCCACCTTCACTTCTCCATGTTCCACTCAGCCGTTTCCTTTATTGCCTCTTCCCTCGTTTATTCCTCCTATCTCACTCTCACCTTCCTCTCTCGCTCCCATCTCCAGCCTCTCGCCTACCTCACGGATAGTTCCTTGCGCATTCTATTCAAGACGAATGGCCTATTAAAAACTCCTCTCTTTTATTTCCCCTTCACTTAAACAAGTTTTTCACATTCTGCGGCTTTCATGCGACGTTCAGCGCAAACATTTGCGCTGCGCCGAGCGATCGACTGTTCGTGGACGGCGACGGAGTGGTTTTTTTATGCTCACTTCGCGCGTGGATTTCGTTTCCATGGGCTGTGGAATTAAAAACTCATTTGTCTATTTGTTCGGTGTCCGAGTTTTTGGAATTTCTTCTTTTCTTCCCAAACTTCTTGTAGCCGCTTCACCCTACCGAAGATAAACGGGATTTCGCGGCACCTGAACTTTGAAACAAGATTTCGGGCATACTGGCGTCACAATCTTTGGACGCATCCATCTGTTGATAGCACTCCGTAGTCAGTTAGTTAGAGCAACATTTATTGCCCTATTAGCATCGCAACGCTTCTAAATCTTTGATTTATTTACTCGATAAAGTGTTCCTCGGCACCCCTAAAAATCAAACGCGACACCCATCTTTAAAACACCGGTTTAGATAAAGGGCTTTTTAAAAAATTAGTACTGGCAGTGCTTTATTGATAATACGAGATCTTTACTGGTGTGATAAGTACGTCCACCCGTTAATTAGGTCGCGGGTTTGAGTCCTTCCCCGAACATGAGAGTTTGAGATCGTCATATTCATGGCTTGATACCTTAAACCAGCGACTTCCAAACTTGACGAAGGCGCACCCTCCTCACCTAATATAACTGTTCTTGCGCTCCCCCTCTGTATCACTTTCCATCACAATTCGTAAAAATACCTACCGGACCTACAGTTGCCATTAATATAACCACATCAAGAAAATCTTGTACGCCAACGATGTGTCCTATCCACTTGAAGGCTTGAATTTGACGGGCGCATATTGAAGGTCTCACGATGAGGGTGATTAAACAGAGTTAATAATCTTATAAATATTTTAGGGTGTGTATATGTATGTATGCGTGTATGTTCTTTATACGTTTATACGCCGTTGAAGCTATTTAATTCAAAAGTTTCATGGGCCATCCTATGGACCAAAGGAAGAACTAGGTCTAGGTTTGCAGACCGTGGGGTCTCTTATATCCCATGGGGTCAACAAAATACTATTTCCATAAGAAGGCATGGGAAATGGTGTGGAGAAGCCCCAAAATTCCATGCAGCTCTTCACTGATGTGGATATAAATATACCTAAATATTAACTTACGATCACAGGAAATGACTTATTTTATGAATGAAAGACTGAATATTTTAGATCTGTTCATGTTTTGTTGTATTACATGTTAAATCGCTTGAAATTATCCTTTAAGCACAAAATTTATTAACATTTTCCGGGCAGCAAATTTCTTAATTGTTGTCCTCTTCAAAGGGAGATAGCCACAAAGATTAATGCAAGGAAAATCCATGCCACGTTGCACCATAGAGGAAGTATAGCTAACACCAAGATAAAGGGTACAAATGGATTCATGCCTAATACACAAAAAAGGGTTGTGCAAAGTGAGGCATTCCTGTATTTATAATATCGTATGATGAATCTGTTGAAATTTAAAATAACAATCAAGGAACTTGAAAAGATCATGGGCAAATGTGTAAAAAATTGATATTTAATGTGGTCTTATATGTTTCTTATGCTATCATACAATGTGCATCTGAGATTTCCCAGCAAAAAATGTTTTCATTCATTTTACCTTATTTAAATCGGTTTTATTTAAACAAAACCATTCATTTTAACATTTTTCGTGAAATAAGTCAGATGCATTTATCTTTTTATGATTTAGTTAATGTTAATAAAGCACAACTCCAAAAATATGATAACCTTGGGACAAAACAATTCTCAGATTTCTTGAAAATCCATATTTCTTGAGGGTATGGTGAGGCTCCTGCATTACAATGATAATAAATGGTCCTTTCTATTAAATAAAATTGTTGTTTTTTGTAGCCCACAATGAACAGAACTGTGTTTACGTCATTTAATGTCAAGCATTGCATAACTTTTTTAAGGGATTTGAGGGTGAATTGCACAAAATGTTAACACTCAAGCAACTTCTAAAACAGACCTCATTGGAGAGAGCAATAGAGGCATGGATGACATCAGCACTCAGTGTTTTGAATGGCAAATTTTGGAAATGTGTACTTTATACAGAGTATTCTGTCATCAATCCCACAGAGATCCCAATTTTTTTGAGTTGCTGATTTTTGGAGTTGGATTCTAGTTGAGCCGGCCAGTTGGCACTTGGCTGCTCGGAAGCAGACAAGTGCCACCTTGGGGGGAAAGATAGCTTTAACCAATGGGACAGCATAAAGAGCGAGCTGTTACCATGGTAACGGTGCGCTGTTGTAATTTGATCTTGCCCCTACTGTCCATAATAAATGATGAGTTAGCTGGTTGGGGTAAACTGATGTTCGTAACATCATTTGGCAACATCGTTAGGTAGGCAACCAGCTCTTCAGATGCCAACTCAGGCCCGCTCGACTTTAATAAAAATATATTATATATATAGTATTTTATTATATTTTCTTTGCAGAAGTTATTACAAATATAATATGCTTGCTTTTGATTAAAGAGGTTGTGGAAATATTAACAAAAGTTAACTGCATTGTTTAATTTGGTTTGAATGTACTGTTGTGTGAAGCATGAAATATATTATTTGCCTATAGCAATGTTTTATTTATTTGCCTTATGAAATTCTTTTAAAAACACACCAGATATAAAAAATAGCAGACCAAGTTGTCATTGTTGTTTGAAATTATATTAATAATTATAAAATGTAAAGTAAAATTCATAGTTTATACTTGACTGAAAAATATTCAATTTATTTACAGAAGAGTAACTTGCCCAATGAGGGGATAATGTTTGTAAAAAAGCCACATTGGAAAAACTGCTTTGTACAAACTTAAGTTGTGAAAAATACTGTTTCTATAGAACCTTTTTTTGATGACATACATTTAAAAAAATAGACGTACTACCTAGAATTTTACATTAGTTGCAAACTCCATAGAATATTTGAAAATAAGGATACAAAAAACTTCTCTATTAAAGTACATTACTGATGTTTATAAATGTAAATAATAGAACTGAAATATATTTATATTTTTAATATTAATTTGAGACTTTATGCATAACCTACTTTGTATCTTAATAATTTACTTAATGTGTTACAAGAAATAATTTTCTACTCCAGACCCAGTGGCATTTCCAAAGAATGCATTTCATGTATGACAAAAGAGCAATAAAATTTTGACGTTTTTAAATAGTTTTATTTTATGTCCCCTCCGATGGGCACCACCTTTTCGTGGTGGAGGGGATTGCGTGCCCCGATGAAGCTGAAAGCTGAGCTGGACATAATAAATCTACTAATAAAACCTTGTTTGCCAGACAAGCCAAAGCAGAGGAGCCAGACTAAGAGTGCCCAAACTGTCATCAAACCTTTGGTGACGGGCTATTTGCACATTCAAAGTACAGTTATTCCTCAACTTGTACCTATTTGACTTCTGTGATTTTCTTAATAACATGATTTTATATGAAACAATGAATCATAAAAATCACCTCAACTTATGCACACTTTCTCACGTTAACTCGGGCTTTCAACCCAGTGTGTCACAGACTAGGTCCAGGTGTCATGAAAATTTAGAAAAAAGGTTAAGCTTTGTCACAAAAATTAAAATACAGCAGATACAGAAGTTTTTTTGGCTATTCATGCGCTGCCATTGTTTTGAGGCAGCAGTGGCAGCAGTTCTAATGTTAAATAAAGAATTTTAAGAATTTTTGTTATGTAATAACAAAGAAAATTGACTTTTTATTTCATGGCCAAAGCAAAAAGGTTGAAAAACACTGCGTAAACTCATTGCCTTATTTGCCTGTACCCCATAAAGACATACTTGCCATCCCCAGGCAAACATCTATCATCTAACATATATGACCCCACTCTCCAGTAATTCCTCCACTCATCACATTCCATCAGCCAGCCACCTGCAAGATGCATGGAAAGATTTCTTTCATTTTCAATGCTTTAATTTTTTTCAAGCAAATATTCCCTATTAAACAATGTTTTAATACATGTGAATAGAAATAATCAATAATATCATAAAGAAAAGTGATGTTCAATGAATGTTCGGGAATGCAACCTCCACTTTTAACATTGTTTCTACAGGAAAAATCCTTGTGAGTTTCACGATTTTGAGTTGCACGATTCCCGGTTCCAATATTTCAAGTTAAGAGATTTTGAGTAACGTGCACATCTTTCAGAATGCATCTATCACACAAGTTGAGGGATAACTGTATTAAAAACTCGTAGAAACAGAAGCATGCTCGAAGTCGGACAATATTACTGGAGACAAAAATTTAAAGAAAAGGAACATGGAATGGGAAAGAAGCTGAGATTAGATGTAAAAGTAAAGGAATAAAAAATGAGTAATGAGGAAATAGGTAAATGAATAGGAAAGTATCTCATTCAAAATATAGAGTAATGATAGAAACTAGAACACCTTCAACTCTAGTTTATCTAATTAAAATTCCTGTGTTTATGCATTTGTTTGTGAATGAAAGATAATGAAATGTAATTTATTCCATCATTTGCCACTAACCTAAAACATTGGAGCTGACTTTGCAAACATCATGCATATTTTAAATGAAACTGAAAACAAAAAAGGCGGAAGAAAACCTATTTTAGAATTCAATGCAACTGCTTTTTAACGCTGAATTATCAGGAAATTGTTATAGAAATCCATAAACCCTGCTACAATGCAAGGTATAATGATTGGATGTATTTAATTTTTGCAAATTATTCCAATCTCAAATGCTATTTCACTCTTATGTACAATTTAAGATAGTGCTGAATAATAGATGGAGAGCACAGTCGCCAATCTAGCCTTTTCAGGTAAATAATCCAAATTGCAGCAATTTTACATACAATTATTGCTATAATGCATTTTAAGGTGAAGGTAATAGTCAAGTTGCCATCTTGGAAGAAGTTGAAACAAATTAATTTTATTATAAGGTTAAAGTGAACTTTGGATATGTTAATTTTTCTGTGCATGTATGACAAGAATCTTGGAACATAATGGTTACATAGTGTGAACCATATGTGATCTGAGTTGACTGGCTGACACTATATGTGGAACACGAGATGTATTTTTCACATAAGTTGCTAAGTTCCAATGAAGCACTTTTAATGTGCAGAAACTGCACGCAGATAGAAAGCACTGTTTGTAAATTTTACTTTAGTGCTAGTTCAACAGCAAATAATTATAAAAAACATATATATATATATATATATATATATATATATATATATATATATATATATATATATTGAGGCAAGATCTTAGCAATCGTATCCATTTCCTTCATATGGAGAAATTGCATGAGACGACCTTGGTCTGCATTCCATTAGAAAATAAAACTAATGCAGGTTAAATGAGAACTGCATTTTAATATGTCCCAGAATTACCTTTATCCCCAGCTGTACAGATTGTGTAATCAAAAGTCTGTGTTTAATTTTATTGTATATTAAGACATTGCAATTATGATAATCATGAGCACTGGCATGGGGTTACTTAAATCACTATACAAATGTGCATAGATCTGCATTTTTAAAATAAAGGAATGCATTAAAATTATGTAGATAAAAATTTATTTCAAAAATAAACACATTGATGAAAAAAATGTATTTTAGCAAATATTATCTACAAAAATATTAGTTATACATAGAATAACATTAATACAGAAAGCAAAGGTTAATAATACATTAATACATTACCTAACTATTTTAGCCCAAGTTATCAGTGCATAACACTGAAAAATGTTAGGTACCACCTGAAATTTTAATAAATATTACACTAACATTTAAAATTATTGAAAATTACCAAAATGTTAAAAAGCATTTTAAATCATTAGGAATCGCATTTTAAAAGGATCAATATATGTTAAGGTTTAGATGAGATGAGGAAAAGAGTATAAGGGGGTGAGAAAATCGGGAATGGCAGATTGTAAGGGGTAAAGTGAAAGAATAAGGGAGAAAAGCAGGTGTGGAATGGGAGAGTTTAAGGGGTGAGTGGTGGAGGAACAGAAGTAAGGAGTAGGGAGGTAGAATAGGGAAGGAGGGAAAAGAGGAACAGATAAGGAGGGAGGTAAGGAATAACGAGGGAAGGGAATGGGGAGGTAAGGGGGAGTGAGGGAGGGGTAGAAGGAGGGAGGGAGGAGGGGAAGCAGTAGGGAGGGAAGGGGGAAGAGAGGGAGGGAGGAAGGGGAAATAGGGAGGGAGGAAGGTAAGAAATAGAGAAGATAAAAAATGGGGAGAAAGGAAGGTGAGAAATGGGGAGGGGATAAGAGGGAGGGAGATAGGGAGAAGAAGAGGGAGGGAGGGGAAAGGGGAGGGGAAGAGGAAGGAAATGAGGGGAGGAGGGGAAGAGGAAGGAAATGAGGGGAGGAGGGAGGGCAAGGACGGGAGTAGGGAGGGGAGGAGGGAGGGCAAGGACGGGAGTAGGGAGGGGAGGGGAAAAGGCAGGGGAGAAAGGAAAGGGAAAAGAGGGAAAGGAAGAGGGAGGGTAGGAGGGGGGAGAGATACAGGGAAAGAGGGAGGAAGGAGAAGAGGGTAGGAGGGAAAGGAGGGAGGGAGGAGGGTAAAAAAGGAAGAGGGAGAGAAGGGAAGAGGGAGGAGGGAGGGTAGGCGGGAAGAAAGGAAGAGGGAGGGAGGGAAGGGAAGACAGAGGAAAGGAAGGTAAGAGGGAGGGTAGGAGGGGAAGAGGGAGGTAAGAAGAGGAAGGGTAGGAGGGGGAGAGATACAGAGGAAGGGGAAGATGGAGGGAGGGAGGGAAGGGAAGAGGGAGGAGGGAGGGTAGGAGGGGAAGAGAGAGGGAGGAAGGGGGAGGGAGCGAACGGAAGAGGGAGGGTAGAAAGGTAAGAGAGAGGGTAGGAGGGAAAGAGGGATGGTAGGAAAGAGGGGAGGGTAGGAGGGGAAGGGAAGAGGGATGGAGGATAGAAACTGAAGAGAGGGAGGGTAGGAAAGAGGGAGAAAGGGGAGGGAGGGTAGAAATGAAAGAGGGAGGGGAGGAGGGAAAGAGAGGGGAGGAGGGAAAGAGGAAGGGGAGGAGGGAGGGTAGAAGGGGGAGAGATAGAGGAAAGGGAAGATAAAGGAAGGGAAGAGACGAGGGAGGGGAAGACGGGAAGAGAGGGAGGGGAAGAGGCAGGGAGGGAAGGAAAGATGGAGGGAGGAAGAGGGAGGGTAGGTGGGGAAGAGAGGAAGGGAAGTGAAGAGGGTGGAAGGGTAGGAGGGAAGGGAATAGGGATGGGAAGAGGGTAGAGGGAGGGAGGGAGAAGGTAGGAGGGGAAAAGGGAGAGGGAGGGGAAGGGAAGAGAAGAGGGTAGGAGGGGAAGAGGGAGGGTAGGCGGGGGAGAGGAAGATGGAGGGAGGGAGGGTAGGAGGGAGGAAAGGGAAGAGGGAGGAATGGGGGAGGGAGGGGAAGGGTAGGAGGGGAAGGGTAGGAGGGGAAGGGTAGGAGAGGAAGAGAAGAGGTAGGGTTGGACAGGAAGAGTGGAAGGGTAGGGGAGGGTAGGAGGGGAAGAGTGAGGGTAGGAAGTGAGGGAGGGAAGGGAAGATGGAGGGAGGAGAGGGAGGGTAGGAGGGAGGAGAGGGAGGGTAGGAGGGAAAGAGGGAGGGAAGGGAAAAGGGAGAGGGAGGGGAGGGAGGGTAAGGAAGAGGGAGGAATGGGGGGAGGGAGGGGAAGGGTAGGAGAGGAAGAGTGAGGGGGAGGATGGAAGGGGAATATGGAGGAAGAGGGAGTGTGGGAGGGGAAGAGGGCGGGACCCTGCTCTCATCTCTGAAATAAGAAAGTATATAATTTACTTTTTTGTGAATGACATTTTTTAATAACATACAGAACTAAATATTTTCAAGAGAGATCTGCATTGTATTATTTGTATTTATATTGTATTTATAAAAATCTTTGTAAACGTCTAAATAAATATTGTATATGAGCAATAAATATTTTACCAAAAGATAAGTCTTTCTTAATCAAATTACATTTTATGACCATCAAATCCTAATTCAAATATGAAACAAGATAAAAGCTGGCAGCTACTAAATGATTCAACAGGCTATTTAATTGCCGAGGATAATGCTTATTGAATTTTTAAATAGGTTTCAATTCTAGTAATAGAAATCTTTGATTTTGTGCTAGTTTAACTCTAATCCCTCTAATAATCATTAGTATTAAATTTTTTAAGCCTGACAAATGCCATATTAATAATTCCACATCTCTACAATGTCAAAGATTACAAATGCTTTAACAGGAGATTCACAAAGAATATTTTCTTAATGTGAACTTAAGCTGGAACCTTTTGAAAAAAATAATGTTTTGTTTCTATTATATAAAATATGCAGATATTTAAAACAGTCAATCAATATAGACTGAATTTGCCCCTTGACCCCTTCACTCAAAATTTATCAAGTTATATAAATTAAATATTAATTATATCATTATTTTATACTGATGATTTTCAATGTTGATATAAGTTTCCGAAAGTTTGACACTGATTTCTTTGGACAACTTAATGCAACACAGTTAATAAATTTGTTGCTATGTAAACAAAACAAAAACTAAATTGAGCAAAGCAGTTGATAAATAGAATTGATGAAAATTTCTCTTAAGCATTGGACTCATAAATGAAGCATCTATTCAGAAAAGGAAAATTTCTTATTGAAAATCTGAATAATGTTTTTTTGGATTTCAAATTAATTTTTGGACTCATTAAGAACGGATTCGAATTCTCTAGCAAGGGGAGACTACGTATCTTGGGCCATTGATTTCGACGAAACCTTTTTGAGTGGTAGAATACTTAAAATAAGACGACCAGTATATCGGCTTTTGATTGAATTAGCCTTAGTTTTGGCAGAATCTTTTTTCTTTTCGCAGGATTAACTGTGGCTGAATAAAATGCAATAATAGGCAGACAATGTTGAGCAGGTTGGGTGGCAGGGTAGTCACTGTACTGGCTTCCAAATATTTTGTCCCAGGTTCAAATCTCTCATCATATCCAGTGCCGGCCCAAGGCGTGGGCAAGATGGACAAAAACCACAGGTGACTGGTCAGAGGGGCTGCTATTCAGCAACATATTTGCAAATATTGAAAGGAAACTTCACGTAAATTCCATTTCTCAAAATTTTTCAATCTGTCCAGTAACCAACATGGTCTTTCCTATGTTGTTGGACTCTTGTTTTGGAAAGAGCGTCAAAGAAAAGAGTTGAAGGTGCAATTAAGTGCAAGACCAAGAAAGGAGCATTGTGAAACTGATTCAAAAGAATTTACTGTCAATGTATTAAAGGATCCAGCTTTATGGCCAAAATTAGTCAGTGCGGTGATATTTTGGTAATAAAGGTGCCCCCTGTTAATCTTGCACATTGTAATTTTCCAAAAGATACGAAAAAAGATGTTTTAATGTATCCTATTATACTAGAATATGGTGAAAAAATTAATAGGCAATGGTTGGTTTATTCACATTCGTAGAATGTAGTTTTTTGCTTTTGCTATAAATTATTTTATCAATCAAACATTTCATTAGCATCAGAGGGAAATAACAATTGGAAACATAATTCTTTGGTTCTTCAATGCCATTAAAGGAGCCAAAAACATTATAACTGTTTCCAAAAGTTGTTAGAATTAGAGAAAATGCTAAAAAATAATTTGACAATCTGTAAAGATTTGCAAAATTTTATGAGGGCTGAAAAACAGTATTGGATAGATTTTCTAAAATGCTTAATAGCCGTCATTAAATTGCTTGCCAAGGAAAATATGGCTTTTAGAGGTTCAAATGACACCATTTTTACAAAAAAATGGTAAATTTTTTAAAATAGTCGAACTATTAGTCGAATTTGATGAAGTTATGAAGAGGCACCTCAATAGGATTAAAACCAAAGAAATTCACTCTTCTTACCTAAGAAAAACAATTCAAAATGAAATCATAAACCTATTAGGAAACAAAATTAAGGAGAATATTTTGAATGAGATAGAAAAAGCAAAATATTATTTGATTGTAGTAGATAGTACTTCAGATGCCTCCCATGTAGAGCAAATGACTTTAATAATAAGATACGTAAATATACAAGAAAAATACACTTACGTGAAATGGTAAAAATAGAAGACTCATAAATTTTGTAAATATCCAAAATTCTACGGGTGAAGGAATGGCAACTGTAATTTTAAAAAAGATCGAAGAGCTGAATTTAAATTTGAATAACAGGTGCAGACAGGGGTAGGATAATGGGTCCAATATGTGAGGGAAAAAGTGTGGAGTTCAACTATTATTATGAAGAAATACCCACGAGCATTCTTTGTGCCATGTATCAATTAATGATTAAATTTGGTCCTTAATGATGCTACCAACTGCAATATGGAAGCTGTCGATTTTTTTGATACAATTCAACGTATTTACAATTTATTTCTGCATAGACTTACACTTCTTTTAAAGCATGTTTCAGATTTTACTGTCAAACTGCTTAGTGGAACATGCTGGACAAGTTGTGTGGATGCTGTTAAAGCCGTTAGATTTCAAATTGTCAGCATTCACGATGCCCTAACAGATGACAATACACTATTGGGACAGCATGGAACTAAAACCAGGGTTGAGGAAAAAGCTATCACTAGGAAAATAATTGATAGTAGCTCAATAACTTTGGCTAAGATTAATAAAGGTGAAATACTCCTTTAGCCAAACAATTATATTAATTAATTAATTGTTTGGCTAAAGGAGTATTTCACCTTTACTAGGAAAATAGTTTTAAATTTATTTGCAGCATTGTAATTTTGTATGAAAATAATATTTCCAGTAAGCTTCTGCAAGGAATATCAATTGATGTCGTTGTAGCATTACAGTCATTAACTCAAAATCTTTTTTAGAGGCTTATCGGTCCGAGGACAATTTTCTTATGGTGAAAGAAACTGCTGGGAAATTGGCAGAAAATCTTAATTTAACAGCAGATTTTCCCCAAGAAGAAAATGTAAGAAATTGCCACACAAAAAAACAGTTCATGTATGAGACATCAGAAGATCCAATTAATTATCCTGAAAAGCAATTTAAAGTCTACTTCTTTAATGCCATTCTCGGCACAGCAATCTCGTCAGTCACTGAAAGATTTAAGCAATTACAAGAACATAATTCGGTATTTGGTTTCTTTTTTGGCTTTGAGGGAATCAGTAATTTAGAAGAATATTTTTTTTAATGCTGCATGAATTTGGAAGCTGCTTGAACAGATGGCATGGAAAGAGACATAATAGTACTTGAACTTTTTGATGATTTGAAAGCCACCTCTTGTAGAATTCCGAATCATTCCCCAAAGGAAATTTTGTTGTATACATGTGAAAATAATCTTGTGTATACTTCCCAACTTATACATAACACAGAATTTTATCGACACTTCCAGTGATGGTTGCTTCTGGTGAACGTGCCTTTTCTAAACTGAAGTTAAAAAAAATTATTTGTGCTCTACCATGTCTCAGGAGCGATTAGATTCACTGGCAATAATTTCCATAGAAAGTGAAATAGCAGATAATTTAGGTTTGGAGGAACTGATTCAAGACTTTGCAGCATTATCAGCTAGGAAGAGAGTTTTATAAATATTTGTTCAAGTTTTGCAATTTATTTAAAAATGTATTATGATATAGCTGTGTTTAATTCCAATATACAGACAAACTTTCAGTAATTGAGATTTATTTTTATTTGTCTGTACTTTTGTCCTTTTTTAAAATTAAATATAATTAATATTTTCTTCTGAATTTTTATCCACCAGATTTTTTTGTTTTAATACATTATCATCTGAAATTCATCTACCCATATACCGTAAATACCCACATATAATGCGCACTTTTTTTTTAATATTTGAGTTAAAAATTAGGATGCGTGTTACGCGAGGGTACATAATCTTCCTATTATCATTTGACCCCATATTTCCACAATTTTGGCACATTAATTACTGCCCGGGTATCCTCATAATTTTATTGGTGATTTTTACGAAAAGTAAGATAGATAATAGTTAAAATTTATTAACTAATTCCATAAACACATTAATTAGATATAAAAAGAATGAATTCAGTATTTATTCATTTTAAAAGCCAAGAAATTCTTCGTCACTGGACCATTCTTCTTCGATGTTGTTATCGGAATCGTCATCTTACGCATGACATCACCTTACACCAGCACCCGGCCTGGTGGTGAGGTACTGTTACTACTTACAATTAGAAACAATGGCAGCTGATGACTTTGAGTACGCTGGGAGTTGATGCTTCTTGTAGAACTAAATAAAGTTATCGTTTCCTACCTTTCTCTCAGCATTCATACGTGATTTATTCTTGATTCTTAGAGTCTGTAGTTAATTATGGTTATTTGCTATCATGTTTACGTGCTCCCGAGTGTTCTAATAAGGGTAAAACTGAAGGTTGGGTGAACCCGTCCACCTCAGGCGTGACTAAAACGTAAGTAAAAAACTTCGACATAGGATTAACGCCATTCCTTCATTTTATTAGCTCAAACAATATCCAAATATCACCTTTTGAGTAAGCCAAGTATGTAATGATTGAGTTAGCTGATGTTCTTCTGGAACGTTATTTGAAAATTTCATTTCACACTTTCATTATGTTACACCATCTACTTTAATCTGAAACAGTAACGCTAAAAAAAAATCTGTTTGTGCTATACGCGGGTATATAGAAAAATCATAGATTATGAGGCTGAAAACATCCCTGCCCATTATACGAGGGTGTGCATTATATGCAGGTATTTAAGGTCGATTCAGTCATTCCTTCTGGGACATACCAAACTTAGAGAAAAATTGTTTGTTTATGGGCTCCTTTTCTCGTGTGGTTATGGATAGGAAATTGAACAGTAGTATGTACTTTGCTAACCACGAGTATCCTTCCTGGAAAACAGCACTATCGGGAAGATTTGGCAAAATACTAACAATATATTGTGTATGCACGTGCTTGTAATGGATAAGAAAATAAAATTAATTATTACAACATTTATGGTGATTATAAATGGTTTTCGTCAAAAAGCTAACAAAATTACTCAGATTAAATAAATTTTGCATTGGAAAATAATGAATGTTTCACTGAAATAGCGTATTCTCAAAACCTTGTACGGTGTTGGTAAGACAATATACATGCATACATATGTATTTTTTGCTGTGGATACTAGAAACCACAGTTGGTAAAGAATTCCTTTATTAAGGGCAGCCAAATAAATTCTTGCCCACATTCGTAAAAGGCTTGGGCCAGTACTGGTCATACCAAGTTTTTTTTAAATCTACTTCATTATTTTTAATTCATTTTATTATTATTATTTATTAACTTGTATTATTATTTATTTACTTCATTAAAATTGATGCACAAGAGCATATTGGTAGCTATTTCGATGTGAACTGATGTCCGAAAGAACATTACTGTTAGAATCGTGCTATTCGTCACTTGAAAGGGAAATGTGTGTACACGTTTTTAGATGATAACTGTCATAAAAATAAGAAAAGCATTCATAAGGCTTCACAACTGTTTAAAAAAATTGAATCAATTCTGTCGTCATTTTACCAGATTTAGAGCACGTAACTACAACATTTAAGAACTACTCCTCCAACAGCCTCACAGTTCTGCTCATTCAAAGCCCAAATGTACCTACAGGTTCTTGCATACAAAAAACAATTTGGGTAGCATACTATGTCATGCATGAATACGTGATTTTGTTCCTGTCTCTGATATATCTCTGGACAGCAGTTTTGCCTTGATGAGTCAAGGTTCGCTTCACGTCAACTCTGTACTCACATCCAGTTTGGTCGGTATTTATGACATAGTCTAAGTCATAGTTAGGTATTATGTGTAATGTTTGTTTTTGGAAAACCTCAGCAGCTTTTAAAGTTTCTTCCAAAGAAGTTTCATCTTTATCGCAGTCAAATTCGGAAATCTTTCTTGAATTTTATTAACCACACTCGAGATGCAGTGAAGGTTAACCCCAACAATGTATGTTGATAGCTGCAGCTAACGCCCACTGGATGTAACTTGGTCCTTCCATTTCCTTCCTATGCAAAATCTGTCACGTACAGTTTTTAATCATGTTATGTTTGTCCAAACACGTTTCTCCTTTTGAATTATCTTTACTGTGATATTTGTTCTTTGCATTTCAACAGTTGCAATCCCTGTTCCTGTAGTGTTAGATTTACAATTCACATCAAAATATCTACCAATATGCTCTTATGCATTGATTTTAATGAAATAAATAATAATATAATAAAGTTAATAAATAATATTAAAATAAATTAAAAATAATAAAGTGGATTAAAACAAAAAAAAGTTGGTGTGACGTTGGATTTGAACCCGGAACAACATATTTGGAAGCCATTACAGTGACTAGCCTGCCAACCAACCTGCTCAACATTGCCTGCCTATTATTGCATTTTATCTAGCCGCAGTTAATCCTGCGAAAAGAAAAAAAGATTTTGCCGAAACTAAGGCCCATTCAATCAAAAGCCGATACACATGACTTCTTATTTTAAGTATTTTACCACCCAAAAAAGTTTTGTCAAAATCGACGACCCAAGGTACATAATCTCCCCTTGCGAGAGAATTTGAATCCATATTTCATTCAATTCTTTCTTAAAAGGTTTTAAGTCTTGTGTTAATAATTCGATTCTAACCTATTTTAAAATGCAAAATACTCTCCACTCATTCCAAAGATAATCAAATGGTAAAAATAAAGATTCCTACAACCCAGATAATTTTGAGAAAAAAGAACGACTTGTTGCCCTTCAGCTCGAGAAGACAAAACTGTACTTAAACTTTGGCCTATTTGATGGCTACCTTGAGACATGCACATCAACTACAAAATTAATATATATGATAAACCAGGAAGATCTTAATATCAAAGTGGTGATTGTATACATTTATACAAATACTATACTTGTTTCGATTCAACCAGATTTAAATCACTTCCTTAACTTCGACAGAGACACCAGGTTCCTTCTCACAATGCATGGACCCCATGATCGCCCAACTAGCCAACCAGCACAAATCCCATAGGCCAACATGACAGTCAATCAATGACAAGCTGCTATCCCCTGGCAGGAATACAAACCTGTCCAGAACCTCTCACAGCACTCAGTATCCCTGATGATGGCGGCAGAGTTAGTCACCGATATGTTGGACAAGACCTCCGTAATTATCCGGCTGGAAACCTGAGAACATTTCACTACAGGTTAAATGAAAATAAATATTTTAATTCGTCCGGCGTGTGCGACGTGGCATTCACGTCCTCCCTTTCCCATGCCTCCAGCGTGTGCGACATAGCATTCACGTCCTCTCTTTCCCATGCGTCCAGCGCGAAATTTTCATTAAGTTTTGTTATCGCTACGGCTCTGATTTATGTGCTTTCAGAGAGTGAATATGCAAGCCAATGCTGTCTGCTTTCATTCTGTGGTTCCTCGTTGTCTGTGTTTACGTGTTAGTATTTTTTTAAATTTTTTTTTCTATCTCGGACCTGGCCGTAGCAGTGCTTACTAAGGCTCTTCAGGCCTCTTATCTTTTGTGCGTTGCGTCTCAGACTTTCAAAAGAGCTCTCATCTTCCTGGCTCTTGTTTACGATGCTTCGAGCTGATGGTCGAGGTTTCTTAGTGCCTGCGTTTGCGTCGGGCATTTTTTTTATTTTTTTTTTCATCTTGGGTCTGTCCTTTAGCCGAACCCCTATTTAGTTCACTATGGCTTGTAGCTCTCGTGAGTTGGCGACTTGGGAAGTGTTTTGGAGAAATATAGTGAAAGTAGTGTAGATATATATTCTGAAGATTCGAACGGATACTCTATTGATTCCAGTTCCGAAGAGGAATTGGAAGAAATAACTCACTCAACTGTGAATATTCAAGAGAATATTTGGGGAGATGTCGACAGTGCTAACCCTCCTCGGCCTTTTGCGTGTGATTTAGTTGGGAAACAAATAGTGCAGGTTTTATCAACAGATTATCCCTTTAGATATTTTGAGTTATTTTTTGATGATCTAATTGCCCTCATAGTGGTTGAAACTAATCGTTACGTGGAACAATTCCTTGCCCGCGAGAAAAATAAGATCACGTCTTTAAAAAATCGTGCTATCAAAAGTGGTTTGCTTTGCTAATGTTGATGGGAATAATTCAAAAACCAACTCTCAGAATGTATTTTAGTAGAAAACATATATTAGACGTCATTTATTCCAAATGCAATGAGTGAAGAAAGATTTTATTTGTTGAGCAAATTTTTGCATTTTGTAGATAATACCGATAAAGACATTGTAAATAGAGATCCTATTGTATAAAATTCTACCTATCAGTGATTATTTGAAAAATAAATTCCATAAAATTTATATACCGGGTAAAGAAGTATGTGTACCAGACGCAGCTGAACTACTAAACGTCGGAGGAGCAGCACATAGTAGAAATTGGATTGAAATAAATGTATGTATTTATTTTTTATTATATAAAATGAACAATTTTAAATACGACATAATTTTTTGGAAATTTTTGAAATGATAATTAAAGTACAAAAAATATTAAAGTGAATGCATGCATTTTAGTATTTTGTGCTTGCGAAAAAAAGTCACGCTGAGCGATTTAAATGCCATAGATTAAAGTCTCGCTTGAGAGGTGGAATTGCGAGAAAATTTTTAAGACCTTACAAAGAACAGACAAACTCATACCTTCTGATATTGGATATATATATATATATATATATATATATATATATATATATATATATATATATATATATATATACATATGGAAAATAGGTTAATTATCGTCATTGCTTACCTATCTAAGCAGTCCACTGTGTCCTGTAGTTTATAACTTGACTGATAAATGCATTCTTTGTTCAATAATTGTAATAGCCAAGTTATTATTCGACTATGTAGTCCCCGAAATGGATGTCGTCGAAATGTGCATGATGCCATGTTTGCCTAATACAAACTGACATATATCTATATATCTACAGGATGTTTTCGAATAACACTGACCAACTTCTAGGGCTTGTAGGTGGGTTTGTATTGTGCACTGAAAAGTTAGTCTGAAATCTCTGCATCGCCTCATTACCGAGATACAGGCCGATGAATTTACTCATTGCCCCTGTAAGGTTTGCAATCATCCCAGTGCATTTATCGCTGCTTTCACGTGTTTGGGCGAGCTTGACGCAACTTGACATGGTTGATCTGGCCACATTTAACTGCCCTCCTTGACTCCTTGATCAGTAGCCTCTTCACAGGGCATGCACCTTCACGTCTCTAGAGGCTACCGATCAAGGAGTTAAGGAGGGCAGTTAAATTCGGCCAGATCAACCACATCGAGTTGCATCAAGCTGGCCCAAACATGCAAAAGCAGCAATAAATATGCTTGTTAGCTAGCTTGCTTTAGTGCATGAGTGACTTCAGTAATGGATGTGTATACATGGGAAGAAAGTGCAGATATGCTCCTTGTGTATGGTGAAGCAGATGAAAATGGCAGGAAGGCTCAGCGGCTGTATCAGGAACGTTTTTCCTAATTAAAAACTACCACACCACACTAGGTTTGCATCCATGAATCAGCGGCTACAAGACACTGGCTCAATGCATGTGAGCAAGCATCATTGTAAATGGAGGAGGGCTGTCCGCACTCTGCAATTTGAGGAAGCAGTCTTGGATATGGTTGCTGATGCTCCATCAACCAGCACCCACTGAGTTAGGCATGCCATGAATGCATCTCACATTGCCATTTGGAAGGCCATGCATGAGCAGCAGCAAGGCCATTATCATCTGCAAATAGTGCAGGCAATGGGCCCAGTGGACTACTCCAGACAGCAGGAGTTTAGTCAGTGGTTCCTCCAGCACTCTGCTGTAGAGCCCCAGTTCCCCAGCATCATGCTCTACACAGATGAGACGTCCTTCAGTCGAGAGTTACTAATAGCCATAATGGCCATGTTTGGGCCATGGAAAACCCACATGCAACAGACAAACAAGGTCATCAGCAGCAATTTTCCATCAATGTCTGGTGTGGTATTGTTCATGACTTCCTTATAGGCCCCTATGTACTTCCTGCACACGTGACAAGACTGGTCTACAAGAATTTTTTGGAGCACTCACTGCCAGAATTGTTAGAGGATGTGCACCTTGACGTTTGCCAAAGGATGTGGTTCATGCATGATGGAGCCCCAACACATTTCAGCATGAATGCAAGAGAACACCTAAACTCTTGTTTTTCATGCACGGTGGATTAGGCGCCGTGAACCCATTTCCTGGCCTGCTCGCTCACCAGTCCTAAATCCTCTTCGACTTTTTCATCTGGGAACATCTCAGGTGTCTTGTCTATGACACTCCAGTAGAGTGAGAAGATGATCTTCTACCTAGGATCGAAGCAGCATGTGACAACATATGGCAAACAGCTGGTATTTTCGAGCAAGTGTGACAGTCAATGGTAAATCACTGCAGGCTGCGCAATGAAGTCGATGGCCATCACTTTGAACAGCTGCTGTAGTAGCTATGTTAATACTGAAAAGCCTGATAATAATCATATCATTGTTACCTTGTGATGTTTCTTTTAAATGCTGTGTGGAAGAATAAGCCCACAGTTCATTTTCTTTTGTTTGCCAGGCTTTCCTCGGCCTTCCCTACGAGTCACTAGTAGAACCAGGCGAGGTATAAAGGGATAGGTTCAGAGTAAGAGGAAGTCACTCGCAGGCCTTCTGATATTGTGGTTAGGTTTTTGTTGGTTGTTCTAAGCTTTCCCTTCCACATCCCATCCCATTGTCCTTTCCACCCTGTACCCAATTCCCTCTTATTCTGATTCCAGATGATGACATGGAGGCTTATGTTGTACAACTATTTCTGAGAGAATCACCCAAAAAAATTTACCCTTTTCTTAGCACTTCCCTGTTCAAAGTGCAGGTGGAACTTGTCTTCCTTTTACCTGCACTGGCACCCAAAAACTTTCTGAGTATCAGCTTCTCTCTAAACCCATGCCCAAGCTAGCCAGTAGAGGGGGAATAAGCATTACACTCACCTACAGTGCTACAGAGTCGTCCATAACAATTCCCACTTTTTAACATTGAGTGTCAGGACAGGAGATCAACGTGTCGAGCCACATAAAGCTGTCCCAAATACGTAAAAGCAGCGATAAATGTACTGGGATGATTGCAAACCTTACAGGGGCAAGGGGTACATTCATCGTCCTGTATCTCGGTAATTAGATGATGCAGAGAACTCGCTTTAACTTTTTGGTGCACAAGACAAACCCACCTAAAAGCCCAAGAAATCTGTCGGTGTTATTCAAAAATACCCTGTATATATGGAGTGATCTTAATTAATTAATTAAAAATGGATAAGAATTACCGGAATATAAGTGGAACCCCTTTCTTCTTACTACACAATCAAAAATGTAGTGAACTAAAGAACTCAAATAAAATGAACATCCTGATTACAGTCGAGTCGGCGAAAGAAGTCCGATGACAGCTCTGTGAATGAGGGGGTGAGGGAAGTGCTTCCATGAGCATCAACCAATGACAGTGGCCGTACGGTAACCCCTTCCCTTGCAAACCCATCCAGTGTTGTCGGGTCACCTCTCATTTTCCAGTCTCTATCTGAGTTTCCGTGCGTTCGTCCTCCGTGTGTGGTGTTAGAAGTTTTCAGGTTTTTTTAGGAAGTTTTTGTCTTTCGTCTTTGCGAAGTTTGTGCCAGAGCATACCAAGTACTCTCCGAGTCTGGTTTATGCAGTTATCGCGTGTGATTTAGTCCATAATTTTGAGATAATTTTTTCGAAGTTAGTCAGGAGGGCTCCAAGGGAGAAAAAGACCGGGATGAGTGGGAAAAACCGTGGTCGTAGATCGACATTGCGCTCACAAACTCGTGAAGCTATCGTGAGTATTTATGAATACTTTGAGGAAGAAAAATTCAGCGGTGGCTCATCCATTCCTATAACAAGAGTGATGGAGAGAACAGCAAAGGCATGTAGAGTCAGCACAAAAACGGTGTCGAGAATTCTAAAAGAATAACATGGGGACAACAATGGCGAGAAGGAGCCGACTGCTGTCTTAAGTACACCAGGGAAAAAAAGACCTAGAAAATGCCCGAAGACAGTCATCGACAACTTCAATGAGGAAGCGATTCGAAGGCATATTTATTCGTATTATGAGAGAAAGGAGTATCCAACAATAAATAAACTTTTGCACTCCCTGAAGGAAGCAGATCTTTTCGAGGATGGGCGAACAAGTCTACGGATTGTGGTGAGAAAAATTGGGTTTAGGTGGAAAAGGTTTTCAGGAAACAGGAAACTTTTAATGGAAAAGGGGGACATTGTGGCATGGCGAGGAAAATTTCTCAGAGAAATATCTAAAGTGAATTTAGATGATGTGGTATGGCTGGATGAGACATGGGTGAATGCTGGTCATTCTAAAAGTGTGATTTGGACGGATGAAACGGCAAAAGGAACCATGCCAGCCCCTGTGGGCAAGGGTGCTAGATTGATTTTATTGCATGCTGGGACTTTGGAAGGTTTTGTGCCAAACTGCACTCATCTTTTTAAAGCAAGCAAGAATTCGGGAGACTACCATCAAGAGATGACGAATGAGACTTTTAGGAAGTGGTTCATTGACCAACTATTGCCCAAAATCAAGCCTAACAGCACAATTATAATGGACAACGCCCCCTACCACAGCATCAGAATTAATAAAGCTCCCACCTGCAAATGGCTGAAAGGGGATATCATTGAATGGTTAAAAAGAAAAAATGTCCCGGAATTGGAACCGGGAATGAACAAAATGGAGCTATTAACATTAGCCAAATTCTATCAGCCCCATTTCCCTATGTATGAAATTGATGAGATAGCAAAGGAACATGGTCACAAAGTTTTACGAATCCCACCATATCACTGCCACTTCATTGCTATTGAAATGATTTGGGCGCAAGTCAAAGGTTTTGTTGCCGAGCGCAACAAAACCTTCAAAATTAGCGATGTGATGAAGCTGACTCAAGAAGCCATCTCAAATGTGACCCCAATGAATTGGAAAAGTGTCATCTGTAAAGTTTCGTCCATCATTGATGAGGCAATTAAAATTGATGGCATAGTGGAAACCCATGTGGAGAAATTGATCATAGATCTGAACAGCGGCAGTGATAGCAGCTCGGACATGGGAAACATGGACGACGAATCTGGCTTGTCAGACGATTCAGATGCATCCCTTCTGATCAAAAGGTATGCAATTTTAAAAGTAACTTTTAAAAATATACAAAATTTAATGTTACGTTTTTTTAATAACTTATTATTCTGCATTTCAGATCGTTAGAAGAATCCTCGGCTTCAAGACGGCTAGAAGGAATATATCCCCTGGAATAATTAATAATTTAAAAAATGTTAATTCTGATAATATTATTTGAAAGAATAAATGTCTACTAAAATTGATTTATATGCATTGTTTATTATTTTTTGGTAATGTGGAAATAAATATTAATTATGCGTGCTTATTGGTTCTTCGAAGCCTGCTATCCGCGTCATTTTACATTAGAATTTCCAATTTTTAAAAAACAATTTAGCATGCGATTCCCAACAGTTAACATTTTTCGGCTTAGCTTTGCAAAAAAATTCGAACTCTTTTGGATAAAGATTTCAAAAAAGGCGGTAGAGTAGGAACAGCACCCCTAGATATTGAAATATGAACTCTCTTTTCAAAACAGCATGTTACTCAGGAAGAGTGTACTTAGAGATGGAAATATGAACTTTTAAGTGAAAACTTCAAAACCTATATGTAAATCACACAAGCAGAGCATAAACGGCGCACCTAGATATGGAAATACAGTCAGTCCTCGACTTACGATGCTCTGGACTTACAACATTTACAAATTTAGGAACGTGCTTTGGACTTAAGGCGCTGCTCCACAGTTATGACACTCAGCCTGCCGGCCTGGCCGAAATGACATTCGGTGCCTCAAGGTCGATTCAGTCTACAATGTATACAGCAGGTATCCACACACTGCGCAAAATTTTCTACATTGTAATTTAACACGATTTCACATGAGAACCAGTCAAGTCATTGTCTCCTTAAATCCCTTCTACACGAGTTATCAGATTTCGGCCGACGAAAGACATTCAGAGTGATTCCAAGCATAATTAAAACCTGAGGTAGAAGGGAAGGAAGTAGTATTGGTAAAACATATTTTAAGCATGTAAGGTAATTTATATTTCTGCAGCTTAATGGTTTATTCCCTGAGAAAATGGTGATTACGTAATGGTGAAATGGTGATTACGAAATTATTATTTTTTAATGGCATTTCTTGACTTATGAGTCATTAAGTACAACAAATAAACACAAAAACATTATTAAGTATAATTTTTAGATCAAATTGTTCTGCTACAGCTAAGTGCCACATTTCTTGCAGAGATGAATTGTTGATAGAACATACAAAAAACAGACTGAAAGCTGTGAGGGCATATTATTTCTGGTGCAATGCACTTAAGAGGAACTTATTGAAAAAATCCTTTAATGGAAACCTCTAGCATGAGGTACATTAAATAATGAGAGGCCATTGATGATTGAGTATGTTTAAAGGCAATGGCATAGCCAGGTTCTCCTTCACCTGGGGACAAGTCACAGAGATGCAACCCTCTCCCTTTGCCCTCTGTACAATTTTCCAGACAAATGCAATGCGGGAAATATAATGGAAACCCAAGCATAGTATACTATTCAGCATATATTTTAATATTATTATTATTAAAAAAGTGTTCTGGTTAAGTAAATGAATAAATAGATATACTCTTTATAAACTTAGCTCTTTTAACACTGATGTTATTGTTAGTCTTACTGTAACAAATGAGCAAGTTTAAAACAAAAATCAGTTTACCTATTTTTCCTTTTCCCTCAATTTGCACTTTCCCGCAATTTACACTTTTTTCCCAGGTTCCTAGAAAACTGTAAATAAGGGGTTTTACTGTATATTGTACTGCCATATTTATCCAAGAACCACCCACACCCAAATAAGACCCGCACCCCAATTTTTGGGAAGGCAAATTAGAAAAAAAAACAAATATCATTACATTTTTAATTTAATGAGCCCAGATATAAGAGATAATATTATTGCATGTATCTTTTCGCATTATATATTTCTCTCTCTGCAGTTGCCCATATTGTTATGATGTACAGGGAGACCCTGATTTATGAAAGGGTTACGTTCTTGAAAAACATTTCAGAAATCGAAATTTCGTAAATCGAGCCATAATATCCTATTATGCTGCCGTTATATAATACAAGATATGTTCTCATAGTAAAAGAAATCCTCCCTTATAAGGCAAAGAACTTGATTTTAAGACATAATATGGAGCATAATTATTCCACACACATATAGGTACATTAGGTAGCGTTGTTCTATTTCGCATAACTTGATGTATAAATGCAAATAGATCAAGAATGGTCGGCTCAATTTTGATGAATCTTTCGCCTGAATACTCAGCGTGAACTCTTGTAGTTTTTAAGCAGTTAGTTGTCCCCTGAAAATACATGGGCATGATATCAGGAAAGTTTTCGTTTTTGCATTTGATTAACATAATCGGCTGGTATATGATGTTTAGACCTTTGGTCTTTAACATTTTATAATAACATACGATCGAGACTTTGACTCGATATTTACACTATTTGACAGAAAAAAATTAAGATTCTTATTCTTACCTTCGATTATGTTGTTTAATTCGTGTTTGCTCATTTTAAGTTTAGATTAGATTTTCTCCAATTTTTCAACATTTCAAAAAGGAGTTTCCTAATGTTGCTGGAAATGTTGATCTCCGATTTTTGCATTGTTGAACTCAGGCTTTCAAGTGAATTTGCACTACTCTTACAATGAAACAAACATGTCAAGGACATTAACCAAGTGAAAATTTATGAGACGTTTTGTGTAAATATAAAACAACTGAAACACGTAGTGAAGAAATTTGAAGTCAGAAATGACTCCAATGCATTTTAATGATGGGCAACTTAACATTTCAAATAGGAAGATATTTCACGCTTGCATTGAAAATATCGTTTCATTTTCAAATTTTATTGGGAAGTTTAAAGCAAATTACTATATTATTAATGTTTGTGATTAATTTCTTTCAATAATTAAGCAAGCTATTTGATGTGTGGCCGGTGCATTTATAGTGATTACAAAAAATGTGTGTATTAATAAAAGTGGTTCAACGAAAAACATCCTGAGTCACAATTCTTTGTCCGAGGCCCTATCGCATTGGGTTACTTCATGCAAGGTTCTCTAAATGTTTGTAGGAAGTACTGCAATGGGTCCCTAGCATACTGTAAAACCTTATGCAACAAGAATTTCTACAATGCATTTTCATTATTGAACTTTATTATGTCTCCTCACAATGATTATAATTTTGGTACGTTTGTGATGTTATTTATATGCTTTAGTTCCCATAGTGTGATTAACATCACGGAACATTTACGTTCTGGTCGATGTCACAAAAATTTCATATGGATAAACAATGAAAAAACACACAGAAACCGAGCAGCAGAATGCCATTTCGATCCTCATATCACAGAAGAAAATTATGCTTGAATGAAGAAAACAGGACAAAAAACTGAAGGTGACAGGAAAAGAGAAACACACTTCATAAGCATGGTCCTAAATGGCCACAACTAGAAAAGGAAGTGAAAACATAGATAGTTGAACAGAGGAAGTTAGGTATTGCTGTATCGAGCAAAATGGTTATGTATACAAGGCAAAAAGAGTTGAAAAAGTTAAGCATATCATTATTACAATGGATTTAATTTATTAGGAATTAAAATCTCACCTTGAACTAAAAGTTTAATTACCAAATTTTTCGGAATATGACTCTTTTCCATAAAAATTACTACCAAAATCAGCCTGCATCTTATACACTGAAAGTAAGATTATTACTGTTCTCAATACTGACACAAAAACACACATCCCCTAAATGGAATAATTAACAATCATTCATTGCAAAAACGATAAAATATACATTAATAATAATTAATAATGAAAATTTTGTAAATATATACAGTAATACCTAATGTAACATGAATTCCGAGGATGCATTTTCATTATTATGCTTTAATATATGTCCGCTCACAGTGATTATAATTTTGGCAAATTTGCAATGCAATGAGCCCATAGAATAGTGCAATTAATTCCACGTAAGAGTAGAATTCCTGTAGATGTCATAAATATTTTATACATATCTAGGATAATAATATTATGTGTATTGAGATCGCAATGGCTACAAGAATGAAAAGATATGCTTCCACTATTACCTATAAGCTTCAGGTGATTCAATACACAAGAACGCATGGAAACCAAACAGCAGCACGTCATTTCAGACCACCTGTCACAGAAAAAAATTATCCATGAACTACTACTAGTTGAGCATATGTATGGTTATTAAATATTCATGCTATTTATTATTATTCCAATACATTAAATCATCATCTTGCACTTAAGTTTAATTAAGTACTATCAGTAAAGGGTACCTATACATGCGACATGTGCTGCACACTCTAACAGCTTTAATATGACCAGGAACAGTGTGGCCCAAGTTAGCACCCTGTGTAAATCAAAATGTGACGTCTCTATGTAGCAATTTATCCAATGCAAACTTATAAATTCCTATAATATCTTACTAGAGATATCAATTAATGCTCTCTGTTTGATATGCACATACACATTTCTAATTCCAATTGTTGTATTGTTTTAAGAAAACGTTATGAATAAGAACTACTTATGTACAATAAAGTGATGGCCAACAAGTACCCTAAAGGAACTAAAGATGATGAACAATCAATGCTATAGAAAATGCAAAAATCCACAAAGACATCAGCCTAGTTGTGAATAGGTTGTACCAGGTTGTGCACAGTATCGTAATCAGCCAGCTCATAAAACTAGAAAAAAATTTTGTCCAGCGATTCACCCCCTGCCCATGGATGTTCCACCACTGCAAAAACCATGGCAACAATTCTGAATTTTCTTTAAGGACATGTCCCAATAGTGGGGAATACCCGGTTGACAGAGGAAATCCATGTGAGATGGAAATCGTTGGATGAATTTCATAGCTGTGTTAACTGGAATCGTTAAAAGGGTGTCGAAATTGAAGCATTTCTCAAAAATTTGTGATGCTACATTTGATGTTAGTCACCAAGAACACTTGGCATTTACAGTCAGAATCATTGATATACCAGATGATGATAAAGCTCCTATAACCACCAAAGAACATTTCATAGGTTTTAATGCTATAGCATCAACAAATGGAGAATCAATTTCTTTAAAAATAGAAGAATTTATAGAAAATCTTCAACTAGATTTTAACAATTGCTGAGGCCAAGGATATGATCATGGCGCAAACATGGTTGGGGAAAAGAAAGGGTTACAGAAAAAGATTCCAGATAAATTTAAATGACCATTTTTCATTAATGTGGATACTACTCATTAAATTAGGTCATTGGAAATGCAGTCAGTAGCAAAAGCGAATCAGTCAACTTTTTTGGTATATTGCAATCTCTATACAATATTTTTTTATGGAAAATTTTAAATAAACAATGTTTACTCATTGAAACCACTTTGTACAATCAGATGGGAATTTCATATTGATACGGTAAAAGCTGTTAAATTTGAGTTGGAGTTTTAAGCACTCTTGAAGAGTTGTCTGAAAATATAAATTTAGAATCTTCTTCTCATTTTTTGGTAAAATCATTGGTTGACGAAATTTGTAAATTGGAATATATTTTCCTTTAAGAATTTTGGTATGATTTACTTTTTAAAATCAATATTTGTAGTAAGATGCTTCAAAAGGAAAATATGGATACAGGAAGTGCAATGGAAACTTCAGCCAACTGTAAACATTGTTGAATCTATTAACTACTCATCTGGGTATGCCATATATATATATATATGGCACGCTGTTTTCTCGGCTGTTTGCTGTGGGTATGTTGTAATATTCCGTCACGCAGCTTCTCTGACAACTAGCTGCATCCTTTTAGTTTACCATCTTGGCAGTAAATGGACTTCACTTCTTTTTTTGGAAATTATATGCTTCTCAAATCTAGATCCTGACTTACCTTTGCGGGTTGCATTTCTGTTACCCTAATTTTAAAATTAACAACATGTATGTGTCATTTATAATTTTTTTTTAATCACCGAGTAATTGTGTAAATTCTTAATGGCTTTATACCATATTTTAGGAATTTGTGTTCATTAAATATTATTAACAAATTGATTTTTTATTGTAATAATAAATATATATTAACATTTTAATTCATGTCATGTGGTAAAAATTGTTTAAGACAATTTAAAAAATAAATAACTCAAATATTGAATAATTAATGTATTTTAAAAATTTATTTGCGAAAGAAAATTAAATTCACCTCAATTGCAATTTAAATGCCCACCACCATCTCAGCTCTCTAACTGTATCACAGCTTCCGGAATTTTTAACCAATGGAGGGTGCTATTTTCTTCCTACCAAATTCGAAAATTCTAAACTTTCAAGAGTTATTAGGCTATTTTCATTAAACTTTGAAGAATCGCTATATTTTTCCCGCCGTCATAACTATAGAAGCCACTCTCTCCAACTCTCTAGCTTAATCACAGCTCCCAGAATTTTGAGGCAAAGGAGGGCGTTTTTTTCTTCTTACCAAATTATATACATATAGATTTTTATATAAAATATTTTTATATATAATTTTTATTGTCATAATTTTCAAGACCTAATTAGAATTTTATTTTATTCTTGTGAAAAATTGTGTATATCTATTTGTATGTATTTGTTTATATATAATATATATTTAGTTTTGTGATAGAATTTTAGTATTTACCACAGACCTACAGAATTTCGGTTTCTACATACATACCCAAAAAAGGGAACACACAAAAAATGGGTTCCTTTTCATCGTATTTTGAAAGAAGATGTGGGGTTTGTTTTCCTCTTCACATAAGGGATTTCTCTGTTGTGTTATCTAGTGGGGCCAAATGCAGCAATGGGGCAAGAAGAGGACATGTCTGCATAAATCATGAACAGAAAAGCTCTTCCATATCTTTACACATTAGATTACTATAAGTGTTTACTAAGCTATAAGCCAAATTTCTTGCTGAATCCAGGGGCTGGATCCATATAGGCAAACTACATGGTCCCCTAGGGCGCCAAGTTACATGGGCTGCCAAATTCGAGGAAAAAATTGAATTAAAAAAACAAAAAAGATGAAAAAAATACAAATGAAATAACGAATGTCATTATTTCAATTCCTGTGCGAATATGGAGTATGAATTATAATTCATTTCTCTACATTTCTGAGAATTTATTAGCATGGCATATAATTTTGTTAATTTATGACAAATTGTAGTACACTGTGGCCAACAGTGCTGTTTATGCCTGTCGCATCATGTTTTGAAACAGATGAGCTAGAAAGAGAAAGAATGAAAAAGCTAAAATTGAAGCGAGAGGTTTGGTTCTATTTGCTCTTGTTCGGCATCACTGGTTGAGTGCATCGTAAGTAGTGATTCTGGTCTGAGAATTCTCAACAAAAACATTCCTGTAAAATTCAGAATTTTTCTTGTCTAGAGTCCTGAGAAATTTTCATTCGAGACTTCCAGCCTCAAGACTTTTTTAAAATTGGATTTTTTTTGACATTGAAATCCTGAAGTGGGCCTCAAGCCAATATGATTCACATATGCTGCACTGCAAGAATAATGTACCTCTGACTGACGGGACGACCGAACCTCAATAATCAGGGCCCGGCATAGGCGGTAAGCGAGATAAGGCATCGAGACACCAAAAATCAAGGGGCGCACAAAAGATTGTCAGCAGTTCTCAAATTTTCCCTTTTAATTGATAAATTATTGGAGAGTGTTGAGAGTCTACTTGTAGACCCTTGTTCACTGCCAGGTCAGGTTCGCCCCTGAAGATGCCCACTTGGTGGGTGAAATGCATTGGAAATAATCCTATAATTTTGGCTGAAGGAGTTTCTTACCATTGATTAATTGGAGCCAAAAGTGTTCGAGCTATCAACTAATGAGTCTACTTGTAGGTTTTACTTGAGAGATAAAGATACAAATGTTATGTATATTTCGCTTGCAAGGTAAACAGGTATAAATATATTCACTGTTGAAGGACTCTGTGTTTTGTTATTGCTGCAAGTTGTTTAGAGATCAAAAAGTGATACATCACTTAGTGAAAATGGTTTGAAGGGCTAGAAAAACATATCTTCAGTTACCTCTTCACATGAAAGAAGTGCAGAACATTTGGAATGTTTTCAAAATTGGAAAGAACTTGAATTACGATTGAAAAAGGGAAAACTATCGATGAAGAAAATATACGTGGGATCAAGGAAAAAGAATATTGGCAACAAATATTAGAATATCTGTTTGCTTTAATGAGAGTTGTTAGTGGGCAAAATTTAGCATTCTGTGGCTGTGGTAGAAATGAAAAATTAAACACTCCAGGTAATGGAAACTTTTAAAAATTTGATCCAGTCATGAAGAAGCATCCATGTAAAATAACTGATCATGAAACACAGGTTAATTACTTAGGAAAAAATATGCAGAATGAACTTATTCTAATTCTAGCAAATGCCATTAAAAAAATTACAGAAGATGCCCATACTGCAAAATACTTTTCTATAATACTGGACTGTACACCAGATGTGAGTCATATTGAACAAATGATGATCATCATTCATTTTGTGGATATGGAAAAGTCTGCAGATGAAGATAATGTTAAAGTGCTCATAAGGAAAGATTTTTTGGGCTTTGTACCACTGAAGGAGACAACTGGAGTGTTTATGACAAACTATTCTATAAGAGCTTGAAACAATGTTATTATCAGTTGAAAACATACATGGCCAAGGCTGTGATAATTGTAGTAACATGAAGGGTAAAGACAATGGTGTGCAAAGGAGAATGATTGAAATCAATCCTAGGGCTTTTTTGTACCTTGGAAGTGCACATTCTCTGAATTTGGTTGCCAATGATGCTGCTAGATGCTGTTTGGAGGCAAGCAATGTTTTTGACCTGATGCAATGAGTATGTGTGTTTTTCTCAGGCTCAACACGCCATTGGGAGATTCTGACTCACCATGTGAAGTCTCTGTGAAACCACTTAGATAAGATGGGATTTTCTGATTTAAATAATCCTCATAAAGTAATAAAGAGACATTCGATAAGTAAAGAGGATTTACAGTAAATTCTTCAAGAAAAAAAATTTGAAGAACTCGAACAGAACATGTTTTAGATAAGCAATGGAAATTACTCATCACCAGCATAACGAAACATTAAAGAAAAATCGGGAAATGTTAAAAAGACTCTTTGATATTGTTTGTTTTTTGGGAGAGCATGAACTTGGCTTTTATGGTCATGGCAAATGCAGTGACTCTGTAAATAAAAGTAATTGCATGGACTTGGTCGAATTGGTTGCTAATTACAACGAAACTTTGGAAACCATTTGGAACATTCCAGTGTTTCGCAGCACATCCAGTGAAATAATGAATGATTTAATTTATTGTGATGCACAAGTTGCACTGCAAAAATTAACCCTTTCCTTCCCAAGTCGCCCAAAACCACCCAATCTGACTTCCCCGCTAAGTCTCAAAATTTAAATGCCCTATACCCCAGATTTTACACTATTAATTCGTCAGTGATATGGGATATGGGATTTTCTTCGTAAATTCATTTTAACTTTTGAACAAATTCGTAAATATAAATGGAATTTTTAATATAAATATATAATATATAATTTTATTCATATAAAATTTCCTACCTTTTAATGTGGTTAGTTTGACCCCTCCACTCCATTTTCTTGATGATACTGCAGGATACACCCAACTCTGAATAGAGGCAAATCACAGTTTTTGCATTTGTTAGTTGTTTGTACACTTTTTCGGAAGCAGTGCATCTTTTTCTATAGCTACAATATGCGCACACTTTCTTTCTACCTTCTCTTTTTACAAGAACGTGTGGATTTCTAGATGCGAGAAGTGGTTCACTTCTGAAATTTTTTGTGAAGAGAAGCTCCCTATCAGTTGTCTATAGAGTTCACGGGAGAATTCTTTTTGTGTGTGTCCGTGTTTAGAGCTTGATGGAGCATTCATTTCTTTATAAAGAATAAAGCTATTTACTATTGCTGAGTTTACCACAAATGCAAATATATCCTTCCACCATTTTTTAGATTTTCTTCGGAAGCTCTGTCAACCCTGCCCATGTATTTTGTATACATTGCAATGGATTGCAGACAAGGTATCATCACCTGTTTATTTACTTTCCCTGTTTTCCTACCTACAATCAAACTCTTATTAGAATTGCAGTTTGTGGAAAGAACACAAATTCGTGTATTGCAGGGGTGGCCAAACCGTGGCGCATTGGATGATTACAAGTGGTGCATCCTTGCGCCTACTTATTTTTTTTAAATAGTTGTCATAACTGAATCCATCTTAATATTTTAACACCAAAGTGATCTCAGTTCAATTCGTACAGCCTTTGGTAATGTTCAACTTCTCGGTGTCTGAAACTTAGAATGGAACTTGTGAGATGTTACTTTAGGCGGGTTTACAAACGTACGAATATTTTTATCGGTGTTGCCATTGCGCGTTCCTGCTCAAACGATCGCAAACACCGCGCACTAGCAACACATCATATGTTTGAAGTCACGTGCGAATGAGCGGCGAGCGTTCGATATGGTCAGTCAGTTCTGAGTGAGCCATCGTGGCGTGGAGTTTGAAGCAGTGTTTTATTGAGTGTACTAGCGTGGTTTTTGTATTGAGAGTGATTGAAAGACAGATTCAAGATTAAATATATATTACGTTTGTCAAAGAAGAGCGCCACTACTTTTTCTTGACGTGAACATAGAATTCAAATTCCACATAATTGATATTCTGTGTGATACGACGTACGTACTTGTGATCTATTTGTTCTTTTTCACTTTTTTTAGTTTTATACCTTTCTATGCTTAAATTCCTGTTGTCCATTACAGTGCAAAAGAAAATGAGCAAAAGAAGCCAAGAAAGTGATTGTAAGCGCGAATTCAATAAACAGTGGGAAAATGAGTTGCTATTTATAGCAAGTTCATCAGGAAAACCGTTTTGCATTGTTTGTGAAAGTACTCTTTCACATAATAGAAAACATGATCTTAAGAGACACTATACAACACAGCATCAGACTAATATAGAAGAAAAAATGAAGCTTGTTCTTGGGTCTGAGTTACGAAAAGAATATGTAACTAAGAAAAAGGAAGAAATCAGAAAAAGACAAAATATATTTGTTAAAGTAAGTAGTGAAGACTTGGCGATGACAGAAGCGTCATGAAATTGCTTTAGCATTGGCGAAAAAAAAGAAACCTTTTTCTGATGGAGAAGAAATTGTTAAGCCTTGTCTCCAAATATTTGCACGCCATCTTGGTAATAAAGTTTTTGAAAGGAAAGCAGACGAAATTGCTATATCAAGGCAGACAGTTACGAGACGTATCGAGGAACTCTCTCAGGATGTATCTCAGCAACTGGAAGACCTTGTCCATTCTTGTACTTTCTTTTCTCTAGCTTTGGATGAATCAACGGACATATGTGATGTTGCCCAGTTAAACATTTTTATAAGAGGAATTGATGATAATTTTAATGTCTTTGAAGAACTTGCCAGTCTGGAGTCATTGCATGGTAAAACAAGAGGATCAGACATATTTGAAAAGGTGAAATCATGCCTAGAAGATCTAAAATTAGATTATAACAAACTTATCAGTGTGTGTACTGACAGAGCGCCATCAATGATAGGTAAATTCAATGGCGCTACAACTTTGCTTGAAATTTTTTTAAAACGTCCTATACCGAAATATCACTGCATTATACATCAAGAGGCACTATGTGAGAAAACTTTAAATATGCAGCACGTTACGTTGCCAGTTGTGAAATTTGTGAATAAAATTAGAGAAAGAGCATTAAACAAACGAGAATTCAGAGAATACTGTGAATTGTTAGATTTGGAATATGGTGAACTTATCCTTCATTGTGAAGTGCGCTGGCTTTCTAGAGGTCAGGTTCTGAGTAGATTTTGGAAATTAAAAAATGCCATTTCTAATTTTTTGGAACAGGAAAATGAACTACCTGATGAAAGAACCCTATTATTTGACAATAACTGGCTATTTGATTTGGCATTTTTAATTGATGTTACTAGCCATCTCAATGATCTAAATTTAAAACTACAAGGAAAGAATAAATTATTTCCCAGCTTAGTAAATAGCATCAGTTCATTTAAAATGAAATTAAAACTGTTCATCTCCCAGTTAGAAAATAAGGAGCAGAGTGAATGTGCTGCGGATAATAGCAGTTTGACTAAATATATTGAAAAAATCAAGATATTGCAAGAGTCATTTGAAAGTCGTTTTCATGATTTTACTAAAGAAGAAGATTGCATGCTCGCATTTATAAACCCATTTTCACTTAGTGAACAAAACGTAATGCAGATGCCTAGTAACATACAAATGGAACCGATTGATTTAAAAACAAATTCATTCTTGAAAATGAAATTTGATGAGCTTTTTCCAGATCAAAATGCTTCTGATAAAATTAATTTCTGGCATTCATTACCCAGTGAACATTTCCCAGAGCTAAGAAAATATGCAAAAAGTTATATATGTCGCTTTGGAATGACATACAGATGTGAACAAGCATTTTCATCCATGAAATTGATTAAAAGCAAAACAAGGTCGCGAATAACTGACTCAAATTTGAAGAACTCTCTGCTGCTTTCAGTGACAAATTTAACACCAAACATTAAAAAACTAGCGAAATCCAAGCAGGCGCAAAAGTTTCAATAAAGGTAAGTAATGTTTTTGTGCTGTAATAGATATTGTTTTTCATACAATAATTAAACCATTTAAAAATGTTGATTATGTCAATAAGCATACCTTTATTTAAAAGGGCCACCACTGTTATAAATCATATTCCAGGACCCCTTCTAGTGAGTAGAGAGAACAGACAACTCCAAGTTCCAAGTTGATCTCGCTCTCAGTGCTTCATCTCGCTCAGAGCTTTCTCTCTCTCTCATCACATCCAATAACTGTGGCCCAAAGTTATCTTCACCAAACGAGACTCTGCGGCAGCTGTAGCACCACCAATGGGGTCCACGACAGCGATCACACTCTTGTCCAAGAGATTATTTCTAACTATTGTAGATTGGTGCTCCAATAAACATGTCTTTTGAAATGGCGTAAATTAATTAATTGAATTGCGTGATTGAGTTATTCCTTTTCCTCACTTAAGCAAAGCAGATCCTACCCCTATTTTACATTTTGAGTTATTCCTTTTCCTCCCTTAAGTAAAGCAGATCCTACCCCTATCCCTATTTTACAACCCCAAACGTGAAAGTAAGAAGGTAAAAAACGTGCTTGAGTTGTATGGCGCATCTGAACTCGTCTGTGAAAAAATTGGCGCATGGTATGCTTAAGGTTGGCCACCACTGGTGTATTGTCTTTCCAAACCATAGCCGTAACTTTACCGCATTGCAAACTCTTACTTTCTCCTCTTTTGAGTTTCAGCTTTTTAGGATTTTTAAATTCAGATGGCCATTCTTTACGAGTTGATCTAGTGGTAGCATATGCATAGGCTTTATTATCGTATAATTACTTCATTAGTCCAACACTTGAAAAGAAGCTATCAAAATACACATGATGATTCAGGCCTAGGTACTTCTCCAGCAAATTCGTCACTACCTGACTGCCGAGAAGCATTTCTTTATTCTTATTTTCCTTTCTTCCCCAATACACGTTTCCGAGTAATACATACCCATGTGGACTTGCTAAAACCCAAATTTTAAATCCCCATTTAGTTGGCTTGTTTTTATATACTGTTTCATGTAGTGCCGCCCTTTGAAGGCCACCATTGCTTCGTCGATACTAAGCTCACGACCTAGTTTATATTTTTCGTGAAAAGTGTCCATAATATCTAAAACTGGTCATACTTTTTGTAGAGAATCATAACCCTCTTCCCCTTTCTTTTTTTCACAAGTTACATCATTCACATGGAAGTATTTAGTTATATCTGAATACCTGTTACAAGTCACCGAGTTACGGACAAGAGGGCAGTCAATGTCTTTATTGTGCCAATAATCCCGACTCTCCGGCATATCAAAAATCCCCATGTATACAAGTCCAGTTATTTCATCGGCCATGACATCTATCCAGTTTTTATCCAACTTTCCTGTGCAATTTTGACGATTTTGTGCATATTTATTTGTGTTAATAGCAATGTTACGAAAAAAAATCATCACCTCCTAGCATACATTTGAGATAAGAAAATTCATCGGAACCTACTTCCAAGCTGTGTATTGGACCCCTATCTTTGTCGAAAATAGAAGTTGGTTCGAATGTTTGGGAGTATTTCCACTTAACCTGTAATCCCTCGTTAGCACTAAAATCACTCGCATATGGTGTAACTTCTTTTTCCAAATCACTATCACTCGAATACAAATCACTACATGCAATCAAATCTTCTTCTATATTTGATGAAGTATTACTTTCAGAATCACTATGTATATCGTCTCTGCACACTTCCTCCGCTATAGCATCCTCATTCAACGAAGCCATGGTCAAAAGTGCAGTTCAGCTTAAAAGCTTTTTTGGTTGCTCTGTGAGATGTTTATTCAGTCCACATAATGAAAAGGATGCAAAGAGAAGTGTTTGACATTAAGTAGACACTCTTGATATAAGAGAGGCATTCATAAACCCTAATAGATACAGCTCAGCAGGGAAAAATCGGAGCGGGCGGTATAGGGTGACTATGGAGAGAGAGCTATATCGATGAGTGGGTGGTTATGGGTGACTTAGGATGGAGGCAGAATTTTTCCATTTAAATCTCAGTACAGAAAGGGTTCAGCAAGATATAAGGGAAATTCCTTTTATTACCATTATTTTAGATGAAACTACTAACATCCAAAATATGTCAACTATCTACTTAGTGATAGGTATGAAACTCCTGATGGAAAAGTTCAAGAAAGATTTCTGGGGCTCCAGGAGGTTACAACTGAAAGAACAGCAGATGCACTGTATCAAATCGTATGCAATAATATTACGAATCTTGATTATGGGTCCAAGCTCATTGCTCAAAGCTATGACCGAGGGTTGTGATAATAAGTTTGTTGAACTTGACCATTGATCTATTATTTTTATAGCATTTTAGGGGCCTGCAAAAATTTAGTGTCACATTTTTTATATTTCGAGCGCAAAAATCAAGCGGGACGAAATTAAAACTTATGGTAGTTGGAATGAGAACATAATGGTGTCATGTCACCTCGTGATATATAAGAGCATTTAAATGTGGCAGAAACCACAGGAAACAAACCCACTGGGTTGGTACCTTTGAGTGAAAAATATCAACTTCCTTAATAATTGCAGTGGAAAGCCGTTTAAGAGACGTGCATAGTCGAGAAACTACATGCAATGTTAACCAGAGATGCATTCTCATCAGAAATGCATTTAAAAAGTTTTATGGCATCGGTTCTCAAACAGTGTTATGCAGGACCCTGATATTTTGCAAGTCCTCAAGGTTCTGTGAAGATATAAGCTGTAATGTTGAACAAACTAGTTACAGTTACCAGTTAACAAATTAGTTATTACTAAAAATGTTGACATGGACTCCTAGTTGCCTTTTCTATTAATATAAAATTATAAAATAATAGGAATTATTTAAATCATACTAACGTAATTTAATTAATTAGTCAGCAAATCCTTGACAACAATATCACCAACTCAGCACCAAAACTCCAATACTCACAGTGATGCTGCAAGGCCAGGGAGCAATTCTGCAGCCTTGATAACCAGTCCAAGTCAATATGACATGACTTTTAATAACACCTGCAACAAATTATGAGAATAGTGGCATGTCAGCCACCTCCCAGATTAGACAGAGTGTGAACATTGCATTGCACAATCCCTTCAACCCTTCAGCTGCATTCACTTGACTCGTGTAGTTTCAGAAGTATGTGATGTGTACAGTTTTATTATAAATACCTAGTGTATCAATTAGTGATCGAATTGAAAGTAACCCTTGCCCATTTCTTTTCTGGTTTTTTTAATTGTATTGCGCATTAGGTATCAACACCCATGACAATAACTGGCTGAAACAGGCAAGTCTGAAGAGACAAGTAAACACGTATTGACCATGACTCGGACAATGAAAACAATGTCCATGAACCTAGTTTGCATACCAAACACTGAATACAAAAGAAATGCAAATAAGATGATGATTCTAGTGCTCCTGATGTCCAGTATGTGTTATGTTGCCAAATATAAAAAAATAGTTCAATGGCTCCATCAAAATTAAAGAGGCATTTACAAACAAAGCAAAATAAATTCAAAGACAAAACTATCAAATTGTTATACAAAAAATTGATCTACTGAAATCAGCCCAATGATAATTGGCTTATGTAACTAAAGGGGAAATTGAAAATACTTGTGAAGCATCTTACAATGTAAGCTATTGCATCGTTCATTGGGACGAAGCCCATAAATTGGTAAAACTTTGATTAAACCATGCACAGAAGATACTGTTTCATACATGCTTGGTGTTAAACAACTGAAGAATGTTAATGCAGTGCCACTTTCAAATTGTAAAGTTTCGAGGAGTCATGAATACGAGTTGTGACCTAGCAAATTAGTTAATAAGGCACATCAAAATTAATGGCGAATATTCTTTGCAATAGGATGAGGCAACTGATGTCACCATTCTATCCATTTTGATTGTATTTGTGAGGTACATATATAACAGTGCAGTGTAGGAGGAAATGCTTTTATATCTTTGCCTACTTATATTACAGAGAAAGAAATGTTCAATCTTGTTAATTTGTATATGAATAAAAAAAGAATTTCTTGTATTGATGTTTGCACAATAGCACACATGCGATGGTGGGGGAAAACATGACTTCATAGCACAAGTTCGAGCCCCTCAGGGCCGGATCCACCTAGCAGACATTTGGGCAGATCCCGATGGGCCATTCACTTTTACACTAAAAGTAGCAAAATTTTAAATATATTTAAAAAATTGTTGAAATATTTATGCCGTGACATGGAAAATAATCAAATAATGTTAATTCCTATGTGAATAATGTTTTGAATTTTGTTTGCGAGTATATATAAATATTTAAATAAAAATATATAACTATAAGGGCTGATTCAGATAAAAACCTCCAAGCTGATATTCTCCCTCGATCTGCCCTGAGCCATTCCACCAAAATATACAAGCCTTCAGTCACTGTCAAGCTCTTGTGCAAAAGATTCCCAACATACTGGAAACTGTCAGATCAAGTTGTAAATGTCAATTATATCAGATCACGATGATTAATATCGAGAATCTTCATTGCTCTTTGCGATGAAATGGGAAACAACTACAACACTCTACTCTGCACATAGAGATGTGATGGCTTTCCTGAGATAAAAATGTTAGTCGTGCATTTACTTTGGGTTGATATTTTGACATATACTATAGCAATAAATAAGTAAAGATGGAGACTAAGGCGAAAATGATGTTAAATAGAATTAACTCCTTAACCGTAAAATTCACAATTTTATGGTTAAGGAGTTAATTCTATTTAACATATACTATAACAATGATCATCCACTTCAATTATCTTAACATTTTTCTGACCGAGTGTGATTTCAGTGACTAGCATATGTTGCTGATATTTTTACAAGTATAAACAAGTTGAATTTATCACTTCAAGATACAACCATCAAAATTCTATCAGTAGGTGAAATTGTGGAGTCACTCTCATGCAAGCTTGAGCATTGGCGAATGTGGTAAACAACCACAATGATAATAATAAATACTGGTGTAATGTCTGGTTTTCCATGCATGTGTGCATGCATGTGCATGAGTATGTGCATGAGTATGTGCATGTGTGTGCAAGTGCCTGAGATCCTGGAAGGGAATCACTTCCCGCAAACTTATTTTTTCCAATACAAATAAATGAATTAATTGGTTTGTAAATTATTTCCAAAATTGTCTAATAAAATGAATGGATGTAATGACTGGAAAATATCTGCAGAGCATTAACAGAACATGATTATTCTAAAGATAGTATTCGAGTAACCATTTCTCGTAGCTATCTTGCCATCGACAGTGCCACTGTCGCTGTCGCAGTCTTGACCTTCACCCAGTTAATGCAGAAGAACCGAAGAAACATGCAAAGTGTGGCTTTTTCATTCTGCAAAATGTTAACTTCTGTTATTTAACCAGCATGTATAAAAACCGACAAAGAACAAGATCTTAAAAATTCATTCATTTCTTTTTCAAAATTTAAAAGGCATTCTTTTTTAGATTTATGTAATATCATACATCATTTTTTATCATAATACTATGATTTATCATAAATCTTGTTGTGCTACTTATATCAAACCAGTACAAGAATACAATAAAAGAATATTGAGAATACATTTGCATGAACAAGCTAGGTCAATCAAAATAAAACTGCATCATCTTAAGAAAATTTGATGTTCCGCTTAAATATTGTTGTGATAGGTATCAATGACCAACACCTCTATTGGCAGTTTCAATATTTCCTCTGTAAAAATAAGACGAGAAATTCCATACACATTGTGAAATAAACATGTTTGAACATAAAACTACCTAGCTGTGTCGTTTCAACGATCTCTACTGACGTTCTGTGATCCTGAGTGCCATAAGAGGTTTGCAGAGCATTTATATACCCATCGGTGGGTTATGTCGGGTCCTGATTGGTTGTTTTTGTGGAGCCAATGAGCACTACTCTCTCTCTCACCAAGGTTGAAATGACTGGTTTCCATGCGTCGTTTAGGAGGAAGCCCATGTCTCTGTTGATGTTTTGGTTTTCTAATTTGATTTCGATGGACTCCTTGACTAGGCAATCCCAAAAACCATTGGCCCTCAAAATTAATTTGGTCTCCGGGAACTGGATGGAGTGGGCCTGGGTGAGGCTGTGTTCGGCCACAGCAGATTTGTCAGGGTGGAGAAGTCGCAGGCATCGGGCATGCTCCATTACCCGAGTCTCGATGGGGCGGCCCATTTGTCCGATATACACCTTGCCTAAGCCATCCTTTACAGGGGGTAGAGAGCTCCCGAGTTTTCTGGGTGCCTTGTGTATAGTTTGATGCCATGTTTGGACAGTATCCATGATATTCTTTCAGAAACCATGGAGGTGTATGGCAGGCAAGCTGTGGTTTTTGGTTTTTGCATGTCTAGCACATCTTCTATGTTAGTGAGTCATTTACATGACCAGGCATGCAATGAATGCAGAGGAGTTAACAACAGCGCGCGCTCTCTCCTCCTCTCTCCCGTCGTTTTACTACACCAGAGGCAGATTTAAGATGAAATAAAAATCGGTATCATTTTGGGAAGTAATTTTCTGATGTTATTTTTTACATATTAGTAATATAGGCACTTGTCCGGTGACAACGGTACCCAGAGCCGCGCCAGGCATATTTGCCGTCCGGGTGCAAGCAGTTTATGACGCCCTTCTCTATAAGCCCAAATTTTTTCGAGTTTTAGATTACAAGGTGTAATTAATTTAAGGAAGGCTATAATAAAATAGGATCTTCGCACCTACAGTGCCCAACCCAAATTAGTTACAAATTATTATTAATGATTAGTTACAAATATTCCGTAATAACTGTCAATCGTTCTATTATTTTTTTATTGCTCACATCTCTTTCAATAAGAATTCATATCATTATTATTTGGATTATTTGAATGTGAAAGAAGTTATCCAATTTCTTATGACTTAAGCAGCAAGCTACAAGCTTCAACTAAGAATCACGCTACGTAAATAATCGAGATTTGCCACAGATTTTCATAATTTTACCAATATTTAAAATTAATGCAGAAAAATATATATAACTTTTCATATTTTTAAATATAAAATGTTGAAACTAATGAAAATATTCGGCAATTAAACTTTTTGACAACATCATCTGCTTACATAAACGTCAACATAATGACTCTCTAGGCTTAAAATACCTAAATGTATACTTAAAAATCAATATCATCTCAAAAGTGCTGATTTATTTATATTTTGAAGCATTGGATGCATTTTCACGATTTTTTCAATTGAAAGAAAGAGGAGAGATCTATACTTTTTCCGATCAAATTCTGAAATTTGGACTTTTGTTTTGTTTTAAAAATAATAGAGTACCATTTTTCAGCTATATGTACATTGCTTTAAGTTTAAAGTTCGTAACTTAATTTAAAGCAATTTTAAGATGCAATTTTATGAAACATTTAATCAATTTCAGTGCCTCCTAATGAGGAATAAAAATTGAATCACCGAGGTTAAAAATACTTTCCAAAATGCAAATTTCTGAATTTTTCAATTTTTCCTGTCGGTCGTAGTCTATGATCATACAAAATTTAATCTTTTTATTACAAAAAAGCATGAAAGAAGACATATACGTATACTTGAGATTTATATTTATAGATGTTCCATCAGTGGTTAAGTCGCGTTTTCTAAAATTTATTAGATCTAAGAAATTAAAGTTTCTTGAAATAAAAACTGGATACACATAAAGTAACCACATTATAATATTTGGAAAGTATAATTAATTATTTTGAAAGTACAAGGCTATTAATATCTGAAAAATAGTAAAAATCTAACAATCTTAAGGGAAAAGCAACAATAAAATAAAAATGACATTTTGGTGTATTTTAAGAAATTTACTCTTTGAGATTTCATAATTGCAAATTCATTCACAATGTCATCAAAATTTAGTTCACCGCATATTTCATTTTCTATGCTAATAAGAGCCAGGATGCTTAGCCTATCTTGACTCATTGATGAACGCAAATTGTTTTATGTAAATTTAAGTTTTGAAAAAGATCTTTCTCTAGCAGCAACTATTACAGGAAGTGTTAATAAAACACGCAAAGCAATACAGATAATTGGAAAAACTCCTATTAAATCCTTGGTGAAGATATATTCTAAAATTTTAAAAGGACTCGTACTTGGTTTCAAATAATCTTAAATAGCTTCTAATTTGTCATAGAGATCCACAGCACTCATGTCACTTTCTTCTCTGGCATTGGCTGTTAGTTTTTTAAAAGTCTGTGCAGAATTTCATATTTGTTTCATATTTCGTCCTAGATAAGATATGTAGATCATAGAGGAAACTGAAATCAGCATTATGCATTTTTAGCTGTTCAATTCTTTCACTAACAGAGGTTATCGTAGTATCCAAAATAGAGTAAAGAAATTAATCTTAAAGCTAGTATCAAGGTCTTGAACTGTTCCATCCTTGTGTTCGTAATTGGATTTTACTTTTTTCTTACGTAGCCGAACAGATAGCAATAGAGGAAATTTTGGTTCTACATAAACATCTTCAGCTAATTCCTTTGCATCAATCAAAAGGCATTTAAATCTTCCTCAGTTCTGTTGCTTTTCAAATATTCAATCAAATTTTCTTGAACTTCTATTGAAGTATATGCATTCAAATCTACGAGATATAAAAGGACAAAATTAAGAAGTATTATTGCCCGCCCGTAAGTGCCGCCCCTCATATTTGCCACTCCTTGCACCCATTGGAGGCGCGGCTCTGAAGGTACCTCTAACTTTGAAAAAAAAAAAAACAGGAATAACGAAGATAGACAAATTTCAGAAATGTAACAAAATGGGGTATTAATGTCGCAGTTATAAAATAGCGCTTCCAGATACTTATTTCTAATAGTTTTAAGTAAGTGCTGTTAAAATTGCAAGTTGATACATTGTAGGGTTTCCGAGATGTAAACATTCAAATTGGTCTTATCATATTTCCTGGTCTAAAACCCGTTTTTCTTCAAATACAGCCAAATATAAAATATTTAAACAGACTAAAAATTTAAAATGTACATCAATTGACGTAAAAATATAATTCCTTTTTTCAATATAAAAAATGTAAAAGGAAATTCTTTTACTTTATTGATATTATTAATTAAAAATGTAAATAAATATGCAATTCGAATATAGTATATTTGTTATTATGTATTTAAAGTTTTAAATAAAAATTTATATCACGTATTTATTTTTATTTAATTTTGTTATGGGGCGTTTTAATAATTTGCCTGGGGGCTTCAAAATTGAAGTTACGCCTCTGGTCATTGATAGTAATTCTTAGGATACGTAAAAACTTGGTGCATATTAAATAATAATGTGTGATTAAGTTATAAAAAGTCACCCGTATTTTCTCTTATGCAGTGGTCGTCCCAACTAACAAGATAATAAATATCAAATTGTTGTATTAGTACACCGATGGGATTTTTTTAAATAATGTGGCAAATAGTTGATACGTATTATGGTCATATTTTGTCGACTGTATTAGAAAAGTGTTGAAAAGAATAATCAGTTAAATTTCCTTTATTAATAACGAAGATTTTTTCTATTGAAAAAAATCGAACAAAAATGTCCAACTTTGGTTTAACAAAAGTAATGAAGTTATCATCTCAATTCTGTATTTATAAGACATGTGCATAACTAAAACGCTGCCAATTATTTACTACATTCTACTTCTTGATTAAACGTACTGTGACCCGCATGATACCACGAATTCATCAGTGGCAACACCTATTACAAGGAAGTAATCTTCAAGTGAACAAATTTTCTCAAAACCTAGATAACGCCTCCCCCCTCAGTTCTTCTCTAGCCCTTAGGCTCCTCCTTATCCTCTAGCTTCCTCATTCACCCACTCCTCCATTTACCCTGGCTACCACTCACCCTCTCCTCCCTCTTTTCCCTTCCCTCAGCCCATTTCTTATGCCAATTCACCCCTTCCCCTACCGAAAATTAACTCCATTAAAGGTCTGAATAGTGGGACATATTTTCATGGATGAGAGATTTCATTATTAGAAATATATGAAGTTGAATTGCCAAATCAGAGAATCGATCATTTTCGGTATAATCCCGAAAACTTATAATGCTGATGATCGAATTTCTGGATGCTCGAAAACCCATCGCGAATCTAATGGATTGTCGCATGATACATATCACCACTCACCGTCACCGAACCCGTATATTAATTCGCAGATACTCGTTACAGTAAGAGAAGATTGCAGCACTCACCGATTGATGCAGCTGCTGCTTCATGGTTGCGACCGAGTTCCTCCCCTTCACGTTAGGCACCTGCGTTTGACGGAGATAAAATCATGGCGATGATGGAGAACAGAAAAGCCTCGGTATTCACTGTAAGCACTTCTCCTTTTTGGGTACTCGCCGGGAAGCAATCCCTCTTCCGCTTCCTGCTTTAAATGGCACTCCCCTAGAGTGCGAACAATATTATAATCATGGATGTTCAAACTAATGCAAATTAATACCTGCGTATACTCCACGGAAAGCATCGACGGCTCTTTCTCTTCGTGCATCACGTCCTAAAAGTCGATAAATTAATGTGTTCCCACGGTAAATCTTTCCGATATGGTTCGTCGTCTCCACTCCAAGCTCCTCTGTGTAGACATTTTCTACTCGTGACATGACGGAGAACATGCACGGCTATGTGAAAAATTCCGCGGAAGGGAAGGAATGGGAAGGAGAAAGAAACTTTAAGGGGGAGCCGACGTCAGAGCCTATGCGTAGTAACACAATTTTGGTTCGCATGAGCCCAAGTTCGCGCATCAAATGCCCACACTAAACACTACCTCCCTTACAGGCGGACCCACCTCGAGGATGGACTCGTCCATCCGTAAATGTGATTATTACCCACCGCCACGTTAGAGCGCTTTTACTATACGGAATTGCCCTCCGGGAGGATAGAGAATGTAAAATAACGACAACATTTCTTTCCTAATACGAAGCCAATAGCTTAGTGTATTAAACGATTACACGCGCGCCCGCCGACCAAAAAAATTTGCAAGATCCTCCGAATGTTTACATGCAGCTAATCTGCTCTCTCGCTCTCCTAAGCTCGTGCTTCTCCGACGACTCCAAACTTGGTTTAACCCATGAGCTACGCTGTGCATGATCGGCGGGTCCGGTGGCTCCGAGCTCCTGGGAGGAGGGGGAGGGAGGCATTGTATGGGGGGGGAGAGATCCTGGGTTATGAAGTACTGGTATGGTTCCAAGCAGATTCCTTTCCCGTCGTGGCGTTTGACAGCCGATATTTTATTTAACCAGAGGCACGGTTACGTATTACGGTGGGCCCTCGCTCTCCGAGGAGGTGACGTCATTGGAAAACGTAGCGGATGACGAAACGGCGAATGCCAAAATATGTAAAAGAAATACGAAAGAATGGGGTTCATTTCCTGCCTCAGAAAACAAATCATTGGGCGAGTTAGTGGGTGTTGGCTAAGTTGCCTGTCAGTGCAAGATCGAATCTCACCGATGCACTGTGATCTCGAATCCGGAAAACCCCGAATAAATTCAAAATTTTAACTTTTAAGTAGTGGAAAAACGCACATGATCACGAGTGCAATTAATTGAACCAATAAACTCATAGAATTGACTTCCTAGGTGCTTTCTTAGTGCCTGTTTTGGGACCGGAAATTGAAACTTAGGATACGATTTACTTTTTGCGGAAAAATTAGATAAATTTTTGAGGATGATTGATTATAGTATTTTCATACACAACCACTAGCGTAGTATAGACTCTCAAGTATCCCGTAACTACAATGAAGTGTCCCCACAGCTTAAAGGTGAGCATAGAAATGCGATATTATTCGGACACGATAACTTGCATATATAACTTGAGCTACAAAACTTTCGCCGCTTCCCCCTGCGAAGTTTTTTTGGGGAATATACAGCAGACCCCCGAATTACGACTGCTCGACTTACGACCCCCCGCTCATACATCCTCTCTTAAAGTAAATAAGATCCAAACACGTCCAAACTCGTATATACGACCGCCTAAAGGCCAACTCACACCGAAAGCTAAGCCACGCGAGCAAGCTTTCTACGCGATGTCTTTGAATCGCCAGAATAGATTTCCCGAAGTAGCTTCACACCGAACGCGAACCATATAGCATGTATCGGACTTGGCGGACGCTATATCGCCGACAATCGCCGTGTATGCGATTTCTCTTCACATAGCTGCGCTGCGCAGTTCGGATGGCTTTTCCATCATTACGTTAAGCCCTTGGCCCCCTTGGTGTTCTTCGTTAAGAGTAGGCTAATGTCGGCACCTGGTTTCTCTTCTCCCTTGCTATTCAGCTATTCATTGCACTACCTCTTAGATAGGTACCCATTGCGCGTAGGCAAGAGGTGAATCAGCCGGGAACATACATGAGTTACATTAGTGACTCAGTCTGCAGCCTACGCTTGAAGCAAACACATCTCTTTTGCAAAGCTCTTTAATTTTTTGTCAGTTTTCTTCAAATTTAGTGGTCAATTTTGGTATTTAGTGATGTGAAATGTGATTTCAGGAACGAACCCCCAATTTATAACGTTGCGCCTATGGGAAATAAGGGTTCGACTTACGACGCCTTGACTTACGACCGTTGTACAGGAACCAAATAGGTTGTAAGTCGGGGATCTGCTGTATATGTTAAAGTGTTGTTAAAACGGCACGCAAGAAATTTTTTGCGGTGGATAGTGGATGTAGACGTAAAGCGGGTATCTTGTAAACCAGTCGCCTAGCGGGGGCGCTCGGCCAGTGCAAGTGCACTGCCAGCAAACAGGCAGGCTCCGAACAGGTTCACGAACAGGGACGGTCACTTCCCACTATCAGCTGTGTATCACTCTGACGTTTGACGCAGACCATTGGTTTTAATCGTAATTTATTTGGGGCTTCGTTTTCGGGTGTATAAAAGTGCGTTATAATATTCCTGTAAGGAAAACATTTCGGGTGCAAGTAATTTATAGCACTGCGGTATGGAAATCCACACAACACGAAGGGAGTTGTATGAAGTCCTCCGCCATAAGTCTGGGCAAGGAAGAAATTAGCAAGAAAAGCATTTGTTAAATTATGTAACCATTTCCTTAAATACTGATGAACACTCCGAAGATGAGGAGAAGAAGATTCGCGATAAGGTGTCACGATTTTGCAGCAAAGTGTTTCCAAAAACTGGAAAAGTGCCATAAAAAGGAAGATATATTTTAAAAAAATAATGCTAGCTGGCTTGATGAGAACATAGTTTTTTCAGTTAGTGATTCACTTGCACCTAAAAAGGAATTGCACTCTGAAGTGAAACGAGGATGTCCTAGTGTGAGTTTTGAAGAGAGTAGCCAAAGAAACAAAATGCGAAAGACCGAAGAACTTCGCCGCGAAAATACTTCCTCTGAACTGGCCTTTGCTGCAAAAATAACCATTAGGGATAAAGGAGAAGACAAGGCATCTAAATTAGTGAATGAAGCTATATTCACTACTCCAACAAGAGCTGAAAAAATGTCCCGAGCATGGAAGTCTTCTAAATCACGTCTTGAGATACAACCGTATTCTGAAAACGTGGCTATCTCGTTGATTCTTGAGGCAAGTTTAAGCCAAAGACAATATAAGTTAATTCGAATGCAGGCCAAAGAAAGACATGCCAACATATACCCATCTTATGATCGTATCCTTAAGACTAAAGAGCGTTGTTATCCTACAAAGGACTCCATGTTCTTCACTGAAACATCCGCAGAGGTACAGTTACATGGCTTGTCGGACCAAACTACGTGTCGTATACAGGTCCGGATTTAAGTTGTTGGCGCCAATAGGCACTGTTATCCGGTGCGCCTTTTTCTCTTTAAAAATATAAAAATAATACCCGATACTGAAAACAGTTTTGAAAAACTTTTCCATTGTAGTCAAATTTTGGTGTCCCTTGGATATTTTGCGCCTTTTATGATTAGACACATTTCATAATTTGATACATTTCATAATTTGGTGCTTTCACACTTAGTGCTAGGCGCCTTTCATAATTTGGCGCCCTCGGCAGTTGCCTATGCGGAAATTCGGCACTGGTCGTGTAGTTAATTTACAAGATTCCGTGCTAGTAACCTTGGACATTTTTCAATCCAAAAATTTCGTGTTGCTATCGAAATGGGGCTGTAACGGTAGTAGTGGGCAATCAGAATATAAACAAAAAATTTCTAATCCAAATTTCAGTGACAGTCACGTGTATCTATCTTCCCTTGTGCCAACCCAGTTGCATTACCGGCAAGAAGGTGCATCAACGGACAAAATCGTTATCTGGCCAAATCCGCGTCCATCGTCCCCAAGGTATTGTAGGCCTATTAGGATGCAATGGAAAAAGGAGACAACAGCGTTGTCACTAGAAGGAAAGGCGTATGTGGAAGACCAAATCGCATCCCTTCAGCGAACTGGCGTTACCGCGAGTGCAGGGCAAGAAATCAGCGTTACTCATCAGCTAAATATGACCACGATAGACGGCAAGGTCTGTAGCACTGTCACAGAAGCTCCTTCAACGCAGACCTGCTGTTTGTGGAGCCACGCCAAAACAAATAAACGATTTGAACGAGGCAGTCAAAAGGTAAGTTGATACAAGTATTTTTCAGTTCCGTCTCTCCACTCGACCTGCGTGGATTCGGTTCTTGGAATGTGAGCTCCACTTATCATATCGTTTGGACGTGAAAAACATAAAATCTTTCAGTGGCCACATGAAACACTCGGATGACATCGATAATGTCCATAACTTGTCTCAAGAATCATTTACAAAACAAGAACTCAATCTCTTGAGTCAAGAGCTTAACTTTTGTCTACCATGCATAGAACCTCATTTAGATGATATTATAGGCATTGAACAACCAATTAAAAACCTAAATGATACTACCATAAACAACGAAAAGCTGCTTGAAAAATACAATTGGAACATAATATTAAAAACAACACTACAGATCATCTTCCCAGTCCCGATTACAAAGTCATCCAACTTTTAAAATTAAAAGACTTTTTATTTAAAAACCGATAAAGGAAATTCCGTTGCCATCGTGTCATGAATCAGCATGATTATTTTGATAAAGTTGGACAATTATTTATTATTATTATTTATTATTCTTTTAATAAAATTGTTTCTACCAAGGACACCATAAAAATAAAAAAACTGCCCAAAACTCAGAAGAGGTATTACGTTATAAGATTACGGTTTCAAATTCTACCATCCCAATGTAACATTCTCACTTAATTCCTTTCTAAATGGATAGTTGCCGAATTAAAAAAACCTGAAGATTCATTGAAAATGCCAGAAATTTAATACTTAGTGATTCCCAAGCGTTAGTTTCTTTTGTTGTCACGTCTCTTTCCTAGCATCCCAATAAATACTACACTTAGTTTTCTCGAAGAGTGGCTCACTAATATATGGAGGTGTTTCCCCCGACATATCCGTTGAAGAAATTAACCTTTCTAAACTCTGCATGAAACAAACTCTTTTCCTATAAAATTAAAGTATTTACAAACATCATGATTGGGCAGCCATAGGAAACCCACTTTCACCTTTTTTGGCCGATATATTCATGAACTTCTTGGACAAAAACACGCAATTTTTTCCAATAGGAACCCAGAGAGTGTGATTGCATGAGTGTTAGGTCCCTGGGGCGGAGTAATTTCCCCTAAACCGGCGTGTGAGCAGTTCCTTTTTATTATTTTTATGGTTATTAAGAGACTTCTCCATTTTTCATTAGTACCAATCTGTACTGCTTCTCTTTTACTCCAAACTCCTGCATTGCCTTTCATAGTTTCTTTGGTTAAGGAGAAAGTCTTAAAATCACTGTTTTGGGAGGTCGTCAAACTAATATGTACCATAGTCCGCTTCCTCGTGTGAAAAGAGGAAGGAATGTGATTTGTCAGTATAATTCTTTCCTTTGGTGACAAGAATGGAAAACTACCTGCGCGCATATACAGCATCTTAAATCCAAGCGTTAATTCTTTATATTCTACCATATTTGCCAGATCACTTTCGCCATCATGTAATTTCCAACTATACTTTGCGATAAAATAAACAGGATTTTTATTTTCCTTGCGTAATTTATAACTCATTTTTATTTATATATTGTTTTGGTTAATAATTTGTTAATAAATATTCAGTTAGTACCATACTGGTTATTTTATTATACCGAGAAGTTATCGATTATTTCAATCTTCCTAGTAATATCAAGGCATTGAGGAAAATTTCTTACACATTTGTGCGCCTTAGCTTTAATAATAATTTATTGGCGTAAATAGTGCGGCAAAATACTGTTTTTTATTAATATCTAATGAGTTCCGAATTAAATCAGTGGCAATTCTCTTTGGAAAAGGAACTAATTATTTCATTTTTCTGGTATTAAATTGCGCGCGCTTCTTGGATGATTCCATTTTCCAGTTTAAATTGTATTCAATGGCATGCTGATTCATTTTTAGACTGGTTTCCAAAGAAAACAGGCTTATGAAATGGTCCTGTTGGCATGTGTGTGTGCGTGTCCCCTACTAACACGTTTTGCATCAATGCTGCCAATAATTGATCGTATTTTCTTGAATTTCTACTAAACATGGCGTTTTTGCGTTTTAAATAACATTTTATCGGATTGTTGCCATGGATACGATTATTACCGAACTCGGCTTGAGCATAGACGAGTGAACATTTTCTTTTCCACTCGACTACCCTTCAGCAACGGAAAGTTGATCCATGAATATTAGCGTATAAACAGTAACATTTATTAAATTCATTTATTTAAAAAATACATGCAATATATGTCAGAAAGTGATTTTGACATTGCTTTTAGTATTTTAAACCTGATAATGATCTATTAATTTGTTTTCCAATTTTCTCTATCATAGATAAACTATGGATATAAATGGTATTTATGGAATGAGAATTCCTTGGAATGACTAACATATTTCGTGTCGATATAAGTAATCAATTCGGAACGTCAACTTTGGGAAACCAGTCCTGGTTTAGACTTCTTGTTAAGACGTAAATTCAGCTCTGCATTTCTGGTTTAAAAGCAGCGCATATATATTATTTGTATGAAATATTACTTTTTGAACTCTATGTACGAAATATTTAATTAATTTACGCTATTTTGTGTCGCAGGTTAACTAATTATTAATTTATATGTAACAATGTATTAATAACATTTTTGTGGGCCGCAACATATATTTTCTCATTTTACAGGGCCGCAGAGAAAAAAATTTTAAAACCCCTGCTCTAGATGTTTGTTATAAGAAAGATATAATTTTCTGAGTATGGGATAGAGGGTGCCCCGCGGATCCTAGAGACGGCCCTGTTTGCGCTCATTATAAGAGACCGTTAACGGTTGTTTATGAGATAGTTAAAATAAATACATATATTTTTACAAAATAACAGTGAGTCCATAAAAATGTTAATCATTAAAATAATGCTATTCGAAGTTAAAATACACTGGATAATAGTAATGTCAGTGGCGCAGCCAGAAATTTGGAATGGGGAGTGCAACAGAAGATGGTATTCATACGCGCGCACACACACACATGTTACGGGCAACTCCCGAAATGCGGGCAAATCTAGATATGCCCAGGTATTTTGGACAAATCCCGAAATATTTACAGAAAATGGACCTTTTCGGGATTTGCCCGGGCAATTCGCGACGCGACCAAATCGTTTTCGGCAATCTAGATTTGGCGGTGCTCACATCTTATATCCGTCCAGAATTTGTTCCGGTTTTCAGCAGTGTTGCCAATTTGGGGTATTTTCCGCTAGATATAGCTTATTTCGTCGACCATCTGGGGTACAAAAATGTTAAATGGCGGACAGCGGATTTTCTGGATTATTTAATTATTTTAACGAAAATTGAATCTTCTAAAGCAGGATTTCTCAAACTGGGGTACTTTGATTGACAAAAAATTACGTAATGGCGGATGGTTTAATTTTTTGTTCTTTCATTTCCCTTTACGAATTACTGAAGCACGTTTCTTTTACTATCCCTCTTTCATCCTTCTGTTCCTCATTCTCTCGTCCCATTTCCCAACGGAAGACACCCCGCACCGAATGGAAAAAAGGGTTGCGTCAGGGTCTTTCTCTTCTCTCTACACAACTGGTAAAGCAAAATGATCCTGAAACCCTAATAGTCTTCCGATGGGCGGGACACCTAGCTTCTCAAGGAAATGTACTTTTAAGAAACTTGAAACCCCTTGTGGAAGAAGGAGAACGCTCTTTCGGCATCAGTTTCACTAGAATTATCGTAGAAACAGCATCCTTAGTGAGAGTGCGTCAGTGTTTTGTGAAGCGTCTGGAATCAGTTCTACCAAGTCTATCTTTGAAAATGTCAACTGTTTAAGGTGGTGTTATTTATTGGGCGCCAGTTATTTTATAATAGGTTGGTACTTTATTTGCAATTGTTAAATAATATTTTGTTATCATCGCTATGGCAGGGGTGCGCAAACTAGGGGGCGCGATTATTGCCATGATTTAATTTTGACTGTAAGAAAATTTAGTTCTTTTTTTGTTCACAATGTTATATTTCTGTAATCTTTCGTATTTACGAGAGTAACATGCTGGAAATCCCCTCACTCTATTCAGCGTGACCGTGACTTTGTTTACAGTGCGCGTTATCGCACTATACTGCAGTACGTTTTCGAACGAAGGCCGTCATGTGAATACGTCTATTGAAATGTGCAATGTTTAGTTCTGAACCGGTGGATTTATTCTTTATTGTTTTACAAATAAATTTAATAAAATAATTGTCAGTAAGAGCACCATGAATCAGAATTGAGAGTGGCGATTTCATCAATTAAGCCGATACTAGACGAAATGGCCAGTAAGAGACAAGCCCACAGATCCCATTGAATTAAATCTATTCATACAAAAATCAAGTGTTATTTTTCTATTTTTTTGTGCTTTTCTTATTGTTATTTTAAAATGATATTTATTTTTGTATTCATATTGCTGTATAATTTCATTAATTTAGTGATATTTGATTTTATTCCTATTAGAATGTTCATTTTGTGTATTTATCTTGAATTATTTCGTTATTTTCAGTTTTAATAAAATATACCATTTTTGTAACATACTATTTCTCAAAATTATCATCGACATAAAACCCCTCCCAAATACCAAATCTTGATAAAAATCTTGCCAGCCATGGTAGGGGGCCCAAGTTTGTATTTTGAACAAAAATTGGGGCGCGGCATGCAAAGTTTGCGCACCCCTGCGCTATGGTATGATATATACAGGGTGATTCAGAAGAAATATGCAAAACTTGGAGGATAGATTAATCAAGTGATTCTGAGTAAAAAAGTTCCTATAAACATGGGGCCGATTCGGTAAGGTTAAATAAGGCAATTCCAATGTAGATTGGAGGCTTCGGGTAATAGACTTGGCAAACACAGTGCATTGTTGCCTGTTTTACATTGTTGTGATATTGTTAGCATGTCCCTGCTTGAGATTTTAGTTAACAGACTCTTGGCAGACAACAATGCACAGTATTTGCCAACAGTCTAATACCTGAGGCCTCCAATCTACATTGAAATTGCCTTATTTAAAAAAGAGCCATAACTCCTTAACCTTTCTGAATCTGTCCCATGTTTATAGAAACTTTTTTACTCATAAGTCCTTGATTAATCCACCCTCCAAGTTTGGCACATTACTCCTGAATCACCCTGTATATTGATTTCTCTGTATTTCCATTTAAGAAAACAGGTATTACTCAATTGAAATGATACCAAATTTAGAATCGGCGTAGCATTTATACATATATACAAGAGGTTAGTTTCAATTACAGTGTATCCTCGATAGGGTGTCCGTTATTGCCGAAAGTTCATCATATGACGAAGCAAAATCACCTAAATAACCACATCTTATAATGTCAAATGCAGTACATTAGGAACACTGTTAAACAATAATAATATGTTTATCTAATGTGGTAAAACTGTTAATTCGTATTCGAAGTGTATAATTACGACTTTGAAATCTCCGCGCGCATGTCATCCACGGTCTCCCACTCTCGCCTCTTCACTTCCGACGGATATAGTTTTTTTCGATTTACGTAAATATCACCACGTTTTTATCAACCTAAAAGCGCAAAAATCTAATAGATTGGAGCAGTTGGCAGTCTGAAAATTTGGAACATAAATAGGACAATCCAAAATTACCCGGAAAAGTTTTTTTTTTTTTGTTTCTCCTTTCTCGGAGCAATAACTGCATTCAAGCAGTGATTATGCTTTCACCCCTTGAAATTTAAATTGGCACGCCTTTTGTTTCATTCGACATTACACTCCACAATGTTTCCGTCTCGTAAGTTACTAACGCACAGGCACGAAAATCCCGTGGTACCGAGAATCGAACCAATGTATCCCTAAGTGCTGCATAACAAATTAATTCGTATTTCTACTGCCTCACTCTGTCTCCGTTTAATTTCATCGCTCGGTGCTCGACACCCTCGCCAAACATACTTTTCCCTAGAAGTTTCGTTTACGGTCCGGGCGGGAAGTTCAAAAGTGGCGAAAATGTTTTTGGCGAAAACTGAAAAGTATAGAAAACAATCAGACAGGAACCAAACGTCAGGCAATAATGCTCTTTGCGAACGGACTTCCCTCGGCATCGACGGACGGTGAGTGGTCTGAAATCGCGAACAAAGCGACAGTAGGGAGTGGATTCTCAGCGACGGGAAAGCCATTGGCCACGAGTCCGTTAAATCGAGTTACTGTATTTTAATCTTCTTTTTCAAAATCCTTCATTTTTTGTTCTTCTTCTCTCTTCTGTTTTAAGAATTTTTAAAGATTCTTTCATGTCTTTAAAAGCTAGTCATATTACACACTTCAAGTATGTTGCCGTGTGTATATATATATATGTAAGCTTTATAAACGTTGGTTGCCATTCATCTCCCATATTATTGTTTTTAACTATCAATACTTTGATGTGATTACCAATACGTTTAAAACGGTAAAAAGATAATGTACCTAATTTTAAACGTGCATTAAATTCTTCAAAGGCATTACTTTCTTGGAGAATTAATTTTTTATCATTCATAAATTTTCATTCTTTACAGGAACTTATTGAAATGGTCAAAGCTCAATATGCACAAAAATTTCTAAAGGAATGGTTGAAGAATAATGATTTTAAAACGTGGCTAATGGAAGTTCCATTTGATAATACCGAAGCAAAATGCAAATTCTGTAAGTGCGAAATAATGGCAAAATTAACAGATTTGAAAAATGATGGGAAGAGCCAGAAACATCTGAAACACTCAGCACTGATTGTATCTTTACAGAAAGGTAGTCAACATACCTTGAATTTCAGAAGCAGAAGTATGAAAACATTCGAGGTAGAGGGTAAATTGGCTTTATTTGTATGTGCACATACAGGTACACTGTCTGTTGATCAAAATACCTTCCAAGATTCAGATATCCAATTAACTTTACATCAAACAAAGTGCAGTGGTATTATACAAAATGTTTTGTATCTGCAATTTCAGAGTGATGTACTTAATGGGGTTAGGAATGTTGTTCATAAATACTTTTGGATGGATTGACTGATATTACTGTTACTATGCTATTAGGCATTATTTAAGCTATTATGTACTATGATGTTGTGATTGGGAAAGTCATGTCTACATTTTCATCAGTAACTGAATTGCACTCGTGTAATTTTCAAAGAATTGCAAATGCTTTCAAAGAAACTCTCCTTCGCTTTAAATTACCATTAAAAATTTAGTTTGTATAGGAGCTGACAATGCAAGTGTAATGACCAGAGTTAATAATAGTTTATATAAAACATTAAAAGCCGATGTGCCTAATTTAATAATGATTCACTGCATTTGCCATTCCTTGCAGTTATCAGTAACTCAAGCAGCATTTGACAAATTGCAGAGAAACTTGGAATTTAAAATTTCTGAAACTTACAACTGGTTTAGTAAATCTGCATTAAGTCAAGGAAATTATAAAATATTGTATAATAAGATCAATAATGGTTGCAATCCAAAAAAAATTGGTCGCTCAAGTCAATCTAGCTGGATTTCAATTGAAGTTGCTGTATCAAAAATACTTGAACAATATGAGGAACTGAAATTTCATTTTAATATAGCACGCATTTCCGAAAAATACTACTGTTGAAATATTGCATTCATTGTATTCTGATTAAACCAATTTAGTGTAGATGCAATTTCTCAAACCAATATTAACAGAAGTTCAGCAAGTAAATAAAGCTTTTGAAGCTAATAATGCTGACCAAAGCTTGTGACTCTCACCAGCCGATGGACAGTGGAGTGCTGTCTTTGAAAGCCAAACTGCTCCACGGGGAGGGTGTTGTTCACCATCAGATGACTGAGCAGCGGCTTCAGCAGGAGTCTTTCAAACATCTTCCTAAAGATGTTTAGGAGTGAAATCGGGTGATAGTCTTCCGTCGTTCCCAGGGGAAGGTTACCCTTCGGGATGCAGATTATCTTCGCCCTCTTCCACTCTTCAGGGAAGTGTTCAAGACTTCTACCCCTTTTTATGGTGGTATATATACGCTTTGTCACTCCACCAGAAAAAACCTAAATGACTAAACGAGATGGCCAGTTTGCCTGAAGATCATCGCCAGCTGTAGCCCTGCATTCTGTAATTTCTCCCAGCAATTCACTATTACTTGAGTCTGCACTTTTCGCTTAATACAAAGATTTTTTTTAAATCACTATAACTAAATCAGAATATCTAAAACTGTTCATTTTGCAGTCATTTCCTCTCTCACTCCAGTCCCAGTTTCAACTGTTGGGTATCATCAAAGAAATTATTTTTTTCTAAATGTTTGTAGGGTCAGCGTCTTAGCGTCTAAGGCAGGGATGGGCAAACTTTTTACATGATGGGCTGCTTTAACAGATGAAAATGCTTCGGCGGGCCACGTTGGGGGTTCACTTTGAAAGTTATAATATGTATTGTAAAATCAAGATCAAAATGTGTCAATTGTATCATTTACTCTACTAGTCTTTCTCAAACCAGTGCAGTCTTGCATCTGTGATAACAAACTTTTCTGTTTACATTTTATGATTCGTCTTTCCTGAATTTTGGTACCATAAGGGTGGTGCATATGCACCCTTGCACTCCCCTGGCCACGGCACTGAATAAGGTCTATTTGGTTTTAAAAAATAAGGACAACAAGTAAGGAAAGAGCTGCTGCAGCAGACAGTAAAAAGCAGTTTTTTCAAAATATTTTTAGACGGAAAAACCAAGAAAAAGTGCACAACAAGACAACTGAACCGATTGGTAAAAAAACAAAGTCTCTATCTTCATTTAAAAGATGTTAGCATGCCTGACAAACAGACAAACCAAAGACATAAGCAGATTTTAAAAAAATGCTAAAAAACTAGCGTAACCTTTAAAAGCCAGACTAAAACCCTAAATGTAGTTCCTGGAGGCTAGGTATACAGTGTTCATTTAAATCACATCATTTCCCATAGAATTACCCCAGCCCTCAGCAACCACAATTTCATCAACTGAGATCACAATTTCATCCACTGAGATCACAATTTCATCAACTGAGGGCAAGGTCGGATTAAAGGCATCGGGAGAAGGACAGCTGGCACTTTTTTCATAGACCAACTACCCCACAGCATATGGTGCCTCTGTGAAGCCCATCTAATCATGGGGTCCTCTCGTAACTGCACCCCGGTTAATCTTGCATTGACCATCAGAGACTTAACTAGGGTGGTTGGAGAGGGACTACTAGAAGAAACGAGATGGAAACTTAATTTAAATGTAATGCAAACTCAAATTAATTAGATAATTCTTTTCCAATGGAATGCATAAATATAACTAAACACTTAAAAATTCCAGGCAAAACAATATATTTTTCAAACCTATGCTATATGGTCTTGTGCTCCAGAAATTAGGACATGCCCAGGTAAATGATGACATATGGAAGACAAACCTATACATGCAGCATATAGTACTTTCTGTAAAATCTGTTTAGTTATGATATTTTGTGCTATTCAGATAGGGCTGTGTGGGGGCAAATTCTTATTACACACATGCCTATCAGCGCCGAAATTCTAGGAACATAACTTTTTTCATCCATTTAAGAAAATTATTACAAAAGCTTGAAACATTCTTTTTTGCAAACTCTATATTGATGCTAAAAAATTCGATCTTTCAGCTTATTCAACCTCAAATGATAGCATAGATGAAAAATAATAATCTTTCTCCATATATATGCCTTTGAGCACCTGTTGCTCTACATAATTTCATTTGTGCTGACTTGTCAGATGCCCTGACAATATCCTTTAACTGCTCAGTTAGACAGTTTTTCCATGCTTATTCATTTCATTTATCATTATGACATGATCATAAACTCTTGATGGCCACAATATAACCTCCAATCCAATCCCCGACTAACACGAATTCTAACAACACAATTTTGAGTTAACACGATTTTTCAAGTAGGGCTTGTTTTCGACTAACACAACTGGTCATTCGGTTAAACACAATTTCTCCATGACTTCTCTAAGATTATGAAAAAGGTCTAGAAAATGGAATGAGTCCATTACCGTAACATCTGATCCAGAGCATGAATTTGACAATTTCTATGAGTGTGATGCAGAAGGCAAGGGATTTCATGGTTTTGAAACTGCAATGTAGAAAAATACCATTTTTGAATGTTTATAAAAATTTCCTTTGACCGTTTTTGTAATTTTCTATAGATTGTATGTTGCTATCTTTTGAAAAATTATTTCATGTATTAAAACAAAAATGTTTAATTCTTAGTTTGTTATTTAAAATTATCATTTTACAAATCTTCTAAATAATGTCTGCTTAATAAATGATGAAGTTGAACAGCTGATTCAAAATGGCGGTTATATACATCGAAAAATACGCTGGAGTTTATGGTTCACAATTTATTGGTGGTGGGAGTAAGAAACCGAAAAAAGCTATATCGCAAGAGCAAAAACTAGATTTACTTAAGCGCTATGCGAACAATGAACAAACACGTGATATCGTTTGTTATATAGGTATTAACAAAGCAATGCTACAAACCATCCGTGTTGCCATCGTTTCTTTTCTGTAAAAAGATTTACATATATGAAATATACATAAACAAATAAAAAACACAAAGCATTAACCAAAGTATAGTCATAATAAAGAAACAAAAATTAAAAATATGTCGATCAGGTTCGGATGCTGGAATGCATTCCCCCCCCCCCCTATTTACATTATTTCTTATGCGAAATTCATGTCTGACTAACACGATTTCACTTTACACGAAATTTTTTAAGAATGCATCTATCGTGTTAGTCAGGGACTGGGTGTATTTTCTACTCCAAGCTATAGGCATGCATTCAAGATTGAAGGGTTTATAATTAGATAAATAATAACGAAAGCATCAACATCAAAAACTATACATTTATTTTTATGATTATTACTCATACTTTGTTATACACCAAAGTTTTTTCTATATCAATTTGCAAAACATTTTGATAATTTAAAACATCAAAACTGGAAGGAAAATGCTAAATTGCAGACAAACTGAAAATGGTTGGATTTTATCATAAGAAATTGCAGTTGTATATGAAATATTATAGAACCACATTAATTCAAAGGAGTCTATTATAGACCAGGAACTGCAGATCAATTTAATATTGAACTTTGTCTATTCCATGAATATGGTTAAAAAGACAAGCAATTTACAAAATGTTTACACCCATTCCACAAAGACTTGAATTTTACAAAAATAAAGCCAAGAACAAGATTACATTAAAATATATTTTAATCTTCTCCTCTTCATTTAGCAAATCAATTGAAAATAGGATGATAACTTTACATTAAAGAGGATTTCACAGCTAGTACTTCTACCACTAAACCTGATGGAAGTCTTAGCAGCTGAGCAAATTAATAAAAATTATTGTACAATTGCAGTCAAAGTTTAGTTCCAGTGCCATGATATAATATGACTGAACTATGCTGAATATATACATCGACAATGTGTGTGATGACTTTTAAAGGAAGAATATATAAAGAGTTTCAGCTTATTAGAAGCGACAAGCAAACAATTTATAACACTCTTCAATAACAACTCAACAAAATGCAAAAGGTATTTCAACGTTACCACAAATTTTACTCTCTTGAATTTGCCACTTTATACTTACCTTCATAGTCTATCCTCCAAAAAGAGATTTTTCTCAAGAAAAAGGATGTCTTAATATGCCAACAAGATATTCTTTCCCATATGATACATCGTCGAAATATTTTTCATAATCACATTATTACAAAAGTTTAAAAAGTGACTCAAAAATGTAAACTGTAGTACATTTTAAGAAGCAGTTATTAATAATTAGACACTATTTCACACTTCTGCAGCCACCATCAAAGCCTTTTCACACACTTTCTGCCTCTGTATAACAAATCCTGTCGGGGAATACATTCTCAGGAAGCCACCTCTTTCACTTTCATTTCAGTTGGGCATAAAATGTTTCACATCAAAGCAAACAAGGAAAAAATATGCAGGTAGAGCAATACATTTATTGGTAAAACTGGTGGATAATTTATAATTAGCACCAGAATGACACTAAGGCTGATGTCGACAGCATTGAAGCATATTCACCTTTCAGCTCAATGAATATGACTGCCTCTAACTATGCATTTCAAACTCTATTGAACATTGACAAAATTGTTAAGTAACTCTTCACAACATATTCTACCCAGTAAATTTCTTTGCCAACTTTATAATGGCAATTTTGAGATTTTCCTTCAAACAACAAGACTGACCAGGGCCTTATGTCCTCAGAGAGAACTAATTTACCAAAAATGTATCTTTAATTTTAATGACAATGAAAAAGAGTCATTGTAAACAAAAATGGAAGAAATTCCTGATGACTGTGGTAGCAGTTTTTAAAATTCCCACATTTTATAACTATATATAATTCCATCAATCTGTTAGTGCTTTTGCTTGTAAGAATTAGTCATCATTCCTTTGATAAGAAAAATACTTTGGAAAAATAAAATGACTATGCTAACTCCTTTTAAACACTAATTCAACCAATGGGTCAAATATTTTCGATTCAATTTTACACGTTATCAAACATTTGGTATGTAGTCTACATCGGCTTCATTAAAAAAATGAAAATATTTGCAGTGAGATCTCATTAACGATAGCCAAAAAAGTTATATACTATGAATTACCTCCAAAATTTCTTTCACTAAATTATCAAAAATGGTATTAACTTCTCTTTATACCACCACATGCAGCCAAAAACATTAGAGCCGTTACTTGGTAAGATTTTTACCCATCTTAATCGATTTCATGGTGCTTACTTTCTAAATTATCCATTGCCAAGACAAAAATTTAGACATTAGTCAACATAACTCATTAATTATGTGCACATTTTGTTACTTCAAAAGTTCTCACTTCAAAAATGACAAAATAACCACCTCTGAAAGATCATCTCCACTTTTCATGTACTGTCGCAGTGTTCTTTACAGATCCCATCTGCTCTTCCTTCGTTTCTCTCTTTCTCCGGCTGGGCGACCATTGTTAGCAGAACCAGATGGGGGTTGATCAGGAGGTAGAGGAGGAGGAGGTACAGGCTGGTGCCTCGTTTGCTGCCAGGATTCATCAGTCGATGCTGTAAACTATTTGCCACGAGAAGTTAAAAAAAGAAAGATTAAAATGATTTAATGAAAAACACCAACACAATTTCTATAATTCCAATCTTGAAAAGTGAAAATGTATATTTCTAATCTTCCAAAAACACAAATTCTAATAAAGTAAACTCCCGATTATCCGTGTGCAGTATATCCATGTACGAGTATTCCTTCTTTTTTCCCATTTTTAACGAATTAGTTATTTTATAAAATCACCAACTGAGGTATTCAGAAATGTATTGACCTTTTGCACTAATTTGCCCAGTGTCACTCAACATATTTCGGAGAAAGAGGGGTTGGGATTTATGAATTTTCCTGGCCAGCTCACAATGGCATTTTTTGGGTCTAAGCAACCTCTTGTAGGTAAACGAAGTGTTTATTCATACTTATGAGAATGATTCATTAAATTCTGGCCAATTAACAATTGCATTTATGATGACTTGTAACTCTCTTAGATTACAAGCACACAAGTGGTTTTTAGCCATCCAAACTGGGATTGGGAAAAATGCAGGGAATGGATCCAATAGAAACAATGCTAGGTGGCCACATGGAGGAGAATTTCTCAATCAAGTAAACAGAAGGGCTGAGTCTTAAGGTCAGCCTCAATAGGATTGCAACACATGAAGCGATTCTCCTTGTGCAGGCATGACAGAAGATAACATCTGTTGCAGCTTCTCAACCATTCACCATAAACACGACAAATTCTAGAGGTGTAACTCACTATAGCTAGTAGTTGGGCATCATAAGGCTCTGCCTTCAACTCATAGATGAAAACGTCATGTGGCTGGTTTTTTCAAGAATTTCAGGTCAGGTTTTTTCCCATCCAAACTCAGATGGGAAAAAATCACTCATGTGGCTGTAGCCTTAGAATACACCAGTGAGAATATTTTTCCGTCTGTCTGAGGACTAATCAAGCCAAGAATACCCATTATTTGTTAAAAGAAAAGTAAACTATGTGGTAAGTAAAAATGGGTTGAGTAGAATGTGATGCACCAGGCAAAGAAAAAATATTTTTTTTGGATTATCCATGTTTTTTAATTACCGTATTTACTTGTGTAATACCCATATGCATGTAATGCCTGCACCCCCATTTTTTGAGGTAAAATTCTGGAAAAACTGGAATTCATGTAATGTCCGCACTTCTGAAATTTCAATGACGATATTTTTATCGTAACATCGGTTGAAAAATCTATCTGAAGCCGAGTTTGAGGATACAATTACCGCAAAAAGCAAATATACTTCTAAAAATGATTTTTAGTACTTTTTTAACATACATAATCATGAAAAACAGGCATCCATTGCCATAATATTACACAGAGACAATTTGAAAACCTATTTTGGAGTCTTGCTCCTTAATCTCACAGAAAGGTTTAATTTTAAGCTGTGGCAGTCTCAAGTTATTTAATTTAAAATGAGTAATTTTCACTAATTTTGCAAAATCATGCTAACTCAGCCATTTTTTGCCTAGAAAAAGGGCGAGTTTTACGGAAATAAACGTAAACCATTCATGCTCAAAATAAAACCCCAGGCATCACACAATATCAAAAATAAACCTGTCACTAGGTGCAATACAACTTGGTTACATAGAAGCATTTCTCATGTTTCTGTGGATAAAATGTATCATAGCTTTCAGAAAGCTCAAACGAACAACTCCAACAGCTACTTAGTTACATTTCCATCGGAAGATTGTGTTCTTTGTTTTTATACAGAGTAACAAAAGTATATTCTTTTAGGATTGTGTAATGTAAAAGGAACTAAAAAAATGCAGTTATGGTAAAACGTGATTTGAGCATGTCATGAATTACAAGATAATCTAACAGAATGTGTTTGTCTTTAATGAAAAATATAAGAAGTTCAGTTGTTTACTTCCCTTACATCACCTTTTCTATGAGAATCAACTGTCTGACATGTCTACTTACATAGAATATTTACATGATTTAGGTTTACTACTGACGGCTGGCAAAGAATTTTTAAAATACCTGATAAATATCATGCTTATTATATTATTTCACGTATTTTTGAAAAATATCTTGGTAAAAATCGAAGAAATAAAATGCATGGCATATTGCGTCTACTGAAAAAAACCACCTCATGCCAGGCATGTAAGATTGAGTAGGTGTTTCGTGGGTGGCATACCCTCAACAGATGAATGGGCAAATCTTGTGAAATGTCCAGACTCCCCTTTTTCAATGGGAACATTTGGGGATAAAGTATGGGTATTACACAAGTAAATATGAAATTCGTGCCTCTTCTTCTACCCTTCATTAGCCCAGATAATTGGGAGTTTAATGTATCTGGTATAACCTATTTAAGCATATACACCACCTTTTTGAACTTCGGGAATAAATGGTTCAGGAAGAATGACACGAAATGCAAATTTGCGAAGTGCAAGTCCTATTTTCCCATAAGAGGCAGTGTAAAAATAGGAGTATGGTTCCGAGTCAACTTAAAAAAATTCACTTTTTATCATAAATAATGCAGTTTAACAGAAAATAAAAGAAAGCGTAATAGCAAATGAAAATGTAGCATCATAAAATGAAAAATTCTTTATCTTCAAAATGCATAATAGCAAATAAAAACCCAGCATTACAAAATGATTACACTTCATCGGCAATTTTGCTGTTTACCTCAGGAACATCTTCGCATGTGGTTTTCAATCTTCTTTTGTTCATTATAAGGAAAGGCTTTAATTTAAATTGATGAACTACTGAAAAGGAATGTTGAGTACGTGATGCACAAATGTTTTCTTGGGTTCTGAAACAAACATTTCCAAGCCACAAAAAAAACACTAGCATTAAAAAGTGGTAACATTTCTTCTATTAATTATATTTGAAATGAGTAACAGAAAATCAAACTAGTGTAAGAAAGTGATAATATTTCTTTTAATTGCTCAAAATACGTCACAAAAATAAAAAACGAAGCATTAAAGTGGTAACATTTCTTTTAATAATCGCATTCAAAATACGCGGCAGAAAATCTTACGTATATAGGATGACAGCAATTCTTAGATTTACATTAAGAATTTGTAATAAAAAATGAAATCCTAACAAAACAAAATAACACTTCCTTAAATTATGTTCAAAATATGTACGAAGATAATAGCAAATGAAAATCTTACATTCCAAAATGATGGTGTTTCTTTAAATTTTAAACTAAAGTTTCATCATATAAATAGCGGCGTTGGTGGTGAAGTTCAAACTGAGCTACAAAATAATTACGCTAAGAGTTGTCACCTTTGTTTACTTCGAAATCTGCTGATAATCTATATATTAGGTGCATTTTGTCAGTGTGTCAGAAAAGACAGATGACACTTCACATCTATAATATGCGAAGGTCTCGGTTCCCTGAGCTGTGACAATATACCATTATATTTTGTCCCCAAATGGTTATTGGACAACAATGATCCATGGCCTGTTAACTACGTTATTCAAATTTCATTAAAAGTATTTATACTTCTTTTTTTGGTTGCAAATATCGCCTAAAACATTAAAATTAAAAAACTACGGGTATCTAATATTAGCCATTGTAGGAAAACCTAATTTGAAAAGAAGATTTACATAGAAAATATTAAAGTCATGCAATTTTACCATACTGCCATCTCATGGAGGAGGCACTGTAGTATTTTGACATGCATTTTTTTTAATTATACCCATGCACATTCTTAATTTCCATTGCATTACATTAATGTCATAAAAACATTAAAATAAAAAAGTATGAATATCTAATAGCGGCATTTGTCGCAAAACATAATTTGAACAGAAAATTTTGATAGAAAATATTTATGTTGAGTATCTTTCTATTACTGCCATCTCAGGGCGGAACATGGAACTGGCACAACGTTAAATGTGGGACCACCATGCTGGGTGGAAGTAAGCACATCTTATTGATGCTGCAAGCAACACTGCACTAAGCATGCAATATTCAAAAAGGTAGTGTGTAAGGACAATTTCATCTATTTAATTCCTATTTTGATTATGAAGAAGTTCGTCGTTTCACTCATAAAAATTCCCATTATTTTGTAAGATATATGTGTTTTCAAATCAATAAACACACATTGAATGTATGAACTCATATATTTACTCTGGGATACATAGTTTGCTTACTATAATTTACCACACATAATTGGCAGTATCCCATATAATCTGTCTATAAACGCTCTGCCTACTGTGAAAAAATTCTTTTTCAGAGCGCATCTAAAGATCTTCTCCCTGCTACAAGGTGAGTGTCTAAAGACCTTCTCCCCAATTAAAGGGTTAAATATGCTTTGCTATCATTGTGTTACACTAATATAGCATTTTAGTAAACATTTTTCTCTTTGGAGATGCGGTGGCGATGGGAAGCACATTTCCACCTTCAGATGTTTTTCTCATCCCTCCCCACTTAGCAGCAACAGAATTTGTGAAAGTTAGCTCTGAATATTTATTTATGATCATAATAAGCACTCAGAAGAGATTAAAGATTTGTATCCACATCAGGACTGGAACTTGTCATCTTGGAGAGAAGTTGCTGTAACTACCTCTTTACCAAGGCTATTGATATTTTAGTTTAAATTACCTGACTCTGATATTGGGCTCTAAATGCAGCCTTCATTGCAGAGAGCCGGTCACTTCCTGGGCCTGTTCGAGGACGAGGAGGAACTATATCTGATGTATTACCTCCAAGGGGACCAGCCAGTCCAGAACCAATTCTTAATGTTGCTACAGAGCCAGAATTTGCCTACATGAAAATAAATTGTAACAATGATAAGAACAGCTGAGGAAATGCAGTCCATAAAACATCAAAATTCATAAAAATTTATTAATAAAACATACCTCATTCGCGGAAGAGGATGAACCGAGTCCAGGACGTTCACGGTATCCAAGACCACGTCCACCTACATTCAGCTTTTTACCATGACCACTCTTGAATCTGGATTTCCTAAACCATGCACTCTGAAAAGCAAATATATATTTTAATTCTAATCATTAAATATCAAAATTAATAAATAAGTACCTTTGGAATAAGCCTTACAATTAATTATGTTATATTTAAAAAATTATTTCTCATGTACATTAATTGAATACGGAACATCAATATTTTTACTGTATTTTTCAAATTTTATAATGATAATAAAGCTAGTTTCAACAGCCACTAGTTACATGATATAACTGCTTTAATGATCTTTACCAAAATTCTTGTACAATTTCAGTATCCAAGGACAGCATCCTAACCTCGTACATACAAGTCAATGGGTACTACAGACGGGGGTACAGAATCGTCCACTTTTATAGAGGCTTTCTTAGCAGGTCCACGTCTTTACACAGTTAGGTTCCTAGCCTCCCATCAAACCATCTTTTACAGGGAGAATCACATTACATACACAAATGGGAGGAGGAAAACTCAATACTGGCATTTTCCTACTCTTAAAGACAAGAACCAAGGGGGGCAACAACTTAATATCCCTTCTGAAGAAACACAAGTTGGGAGGACATAGGCCAAGAAAAAACAGACACCCGCCAGAATTGAACATTGTGTGTGTGTTGTGTATGTGCGTGTATTTTTAACTAATCAACCTCTTTGATTATTATAGCCATAACTCCTTCGACACTAAACACAATCACAAGGGAGGAGAGAAACCAGGTGGTGCAGCACCAAGGGGACCAACGGCTTAATGTCCCTTCCAAAGGATGGAACGCTGACTTTATGTGGTCTCCTCAAACCACAAAAACAGGGGGACAGGCGACCTTGGAAAAAATCCTACTTTTGCAGGGTTTGTGCCCGCTGCCCTTTCAAGCAGAAAGCAAGTAGTAGCCAGTGTTCTAACTACTACACCACCAGCACCCCCCAGAATTAAACATAGGACCACAGCATGAAAGGCAAGCACTCCAGCACCACTCCCCATTTACTAACTTCATAAACTATAATATAATAATTCTTTATTGTCTCATCTCACAATGCGCAACAATTGGTTCAAATTCAACTAATCACATTTAAGCTTCATGAATATTCACCATGATATGGCATTTACTGTAAACTTAGCATATTAAAAAAACACTGTTTTAATAAATAAAACATTAAAAGTGTAAATCATTCTTTAAAACAAAATTGAACATTCAAGTTTCAATTGAAGTATCTTTGATTTAACTTATAATTAAAGTAAACTAAATTGATACAATGTTCACACCAACAAAATTCTGTAAATAGAACTAATCACTGAGCAAGTCTAGCTGACAGATGAAACAATTACCTCAGTTGTGATTTTATTTGCTCATTATCTATTTTCGCAAATATTAAGTATGAGGAATATTATTTCATTCAGTCATTTTGTTTTGTTTCATTGTTTCTTTTTCTATTACAAATTATAGGAATTCAAACAACGATGTCACTTTTTTACTTTCTCCATATACGTAGTATAGGGGGAAGAATTGTTTTCATGAAAAAAATCGACTATGAGATTTTAACGAAAATTCACGTTTTGAGGTCCCCTGAACAAATTTTGACCATTTTCTCAATGATGCCTGTGTATGTGATAGCCTTTTCGTGGGTGCTGTAACTCAAAAACTATTAATCAGGTCAACGTGAAATTAAAAGACAGAACTGATTAGTTTTTGGTAAAAATCGGTCAACCGAAAGTGGGTGTTTACTCTTGTCACTTATGTTATTTTGAAATCAACCAAATTAAGTTATGATATCGTAAAACAGAACAAATGATGAAGCTTTGTTAAAAATTCTATTTTAAAATCTTATGTAATGTGACACTTGAACATGGTGTTTTCTTATGATTACACTGATATTAAGATATATCCATGATCGACTCAATTCATCTTCAACACAGTTTAACCATTCCCTTTTTCTGCATTTAATGTTTGTAAGTGTTGAGAACCCCAACACACACAGATAGGATGAAGAAAACTGCATCAAAACTGCCAAAGCTTTTTTCGCTATTTCTGAATATTCTTCTCTAACAGAAATCCAGAACATATCCAGAGACAATTCGGCATACTTGATTTTCAGAGTGTGATCAGTTGAAAGAGAAGCTAACTCTTCTTCTTTGGAGAGAGTAAAAAAAAACATAAGTCAGTTGTCACTGGTGTGAATGGGCCGTATTTCTCTGTAGTCAAAAATAGAAATTAACGCTCAATATTTTGCTTTAGAGTTGCTAAATGCTCCACCACGAGAGCAACAATTTCTTTTGTATGGGTTTTTGGAATCAGAGGAAGCATTTCAAGATTACCTTCTCTAGCTCTCTTTTTCTAGATAACAATTTTTCTCTGCAATGCCAGTAGCTTATCCGTAGAAGTCAGGATGTTTTCATTTCGCTCTTGCAAACTGGTGTTCACACTATTCAGATACCTAAATATTTCTACCAGATATGCTAATTTGGCACAAAAAGTTCACAGATAAGATATACACAAAAATCAGTTTCCCTCTGTTTAAAAAAATAGTAACATCTCGTCTTTAAGTTCATATACAGGAGCCAACACTCTTCCCCTTGACAGCCATCTTATTTCTGTGTGTAAAACTAAATATTTGTACTGCGAATCAATAGCATTACAAAGCTGTTTGAAGAGGCGGGTCTTTAGAGGTCTTGATTTCACAAAATTAACCATTCCGACAACTTGGTCTAATATGGACTTTAAGTCAACTCCTTAATGTCTTTCCAACAAGGGCTTCCCTGTGCAAAAAACAATGGGTACCTAGTTACTGTAGTTGGATTCTGTTGTTTAACAAGTGAGATGAAGACTTGGACAGATCCCAACATGGATGGAGCACCGTCGATACAAATTCCTGCACATGACTTCCATGAAATTTCCGAACATTCTAAGAAGGAAGTCCAAGTATATCTTGATCTCTTGTGTTTTCTGGGAGTTCTCTGCAGCACTAAAATTGACTAATTATTTAATTTTCATGAATGAAGCAAACAAATGCTAATACTTGCGCTTTGCCACTAATATAGGTTGACTCATCAACTTGCAAAGCAAAGTCTGACATTTTAAGCTTATTAAAAACATTTTCTTCTATGTTAGATCACATATCTCCTAACCTTCTTCGAATTGTATGATTAGGAAGCTGAATTTTGGCAATTTCTTGTTCCGATTCATCACTGAGCATTGTCCTAACTATTGCACAGCACGCAGGAAAAATAAGTGGCTCAAGTATAGTGTGGGGCTTCATTTTTTGAGCTATGATTTCTGATAAGAAGCAACTTGAACACTATCAGACACTTTAACATTTGTTTTGAAGTAACTCGCTTGTTTAGAATTTCCATCCTACATCATCATAGAGACTTAGAGAGCAACAAGAACCAATCAGTTGTCTATGACTCATGCACAAGGGATTCGGTTCCTATGACAATGCTAACAACGTTGTTGCCAAGGTTACTGTTTACGCACCTTCCAAAGCTGTGATACTTTTGGACTGGATTCAACTAGTCTTAATACTATGTGATAGTTTCTTTGTTAAAACTGTGTATATAATCGGTGGAAGATGCTCAGATTTGCAATTTTCTCTTCAAAGTCTCGTGGCACACCGGTTGAGAACCACTTGACTGAGTATGCCATATAGTATATCCGTCGTGACCATTTACATCCATGGTGGGCATGCCATATATATTTGTCACACCGTTTTCTCGGCATTTCACTCTGGGTATGCAGAAATGTTTCATCATGCGGTCAGTCCTTCATTTAGCTCTGTCCTTTTGGCTCTGTTTCCCGGAGATAGATGGGGTATACTTTCTTATCTCGAGAAAATATGTATAAGGCTGGTAAGTTCTGCATCTGTTATGTGGGGTTGCCAATTCTCTCCCCGGCAGAAGTGAAAGCTGAAATTCAAAGAATTTTTCGCTCAGACATGTTTAAAATCAGGATTGCATTCCCTTAACCTCCTGAAAGGCCCTGGAAGTAATAAATCCCTTCCTTAGGTCTCAGTAAACCATACACATATAAAAGCAGATGTGGACAGAAAAAGATCAGTTGGGCTTTGAATGGCAATCAAGACAGTGCTGGGAGGTTTAGTTTTTTAAATATCTTTTTCCATTTATTTAGCAGAATTAGTAGTTTATTTCATTGATCGTGGAGTGGGATTATGCCCGACAGCTTGCTTCAAAATATACCACACCAGGGCAGACAAAAGATTTTTTTGTTTGTATATGATAATTTTTGAGTAAAAATTAAACTTTTCTGTAAAAAATATGGTATACAATGTAAACAAATAAATTAGCTATTAAAAATTATGGTACTTGCACTTAGCCTACCTGCACAATTTTTTTGTCAGTAGTGGCGTCGTAGGTGATGAGAAATGGAACTCAGCGTAAGTGATCGACGAATGATGTTCATTAATAAAAATTATTTTTCAATTTTTACTTCGTATGCAAAGTATAGAGAAAGAAAATAAAAATTTAACAAAAGAATTTTCATGTAACAATTGAATAAATATTACAAAAGGCACCACAACAGCCGATTCAAGCATCAGATGTACCATTTCTGGCCCATCACGATGTAAAATAAGAACTACAACATTTTTCTTTAATGTATACAAGTGTCACAGTATATAGAGCTAACAATTATTGAAATACTCGCAGCTGTTCTGTGCAATTCAGATAATCGAATATCTGGATAATCAGAGTCCGGATAATCAGGTTTCTACTGTGCATGGAGGTTGCGTTTGCTGCTTACAGAATCACAGGCAGACAGACAGAATTAGAATTTTATTTATATAGATTAAAAATAGAAACAACGGCAGTACTTAACAAAACAGTTGAAGGTGAATGGTCACTTAATTTCCCTTGTCAATAAATTTGGTGTAATTTCAGAGATTAAAGTTGTGCTGGAGATTGAAGCTGCATGGTATGCCTGCGGCATCCAGATTTAACCATTCTCACACTGATGCCAGTGGAGATTGGGAGCACAAAGCAAAGCAAATGCCAACAAACATGTAAAGTATGTAATTCCTTTTCTCGTAAAGTACACATTTCTCAACACCTACGGTACCACTCCCAACAAGAAAATTGTGCGGGTAGGTAAAGAGCAAGTACCAAAATTATTTTCCTTTTCTGGCATAATTAACATACCCGCCAGCTGTGCACCTGGGAAAAATTAAATACCCAGTTAAGTGGTTAATCAGTAATTTGAGCTAGAGAGAGGAAAATATGGTTTTTACACTGTTGTTAGTCTATCTATTTATTCATTTACTTAACCAGCACACTTTTTAATAATAGTAATATTAAAATATATGCCGAATTAAAATGCTAATATAGTATGCTTGGGTTTCCATTACATTCTCCATATTACATTTGTCTGGAAAATTGTACAGAAAATTGTCCATAGACATACATAGGTATATTTACTTCAGGAACATCATACTTTTTCGAAGCTTGAATAGTGTTCATTTTTTCCACCTCTTGAGCTACAACTTTTTCAAATTCATGTTATAACTTCATCAGATTCCTGTTAACATGGAATTTGGAAGAACCTTTTTTCTCTACATGATCCACATCCTTTTTGTCACCCATTTTTAAAACAATGGATGGGCAAAAACTCGCTCAAGTAGGTGCAAAGAACACACTGACAGCTTCAATTCAATGACTAATGAGGAGTTCAGCTGCCAACTGAACTCGATCTATTCTCGCCTCAGATGCTTTTCAAGTACATTGTAATATGTACACCTGATGTGTTTACAATGTAACAAGTATCTTGTATCACTTAAAAGAGGTGCGGAATGTATGGTGATTTTTCGAAACACGATTTTACGATCTATTAAAATTACTATTACTCGAATATAATGCGGGGACTACTTTTAAAATTTCATTTTTTGGAAAAACAAACACCGCGTTATATTTGGGACAATGCGGTAATTTAAATTACAACAAATTACAAATTAACTTAAATTTAATTGCAAATTGTGGGAGTTAAGGGGCAGAATTTGAGTGGAAAGAATAAAAACATGATAGCGCCAAACTTGAACATCTTTTCAATAGCATTCATACTTGGTTCAAAGAGTAAATAGGATAAATAGTATTTCTGCATCTAGGTGCTCTGTTTGTGCTCTGCTAGTGTGATTTACGTATGAGGTTTTTAAGTTTTCACCCAAAAGAGTTCATACGTATTTCTGTCTAAGTACGCTGTTCCCGAGTAGCATCATAGCATCTGCTAAAGCGAGTTGTGTTTTGAAAAGAAAGTTAATATTTCTGTCTCTAGGGGTGCTGTTCCTGCCATTTTCGAAATCTTTGTCCAAAAGAGTTCTGATTTTTTTGTAAAGCTAAGCCGAAAAAAATTTAAAACTGTTGGGAATTGCATACTAAATTCATTTTAAAAATCGGAAATTCTAACGTAAAATGGCACGAATAGCGGGAAAACTTAAAATGAAATAGTGTAAATACAGGGTTTTACGTACATTGGAATCATAGGAAAATTGATGGGACCCAAATAAAATGTTGTAAAAAGTGGGAAAACGTACATTCCGATAACGTAAACAGAGGGTTTTACTGTATGTATATTGAAACCACATTACTCCTTTTAATTATTGGGATAAATCAGGTAATGAAAATGTAATTTATATTTCAAGTACAGCATGTCCTTAATTAGCATCATTAATTCATTCCTGAAAATCTAGACGTAGAACGAAACAACATTCAATGAATCAATATTTCTCATAAGAACTCATGTTATACAATATAATGTTCCAAAAACTTGGGTTCAAAACCTTTTGAAACACAAAATGACATTATGTACTATATTTTATGGAGCTTTATGGTGTCGCCTATGATGTGAGCCATGATCACTTCTGTGAATGCAAGTTCATGAATGGAAAATCTACCATAATAGAGGTATATAAAACATTTATTTCATTGTTTTTATTGAACTGTGAGTTTCATTAGGTTAAAAGGAGGATAAACACTCCTTCGCCAAGCCACAGCTGATGCAAATGAAAATAAAATCGGGAGACATTAAACTCAAGTTATCGCAATAATACAGAATAATTTCAAGATTATAAATAGGGCGCCCATCTTCCATTCTGTACAACTCACAAAGCTAGTAATATTTCTATTAAGGGGGATTAAGAGGATTTTAATGACTGATGAGGAGACTTGGAGAAGGATATCACTACCACTTCTCTGAACCCTTAGCTACAAAATATTACCATGCAAATAATGCAAATTTAATAAAAATGTCAATCCAAAAAACTTTCTCTGCACAAATAAGGCAATCCACCACAACTGGAGGAGTGCTACATAACAGATGTGAATTAGAGTCATCTACACCAGCGGTTCTCAACTGAAAGTTCATTGCGGACTGGTGTAATAACAGAAAGTTGACCGCAAACAGGTGTATTATCTGAATAATCCACCAAGGGCTGGTAAAATCAATTTTAAACCACCAATCATTTGACAATGTTACACTTAGACAACTGAAAACACAAGCCTTTCAATAACCAGTGCTGCCCATTATGAGAAAAATGGAATATAATGGACCAGCCAAAATTGGAATGTGGACCACCGGTTGAGAAACGCTTATCTACACAGTATTATTTTCATGCATCATTTTAGAACCAAATCAGGATGATGTTAACTCAAATCATGGATGACATTAATTCAAATATGGATAGTAATTTTTGAGTAAAATAAAAGTGAATCATTGTTAATCGAAAAGACAATAAAATGAGGACACTGTATGCATTAAATTAATGAAAAATTAGTTAATTACAGTAAAACATCAAATATCCGACCCTTGTTTATTCAACTTTTGGTTTAACTGACCAAAAAATAGATGAGCTGTCTAACCATAATCAGAAAGGATATGTCAGTTGCATCCACTGAAAGTTGGTTCATGCAGGAGATCATTACCACTAATTATTTAATCAAGTAAAATAAAATTATGATTAAATATTCATTAAATGTCTACTAACCAATAAATAAAACAAGTTTCATAGTTCACAAGGTTTTTTTTAATCTAGAAGAAAATCTCACAGAATAAACTTCTTAGGAGGTGGCAACCCTACTGACAGTTTATTCACTGGACCCCTGGTAATTCAATTTTAATATTTTATTATATAATTTATTATTTTAAATTTCACTGTAAAATGGCTGCATGTGAAATATTTCAATAAATACATAATGTTCCTAAGTGAACATTGTTTCCATTACTTACGAATTATCCGACTTTTCGATTTATCCAGCGGTCTTCCCATATAGGTTGGATAATCGACGTTTTACTGTAGTTGGAAAACAATAGGTGAGCGAAGTGAACCCAGTCAGATGGGGTTGGTCTCCATATGGGGCCAGGGGCAGAGTCCCTAGTGTCTTCATATTGGTGATTGGAGTGAAAAATTTGGACAACATACCTGCATCGCTAAATCCATTAATTCCTTGGGAACTTCTTGATTGACACCTTCTAAATTTCTCACAAGATGGCCAGCAAACTCTTTGTCTTTCTCTGTGACAAGAGTATAGGCTGTACCTTTCTCACCAGCTCGGCCTATTTACAAAAGGATATATAAATATGATACTTGATTTTTAAGCCATAGTCAACAATTTTTATAATTTTTTCAAGAGACTTTTTCATAAGCAGCAATAAAAAACCTAATATTACTTAAAGAATCAGAATTGTAAGCAATCAAATATTTGCATAAGAATGTTAATGCAATCAATATGCAATGCAATATTAAGAATTTTTACTAAAAATACTATTTTTGTATCAAATGTTTGCAGTTAAATAAGTTAACTCATGACACAAATTGGCCAACACAACTTTGGCACAAGGAAAAATATGACAAACAATGATAGTATTCAAGCGAAATCTTAATGTACCTACAATGAAATTATAATACAACATATAAGTCAAGAAGTAGTTAACTATATCTGAAAACTATTTCTCTGATATACTTTGTGAAGTTTTCAACCAAGATATTGTGGAAATTTAATAAATCTTATCAAGAATAACAATAACACTTTCATGTAAGGCTTTTATTTACATTTTTGATTGAAAAGCATTCATCAATTCCTTAAATATCATCAAGTAAAGAATTAAATTATAAGACAATCAGAGATTACAAGAATTTTTAATACATACCAGTTCTACCAATTCTGTGAGTATGTGTGTCAATATCTCTTGCAACATCATAGTTAACCACTGTTTTAATGTGATGGATGTCTAACCCTCGAGCTGGAAACAAACAAAACTATACATTAATTGAATGAATAAAATTATGATTTGAGCCAAACCAAATCACAAATCTAAAACCGGAACAAACTGCACTAATGGTAGTCAAAGTAAATGTCAAATGCATAGCCTACCAATGAATTTCACTCAAAGCCGGCCCAAGGTAAGAGTGAGCTGGGCAGTTGCCCAGATCACCTAACTATTGGAGGCACCAATCTGACCATCTAGATATCTATTACTAGCAAGAGAACAAATGTTGGACACCAATTTATATCACAGGTCAGGCAGGAAACTAGACCAAATTCTTTTTACTTTTCATTATTATTTTACAGAGCAATGAATAAATAAGCACGTTCTTTTACAAATATCTTAACAAAAATTTATGGATTAGCAGTTCCTTGCCTGGATGGCCAAAATACCTCGGGCCGCCCCTAACTATACTTTTCTAGGTTGCTAGAGTGAGCAAGATGACAACAAAAATTTAAGCCAAATTTTTTACTGTGAACATAGGATCTTGCCTTCCCTATCCTGGTTTAGGATCAGCACTTACATTTTTTGGGGATCTTTTTATCCCTTGATCAAAGCCATCGAGGGGCATGTACTTGGCCAAGGATTTTTGTCTAAAATAGACCATTTTCAGCATTAAATAACATCTAGCCTTCTTCTGTAAAAATTTCTTAAATATCTGTGAAATTAGAGGGCATGCACTTCTGTTGCATTTTCTTCCTTATGCTGTCATAAAGGTCATTTTTGTTGGATTTATTTCACATTATACAAGTTATTTCACAGCTCGTTTACATCAGCTAATTGACATATTCTTTTCTGTACCTCCTCCTCTTCTGTAGTACTTAGAAATGGTTCTCCTTTTATCAGTTTCTTATGGTCTGTCAGAGTCTTAACATTTTTTAGTAAATTGTTTTAGAATAGTTCTGCACATGAGTATTGCTAATTGTTATTTAACTGACAAGTAATTATATTAATTTAAATATTATTTCATTTATTCTTTTGTATAACTTAAGTAATTGTGAGGTTAATTTTTTATTCTAACATATCATATACTCAAAAATTTAAGAGTAAATTGTCAAATGAAATTTCCTTGCTGATTTATTTAGGAATTCAACCTTAGTCACTTTATCACCTCTTCATCAGATAGGAAGAAAATTCTTAGAGGTAAGTTTTAGTTTGTTTTTTCATCTCTGCAGAAGGAATAAGATGATCCAAACAGAACTTATGATGCCTACTTTCCATTTAATCATTTACTTAATACTTATATTGGCTTTAATAGCTTTAAAGTCATCGCAGATATGTAGCTCTGTGTTCCCAAATTTCATAATTTAGCGCTATAAAATACTACAAATACATTCAAACGGAATAATAAATTGATCACGCATATTTGTGCGGAAAAAATAATGCATGTACGTATTAGAATATATTGAATCTGAGTCCAACAATAATTGTTGCTATTGCAACACTCGTAATGAGTGATAAAAACTGCAAAATCGCCGGTATTTATGCAAAATTCTAAGAAATACAATCGATTAGCAAAATTCTACAATTAAAATTAGAATCTTCATTCCTTTCCTTAGAGAATAGTACACAACTTCAATCTTTGCAACAAAAACTATCTTCGGGAGCTCAGCCCATGTAGCAAGAGATTTACATCAAGTTTCATGAAAATAAATCTAATGGTTCAAAAGTTAATAGGGGGTATAGACAGACAGACAGATGTAAACAACCACAAAACTATAAGCCTATTTCCATGCTGGAAAGTAGGCTAAAAATGTAGATTAGGAGCATGATATTAACTTAATTGTCAGATTTTTTATAAGCTTTTTGAAATGAATTTCCATCAAAATACAAGCTCCATTGGGAGACCAAAATAATGGATTTTAGTTTTCTTGCAATCAATACTTAAATTATTTCTGTATCATCCATAAATTTGCTTTTAATACGAAAAAACTACACACATTTACATCAGAAATGGTATCATAGAAAAGGAGAAAAAAATGACCAATAACTTTTGTTTCACACTAAGAAGGAAAAAGCCAATAAAAAGGAAATTGTATTCAATCAAACAGTATGAAAGGTAATTAATATAATAAAAGCCCAGGTTCTGACAGTATGTACATTGGCAGGTTTGTCCAGAGAGCCCAATACAACCCCATAAAAGAACACTTAAAAATCCCTTTTTTTCACTTGCAGGATTTTTTCTTTTGACAAATTAAATTAGAAGTAATTGACCAAATCTTTGAATAGGGACCATTTTAAAGAAAAACAAACAAAGATTCTTATAGTCGATTTCGGCCTTCGGTTCAAAATCGCTCGAATTATGCTTAAGAATTCAACATTTCGTCAAAATATTGCATTTTAGTGAAAGGTTTCCTTGATTGAATGGATTGTTGTTTATCTTAGAAACCACTACATTAGTGAAAACAAACTTTTGATATTACAATATATGTACTTTAATACTACAAATATTATATAACACCCATTTGCTGGCCCGAGGAGAACAAAATAAAAAAAATTATGTAGCCACCACATGACTTTCTCCATACCTGTAATATTTCTTAAAATTCCAAATAGGTTAAATAATAATAAATATTTTAAGGAACTATGTGAAATTTTTAAAGACTACAAAGAACAGAAATAAACTCAAATCATAGCCATCTGATATTGAATATAGCCACAATGCTCCAACAATTAAGAAAATATAAAGGAGCTTTACTAAGTAAGACTTAACAAAGCATAAAGTGTTTTCAATAGTAAGGTGGTGTTGGGGTGGCAGCTAAAAAAATTAGTTTTTAAAGTATCTCTTAAACAATGCATTATATGGGAAAATATTTAGAACAAAGGTTGTAGAAAATTCAATTTCCTACAACTTTTATTCCAGTATTTTTTTTACAATGATCAAGTAATAAAGCAAATATAAAAAAACAGATACCGTAAATACCCACATATAATGCGCACTTTTTTCGAAATATTTGAGTTAAAAATTAAGATACATGTTATGCAAGGGTACATAATCTTCCTATTTTCATTTGACCCCATATTTCTACAATTTTGGCACATTAATTACTGCCCGGGTATCTTAATAATTTTATTGGTGATAATTCCATAAACACACATTAATTAGATATGAAAAGAATGAATTCAGTATTTATTCATTTTAAAAGCCAAGAAATTCTTCGTCACTGGACCATTCTTCTTCGATGTTATCGGAATTGTCATCTTATGCATGACGTCACTCTACACCGGCGCCTGGCCTAGTAGTGAGGTACTGGTACTACTTACAATTAGAAACAATGCCAGCTGATGTCTTTGAGTACACTGGGAGTTGATGCTTCTTGTAGAACTAAATCAAGTTATCGTTCCTACTTTTCTCTCAGCATTCATACGTGGTTTATTCTTGATTCTTAGAGTATGTAGTTAATTATGGTTATTTGCTATCGTTTTTATGTGCTCCAGAGTGTTCTAATAAGGTTAGGTTGGATGAACCTGTCCACCTCAGGCGTGACTAAAACGTATGTAAAAAAACTTCGACATAGGATTATCGTCATTCCTTCAATTTATTAGCTCAAACAATGTCATATGCCATACTATGAAATTAATATAATTGGGTTATTGTGTATATCCTAATATCACCTTGTAAGTAAACAGAGTTTGTAATGATTGAGTTAGCTGACGTTCTTTTGGAACGTTATTCGAAAATTTCATTTCGCACTTTCGTTATGTTACCAATACATAATACCAACAATTCGATCATTGCTTTAGACCACATTAGACCATCTACTTGATTCTGGAACGGTAACGCTAAAAAAAATCTGTTCATGCTATATGGGGATATATAGAAAAATCATCGATTATGAGGCTGAAAACCTCCCTGCGCGTTATACGAGGGTGCGCATTATACGCAGGTATTTACGGTAAGTGACAGGAGTAACCCCCCACTTCTTGTTGGCAGATTTTTACCAAAAACTAATCAGTTCTTGTCCCTTTAACAAAAATGTTAAATATAAAATTTCATGTTGACCTGAGTAATAGTTTTTGCATCCCGGGCACAGACACCATTGAGAAAATAGTCAAAACGTGTTCAGGGGACCTTAAAACATGTATTTCCATTGATTTTTTTCATGAAAACAATACTTTCTCTACACCTACTTCGTATATGGAGAAAGTAAAAATTAAGCTATTTACTCAATTACTGACACTTAAGAGAGTTTTGTAGAGTTCTTTTTAAGTAGTAGTGAGAAAATTAAATGTTATATAAATTAAAAATAATTTTGGGCACACAAGAATTGTATAGCGTAATCTATTTCTTTGTCAAACAATTTCTATTCACCCAAAACTATTTTTACTTTCTGTAACACTCAATTATGTGAAATTTATATTTATTGCTTACTTTTTACAGCCTATAAAAGTTGGTTTCATTAATTTTTATTTCAATGTGAACTTAATACTTAATTATGTATACCATCATATTTGAAGGGACAATTACACTAGTTAAAGTAATATTATTTTAATTGCTTTCCCTGTCTATCCCAACCTTATGGAATATGGACTCAAAACTAACATGACAGAAATTAATAATTCTTAGAAAGCTGTTACAATAGATTTTCAATTTTTTTTAGAAAGTAACATGGATACAACAAAAAATCCTGTGAGTAAGTAGTTACATATAACAAGTTATTTTTAGCTGTATGAATTGATGCTCTTACAGAGTGCCATTAGCAAAATATTAGGGTCATAACTGGGGATACCGGACTTTTAAATAGGGATCAGAGAGGGTTAAAAGAATTTAATGCTGACTATCATAGTTCAAGCAATGACTTGTCACATGAATATGAACTGGAAAGTTTACTATGAATCAAAGAGACAAAATACATTTATCTTAGTTGGATCTCAAGAAATTTTTCAGAATTTTTGATGAATTCATTTCAAAATGTTCCTAGAATGAATAGGAAACAGTTCACTCTGCAGTAATGGGAAATACAAATATACATTTCCTTTTGTAGGTGTACATATGAACCCATGCCGATCGTCGTTCCCAGTAGTCATAACCTCATCATCATTTTTACATTCATGGCCATAAGTCGATGATAAAAACACACAATATTTTGGGTAGACACAGCTAGTATTTTAATATTCTTTGAATCGAACCTGAACCAAACCAATATTTCATTAGATTCAAGTTCTGGACTATTGGTGAGATCTAACAGCCTTTTATAAGTTTACATGCATTCACCTCATTATCTTTTCAAGTCTTTCAAATGCTAATCATAAAATAAATATTAAGTTATACCTGCAACATCAGTAGCGACAAGAATCTGAACTTCATTCTTTTTGAACTGAGTGATGACCTTGTTCCTTTCTGTCTGATCCATATCACCATGCAGCAACACAACATCATATTCCTTTAGCTTCAAGTTGTTGGCCAACTCATCTGCATTAGCCTAGACACATGACAGAACAATCATGAATGCAAATATACAAAGATGCAAAACCAGCGAATAGATGTTTCCCAGCATTGGTTCACAGAATTAAGTAATAACTTCCTTTTTGAGAGAGTCTTATATGATATAGAACAATAATGTTTTATTAGTAACATTAGCAATATTGGTCAACAGTAATGGTAATACTTATGAAGAAGGAATGAGTAATAAGTTGACAAAATTGAGTACCATTTGGTTAGAATTACATAAGACAAAAAACAAATCCTCATCCCAACAAACAAGTCGTCTTCAATACAATTATACATAAACTTATCGATCCTCCATTAAAGAAAAAAAGATGTCCACAGTCAAGGAAGTACCCAGGGGGAGGGTCCGGACCCTCCCCTCCCCCGGTGTACAAACATTTGTTGAATCTGCAATAACCACACTACAAATTTGTTATGTTTCCTCTTGCTATGCTGCCACTTGCTGTGTTAAGAGAACTAAAAACGTTACAAAGGTTATATTATTTGAATAGGACTTTAATTTAATCAATTGCTGTAAATTGGTTTTCGGCCTCAGATCCCCCAAAATAAATTTCTGAGCACGTGTATGTCTACAGTTTATCTCCCAACAAAAGAAACAAATGTAAATGGTTACATAGTACCTATTGTAAAATGAACCCCTGTTGGAAATTCTATTGAATGACATACATCCAGTAGTAGCGATTCAACCCAAGTTCATGAAGAACAGATTATAATCCTTAATAGTATAGGTCTGATGAGAGATGATTCTCAAGCAAAATTTGTCCCTTTGTTAACCCATAAGAACACAAGCTACCTTTTAGAACATCATAGCACGCACGTTAGGGAAAAGGCCAATTGCGAAAAACTTGCGTTTTTAAATTTATTAATGCATAAATTGTAGTTGTACATCCTTGTTTATGAAAAAAGAACTCATAATTACATATTTTACAAAAAATAAAGAATTTCAAAAATTAATATACTTAAAAAAGGAAGATATACAGGCCTATTGAAATACAATTCGTATTTTATAAAAAATGATGATGCTCAAAAATTAATACACTTTAAATAAAGGGAGATAAACAGGACTTTTGAAATAGAAAAATTTTCATTTACTTATTCAGATTCCTCTTCAAAATTTGTCCGTTGATAGGGTAATAGCATAAAAATAATATAAAAGGTAATGAACTCAAAATCCATATCAAAATTTAAAAGAAAAGTGACTCAAACCTTCGCAGAAGTTCGCCAGAATTCAAGTAAACTGTAACACGCACAACGGAGAATAGACCGCAAAATTCATAGGACCATTTACTCACAAACAAGTGCGAACACGTCGTTGGCGTTAGGTTGACTATAAGTATGAACATAAAGAGAAAGGTTGAAGGTGACACGAGCTTACACTACAGATGAATGGCAAAATAAATGAAAAAAACTAAAAAGCGTGGGGATTCCCCGTAGGCATGTGTTCTCACGGGTTAAGGAGACAAGCTCTAACTACAAATTTATGAAGTAGATGAAAATTTTGCAGATTTCAAAAGCACATCAAAATGGACAAAAGCTGTATCAATGCAATAAACCTCAGTCAATGGAGTTTCCTACAAGGCCTCAACTGAATGGTAAGAGATAACCAAAAGTAATGTATGACCCAGAGGGCAGACTATAAAAATGCCATTAATTGTGAAAATGCTAATTAATGTTGTCAAAGCTTAACGTAAGACTCTTCAAAACAATTACTGTATTCACCCGAACCCAAGACGACCTCTTATTTAGCAGACTGTAGAAACAGAATAAAATATTTTGACTAATTTCTCACTGATTGTATTTGCAGTGTATTTCGAACACATTCAGTATAGGTATACTATTTGGTTCATTAATTGAAATGGTTTGTTACAAATGTTTGTTTGAGAAAAACAATTCTTTAAATGTTTTTTTAAAATTAATACTGTATTAATTGAAATGCGGATCATTAAGTTTGCAATGAAAAACTTCAATAGATACAATTATTTTATCTTATATTTTATTTGTTTAAAGAAACATCAATTAAGCGGGTAACCATACTTCCTACCGTTTTATGAAAACTCGTCGGTCAGTTCATCGCATGAAAAATTTGTCGCATGTCAATACATCGCACAAACATCACTTGACAAATTTGTTGATGTATTGACACATGACGAATTGAAATGTGACAAATTGATGCACAGTGAATTAGATTCCAGTAAATATGGTAACTCATTTTTAATGAAGTAAACAAACATTAAATAAAAATGCAGAATAGTAACAAACAAAAAATCAATTTGTTTACCTTTTTGGTGACAAAAATTAGAATGCTGCCATTAGACAATAATTCCACAATGTGATTAAGCAGCCAATTCCATTTGGCACCACCAATGGTCAAAACCTTCACAATTTGAGTAACATCCTGGTTTGCCTCTCCAACATCACCCTAAATTAAATGGAACAATCAAACAGTAATATTTAAATCGGCATTAGACAAAATTTCAATGCATATAACACAAGGCAAAATAACTCCCACAAATCTGAAGGAAAATTTTTAAACTGGGTTAAGCAATACTCAAGCCAATGTTAAGTTTTTGAATAATTAATAATATAACACAGAAATTAAACAAAATACATCTTCTTAAGGTTTCATATGACATCAGCACTTCGACACTACAGAACTTTCACTAAATTCTGTACACTAAATGAAGAAAGTTATCATCACTAAAATAAAAAAATACATAATAACAGTAGTATGTATAAGATGAATAGCTGCTTAAAAAGCCATACTGCTCACTGTATCAACTAGAAATAATTACCACACAAACTGCCCTTATTACCATGTTCCCAAATACTTTAATAAAATTATCCATGCTGGTGCATATGGGCAGAAATGATTTTTTTTCTATCAATAACTTCTGCTAAGCCTTGTAGAAACACAAATAGCATAAAACCATGGCAATGGCAACACGCTAGGCTATACCTGTCATGGCAATGTTAACTTGGCCAAAACTTTAAAGTGATGAATTCAGAAATCACTTACCTGAACTATTCTAATTGGATCAGTAAGTACATCACGTGCTAGTTTCTCTACCCTCTTCTTAAATGTTGCACTGAAGAGCAGAGTCTGTCGATCAGGACGTACATGATTGCATATGGACCTAACTTGCGGTTCTGTGAAGGCACCATATAATCACATTTACCTAACGGCCATTCAAATGCGCCAGATCAGGCATTCATAAATCTGTGTGCCCTCAATCTCACCAATTGAATCAGAAGGGCATACATTTTCATGCACATTTCTAATCCATAACAAAGAAAATAAAATGCAGGAGTATGCTAATAATATTGTTAAATTTGAAAAAAAAGTCCTATACTGTATATTTGATGACTAAGTTAAAAAAATAAAGACAAAAGCACCAACACTTTTTAAAATTAATATACATAAATCTTCCATTTTCTTATATACATACATACATACATACATACATATATATATATATATATATATATATATATATATATATATATATATATATATATATCATTAGCAATTGGCAAATCCTTAATATACTGCTCCTCTGCAATAATTTTAATGGGCCATTACAATAGGACACCATTACGTTAAAAACTTCGCCCTTTTTATCATTTTATACTTCATTTGGAAATTATACTTACCAAAGTTATTAAACAGGGCACCAGAACTACACTCACCCACTCGCCATGGGCAAGTTAAAGGAGGACAGTAACAAGTATATTTTTTGCCTACGAAATTAATTATGGACGATTGGATTTTGTCAAGTGGCAAGCAGGTTTTAGTTATATTTTTTGATCCCTGTTAACTACCTTATATTTGCACATAATATAATACTGTTATAATATCCTCTGCATGGGTAAGGTGAGGAATGAAAAGCCATACCTTGTGTTCAGCAATTATTATGCGATAACTTGAAGACAATTTTTAGTAGCAATCCCACAATTTTCTGCAACTTATTTTGTCACTTGGCAGGAAAGCATCTTTTTTACTTATGCCAAATCATTTACGATCTTTATTTTTTCTTCTAGATCTTTTAATGCTCCATTCCCTTTCCCCTGAGTATATTTCAACTGGAGGAAAAACATACTTAAAACCAAGAGATAACTAACTGAATAGTTTCCTTGTGTTTTTAAGCTGATGCTAAGCAAAGTGTTGAATATGTGTAATAAATGGACCATGAGCAGTTATTACCATTTAATTTTTGTTGGTGATTCAAATTGAATTCTTTTTTAACTTAGTGAGAATTTTTTTTTTGCTTTGCACAATTAGTGAAAATGTAATTATAAATCAAATAAACTTCCAGCAAATAGTAAAACCCAAAAAATCAAAAACATTAGAAAAATTTCAAATAATAAAAATTGAAAAAAAAATTGCGTGCTGGAATAGAAACGGTGTCCCAAGCTTCAAAAACCAAGAATTTAGCCACCTAGACCACTGCCTAACCTTGATGCTCAATCTTATAGTACAGCATATAATAGAACGCTAGCTAAATTTGACATTTTTCATCAATAGGGGGGGGGGGGGGGGGGGGGCGGGGTATTACATGCTCACAAAGTTGCAACCAAATCGGCGACAAAAATATCGTAAGATCCCCTTGTTAGATAAGAATTTGGGTTTGCAAAAACTAGTGCTAATTCGAATCAATATTTTTCTTATCCAGCATACCTTCACTTGACAAAGATGAAATTTATAAGATTCTGGTATGGTTATTTGCCAAAAAAATCAAATAATAAAATTCTTCCTCAGCAACAATAGCATTTAAAGATCATAACTAAGCAGAGAGATATAACATAAACTACAGAAAGATGCATAAATCTTGGTGCTTTATAAGTTTTAGTATAAACAAGGAAGCAGCAGTGCTATTTAACTGAACAAATGTTAAATTTGTAATTATAGAATAAGAAATATCACTCGTAATTCCTGGCAAACTATATGTGATTTTTTTACTTGTTAGAAAATTTCTTTTTCTTCAACCCTCATTGAAATTATAACTCTTCAATGCTTTTGTTCTTTGCATTGATTAAGTAATAAGGTAAAAATTATTTAATTTATTCATTACAGCAGAAATTTTAGTTATTCTAATTACCCTTAAAGATAGTAATTTTAAGAAAACATTGTCAAGATATTAGCATTTCAATTAGCAATAATTGGCCTTGTGCTATAAGCTGATTGTTAATTCATAAAAGTAACCTAGCCCATCACATTATTTTAATTTGTGAAACAGCATTAAACTAGCCCTAAAATGTAACTTTTCAAAAAATAACAGAGTATATAATTGTTGATAACCTCAGCCAATAAGTTACTCACCAAAGCCCATGTCAAACATGCGATCAGCTTCATCCAGAACCAAAAATGTTACGCGAGCAAGATTGGTTGCTTTCATTTTCACCAAGTCAATCATTCTGCCTGGGGTAGCCACCACTATCTCAGCTCCACCCTCTAGGGCTTTTGACTGTTCCCATTTGGATCCACCACCATAGCAGCATACCACTTGGATGTTATAAACCTTACCAAACTTTTTTGCTTCTTGGTAAATCTGAAGAGTAATTAGAAGACAAAATTGATGTTGAAAATTTACCTAAAACAACATTAACCCTTAGTGTAATAGGGATAATTGCTTTCCAACTATAGAATTTAGAATTTAATACAAATTTATTGTCATTTCTAAAACCAAAACGAGAAAGAAATTTTTCACAAAAATAAAATCAAATAAAAACATAAAATGGAGCCAAGATTTTGAAACTAATCATAAATACCTGTTGTGAAAGTTCTCTCGTTGGTGCCAGAATTAGGCCAATAGGACCATCTCCTGGCTCCAGTTCTTTCTGATCCATTATATGCACCAACATAGGCCAGATAAATGCTGCAGTTTTACCACTACCAGTTTTGGCAATACCTGTAATTATATGCATGCATTTCAGAATAGAGATAGAACCTTAAATGTTAGAAACTATTAAAAGAAATTCCAGAATACACACTTGAGAATAAAAAAATTGAAAAATTATGTACTTTTCTTGCATATCTCTAGTAGCCCTATAAGGTTATGAAAAAACAGAAACATTTTCAAAGACAATTCATCATAAGGAGATTTTCGATTTTTAGAACTTTTGGTGGTACATTACTGAAGGTGACTGCATTGTTGCCAAAATTTGTATATGATTTTTATAACCTTGTAATGGCTATTGAAGATAGCTAATGCAAGTACTTAATTTTTCAATTTTTGATGCTTAAGTGGTTATTCTGGAATTTATTTTCAGCCATAAGATGCACTTGATAATTTTCTAATGAACTACTGAAAGAGTACTGCAGGTATGAGCAAATAAAAATAACTGAAATAACATTTGTGATAACATCCAAATACATTTAAAATTGAAATTTATCATATTCTAGTGAAAAATACGTTAATGACATACTTAACATACTGCCCATCAATTCATGAATATAATAAATTATTAAGGACATTTAATTGTCATTTATGATCATGAGGTGAAAATTTTTTCTACCTTTTGTTTGTGTTGCAGCAAACATCTTCTGTAATGATAATGTCTTGACTACTTTCTACTAATTGGCAGTTTCCTTAAACTTTCCCATCAATTGCTTGGTTTTTTTGGTTGGAATAATTGTTTCAATGTTGCACTAATTCTATAATCACTATTTCTACTGAAGCCTGTCTGTTTTCAATTAACAAGGCTGCATCAATCAATTTGTTGTTCCTCAATTGTGAGCACTTAGCATCACCGAGCATGAATTTGTTGCTCAGATCTGAATTATAAATTCCTTCATAGACACTTTTGTGAAGAAGGAGGTTACATCTAAGCTGATATCTTCATCCCTTTACTTATTATGATCAAGTCGGCTAAATTTTTCACATTGCATTGTATAGCCAATATACGATTGTGTAATTCCCCTATGTCTTCCAGTATTTCTGAACATAAATTCTGCTCATCTTCTTCTAAAACTAAGAAATCAATGTAATCTAAACTAATTCTACCTTAAACCAAATGAAAATTACAATCAATGATGGATTAAACCAAGATTATTCAGTCAAAATGAACCACTACATAACTTTTAAAAAATTAGCCCTATAAAATTATTCATGAAGGTAAAATTACATAGCACATAATCAAAATATTATAATTTTGCAATTTTTACTTAGTTATATAATTTATAATAGCTTTTGATTTCCTAAAATTCATAAATATAGTATAACACCAGTACAACTCACCAATCAAATCTCTGCCACCCAAGGCAGCAGGTACAGCTTGAGATTGAATGGGCGTTGGTTGCGTGTATTCCGACTTCCGGATTGCTTTCATTAAACCTTCGTCAAGACCAAAATGTGCAAAACTAGTCACTGGGAAGGGAGGCGATGGGCCTGTGACCTAAAATGAAGTGTTAATAAAATTTACTTAAAATTAATGTATCATTTGCATCACCACTTGGACAGATAAATACTTGCCTATCCTTCTCACATGTGACACAGGATTTTATTCAAGGGCATTGATTCTCTTATTTCACAATAAAATGAAAAATGAACAATTACTTAAAAAACATAATTATAGTCAGTTATGCAGACACTACAAATTCGTATGTACTAAATGCAGAGCTGTACAAACTTTGAACACACAAGAAAAGTCCTAATATTATAAGTAAAATATTATGAACTTAAAAACAAACTAGGAGCTGTAGTTGGCTAAGGCGAGTGAATTTTTGCATAAAATTATTTTTCATAATATTTTTAAATGTTTCTTTCCTCTAAAAATAGAAGCAAGAAATTCTTCTTAATTCGTGCTTTTTATTTGGACATTTTATCGCCAATAATTCATGAGATATGCAATTTTTCCCAAAAACGGCCATGAAAACTTTAAATGCCCAAAAATATGTCATCTGGCTCCTGCCTGCATGGATTAAAATATTGATTCATTTTAGCAATTAATTTTTTTCTGTGTTAAAAGATGCCTTCAGTCGCTCTAACAACAAAATCAACTGCATTACTCCTCCCATTCAAATAATACTGCCTATTCTAGTGGTAACAATGACTTGTTCAGATGCATCAGAAGAAGTTACTAATGCTTCTTGTCGCAATATGTTGTCTTATCTGTCAAAACTCTAAACAATGTTTACAGTAAAATACTTGGTATTTTCCAATACATACTTTTAAGTGTTTTCCATTTTAAGTTATTGAAAGGTTCCATAAAGTTATGCCAACCACCATCAACTTATTCAAAACAATGTTGCTTATCTTGGCAGCTGAGACAAGACAGAGAAGTTGCGTTGAAAAAATCATCACTTTATCTTATAAGTGGCTTTAGGCCTCTACTGAGCATAAATAGGGCCCTTAATATTACAATTTAAATTAAAATTGCGCATTAATTTTTTTAGCTCAAAGTTGCTCTACGATGGGGTGAAAATGTCCACTAAACACAAAAGGGCCATTTTTTCATTGAATGACAAAATGAACATTGTGAACAAGTTAAAGAAATGTTAACCTTAATATAGAAACCTGAAATTGTTTGTTTGTCTGCTATACAAACCCACACCTTTGAAGATATCGTCATGAAACTTCGCATATGTATATAATTTTACCCTACAAGTAACAGGCTATATGGCAATAAAAAAATTTGGTGGGGGGAGGTGTTATATTATAAGTGCACTGTGCATTATGCTACAATAGACGTTAGCACCATCGGACGGTAGCCCTGTGAACTATGTTTGCATCATCGGATGGAAGCTGCATAGAACTATACATGGCAGTGGCTTTAAATATTCCCGGGCAATGCCATGTACTCCAGCTAGCCTGGTATAAAATTAGAAGAGAAACTAGAGTTTCAACAACATCGGACATAAATTATAGTGCCTCAATACTTACTTTTACCATCAGGATTATGGAAATTCAGTAAATGTATTTTAAAATATGCTAAAAAATGCATGTACATATCCAGATTTTTTTAATATGCAGACCAGTCTTTGTCCCAGTTAGTATAGACAATCAGAGTTCTACAGTATGCAAAAAAGATTAACTATGCTTTATCACTGAAAAATAAATAACATAAAATAAGACCATAGTAACACAGCAGATGAAGAAGGTGCTAAAATTCAGCTTGTAACTTGTTTAACTAGTACCTTGTCCTAGGACAAGTCTTAATAAATTCAACTACAGCCAATTCCACATTTGAAAGCAATGTTATTGATGAATGGCTTAAAAAGGGAAACTGGTTTTTGTCATACTTTATAACTGAACACCCTCAGAAGCAATACTTATTTTAACCCATGATAAAAAAATTACATTTCTAGAGCCACTTCAACTACTAAATTAGAAATGAAAATTTAGCAATTATGGCACATCCTTACAGAATAAATTTTGCATCCCTCTGTTAAAAAAAGCTGGTATCTATAACATCAGTCAACAATATAATAAAATTATTCCATTATTCATTTGATATTTATATATGTTTATAGAAAAATGCACAAGCCACTACAGGTAGCCCTCGATTTGCGCCGGTCCAATTTGCGCCGATTCAGAATAACGTCGATTTTGAAAGCAGGAAGTCAAAAAGTGAAAAAAATATATTTACTATTATTTAAAACGTTTTACAATTTGCTTGTACTGCTTCTTATACTACATCGTAATTCTTACATCGCTGATTTTGAATAAAAATTATAAATACAGTCATCTCTGCGAATTTGCTCTAATGAGATCGATTAATCGGTAAAAGCTGCTTGTAAAATGTAAACTTTTACATATGCGAGTTTGCTCTTATGCAATTTCATTCACGGCGCTTTAACCTATCCAAGGACAAATTTAACCTTTGCGGAGGTCCCGGGGTTAATTTTATTACGCAATTTTCTATAGGTCGGCATCTTACATGAATGCAACTATCACGTAATAGCAGAGATGACTGTACACATCGATCACACGAAAGAATTACAGTCAATCACGAGGACCAACGAATTGCGCACCGACTCATTGCTATAATTGTGAGATAATCTCCTCAAAAACCGACACCATTCCACGACAGTCACGTGAGCATTAGTCACTCATCACGGTGAGACATTTCCATTCTGCCTAGATAAGGAGTAAGGACCGAACTCATTAAGAAGGTTTGTTTTGTTTCCCTTTCCACTCGCTCCTCAAGAGGGTTTTCCCATTTGGGTGTCTGGCATGGAAAGGAGTGGAAGGAGGGTAAGACGTAAAGGCAAGATAAAATACGCTCAGTTCGCTTTTTGTTCACGCATTGAATGTGCTGAAAACTGAGAGCTAACATATTTGAGTTGTTGTTTGACCATTATTCTGCAGTATCAACTGTGTTATTATATTTATAAATTGTGGATTAAATTAATAAAATAAGAGCCACCATGTCTGATAAGAGAAGTGCAGTGAAAAAAAGTGGAAGTGAATGTGTTGCTAAAAAGTTACGTAGGTCTATTACATTCAAAGATAAGATGGACGTAATTCGTAGAATAGAAGGTGGTGATATCCGTCATAATGTGCGTAGAAGTATGAATTTGGCTCCTTCCACTGTGACTTCTTCTTCTTCATCTAAAGGCTAAGCCTTGTCGCTGCAACCATGATTTCCATGGTTGCTACCCTCGGGATATCCAATAGGATCTTTAATGGAGTGGTTTCCTGTTGCCTTCTCCATCCTATGCCGTTGACTATCAAAATAGTTCCTCCGCCTTTAGGGGCAGTTTCCCACCCCAAGGGCAAGAGGGTGCCCTACCCCTCCACCTTCTCATCCGCCCCTAAATAGGCACTGTGACTACTATAATGAAAAATTCAGATAAAATAAAACAGTCAATGCAACAGGCTACGAGAATAAGTGCAACGCAAGTGAGTTATAGCAGAAGTAAACTTTTAGAAAAAATGGAGAAATTACTGTCGCTATGGGTGGATGACATGAATCAAAAAAACATTCTCTTGACTCAAATTGCTATCACAGATAAGGGGAAGTCAATTTTTGAGGAACTTAAGATGAAAGAGGATAGTAAAGAGACATTCTTAGAAAGCAAGGGCTGGTTTATGCGATTCAAATCTCGCACTAAGTGCCACAGTGTGAAAATAAGTCGCGAAGCAGCAAGTGCAGATGCAGCATATCCTGCAGAGTTTCAGGCCATTGTGGAGGAGGGTGATTATCCTCCTGATCTCAATTTTAATGTTGATGAGACAGGCCTGTATTGGAAGAAACTGCTTTCACGAACTTACATCGCCCGTGAAGAGAAGTCTGCATTAGGTTTCGAGGCTGCAAAAAACAGGCTAATGCTTTTGCTGGGTGCCAATGTCTCTGGCACTTTAAAATTAAGGCCAATGTTGGTGTACCATTCGGAGGCGCCTCGCGCTTTTAAAGGTCTCAACAAAGCCATGTTGCCAGTCTACTGGAAGTCAAATAGAAAGGCTTGAGTGACACAAGAAGTCTTCTTGGATTGGTAAGTCAACTATTTTTGCCCAACTGTACTCCGTTTTTGTCATGAGAATGACTTGACAACCAAAGACCTTCTCTTGGACAATGCCCCTGGCCATCCGACAAACCTAGCAGAAGTCAGATCACCTCGGGATGTTAAAGTCGTTTTCCAGCCTCCTAACACCACGTCAGTTTTGCAACCAATGGACCAAGGTGTAATAGCGACCTTTAAATCCTATTATCTCCGAAACACCTTCAAAGAAATGCTGCGAGTTTTGGAAAGTTCTGACAAAACCGTAAAGGATTATTGGCGCTCATTCGACATTTTTAGGAGCATTAATAACATCAACGCAGCCAGGGAGGAAGTATCAGTGAATTGTTTGAATGGAGTGTGGGGCAAACTTCTGCCAGAATTTGTTTCCTTCGCAGGATTCCAACCAATGGAGAACGTCATAGATGACATAAGAAGACTAGCACAAGAGGTGGGCTTGGACGAAGTGACAGATGAAAATGTAAGAACTTCCTCTACGTGAAATGAAGACAATCGATCTCCAGCGCATCCTCTCAGACATAGATAAACTCACTGATGAGCTCTGCAAGACTGACCACGACTGGGAGCGGAGTGCTACAGCAAAGAGGAGCGTTATGGCATCCATGAGGCCTTATCATGAAATTTTGATAGAAAGAAAGAAGAAATCACGACAGTCCACACTGCATGCTTTCTTTAAAAAACGTGACGATCCTCAACCAGGGTCTTCGTCCGAGAACTAACACTGCTTCATTATGCCATTGCCGGTTTTAAGTGTATAAAATATATTTTTTAAATTCCCTTTATTATATTTACGTTATTTCAGAACTTTAAATGCAATGCCATTATATTACTAGTCAATGTTTTGGTGCCGGGAACGCATGTCATTGATTCCCATTGATTTACCTTATAAAATCGTTTCAATTTACACCGATTCCGATTACGCCGGTTCGTTCAGGAATGCATCCCCGGCGTAAATCGTGGGCTACCTGTAATTGCATTGAATTTGAAAGTAGCAAGAGTGAGCAAACACAAATGTGAATTATGACTTAAAATTACACAATTGATGCTGCATTCCATAGAACAAATATGAAATTGTCAGTTTAAAATTCAATGATTTGCTTTTTTATCTTGGCTTCACAGGCCACACAAAATGCTCTCAGGAGCAGTAGGTTGCTGAAGCCGAACCTAGAATCATCATCAGTAAGAGTATGTCCTCGATGTACATCATGGATGCATTCTCAGGGAAAAGTGTTATACAAAATGACATAAATGATGTATGGCATGGATAACTCCCTGGAGATATCTGTTGTAATTTGCATCAAAATATTGAAAACAACAACAACGACAAATGAGAGACTTCTCTACTCATCCAGAGGACAAATTTCTGTGATGTTTTCCAAAATGATGTCAAACCTATCAACCCAACCAAACCCAATCCTAAATAGGGATGAAAAAATAGGAAAATGCCTCAACCCCTGTTAAACAAGGTTCGGAAGAAAGGAATTTCAGGGGCTGTTTGAAGACAGCTAATCATTTTCTACCCCTTCCACTCATCAATCCTGTGGAGTGTATTCCAGAAACAAATGTTTCTCGACCCTTTCTAGGTTTTTTCCTATAGATGACCTTGTATGCACTTTCACCCGTTCTCCCTATGCACAACCCAATCTTTTGGCAGTCTTTCTCTAAAAGTTATCCAGAAAGGATCATTCTGTTCCACTGCTTTTGGCTTCTTCATCCTTTGCTACAGGTTAGTAAATTTCAATTTATATATAATGGTTTAAAAACGGTGCACATAAATTAGCAATCATTACTAAAAATTGAAGAGATTAAATATTAATATTTATTTGCTATTTGTTGTAAAATATTTTGCCGATTGGAATAACACATTTTAATCAGGGTTTGAGGTAAGACTGTTGATTGAGCACTCAATAATAAAGTCTAATTTTTCTCACTATATATTTTATGTTAAATAACGAGAATACGTAGTGCAGTGATGAAATATATCAAAGTATTAGATAGTTATTTTTTTATGTCTAAAATATTATTGTGATCATTATAATGTTAATGTTTTTTCCTTAATTGGCATCAACGAATGTCTAAAAGCCTTTACACTGAACTTACAAATTATTTTTTAAAGAATGTTTCTCGGCAAAAGCAACATCATATTGTTCGGAGATTAATTTGTACATAAATATTTAACTTAATATAAAAATTTAAATAAATAATCTGAGAATTGTAAAATAAACGTAAATTTTTTAAATCATCGAATTTAAAGGCCAAAAACTGCCAACCCTATATTTAAGTAGTAATTTTAAGCGTCGATATTCGCTGAAAATCTCTCAGCAATATAAATGTCATTTTTCAAAAAAAATAAACATCAAATTCTACCAAGTAGCAATTTGAAGCGTCGAATCCTATCAAGCCTAGTTATAACCCAAAAGATCCAAAATATTTTACAAGTACTAAAGGGCAATGTTTATTGTAACAATAATAAACGAATAAATAATTATCATAAACATCCATGCACTCATCGCACATAGATGGGGAGATTTAGAAGCTTTGAAAATATTGCATTTACTTAAGCAAAGAATCTGGACTACCTGCACATTTCACTATGGTGACTGATTGGTTTTTCTATGTGCTTGACTACCAGAACTAATGAAGAGACCTGAAAATCCTTCATTTTGTTTGTCTGGTACAGCTCCTTATAGCAACATTGCATCTCTAATCAATCTGTCACATTTACTGCTTGACTATATGTTTGGGTACTCTACTTTACGGCGACATCTGTTTCAATGTGGACCAATGCTTCCAACAATCTATTCCTTGTCAGTTTCCTTGGGGAGTTCATTAGCCCTTCCCTCCTCTAACTGATCTCTCACCATAAGGTCTTTGATGGTTAGATCTTTGTCGTGAGAATGAAGCAACTCTAGTCGCACAATTTCAGATAAATTTATCAAAAAAGAGTATCTCAGAATAACAAATCTGCAGTCGAGTAATTATTGTAAATCACTAATTATAGATTCATATAATTAACATCCCATACAATTCTAGCAAAAAATTCATACAAAAATAGAGAATCAAATGAACTGGAATAATTTTTTAATCCTTTCCATGGCAGGGTATTTTAATGCTTCACAACTTAAATGCAAGGTTTTACTGATAATTTCATTGTAAGCCAACCATTTGAGATATCATATTGAAATTTTTCCAGCAGGCATTCAGTAGATAGCAGAAAAACAAAAATTAGGCTCTTGAAAAATGGCAAAAGTCGACATTTCCACATAAAAAGGATGGATTGGTGATGATGGCAAATCAAGGGATAATAGTAAAATTAATACAGGAGGCAAATTTTTCACATTAAAAAGCAAAATTAAATGTCTGCTAAAGCATTTTCAAATTATTTTGATAACAGTTTTTTTTAATTATTCAAGGAAAACAACAAAATACCTTGATCCCAAGTTTAGCACGCAGTTCATTCACAACTTGTGCAGAAAGACTCTTTATTTCTTCATGGACATTATAGAAATTCTTCTCAAATTCGGTATATTCAATTGAGGAGTGATCTATGGCTGGCAATGGATCAATATCCTAAAGGAAAAAAATTAAAAGAGTCAATAATCCTACAATAAATTTGTGAACTATTTAAGCTGTAAATCAAGTAAATTCAAAACCAACACTCTCTTACCTTTGATTTCTTTGGTGCAATAGGGTTCCCATCCTCATCATATTCGATCTCTTGGTCTGACTCATCATCAACTACACCGGCATTGGGATTTTCTTCCATATATCTTACAAAAGCAAACAAGACATTAATAATCGCGTTACAAAAGACATTATCAAAACAGGATTTGCTGCGTGAATAAGACTGCATTACACACCTGTAATAGGACTCTTCATCATCTTCCTCCTCTATGTCATCCCGAATGCCTTTCTTAGATTTGTCTTTGTCCTTTTCCTCTTTCTCGCTGTGGGTAGTCGTCTGTATCTTCACCTATTGGCCGTCAAAATTGGTTTAAATCTGTTCGATAGAACAAATTGAACTAAATCAAAAGTCTTAGCAAAGTTCAAAAAGGTTTCGCCTTTGCTAAACCAATATAAAATACCTGATTTTCGATTCCTGCCATGTACGCATCCAGTGGGTCTTCTTCCGAGTCCGACTCTTCCTTCTGTTGAAAACTGGGACTGCCAGGTGCGGGAATGTACTCTAGATTGGGCGTCGTTGTAGTAGTTTCATCATCTTCTTCGAAGTACCTGTATAAATTATCACAAATCATCAATAGTACATGGAGCGTCAAACGTAAGATAATTTTACCAAATTAATCATTCCCTACTCTTCTTCGGTCTTCGGCCTCTTTCGCGGTAGGCCATAACTTGCAGCTAAAGCATTCTGGCTAATAGCATTCATTGTCGAATAACCATGCTTACTAACGGCACTTGTAGGAGGCGGAGGTAACTGCCCCTTAGCATCTCGCTTTAACTGAAAACCAGAAAATCCAAAACCCCTCGGCCGCCCATCTCCACCTCGATGAAAACTCATTTTTACGATGTATTATATCCTATAAATAAATAATACGATCTCTTAAAGTGGCAGTTCATGTCCGATATGCATGAGGTTTAGTCAAAGCCAAACATTATCAATTCTTGAAGTAGGGTTTAACGAAACAATGTTAGAAAAGCAGTATATGCATTTACCTATAAAACTGGACAAATCGAACGATAATTAAAATGTTTTCATTTGATGTCTAAGAAATATACTATATAAACAAATTTACGATTCTTGATCTCCAACAACCAATGCTAGGTGAACACCAGTGAACACTTCGATATGTCCATCGGTAGCTTCATTGACACCGACGACATTCGATATGTCGAATATCGACTTTAAGGAAAATCGCTCTTTATCAGAATGCGCGGTCGTGCGAATCTTACTCGAATTTTTCTTGATTTTAAGAGCAATAAAAAATTCTATACCTTCTTTGACAAAAAGTAAATAGAGATGCTGCTTTTTATAAAAAAATCATTTCTTTAAAAGCGCAGGCCTTTTTCGTTGTGAAATTACTTCAATGTGAAAAAACTGACAAAGCATGAATTGATCCAATGTAATGATTCGTGGCCAATGTCATTCATAAACTCTTAAGTCCCAAATAACTTAGTCATTGTAACCTGCTCACCTTCACATTTGTCAGAATCAAATCATAATGTTAAAGAAACTTTAGAATTCGCTCATGTTGAATATATATATATATATATATATATATATATATATATATATATATATATCATCATCATCAACCCTTTTTAATTCATTGATGGAATGCCGCCCCTAGATTCTTCCATTCTCTTGTAGTTTCTTGGGCTCCATTCTATTACACTAGACATCCAACACTGATCATTTCTGTCAATTAAGTTCCTTTACTCTTTTAATTGCATCAAAGACTCCTGTCTTCTTTCTTGCCCATTTGTTCCTTTTTTGGGTGATCCCAAGCATACATCTCTCCATGCTCCTCTGAGTTGTTTGCAGGCGCTGGACTATTCTGGCATTCATGGTCCATGTTTCGCATCCATAGGTCAAAAAGGCAGAACACATTGGTCATACCATCTCCTTTTCGGAAAGACTGGGATACTTGATTTAAAGATACTTGCATTCCTCCCACAAGCACTCCATGCCATCTTCACTCTCCGGTTCTTCTTCAAGAAGTGATCCATCAGTAGTAATGAGTTGATCCAAGTAAATGTAATTTGTTACTTCTTCGAGTTCTGTTCCATTGATCGATATCTTCTCTTGATTTGTGAAAGAGTTGAATAGAACCTTCATTTTATTAAGATTCTTTTTCATTCCAGCTTGTTGGCTTGCATGCTCCAGTTCCTCAGTTCTTCTACGGAGCTCTTCTGGGCTTCCTGAAACAGTATGATGTCATCAGTGAATCGCAAATGACTCATATATTACCTTTATACCCTTTTCTTCCCAGTATAGCATTTTGAATACTTCCTCTAGAGCTGCTGTGAATAATTTAGGAGACATGGTATCTCCTTGCCTCACTCCCTTTTCGGTCTTAAAGGCACTTGTTTCTTCATGCAGCTGGACAGATGTTGTAGCATTTTTATAGATATTCTTGATTAAAGTAATGTATGTTTCTTCTACCCCTTGTTTCTTCGGTGCAATTAGCACCAACAAATTTTGAATAGAGTCAAATGCTTTCTCATAGTCCAAAATCGCTCAAGTCCTACGTTTAAATCATATTTATTGGAAAATTTTGTTTTTTAACGATATGTTGCCTTGCCGACCGTGTCACTGTTAAACCTCATGATTGTATTTTCATCTCAACCCTTGTACTATATGCATAAGGAAAGATTGCTTTGGATGTTTTAATATGTGAGAGAGAAGGAGAGAGGAAGAAAGAAAGGAGAGAGACAGTGGAGAGAGAGGGAGTGAGAGATGAGAGAAAGGGAGGGAGACAGAGAAGGAGGGAGAGGGAGAGATAGATAATGTTCTTTATTAGGGCGGCTGAGACTAGGAAGTATATTTTTCCAGAGGAGAGAGGGGAAGAGGGAGGGAGAATAGGAGGGAGGATGGGAGAGAGGAAGAGAGAAAAGGAGGAAGAATGAGAAGTACCTTAAATTTAATACTTAAACCAAGCATACCCATCATATTTGACACAATTATGCTAGTACATATATATATATATATATATATATATATATATATATATATATATATATATATATATATATATATATATATATATGCCAACGTCAGCTCATGACGATGAAGAAATAGATGAGATCTATGAGCAAATTAATGAAATTTACGAAGAAGACGGAAGAGGAAAGGTAAACTGCATAATAATGGGAGATTGGAACAGCATAGTCGGAGAAGGACAGGAAGAAAATGTTGTCGGGCAATACGGACTTGGGAAGAGAAATCCAGGAGGGGAGAAACTCGTAGAATTCTGCATCAATAATGACCTTGTAGTGACTAATACATGGTTCAAAAACCATAAACGAAGGTTATACACATGGAAAAGCCCAGGAGATAGAATGAGATGCCAAATAGATTACATCCTTGTAAAACAAAGATTCAGGAAAAGCATAAAGAACGCCAAGGCATTGCAAGGAGCAGACATTGATTCAGATCACAGCCTTCTAATACTTGAAGTGAGTACAAAGCTCAAACAAATAAGAAAAACGAGAAGAGAAAGACAGACCTGGGACCTAGAAAAACTGAAAGAAAGGCAGGATGTAGTCAGCATGAAGTTAGAAGATAACCTAAGAAAGTTGGAAAACAAACCGAAGACTGTTGATATAGAATGGGATGAAATTAAAACCAGTATCAAGGATACCTTGGATAAAGAGATTGGAAAACAAGAGAAGAAAATCAGAAAACCATGGATCACGATGGAAATGCTGGAGAAAATGGATGAGAGACGAAAATGGAAAAACGTTAACAGTGAAGAAGGTAGAGCCAACTATAGGCATATAAACAATGAGTTGAGAAGGGTAACAGATAATGCTAGAGAAAATTGGATAAAAGGAAAATGTGATGAAATAGAACAAATGGAGAAGTTAGGACGGTACGATATGATGTACGCTAGGGCACTGGAATTAGAAGATAAGAAGTCTAATGGAATTTGTGGTAAAGGAATTATGAATACGGATGGGAAGATAGTCTCAGAAACAAAGGATGTAGCACAGGTATGGGAAGAGTACATTAAGGAATTATACAGCAAACAGGCAGGAGCGGTAAAAATAGAACTGGAAAATGAGGAAAACATTGAAGAAGACAACTTAGGACCAAGTATTATGGAGAGCGAAGTAGAAAAGGCGATAGTGGAACTAAAGAAGGGGAAAGCCACGGGCAGCGATGGAATACCGGCTGAGATACTTAAAGTCATAGGATCAGAAGGACTAAAAGCGATCACGAAATTAATTAATAAGATTTACGACACGGGAGAGTGGCCTCAGGATTTCCTAGAAGTAACAATGATCCCTCTGAAGAAGAAGCCAAAGGCAATGCAGTGTAAAGATTACAGAACTATAAGCCTTCTGTCACACACATCGAAGATCATCACGAGGATTCTTAATAAAAGGCTGGAGAAAAAGGCAGAAGAAATAATAGGGGAAGATCAATTCGGTTTCAGAAAAGGACGAGGAACTAGAGATGCTATAGGAGTAGTTAGAATCATATCAGAAAGGGCAATAGAATACAGTCAAGATATCTGCGCATGTTTCGTAGACTGGCAGAAGGCCTTTGATAGAGTAAATTGGGTAAAGTTGATGAAGATATTAAAGGATATAGGTGTAGACTGGAAAGACAGGAGACTGATTAGGAATCTATATGAGAATCAAGTTGTAAAGGTCAGGTTTGAGAATGTGGACACCTGCGGAATAAATATCGGTAGAGGAGTAAGACAAGGCTGCTGCCTATCGCCAACCCTATTCAATATATATGGAGAAAGTCTAATGCAAGAAGCTTTAGAAGGCACAGGGGATTTCAAAATTGGAGGAAGGATTATAAGAACAGTAAAATACGCAGATGATCAAGTACTTCTAGCAAGAAAGGAAGAGGAGCTACAAAAAATGATAAATAGACTAGTGATAACAGGTAGAAAATACGGTATGGAAATAAATACAGAAAAATCCAAGGTCATTCGAATATCTGGTAAAGAAGGGAATCTGAACATAACTATTGGGGGAAAGCCTTTAGAACAAGTTTCAGAATATAAATACCTTGGAAGCATCATAACACGAGAAGCAAAATGTACGGATGAGATCAAAACTAGAATAGGAAAAGCAAAAGCGGCTTTCAGGAGAAAGAAACAACTACTTACAGGGAATATAAGGGAAGATATCCGCAAGAAATTGATAAAATGCTACGTATGGAGTATAGCATTGTATGGGGCAGAAACATGGACGCTAAGGAAAAATGACATCAAATACTTGGAAAGCTTTGAAATGTGGACTTGGAGGAGAATGCTGAAGATAAAATGGACAGATAGGATGAAAAACGATGAAGTGCTACGAAAAATAGGAGAGAAGCAAATGATTATACAGACTGTTAGAAAGAGGAAGGCTAACTGGGTTGGACATTACCTGAGGAGAGAGAGTATGATTAAAGACGTGTTAGAAGGAAAACTAGATGGGAAAAGGGAAAGAGGCAGGAAAAGGTTTCAGCTGATAGACGATTTGAAAGGGAAAGAGAGTTATCAAGATATAAAGAGGACAGCGGAAAATAGGAGTATATGGAGAACCAGGTTTAACCATGAATAATCGCGGACCTGTCTACAGACAGACTACCTATGATGATGATATACATATATATGTGTGTGTGTATGTATATGTTATCATTCTCTCATCCAAACACCAATGCTTTCATTTATGATCAAAATTTTAAATTCTGTCCTAATTAGGTAAAGACAAACTCTTCGAGTTGGAAGCATAAGTCTAATAATTATTCTCTTATTATAATAGGAGATATTCAAGATGGACAGATGCAGTGGAAGTTGTCTACCATATAAAGCGGCCCAGCAAAATTTGTTACTCAAATTATTAAGTAAGACCCATTAGTTACAAAAGGTTCGGCCCTTTTCTATTTTAACCATCCTGACGGTAAAATGAGAGATTTCTTTTCAGAAAGAAGAAAGCTCTGTGATGAAGTACAGAACTTCTAATAACCTATCACAGAAGTTTTCAATCAGAAGCTTGGAGAATCACAACAAGAGATTATGAATAATTTTTTTAAATTGAAAATAGAAGTTGTTATTGTCCTTGAGAACAGTGTTCTGCAACTGGTGTGCCAGAAATATAGGTTTAATGTTTTAAATCTGGTTATCTTAAATCCAGTAATGTTAAAAAAGCATGTATGTACAATTGAAAATACTGTACACTATTCAATTTAATCCTCTCTAAAAACAAATTATCCTGCCAAAAATCTCCAGTTTTGACAGTTTCGTTATATTTTTCCTACCTTTATTATGCATTTAGTCTTTCACTTCTGCTCCCTTATCTGAAAAAAACTCACTGCTCAATGTAAATTTCGTGTATGAGAGCTCATTAGGTTCTGCTGGTAGATTTGTGTACAGTGCAAAAACCTTTTTATTGCTTTCAATATATTTGTGCATTGTATTTTTTTTATTATGTCTTTCATTCACAAAAAAGAGGTGAGATAGGCTACATGTTTTTAGGGAACAAAATCCAGTAAAATCTGAAATAGCCTTAGTCCTGAGGTTACCAGACTTGAGACATTCAACCAGTACTTGATGTAATGCTGTAGAGAAGGGATGAATATCAATAATACTTGTCTCAAGCTAAGAACACAGAAATTTCTTTAAAAGGGCTGTACATTATGACAGAATATGTGCAAGTTACATTAAACTGAATGAAATTTATTACTTAATTGGAGATTTAGCAATTTTTATCTCTTGACTATTTCCTAGTCTAACTGAAATAATCAAATGATTGGAATGTTAATTTTTTGACATAATTTGCTTCAGTTGATTAGGAAAGGTGATTTTTTCAGCATGCCATACACAACATGAAATAAAATATAAATTTACCCAAAAGACGCTACAGATGAGATAGCATTAAGGGTGCATCAAAAAGGAATCATTCATAAGAATTCATTCAAAATATAAATATTGAAAATGCTTGATTGATCTAAATATGAAAAAATGATGAACATAATTCAATACAACCACAGAATGAACCCATGGTATATTTTTATACATATATTTTTTGAGTAAGTTCGTTTAATGAAATGGAGAATAAATATAAATATTCAAGTTTTTTTCTGCATCAAAAATTTACATTATTAGTTGCATACATAGAGCCATTTAATTCATGGAAGAAATAGAATCATTAATATTTATGCTTCCTCCTACCAATAACACCTATGGCTACTTGTGATTCCATGGAATCTTGGGTCGAAAAAACAAGAAAATGAAAAAATTCATTTGCTATAAAAAGGACCATCTATGCAACTTTAACCTTAAATTAACATTCAGCTAATTCAGCAATCACTTATGTACAGGGTGGGTGAGAAGTCACCGTACCCCTATGCAACGATGATGAAAAATTGGCAATGCTGAAAATGACAATGTTGCTAGACAGTGCAGTGTAGTGTTCAAGAGAGCTCACTTCAGTTGAGTTGTGACTATGGCTGACACAAGCAGTTATTCAGTTGAAGAGAGGTTAGTGGCAAGCGTGTGGGCGCACGAGAGACCACACACAGGCCAAACAATGGCCCAGGTGATGGCAGCATTTCGGGAACGGTTCAATAAGGCTCCTCCACATTAAACAACATTGTTAGACTGGAAGAAACGTGCATTCATCCTTGGCAGTGTTAAAGATTGACCGAAAAGTGGGCAAAAGATAACATGCATGTCAGCGTGTGAAGCTGTTGATGCCTCCATTACTCATTCCCCACTGAAATCGACACAGAAAGGATCATCAGAGCTTGATGTGTCAGGGTCAACAATTAGAGACCATATGAAGAAAGACCTGAAAGTGAAGCCATATCGGCTGTTTTTCATAAATGAACTGTCAGACGATGACATGAATCGGTGCCATTAACCCTTTCGCTGCTATGGACTTTTAGCTTCTGCGTCAGCCGTATGCGCCGAGTTCTGTGACCTTGAAGCACGCCTGTGCTGAATATCTTCTCTAGGAGCTCCGCATCTACGTTCTTTTGTTCATCTTTTAGTCTCTTTATATATTAAAAGTTATTTTGTCAATCATTTACATTCATATTGATTATTAACCATCTCGAAAAAATATTTTCATCTTTTTTGAGCAGCAAACGGAAAAGCTTGAAACGCATATATGCATCGTTAGCAGTCAAGGCACCGCTTTACCCACCTACATATATGCATCGATAGCAGCGAAAGGGTTAAGCATGTCATGCACTGCTGGACACTTTCCCGAGGGCCGTCTCCCACTTGAAGGTTCTTTTCTCTGATGAATGTGCCATTAGATGCAATGCCTGTGCAAGAAATATGGTGTTTTGGGCAAAGGAGAACCTGAACTTTGTGATTGAGTTGAAACATCGCCCACCACATGTGATGTTGTGGGCAGGTATGACAGCAAGTCATTTGATTGGACCTTATTTCTTCGAAGGACCCATTAACGCTGCATCTTATGGAACAATGTTGGAGACATGGCTCATACCACAGCTGAGAGAAACGGGTCTCATGGATGATGTGTGGCTGCAGCAAGATAGAGCACCTGCACATTCCACCCTTGCTGTGTGCAACATTTGAAATGATCATTTTCCATACCACTGGATCGGTCGTGGTCCACTGACATCTCCCGCACCATTAGCCTGGCCACCATGCAGTCCTGATCTCACCACCCCAGACAACTCTTAGAGGGGCATTATCAAGGAACAAGTGGCTGCACGTCGCTATCACAACAATGAGGAGTTGCATAGAGCTGTGGAAGAGGCATTCACTACCATTACGCTGCAAATGCTATAAAGGATTTCACACAGGACATGGCGCTGCATTAGACTGTGTCGAGTATGACAATGCACACACGGATGTGTTGTAATTGGTGTATTAAAAACTGTCATTAAACATTTTTAAACCTTTATCTACTATGACTAATATTCATTCATTTACAGGGGTACAGTGACTTCTCACCTACCCTGTAGATCAGGGGTCAGTAACTTTTAACATCATATGAGCTACTTGAAAAAAAATTGAGATCTCAAGATCAACCACTTTTTCCGATGACGTTTTTTTTACAATACAATTATTATTACAGTATTTGTCGTGAACATTCAAAACTTTTTGTAAGGTTCACAATGATAGATATATTTTTTAATTTCTCGATTTTTGTTAAGTTTTGCGCAATCGACCATGATATGCTTCAAGATTGACCAGTTGCCGATCCCTGCTGTAGATAAATTATTCTCCACACATTTTAAATTAAGACTGAATTGGTCAATGAAATTGTGTTAGTTTCGGATGAGAGTTGATTTTTAGCCACTGATAATCAGTGATGAGAAATTGAGGGAAATTTGAAACAGGAGAAAAAAATGTTATGACTAGGAATCAAACCTAGGTCTTCCACTTGCCAGGCAGATATTCTACCACTGAACTACTGTAGCACAGTAATTTTCCTGTTTCACAATGGAAACTTTCTTAGGTTAGGACCAGGCTAGCCAAGCTAGTATCAACCAGCATCAACAGATGTCCTCAAAGAGATACATCAAGGAAGACCTTTACCCTCTCAATGGTGAGATTGCCAGATTACAAATAGATGGAATTAATGGATCATATGATCCTTATGCTACAGGCATTCCCGTTCTGAAATATCCACCTGGCAGGTGAAAGACGCAGGTACGATTTCCAGTCATAGTATATTTTTCTCCTGTTTTCAAATTTCCCAACATTCCAGCTTATGCCTGTAGTATAAATCATATGACCCATTAATTCCATCTATTTTTAAGAAATTAAGGATTCCATTACACAATATTTGTAGGACTTACAATATTTTTTGGGCTATAAGACGCACCCTGATTTTTTAGAAGATTTTTCAGGAAAAAAGTGTTTTGGTTCACCAAAGCATTTAGGAAGGGCCACATAGTGCATCATTTCTAACTATGATTATGCCCATATCTGGCAATATTTAAAGAAAATATTATGGTGTGACAACAGTTAAATATAACTTTTTAGATAAATTTAATTTGTGAAAGTAAATAGCGATGATTTAAAACATAAATAATTGCTTCAGAACTTGTATAGCTTAAAGTGCCTGGTGTACACTTGGCAGTCCTATTAATTAGGCTGTCGGAGTGCACACGTTGCACATACAGCACCCCTTACCAAAAGTAAATAATTTAACTTAAGTGTAAGATGAGATTTTAATTCCTAATAAATGGAATGCACATGTAATAACAATATATATATGCTCAACTAATTCTTTTTCTTCTGCAACTCTTATAGCTTCGTACATAACCATTTTGATCGATACACCAATACCTAACTTCCTTTGTTCTACTATAAGTGTAAATTCTTTATCTTATGGTATACTCTCAATTTATCGCCCTCCAAATAGCAAAATAAGTGATTTTCTGCATAGTCTCAGTGATACTCTCCTGTTTATATCCCTTAAAAATGTAGATGGTATCATAATATTCGGTGATCTAAATATTGATATGTTAAAAGACTCTGCCGATAAAACAGATCTTGTGAACCTTCTGCTAACTTATGGGCTTCACGTTATTAATAATGAACCAACCAGAATAACGTTTTACTCATACTCTCAAATAGACTATGGAACATTTAATATGAACCTCCCTCTTAATTCCTGTAAAACCATTAATACTGGTCTCTCTGACCATCTTGGCCTGTATTTAACTGCTAGTTTTCAAAAAACACCTGGTTGTCCTAATAATTCTTCTTTATATATATCCAAACGATTTTTTACTTCTGAAGCCATTGACAAATTTCTTTTCCTACTGTCACATGAGTTATGGTCTGATGTTTTTGATGCTGTTTCTGTTGATGGTAAATTCAATGCATTTTTGAACAGTTTTTTGATGTACTTTAACCATGCTTTTCCTCTAAAAACCATCAAACAGAGAATATATAATTTTAAAAGTAAATATTCCCAGGAACTAAGTGTGAAGGCTGACTATGTTCGTAAACTTCATTTTAGAAGTAAGTTTATAGACCCTGATCTCCTCCCCCTTTACAAGAGAGCTCACAAAGAGTTTAAGTCATGTTTACTACAGGAAAGGCGAGCCGCTATAGAGGCATATTTTAACAAATCTGCAAATATAATCAAATCCTCATGGGACATCATCAAACAGAATACAACTGCCACCACCTGTAATTTAAGTCCTGCACATATAAATTTTGGCGACAGTGACATTTCTGATCCTGAAGAAATAGCGGAGAGTTTTAATATCCAATTTTGTAGCTTGCCAAACGTTATTCCTAATGCTCCTACCTACACTTCTAAAACCAGCAGCCAGTGTCCCTCTTCTCGTTCTATCTTTTTATTTCCTACTGATGCTGCTGAAGTCATATCCACTATTAAATCATTTGATAACTCCTACTCTTCTGGTCCTGATAATATCCCGATGCCTGTTATCAAAACTTGCTCCACTCTTATTGCACCTTTTTTATCTGACATAATAAACCTATCCTTCCTTACTGGCCAATTTGCATCTGTTCTTAAATATGCGCGAGTGATTCCAGTCCCTAAAAAATCTTGTCTTTCCAATTCTGAAAACTATCGACCTATTTCTATCCTTTCAGCCTTCTCAAAAATAATTGAAAAGATATTTTATAAATGCCTTATTGACTATCTTAAATCGTATGAACTTTTAACCAATAATCAACATGGTTTCAAGCAAGGTATGTCAACTTCCACTGCTGCCTTCCAACTCATTAACCATATTCATCTTGCCTTCAACAAGAAACAGCTTGCTATGGGAATATTTTATGACCTTAGTAAAGCATTTAATAGCATTAACCATAACATACTTCACCACAAATTAAATAGCATTGGCATCACAGGCAACGCACTAAACTGGATTGATTCTTACTTGGCAAATCGACATCAAATTGTAAGTTATTCTCAAAAGACAACTGTTGGAACAACAACCGTACAATTTAAACCCAGGAAAATAGTATGTGGGGTTCCTCAGGGATCAATCCTTGGGCCCTTACTTTTCATTGTTTTTATTGATGATCTGTCAAACCATTTCTCTAGAAGTTTCTCAATTCTATACGCCGATGACACTTCTTGTTTAGTAACTGCGGACAATCCTACTGAGCTTATTAACTCTGCCATAGTATCTGTAAAAGAAATGGCTGAATGGTATGATTCCAACAATTTAAAGATAAACTGTAATAAAACCTTATATTTACAATTTCATCCAAGGAATTCCTCGCCATCCGGCAGTCTCCTGCTCAAACTGAATAACTCCAGCATACGCAGATCAGAGGTTATAAAGTTTCTTGGCCTAAATATCACCGAAAGACTTGATTGGTCAAATCACATTAATGCCATAGTAAAGAAAGCTGCAATTGGCATTTTCATGATCAGAAAACTAGCACCCATAGCACCTATCTCCATTCTGAAATCAATTTATTATGCTAAAGTAAATTCACACCTAGCATATGCAATAATATTTTGGGATAATTCTGGCATGTTTAAAAAAGCTTTCTTCACACAAAAACGAGCCATCAAGGCAATACATAGTTTCCTACCGCACTCCTGGTAGGCCTCTATTCCGCTCACTCAATATACTTACCCTTCCCTCAGTGTACATATTACAATGTGCTACTTTTGTAAAACATAACCACAACCAATTCCTCACAAATACTGAACACCACAACTATGGTACTCGCTCAAGGGATGATGTTCATATCAATGGCTACTCCTACTCCATATGCCAAAAAGGCCCCCATCACTCGGCATCCCTAATTTTTAATCATCTGCCCACTGACATTAAATCACTTTCCTCTACAAACACCTTCAAAAACAAGGTGAAAAATCTATTACTGGCTAAATGCTATTACAGTGTGGATGAATTTATGGCCGACTAGCTGATACAGCTGAAATTTTGTAATGAAATTTTGTGTTTTGCATACATAATTTTGATATTTTGTTAGTATTTCTGTGAAAATGTGTCTGTGTAGTGAAATTTCATTATCTCGAACATTGTATTTTGACTGACGACTTTCATGTCATTATTTTGTGACCTCAACGGAACAATAAATATCTTATTATTATTATCTACTTTTTAACTTCCTCCTTTAGTTGTGGTCATTTAGGAATAAGTTTATGGAGACTATGTTTCTCGTTTACGGTTACCTTCAGTTTTTCCTCCTGTTTTCTCCATTCATGGGTAATTATTTCTGTAGGTGGACCAAAATGATGTTCTGTTGCTCTGTTTCTGAGCATTTTTACCTATTGAATCACCTGAAGCTTATAGCTAATAGTGTAAGCATATATCATTACCTTTGTAGCAAATGTGATCTCAATGTAGGTAGCAATATTTATCCTAGTTATTAATAAATTTTTATGAAATTTATCAGATTTCTAATGTTCCATGGCATTAATCACACTATTTAACAGGCTCATTATGAATTAAACATCGCAAAAGCATCAAAATTGTAATCAATGTATGCAGACAGTAATAAAGAGCAATAATGAAAATGCATCGTCGGAATTCACGTTGCATAAGGTTTTACTGTATATATTAACAATTTTTTCACTATTAATTATTAGTAATGTATATACTTTTGTGATGAATGATTGTCAATTATTTAATTTTGGGGATGAGTGGGTTTGTGAGTGTCACTACTAAATCCAGTAAAAATCTTACCTTCACAGGCACAGGCTGATTTTGGGACTCATATTTCTGAAAAAAAGTCTTATAGCACAAGAAATGTGGGAATTTGTTTTCGATCTATATTTATTACTAATAAACATTTAAATGTATGTACATCATTGTTTTACCTAAGAATACATTAAATTTATGAATATTATAATAAAATGTACAAATAAAATCCCAACGTACAAGATGGCAGAGATGGTTGATGAAACTATTTCTAATGAAATACTCTATGATAATGAATTGTGTGTAGTTAGTAGTTGCATTTAGTAAGAATTTAATCTGCAAAGGCTACTGAAATAAAATAAATTATACTCCAGTAGAAATTCATTAAATGTAATTTAGCACTGTAGCACATAAAAATACATGCATTTTTCTTGAAAAATATATATAAAAATCCCAAATATTTCTTTAAACTGTTACTGAAAGACATTAACTTAAGATTACAGACTACGATGACTGATTTTGTTGATACTCTACCAAATGATACACTTGTCACTTGAAGTCATGTTAGAAACAGGTTTACAATGGAAAGCACGTGCAAAGTGTTCTGAATTTGATAGAGAACCTCGAACTCTTAAATGGTGCAAGCTATGTGGGTCTGAAAGCACTTCTTGCAGCAATGATTCTGGAGTTGAGGACTCACACCATACCTGAAAAGCATAAAATATATGTAAGTCCATCCCACAAACCAGAAAAATAATGTTAACCTAGTGCATTTGCATTGTCAAGTTTGTAAAGCATGCATTTTTGTTTGATGTGCTTTGAAAATTAAGCTCACAATTTTTAAATTATAGCAGGGGTTTGACAAACTCCAACTCCAGAAGGGATTAACACATAAAGATTGACTGATACAGCATATGCAAGCTTAGGTAAAACTTAACAGCTGGCCAATGCAGCATATGTGCAGAATTCATATCGCTTCAATTTTCATCTCTTATTTACTCACATATTAGCAAAAAGGCATATTTCTTAATCTAGAAGACCAAAAAGAATTTTCCCTTCCCCATAACAAAGAATTAACCTAATATTACCTCTAATAAAGGACTTTCTTTATGACCAACAGTTGTTTAAACAGAGGTTGAGCGATGTCCAAACCAAGGTTCAAATTGAATATGTAGGCATCTCCTAGGTTGTAGTTTAAGCATTTTCATGACCATCTATAAGGGTTACGTTGTTGTGTGGAGGACTTAATGCATGGGGAAGGGAAGAAAAGCATAACACCATGCAATACATCTTTGGCACCTTATTTCAATGAAAATTCTCATCCCCTCAACATCTTCAGGCAAAAAAACATTCTGAAAAAGCAGGAGAAAAATGCTGTCTTGGGTGGGAATCTAAACCAGGTCTTCCATTTGCCAGGCAGATATTCTATCACTGAACTACCAAGGCAGACTAATCCTCCTGCTTCAGAATAGAGTATTTCTCAAAAATTTCTCCTGCTTTTTCGGAAATTCTTTATGTCCAACATGCTGGTCTGCATAGAATTTAGATAAACACTTTCATTTTAATAGATATTCAGATTAACTTTAAGATAAACAGTAATAAAGGGATCCATATTCAACATGATTTTTTTGTTTCAGTTATCTATCATAATTCCACATACTAGAGATACAGAGCATTATTCATAGCAATATATAATTGAGTATTTAAATGGCAAATATAATGTAACTGGCTACCTTTATCAACCATTTTGAATCCCATCTTTTAAAAGTTAATATGGCTAAAGAAGCTAAGATGAAAATCCATTTCGTAAAATATGATATAGGAAAATTTATAGTTGTCATTAAAAATTATGGTCATGAAACCTTGAGTGTTGAAATATTAATGCTAAAAAGTGTTTTGGGTTAATTTTCCCTAGTATGATTCCACTGAATCTCTTTGTAACTTCCTATTTAAACTTTTATTCCAACCACCAAAGCATTCGTGGTTTCTAATGAGGCATATGCAGCTATCAATGCAGCCTGCCATCTGAAAAATTTTGCCAACCTTAGACTTATAAAATTAACATAACAGTTAGGTGACCAACTTTTCAGGAAGACAAGGAGGAACAATTTCAAATATGTACTGACTATAAGGAGGGACATATTACAGTGGCTTATTTATGGTGCATTTATTAATGGATCAGCGTTAAATAGATAGATGTAATAAATAGATATTGGTGCGACAAATGATGATGTTCTGGGGTTGTTTAAATGACAATTTGGGATTTAAATCATGATTTTTTAAAAAGCAGGATAAAAGTTGTGACATAACAAAGCAGGACAAATGATAAAAAGGAGGGATTGTCCTTCCATTTTAGGACAGCTGGTCATTTGGCATTACAGGTTGAATATATCATTGAAAACATTAAAATAATACGCAGATACCAACTCTTATGCGATATGACTAAAGCTTGAAAATTTTCTGGTAAATTTCTACCATATGAGATTTTTAATACTTTGTGTCCATAATTAAAGGAAGTAATGTAATTTTTATGCCACTGACTCTGTTGTTAAGAGAAGCCAAAGTCAGCTTAGAATAAGGATGGAATGAGGAGTGATATCAACTTTTTACTTTCATCATAAATCGATTTTTAAAAGTTCTACTATGGTACAATGAAACTTTCTTATATTGAAGCATGAGTTGTAAATTGGAAACTATTTCATAGTTTTGTCTCATGATGAAGTTTTTATAAATGTTCCTTTAATTTGGAAAACTAATTAAATGAATTTTGTGCTCTTAAAAAGACTCACCATAGCAAATCCCAAGTAAAATAACTGTTCTGGTGTATACTTTTCCATGCCTACTAGTCTGGGTTCTGGTCCGTGTTTTTGCACAAAGCGATGGTAAGCCAGAATAGCTTGTCGAATCCCTCCATTGTCTGCAATATTTTCTCCTTGAGTGATCACCCCATTTGCCTGAAAGTACCAGGAAGATGAATCATTCATGCACAAATTCACTGTTTCTATGTATTTTGCAATTTAAATCATGTATTAAAATAGGGTTTATTTCTCATACCAACACTTCAGTCCCTACAAAATTATCCAACTCAGGAACCCTGTAACTACCATATTGATCAATGAAACATTGGGCCTTTTTCAGGTAGGTTTGAAGCGTAGATTCAGACCACCACTGTGCTAAATTCCCATGAAGGTCACTTTGTCGACCCATATCATCAAATCCATGAGTAATTTCATGTCCCATGACCACCCCAATGCTTCCATAGTTCAAAGCCCTTCAAGGGAAAAAGTAAAGGAAAAATTGTAAGTTTTATAAAATTATCTTTAGATAAATCTAAAATTTTAGTGTTAATAATAAGACCAGAAAACATCATATTCAGTGCTCAAATTGGAAAATTTTAACAACTGTAATGCTAGTAATTGGAAAGTTCTGATCTGATTTTTTAACAACGGGAATACTATGGGGTTCATTTTGTATAAAGTGGAATGATGTTCCCATGTGTTTCCACCAAATTTGAATGCTGTTTAGCACAAAACAAGTGTTTACCTGCTCCACCAATTAGCAAATATATACAAATCATCACGAATATAGTCGCTTATGCACAAGGTATAAGGGTGAGAGAGATGAAATTGCTGTCGCATCCATTTTAACCCTGGTACCAATGAACATTATTTAGTAAAATGACTTTAAATTAGTGAATTTGATCTTGTTCAGAAATGATGTTCTTTTCAATTTATTTTTTTATAATATCTTAATAGCTTATTTTTTTAACAACCAGAACAGTGTTCCAGTTGGTTCCAGTCCAAGGAGCACTGATCATATCAGTTTTAACATTTATTTTATAAAAATAATTTGAGCCATGTAATAGTTAATTTTAAAGTGCTATTTTTAATAATATCGGTGAATGATTATAATATAAATGTATGCAATAACTTACATATTTGAACTATGAAATATATTGACAATTTATAGAGATATCTTATAGTAAAAGAATTTCTGTTACATTAGTCACTCATGCAGAATAATAATATTACATGTTGAATGAAAGTGATAATTTTGTAACAAATGTATATTAAAAATGGTAATTTGGAATAAGTTATACGAATTCTTCTTACAGTTTTTAGATTTTCAAATAAGGAAATTTCTACTCACTGTATGCGACCCTTTGTAAAAAAAGGAGGCTGCAGAATTCCAGCAGGAAAAGCTGAAAATAAAAAATAAGATTTAATTGTGGTTTTGACAAAAAAAATGACGATTTAAAAAAAATGAAATGTACTTACTGATTGAATTTTTCTGTGGGTTGTAGAATGCATTTACCACCACAGGACTAGTTGTCCATCTGAAAAAAGTTGCAAAACAATCATTTAAAAACCATGAATTTTTTTGGTATTTTATATAAATAACCAAAATCTGCCTCATTTAAGATTCCTGGTGAACAGACAACTATCAGAAGAAATAAAGATCTTCAATAAAGAATATATAAGGACAAGTGAGAAATTCTATATTCATCATTAAGTACACTCAATCCCTGACTAACACAAATTCTACCAACACGATTTCGGTTTAACACAATTTAAAGTAGGGCTGGTTTTCGACTAACATGACTGGCCGTTCAGTTTAGCACGATTTCTCCACGACCTCTATGATCATGGAAAGGTCTGGTATGGTGAGAGGGAAACATGAGGGGGAGGAGTTCCACTTTCCAGTGCAGGGGAAATTACGCTGCATGTCACCCAGTGGTGAATCCAAGGGAGAGCGATTCCCTCTCCCCTCCTCCCATCCCCTCTCCCCCTCCTCCAGTCTCACCCTCCTCCCCTCCCCCCACCTTCCCTCTCCCCTCCTCGCTCCAAATTAATCTTAAAACCTACTCTATATCTTAATTTTTATTGGCGGAATAACTTTATATTTCAATACTTGACATTGAAGTTACATTCAGAAATTATATGATAATTAAATTTTATATGGGTTATTTTACTTGCAATTATTAAAAATTATAAGGATCGTCCCCCTTGGGAAGTTTTCTGATCTGCTCCTGGTGCCACCTAATATTTTTTCCAGCTACATAAAGAATTATATGCTACATACATACATATTATTATTTTATTATTTATTACTACTATTTTGAAAATCACTTTCATAATATTTAGTTATTTTTTATAAATCAGGAGGCATGCCACTAACAAGAGCTTTGCGTGCCACTAGTGGCACAAATGCCACAGGATGGCCACCCCTGCTCTATGTTAATGTCTGCTGGGTTCCATCCTATCCCTTACAATCACTTGTTGCTCTCTAATGTACCACTTTATTTTCCTAAGACTGTTTTAATACCAAAAGTTTAAAAGAATTCATTAAATATTGATAGAAAACCAGATACTTTATGAAGAATAATTATGCATTTCAGTGAAAAAATGTCTTAAGATTAAAACCTGCAAGTTCAATGCTCTTAAGTGATTATTTTGCATGCACTTACTCATTCCTATCTGGAGGATGACGTAATTTCCTCAGAGCCTTCCGAACTATAAACGTTGTGAGTGATATGACATTCTGGAAATGGCTATGTCCAACAGACAACTGTAAAAAAAACATGAATGCGACAGAGATTTTTATATTGCAGCTAAGAATAACCGGTTAAATATTCTCCAATAAAGATAATACATGTGATTCTTAATGAAATAGGAAAATACAGAAGTTATTAATGCATGTTTTAGTTTTTTACTTTTATTTTTCTCATTCTCGTGGAATACACGTTATTCAATTAAATAAACTCTTAAAATCTTTTGCAAATTTCCTGAAAGAATTTTAAGATGCAAATTTTTGTAAAAATAAAGAAAACAATAATCACAAAATGTGCTATATATGAGTCTCATTTATTTTGACAGAAATATAAATTGCACAACTGACAATGCCATTATTGAATATGGTTTAACTTAATAACGATGATATTAATTCTTAAGAAAAAATACCCCTCGGTAGTGGTCTTCAAGAGCTGTTTGGTTTTCAAACCAGTCAGGGTAGCCTATGAATTGTGCCATAGCATCTGTCTTTTGGAGTGCAGCCTCTCTTGTCTCAGAGTCCATCCAAGTTAGTTTTTTCACTTCTTCCTTGAAAGCATCACGTATGAGACCAACCATCTCTTCAGTCTGAAAAATAACAAGTGGTTAAGCGATTACCGTAAATACCTGCATATAATGTGCACCCTCATATAATGCGCAGGGCGTTTTCAGCCTCGTAATCTATGATTTTTCTATATACCCCCATATAGCATGAACAGATTTTTTTTAGCGTTACCGTTCCAGAATCAAGTAGATGGTCTAATGTGGTCTAAAGCAATGATCGAATTGTTGGTATTATGTATTGGTAACAACGAAAGTGCGAAATGAAATTTTCGAATAACGTTCCAAAAGAACGTCAATCATTACATACTCTGTTTACTTACAAGGTGATATTAGGATATACACAATAATCCAATTATATGTATTAATTTCATAGTATGGCATATGACATTGCTTGAGCTAATAAATTGAAGAAATGACGATAATCCTATGTCGAAGTTTTTTGCATACATTTTAGTCACGCCTGAGGTGGACGGGTTTGCCTAACCTTCAGTTTTAACATTATTAGAACACTGGAGCATGTAAAAATGATAGCAAATAACCATAATAAACTACAGACTCTAAGAATCAAGAATAAACCATGTATGAATGCTGAGAGAGAAGTAAGGAACGATAACTTGATTTAGTTCTACAAGAAGTATCAACTCCCAGCATACTCAAAGGCATCAGCTGCCATTGTTTCTAATTGTAAGTAGTACCAGTACCTCACCACCAAGCTGGGTGTCGGTGTAAGGTGACGTCATGCGTAAGATGACGATTCCGATAACAACATCAAAGAAGAATGGTCCAGTGACGAAGAATTTCTTGGCTTTTAAAATGAATAAATACTGAAGTCATTCTTTTCATACCTAATTAATGTATGTTTATAGAATTAGTTAATAAATTTTAACTATTATCTATCTTACTTTTCGTAAAAATCACCAATAAAATTATGAAGATACCCGGGCAGTAATTAATGTGCCGAAATTGTGGAATTATGGGGCCAAATGAAAATAGAAAGATTATGTACCCTCGCATAACACGCATCCTAATTTTTAACTCAAATATTTCGAAAAAAAAAGTGTTCATTATATGTGGGTATTTACGGTAGCACAGAGATGTTTTGTGATTTTTAGGGGCACCTGGAGTAATTTATACCCCCATAAATAGTTATAACTTAGATATATTAGAAAAGAGCTCAGAACTTATTGAATCCAGCCCTCCTAATGAATAGAATCCCTGGGCTGAAGACCATATAATCTACGGGTAAGTCTTACCATGAATTGTTGAAATGCTCTTTTGCCTGCTGTCTCCAAGGGAAAATTTTTGTTTCTGAACAAGTAGCAAGCGAACACTTTATGTATAATTTAATTCACAGTGATGGTGATGGAGTGTTTTGTGGGAAGCATGGAGGGGCATAGGTCCATTTTAATAACCATTTTAAAAATCGTTTTCCCTTTGGGATTTAGCAACTGGATCACCAGATTCGGCCAAAATATAATAATCTTTTCACATGAACATAACCAAGCCAACTGCAGCATATTCCTATCTTATTATAGGGAAAGAAGGATCTTAACAATAATTGATCAAGAAAAGTATATTGATAAGATAAAATGGAAATCCAAGTATTGAGAGTACACCAAATGCATCTAAGAGCAAATATATGCCATCTAAAAGAAAATAACCAAATTTCCAAAAAACTGAGATGTCAAGATCTGAGTTATAACATTAGGGTTTTGCGATTCCACATTTAATTTCCTTTATATTCCTTTCATATGTCAACTTTTTACTGTTTTGATCAAGCTTTAGAGACGGAAAAATTCAGTTCCCTTTTAAGAACATATAAAGTGAAGGGATTGGAATTGAGCATAATGGAGGATCATTTAGTGATATTTTTCCAGCAGAGATGGATCCACTCAAAAGAGATCCTTTTCTATACATTATCAAGAAAAAATAAATTCCATAGTGACAATGAATGGTGCATATTTCTGGTTGTCGCAGCTGGCTAGATGAGGATTATAACAAAACCAAAAACCCTGCTATGCAATCAGAATTTTCCTACACTACTCCAGTTTTGAAGCTTTGCCTCATTTGGAAGATGACTGATTTGAAAACAATTAAAAAAAAGCAATCATGATTATTGCTGTGGCATTAAAGAAAAATTTCTCTACCTATACTTTTATCATACCTGAATCCTTCATACTTCATTTGGGAGTGCTGTTATTCCTTTGGGAATTTTACCAATTGTAACACTCATAAATATTAAATGCAAAATAACTTTTTTTATGTAACTTAAAATTTTACATACCAATTCCTTAGCATCAAAGTCAAAGAAACGGCGTACATATTGGTACCCAGTTGCAAAGCTAAGAGAACTGCTCACACGAAGTATGCAATCTTTCCAGCGTGGCTGGTCTTCTTTTATGCCATTCAGGACATGATCAAAGTCAAATGCCAGATCCCTCATGCGCTGTGAAGTATCACGACTCAAGGATTGCACAATCCTCCAATGCAAGTAGTTGGCTAAAGAAAAAGAATAAGACAAAACTTTAATTAGAGTTAAGAAACATTATTGATGGAATATTTTTTTATTGCTGAGCAGGACAAAATTATGTAATATGAATGGATTAAAATTTCCACCAAGTTTCCCAAAAAAAAGTAATTTGAACTTTTCGTCTCTATTCATTTAAAGAATTATGTGCACTCTGTTGGTGAGTTTAAGGTCCCTTAGTTTTTATAATCATTGACGCTCACAGCAGCCACTGAATGCACCAAAAGTTGGAACTGTTTTGTTATTACTTATATAATGAAGGGCAATGAGGCATTACTTTTTCTCTGAAGTATCAGGGTTAGAAACCAGGTGCAATTTTTCCTTCATTTACTGGATTGAAGCAGTCTTGGGAAATCCTCAAATTTTCATCTCTGAATAAATTATTTAATAGCTACCTCACAGAACTAAGGAAAGGAAAATGTATTTTTATTGCCCTCACCAAAATAATATTCATATCAACCAATGTAAAAAAATGCATAATGGCATGTTTTTCACTTTCTTGAATTTCTGCCTCCAAAACCATAAGTTGCAATTATGTGCTCTCTCTAGCTTTTTTGTGGCAAATAAAATAATAAATTTTTAAATTGGTGCTTCACAGATCATGTAAGAGTTTGTCATACATGAAGTATATTGAATATACCAGGGCAATGCTGGGCACTTCAGCTAGTAATATTATAACCAGTAACTCCACAAGAAAATGTATATAATGAGACGGAATACTGAATCGAATGGCAAAAAAACATAGTCTCTATATGCTTTCGTTTAGGAGGAGTTAGCGCATCAGACAGACAAACCGAACGTATAAGCGAATTTCTTTTTAAATCGAATATTTTTCTTGCAAGATCGTCATGCTCTATTTAAAATTATACCCTTACCGATAACCCTTAATGGGGTACGATCTAATAAAGCCATCAACCGGAAGATATAATCAACTTCTCGGACTATAATTCTCTCATCGAATCCAACGGATGTTACGTCTTTGAGAAGGATGTTGAGGAATCGATGCCATCTTATCCTGGCATACGGTGTCATGAGGGTTGCGGAGTGTGTCCATTTCTGGAGCGTTTTCAAGCTCATAGGGTTGTAAAGCCTAAAGGCATCCCTTCTCATCTCACTAGGCGATGTTATCTGCATTACGGAAATAAAACAAATGGTTATAACTATTTTATTTTTGACTAGATAATTACCCGGGCTTTGCCCAGGGTTTGGAGTTTTGAATTTATCATGCACATATCACTCGGTAATATTTTCATCCAAACTCAAGGTAAGTGACCAATATTCCCCTTTAATTAGTATGAACAAATTAAATATAGACTCAAATTTGATACCTCCCTCCTCCCCCCAAGAAATCAAAGTTCTGGCACTGAGGTACATACCCTTAATGTCTCTTTAGTATGTGTACCAAGTTGTCAGTATCTACGTGTCTTGGTTCAACATTGATATTGGCAGAGGATTCATCAAAATCGGTCAATTGGTTGCTGAGACATCTTCAAACAAATTGCTTTTCGTCAAATTTGCCATAGTATAATCGTACACTAATGTATTTGCTTTGAAACCAGAGAATAATTTATCCTTATATTGTGGTAGTCCTGCTTTTTAGATGTTTTAAACATGTTTATTTCGTTTTGCCATTCTATACTTGCCCTACAAACGAAATTTCTTTTTGAAATCGTTTCAGCCAATACCTTCAAAATTCATAGTTACAGAAAAATTCTAACCTTGATATTGCGGTAGCCCTGTTTAGTCGACCCGGTTGAAATATGCTATTTATTTATATGAAGATTATATATACCATAATGGGTTAAAATCCATGCGGTCAGTTCTCTAGAAATACGTGTAAAAGCTCCGCTTTTAACATCTTGATTTAATTATGGTATGTTGTAAAAATCTTATATGTAAAATATAGTTGGCATCTGTTTAGCCAATTCCTTCCAAATCCATAATTACTGAAAGAGTTTAATTTGTAAATGTGACACCCCTGTTTATTTGATCCGGTCCAAGTATGCTATTATGGTTTTATATACTATATATGTGCATTATAAATATTATAATTTGGTTTACATTGATGCGGACAGTTCAACACAAATACTTGTAAAAAGAATTTTTTTATTATTTTTATTGTGGCAGCCCTGCTTTCTATATATACTAAAAATCTTGATTTTGTTTTTTGTTACACAACTCCTTCATACTAAATTTCGTTGAAATCGGTTTGGCAAATTCCTTCCAAAAGCATAATTACCAAAAGTTTTATTTTGCAATTGTGGTACCGTTACTTGGTCGATCCGGTCCAAATATGTCATTTTGGTCATGTATTTATGTAAAGATTCTATGTGCCTATCAAATTTGGTTGAAATCGGTTCAGCCAGTTCTTCCCTGATATATGCTTACGGACGGACGGGCATCACCGACATTTGGACCGACCGTTCCATGGGGACCCCTCGACCCCGTGGGTCGATTTGAATTGTTTTTGGCACTGCAAATCTCATGATCAACCTGAAGCTGCATAAGAGTTCTGGTGTTAATCTGGAATATCTATTCGGAATGTTAGGAACTTATAAATAAAATTATGAAAAAAGGATAAATTTCTAATTATCACTCGATGGCTGAGAAAAAGTAAAACATGTTTACGTCTTTTATATACGGCTCGAAAATGTATCTCGCCAATAAATTGATATTAGTGAAGGTTTCATCGAAATCGGTCAATTCGTTGCCGAAATATATTTTTTAAAAAAACAAAATTTGGACCGGCCCTTACATTACGACCCTTTGACCCCACGGCCCGATTTTGTCCATTCTTGGCTCGAAAAAGTGTCTCATCAAAGCACTGATATTGGTGGAGGATTCATCAAAATCGGGCAATTGGTTGCTGAGATGTCTTAAAAAAAACGATATTAGGATCGACGTATGGGGACTCCTCGAATATTACGATCCTTGACCCCGTCGGTGGATTTTATCCATTTTCGGCTCGCAAGTGTCTCATCAAAACATTGATATTGGTGAATGATTCATCAAAATCGGCCAATTGGTTGCTGAGATATCATTAAAAAACCAAAATTTGGGACCCTCGAGCCTCCGTGGGCCGATTTGAATTATTTTTGGCACTGCAACTCTGATTATCAACCTGTCGCTGCTGCCAAATTTTGAAGCTCCTACGTTTATTTTCTGAAGAGTTATGACTGCCGCAGACACATACACACACAGAGACAAGCTTCTTTTATTATTATAGATTAAGTCGATAGAAGATGGAGAGTTATGGTACCAACCTCGCAACTTTATTCGCGATATATACCCGGAGAGATAAAGTCCCACGACTTTAAGCATAATATCTTCGGAGCGCTGGTATTTTAACACTCGATTTAATCTACACTTACGTATTTATTCGTTATTTGATCTGTCAATGCGGACACTCGTGCATTAAGGCTCAACCTACGGCGCGTGCGCCACTTCTGGAGAATCGGACTCTCAAAAGTGGCGCTTAAAACAATAAATGTAATCATTTCATTTTCCCCAGTTATAAAATATAATTGGGTTATAAAACAATTATCTCAGCATCTTATTATATTTTACGTGAATTTATCGGTCTTGTTTGTGGGTTACTGGTAGAGATTGTCATTCTTACATGCTAAAAATCAAGTGTCGCATCGATTCTCTGCTCTGCTAAAGAGCTAAGCACCACTGCATTAAGAATTAATATGACAGGAAACATGAAAAAAGGCATTTTTTGCCAATATTCACGAAGAATGGAGAGTAAACTTCCACAATAATTATTGGGGAAGGATATCAAGGTTTTTATATTTGCGAGATGAGTAGGTATTAGCCAGTTACACAGTGCAACAACTTCATGACTGCATTTCACTGGCATCCGAAATTTTTAATTCAACTGAGTCGTAGGCCATGTTATTTGGATTGCTTCGGGTTTGATGTTGATTCTTGAGGTAAATAAATAGACCGAATTTTAAATAATTCAGAGTAAGAACCAAGGAGCATTTCGGTACATGTTACACTCACGCGATTGGATACTGATGAATAAGTTTCCATTAAAAAGTAGGAGAGTACAAACTCATTCTATGAGATCTGCATCTATTCATATACATTTATTTTCCACATCCTTATGCCCTTTCCATTCCCGATTTTTTACTCTTTGCAGGTTCTTAATATAGCGCTCAAAGTTTAAAATTTAAAAAGATACCAAGTTTTAGGAGAAGTTCAGTGTAGTAATTATTATCTACAGGAAGCGTCGTCCCGAGATAAGGTGAATCAGGACAGTGACCCGGAACCACTTGAAAGAGAATGAAAGCAAATGTGAATGGATCATCATCTGGAGCATGCGCACCAGAATCGATGATAATGCTATTCGCGGGTTCATATGGTGCTTAAAGGTCGATATCACCAGAGTCGCCTAAAAAGTTATGCCTTAACGAAATATATTAAACGGACCGGATAATTTTCCAAATTAAAATGTTACTACGGCAAAAATGGATATTCAATACTATTTTCTGTTTCTCGTGAGGTCCATTTAAATTTTACCCTCGATTTGGCGTCGGAGCAAGGGTAACCGACAAAATTTGAATTTCTCTTTAAAGCAAAAATGAAGTTATCAGTGATATATAATTACTTACTTCTCTAATTTTTTGCAAAAAAAGGGTATATATGCTTATGTTCTTATAGTAGATAAATTGTTGTTCACCTCAATGCTGCGAAAAATTTCGCTTGAAGTTTGTAGATAAATTATTTAATACCGCTTAAACAGTAGTATATTGGGTAATATCAGAACTTTCTGCTTACTCTAAAGCTACGAAAAAAATCTTTTATTTTTCTCGTGGCTTTTGTTTGCTCATTCTGATATGAACTGAAAACTGACAAGATAGGTATTACCTATGGCCATGAAAAGGTTAAAAACTATTGTAGATCTTGAATGTGTGTTTGAAGACATCATATCGTATGGTAAAAATTACAAACAGGTCTTACGAATGAAAAGATTTCTAATGGCAATTATAATACGGTAAAAAATAGATATCACAAGGAAAGTCTAATTAGGTAAAGGTGAAAAATGTTGACATAGGATTCTCACGTATCAATTAGCTTACACTTAGTTCAATGTTGTGGCTAAATTGTGTAATATTATTTATTACGCGTTTTCACATCCTACGTGTTCAGTATATAGGGAGTAATTTTGGAAACTTGACCTGAAATGTAATAATTATCCTTCACAAAAATATAAAACAAAATTTAAAGTGGATTTAAATTATCTCATTATGGATAATAATTACATTTTGATTTATTACCCTTTAAACAATAAAACTTCTTAAATTTATTTCTGCTCACCTTTGCAAGTTCAATTTCAAATTCAACGACGTTGGACGAATCAACGGCAATTCTTGATTTGGGCACCATTTTCTTCCTTCCCGATGCAGAAGACTGTGTGTCTCCAATTGCTCTGCTTACTTCAAACGCTGATGAGGCAATCCATTTTCGGTAGACCTCGATCTGTTTTCCATACGTTATTGGATCGATGAGCATTGATCGATGTAGCACAAACGAGGTTTGATCCAACTGAAAGAGGAGACATTTCATATGCAGAACTATTCAGGTAGATAAAATATTAGCAGGCATTCAAGTTTTTTATGATAACGCAATCAGCTCTTCCATTCAAAATAACGAAATTGAACACTACTTTGAAAATTGGACTTTAAAACAGGTGCAATATAAAGGAAAAAACAAATGTAATTCCCAACGAAAACGGGTTGGCTTTCGGAAGATTTTAATCCTTATTAAGTTACATTATTAGAGTTTCTATATATTACACGCCAATACCCACAATGTTCCCTTCAATAGTTGCTACAATGTTAGGATTATTCGCGCTTTACCCTATGACACTCCTGCCCCCCTTCTCCGACACTGGGAACTAGCACATATCCATCTTCTCGACTCTTTCTCTCCGCCTGGCCTCAACCTCCGCTAACCCTATTAGCCCCCTTACAATGTCTCCTTGTTACATTTTAGTTATTCGCACTTTCCCTTACCACACTCCCTCTTTATTGGCTATCCACCCCTCCTACTCCCCACCTCCTCCAATCATCAACCTTCCCACATCACCCTGTCATTCCCCGCCCAGTATGTCAATTGCAGATACCCTAAATTCCCAAGTATAACGCGCGCGTTATACAAGTTTTTTTTTGTCAAATTTTCGGAATTATTTAGTGCGCGTTATACATAAGACGTACTAGTGCGCGTTATGCATAAGAAGTACAGCTTTATAAAATAAAATGCCTTAAAGCGTTCAAATACTAACTTCGTGAAATCACTAAATGGCTGAAATCTTTCAAAACTTCTTTCTTTTTGTTCCGTTGATAAAAACAAATTTTCTGGCATAAATTACCATGCATTTCAATCATTACAGATACAAAATCGAATTTCAGTTACCTAATTATTATTCAACCTAAGACAAATTAAGGCAGATTCGAAGTTATTAGTTGAAAAAAATGTACACAATGCCTTTTTAAATAAGATAACGAATTCCAAAACAAAACACATTCACATATAGAAATAAAAAAATCACAAATTCTTCATAAACTTTTATTCCCACTCGATTATTAATTAACATAACCATAAAAATCTTCTGATTCAGTCACAATTTACATCGTAATCATTCAAGTTCTTAACCAATGAGTCCGGAAAAATTTCAAGCGAAAAATTATCGCTTTCATCAGATGATGAATCACAATACCCTCCATCCCCCCATCAACATCAAGGGAATAAATTCCCGATACCCTGAAACCATTAATTATACATTCACGGGTTACATCGGCCCAACTTTTCACAATCCATTTGCAAATTTCAGCATAAGAAGCTCGCTCGCTGCATCCTTCCAGACTTTGTATAGGAGTGGAAACCATCTACCATGCATTTTTCCCAGTGCCTCCGTCTTTTCGATTTGAATGATCTATTTACGGAGATGTCCAGTGGTTGCAGCTTTTTTGCTTTTTTGTTAGACCTGCAGGAATAACTGCAATCTTGGAATATTTTTTCAATAATATTTTCGAATCATTTACCTAGCTGAATCCAATGCAAGCAGCGATTTTGGTTTAAAAAATGAGCCCTTCCTTTTTCCCCATACCTCAGTTAACCACATTCGCAACATATCGCAATTCATCCAGCCTTTTGGGTTTACGCACACAACAATACCTTTAGGAAATTCCTATTTAGGAATGGTTTTCCGCTTGAAAATTACCGTTGGGGGAAGCTTTTCTCCATCAGCCGTCACTGTTAGCACAACAGTAAAGCAGCATTTTTTAGCTCCAGCAGTGCATATTTTTATGTCTTGGGTGTCTTTAACGTCAACTGCAAATTTCGATGGCATGACGAAACTCATAGGTACCTCATCCATGTTCCCTATCTGACTTGGTTCAACGCCCTTCTTTTCCTGCCCAACAAACAAATTAAACTCTTCCACTTTCACCTTCCAATCTTCTGGTAACTTTTGTCCGGTAGATGTAATTGCTCGTACTGTTAAACTATTTCGCTTCATAAAATGATAACACCAGCAATTCCTGCCTTTAAAATTATCAATATTTTTCTCGCGAGCTATTTGTATTGCTTTGCATTTAAGTGACAGTTGAAACTCCTCTTCCTTCACTCCTTTGCGCACAGACCCAGTCCTTCAATTCTTGCTCCAGATCTGGCCAAAACTCCTTTCGTTTCCTTCGTGCCCTTTTTGCCACAGGTAGAACACTCAACAAATTCTTTTGGGACCGCCACTCGCGAATGCTGGATTCGCCCACTTCGAAGAAACGGGCCACTGACCGATTACCATGAATCTCGGCATAATTCACATTTCTAACTTTTTCTGCGCCATGTAAGATTTCCTTCTTTTTGGCATTTTTAAATAGGGTTATGGTCCAACGGTGGGTCTACAATTTAAAAAATAAAAAAAATATTAATATTTTTTCATTAGGTTCAATAACTGTGCATTACCAAATCAAGAAATACCATACAGAAACCGTACCGTTTCTTAGTCAGGTAAAGAAAAATTAAATAGGTAACACTCCATAAATGACAAAGTCAACAAGTTTCAGTAAAAATAATGTCAATGTTTTTAAGGAAAACAAAATATCCTTGAAAATACCTCACCTGGTTTCTGTCAAAGAGGAACGAAACTCCGTACTTTCAGTGCCCTACCTCGTTGATCAAAACGTTACAGCCAGACTGCAAACCACAAATGAATGGGCGATGAAGATTACAGGTCGTCTCTCTGTCTGTGAGTCAACAATGTGTGCCCTCCACATTCGTTCCCACACTCAGATTCTCTGGCTGTTTATGCTAGCTTTCTCTTGCCCCCTGTCGTACCACACTTGAGGTCTGGTCCTTCTTTTGTTTTGTATCTATTTGTTTAAATTTTAAGAATTTTTAACTGCCAAACAAATTAAAATATCAAAATTTGTATAATCCCTATTCCGTTTTTTTACGAATTGTACTTATAAAAAAAATTTCAACTCCGTAGCACAAGCGGAAATATATAAACTTTGAAAATTTGTTTAAACAATTGCGAATTTTTAGCGGCCGCATTGTTGCACTTTTTTAAGATTTTAGTTTTTTCTAGTCGGTTTTGCACAACATCCTACCTTAAGAAAATAATTTCGAATCTCCAGGTCATCTGGAAGTGCCTAAACATTAATTTAACTAAAGAATATGTGAGTTTGTTACCCGCACTAGTTATAGAACAAAAGGTCTTTAATAGGGTGATTTTTGCCAATCTAACTTCTGGCCATCTGCGAATTCTACTAAACTCGATTCGTCAACCAAACAGAATGGTTCAAGTCATAGCGATTAAAGCAGGAGGACAATAATAGGAAAGGAATAGGTTCGCATGATATGATAAGTTGGAGAATGTTGGTATGGCAAAAACAAAATATTAGCTAAATGCTTACCATGTAATGTGGTCTTGCAATAAAACTGTAGGTAAAAGCATGTATATAGATGAGAATATAAGAATAAATTTGGCATAAAATAAGATGCTGGCCGTTTTTAAACGCGAAAGAAATTACACATTGACGTCTTAGTTCAGTAAATAGGATATGCCTTTAACCTCTCAACGTGTGGGCGTTAAAATCCCATGTTAAGTTTGATGTGGGAGAATTATTTCTGGTGGTTAATTTTTTCGCATTAAAAGATTTAAAAATATTTTTAAAATTAATCGTAATGTAGGAGGATGATTAAGCATCGCCACGCTGTGAGTATACCTGTCCCGCGGTTAACCGTCGAGCGGTCGCGCCCAATTGTAAAACACCAGCGGTCGCGCCTGGTATAAAGTGCAACATTTGTCATAAAAAAGGACAACGCCTTGTTATTACTAAATTCGATTGAGGTAATCATAGACACTTACTCTAACACAATTTCTTTTATTAAACATAGTTGACTAGTCATTCAAAATACATATAAAACATATTGAACACTGAAAAAATGGAATGGTACATGTTGTCCAAAAAGGTACTTTTCTAAAAATAGTTTGGCTACAGTTTTATAATATCTATTATATATCGACGACTCTTACAGAGGGGGATATAACATATATATAACATATAACAGGAGGATACTAATGTTTAGGCACTTCCAGATGTGCTGGAGATTCGAAATTTTTTTATTAGGTCGCATTTTGTGCAAAACCGACTAGAAAAAACGAAAATCTTGAAAAAGTGCAACAATGTGGCCGCTAAAAATTCGCAATTGTTTAAACAAATTTTCATGCTTTATGTATTTTCGCATGTGCTACAGAGTTGAAATTTTTTTTATAAGTAGAATTCTTAAAAAAACGAAATAGGGATTATACAAATTTTGATATTTTAATTTGTTTGGCAGTTAAAAATTCTTAAAGTTTAAACAAATAGATAGCTGTTTAGGTACTAAGAAATGAGCTAGGAAGCTGAAATTTTCAAATTACTTACAGAGTAGTGAATTTCCACAAATAAACATTTCAATTTTACCATATCTGAGTTGCGGCGGCCGTTAAAAATTATTTAAATTTAAACAATTAGAAAAATATTATTTACTTCTAGAAGTGCTACAACTTTAAAATTTGGCTAAAATGTGTAGCATTAGTACCCCATAATGTAGAAAGTGTAAAATTTTAAAATTGAACATTTGGGGATGGTTTTAAACTATTATTTTTACATGTGAGAAAAACGGAAATCGCTGCGGAGGTGAAATTTTTAGAATTAAAAGAATATTTGTAATGATGAAATGTCTGTCTGAAAAATGAATGTTTTTTAATGTTGAGATGAAATGCTTGCAGAATGCAAGCACCAACTACTAGTAATAATATATATATTTTATAAATATTTAAAAAAACAGTTAAACGTTACCGTGCTTGATCTTGCAGTTCTAAGCGTCTTTTACAAACTGTTTTAATTTCAGTGGTTTTTGCAAATGAAATATCCTCGCGAAATTCCCCTCCTTTGTTTTGCCCTAAAAATTACACATTCTTGAATAAATATCAAAATACCAATAAATAAAAAATGATACAAAAAATTAGAGTGGAAACTTTGCGGAATCAAATGTTTACATGAGCTGGCGCGCACTGAACAGAGTGGAACGTTGGCCGAGTTACCCCGTTTAAGTGGAATAAATTGGCTGGATATGTGATAATGCAATGCTAAATAATAAAAACAATCATATTTAGTAAAAAGAATCGAAATTAATACAAGACATTAGTGAAAAATACTTACACGACAAGTCGAGCGATGTACTGAGTGCATCAATACTATACTCAGACAGTTTCACCTGCTATATTTTTTCCTTCAAACTAGAGTGTATCTTCCCGTCCACAGAGTGTGTTGGTATTGATACGAAGAAGGCACAATTGAAAAGCTTACATTATAATTCTCGCCTCTTTCTTTATAAGAGCGAAAAACCAGGCAGTGTTGCACTTTGTGCCACAGCGCGGCCGCTCGAGGGTTAAGGAAGAACTAATGGATCAGATATTGCAATGAGAAATGTGAACGAAGAGACAGTGTCAAAGAGAAGCAAGAAAAAACTAATGAGCGTCAAGGATATGAAAATTTGCGCCAGTAACAAATGCGATATCCGGGATTCATTTGAGAAAAGCAAAATTTTGCCGTGAGAAAAATTTCCTTGTGCGCAGGGACGTAACTAGCGTCCCAACGTTGGGGAGTCAGTATGATTTCAAAAATATCTGGAGTTACGTCCATGCTTATGCGCGAAAAATTCTATATCATATAAATACTTTTTGAATTTGCACTTAAATATTTACTGTAAACGTAATAAAAAATACCTTAAAATCTTTTAAAAGTTAGTGTGCATAAACGTTAACCGGCAATCGGAATGAAAACGTTACCAAGACTATGAGTTTAAAATTTTGAAATGTAATATGTAAAAATACGCGTATATTATTAGCATTTTTGTGATTCAAGAAATACGGGATAGGTACACATTCTGGAACATGAATTGTGAATTTTCATTCAATAACTTTTATTTTTATATCGTTGATAAAATGAGTCGATTTATTAAATTAATGTGTAACCTCGTACTTAATTTGAAATACAACTCGAACAAAATATATCCATAAGATACATTCCAATAATTAATCTAAGGCAACGACCTAAAGCAGATCATATGATATAAATTACTTATTCAGAAATGAGATACTGAAAAAATGTCCACTTACAGTTATTACAGTCCTACTTGAGTTTTTCCGATCTAAGTATACATAGGCGAATAAAAGAGGAGACACTTCAATGCGACGAGAGGATTCCGCAACCATGCCTTGCCAGTCAAACTCCTCCTCGTTCCAAACCTCTGTCGTTTGCGCCATAGGCCACCCGCCAAACTCATCTAGTAATTCTATCAGAGGCTCCAAACCCTCGCGTTCCACTCTTTCTGCAAAGATATATTCCTTAGGATAGTAGAAAAGTATGTACATATGTGAAATATAATTTACTTCCATTCAAAGAAAAAAATCAGAAAAAATGGCTCGAATCAACAAATGTTATGGAATGGTTTAAGAAAAAGTAACGATTTCTGATTTGTTGAAAAATGCTAGCCTATTCCACTTGGGAAGGCTCGACTTTGTGGAAAGACAACAATATTTGTTTTTATTTATAATAATGCTTGCCTAGCTTGAATTTCACAGCTGGAAAAACTTTGCTAACTTTTAAGAATTTCTGGAGTTTCCTTCATTTTTTCACCATATATTTAATCAATAAATGGTCAAAACACCAGTCGGAATAAAATTATTTGAATGTGTGGCTTTTAAGTATTGCATATACAATTAAGTGTGTAATCTTATCAGTAGATTTTGTTTCGATATAGAATTGACATGCTTTCATGGTCATGGGACATTTTACATCAAATTTGTCAGATAATTCTATCGACGAAATACTATATGGACTATAAATATAAAATGATTTAATTTTGGACAGAATATTAACCTTCGTCCATGCATGCTCTATAAGCATGTTTAGCTGCATTCACTGGAAATGGGTCTCCGTGATTATCCTTCTCTTCGAGTAGCTCTGTAAGATAAGGTAATAATATTATCTGAATTAATAATGAAGTGTCTAATCCCACAATTTTTTCGTTGGAATAGTATTTAGAATGTTTTTGTAAAAGCTGCCTACAACACTCCTATCCTTTATTCACATTTTAATTATTTTTGGGCAGTATTTATAATAATTCATAAAATTTACTTGCTGCAGTTATAGCTTCTGCAAATCTCAACCGACGGTATTCTTCACAAACGTAACTTACTTTCCGAGAGTTAACCATCAACATTACGAAATCGAAACAAAAGAACGAAATAAACATGGCGAGGCAGCATTTAATGCAATGTATTGGAATACGAATGAATTTAATTAGAAATCCAACGTTAAAAAATTAATGCAGGAACCGCATGACAATGTTGCCGCGGGCGAATATCCGACACCATCTGCATAATTGACCCTAAAGTCAAAATTACAATTTGTTTCTACCTTTGAGTTGCAAATCCACCTTTTCACTGAGCAGATCGAATTGATTCCAGTGGGCTTCCGTGGGTGGCACTGGATTCCTCGATATCCATCCGCTGCATGCGAAGTCGTAAAAGTCTTCACATGGATCAACCGATTCGTCCATGCTCATGCGAAGTTCGTTGGCTGCGTCACAGATGAAAATGACCATTTAAAATTAATTTGCCTTTCTATAATCGTTTATTTATGAATATTATTATACAACCCATTCCATCCGGTTGTATTCCTTCAAAAAATGGATGGTGCTGGTTTGGAGTTTGTGGTGTTCTATTTTTAATATAGAACTAGGGACAAATTACTAATACTTACCATTGTTTTTTTAATAACAAAACCCCATTGTAAATGAGCACTTTATGACCGACTGGGAACGAGGGTGTTACCACGAGGGACGGTAAAACTATTTACCAAACCAATTAAGATATACATATATATGTATATATACATATATATACATATATATGTATATATATATAGCGATAAGTGTAATATTTGTCTAACTTGACGCAATTTCAATAAGAATTTTAACTATCACCAGTTTGCCTGTTGCAGCGTTGCTTGCAATTTGGGTGTATTAGTGAGAGGAGATTGAAAAAAGAACTAAACAAGAAGTCCAAACCAGGGCTAATGCAGGCTGGTTTCCCAAAGTTGACGTCCCGAATGGATTACCTATATTGACAGGAAATGTTTCAGCATGTGTTAGTCATTCCAAGGAATTCTCTTACCATAAATACCACTTGTAGTTCACAGTTTATCAATGATAGAGAAAAATTGGAAAACAAATTAATAGAGCATTATCTGGTTTAAAATACTAAAAACAATGTCAAAAGCTCTTTCTGACATTATATTTTGCATATATTTTTTAATGAACGAATTTAATAAATGTTACTGTTTATACGCTAATATGTCTGGATCAACTGCCCATTGCTGAAGAGTAGTCGAGCGGAAACGAAAATAACCCATTTGTTCACTCATCCATGCTCAAGCCTAGCTCGGTAATAATCGTCTCCATGGCAACAATACGATAAAATGCGATTTAAAACGTAAAAACGCTGTTTTAGTAGAAATTCAAGAAAATACGATCAATTATAAAAATTCGGGGATAATAATTAGAATATACATTCTTTTCCCCTTACAACAGTACAAAACTTGCTCCGGTATCACAATTTTAAGATATTTTAATGTATTAAAGAAAACTTCTTTTCCCTATGTAAAATAAATAGGGAAAAAACGTTCCTGGAATCGAACCCGGGACTTCAATCATCGTCAAATAAAATATAGCCCGGAGGTGGGCCCGGGCAACACGGGACTCATATCAAGTTTCATGAAAATCGGTCCATTGCAATGCAATGCATTGGTGCAAAAGTTGTTAGTAGGGGACACACACACAGACAGGACCATTTCATAAGGCTGTTTCCGTTGGAAACCAGCCTAAAAATTACTTTATGGAGGTAATATTTATTGTTAAAGAAATAAAAATAAAGATGTTGAAATTTTTATATTAAAGTAATCGAAACATGCTATAAAATCGCAAGAAAAATATCTTTTCATTTTCCCCGATTTGCGTCGACTCTATTTGAGTTGTTTCGTAGTTGCGTCATTTAGAATAAATACCTACAAATTTGTTTTGAGCAGTTTAAACTCGCAGTTGCGTCATCGAAACTCGGAGTTGCGTCATTTTCTACCCGGGTTTCCCTATTCACCGCGTTTGCCTCGTTTCAAAACTGCAGATTGTTTTGCCCCCAAAGAGTGATTAGCAAGTGATTCAGGAGTTAACTTTGGGAGGGACTGAGCGTAAAAATAAATGAATCGCTTTTATAATTCAGCGACCGTTGAAAGTGGAAGATATTTTTTCGAAAAAGAAATGCTTCATGCCGAAATAACGCAGGTGCAATGAGTGTCAAAAATTTTAGAAGAGTAAAATGGGATCCCCGGAAATAATCTCAGCGTATAATTCATTTGCATTCCACAATTGTTTTAAATCGAGATACGAACTCGGGACGTGAGAAAAAGCGGCGTAATTACAGCGATGTTTTACTTTCGCCACGAAGAGAAATCGAATCCGAACAAGGAAGTAAATGGCTGGAAATCCGCACTTACGCTGCTCGGTTGTTTCAATGTTGTTCCTGTAATCCTTACGAGTTTTGGGGATTTTCACTTTATAGATGCATTCGCGGGAATTTTTTTTAGCGCCCACCATACTGCACAGCTTGCTGACCATTTATTGACTTTATTACAAATATAAAATTAAATTTCTCCTTATATTTGTTGTGTGTAATTTAAGACTATTTTTGTTAACTTTCATAAATGATTGCCCGAATTCATAGGCACCACATTAAATTTTCGTTTTAAAGGCACAACAAAATGGAGATTATTATGTAATCATTTCCAACTTGAATTTAAAGAACTGATAACTTTTACAAAGCCGAAAAGTCAGAACCTGATTCTTTGTTATCGTAAGAATAGCAAAAATCTCGATAATTTTTCATGTATGTACGTATAATGACAGTTTTTAGTTTTGTACTTTTTACCTTGAATGAATTACGTATTAGTTTAACTTAATATTGTTGTTATTTCTACATTACTTCTATCATTTTCTGTAAAGGTGTGTACGTATTTAAATGTGATTTTACATATGGAAACTTGGAAGGGCACCTATCTTGCTAATATAAAGGATTTATTATGGCAAATAGCATTTCGATTTGCGTCGTTTCGCTTTGCGTTTTCCAAGAATGTAACCCCAACGCAAAATGGGGTCTTGGTGTACACCCAGTCCTTGTTTTACGAACGTTCGTTTTACGAATTTTCGTGTTAACGCCGTTGGACCTTTGGTACTCGAATTTTCATTTTACGATTTTTTTTCGCTTTTACGAATTTTGCGACATGTCGCAAGTTTGGTAGCTAATACGTGGATACAAATAAATTCCACAGCGTCACGCTGCGGTCGTCTGCCAATAAGAACTGCAGATAGGGAGAAAAGTCGTGAATTTGGCTAATTTCAAAATGACGATACTAAATTATCCAAATGGGTTACTTGGATTCCTCAAAATCTTCTCCGCGCAGCTTATAAAATTCAATCATGACATTTCAAACTCAATTTTATATAAAAAATGCAACATAAACAGCGTACAAAATTAGAATTTAGAACCGTTTTTAAATGTTCTCGAAAACGTAAATTTTATGCTTCAGTAAGTTTACTGATTATGTGATAAAATTTACCAGAAGAAAAAGCAGCAGGAATCGTATACAATCTCGAAAGATTTTGAAACCCACTATCCCATTAGCTTACAATTTTCACGCTAATAATTAAAGATTTGATTCGCCGCTACACAATAAGAATTTTTAGCTTTAGAGTAATGGAAAAGGTGTCCTCGTTTTACGACGCGTTTTTTAGAAATGCATCTCATTGGTAAACCGAAGAATGGGTGTATTGACATTTGTTGCCCGTAAAAAGCAGCAAATTTGGTAATACTGCGGTATCTACGAGGTCCGTTGGGTAACAATGTTAATTGTACATACCTGTTGCTTCGCACATTTCGGTTCGGCACACTTTCACATTATCTTCATCAATCAGCTTAGACGTTTTTCCTAATAAAAAATAAAAAATTACTACTTTATGAAAGATCTAAGCAGTAATTATTATAAATTTAAATGGAACGGTCTTTATATATAGATTGGTAAATATCAACTACATCAATTATGCATCATTATTTTTCCCACAAACAAAAATATTAAATGAGCCATTTCAGAAATAACATATATTTCACATACCGAAAGGTTTGCTATCGGTATTAATCCGACCACGATGAAAGCACTGGGTTTCAATCACCATTGACCCAATGACCAATAGTCCCGCCGCCAGTTGCAGACTATATAAAAGAAAAATCGGATTAATATCATTTTTATGTAAGGGAAGCGACATTAACTTAACGATCCATTACCAGCTGCCGCTGGATTTTGATGGCATTGCTGTAGCACTTCGGATGATAATTCTCAGAGGATTCGTCGAGAAGTGGCTAAAATATGCGTGCTGCTTTGAGTTTGGATGATATTTCTCTTCTCCTATCACTACCGGAACACTCTCCAATCACGTTTACTCCCTCCGTCGAAAAAACTGATTAAAAAATAACGCACTCGCTTATAGAATTCGCTGTTAAAGCAAACGTGAAATTCCACCCTATTTCAGGGGTCGGCAACATAGGGCTCGCGGGCCGCATGAGACCCCCAAGAGCGCTTTATTCGGCCCGCGAAGCTATGATGAAAAAGTGACCGGTAAAATTTAATATAGGCAATTTCATATTTTTCAGTAAAATAATTGTCCGAAACAGGGACGTAGCCAAGGGGGAGGGGGGGCGGGGGGGGGGGGGCTTTAATCTACTTTGAATGTAATCAATCGATTGCACGATTAGTTACAAAAGGCACAGAGATCTTAAGGACGGTTTTCCGACTTCCCTTTGGTATTTTTTATTTATTACTGAAAAACCTTTACTAATCGTTAGGCAAACAAGGACCTGACCTCGTATTTCGAAACTTTTGGTGACCACATGCGGAAATGGACGAGGGTAAACGGAAAAACCAAAACGTCCTCCGCACACATGCTGAGACATTTCACTTTTGGTCTCCACTCTGTTCTTGAAAATGGTCGCGATGGGCTAACAGGGACCTACCATTTAGGAAAGAGTATACTCCATATGCATCCATGTTCACTTTTAACCGAGGTCTTGAGGGTTAGTCACACCAATAAATCTCTAAATGATTTTTTCCAACTAAAAAACCGGTCCTTACAGTGAGGGTGGTCTCCTAAATCCCCATAATTGTCACCGCTTTAGTTCAGCAAAGACTAACTACAAAATTAAATGGAATTAAAGTATATCTACCAACTTACAATTAGACTACAATGTTTAAGTAAGTGTGGCCTTGATGTTCGGCATTTGCTATTACTACAAATAGGGTTGCCACCTGTCCCGATTTTAGCGGGACAGTCCCGACTTTAGCGTGACAGTCCCGACTTTTGAATGATGTTTTGCACATGTCCCGCTTCTTTCCCAAATTGTCCCGACTTTTTTGTTCGACATAGTAGTATTTGTTTTATTGAAAATTCATTTTTATATGTAGTATCGATATTAACTTTATTAGCAAATATAGATTATACTTCGATTGTTGTATAATACCTATTAGGTTTTCATAATGTAATAGGGTCATCTTCATATTCAGATATAAATCCTACAGAAGTTTGTTTGAAGCGTGTTAGTAATAGCTTGAAGTTCTAAGAAATTACAAGACAACTAGCATTGTTATTATGAATAACTTCAAAGAAGTATTTTATCAGTAATATTTTAATATTCATAAATAATAAGTATAATTAAATTTTGTTTTAAAATTTTCTTTTGTGAAAAGGGTATTGAAAAAATGAATGGTAGCTATTCCGATGAGCATTCAGCCCAATTTGATAAATATAAAGTTTATAAATCACGTAAAAGACTATCATCTTCACCACCAGAGAAAAGGTTTTGCGCATTCAAAGACAAATGGCTCAAAGATCCAAATTATTCATCATGGATTGCAAAAACCGATGATCGTTTTACAGCAAAATGCATTTTATGTTCCTCTTTGATATCTTTAAAAAGCGAAGGCGCTGAAACTTTGAAGAAACATTTGGACACTGCGAAGTATACCTAATCAAAATTCGTTTATAACAAAAACTACAAAGACCATTTATTCCTTCCTTCACATACCTTCTTCCAAGGGAATAGATCACAGCAGCGTCGCTGAACTATGTTTTGCTTATCATGGAATAATACAAAACCACAGTTATTTGTCTTCAGAGTGTGGAGTAAAGCTATCGTGTAAGATATTTTCTGACTCTAAAATGGGAGCAAAAATACATTGTGGTCGTACTAAATTAAAATGTTTAGCTCAAAATGTTATGGCTACATATTCTTGCGAGTTATTGCAGAATGAGTGTGGAGAAAAATATTTCTCTGTAGCTTCAGATGCATCTAACAAAGGTAATATAAAATGTTATCCACTTATTCTTAGATTTTTTAACTCAAATGAAGGTATTAAAGAGTTTTTGTTAGATTTCTATGACGATTCAAAAGAGAATTCATCAGCAATCACAAAAAATATTGTAAATATTTTACTAACTAATGGCTTAGATACCAAATTTATTAGTTCTTATGCAGCAGATAATGCAGCTGAACGTAATTCAGTATTTCAAAAGCTCTCAGTAAACAATGCAAATATTATCAAAGCAAATTGCAATTGCCATATTGTTCATAATATGGTCAAATTTTGAACAAAGTTGTTTAAATATGATGTTGAATGTTTTGTAATTAAGGTTTTCAATGAGTGAAGAATACTCTTTAATGTTAAGACATGTTCCAACATGCTGGCTTTCAATTTTCAATGCTGTTGATAGATTGTTAAAGAATTGGACAGCAATGAAAACCTATATTTTATTCAGCAAAAAGAAGAAAATACTGATTATATCATTTGGACATTCATCAGGGACCAAAAAAATGAAATACTAACTGAAAATGAATTATCATACACAGAATGTTACATATATTTTGCACACAATTACATGAATTTGATTGTTATATCTGTAAAATTCTTCGAACAAAAAGATACAAGCCCAACTGAATTGTATAACATTATGAATGACTTGCTAAAAAATTTAGAATGCCGAAAAAAAGATCTTTTTTTTGGCTATAAAGTAAAGCAAAATTTACAAAAGTTTGAAAGAACTCAGCAAAGGGAATTCGTGAGTGAAGCAGTGAAAGTCTATGAGTGATCTATCACATATTTAAAAAGATGGTTTGACTTCGAAAATTCTAAATTTAAGAGTTTTCAAATTTTCAGTTGAAAATCCGAGTTTTCATTTGATGATTTAGAAAAGCAGTTCAGGATATAAACCTTACCCACATAATCAATTGTGATCTGCTTTATGATGAATTTGTGGTTTTGAGAGAGGTAAGTCTAAATCTACCAGTGGATAAAATGTGGGTGGAATTAAAAAAAATCAAATTCCACTGAGATTTAAAAAATTATAGAATTTATCTTATCAGTCCCGGTAAGCAACGCAAGTGCCGAAAGAGTTTTTTCACTCATGAAAAACTTATGGACAGATGAACGAAATAAATTAAAATTGAGTCTGTAAAAGCAGAGCTTCAGATAAAATTTAACTTTAACAAAACTTGTCAAGAGTTTTTTGAGTTTGTACAAAAACAACCAGAACTTTTAGAATGTGTAAAATCAAACAAAAATATAAATTTAAGTTTTGACTATATTGTAATTGAAAATTGATTTTATGTTAATAAGCATATAATATGTTAATCAGTTACTATATGTGATTCCTTATCTGTGGCAATACTTTGTAGAAAGAATATTATTATTTAAAATAAATATTTTTTTTGTTTAAGACTAAAATTAATGTAATTATATTGCTAATAGTCTGAAGATTCATACATTGTAAATAATTATTAAAGAACAATTTAAATAATAAATGCTTAGCAATTTATTTTGTTTTTTAGTCAATGGAAATTATCTGTTCCACTAACTTGTACTGGGTTGAGTTTTAACTATTGTATTTATATAATTTTAATTAACAGATTTATTTAAACTTATATTTTATATTTTTTTGTCTAATAACTAAAAATACTGAGTTATTCAGACATGTTTAGCGACGGCAATAGATATTATTTTTTATGTCCCGACTTTTATTACTTGAAAGGTTTAAATGTCCAGACTTTTCTTGCTGGATAGGTGGCGACCCTAGTCTTTGTTCACTTTTTACTGGGGTCTTTTGGGTTCACACCAATAAATCTCTAGATGACTCTCTCTGGGTGAGACCCTGCCCTTGCAGTGAGTGCAGTCTCCTAAATCCTCATAATTGTCACCGCTCAAGTTCAGTGAATGACAAGGATGGAGAGTATGGAGAAAAGTGACTCCGTTGCCTTTCTTTTCACTAAGAGAAAGGAAAAGAAATGGCTGTTTCACTTACAAAAACATAAAAAATAAGGAAATGTCAATCACTCAGGTCTGTACAGATTCAATTAATCTTCTTTTAACGTTCGAAAAGTGTTCTTCTCAAATGACTGGTGGAAGACAGCTTTACTCTGGGCTGTTTATTGTTGCACATCCTCTCACTCCATATAATTTCCAGTCACTCGTCTTCAGTTATTCAGTGTTAGTGGTCGAAGATGGATCTCCTCGTTCTTGTACTTTGTTTGTTCATTGCCTTAAAGGTTTGTACTTTTACACCAAGACATACCAATATAACATATTGCCACGAATGTAGTGAGATTGCTAATTTTAGAATGACATTTCTGAAAAAAAATCCTAAACATTTTATACCAAGTTAAAGCAAACAGATAACCGTGTTCTGCGATCATGCTTACTAAGTTACTGATATTGTTCCATTTCATTATTGACATGTCAGCCCGCTCATTATTTATCTAAGAATTTTTCTAAACCGCTGAACATAGATGTCATTTTTCGTTCCACTTCACTGAAAGTAAAGCGTTATGTCCGGACCAACGTAGTATATAAATTAGTTATTACCTTTTATTTTACAACAATCATATTTATATTGGTTGGTATTTTTCAAGAAAATAAGGAAGAGCTAAGAAATTATACGTGGTGAACACAAGAGACTGCTTTGGATTTCACGAAATTAAGGATAATCTTTTTAAGCTAAAGCTTCACAAGAACTGCCCTTTGTTATGGCATCCAAGGATTTTTGAGTTTGGTGTGATGGCAAGAAGAGCTAGATCCCATCAGCAGGTCAGCGAATCATTTCCGACGGAATTTTTACATAGTGGTAAGTGTATAATTTTTATATTACACTGAGTTCTATTAATATTCGCACTTATTATCATAGGAATACAAATATTGCAAAATTGTACATTCACGAGTAAAGCATCGAGTTACAGCTGCTTTTGCTTTTCGGTTAATACGCTTATATCCATACCATATGACTCACTCTGAAAAATATTCGGTAGTTTTATAGAAATAAGTAAGTTAAGTTCGTTATGATGAGTCGGTCATTCCTTCAGCTAATTTTTGATACTGTTTATCATATACGGTAAAATAAATATCCGTTAAGTGAGCATTCATTCTACGGAATATTACCGTTTGTTAATTTTACATTTCATCTGAGTTAATCAGATCGATACTTGAATATAAGTAATAAGATTGTGCAACTAATTAAAAGTTTATTTGAAACAAAATATACTATACTTGTTGGAGTTTGAATGGAATTATGAAAAAATAACATTTAAAATATTATTTTTTTAAGGCCCAACAAATCGAACAAGATGAATAGCAAAAGAAGTAACATCTCGGACTATTTTGAAAAAGCCACGGCAAAGAAAATTACACTAGGAAATTCTCAAGTAACAGTTAATTCTGAAGAAAAGGAGCTTGAAAGTGACATTGAAATAACTGTTGATGAAGGTGAGGAAGTTTGTTCAAGTTCAGAAAGTGAAATTGAGGAATGTGATCTCGATAAGTTGATTTTAATGCTGAATTCCAATTGTGATGACGATGATGGCATGACCAGTGCTACTGTGGATATAAAGTTCACAAAAATTCCTGGACCGCGATATCTGTCACAGGTTGTGATTGACGGACCTATACAGCCAAAACTGTCAGTTTTTCCAAATCGGAAATTCAGAGCACGCTGGAGAAGTTTCGTGGTTAGAATATAGTGTGTTAGATGATGCTGCTGCTGCTTCCCATCTTGCTTTTTTTTCCATTGCTGTGGATTCGAACACTCCGTTCGTATCTGTAGGGTTCAGAAATTGGAAGAGAGCCATGGAAAAACACACTGGGCTTTGGCAACATGGTATGAGCGACCCACATAAAAGGTGCAAAACCTCCTGGGAGATGCACAAAGAAATGGCATCCAATAAGAAAGCTTCTATTACGTCCTTGTTGAATCATGTCCATTCTAGCCAAGTAAGTGAAAATAGGCAATATTTAAAGATTATTTGTCAGGTTTTGAGATATACAGTTGTTCAAAATATTGCTCAATGGGGAAGTAATGAATCTGACCTGAGTTTAAATAGAGGAAATTTTCTAGAAATTTTACAAATTTTGTCTGAACATTCTGATAATGTAAAAAGATTTTTTCTCAATGGTCCAAAAAATGCCAAATATACCAGTCCGTCAGTTCAAAATGAAATTTTAAAAATAATGTCAGATGTAGTAATTAGACAAATAACCAACGAGATTAAAAAAGTAGAGTATTCTTCAATTATGGTGGACAAATCTAAAGATATCTCTAAAAGTGCTCAACTTTCGGTTGTTGTAAGATGCTATTTAGATGGTACAGTGTTTGAAAGGTTCTTAGGCTATAAACAAGCCGAGTTTCTTAATGCAAGCAAATTATTCAAATACATTAAAGAAGTATTAGCACGTTGTGAAATAGATTTATCAAAATGTGTTTCACAAACTTACGATGGCGCAAGCATTATGAACGGGAGATTAAATGGCATACAAAAATTAATAAGGGATGAAGCACCTCACTGTATATATGTCCACTGTTTCAATCACCGACTGAACCTTGTAATCATCCATATTTGCAAACAGGTAAAACATGTTGACTCCTTTTTCTCTACATTGGAAGAATTGTATATATTTTTTCTGGGTCGGCTATTCATTCCCGGTTTATAAAACTACAGAAAGATATGTACCCGAATAGCAAATTACGAGAACTAAAACGAATTTGTTATACCCGGTGGACAGCCCAGGCATGTTCAGCTTTGAAAAATACTTTCGAGGCCGTATTAATTTTATTAAATATTATTGCAAATGAAGCAGGTGAACGGAAAATAGAAGCCAGCCATTTGCTTAATGGAATTGATTTTCAATTTGTATTTAATTTGGGCATGTTTACTGAAATATTAACAAAATTCAAATCTGCCAGTGACTTCTTGCAAAGCATCAGTTCAGATCTATCAAATGTATCAACATTAATACATTCTTTCCAGACTTTTTTTGGATGTGCGATCAGATGAAAACTTTACAATTTCAAATTTTAATTTTGGTAAAATTTACGAAGAATCAGTGACAATTGCAACAAATAATAACATTAATATTCCAAATAATGAAAATTCAAACAGGATTTCTAAATTTCCAACTAAATATGCAAAATACCTTATTACAGAGGAAAGTAATTTTCAACGTAATATCAATACGAAAGATCAAATTCGTACTCAAATTTATATTCCTGTTCTGGATAGAATAATAGCAGAATTAAATGCAAGATTTACTAACAACAGAAAAATTTTAGAAGGTATACGTAGCTTAAATCCGCTGTATGAAAACTTTCTAAATTTCGAACAAATAAAACCATTTGCTTCAAATTATGGAATTGATATTGAGAATTTGAAGGTCGAATTACAAATTTTGCCAAAAACCATTAAAAGGTATGAGTCTGAAAATAAAACTAAAATTACACATGTTTCAATTATTAGGAATGATAAGCAAGTTCAAAGTAGCTATTTACGAATTTCACAAATTATATACAATAGCTGTAATGATACCCATATCAACTGCAGCGTGCGAGAGATCATTTTTAAGTTTGAGGCGAATTAAAACTTTTACAAGAAATAAAATTGTCAACGAACATCTATCGCATTTAGCTGTATTGCACATTGAAAAGGAAATGACTAAATCTATTGATTTAAACTTAATTGTAGAAATATTTGCAAAAAAAGCTGGAGGTAGACGGGTTCAACTACTAAAATAAAAATATTTTGCATTTTTAATTTATATATTTATAGTATACAGACAATTAAATATAGCCTTTATATTATAGTTATAATTTATTAAGATAATTGGTTGCCTATTTTCATTACTTGCGTTATTATAATTGTTATAAAAAAATTTGAATACTGTATGTCTGTATTATGCCTAAAACACTGTACTAATTTATAATAGAAATGGGAATGTTTGTAAACATTTAAAAAAATATTGTTCTAATTTGCAAAATAAGAAACGTAATTTTAATTATATGAGCAGAATACAACTCATTGTATGGAAAATGTCATTCTTAAAATGATACAAAAATAATTATTTAAAATTATCAATAAAAATTAACAATTTTACTCTGTTGTGCCTCGAGCCACGCCATCGCTGTTTCTAAGCCGTTAAGTGTTTCTTTAGAAGTGGGCAGTTTGGGAAGTGTCCGGGCCCTGAGCCTTAAGGGGCCCAGAATCAATCGGAATTATATCGGCGAGAAAATTCCTTAAACCATAAAAGTTTATAATAAACCCGATGCATTTCGCCCACTAAGTGGGCATCTTCTGGTTGACTTTCAGTCACTGTCGAGAGAAGTTCGCCCTTGAAGATGCCCACTTAGTGGGCGAAATGCATCGGGTTTATTATAAACTTTTATGGCTTAAGGAGTTTTCCCACCGATTTAAATCGAACCATAAGTTAATCAAGCCACCAACCTTTATAATCGGAATTATATGTAATAGTAGCCTCGATCTGTTTATTTGTGTGTTTATTGGGAATGCTCTCCGTTCTGGAAAGCATTTGGCGGGACATTTTGTGGAATTACTTGAGAACGGTTTGTACGATTTGTTCTTTTTTCGCGATATACTGGCATCTATCTCTTGCAGCATTTAGGCAAGCCGTCTTCTATCATAAGATCACGGGCTCGATTCCAGAAGGGTTTATTTTCTCCATTTCATTTACACAGGTGTAGCATATTAGTCATTTGCACATTAAAATTACTTAGAATCACTGTAGGAATTCGGAACTTGAAACAAAGAACGAAATGTCGTGCGCGGGATCAAACAAGTTATAGATAAAAACAAACATCATGTCCTACTCGACTCGCGGACCCCCGAGAAATAAGGCGTGGATCTCCAGTGGAGATACACGGCGTTACGGGACAAAGAGCGTACATTTTAATTTATTTATTACTCGTATTACACTGACATTAAATAATTCACTCCTAGTTTCACCTTAAAATTATAAAATATTTGCGGCAAAGATCATTTGTTAGAATAAATATGCGTTCTATACACGGATACATTAAATATTTCTAGAATTTGAGCAAAAAAAAAAACCCAGCGTTCAATACGTGCGTCTTTTATGCGAGTGTTTACGGTAATATTTCGTAGCAAAAATTGATCTCGCTCGTGAAATTAAGAATTTTTTCGCGTGACTAATTGTTGGTTGTTAGTTTATTCGTATCAAGATATACAAAGCATATAATTAAATGAGCAAATGGAAACTTCTACAAATTTCTAGAATGAATTAATGAAATATTCCAGCTGTAGCGATTCATTCATAATCACAAAATATGCAGTTTGTGAAATCATTTTTTGATTGAATATTCTTTTAGTAAGTGGCGATGGAATTTATTTTTAAGGGAATAAAATCTCTCCATAGTGGTCTTCAAGATCAATCATGGGAAAGATTTAATCCTGTAAGAATCGTACAACAATACTGCTAAATATTATCAACAATTTTGTTGTTGTCTTTACAATCTATGAAATAGAGCAAGGGTTGGCAACCTTTTCTGCCGCATTCGTAGTTGTGAATGCTTCGGAGGGCCGCATTGGAAGTCACGAAAGCTTCAGTGAGCCGGATGAGTGTTTATAACAAATTTACCTTCTGTGGTCTCATATTAGTGAAAATCAAGTCTCAATAATTTACTTGTGTTAAAATTTCACCAGAAAAGGTTTTCGGACCAGGGACCAGCCTCCTAACTGTGGGGGGGCCAACATAAAAGTCAAAAATATTTGGGGGCACATAAAAATATGAAAAATTTAATACAACTATTAGGCTAGACCTGTAATTTTGTACCAATCCTTTGCTTATATTATCAGTATGCTTTTTTTCCTACCTCTGTAGTTTATAAAACCGACATTTATTAACTGTTTGCTTTTATTCATAAAAATTGTTAATTTTTATTGATAATTTTAAATAATTTTTTTTGTATCATTTTAAGAATGACATTTTCCATACAATGAGTTGTATTCTGCTCATATAATTAAAATTACGTTTCTTATTTTGCAAATTAGAACAATATTTTTTTAAATGTTTACAAACATTCCCATTTCTATTATAAATTAGTACAGTATTTTAGGCATAATACAGACATACAGTATTCAAATTTTTTTATAACAATTATAATAACGCAAGTAATGAAAATAGGCAACCAATTATCTTAATAAATTATAACTATAATATAAAGGCTATATTTAATTGTCTTTGCCTTGAGCCCCTGAGGGGGACAGTAAAATTAGCCGTCCCCCGGCTATTATTTTGGAAATTGTAAATGTCACAGCCTGACGCTTATTTTTTAACAGGCAGATTAGAAAAAGCAATAATACCGCTACCTCCCCGCGGCTTAGTAAGTCGGGGAGGTAACGATGGGCTGAGGTATTTACAATATGCCTAGGCCGGGTGGAGTCGCGGGCCACTTGGTGGCCGTAATTCGGAACCGCCTACCGCGACCCAGACCGCCGGGGAGGTTGGGTCGAGGCCCCTTTATTCCGACGGCCGGGAAATGCATGTGATTCGTCCTTGCTTTCCCGGCCGCCGATGTTATTTAAAGTTTGTTTTTTTTGTATGAGGAGATGATGTTTCCTCCCCCGCTGTTGGGGGTTGTATTTTTTGTAACACTTCTGATTACACTGAAGTTGATCATGAATATCATGAAAACATCATCATCAGTATTTTCTTACGATAATATGAAAATTTTTACTGTATCCAAAACACTAATTGCATCACGCACTGTGATTGAGGGTATCATAGATAATTATAATTCTCACGTACTACTGAAAGCCCAAACACGACGATTAAATTTGGGATATCGAATATATGAAGGAGCGAATAGGTTTGTTTTTCTCTAGGACTATATGGGATCACAATAGCGGTGACGGTAAAACGTGAAAAGTATTTTAATGTTATGTTTCGTGGATTTTGGAGGAATTTGAACTTTTCAATTGTTAAATATAATGGCGATATTCGCGATATTTTTATCCAAAGACGTGTTAAGGTGTTAAGGACACGAGTGATTATGCCATAATCTTAACACAAAATATGCTAATTTTTCCATAATTTTAGTGTATAGGGTATTGTCTTAATGATGATGCTCATGCACATGCAGGGCGAGTCACTAAACTTGAAATACGAAAACTTGGACACTAGCCGATTGCCAGAGAATTTGGAAATTAAGGATAGTTGCCTTAATTTCACGGAAAATTATAAATATACTGTTAAATAGAAATTAACTCCTTAACCGTAAAATTAATTGATGGAGCTTCGTGGCTATGTCCAATATCAGAAGGCTACAGTTTGAGTTTATTCCGGTTCTTTGTAAAGTCTTTACATTTTTCTCGCACTTCCTTAAAATATTTATTATCATGTAACCTATTTGGAATTTTTAGAAATATTACAGGTATGGAGAAAGTCATGTGGTGGCCACAGATTTTTTCAGAAGATTTTCAGGAAAAAAGTAAGTTGGTTCACTAAGGCATTTACGAAGGGCAACGTCGTGTATCATTTCCAGCCGTGATTAAGTCCGTATCCGGCAACATTTACAGAAAATATTACGGCGTGATAACAGTTAAATATAAGGCTTTAGATAAAATTCATTCTTAAAATAAATAGGGATGATTTAAAACAAATAATTTGTTCGAGACTTGTATAGTTAGCTAAATGTGCCCTGTGTAGACTCGGCAGTCGTATTAATTAAAGCTTTCGGAGAGCGCCGCACATGTCGCACCTATAGATACCCTTTACCGAGAGTACTTACTTAAACTTAACTTTAAGATGATATTTTAATATAATGGGATAAATAATAAACGGAATGCATATGTAATAACGATACGTACGCTCAACTAGTCCTTTTTCTTCTGCAATTCTTATTGTCTCGTACATACATAACGATTTTGATCGATACAGTACTTAATACCAAACTTCCTCTGTACTACTATCCATCACTTCCTCCTCTAGTTGCGGTCATTTAGGACCATGTTTTCAAAGACTACGTTTCTCTTTTCCCGTTACCTTCAATTCTTCCTAGTTTTCTCCATTCACGGATCATTTTTTCTTTGGGTGGACCGAAATGACGTGCTTTTGCTCGGTTTCCGTGCGTTTTCGCGTATGGATCGCCTGAAGCATATAACTAATAGCGTAGGCGTATCTTTTCACTTTTGTTGCCATTGCGATCTCAATACACGTAACGTTATTTATCCTAGATTCGCATAAAATATTTGACATTTGAACGAATTGTAGTTTCGTGGCATTAATCGCGCTATTCAACGGGCTCATTAGGAACTAAAACATCGCAAACGCCCCGAAATTGTAATCACTGCGAGCGGTCATATATTAAAGCGTAATAATGAAAATGCGTCCTCAGAATTCTCGTTGCATAAGTTATTACAGTATATATTAACTATTTTTTCACTATTAATTATTAATAATGTATATTTTGTTTTTGCGACGAATTACTGCCAATTATTTCATTTTGGGATGAGTGTGTCCGTGCCAGTATTGAGAACAGTAATAATCTTACCTTCGACGCATAAGACGCAGGCTGATTTTGGGAATCATTTTTCTGGAAAAAAGTGCGTCTTATATGTCGATAAAAACGGTATATATAACATAAAATAGTTATACTAAGAAACCTTGAACAGTCTAATTAACTAAAATCTGATGTGGCCACCACATGACTTTCTCCATACCTGTAATATTTCTAAAAATTCCAAATAGGTTACATGATAATAAATATTTGAAAGAACAGCGAGAAAAATTTAAAGACTTTACAAAGAAATGAAATAAACTCCAACTGTAGCCTTCTGATATTGAATATAGCTCGAAGCTCCAACAATTAAGAAAATAAAAAGGAGCGTCAAGTGTTACAATAGTCGCCGGTGGTGGCAGCTAAAACATTTAGTTTTAAAAATCTCTTCAACAATACATTATATGGAAAAATGTTTCGAACAAACATTGTAGAAAATTAAATTTCCTACCACTTCTATTCCAGTATATTTTTACATTTATCAAATATTAAAGAAAATACTATTTTAAAAAAACCGATGTGACAAGAGTAAACACCCTCTTCCGGTTGACAGATTTTTACCAAAAACTAATCAACACGTCTTCATTTAACAAAACGTCACGCTGATATGATTAATAGTTTTTGAGTTAGAGCACCCCCAAAATCTCAGTCACAGACATCATCGGGAAAATAGTCAAAACGTGTTCAGGGGACCTTAAAACATGTATTTCCGTTGAAATCTCGAATTCGATTTTTTCATGAAAACAATACTACTTTCTCTAGACTTCGTATATGGAGAAAGTAAAAATAATTCTACTAACTACTAAGGTCTAAGTAAATTGTATTTATAATTTGTTGAATTAATATCTACGAATTACATGTTTTATAAGTATATTTTTCTTGCAATCTGGGCTTACCACTAGTTAAAATAAATCAACAATTCATTTTTGGTTAAATTAGTTTTACATGTTTCTTTCGTCTCTCCATTTCTCATTCACACTAAAAATTCGCTTGGAATACGCAGAGGTTCCAGGGAAGCTTGAAATATATTAAATTATTTTAACTGTATTTATCAATTTAAATTCATGGCTTTTGAAGAAAAATACCATTTCTTGCAGGTTGTTCTACACGTTTAGTAATCATCCAAGTTGGAAATTTAAAAAAAATTATTAATCTAAGTTCCTACTTCATCAAATATTAATTGCAATTTTTATTTTAAATTTAATTTTTTCTCAATATTCAAAAAATCTTGGAAACTTGGAAGCTTCTTGTATGGAAAACAAAATGTAGAAAATAAATAAAATATTAGTTTCATTAAAGTCCATTTTTTTCAATATATTTCTGGGAATTATCATAAAATAATAAAAAATCATCTTCTAATTTGTCATGTTTCTTTGGTCTTATATTACTTTCTCCATATACGAAGTATAGAGCAAGTAGGGGAATGAGGGGCAAGAATCCGCACTTAACAATAAATAATATAATATTTACACTCTTATTAATGTAAATGTTTTTATTTATCAAGAAATAATTTCACAAACATGTCTGTTATAAGACTGATTTTTCGTATTGCTGCAGATTGTATGGAATAATCACAATTTTTAAAAAATTAACACAAGGAAAAATAGGAAACTTGCCCCACATGTGGGGCAAGTGTCCGCGTCGTGTGGGGCAAGAGTCCTAACCACAGTTTTCACATAAAAACTTTCCCTTGCCAGAATAGGATGTGCATGGCTCCTCCCACCATGCCTTGCATATAAAGCACTTGATCCAGTCAACCTTTGGTGGCTCTGAGTAGACTGTTCCACAACCACCACAATAGTATTCAGTCTTCCCTGAAAGGTCTATTCCTTGTTTTTTGCCCAAAAGTCGCCGCTTAGCACCGCAACCCTTGATCTTGGGTGTAGTCACTTTACTGTCCTTAAGCTGTTTGGCGTATGGGGAACTAATATGGATTTCTGAGCGCTTTTTGTTCTTACGCCGTGTCTGGGCATGTGAAGCTTTTGGATATGGTCTAATGTTCACAGGTGAAACATGAGACTTTTGAGGTGTGCAAGGTGAATCAGCATTATCTAAAGTAGAAATTGAAGGTCCATAAACATTAGATGATAAATGCGATTCTTCGCCATTCACGCTTATTCCTTTAATTCCTGGATTTTCTTCCATGAGTTCAGTTTCGCCATTTTCTTGGTTAGGATTTGGCCGGTCTGTAACTAATGATGGTAGAAAATCAACCTCACCAAACACATCTGGATCAAGAGGCCAAACTCCGCATGCCTGGAACCCCTTGACTGCATTTCCAACAGTTGCAGCTTTTTCATAGGCTTTCCCAAACAGCGCTGCTACTTGGAATTGTGTTATCCCTCTGCCAGGATTAGACGAAATCCATTTGTCACACTCTGACGAATAAAAAGATTTGAGTGGACCAAAGAATGTTTTGTCGAGTGGCTGAGCTTTGTGTGAACTGTGAGGAGGCAAAGACAAATGGTGGATGAAATTGGTCTTACAAAAATCTATTGCAGCAACGGAAACATGCGATGCATGGTTGTCTAGGATGAGCAAGACTGGATCCCCTGCAGAGGGTTTTGTATTTTCCTTGAGATGTTTCAACCACTCAACGAAAAGCTCCGAAGTGATGAAACCGGAGTCACTTGTTAGAAATAAAGTACCCGGAGGAGCTCCATATGCAAGCTCATGTTTCATACGTTTTCTAGGGAAAATCAAGGCCGGAGGAACATAATTCCCTGAAGCAGACATGCAGCATACAACAGTGATTGTCTGGTCTCGTTCACCTGACACAACTTTGTTTACACATTTTTTTCCTTTATAACTAATAACTTTCGGGAGTCTGTTTGGCACTGTATTTAACCCACTTTCGTCCATATTAAACAGTCGAGTGGGTTTAAAGTGGAATTTCTCGTAAACATCTCTTAGATTCTGAAAGTATCTATTAATTTGCAACTTGTTGAAGCCAATTACCCTACCCAAACTAGTTGCTTCTGGTTTTCTTAAACTCAAATCTGGATATCTGGCCATCAATGAATAGACCCAATCTCTACCAGCTAGTCTGGTTTTTTTGTCAAAGGGGTGAATCAAATTGTTTCTTTCAGCACACTCATATGCCAGGCTCTGAATTTCCTTAAACGTTAATCCGTAAAACCTTGCATCCATGTCCTTCAGATAAGTCACCAATTTCTCTTCCATCTTATCTGGGAACACCTTTTTAAAACGTCCGCAAGAGGTAGCTGGAATACCCTGCAAAAAGAAAGGTTTTATTAAGGGAAAATCAAACCTGATCAAATAAGCCACAGTTGCTTGTTAAAAGCTAAGCCCGAAAGAAACATTTAGGACTTCAGCCTAATGGAATGAAATAATATTGCAATTTGCCACTAACAAAAATGAAAGTGTTTATTTTTATTTAACTTATTAATAGAAGTTTATTTATTGGAAATTGCAATACTCTTTTATTCCAGTATGGCATTATTCCACAAAAATATGCCAGATACTACGGAGTTGGCTTCAGCATACTATACAGCAAACACAATTTTGATTGCAAAGTAGTTTTAAAAAATTGTCAAGACAAGTGGAACTCAAACCCACAACCTTGGAATTGCCTAGATTTGCATGAAATATTTGCTACTACACATACCGCTTTAAGTCTTTTACGCAAAGTCGATTAATCCATCCCAAGAACAGTTGCAATAGAACGTATACTTTCACCATTAGCTCTCCTCATCTTCGCAGTCTCCAAAACTTCCACTCCTGTTGCTTTCCTATCTGTCTTTCTTTTGTAGTTCCGCATTTTCCTGCCAGAAAAATATTAATAATGCAGAAATATAATTGTTATCACTTACTTTATATGCATATAGGCAGATTTTAAGATATTTGTAATCATAGCTAAAAATATTTGAAAATAATGTGATCATCATAAGGATTCTGTCCGAAAACAGGTTCCTCATTCCGCCAGCGGACTCTTGCCCCAGGATTCTTGCTGCATTTACATGTGCTACACTCTACCGGCCATTACACAACCACATCATAAGCTGGAAAGCAGCCAGATGTACCAAAATATAGGCCAAACAGTACACTTTGAGATCCTATATACAAACTTAGAATTGCACCATAACTTTAATGTGTACGCAACAATTACAGATTCTTAAATATAAGATAAAAGTAGTCTAAAAGATTAAATAAGCAAAAAATTACGTACCGTGCTGTGACGCCTTCCGTGTCGCTGAACCCTTTGCTGGAGAAGGTCTCTTGAGTTTCTAGAGGTGACCAGCAGCGCCATCACTTAATAAACGGCTAAACAATTTCGAAATAGGAATCTTGCCCCGTGCGGACTCTTGCCCCGTATTACCCTATTTGTTTTCGTGAAAAAAATCGAATTTGAGATTTCAATGGAAATACATGTTTTAAGGTCCGATGAACATGTTTTGACTATTTTTTTCGATGATGTCTGTCTGTATGTATGTGATAGATTTTTGTGGGCACTCTAACTCAAAAACTATTAATCAGGTCAATGCAAAATTTTATATTTAACATTTTTATAAAAGTTAGAAGATGATAAGTTTTTGGTAAAAATCGGTCGATTGGAAGTGGGTGTTTACTCTTGTCACTTATCCATTATTTTGAAATATTTGCTTTAATATTTGATAAATTTAAAAATGTATTAGAATAAAAGTTGTAGGGAATTTTATTTTCTACAACCTTTGTTTGATACATTTTTCCATATAATGCATTGTTTAAGAGATATCTTATATTTTTATCTGCCACCACCACGCCACCTACCAAAGACTATTGTTAACAATTGACACTTAGTTACGTCTTAGTAACGCTCCTTTTTCTTTTCTTAATTGTCAACCGGAAGTAAATACTGACTATGATCCCAGAGCGAACAACATGTAATTTGCCATATAAATATGGAGAAAGTCATGAGTTTATTTTTTTGTTGGTTTCATATCCAAAATACTTTTCAGCTTTTCTCCCATTAAGTTGATTTTTCAAAGATTTCAGAATATGGTATGTGCCCTCTATGATAATTTCATTTGATTCCAAGATTTTATAGCAATATTAAATATTTCTATAGGTCTAACGCAATTAAAAGAATATTTTGGGTGTACAGTGGGTGTGGCCTAATCCCACTTCACTTGGAACACTCCCCTCTCGCCCTTCCTTACTGCATGGGCTATCGCTGTCTCGGTCCTTTTCTAACTACACTGCTGCCAAAAACTTCATCTAGGAAGCAACTGTAAATAGTGAGAACTGACAACCTAAGGAGGAGAAGAATGGGCTAGTAGTGGGGTGGGGAAAGTCAAGATGACCGAGGGAACTTCCCTTCTGTGCGCGGTCAAAATCCGCGCATGTTCTTGTTTGCGGCATACCTATAATACATTGAAAACAAATAGTAAATAAATTTCCAAGTTTTCAGGAACCTCTGTGGAATCGTCATTAATTTTTAACCGAAGTTTTATTTGTCTAAGACAATCTTTACTTTGTCTTAAAAAGTATAAGCACAATGCACTTCACAAACTCAACAACCTTTCTACACAAGGTAAAAGAGAAAGCCACCTAGTTGTTGCATGGTGCAAAATTTCTTTAAATTCGGTATCCACAAAGACATGAATTTTTTTTAACGTATCATGTCTTTTTGTGGAATTACTAAAATGCCCATAAATTTTGAGAACTAAATTTTCTACGTCGACCTAAAGATTCAGCATAGAATGTTTTATGCAGTTATGCAAAATATGAGCATTGCAATTAGCTTTTTGAATATCTTTACTCATAGTTTGTAGGCGTGTAAGAAGTGAATTGTGCTTCCCAAAATTTGAATTAGTATTATCGGCCAAAAGTCAGGTAACTCGATCCCAATTTAAATTTTCTATTGATCTTTTTATTACTTCAAACATTTTGGCTGCAGATTTTTATTTGAGTTTTCAAAAAGTCTATCGTGTAATTGCAAAGCCAATTATTTCAATCCAAGTATTGGAAAAGTTTTGGATTTTCTCTATTGGAAGCATCAGTTTGTATGGAGAAAAATAATGGGTGTTCGTGATCTTTTAAAATAAATAATATGGAATACAATGCTCTTTCTCCCAAAACTTTCACAATGGCCTCTGACTTTGTTCTTCCAAATATTTTCGATGAAATAACAAATTCGCTGAATGTTTCAGAATTCAATTTGAATGTGCAATCCAAGGAGTTGTATGAATGGTGATGTTTTACTGTTTATCTCGGTTGAGGTAATTAAATCTTCCTCCAAATTTTTTTGACAAAAATTATCCAAACCTTTAGTGGAAGTTGATCTTGCTTTATGTTTGTGAGATTCTGAGTCGTTGTGCTTTTTAATGGCTGCAATACCGAGGTATGCAACAGAAAATGTAATGCTACACAAAGTACATTTTGAATCAGTTGGATTTCCTCTGTCTGTATAGAATTTCTGGCTAATCAATCTCTTGGTTTATTATAGCCATAACTCTTTCCACACCGAACACATACACACAGGAGGGAAAACCTGTGCCAGAATTAGCCTACTCTTAACGAAGAGCACCAATAGAGGCAGTTGGATTTGATTCTGATGATCTAATCCATTCAAATTGCCTTTCCCACAATTCATTAAATTTACATACACGTTTTTTTATTTGTTCTGGTGAATTTGTAGAACTCATAGTAATAGGGTGTTTTCTGAAAAAAACTGTATCGAAGCAAAATAATCTGAACTGAATGTAAACTGTAAATTATTATATTAATTAAAGCCTAAATCTGTTTGTGGGAATGTGGACAAAATCAATTTGTTCAAGAAAATAAAAATCACGATCTACTGAAGAAAAAACGTTGATTAAAGAAATTTAAAATGAAAAAATCTATTTTTAATGCTTAATTTGACAGATGAAATGATTGGAACAATTTTTGAAACGAGAAAAAAGTCTGCTATGACCAGGAATTGAACCCGGGTCTTCCACTTGCCGGGCGGATATTCTACCCCTGAACTATCGTAGCAGAACATTTTCTCTCGTTTCCGCCCGGCAAGTGGAAGACCCGGGTTCAATTCCCGGTCATAGCAGACTTTTTTCTCGTTTCAAAAATTGTTCCAACTTTCACAGCTTATGCCTGTCTGCATAGGATCTTCGGATCATATCATTCCATCAATTAGATGAAATGATAACAATTAATAACAAGTTTACTGATTAGAATAAAAGCCTAGAACAACATTTTTGAATGGTTATATGTATTACTAATTTACATTTATCGTCATTTAATTTATACTAAATACTGCTAATAATCAACTTTTGTACTCACCTGATATTGTTAACATACACAAATAACAATAAGACTGTTATGCTATTAATTATTAACACACCAAAAAGCAGACAGCAGGTCAGACCATTGCACTGACAGTGGAAAAAATACATCAATGCGATGACTGAGACAAAATATAGTGATTCTCCTAATAACTTGTCACTATGTTTCAAGGTTACAAAGTCAAATTGCAACACTAAACATAAATGGCATTCTCGCACGCTTGTTATTTGATGTTTACTAAAAATGTTTCACAGTAATTTAGATTTAAAAAAATATAATTAGCGAATGGTAAGAAGCTTTGTGGAAAAGGACTGATTGTGTCCTTCCCAGCATCAGGGAAGGATGCAGGACAAAACACTTGAAAGGACTGTTCTTCCCAAAAGAGAATGGTTGGTAACTATCTTCGAGTGACTAATAACCATAAAGCAAAGCATTGCTAATAGCCACATGTATTTTGAAATTATAAAATTTACAGCCTCTTTTTGATTCCAATTATTTGAAAATTATGACTACTTTTAAAGACAAAAATCTCAAAACAGCCAAACATTTATGAGAAAGCTTGATGTCGTGTAAACACAGTTGTAATAGTGTTCATATCCAGGGCTCAAATAATACAACTAAAATCTACGCACTACTTGACCAAGTCCTCTCGCCCATAAACCATGCCGTGGTGGGTTAGGCTAAATATCTCTTCACCACTGTCCTTCCTTAACTTTCCTATGGCGATTGGTCGAGCATATTTCTGGAGCCCTGCTCATATCAACATACTCAGGATGCCACAATACTCAGGATGCCACAATAGTAATGCAATGATTCCAGTTTGTAAACTTTATTTTTAATTTACATTTTTGATAATTATTTGGCCATAGTTGTTATTGTGTATTAGCAGAATAACTTATCTTCAGACAAAGCAGTCATACATGTGCTTTCATAAACCAATTTTACTATTTATCATTTTAATTTCTAGCTTCAAATGCCTTTGCAGCTTATGAATTAAGTGCATTACCACTATAAAACTTTATTATAAGAAAGAAAGTGCTCATGAAGTAGCAAGCATTGGTTTGGAATTTCTAAAGCAAGCTCTGGCAGCCTCCACAATTTATAAAATTAGTGAAAACATTTTAATAAGATGGATTGTATTTGTTAAAAGTAAAATGATTTCCAACAAGTCAGGATTGATCAACTTGAACTAGATATTAGCGTTGCGAGAAAATTTGGGAACCACTGTTCAAGGACCTAACAATAACACACACAGCAACTTTTAAAAGACATACAAAGTGACCCCTTTAATGTTTTAAAATGTTAATACATTTTTGAACATTGATGCTAAAAATTTGCAACTTGTAGGCTGGTTAACATCAGAGAACTTAATACTTATCTGAAAGACCTTGATAAATGCCACATTATGATGTCAATTGTGAGCTAAGACAGTGGATAGGAATGACTCATACATCTGTTTATGACACCGAGGTAGTTTGTTAACGATTAAGCAAGTCTGATGATAGAGGCTGAGGTTTCATAAAATTTATTGTAAAAGTAATTGTACATCATATTTTTAATGCACTGATAAATCAGCTCACACTGTGTTTCATGTCCTCTACTTAGAAAATTCCTTGCTGTACTCTAAAATTTTCCATCAACTTTGAAGGATCCTTATGTAATCCAATCAAATACTATTCAATTTGTAAGGTAATTAATAGCAACACTAAAAATAAGAATTAGGAGCAAATTAATTGATAATAAGTAAACACTTTCCTACTTGCAGCTTTATTTTGGAAGATGTTTCCTACTTTGGTTAAATCAATAATCGATAATTTTTAAGTGAGACTAACTTTGGTTACTTACATAAAAATGCAAAAATTTTGATTTCATTTTTAAATAATAATTTCACAACTATTATATTGGTGGACTACTAGCCCTGCTGTGGTAAATGCATTCCACAAGTATCCTAAGAAAATGCAATCCATAATTGCATTTCATTTTTTTTTACTTGTTCAGTTTATTAATTCAATTAATGAATTAAATTCGCCATTTTTTATGTTCAGCTTTTCTGCTGAAATTATACAACTTCCATTTTTTTTTTACAAAGAATCATATACAAATCTTGATTGATACCATGTTTGAAAGTCGAAAAACTGTAGCACATAATATATCCACAAATACAAATTACCATTATTAATATACAATTGTAACAAAATCATTCCTTTGTTTCAATATGTAATTATGTTGTTCTGTTTGAGTGAATGAAATTTAAATTCTCTTACAAGAAGACATCTATAAATTCTCAATGTTTTTGTTTCAAATAGTAATATGGCTCAAATTATTTTTAAAAATAAATGTTAAAACTGATATGATGTGCACAGAAAGATTTTCTGAGCTTATTATTAATTCCAACAATTTTACAAATACCGGTAATTTTGTAAAATTTACAATTTTTTCTTTACATTGCACTTAAAGGGCTCGGAATTTTGGCAGTACATATAGGAGTGGTGATCAGACATGAAATAACTCACGTATTTGTTGATATGGGTTGACAAAGTGACCTGCATGGTAATTTAGCACTGTGGTGGCCAGAATCGACAATTCAAACCTACCTGAAAAAGGCCCAATATTTCATTCATCAATATGGAAGTTAAAAGGTTCCAGATAGGATAATTTGCTGGAGACTAAAATATTGGTAAGAGAAACAAACTTTTTACTATACATTTTAAATACATAGAAACAATGGAATGGTGCATGTCTGATTCCCTGGGACTTCATAGAAAAATGGAGCAATTACAAAAGACAATGGAGGGATTCAAAAAGCTTACCATCACTATTTTGAAAAAATTGACAAAACCCATGCTAGAAAGCATGGAAAAATATACAATGGAACAGTTATTTTACTTGGGATTTGCTATAATGAGCCTTTTAAAGCATACAACATTCCTTAATTTAATTTTTCAAATTAAAGGTACTCTATAAAACCTTCATCATGAGACAAACTATGAGGTAGTTTCTGATTTACAATTCATGTTTCAATGTAAGAAACAGTTTCATTGTACCACAGTAGAACTTTCAAAAATAGAGTTATGATGAACATAAAAAATTGTTGTGACACCTCTTTCCATCTTAATTCTTTTGGAATGCTATTCTATCAGAACTGTAGACTGTACTTTGACTTCTCTTAGCATTAGAGAAAATTCAGTGGCATAAGGCTACATTATTTCTTTTAATTACTCACACAAAGTATTAAAATCTCATATGGTAGAAATCTACAAATTTCTGAAGCTATAATCATATTACATGAGAATTGGTAGTATTTGTATAACATTTTAAAATCCTTTATGAAATATTAGATCTATAATGTTTATCTTATAACTCCGAGGTCAGCAACCTTTCCCCGAGGGTAGGCCACAAAAAGCAAAAGCTTCAGATGGCCTTATTAGAAATAAAGAATACTTCAGTGATTGGAATAAAAGCTTACATAAAAAGTTACCAAGAGATTCTTTGGAATCATCAAAGAGAAAATCAAACCTAAACAATTTTTAGTATAGGCAACTTAAAACTCAAGGTGTTTTGACCATATTTTCTATTGACAAACAAATTTTAAATTAAAAATATCATTTTTCCATGTTTGCCTTGCGAGTCACATAAAACCCTTATGGAACCAGAGGCTGGTAAACTGCTTTATGTCAAAAACTGTGAGATTAATTTTTGAAAAACATCAAATAAAAGTGCATGCTTTACAACTTGACAATGAAAATGCACTAGGTAAAGTTATTTTTCTGTTTTGTGGAGTGGAATTACAGAGACTTGATGCTTCTCTGGTAGGGTACAAGCCTTCGACTCCAAAATCATTGCTACAATGGATACTCTCAGATCCACAAAGCTTGCATCATTTACAAGTTCAAGGTTCTCTGGCAAATTCAGACTATGCATGTACCTTCTATTATAAACCTGGTTTTACCATAACTTCAAGTAGACCAAAAATGAAATCAGCCACCATAGTCTTTAAACTGCCTCATGTAAATCTGTAAATCTGGAGAAATATTTTTTGTAAAGTTTCAAAGAAAAATGGCATGTATTTCTACCAAAAAGTGAAGTATTGTAACACTAAATGAAATTGAATAAGTTCTAGTGGCATAAAATTCATTTCATGACAAAAACCTTGGCAGGTTGTTCTCATCAGATAAAACTACAAATTACACCTTTCTTTATCATAAAGCATTTCATTAGAAATATTTTCATTGATCATCTCTGCAATCTTGTACATTGGAATTTTTGCTTGTACACTGTTTTTTATATTATTCACAAATTGTATACTTTCTAAGCTAAAACAATTATGTACACACATTGAAATGTTTCATGATAATGTATATATATACATTGAAACCAAATAAAGTCCTACAAATATTGTACAAGGGAATCTTTAATTTCATTACCACTGAATATCAGTGGTAGAAACATTAACACACATCCAAAACATAACACAATTTAAATTGACAAATTCAATCTTAAATTCCAACAAGGTAAAATAAGGTGTGGAAAATTTATCTACAAAAACGACTTGCTGATAATCGATGCTTTGTCATGAGTCAAAAGAGAGAATTAACAACTAGACAAATGATGATTTTCACTGACACCATTAATATTAAAGCAAAGATGCCCATCTCTGGGCTAGGCTGGTTTATGGATAAACCACTTCACCATTTACCCTTACTATAAAAGAAGTAAATATGACCTAGTCAGTTACATGCATTTAAATGCAATAAAACCTGTAAGTACACAGACTTAATTCATGAACACAATCAAACTTCAAACACATCAGACTCTTCAGAAAGATCAGTTCTGATAAAATTCATCTCGGGATGAGTTAAAGTAAAAGATCCCACCTCAAAAAAAAATTCAGCTCACTGAAAAATCAATGTCTTTTTTTGGAAACGCTTCTCAATCACCCGCAGCAATCTCCAATTCCAAGTCCTCAATTTCACTCAAAATTTCATCCTTCCTCTCGATCTTGTTCTTCTGCTCCTTCTCCGGATTCTTAAGCTCTCCAGACGCTATTCTTTGCTCAAGAATTTCAATCTCTCTCAATTTCTTCTTCAAATTTTTTATTCTCTTTTGGGGATCGACGGGAGCTGCCGGTTGAGTTAGAGGTGTCTTGTCAGGAACTTCAGACTGACCAGGATTCAAATCAACATTTTTAAGAGAAGCTGTCACTGAATCAGCCTCTCCTCCTTTGCCAGAAGACTTCTTTTTCTTCTTCTTCTTAGAAGATTTGGATGCTGTAATGTGAATTAGAAATCCATCTCATAAACAGGTTTCCCATTCTATAAAATAATAATTTCCTTCTTTTAAAAACACATTCCATTGATGGGAGAACTTCTTTTGTTTCTTCCCTTACAGATATGAAGGCAATATGGCTGTGTGTGTAAAAACTACTCAATCTATAATGACAGAATATTTGGAATGATCATCAATTTCAACATTTCTTATAATCTGTCAAAGCAATTACATTACAAACTAGTTTACTGTTAATATATTGACTGCCATGAGGGTCAAATATGACTCTCATGTTCTGCTGGTTATGGAGGACACATAAGCTATGTAAGACTACCACTAAAGAGTTATTCAAATGTAAATTGAAAAAAGAAATTAAACATTAAAATAATTCTGGTTTCTAATTACAATGCAAGTCCACTATAACGAGTACAGCATAAGACAAAAGTTCTCTTTTACAACTAGGGTTGCCAACTCGTGAGGAGTTGATTCTGGGAGATTTCCTTCGGGAGATCAGGAGGTTTCTCAAAAGTAAAAAAACGCTTAAGCTAACCATAAAACTTTTATACTTATATTGATGAGAAAACATATAACGAATAGTTACTCTTAATTTTCTTTTACTCTCTCCATATGCATAGTACAGTGAAAGTATTGTTTTTGAGAAAAAAAATCAAGTTCAAGATTTGAACAGAAATAAGTTTCCCTGAACACATTTTGAGTATTTTCTCAATGATGTCAGAGTGTATATGTGTGATATTTTTTTGTGAGCACTCTAACTCATAAACTAATGATCAGAGCAACACAAAATTTTATATTTGTAATTTTTATTATAATTTTTGGCTAAAATCGGTTTAATCATAGTTTCATTTTTGGCAAATACAGTGGAACTTCCGTCAGTCAAACTTCAAGGGAAACAAAATAATATTCGAGTTATAGAAAATTTGACTTATGGAAATACTTTTTTCTCATTTCTATTTTGCCCGGTAAAATTAATTCACTTCGAGTTATAGACATTTGAGTTATGGAAGTTCCACTGTAACTATTTCAAATCTTCATAAATATAGATGTTACTTATTATAAATGTTATATAAAATATTATTCCCTAAAATTGTTGTATTTAACAAATTTTTGTAGAACGTATTGTTCAGAAGATATTGATTTTTTTGTAATTTCCTAATAAACAGGTTAACATCTCGAGGAAATAAGATATAACAGAATTTCATGGAAAAGGAAAGGGTGCAGCATTTTATTATTAGCATTTTAAAATTATGTGCAATAATCATATGAATTTGGCACTTGAAACATAGGATGCATGAGTCAATGATATTTCACTTTCCTATCACCAATTTTTCAATCCGCTTTGGTTTTTTCTACAAATTTGTTTTGAATGCGGAAATTAGACGTTATTTTCTGGTGAAAATTTTTGTTTGTATGATGAATTGCATTGTTGCGGATTTCTTTTCTCTTTCAATTCTCTTATATCTGATTCCCCTATGAGAATATACTTTATACACTAATTAATATTAATTATAATACCATTATAATTAAATAATATAATAATTAATACCGTAAACTTATGAAGAAAGATTTTTATAGTACTGCATAGACCAGGGGTGGCCAGACATTTGAGTCTGCGAGTCGCACATAGAATCCTCAAAAATAAAAGAGCCACACTCAAGCGAGAACTGTGATAATGAGTTGAAAATGCAACACAAGGGAAACTAAGGAGAGAAATTAGCAAAAAAAACATGTTTTTTCTTTAACTGTGAAAAATAATTTGCATAGATTCAGTGTATATTTAAACAAGCCTTCAGGAGGTTAAGCTAAACTGTTTCAGGGAAAAGATGGATAGCATTCTCCAGCAAGCCGCACATTGGGTACAAAAGAACAGCACTTTGGTCACGTCTGGAATAGACGCTGGCCAACCCCCATATTCAATAAATGTAAATATAAAGGTGCATAAGACCCACTCAGTCCCTTGGTAATGTTGCCAAGTCTTCAACAGCATGTTTACTGTCATTTACTGCATGGCAATCACTTTCTTAAATGAAAACAGGAGAAAAGGCCTCAATCAGGGAGTCAGGAGAATTTCTGCAATCTTGCCCTACCTCGTGAGACTCCTGGCGAATCTGGGAGGGTTAGCAACCTTAATCACAATGCTCAATTTAATAATGTTAAGTACAGGAAAATTCTTCAATAATAACCTGCGCAATACTTCATTTTAATGAGTAAATATTTCCTTCACCTTTCTCAGAGACTGTGTTCCTGAAGAACACTGCAAAGCAAAAACTGGAAAACACAAGTACATAAGATAATGGGGAAAATTGGGTATTTCCCACATCTGCAAGAATGGATCATTGGGTGAATTTTTTACACTGCAATGAGGGCCATAGGGTCTTCCCTTCCCTAATAGGCAGGTATGAAAAATTGCCTTTGAGCGAGATTTTTAAGATGTAAATCGAAGAAGTTTGTTAGAAAAAATGGAGAAGCTGCTAGTGCTGTGGATTGATTCTAAATGTTCTGATGAACATATGCCCCTGAGTCAAGCAGTCATTTGCAATAAAGCCCTTTCTCTATTTGAACGTTTAAAGCAAGATGAGGATGGTAATTCATCTGGAACATTTAATGCCAGTTCTTGTTGGTTTTAAACACTGCTCAAATATTCATATTGTTCATATGGTGAATCAGCAAGTGCTTTAAAGTTGTTATTTTTATTATTAACTAGTAGAGAGCACTAAGCTCTACGGAGGGAAATTTTGAGAAACTTTAAAAAAGGTTTTACACAATAATTGCAAATCATGAAAAATAAAAACGAACCTATAGATTTATTTACGGACAAAATTAGGGTACATCGATGCCCATCTCTTCTTTCACTCTCATGGACAAAATTTTTAGCTTAAAAACCTTGTGATTTTGTTGTTAAAAGCTCAATTTTGGACGGATTTGTCCATTACATGAAATACAACAGTATGTAAATAAAACTGGATTCTTTTCTCTGAACTTGAGTCCAAGTACAGACTACGTATCATGATTTAAAGTAATTTCAATATGCAAATAAGAAATGTATTACACTCAACCTCGTGTTGCTCAAATGGGGAATTAAGAGAAAATTATTTTCATTTACTTTTTACGGGTGGTTGGAATTAATGATATAGAAAATAACACAGGCCACCCCGAATAAATGACGAAAGTTTGATCGAAATCAAGTCATTAATTCCTTAGAAATTAGCCAATTACCTTTGCTGGGAGGACATCCAGACACGATTTTTTATAGTATGATAATAATTAATATGAAATAAATATTAATCAACTAACATTATTTTCAATAATATTCATGTGCATTTATACAAATGGAGAAGTTCCGGTTCTGACCATAAATTTTTGAATCCGTTCCATTCTGGGTTCGGTTCCGAGTGATAGAAAGAAGGAAAAGTTCGGTTCCGGAACCATTCGTAGTTTTAAAGAAATATGCTTTTTTGATAAAATTTTACATGAATTACAACTTTTTCAATTACAAAGTTATGAAAGTTTCTTATAAGTAATGTGACCAAAGGTCACCTTTATAAAGAAAAATTCCTTTTTTAATTCAAATTTATTTTCCTCTCTTTTTTTATTCTTTCTTCTCCTTTCCTCATTTTTAGGTTCAACATATTGAAATTGCATTTTTATGCTTTCAATTTCTTTATTCATCCAAAGACGCTAATATATTACAGTATACATTTGTGTAGGTTTAGTTATCGGTATTCCAAACAGTTGACTATATAAATATCAGGCATTTTTAGGTTAAGCTCTATGAAAGGGGTGAACAACCTTAAGTTAATAGCTGGTCACATTTGCTGTCATAAGGTTCTTGGTAGGCTGTATTTAAACAGCCTACAGCTTCATTGGCCCACATTAAACTTAAATATGAAAAAATTATCGAGATTCACTTTCAATAGAAGAATGCAACAAACATTAGAAACTAGAAAAAGGCACAATTTTATCCCTTTGCATGTTAAACATTTAAAAATCCTAATATCATAGAAGTATATTCTTAGAAGTCTTACTGGAGGTTGGATTAAACTGAGCAACATGCAGGATATGGCCTGCAGGCCGTAGGTTGCCTATCCCTGTTCTACGAAGTTTGTTGAAATAAAATTAAAGTCAGTTGAGTGATCTTATTTTGAAAACAACTAATGGTAAAAAATAAAATATAATAAATGATACCCAAATTGTTAACCCTTCAAGGGGATGTCAAATAAACCTATGATTAAGATTTAGTTTTATTTTGTCGATTGAATCAAGATATTGGATTTATATTTTAGTCTTTAAATTCGTAACTTTTCTCGAGACATAGTCTTTACAAAATCATCTTTGATCAATTAAACAACAAATTCAATTATTTAGTAATATTCTCCAAATAGATTTCTTTCTTTGGATTACGGATGATATTAAAATATCAAGAATCAACTTCCAACCCATAACCATTTAGGAATCGTTCCTTGTTCTGGAACTGGAACTTTCCCATCTCTGGTATTTATACATTTAGTGTTTACTAGATAATTACCCAGGCTTTGCCCTGGATTTATAGTTTTGAATTTTTCATGCACATTTCACTCACTAATATTTTTATTCAAACTCAAGGTACTCTCAAGATAAGTGACCAATATTCCCCCTTAACCCTGGAGGATGCGCAGTGTACTTCGTAACATATTTTTTACCCAAAAGTTGAAGAGCTTTATACATTGCATAAAATAAATTGTTAGCATTATAGATCACTAATGCATTAATTCCTAGAATGTTTAGAAATCCATAAAACATCGTCAGTGGCCAACATGATATTTTTCAGGACACTGAATATGTTTCACCCAATTGATCTACAGTATCCACTCCCCCTTTAGTTCCATCATAAAGAGTAATAAAACTAAATCTCATCAATGGGAAATCCAGTAAATCTTATATACATTACACATTTGTGGTACAATGTTAGATACAAAAAATTAATTAGTTTTTACCAAATCTCTCCTAAATTAATTTTGTTGTGCATGCATGTGTGTGAAAAATACCCGCTCTCTGCTTTCAGCCTCAATTACTCATAAGCAACAGGTCGTAAGAATAACAAAAGACTCTAGAACTAACAGGGAGAGTCCAAGTGTAAGGTATTGGGGGTTAGACTCAAATAATGCCGATGAGTCAAAAGATAAACACTTATGTTTTCAGCTTGGGTATTTTTTAACCAGATGCATGTCCTCCTGGGTTACCGTATTTATCCAAGTACCACCCGCCCCCGAATAAGACCTGCACACCAATTGTTGGGAAGGCAGATTTAAAAAAACACAAATATCATTAAATTTTCAATTTAACGAGCCCAAATATAAGAGATAATATTACTGCAAGTATCTTTTTGCATTATATATTCCTCTCTCTGCAGTATTATATATTATTATTATATACTGTACGGAATTTTAGACTGGGGAATCCCCAAGTTACCCCTCCCCTCTGACGCATGCAATGAGCATCTTGTACAGAAATAATGCTACTGGACGATATATAGTAATTTTTTGGGACATATAGCAGTTAGTATTATTGTAACATCAGGCTGAACGATGGGATGGATTTTAATCGAAATCCTTATAGCCATTTTTGAGTAAATCGAATTTTGTTTCAAAATATCCAAGAATAAAGTATCCTTAATTGTTGCGCCATATCAACCATCTCTTCAGAATGTTTTATGAATGATATTATCCACAAATATGAGATATCATTCGATTTAGTTTAACCTTAAGGCTATAGTAAAATTTTGAATGGCATGACGTCATAAGCCATAGGTAAGGTGGCTTAGCCATATAGTGATTTCTAGAGACATATGGCTTACGCAGTATAATTTATTACATCAGGCTCTACAATTGGATTGATTTTAATAAAATTCTCTGGAGCCATTTTTGAGTAAATCAAATTTTTCTAAAAATCACCAAGAATAATCTACCCTTTATTTTTGTGCAATACAACACCTTTTTGAACTTTGCAAATAATTGGTTCCGAAAAACCGACGCGAAATGCAAATTCGCGAAGTGTGATGTTTTTCCACAAGACGCAATGTAATAATGGAAGTACGGCTCCAGTAAAATTAAAAAAGTTACTTTATTATCGTAACTAATGCAATTTAACAGAAAACAAAAGAAAAGGTAACAGAAAATGAAAACCTAGCATCATAAAGTGAAAAACATTCTTTTAATTACTTTCAAAATGCGTAATAGCAAATTAAAACCCAGCATTACAAAGCAATAAATTTCTTTCGGCAATTGTGCAATTTACCTCCGACACATTTTCGCATGCGATTTTCTTTTGTTCATTCCAAGGAAATGCTTTTTAAAAGGATTAACTACTGAAATGGTATGTTGAGTATGTGATGCACGGATGTTTTCTTAGGTTCTGAAATAAACATTTCCAAGCCGCAAAAAAATACACTAGCATTATAATGTGGTAACATTTATTTTATTAATTACGTTTGAAATGCGAAACAACATAAAAACCTAGCGCAATAAATTGATTAAATTTCTTTTACTTGTTCAAAATAGATCACAAAAAATAAAAACGAAGCATTATAGTGGTAACAATTCTTTTAGTAATCGCGTTCAAAATACGCGGCAGAAAATCTTACGTTTACAAGATGATAGCAATTCTCAGATTTTCATTAAAAGTTCGTAATAAAAAATGAAACCCTAACAAAACATAATAACATTTCCGTAAATAACGTTCAAAATATGTACAAAGATAAGAGCAAATGAAAACCTTACATTCCAAAAAGACGGCGTTTCTTTAAATCTTAAACTAAAGCTTCATCATCGAAAATAGCGGCGATATCGGTCAACTCCAAACTGACATGAGCTACAAAATAATTAATTTGAGAGTTATCACGTTTGTTTACTTCGAAAACCACTAATAATGAGCTTTATAAATATAATATAATGTCTTTTTCTAGGGCGCCAAACTGAGCTTCGAAACAAAAAAGTAGAGGGAGTTCACGCTTGTTGTCATCACAAACGCATGACGCGAAATGTAAATAATCTGCGCGAAACAGAAGTAACGGTCATAAAAAATTTTGTCGCGTAGTGCAAATTCGCGAACCGCAAGCACGCGAAGTTCAAAAAGGTGGTGTATCATTTTTATGAAAAAAGGATCTGCAAAAGATGATATGTTGCATAAATACGAGATATCATTCGATTTTATGTATGCGTTTGGATCCTAGAATAGTGAACAGACAGACGGCATGGCAAAAACCACTTTTATGGACTCAGGAGCAACAAAATCTCGAAGTCGAATTTTTTCAAGATTACAATACTTTCTCAATATACTATGTACATGAGAAAGTAAAAATGGATTAGTATGCAGCTATTTTTTGGCTTTGGCAGTGTAATGTCATTTAGAATGAATCTGTTTGTATGTATGGCTAATCAACCTCTTGGTTTATTATAGGCATAACTCCTTCCACACACAAAAGAGAGGAGAGAAATCCAGTACCAGTATTAGTCTAGTCTTCAGTAAGAACACCTAAGGGGCCAACCAAGGACGTGCCCAGGGGGAGGGTCCAGGGGGTCCGGACCCTCGCCTCGGTGTACAGACATTTTTGAGATCTGCGATAACCATGCTACAAACTTGCTATGTTGCCTCTTTCTATGCTGCCACTTGCTGCATTGAGTTATGAGAACTAAAACTGTTATAAAAGTAAATATTATTTGAATAGGACTTTTATTTAATCAATTGCTGGAAATTGGGTTTTGGCCTCAGACCCCCCATGAAGTAAATTTCTGGTTATGTGCATGGGTCCAACTGCTTAGTGTCCCTTTTGAAGAATCTGTTTGTGTGTCGGTTTTTAAAATATATTTTGTTATGCAGTTATTTTCTTTTACAGGAAAAGATTTAAAAATGGTAGGGAGCTATTGTTTTCTATTTCAAAAGTGAATTTAACCGATACATATTGTGAATCAAGATCATTTAGGAAGGAGTCTATATTGTATACTAGTAAAAGGTGCTTGCATTCTGCAAGCATTTCTGATCACTTTGTTTATTTTAGATTATGATATCTCATGCAAAATTTGGATTGAGAACCTCTTCAATGAAAAAATTACCTTTAGAACGAATAGTCATTGTATGCACAGTAAAAAGTGCGGTGGGCAATGCAGGCTTGCTTTGCACAACTGACACTATCTAGCCTCCGTTAAGACTCTCAACAGTGCGATGACATCACTAACCATCTGGAAAATCATATTTTGCTTTCCCTTGTCCTTATATAATCTGTAAGGTATTGATTAAAAAATTTATTCAGGTAGAGGACAACATCTGCTACAAAAAAGTCTGTGAAAGCATGTATTATACTTATAGTTTCTGAGATAAAATTATTAAAATGCAATAATCGTATTTCTGTAAGGTATCAAATTGATGGAATGATGTGTCCGTAAGATCCTATACCGACAGGCATTCGAAATGCTCGTTCGAATAACGCCACTATCGTATATCGCCGATATTCGTATTATTGCCTGACATAATGGCCTCCCCCTTAGTATGTTTAAAATTGCAACATTTGGGGATTGTTTTAAATTATTATTTTTACATGTGGGAAAAATGAAAATCGCTGCGGAGGTGAAATCTTTAGAATTAAAAGACTATGATGATGTAATGTCTGTCTGAAAAATGAATGTTTTTTTCAAGGTGAGATAAAATGCTTGCAGTATGCAAGCACCAACTACTAGTATACCCTAAGTACCCCTCACCTTCCTAACCTTTCCTCTTTCCATCAGTTATATAAGGACAACAAAGAAGTAACCAACCAACGGTTCCTAAAACAACCCTCTCAAAAGGCCCACCTCACATCATTCCCCTTCCCTCCGCTGAAAGTTCTCCCTCCGCCATCACGTGATCTCCTATTCTTGCAAGAGAAGGCCAGGAAACAAGAACTCGCACGCACTGACGGAAGGCAGAGTGGTGGCGGTTATTCATCTGTGTACGAACATATCATGAGTTCGCCGACTTCATTCTTCAAGTGGGCAGTGATATACCAAGCAGCTGAAGACATTATTCTGTGTTGGAGTGGACACTGATATACCAGCAGCTTGAAGATATTATCGTAATTATATCTGGTGTAATATAACTGACTTTGACCAAGAGACAAGTTTCCATCTCAAATTGTCTATCATATACCGTATTGACCCGAATATAGTGCGATGTTTTTTTCCTCAATATGTACCTTTGAAAGTCGCATTCGCACTATATTCGAGTACTTGTTGCATTCGTACTATATTCGAATACTTGTATCTTTAAAAAATAACTGCGTATCGGCGAGTTTCATAACGCGTGTTTCAGCGCATATTTTTATAATTGCTGCATTGTAAGTGAATTGGACGTCCATGTTACGATGCTACATTGTACAAGTATACTCGGTAGTGGTCTGAGGAGACTTGAAAATAAATCAAGGTCAAATTGCAGCAACCACAGCACCGGCACAACTTCACGCAGGGTCGCGACACTCAACGTTAGAAAACGAGGACCATCTAAACATGGCGTCACATTACCCCCCTTTAGTACATAATTCATGAGTTTACAGGTAATTTAAATGTGCAAAATAGAGAAAATTAAATGTTTTTCGTCTTTTTCTAAAATTCCTTTTAAAATTCTTGGGGTCGCACTATATTCGGGGTCGCATTATATTCGGGCTAATACGGTACTAGTTAAATTTGTATTTGCTTAGTGTTAATTATGTAAAATTCTGTTATATTGAACATAGTGTATGGTTCTAATTTCATAAGACCCTTAGCATATAGCATATCAGTTGAAGTTTTTGCATCGAAAATGTTGGTTTGCTGCAGTTGTCCCATCATGTTATTTGTAGAATTTTTTATTGAACTGAAAAAAATGTTGTCCCATGCAGAGTTTAGAAAGTTTAATGTATTCAGCAGATATTTTGGGTGAAACACCAATATTAGTCAGCCACTCATCGAGAAAATGTAAAACATAATTGGGTTGTTTATATCCACATTTCATTCAAAGATTTGATTGCAAGGGACCTACATTTTCACCATTAAAAACTGAATTATGCTATGCACTTCCTCAAGAGAGGTTTCGGCTCATGTTAAATAGCTGGGACCACATTTAAAACTGACCACTGTACAGACCTCACAACTGACATTAACTCGGATTAAGAGTGCAAAACTTGAGGGTTCAACCTGAAATGAAACTCAAGTACCTGCCTCCTCACAGCATGGGGTCTCTAGCAGACCTAATCATCAGCAATAAAATTTTAACTTCTTGATATTGTTAAATTAGTGAAAAAATAACTCAAGCCTCGAATCTGGGTAAATGCATTGATTAAGAGCATCTTCAAAACATAATTCGATGATAAATAATAAGATATATATGCTCACATGTAATCTTGATGCACAGGAATATCAACCTTTAAAGAGTTTCTGGAATGGAATTTTATTGACAACAGTTTATGACTAGTCATAACAACAATTCTGGTCCATTCTGTTAATATATTAGGCCACCAAGTAGCAGACTCACAAAATTAGTGCTGCAACTTCGAGATTAATCAAACTGGTGTATGGCAGGGGAGAAAATCCCCGACCTATCATGTTTTTCTATTATAACCTTTTGTCAAAAATCCCAACCAAACCAGACCCAACTTCCATATTATGCAAATATTTTTCATGAGAAAATTAAACTTACACCGCAAATGGGAAGGGTTTACTGTATCAACATAAACAAGGTCTGTAAAGAAACCTATACGAAAAGGATGAACTTAAATATTGTAGTCATAAACTGTTTTCAATACAATCCCAATTTTCTCACTATGTTAACAACATAAAAAGATTAAATTTTATCACAAATGATTTGGTCAGCTAGAGACCCCCTGCTGCAAAAGGAGAGGTATGTGAGCTCGGTTTTGGGTCGAACACTTGAGTTTCCCACTCCTAATCCGAGTTAATGAGTCGTGAGGTCTGTGCAGTGATCAGTTTTAAATGTGGTCCCAGCTACTTAACACGAGCCAATGTTTTTGGCGAAAATATTAATAAGAAAAGTAAGGGGGGGACTATATTCGCCCCCAAAGAATTAGCAAACAAAAATATTACCGCTGGCAGTAAGTACAGGTAACAATTAGTGCCCTCACTTGATTTGGTGTTGAAGGTGTTTCAACTATCTACAGAATGTATTCCTTGATGTGATATTCCCAGGCATAAACATTGGAAGTAACGAAATTATGGGTAAAATATATTATGAAAAGAATGTTAACTGCAAATCTGGTTATAATTACTTTTTTTATACATGCACAATTCAAGTAGCCATTATCAATGGCATCTGAAGGAAACGAATGGAATCAGTCTTGACACTAGCAGCATGAGATTTAACTACATCAAGATGATGTTTAAATAATTAAATTTAAGTATTTAAAAAAGGAAATTTAAGTAGGTATTAAAATAAGGATATAATTTTTATTCTAGGTAAACGGTATGCTGATCTCAATCGCTTCTGGTATTATTCCACTTTCGAGAAGAACCGAATGTATAACACCTTTGTTCCACTAAACTAAGACTTCATTACCATTTAATTCATTAACTAATTTGGTAAATAAACTTTGATGCTATGTAAATAAATAATGTGAACTTCTTATTACATAACTAAAAATGTTTTATCATGAAGATAAATTTACATTAATAATAATGGGAACAGATTCACTTCCACAGTTATTTATTTAGACTTTTCAATAAAGCATAAATTGAGGTTTTTAAAATAAATTAAACATTATTGATAGTAAATAGGACAATAATGATTATCAAACATACATCTGAGTGGTTCTTACTTCCACAAAGTAGTTGAAGGTTTTCGAAGTTTTATTTGATAATATTTTGTCTGTTCTTTGTATGTCATTGACTTTTTTTGTTTTTGTCCCTTTTGGTAGTACTTTATTTGTATAAGGTAAGATCTATTGCACATTCTTGACATTTTTATCAGATCTATTTTGTTCGCTCTTCTTTTGGTGAAGAAAGAAACCGAGCAATGTATAGGCGACAACTAGGAAAACTTTTCTAGGATGATTAAACTGTGTGGTCTTACAGGAGTTCTCCAACCTGTGTATACTAATGTCTAAAATATGATCATCCATATACAAATGCCATTGAAAGATATAATACTAACCTATTGTGCAGTTTAAATACACACACGACTTCATTCCAAAATTAAACATCGATTATAGGAATCATAATATTCTATATCTGAGAATAAACGGATGAAGAACACCTTTGTTCTGGCAAAGTAAGCTGTTTCGGTATGAGGAGCGTATTTGGTAATTCATTATATGTGGTTCAATAAACTTTGTTGTTAAGTAAACAACTAATCTTCAAGGTACAGATTAATTTGTCTACTAAAATAACTCCTTATAAATAGTAATAATTTAATTATAATGGAAACATATTATTATGAAGTCCTATACTTTGAAAATGCAATTAAAGCATAAATTAAAGCCTGTTAAATAACTTTCTGAGCATAATATTCAAAGTAAATAAGACAACAATGCTCCACAGATGCATAACACTTCCGAGTGATTCTTTCTTCTTGAGGATTTTTATTCAAAATTTATTTTAACTTAATACTCATGCACCACCCTCATTTTCGATGGGAAGTTACTCTAGTATGATTATATTTTAACTAGAATAAATGACAGGAAATCAAATTTACAGTACTTTTCGATTTTTTGCTCAGTATTTAATATTAAGGCAAATACCCTTTGTAAAATAATACTTTTATTAAAATGAAAAATAACTTAATCAAATAACCATATTATACAAATGCTGTTAATGCAAAATTTTATTCTCCCCCTTTATTCCTCATTCTCTCCGTTCCATCCTCCCTTTCCCTCCTTCCTTGAAAATGCTTCTTCAGCAATGAATCAATTTGAATTTCTCAATTAGTCTCTCGCCAACTGGAACAATTACATTCATGACTTAATGTTGTTGGCAAGGGCCAGGAGGGATAGGGAGAGTTAGCCTTGAGAGACACCCTACGTCCTATAAGGCACACTTTGCTAAAAATAAGAATGCCATATTAAAAAAATCTATTAAATATATAAAAATGCAAAAGAAAACATGCACAAAATACAAAGAAATAATTTACAATAATAATATAATGGCAGAGCAGCCCATGCTGGTGCTAACTGCCTGACCTTATGCTCAAAAATATTTCTTGAACCTCCACCTACTAATTTGTGATCTTACTGGGAGCTAAAAAATCCTTTTTCCTATGCCTCTACTTCTGGTAAAGACTACTTAGTACGTAGCTTCTTCAAACAACAAATTTTAATATTAGTAAAATTAGCCAAATAGAATGGATACTGCAGTTGGAAAAACCAGGTACAATTTTTCAACCACAAATACGCAAACCATGGATGGCAAGGGATTTCTGAATATATACATGCATGCATGCTTGTAAATTTAAACAAATTATATATTTAGATAACACTACACAGCCAACGATATATGCTGGCTGTAATAACTATCTTTAAAACAATGGCAAAATAAATGCCTATAGCTAATGGAAATATTAAATTTGCCTGATGAACTAGGCAATACATTTAACAAAACATTCCTGTAATAACAAATTAAAAAATAATCCAATGAATTTCAAAGAAAATTGTGATTTGGGATTTTTTAAAAGATCATAAAAAATGACATCTCATTCGTTAATAGCTATAAAAATGGTTCAACGACCACACTTAATACCTTTAACTATGTTAACTGATGATTTGTTCGCCAATGTAAGAATGACTGAATATAAAACTAGATTGTGACGAATACAACAATCACAGTTGTCGCCAGAAATTGGCTTAACAAAATGTTCAACAAATTTGCCGAGGATAGATAACAGTGACGCTTACCCTCTGCTTTAGGTTCAATATAAAGACCGGGGATGACTGGCTTTCCAGGATTATTCGCCACTTTACTGGCATTAATAACCTCAGGACACATTCCCACTGGATATTGAGGTTTGCTCATAGCCCACTGTTTACCTTTGCTTTCATATCTATACAAACCATAGATAACACACGAATTAAAAAAATGCATTTCAAGGGAAGCGTAGTCCTTAATCAGTAGCTTATATATATACATTGTAAACTGCGCAAAAAATAAACAATATCTTCCAAGAGGCTTACAATGGTACTTCTTCTTGAGGTACATAACCATCTCTAACTCTCCGAGGTTTACGCCAGGTACCATCCGGCCTTTGACTAGCTGGTATGAATGTTGCCCCTGAAATTGATAGTTTCAGCATCATTATATAAAAATAAGCTTAAAGAAAAAAACGTAAAAACTAAAACAAAGAATCTCACCAGAATCATCCTTTACGTATGTCGAGGACGCCATAACGTATATACAAGACGACATGTGCTGCTGGCAAGAACAGATGCAAGAATCAAAAATGAATATTAACAAAATACTGTCGATGTCCCGGGAACTAAGCAGACGATTTTTCGTACACGAGTTTTGTATAATAATTAATGGAATGACGAGCATCGTTTATCTCATCTTTAAATTCTAAAAGTTTATGACTTTTAGAATATATATTTTCTTTATATCGGCAGTATTTCAGGTAGGAAATCGGAGTAGTTGTTTATGATCACGTCGCCTAAACAAATATTTATCTCCGCGTACTCATGATACGGAATTCAAATTTCTTTCAACTTCAATATATATTCCCAACAGATTGCAGCGTTTTAGCCGTAATTATTGTACTTGAGGTTTAAAAATATTTGCAAGCTTTTGGCGCATAGCAGTTTTTCTTGAGAATTAGATGTATTGTCATAGCTTTAAATTTCAATATAGAAATAAATCACTTTAGAATCTACAAATTTACCATGTCTCTTAAGCCTCTACAACAAGTTAACACACAAATATCAATCTCAACAATTTAAGCTTTATGGTAAACATCTCACAAAATTCAGCTTGGAATTTCCAGGAAATTGCTCGAAACTCCAGTCAGCAGGTTTTTGCGATGATTACTCCAATTTTAGTACCTACTTGTGCACATCCGAGTCTTCAGCACAGTGAATTAGCACCTCGTGCATTTACCGCTTTTATGGACTTGTTCAAATTGTGGTTTTGAGTTTGTTTAATCTTTTGCATCGAAAATTGCAAAAAGTAAGAAAAAATAGAAATTTAAGTTTTGAGAATTTATGTAATTCGTTTATACTTGTGGAAGTTTCTTCAATTTTGTTATATTTAAGTTTTGAGAACATTACTGAATTGTGATTTTTATATAAATTGATTTATTCTTTTGCGTTGTTTTTTGAAATATCATAGTTAACATGTTGTTTTTTTAAATATCAGTTTACTTCAATTTAAGTTAAACACAGGTTAAATGCTTTTGTGCTAACCTCCTCCAGGGTTATGAGTTGGTACAGGGGGCCACCCTATATTGGATAAATGTAAAATTTGAAATAATTCCCATTTCAAAGGTTTGTAGAAAATTGAGTTTTCCCTTCCCAAGACTATGCATTACAACAGCAATCAATAATTATCGAAGGACTATGACAGAAATATCAAATAGATTAGAGTTGAAGACAATGGAATACAGGATAGTAACAATTTGAAACCACAAAACATCCATTGCAGCAGTAACTTCTTCAAAAAAGTGTTGATGTAGCAAACAAAAATTAGGAAATTGCTCACGAATTTTCAGTGAAAAGGCCATTTTTGAAAATTCGTTTGTTAATTCCATAGTTCCTGCTCCAAGATTTTTATAATACCTATATCAACACATGTTGATCCATCTGCAGTTGAATCTAACATTGCCTATATGTAAAACGCAAATGATATTTCATCAGTTGAAATTTTTAGTAATTTCTTTAATTAATATTTACAGATGGCTGATTTACAATGACAAGATATGCATCAAGATTTAAATCAAGTTTTACGTGAAAACCATTTCTAGGTGTAGCTCATATGAAAGTACTTGAAAAACATTGATATAAAGCATAATAAAAATTAAGTCCTTTTATTTAAATTTCTGATTCAGAAGTAGAAAATGATAAAGTAAAAACATTAAAATACATAAATTATAATACTCACATGAAACACCAGAAAGGAGATTCAGAATTTTCATTAGAAAACTTACAACATACCTAAGATAGACATTCTTCAGCTGAACATTTTGAAGATGCTTTAAAGAAAATACTTGAGCTTTGAGCCAAATGATTACAATTCATGAAATGTTGGCTTGCTCAATTCCAATTTAAAAAAAAAGAAGTTTTCCAAATGAATAATATAACTCTCTTAAACAGTTTTACAAGAATTTTAGATGAAAACTTAGGAACAGTAAGAGCACAACAGCCCCACTTTAATTATTTCTAGTACTACTTCATAAAATAAAAATAAACAATGAGCCAAACCATCATCATTATTTGTTTGTGGAATTATGAACAAAAATACAAGATTCAATGGAATTTTTAAAAAATCCAAAAAACACCTCACTGAACAATTTTTTTGAAAATATCCTGGTAATTGTATGCTGGTAGATTCTGGAACATTTTCTGTTTTACACATTTAACATAGAAAAATTACCAATAGTTACAGAAGTCACTCAGGCTTTGATAACTTGAGCTACAATTTAAAGCTATTCCATAAAAAAGACAAAGTGGACAGACACAAAATTGGACTGACTCAGTTTATTAGATCTCTCCTGCAACATATGGAAATATCGTGGTTATGTGCTTCTGGTCCCTCGACCCACAGGGCTTGCCACTTATCTTTTGATGTGGTTGAAGGGAGTATCTCTTGTTTGAATTTATTTCCTTAAAAGAAAATTGAAAATACAGTCAACATCAAATTTTTAAGACAATCTTGGGGCAGAGCAAGACACTAACATTACATTGGTGGAGATGAGAGTAAGGGGACGGGTGGACTCGAGCGATGGTAGAGATGGAAGGAACAAGTTAAATTTTAGAGTATAAAGTGGCTAGAACCAAAAATATAGTTGCAGACAGATTGTACTTTTAAAATAAAGGAAACTGGCAGTTTTGATCAGTGTTATATTGCTATTTGTGTCATACACCATTGTCTCAAGGCAATGGCACAACACAAACATTCTATCCAAATGTTTCTTTGTTACCCAGACCTACACTTAATGGATGTCTAAAAAATAAACATGACCAACAATTGAGGCAGCCAAAAGTTTTTAAAAACTTGATATATCTATATCTTTATAGTAAAAATAATCCTTCGGAACTGATTGGATGCAAGTCAACACAGATGGCAGCATACCTAGCAGCAGAAAAATGTACTCATTGGGGCAATATGAAAATCGCATGCTACCACGCAAAAGTGTCCTTTTAAGATTGTGTATGTAAAAATTCCTATATTATTTAAATATATATTTTTTCATGTTATATTTTAAAACACACATTTAGGAAATTACATTCCGGCAATAGCGCAACTTTTTGGCTACAATATGCTTTTTATTTGAATGAGTTCAGACAATTAGTTCATATGTTATGAACATTTGTTTGCAAGTATATATTTTTGGTTTAAAAACCCCAAATTAAATCCAGCCGAGTGCCCACAGCAGAGATTAAAATCCATATGATAAAGGTTAAGCATACTAGTATTCATTGTATTTTCTAACTACATCAGTAAGTCTTAAGATGAATTCCACAAAGTTACAGCCTCTTCAGTTATTTTTTTACATTACTTCATTTAGTGCTACATTTGCTTCACTGTTTTCCTGGAACCAATTAATGGCACTCGATAAGGTTGCCTGTAGACAGTTTTTAGAACACCATATTTGACAGGTCATATAGTAACATGCAAATATATTTTATAATACCCTTGAAATCCAAGGCATAAAATAAATAATATAACTCTACAGTACTCCGGCAGGGTGCTGTGGACAGGGTTCCTTTCCTTTAGCCTTTTATGACCCTTCCCCTTGAGTAGCTGGAATAGCACTTGTATGGAACCTTCTCTGAAAAAAAATCTTAGTATCCTGCAGTTATTCCTTGAGTTGGAACTTTTTTCTAATTGCAAAAATCATTATTTTTCCTTTGTGCAGATGTTACTCATGTTTTATTGTAAACTCACTATTACTATTTAAGTCACCGGTGTTGTTTTACATAATTCGCGACTGCCTTTTAACAATTTCTTCACTGATTGACATCTCCCACTGTTGGTTATATTTTTTTCTTTCTTACCACAATATCAACTCTCTAATTATTCTTTAAGTTTATTGCATAAAAGGAAATTTTCAAATATTTTTACTGATTTATTTTCCCCATAGAAGTCAACTTTTTATTCTGAGATAGATGCACAGCAGACTTCTGCTTTTGAATGAATGAAGCATGTGGCTCATGTGCTGATGTTCTAAAGCATGCAAGTAAAGTTTGCCAGAGTGCACTGTGGAAAATGATGACTTCTCATTTGTGCAAAAGTTGTTCTCGCTTCTTGGGGAATTGCCGGTTTTATGTAAAGCACTGACATTATTATGAGTATATTCTTAACATCTTTCATCTGTTACTTCACCTACAGTAAATCCTCAATATTCGCAGAATTAATATTAGCGGTATTGATTATTCACAGGTTGTCTTTGTGTATCTATTTCAAATTCGCAGTTTCGATTTTTCGCAGTTAGTTACTCTGCAAGCCTATGTTACATTTCAGGCACATATACTTGTCTCTATATAGTTATGCTGCTGAGATGTACTTCATGATTTTGTCTATATATTCACGCAAATGTGTAGTGAACATTGGTATTTTTTATTTTCTTTGTAACAGTGTTTTTTGGGAAAACCAAACCAATCATTTTTTTGAGTAAATGATCAACGATGAATTTTGAAAATTGATCATCCATTAACCGATTAAAATGATTGAAAATGGAAGTGAACTTGCTACAGAAAGTAAGGATGACTTCTGACCATTTCAAAGTCTTTTGTGCATCATTAAGGAATTTTCATATCTAAATATCCTTTACCCCTCTATGCCTTCTTCCCCGTCACTTAAGGATGGCATAGTCTCCTTCTGGGAGAAGCGGCGTCAGCTGATTATGTTGCAACAGAAAATTACCCACCCCAACTTAAACTACTCGTAGAGAAGAAGGGATATAGCATGCATCAGATCTTCAATGCTGATGAAACAGCACTTTTTTGGAAGAGAATGCCCTCTTGCACTTTCTTGTCCAAGGAGAAAAGGTCTGTGTTGGGATTTAAGGTGAATAAGGACCGGCTAACTCTTCTCATACGTGGAAATGCAGCAGGTGAATTCATGATGAAGCCGATGGTGATATACAAATCTATGAACCCCAGGGCCCTCCAAGGAAAAAACAAGGATCATCTCACGGTGTCCTTGAGCGCTAACAGGAGGGCCTGGTGACTGCTGAGCTGTTTTAGGAATGTTTTCATAAATGCTTTGTGTATGAAAAAGTACCTTGCGACCAAAAACCTAGCCTTCAAGGTCCTAATCTTAGACAATGCACCAGGCCATTCTGAAAGTCTGCCAACCTGAACGTGGAGGTAGTTTTCCTACCACCTAATACCATCCCTCTTCTCCAACTATCGAACATTTAAGTTGCATTACACCCGCCGCATGTTTGTGAGAATTCTCGACCAAATGAAAAGCGATTCCTCTATGTCAGTCAACAATTGTTGGAAAAAATATAACATCACTGACTGTATAACAATTATAAAGGAATCTCTAGATGATATCAAACCATCAGCTTGGAATGCATACTGGAGGAAGCTGTTGCCTGATGCAGTGAAAGACCTGAAAGGCATCTCATTGGTAGAAGAGCTGAGGAGGATTGTGAGGAACTCCTCAACTCCCACAAAGAAGAGATGACCGAGGAGGATCTTGCAGAACTCATACACTCAAGTGAAAGCAGCGAGGAAGAGCCTCAGCTGTCACTACTGGCGGAGATTATGGACATGTCTAAGGCTCTGACTGACAAGGTTTTTGAAATGGATCCTTTGATGGAGCGTATTCTAAAATTTAAAAGAGGATTAGAGGATCTTACAGTCCCTTAAAAGGAGAATTACAGGGATTTGCAACGAAAGACGAAGCAAACATTGCAACTAAACCTTCCTCTGCAGACTCCTGTAAGTCCCCTTCCCAGAAAGATTTTCAGGAGGACCCTACATCTCTCTAATCCATCCTCCTGTATACCTGCCCTCGTCATTATCTTCTTGATATCATAATCGTTAGTGAGTTAAATGTTTTTTTGTGCATTTTGTTTATTTATCTTTCATATAAAACAACCATAGTGTTTACATTTATTTTTATAATAATTAACATGGTTACTACATAATTACAAGTTAATTCTTATTGATCATGAATGTGCGCCTTGATTTCCGCAAGAAAGGTCCACCTAACCCTTTTTTCATTCGCAGTTTTGATATTTGTGGCAGTTTTCGGGAACGTATCCCCTGCGAATATCGAGGGTTTTCGTAAAAATAATTTCAAACTTTTTCCTACAGAAATATATTAATAATCCTAAATCATCTTGTATTTACTACAGTTAACTTATAAATAATCACAAATAGTAAAAAACATACCTAATAAAAATTTATCAAATACGGATGATAAATTTATTTTTTAACAAAAAATACCTGTGGGGTGTCAAGAACACCCTGCACGAGTGCTGACGTTCAAAAAATTTGCACAAGTACCACAAGGTGAAAAGAGCAAATCATACTTCATGATAAGAACAGCAGCACTGAAGCAGCAAATAAATTTTTGTGGAAAAAAATCGTTATAAACAAAATAGAAACAAGCTGGGTTACATCTTTATGAATTTTAAAGATATTATGTACATGAGAGTGATTACCTGCTTCTCTTTTTGTCTCGATCCCCACTGTTACTTTCACGTGGTCGCTTCTTGTCCTTATCCTTGCGATCATCCTTAGATGAAGAACTCTTGCTGTCATGCTTGTGCCGATCTTTGTCTCTACTCTTGGCAGGACTGGGGAAATTAAAAAGCATTAGCAATATTAGCACACAATCCAAGTTGAGATACATATTTGAAGAGCACCAAGATGCAGAGAGAGGAGCAAATAATGGCCAATACACTCTTGTTATTTAAAGTCGCAAGTGACCAGGCATTAACTGCAACAGCAAGCAGCAAATTAGTTACAGCAGAAACCAAACCAGCAGATGAGAGAAGATCAGAAAATAAGAATACAAGGCCCATCAGTTATGAATGAAATTCAATGAATTTGATCAGAAAGTGGTTATGAGGCATAAAAGTCATTCACTATCTTGTTATGCTGTTGTGGGAATGTAAGGCTGCAAACTATACAAGTGGCTTTATTGTAAACCAATGGTATAAGCACTTTAACACATCATAACACAGGGAACAAAATCCATATGAGAAATAAATCACATTGAATTGTTTAATCACTCAGAATTAGTCTCAGCAGAGAATGTGCAAAGTCAGTCGCTTTGATTATCATTGCCAATTAAAATCCTTTCAATGCAAAATAGCTTGCATAATTTTTCCACATTCTGATGAATTAGCTACACCAGGACTCGCCTATCTTTTTCTGCTGACATACACCTTTGAGCATTTTTTAATGGTCATGTTACCATTAGTACATTTTAAGTGATAATACAATAAATAACATTTGTATTAGGATAGATAACTCATATTTATAAAGTTAAAATTCATAATTTTGGGATATTTTGGCTTTATAATGTTATTCTTACTGTTAACATCGCAACTTTTGATTTCAAAGTCATGCAGGAATGACGAATAAGAAACATTATAGCAACTGATAAAAAATTACCTTGCATTCTTAATTTCAAATCGCTCTTTCAGCTCAAACCAAACTTGTTAATATTCAAAGAACAAGTTAAAGAGATAAATTAAAAGCATTTGCAAAAAGATCATAGCAGGATACAAGCCTGAAATTTTTTATTGTAATAAAGCATGCCTAATAGACAACATTTTTCAAAATTGAAGCTAATATTTAATATTGCCTGCATTCATAAAACACGGCAACAAAAGCAGTGGAATATTTTTAAAAGGAATAATTTTTTGGATAACGTGCACAGGCAATCAGCAAGTCTTTCTTATCATCTGGGAAGGGAATCAAGCTTGAAGCATTGTAAATTTTCTTTTTGCACAGAATTTTTATACTATAGTGTACCATGCACATCTAAAACTTTTCTTAATGATGAACTATGACTTTTTGAAGACCAAACACCAACTTCAGGAATACCTATTATGTAACCCATTACCAAAACATCACCAAACTAAAATATTACATCTTAGTAGTGCCTCAAACTACTGGAAAGTAGTGTAATATCTCATGAATAACATGCTCTGATGTGAAACATTATAATTTGGACCTGGGGTTGCCAGACATCTTGATTTTTGCAGGATTGTCTCCACTTGATAAGGTGTTTCCCGCATCCAAGTTAAATGTTGAAAGTCTTGCATTTTAAACAAAATTGTTCAACACAAAATTTTAATCGGAATATGGGTGCTACCAACTAGCAATGGCAAGGTTTATTAGTATTACATACAGTGACTTCATTGCATAAGCAATGCTTTATGATCAGATTACTACATATGCTTGGCTTGGTGGTCTATCTCCTTTGCTCCTAATGCAATTCCTTTTTGTCTTGTGTGCAACTCACTTGCCACTTGATACTGGTTTTACTGTATGTAATAGCATGGCATGCTGATGATATGTAAGGTTAGGTACCTTAAAGGGACCATAATTGTATAAATTATACATGTAGTTTGAATAAATTGATCCTATTAATCATATCAAAACCAAATCGTTTTTATATAATTTTGTCTTGAATTTGATTTCATTTAAATGTCCCAACTTAATATTTTAAAAATAACTAAATGTCCCGATTTTTTATTTATTATTTATTTAGACCAGGTATGTGAGTCAAAATTGTCTCTTATAGTAGTCAATATGGCAAAAAACATGAATGCAAATGTAATAAAACTCTACTAAACCTAAAAGGACTTTTTAAGATGACTTACTCAATTGATTTGATATTGGAGTACATTACCCTTTAAATGCCAGTGTGCCAGCAAATTTCTGTGTAAGCCTGCAGAATGGCACACCCATGGCATGCTTAATTCAGAGACCACTCACAAATGTCGTTTTTGTCATGAAATCGAACTAGTAAGAGGAGACAAAAGACCAGACATCTTTCTTTTCCTCCTCTCCCAAGGCCGAAGATCTTACGGAAGGATAAACAAACACTAGAGAGAGCCTGTTCACGGCCTCCGCTGTGAGACCCTCTCTTGGAACCCAAAGAGATGAAATAAATTGAACCTCAGGATTAAGAATTACCCAAAGGTCCCTTTGTTATTTTCATCTTTCTTTTGCATATCTGGATTTTACTGAGCTTATGTTCATTTGTTTGCAGACCACGAAGTATAGCGGGAGTAGACTCGTGTGTGCAAAATTTTAGTAGCCGTTTATCTATTTTTAGTGACTATTTTCTTTTTATATAATTACCGTATTTTTCGGTGTCGTGGATGCTATTTTTTTCCTGAAATAAGTCTCGAAAATTTACCGTGCGTCCTGGAGACCGAAGGTTACGTTTTTCGTAGGCCTATGCCCCCAGAGGAAGGTTATCTATGCTAGATAGTCAACTGAACTACTATATATGACCTCTGAATTAAATGTATAAATTATACTTAGTTAAAATAGTAAATAAACAAAGTATCATAAAAAATAAATATATATATATATATATATATATATATATATATATATATATATATATATATATATATATATATACGTAATCAAAAATTCATTCCCATATCAGCAGACTAGTGTAGGGTATTCTTTCTTATTTGTAACAATTGTATTGTGTAGATTTTAATCTTTATTCTATTTTTATTTTGTTCTGTTTGGGATGTCATGTTTGTGTGGTATTTTTATAAAGTGTAACTGTGCAATAAAATGTTATTCCGTATTTCTAATACTTCCTATTGTGGTGTTAAGTATTTCCTTTGTCTGGGATTTAAAAAAATTGCTGTATAAGCCTACATCCAATACTATAAAAACCTTGATATACTGCACCAACCGGTAGGCTAGGTGTAAACTTTGGGAGTAAACTTACTGTCTCTTTGTATTGTAAAAGGAAAAATTCAGACCATAAGTGGTCAAGATGATCTACATGTCGCTCAGCCACCCACAAAACATCTTGGTAAGGTAGGTGAAAGTGCTGAGACCTTATTTTTATGTTTATTCTTTTTTCTCAAAATTTTGCATTTTAAAATTGGGGTGCGTCCTTGACACCAGGAAGTACGGTATTTCATAGTTATCATATATATTTTTGTAATTATTTTTGGAAATAGACCTTAAGCGTAAAACTCCGCATAAGGATATTGAGGAAGTCTTCATTGATTCGGATGCGTACAAAGAAGAAAGTGCAGAAAGCAGTAGTGATGGCGAGGAGGAGCCTGAGGAAGATCTCTTGGCAGGAAGTAGTGATTCATCTAAATGGAGATCTCCACATGAAGGCCGAAGATGAAGCATTGGCATGCACCCTTTTCCTGCCAGGCCGAGTGGAGTGAACACTAGTGCTATTATTGTATTTGCATTTTATTGCATTGATCCAAATTTGAACACCAATACTATATTTCGACGTTTCTTTCATGTAATTCTGCAATATGTTAACTAGAATACTTTTTATTTGAACATTTTATCACGAATAGTTTGTTAAATATGCGATACTTTCATAATGTAAATAAATATTTTGAAATACCCCCAAAATAAATCCGGCAGATAGAACCTACATGCTGGCATTTAAATCCAAGGTTAACACAAGTGATAATGAGATAAATTAGTGGTGGGCTCTGTGTGAGGTGGCCAATGTAAAAGAATATTTTTTAAGGTCCAAATAAAAATTATATGTTGTATAAGCACTTATACATGAAAGTTAACACAAAAAATACTATACTAAATTGCAGCCAGCATGAAACCTTACAATTATAGTCACCTATTTTAAGATTAAAATAAGCAAATTAATATTGGCAATGTTAAATAAATCATACCATAATGATCTAAAGGAAAAGTATATACTAAAAAAATAGAAGATTCAAGTTTGATTTCCATTTAGACTCAAGCTTTCTCATCTCAAATATTCTGTTAATACGCATAATACCATCCTTCTAACATACTTTCTACACATTTTACTACTACTTAAGAACTTGGTAAGGGGGATACAGGAGGCATTGTCACAGTATGAGATAGTGAGAGAAGAGAGATGATAAACTAATGTTCAATACAGCAAACCTGTGTTTGGAGTTCTTCCCACTGCTACTACTCTTTGCTTCCTTAGAACTTTTGGCCTTGTTGCTAGGCCTTATCCAAATGCAAGCAAAAAGGAGAGAAGAAATACACTGCATTTTAAAAACCATGCCCAAACTAACAAATATTACCCAAACCTAATGAAAGGATAACTTTGTAGTTTACACAACTTTTTGTGGAAACTACAAAGTTATCCTTTCATTATGAGTAAATTCCACAAAGTTGAGCCTGACCTCATTAATTATATTACCCAAACAGATTATTTAAGTCACAGCAAAAAATGTTGTTCGGATATTTTATCAATAGCTACTGATAATTTTTAAGTGAGCTACTAATAGTATGCCACAAACACAAAGACTTTATCAATGATGATCAAATTAAACAATGCCACTTTACAATTGCACTTCATTTATAAGTTTGAAGTAATTAAGCTTTATATGGAAATAACAACTTTATTGAATAAAATTTGGTGCATCCAGAAAAATTAGATACTAAATTAATTTTGAAAGGTTCATAATGATCTATCAGGATATGAAAATTTTTATGCTACCAGAAAGAGAAAGAATACCTTTTTGAGATATTTAATTAGACATTATTATGTAAATGTATACATGAGGGCAAATATTATCGTTTACTCTTGAATATAGAATTAAAATATGGTGCAACATGACAAGGAAACAAATGTGCTGCTGAAAATCAATGAGTGATGGTGGCAGCTAAAGTTTACCATTAAGGAAAGAAACTACAAATATTTTCCAAATTGTTTTACATTAATGAAATATATAGAACTTAAACAAAAGCAAAACTGAAATGCAGCGGCAAATGCAAAAGCTACAGTTGATGTATAACACAAAATGTTTGAGAAACATATTCATTCCTCAATTAACTCTTGCAGATCACAATCGACAATTATTTATTTATTTTTATTTTTTACGACCTGCTGATTCCTTCTGGCCTACATGCAATGGGTATCTGAGAGGTAGTGCAATGAATAGCTGATCAGTTTACAAATTTTAGGAAGAAACCCAATGTTAATAAATGGCAATTATTCCTCAACTTCTGGCATAAGAAATACCATATTTGCTCATGAAATGCCTTGATTTTTTTCCTTGAAAAAAATCAGCCAAAATAACGGAGTTAGACATACAGGGATTTTTCCTTTGCTCATTCAGAATGTCTACGTTTGCTGCATATTTTGTCTACAGAAAGCATTCCAATCATACTATAGCATGTATATACCGTATTTACCTGAATCCAAGATGACCTCGAATCTAAGATGACACCCCCTTTTAGCAGACTGTCAAAACAGAAAAAAGATTTTGACCTAATTTCTCACTGGATGTATTTGGTGTACATTTTGAACACACGTATTCAATTTAGGTTTACTAGTTCGTTCATTAATATAAATGGTTTGTTTCAAATATTTGTTTGAAAAAAAAATTTTTAATGTATTTTTAAAATTTAGTCTTTATTAACTGAATTTTAGAGTGTAAGTTTGCAATTAAAAATTTCAGTAGATACAATTATTTTATCACATTTAATTTGTTTAAAAAATATTGAATAAATGTGTAATCATACTTCCTACAGTTCTATGACGACTCGTCCTGGTCAGCTCGTTCCGCGTAAATTCATTGCAGTCAGTTCATTGCACATCAATTCACTGCATAAAAAATCCAACAAACTCATCACGTGTCAATTCACCTCCCAACAAATACGTCGCAATACACCATGACTGGTGAACGGCAGGGGGAGATACTTTTCCACAAAATAATATTTCTTTATATTTTGTTAATACCAGAATTACGCGAGACACATTAGATGGTGTATGACAAGGGGTGACATCCAACCGAAAGTGTAACTCCCTGCCGTACACCAGTCATGTCTTGCCTTCCAATTTGTCTCAAGACGAATTTGTCTCAAGACGAATTTGTCATACAACGAAATTGTCACGTGGCGAATTTGTCTAGTGATGTATAGATGTACAAGTTCATCGTGTGACGAATTAATGTGCCATGAATTGAAGCATGATGAATTGACGTGCGATCAATTAACTGCGACGTATTGATGGTATACGACTTCCTACTTGAATTTAAGACAACCCCCAACTTTCGCAAGCTGAAATTTGGAAGAATCTTGGATTCAGGTAAATACGGTAAGTTCAACACTTTCTATTTGTCAACTATGAATGGTGCAAGGGTCGCAAATCTTTACAACCAACATGCCAATTTAATTGGAGAAGTGAAGAAAATCCCTTCACTGAAACTGCATATTCTACCAAAAAAGTGTAAGTAATTAGCACTAAACATTAAGGTTTAAACTTACATAATAATTACACAATTATTTTTATTGCTTTCTTATAGCTGTAAATGGTTATTTGTAAATACAGATGTCAAGTAATGTTAAGTAAATCTGCTCCTCTATTTGGTATGGTGTTCTTTGTACAAAAATTTCTTCAAAATTAAAGTTGGGATTAAAAATTATTGAAATATAATTAGATAGTTCTATTTTCAGTTTAATATTTGTTTATTCAAAATAGCATGGCCTTTCAATGGAATATGTTCTTTCATGTTATAATAAACAGTTGTAAATAATTTAAACAACTTTTAATATACAAAACTATTCAACCAAGATGTCAATTTCTCGTAATTATATACATTTAAAAAAATGAAAAATTACTTTTAGAAAAGTTAATTTAAAAAATTTACTTGTTACCCTAATTACATTATCAAATGTTGCTCCTGATAGATTACTACACAGAGGTGGCCTTGTGATATCAATATTCAAAGGTTGCAGTGTGGGTATTATAGATCTTAATTTTTTCCAGATATTCAGTTGCAGAAAGGGAGGTGTGGGCGTTACACATGTTTGAGTATTACATGGGCAAATACAGTATATTACCATTTGCCTGAGAAATGAAAACTGCAACATGCAAATTTCTACTTTTATGAACTTACCTGCTGTGCTTATCACTAGATGATCGTTTGTGATCGCTCTTGTGGCTAGAACTGTGTCTTTTGTGGCTTGATGAATGTCTATAAAATTAAAATAAAATAATGCTATAATATAAATCACAATTCATTTACAAAAAAATCTTTCTGTTATTAGAAGACGCAGAGTTTAAAATCAAAGACCTTTAAACCAATTAGTAGCATAAGTTACCCAAGTACTGATAATCCAGTTACCACTAATCCCACCGTCAGCATAAATGTAGCATGTGAATAGTATAAAACAAGATTCAACTTTAAGTTTACAATCCTCAACTAACTTAACTTATAAGAATTCACTATCTCAAACCATGCACCAGAAAACACATAAATACCACCATGGTGCAGTACTTCCTGCAAACATTTATTTATTTATTTTATTGCCCCTCTCAAAATAATCATATAGTTCACACCATTTTCATTACCAAAAACACCCATGATTTAGTCTAACACCGGTGCACAACAGTTTTTGTTTTGTTCACTATTTCTGATGGTACAGCAAATCATATGTTCTGTGATTTATTTAATATCAAGTAATCACTATAAATGCACTGGCACTTCAAAGACCTTGCTTAATTATCAAAATAATTTTTCACAAACATTATCAATACAGTAATTTGCTTTAAACTGCCCAATAAAATTTGCAAACGAAATGATAATTTCAATGTAAGCGTGAAATATCTTCCTATTTGAAATGTTAAGCTCTCCATTATTACAATGCAATGAAGTTGTTTCCGACTTCAAGTTTCTTCCCTACGTGTTTCATTTGTTTTATATTTACACAAAACTTTTCATATAAATTTTCAATGCTATTTTCCTTGAAGTGTTTGTTTCATTGTAAGCTTAGTGCAAATGCACTTGAAAGCCCGAGTCCAACAATGCAAAAATCTGAGATCAAGAATGCCAGCAACATTAGGAAACTCCTTTTTGAAATGTTGAAAAATTGGAGAAAATCTAATCTAAACTTAAAATATGAGCAAACATGAATTAAATAACAGAATCGAAGGTAAGAATAAGAATCTTCATTTCTTTCTAGGTGAAATAGTATAAACATCGAGTGAGTCTCAATCGTATATTATTTAAAAATATTAATGACAAGTATGTGTTAATCAAATCCAAAAATGAAAACTTTCCTGATATCGTACCCATGCCTTTTTGGGAAATATTTGTCAAAATTGAATCGACCGTTCTTGATTTATTTGAGTTTATACTGGGAGGTGATGTCAAGGCTAAATCTGTTTTTGTTCTTCATGCATTTATTGCAAACTTAGTGCAAATGCACTTGAAGCCCGAGTCTAACAATGCAAAAATCCGAGATGAACAATGCCCTAGCAACCTCCTTTTTGAAATGTCGAAAAACCGGAGAAAATCGAATATAATCTTAAAATATGAGCAAACATGAATTAAACAACAGAATCGCTGGTAAGAATAAGAATCATCATTTCTTTCTGCGTGAAATGGTATAAATCTCGAGTCAGAGTCTCGATCGTAAGATATTTTAAAATGTTAAAGAATAAAGGTCTCCACATCGTATTCTAGCCGATTACATTTTAATCAAATGCATAAACGAAAACTATTCTGGTTTTTAACCCATGCCTTTCCAGGGGACAACTACTCACTTAAAATCCACGACCGTTCTCGTTTTATTTGCATTCATGTCAGGAGGTGACGTCACTCGAGGCTTTAGATGCAGGCACCCACGCAGGGACACAGCGGTTATAATATATTAGATGAAAAATTAGGATTCTTAGGTTGTTTCTTTGAATTGAAAATTAAAGCTAATCTAGTTTATGGAAGTTAATTAGATGGTGAGACTAACTGAAGGTGATGACATCATCAAAATACCCAACAAGTATGATCCTAATCTTGTATAATCACAAACAATAGATATTATCATCCTGTTTGTATGGCCAGAATGCTCACAAAGACAGGTCCATGAAATAATGTAGGTAATTGCGAACTCCTGGGCTGTCTAGCAGTCATACAGACCCTGGACTAGTATTATCATACCAACCAACCCATTTCAAGATACGTACTGTGTATGAATGGTGATACTATGTTAAGGTTTGGAAGATGATTTCTATTGAAAAGTAACTTCCCTTAAGCTACATGGACTACAAGATGTTTTTTTGTCACTTTACAGATATTTTTAGATGCCTACTATACCAGGTTTCATATATCTTTGCGGGTGAGAGAGAGAGCGAAGAAGAAAGCTTTCCAGCATGTGATCTTATGGGAACCAATAGGAATGAAGTAGCCGGAGCCTCCCCCGTCAAAACCTCATTCTCTATCTGGCCTCCGTTGTGCATACATCGAGTCTTTGAGTGCTGTGTTGCCACATGCTAACGCTTTAGATTTTGCTTTTTCATTCGTGTGCCCGAACAGTCAAACTCCCTCAGCGCCAAGTTCTCCAGCTAGGAGGGGAAACGGCTCTCCACCTCCTAGTAGCGGAAACACACAAGCGGTCCCGAGTATGTACGAAATGTCAGTCGCAAAGATAAATGAAATGACATATAATGGAAACTACAACTGCATAATAATGATGTCTAAAAGTGGTTCCTTTTGACAATGAATACATAAACTTAAACCTTGCATTCAGCCTGATGATGGCAATTCAGTAACTGCAAAAAGCATCATTACATTTTAACTTCATTAACATACTGAGAAGCATTAAATTTTAAATCATCATATTAAGCTGATTAGTTTCCTTCTGCAAATTGAATGTACGTCTTCCATGATGCCCATCCCCATTACTCATAGCCCAATTTAAATTCTTTCATGAATTTTATAAACTACAACTTAAGAAATTTCCATACATGAGATCATATTCCAATGAGAATGAATTATTTTTAGGATACTTCCAAAAATTGTGTTAAGATACAACACTCAACTTACTTATCATGATCTGAAGATGCTTTTCGCTTATCAAATCCTGGCCTCTTTTTCTTGTTATCAAGGGATTCATCCTGAAAGAGAGGACATTCATCTTTTTATTTAAAAACAAATAAATTCACTAGAACAATAAAAATCACTTGATAGTTTCAAAATATGAGAGGATTAAGGTGACACCTGGATTGAATGAGATAATTATGCCAATAAATGTTACTTAGAATGAATATAGGTAACCCAGAATACAAGCACAAAAACTTATATGAAAGTTAAAGTATTATTTCTACAATTTAGAAATTATACATTACTATTTATTGAATTGAGGGGTTTAGTTCATGTACACATTTAAATAATTTCATTATCACAATATAAAGGAAAGAAACTTTTAAAAATCAATTAGATAATGCCATTTTATACCATCAAAGGTTAATTCTTCAGATGCAGGTTTGCTCATATTTCATATTTCTAATAATTAAAACAGAATGGCTATACTGTGGAGTGAGAAAATGAAATTTACCTGGAAGTCGACTCGTTCCTTATCTGCAGCAGCTGCTTCCCTCTCCAAATCAGACCAATCCTTCCCAGATTCCTCTGAACTATTCAGTTCCTCCTCTAATAATAATATAAGTCACACAATAAGGACAAGGTTTAGATTGGACAATGCATGAACACAATTTCACTCAGATACAGATACTTCATCTCAAAGAAAAACAAACAACTTTAAATGGCAAGTTTTTTAAACTATCTATACTAGCTAGATTTTGAACAACCCAAAGCTAAAAAAGTATAAATGTTGGTACATAAATAAAGTTTGCATGCATAAAACTATTTGACAAATTTCGCTAGCTAGCTAGTTTTTCACATAATAGTAAGTTTGACAACAGTCATATAATACGCCACATTTTGAGTTATAATAGGGTAACAATTTTATATTTCAACATATTGGATTTTTTTCCTATTAAAATTGACATTTATATTATTATTATTATTATAGCCCTTTCACTGCTATTTACGAGTATACTCGGTTTGAAATTTCTGATGTTCTTAATTTTCCTGTATGTCTGTCTGATGCGTTTGCTTGTTCCACTGTATGACGCCATCAATATAGACTTGTTCTGAATATCTTGCATAGGTCTTGTTTCATTATGTCATTCATCATCATCATAAGTAGTCTGTCCATAGACAAGTCCGTGATTATTCATGGTTAAACCTGGTTCTCCATATACTCCTATTTTCCGCTGTCCTCTTCATATCTTGATAACTCTCTTTCCCTTTCAAATCATCCAACCCAGTTTGCCTTCCTCTTTCTAATCTGTATAATCATTCGCTTCTCTCCTATTCTTCGTAGCACTTCATCGTTTTTCATCCTATTTGTCCATTTTATCTTCAGCATTCTCCTCCAAGTCCATATTTCAAAGCTTTCCAATTATTTGATGTCATTTTTCCTAAGCATCCATGTTTCTGCTTCATACAAAGCTATACTCCATACATACCATTTTATGAACTTCTTGCGGATAACTTCTCTTATATTCCCCGTAAGTAGGTGTTTCTTTCTTCTGAAAGCTGCTTTTGCTTTTCCTATTCTAGTCCTGATCTCATCCGTACATTATTATGTCATTATAGAATATTTTTTTGAAGGCAACCCTCCCATGTTAATTCCCGCCATTGATGCAATTGAGAAAATGATGCTGTCAAAGCCTAGAACTTCTCAGTCAAAATGTTTCTGATCAAGATATAATAACATGATTACTAATTATGAATCTATTGAAGTTAATACGTTGATATATAGTTCCTATGATATTACTAATGATAGTGATAATGAAGGTGAAAATAGTGTAAATATACTTAGGTGCAAGAAAGACATAATAAAATTGAAAAATTCAAGCAAATGAGAATATCATATTTGTATTGTAGTTGAGGACTGGCATATGAACTGTGAACTGAATGCGTTTTGACCAATTTTTCTTAATATTAAAAGTTTTATCATTTTCAATGAACTCAGCAGTTAAAGGGTTAGTAAACAGTTTTCTTATAGAATTGAATTAACTCAAATTTCAAAATTTGAATAATTTTTCAAAGCATTCACCATGTCTAAAATCCTCTTTTTGAAGATCAAATGCTCTTACTTACAAAGAAACCTACCAGAAATATTGTTAAGAAAAACAATTGGACATCTACAATAAGACTTCCAGAACATGCTAAAATATTAAACTTAAAGTCAATTAATCAATAAAATTAATCAAAATAATGATAAATTACCATCACTGCCATCACTTTCGGAGTATTCAGAATAGTCAGAGTCACTGTCAGATTCATCACTTTCTAAGTCCTCAGGCTGAAAAAAGAATGTTAATATAAGAGTCTATAACCAACACCAAGAACCTTTTATATGCTTGTCCCTAGAGCTTAAAAAATATAACCAGGTAATTTTAGAACTAAAATTGGATTGAAGAGAAGGTATTCAAAATATATTGGTATAAAAGAATTATTCACTCAAAATATTTTATAAATGTCTTCCCCAAATTTACAAAACTGTGATCACAGTAATGTATGAGATGGATTGTATGAATTTGATTATTAGATTAAAATTTAAAAAACACCAAGTGATATCAACCAAAGTCACCCAAAGAACCTCCTTCCTCTATCTTAGGGACAACTAACCCAATTAACCTTTAACAGCTGAGCAATTCATAAAAAGACCTCAGACTGTATTCACTATTGGCCGAGCAATCCCTTTCGGGAATACAACTTCCATCCATTCAGAACAACTTATCATTTCTTTGCTACTCGGTAAAAATACCTACTTAAAAAGACTTGCTACTTGATAATTCTTGTTACAGGCACCAGCTGGTGAGTGTATCGTGCCAATAAACTCAGTCTAAAACAAGAACTATGGCATCATAAATGCTCATGACTCAAAAATGAGAACAACGAAGGATAAAAGAAAATTTTCCCTCCCTTTTACTATCAAAGTGTTCTTGGAAGTCCTTCAGAGATTTACCTTGCATTCAATTAAAATGTTCTTTATTTTGTCCATTCCTTAGAAGACAAAATTTTTGTTACAGTCAAACCTCCCAAATCCAGCAACTTTGGGAACTGTCATGCAAGTTACTACCTACCCTGGCAGCATTTCTTGCCATTATCAAATCTAAGAGAACGTCTCATCTCCCTTTTTCTCACAACATCTTCTGCCAAAAAAGCTGCTAAAAACTGCCAAACTTTTAGGTTTAAATTTCATTCAAGATCTTTCAGTTAAATATTTATACATTGAAAACATTCACCAACAGAATTTTGGCAATAATGCAATACATACACTCAGTAGTGGATATGAAATAAGACCAAAATAGGTAAAGGCCTAGGGGCGGTGAGATTTCAGGATGGCCATAAAAACAGGATTTCAGGGCAGGAATTAAAAAAATTATTATTACACAGGCTCTTGATGAATTTAACTATTATGATCCACAGACAGATGGGTAGACAGACAAACTATATACAATAGCGATTATTTTAGAAAATAAAAATGCCAAAAAGGGGGCAAAAAAATAATTTGGCCTAGGGGCGGGAAATTTCCAAATCTGCCACTGAATGCACTGCTTACCCAATTGCATTTTCATATGTTCAGTTCATTATACCACCATTGAATAAGCATTAGAAAAATGCTTTTCATGTAAATGGTAAAAGATACAATGTAGCCCCTTTTCATTTATAGATAACCCACATACAGAGAGGAAATTTATTCATTTGAAATAGTTATTATATCTATGTTACAAGTGTAAATAGCTGTTAAATTACAATTACTTTTCATAGTTTATTTTTTCTGGTAAAAAATGAAACCAGGAATCATAGATGGCACATAATACAACATAATGTTGAGTAATTTCACATAACTAAACAAATAATTTACCTCATAGGCATCATCACCCTCTGACTCATCATCATCATCTGCTGCTTCTCCTTTCTCATCATCGCTCTCAGGGTCAAGGAATGACCAGCCACCATTCTCAAAGAAACCTTCTGCATCTTCTGTTATTGTTTTCATAATCTTAGTCCAGTTAAGTGACTGAATACCCTCGGTATAGCGGATATCACAAGAGCTAAAAAAAGATTCAAATTCCAATGTTACACTATTATTGCCAACTATCAATTAATGTTCATTAAGCAGATACCGACAACGAAGTCATACCCTAACTTTAAATTAATATTGTTTTATTTAAGTATTCTTTATAGATATTCATTTGTTTTCTAAACAAAATGAACGAAAATTTTGAAATTTTCCATCACCATACTGATTCATTATGGTTCTTTTTTCTAGAATATTACATTTGATGAAAGATACAAGAATAGAATAACTTACTTGAGCCACTCCTTGACATGGTCCAACATGTTCATTGGAATTGCATTGACCATGGCTACTTTACGCTGGTAATCTTTGAAAACAAAGATCATATCAAAGTTCTTCAGATGAAACTGAACTCGTTCAAAATGAACTAGCTCCACATCTTCCAAAGTAATCACAAAAGGAGGCTACAAAAAAAGGGCATTTAAAAAATACTTTAAATACTTTGATGCACCATGAAACATACTTTCAGTATTGTGCATTAACCCTTATGGTATGGCATTTAAATTCCTGCCGGTCCGTCTCACAGCCGATGTAGTTGGGATATTTAAATATTATGTTTACGTTTGTACAAATTATAATATCTCAGGACACCACATTATTTCACAGAGTCTGGACGATATCATGGACCTATGAATTTGTATAAGTAGACTCTGTGTCCAGCATACATTTAAATGTACACACGGCCGTGAGTGCCTACATTTGGAGTACATTTAAATGTATGCATGGACGATAAGGGTTAATATAAATACATCCATCATGTTTAAGCCATAATTAACAAGTGCTATTGATAATATGTATTAATCCTTAAAAACAGTAGCTAAAAATTTTCATTTCTAGCAAAATCCTTCCAAATTTAAAAAATGACAATAATTTTATAATTAAAATGTAGAGTAACAACAGAAAATGGTAAAATAATAGAAAATATACACTCAGTAAAATTTAAAAGTCAACGTTAAAACTTTTCTATGAAAGAGTAATGAATTATTTGAAAAAGGGATTAAAAATACATTTGTTTTGAAAAGTTACATGATAATTAATTCACTAACCCATTCTGTAAGATTGACAAGACAACCACTAGTTGGTTGAAGTAGAACAGTTGACCGGTATGGTGCTCCAGGAAACCCAAGTTCTCTAAATGGAGTGTCAAATTCTACCTCTTGCTTAGTCATTGTCTCAACCTGTGGCAAACATATAACATCACCAAATAGCATAAAAGTCAATAGGTAAAACTATGAGAATTACAGTAAAGCAAGATTTACGCTGCAGATAATGAACTTCCTCTGAATTTAAGAGTGATACCTTTTCACAAAAACTCTTGAATGCCGTCTTAAGTTTATGTCTAAGCTCTCTTTCAGCTTGTTCTGCTGCCAAATCATCACGGTCATGCATGTGCTGATGTTTTCCCAAGTCAGTGGTGATTTCACCAACCTCGGTATAAAACTGCACATCAACATGTTTCTTCTTACCAAACATGATAGCATTCTGAAAAAAGACGGATTAATAACATTAGTAATGAAACAATCATATCATACTTATGTATGATATGAATCAACTATGTATAACCACCATAAAAAATAAATCAAGCCTTATAATAAAATACCTGAAAATTAAGCAAAATAGAAATATCCTCACAATCATCAAGAATTAAGACCAAATATTTCAAGTTATTCTTGACCAAAGAGAAAAGTAATTTTAAAATACTTACCTTGAGATGGAAGTGTAGCAGAATGATCATTTCACCATCACAAGGTTGGAAGAATGTATTCCTAATGTTGTTGTATAAAATATCTACTTTGTCCCCACGGACAGATGTATAACGAAAACCATTTACATGAGCTTCCAATGAACCTAGACAAAAAGGAATTCAGTTAATTACTAATAGTCTTTCATGGTCATTTTACAAAATTTTTTACAAAATAAAAACAATATAATTAAAGATTCTGAAACTAATGAAAATGAATTGTTTAAGGCTATGGTCACATTTTCTCCGGTTCGGCAGAATTGGCATTCATCCAAATTGCACCATATTCGGTCGAACATTTCGGATGAAGTATTTGACAGAATTACGTGGTCACATTGTACCGGATTCGCCAGAACCGCTGATAACTGTCAAAAACTTTTGAGGGTACTGTTTGTATGATGGGGTGGAAGCTAAACAAAGCGACGCTAGCCCTTTCGAGAAAGCGACGAGAAATGGTACTACTAAGACATAACAACCTCCTCCGCCCACCGGATTGGTTAGTTAGTTCATAATGAAATATAAGTAGTACTTTTCCACAATATATTTTTCATCTGGTTGGTTGGTTATGGTTTTCCTTAAAGTACTTTTCATCTACGGCACAACAACCTCGCGTGTATGCCGATTTTCACGAAACTATTAAAACTTTAAAAATTAATAACTCAAAAACAAAAATAGTTTAACAGATTTTAGTTTCTCGAGGGTGTTAACAAGTATGCAAAATTTCAGAATTATTAAAAAATACGAGGTCACTCACTGTCCAAAATGTCGTGGAATGGCCCATATATGGTATTTTAAAAATCCCTAACAAATTGATGAAATATTTTTGTTTTCTTTCCTAAGAAATTTAACATCTTACGATGAAAGTCATTCAATTATTGATACAAAAACCCTATATTAAAAATTGATTTGTTAATTAGAATAATGCACCAAATTTATATATTATTGCCCACTTACCAGTCATCCTTTTGGAAACAATGTTAGGTCGGATATATAAATCTTTAAGTTTGGGATTGCCTTTGTTCTGGGACAACACGAGAGAGTCTTGCTTGACAAGATCCTCTTTTTCCCTTTCCTCAGCCTCCCTGTTCCGGAACCTTTTCTGCACTTCTTTTATCAGACGGAATGCAGTACTCAGGTTTGTAGAAGGTGGATTGATCTCCCCAGGCTCTTTGACATTGGTACTTCGGTATGTCCTGCAACAGAATCGTAAACATAAGAATGAATGAACTGATGAGTCAGATATTAAGGTTTGGTTTTTTAATAAAAACTACACCCATTAAGCTGTCCCTGGAGTCTCCAAATTTCAACAGTTAGAAAAACTTATGGCCATGAACAATTTCACAATATTTGGTTGCTCTAACTTGAATGGCATAGAAGTTTGCCGGACACCGAAATGTGACAGAAAGATGGACAGACTGATGGACAAATAATTACATTGCCGGACTTAAAAAAACACTAATAAAATTAACCAATTCATTCTTACAAGCACGGTTATCATTAAGGAGATCTTCCTTTCTGGCATTTATAAAAGCAATTTATCAGAATGCCGAATTTATCCAAAACTCAAAAATTTTTAATTTACAATGCTCTTGACTCAGGCACATTAGATGAAATAAATCCATTAATGACCAACATTAGCTCCACCATTATCTAATTGTTTAACATCGTAGGATAAAACTTTTATTGTAATGAATTGTTCAAATTCGTTAGTCAGACATTCCTTATAATGTTAATCTAGTCATTACAGCCGAGGTTTTTATATCCTCCTGTTGATTTGTAGTTTATTACTGAAATTACACAGATATTTTAAGAATTGCAACAAATGTTACAAATTACAACCAAGAATATGTTTAACCTCTTTGAAATACACAAAATACTTTAGTTTAACACGAGGGATATATGAGAAGACTGCAGCAGTGTTTGTTATAATTAACACATTAAACTGTTTTGTAAGGATTATAGAGGTTAAAAGGAAAACCTGTAAATTTAAGAATTTGTATGGCATCTGCTGATATACCATATTTACTCGCATATCAGTTGCCACCGCATATAAGCCGCACCCAGGGTTTTTCAACATCAAAAATGGAAAAAAGTTTTTGGAAAGTCAATTATCCTTTCTCAGCTGACTTTGTCCGGATTAAATTCATAATTTTACTCCTCTTCTTCCCACTTGCTTCTAATAAGTAAGCAAGCGAAGAAAAGTAAAGCAGAAAAAAATACCGCACCGCATTGTCCTGAATATAAAGCTGTTTTTTTTCCAAAAAATGAAATTTTAAAAGATATTCAAGTACTAGTGATTTAAAAAAATCGTAAAATCGTGTTTTGAAAAATCACCATACATTCCACATGTGTTTACGAGATACAAGATACTTGTTACATTTTAGACACATTAGGCATACTTTACAATGTACTTGAAAAGTATTCGAGGCGAGAATAGATCGAGTTCAGTCAATGGCTGAACTCCCAGTAATTTATACCATATTTACTCGATAACACAGCAATTTGTGAATGCTGGTGTTTGTGCTGAAGTTGCGCTGAGTTGGATCTAACCAAACAAATACCTTGAGACTAAATTGTAAGCTCCGCAAGAGTCTAGAAGTAATAATCAGGCAAGGTGGCCACTTCAAATGTGGCAAAAAGATAATATGTATTGAAAATATCGCTCTGATGTTGATTCTGTCCATACTGTATTCTAGAGAAAATCACGAGATCTATCCAACTGCATCTAACCAAAAATAACATAAAAGTGGAAATCAAAATATTATTTTCAGAATATCCTATTTTGAATTTTTTTTGCTTTGTATTCGCACCTTCATTTTTCAAATGAAAATTTTGGAAAAAAAGTGACTTATACACGAGTAAATACGGTAATTTAACAAAAAAATTGCCAATGGAAACATATGGCCAGCATTGATCTGAAATATGTATATAGATTATGAAAAGTGGTACTAACACTTCCTTGACAAAGGTTGCATCGGGCTGTTGATATACTCCTCCTTCATTTCGTCCCAAAGCTGTTCCAGGGTGGAAGAAGTTGATCCTAAGATAGGTATAATCACCTTCAACACTCTGAGAGATATTCTTTATGGTGGAAATATGGAATGGCACAGCAACTCCAAAGACTGGGAGAATGACAGTCTCATATTTCCGATCTACAGGAAGATAGAAAAGATACATTAGAACAGGGAACTCAAATTCACATCGGTGTGCAGGCCGCATGAAGGCCTTCCACCGAACCTGCAGGCCGCATTAAGGCACCATGCCAAGTCTGCAGACTGCAAACTTTCCCAGCCCTCACTGTTTCATATTCTTTGGGCATTCATTCTCCCATTCCCCAAAGAAGAAATCGCCCAACCCTATGATGCGGGTTTAAACCCATTCATTACAAAAATGCTAGTTTCGTCGTCGAGGATTAGGTTCTTTTGACATGCAAAACATATTGGCGGCAGGAAGAACATACTTAGTATCCCACCTATGCAGAATTTTTATAAATCTGAATGAGCAATAAAATGCATATAGGTATTTTAAAAGTGTTGATTTAACATACTTCTTAAATTTCTTAGATTAATGTGAAATATTTTAATAGAAATACATTTGAGTAGTGTAAACTATTATACTTTACTTCACAGGCTGCAGAAATGTGTAACAGGGGCCGCATCCAATCTGTGAGTTTGAGACCCTGCATTGGAACATTAGAAGTGAATATGCCACAAAGAAAAAGATTGACATGATGCATCATATTTTCTTGAATATAAGCAGCAATTTCTTTCCAAATTTTAAGTTAGCAAAGAGAAGATTCAGCGTATATGGGAGGAAAAAATGGAAAGTATAAAATGTAAAATAACTGTCAAATTGCAATAGCACACAGTCAGATGGCTCCCATGATTCAATATAAAACGCATAAAATATGAGAAAACATTATACAATAATTGCAACTAATAACATGGAAAGAGCTGATGAAGAAATCAGTAAATGACAGATTTAAAAAAAATTGTTAACAAAGAATGTTAAAATTTATGTATACTAGTATGATGTCTTAAACAATATTATAACAAAACAATACTGAATCAACTGGCATAAAAGTCTTTAGCTGTTTTTGTTTAGACATCTGCACAAGACAAGACAATACTAAATCAATAGGCGAAAAAATGAAGTCTCTCTCTGCTTTCATTTAGGAGTTGGTGTATCAGACAGACAGATGGAAGAACAGAACCCATAACGAGACTTTTTGAAAAAAAAACTGCTAAAAAGGGAAAATATTATTTTTATTCATGATCGAATTTTTCAGTGATTGCAAAGGAAATAGTCGAGATCATGGAAAAGATGCTCACGTCCGCTGAACATTGAGGTACCGTAACAGTTACCTCAAGGAGAAGATTAGATGGTCAGAAGCAGGAGATGCTGAAGAGAAGGATAAGCACGAAAGCACAGTATGGAAGTCGAGCTGGAGGAGTGAGTAGTTGGAGAGGAAAGGGGTTTTGAAAATATAGAGATAGGACATTTTTTTGAGGTTACATTGCTCAACCAATCATTAAAAAATCAACTGAGAAAAGTTGAGTCATCCATATTTGCATTGCATGTCATTCTTTGTTTTGACTACTGCCATGCTGTTCACATATAATTTTATGACTCTTGAAATATATTTTGTGCATTCCACAATTAATACTCTGAAATGAGGTAGTTTCATAGAATTTTAATATCACTCAAAACCTGCTGTGACAGTACTAGGAATCATAAAAGACAAAAAAAGAACCAAAAATTTAAGTTTATATTTTCTAATTTTTTTAATTTGAAGGTATCAACATCAGTACTCGCACCTGCCACAGGGTAGGTTTCACGTCATTCTCGTGTAGTGTGCAGTGTGTAAACAGTGATTTTTGCTTTTCAACTCTCGTTTATTTTTTTTAGTAGTTTAGTTTAGGACATATTTATAGTAGTGAATTCAATACAAATAGGCATAGTTTATAAAATATATCAGGGGCCTGTTGCAGTACTTCCTGCAAACATCTAGAGAGCCTTGCATGAAGTGACCCAATGCGATAGTTCCTATGACAAAAAATTGATACAAAGAGTGTTATTAGTTGAACCACTTTTATTGCCCCTCTTGAAATAATTATATAGCTACTAACACCATTCATGCCTTTTCGGGAGATGACTTCCCACTTAAAACCTGCAAGAGTTTGTGCCGAGTATTCAGGAAAAAGATTTGTCGAAATCGAGCCGACCATTCTTGATTTATTTGCGTTTATACTGGGAGGTAATGTCACTTGAGAATTAATCTGCTTTTGTCCTTCATGCATTTATTGTAAGCTTAGTGCAAATGCACTTGAAGCCGGAGTCTAACAATGCAAAAATCCGAGATGAACAATGCCGGCTACCATCATCCTTTTTGAAATGTAGAAAAACTGGAGAAAATCAAAAATAAACTTAAAATATGAGCAAACAGGAATTAAACAACAGAATCTGCAGTAAGAATAAGAATCTTCATCTCTTTCTGCGTTAAATGGTATAAATCTCAAGTCAAAAGTTTCGATCATAAGATATTTTAAAATGTTAAAGAATAAAGGTCTACACATCGTATTCTAGCCGATTACGTTAATCAAATGCATAAACGAAAACTATCCTGGTTTCGAATTTGAATTCTGATTTTAGATTTGTAATCAGGTCAAAAAACTCCATAAGATGACATTTTAAAAAAATTATGAGAAATTACCTCATTATGAACAGAAGAATACAATAAATGGCATCATAAAAAAATGTGGTGGCTAATATAGAAGTAAACATGGTACACTCCTCCAACTTTTGTTTCCATAAATTTCTACTCCACACAAGAATGTCATTTATTAGGCGTTCTTTACCAGTGACAGTAGCAGAACGCATTATGGGCACGTCTCGTCCATCTGTCCATCATAACTTTCATCTTCTAAATCGCTGGATGGATATTAATTAAATTACCTAGGAGTGATGCTTATTAAAATTTATCGCTCAATTGTGATTTTGAAATGCATCCATCAATTAGAACTTCCACTTTACATAATAACTTGAATAAATTTATACTCATATCTTGTTAAATGGCATCCATCAAGCAACAATTAAAAACCATAAATTTCTCTCCCTAGCTCTTATATGATCAGTAAGGTATAGATTAAAAACTTGATTCAGATAGAGGATTTCATTTACCACAAAGAAGTCCATGAGACCACATAATTATGAGTTATAGTTTTGTAGATAAAAATTAGAGAAAATCCCAAGCAAAACATTGCATATTTTGTTTACATCGATCGCTAAGACAGTTCTTTCAGCAAGCAAAAATTAAATAGCATATTTTTCTCTTCCTAGCTCTTATATGATCTGTAAGTTATGTATCAAAAAATACAGTAAAACCTCTACCCTACGAACCCCTTTATAGCGAAAACCTCCGGATAGCGAACTATTGACGGCGGTCCCGCAAAACTTATATACAAAATCCCTAATTATAACCTCTTTACTACGAACTTCCGTACTACAAAAACTTCCGAACAACGAAAGAAAAAGTGGTCACTTCCGTTTATATTTACCTCTTTAGAATGAAATTTTGCTCGCTAAACATTTTTTAACGTACGGAGAACGATTGAAAACAATCGCCAATGTGCCAATTAGCGTTAAGCTTACAACAAGCCAATCATAGCATGTTTTCTAGCATGATGACGTATTTCCTGTATTTCCGGCATTCACGCGCCAGTGACAAACTCGTCCGAGAGTTGTAGTGATGCCGCTATGCATACTTTTAGGGAAGTGGAGACTGCCGTTTCCCGAGAATTCACAAAGAATTTGAAACAGAAAAAATAGATTCGTTTTTAAAAATGTTGATGTATTTTGAATAAATCTTTTAAAAAAGTGTTGTATTTGAAATCATTCGCGATTAAATTAATCCCCTAATCCATTTAAAGGGAATTTCAATGAAAGATTGCAGCAATGAGGTATGTATCGTGGTGAGGTGGTTCCTATACACTTTTTTGTGATAGGTAATTTATTCGTCAGAGACGGAGCTGGAGTGTTGTTAAGAAGGTTAGTGAAAAATATTGATTGGAGTGTTGATTTGGAGTGCCAATGACAGTTAGTGCTTTCTTATGAGGAAAATGCTGCTTTCATTCATTTCGTTTTGAAATATTTGCAACCCGCGCCAGAGTGGTCAAATAGTAGTTTATTAATTGGTGTTAAGAAGTGGCGTTGCTGTCAATATTTTTTTATAAACTTAGCGGCTCACCAGATGCTTTAGGATAGGCTCAGCGAGTTTCACGCATTGCAACCTCGAAAAAAGTCGTATAATAAAAAATTGCCGAGGATGTTTTCGTGCAAAACCTGCCAATCAATGCTAGAAAAAATAACATTGGTTATTTGGTGATTGCCATTGTCAAACATTGCAAAACGAGATGAATGAAAGTGGCCCTTTTTTCCCATAAGAAAGCATTGTGTCGTCGGAGCTTCAAATCAATATGGCTGGTTATTAAACATTGAGGGCGCATTTTGAATATCGTCCACTTATGTGATACTTTTTCATGAAAATGGGCGTATTTTAGTAGAGTTGTCTGTGCATATGCCTTCATTTGGATAACCCCGTTGCTCCCGTATAATCTAACAGTCAATGTGCCCCTGAAGTTATGCATCGCCCAATAACTTCCAATCAACGAATTTCCGAATAACGAATAGACGAAAAATTGGGTCCCTTGATTTTCGTTAATGAGAGGTTTTACTGTATTTGGTTAGAGGACAACATTTGCCACAAAAGTCTGCGAGATCACATAATTACAACTTTAATTTCGGGTATAAAAATTCAAGAACTGCCCAATCTTTCAATGCTGTTATGTACGTATTACATATAAAGAATGCCTTTGAAATCTCCATGTATTCCATTTATGGAGTATACTTTTCCATCTTTATTAATTTACATGCGTGGTTTTAATTCTGCTAATGTTAGTGGGAAAAGCTTGGCAATAGATGGGCACAAAAATATTAACATATTAAAATGTTACTGGATGCCATATAGGTACATTGCGAAAAATATAACTTATATGCAACAGTTTATGCTTCTAAGCTCTACAAATGGGCTGATTTAACCAAAACGAATGGAAAGAATGATTGGAATAAAAAAATATCTCACCAACAAATATTTTTAACTCTTTGACTTCTGGTTCTCTTGGAACTTGGGAACTGCTCTTGTAGGACACGTTTGACTTGCGTATTCTTTCCTCCGCTTGACCCCCCTTCCTCTGAGCCATTCGTTGCCGAGCTGCTTCATTTACCTGAGCCGCTAACTCCCTCTGATGCTGCTTTCTCTTTTCTTCAGCTGATCCCTCTTGCTGCAAAAATAAGAGTAATTATGTTATTTCCTAAGCTTAAGCACATTGACTAACTTAAATTTATGCATTTTTTCAGTAATAAATTAGTCAAAATAAGTTTCTTTACACACAATCACAATAAAATTTTGGTAAAAATCTTTTTGACAATTTATTATTCTCTCAAGCCTGTCCATAAGGAATGATGTAGCCATAATTATGACAACTATTTTTCTCATTTTTTCATTGATGACATCTGGCTGAAAAAAAATTATTTCTTAAATTCAACTTTTAAAATCTAATGAAAATTTTCCAGTACTTAACGAACTCAAATCCAATGCTGGAAAATGATGTGGCTTGGGATAAAAATGTTCACTAAGCAGCAAAAATAGAAAATGAAACACACCCCATTCAAATCAATCACATTAATTAATTTGAAGATGAAGTTTTGAGGTAAATTGTATTTAAAACAAAAACTCAGATAATTAATTGATACGCAAAGTTTACTGTGATACTGCATTGATAGATACAATAAATTCCAATTAAACTAAACATGAAGATATGCAATCAAAATCATCACTGAAAATTTAATCTGAATGCAAATTCAGTAGTAATATATATTATCTTACAGTTAGTTAATACTGCCTTGTTGCCATTTCTTACCTTAAAAAAAAGAGGCATGGACTATCACATTTGCACTGGAATAGCACAAATAAAAAAAATAATTCAGCAACAACAAACTACCATACGGCACAACAGCAAGCAGAGTGATGCTCTAAGTGCCTAAGGTCAGTTATAAACAACTTCTGTCATACTAAAAAGCAAATACCTAATTTGTTAAAGTAGTTGGCAAAAGCAAACAAAATTTAAGCCCTGACAAAGATTGCCTTTTTCATCATCACATGATGATGCCCTGGAAAAGATAAATGCACACAAGTTATGGTGCTAGTGTAGTTTTTAAATAAATCAAAAGAATTACGATGGTAAAATTCTACCAAAATATGCACATCCCATGCAACTGAAGAAATTGAATCAACAAAAAGATGGTGAACAAAATGATTCGAGTCTATCTGCTCAAAGGTTCAACAGTTCTTGAGGAAAATTCACAAACATCAATTTGTCATCAATAGTAAAAAATTATACCTGGAAATCATGCAAAATGGAATACCTTTATCAATAAAAACACACATAACTGCAGACTATTATTTAAAGACAACATGCCAACCTTTAGAACCTCTCAAGAGGGATATACTCACTGAATTTCCATTGTACTATGAAAGAGAAAAACAATGTTTACATGCAGCAGCAAAAGTGCGCTTGATAAAACAATTCCTATTTTTTTTAACACTTTGTATTCATTTTTTTCAATTTTGCACATGTAGTAGACTAAATTATTTTCACTTCAATTTTGCTAAGTATTATTAGTAATGTTCAATTATCTAGCCAAAAATATTTACACTCTACCCTCCCTATGCTGCCGATAATACTGCTACTTACAGAATATCTACATGTTTCTAATGGGTAATATTTTTTTAAGCATCCACATCAAAATCACAAATGCTATTTTAACAAAATAATATCTAACACTTTATCATAAGCTAAAATACATATTTGTCAATAATGCCTTCAAAAACATTTTTATTTCTTTCTAGGCTTTTTTTGCCTCCTCAAAGTTTGACATGAGCTTTTCATCATCAATATTATAGACTAGCATAAAAGTCCATCAATATGAAGGAAAGGAGTATATTATTTACTATTTAACTTAAAAAATGGTACTGAGACAATAATGGGGTCTCGATTTTGACAATGGCATGGTTGTCAAGGCAAATCCTCATGAAATCGCTAAATTTTGTCAAAAAAAGTCATTTAAACATTATATTTGAGCGTTTGCGGACTGAGGGAGACAATCGACAATAATACTAAGAAATGTTGTTAATTTTCTTTTAAAACAGTCCCAGTTTAAAGATCGAGGGTCAATTTTTCCAATTTTTATGAGCGAAAGAATGAAAGCATGCACGTCGCTAAATTGATGTTTACGTGTTATCTTATGGGGAAAAGAAATTATCTTCTGGAGTCGAGCCCGGGTCTTTTTTGGGGCTTTTATTTACCTATGACAATCCTGAGGAAAAATGAAGAGCCCATACAAAATTTGGTTGACCCAGCTGAAGAAATGGGTGAGATATTGAGTGTTATTGACCAGGAGAATAAGGGTTTTATAGTGTTTGGTTTGAATTACACTATTACCGTATTAGCCTCAACCTAGAATATAACGCAACCCCTAACATTTTGAAAGTTTTTCAAGAAAATACTGGGAGAAAAAACAAAACAAAAAAAACTTGAAATGTTGTATTTCACCTGTAAATAATTAATAAACAGATTAATAAAATCATGCGCTGTATTTAGGATAACCCCACACTTATAAATAAGCTCTCGCCAACGTTTCACCTCCATTGCCAGATCTTCACATTTTCTGTCCGGTGGCTTGCAAAGATATCTAGCACTAAAAGGCTTGGAAGGCATAACAACACTCCTGGTTGACGCTGCAATACAATTCATATCCATTCATTTACCATACCTTCTGTCATTCACTCTTTTTCATTAGAGCCCACCACCATATTCCTTGTAAGGTTTCCTTGGGTCGAGTCTTTTGCTTCAAAACAACATATGATGGAAGTTAGTGTCCATCAGCAGTGCAAGGCAACATTACTAATGTACATTGTTTCTCGCAACCTGAAGTAAACATCTTCAGCTCTTTACTGCCTTTCTGGGTAACAGTGTAGTTTGCTGGCATATTGAAGTACAATGGCATTTGGTCAGTTTCCTATTTGGCCAAGAAGGTACTGATTCTCACGCCACAAATTAAGAACATAATGCTGAAACGCTATTAATTTTTCTTCATAGTAAGCTGGCAAATTCTGTGTCTGTCTGGATAATTTCGCCACTTTGCATAACTTACAACAAATGAAACGAAGTTATTTGCAATGCAATGTTTTACTCATGTTTTACAATTATACCTATTCTTCTACTGACAATTTACATTCAGTTCCTATATTTGCCTCACTCATCTCTTTCGCGATCCAGCGCCTTTTCTGTTAGAAAAAAGCACTGGATAAGACTAGATTGCGATTTTACTGTCCAAGTAGCAGATTGTAAGAAATTTCGTTTTTTTTAAAGTTCGTTTATTTTGAACCCGGATAATTCGAAGTTGTATTTTTGTGGTCCCTTGAACTTCAAAATAACGAGATTTTACTGTACATTTTTGTTGAAGAAAGAAATCGAATCCATGACGAATTAGCGTGAAATATTTATAGACTCAGACGCATCATTTTTCAGATTTTTTAAATAATGAGAAATGGTATTTATAACGACAATTGCATTATCACAGCATCTACGGGTCCAAGTTGTCGTTAGTTGGGGACAATTTTTTGCTTTGATTATATAGTAACATATAAGATATTGAGGAAATGATTCTATTATTAAAGCAAAGTAGTAAATTGTAATGCCAAAATTGAATTCTATGTCATGGTCTAGAACATTTCTGGCTAAAACAATCAAAGAGGTTGATTAGCCAAAAATACAAACACACACTAGAACATTTTAATGAGAACAATTTAATTATATTTTCTATAGGTGTAATTTTCACACAAAATTGAAGTATTTCAATTTTCATACCTGAAGGGAGGGTGGTTAAACACGTAAACATCTTTCTTAGCTACGTCACTGATATTCAGGTAAGGATGGTGATCCTTAAAAATATTTATTTTTAAGAGGGAGTTCAAGATTTGGATTTTTATGAAAGGGGTTCGCGGGAGGAAAATGTTTGGGAATCACTGATATAGACTGGCAGTTTATATGTAATCCAAAATATATAAAAATTCAGCAGGCCAGTAATATATGTCACTTTTAAATTTAAATTTGGCTGCAGATCTGAATTTATCACTCTTTTTGCTTATACACTCTCAGGTGTCAAAACTACATTGTTTAATTTCAGGATATTTTAATACATTTTAATTGATGGCTCTGTCATTAAACAGGTATACTTTCTTTCATGTTCACAGTCTGAATTGCAGGAACACATCAAGAATAATCCCAATGTACCAATCTTTTATCTCCTGGTAGAAAATGTTATATGCTCATTCATCTCTATAAACAAATAAATACATCATGAACATATATAAAGGCAAAGATGCTCACCCGTAATTTGGAGTCCAAGACAGCTGTCCTCTTTCCTCTTTCTGACAAACTCGCAGGCCCTTTTTTCTCCTCGTTCCTATCCCCAGAAACCACCTCAACTCCATCGGCAGCCCCCTCCTCCTCCTCCTCATCTTCCTCATCATCCTTCAAGAATATACCAACATTTTTCATCTTCTTCTTGGAAGGAGTCAAAACACTGCAAGGCTGATCCTGATTGGACAATAAACAATATTAAATCAAAATAAAAATTTAAAATAGTAGTAGAAATAGTAGACCAAATAGTTTTAATAATGCTTCTACATTAATTTTTTTGTTATTTTAGTATGAAGAAGTTACACAAAGTCATGCCTACTATGGATGATTATAATATTAAATCAAAAATTCGATCTTGAATATCATTTAACCAGCAGTCTGGATAGGAAAATCAAAAGAAATGTTTACAATTCAGGTTTCCATTGCAAATTTCCAATACTCGGATCATAAATTTCACCTATCATGGTCCCATTGAAACAAAACAGTTGTACAATGAGAACTGATGAAGAGCTGTACCTCATTTACTAATGCAGTATCGCCGATAAAGAGGGCATATGTCTTTCCTTCTTTATCAGATGACTCCAAATTATTAAGGCCAGAGAGTCCCACATTCACATTGAAAACCATCCCCTTCTGTGCTACAGCAGTACTTTTTGGACCAATCACCAAGGATCCCTCGCGAAATTCAATCCCCATAGCAAATCTAAAGAAAAAATGTACATTAGTTAAAGAAATTAATAACAACTCTATACATATTTCATCAAAAGTTAACAGTAAATATAAAGTCTTTAAAATATATTTTAATTAATTAAACAAAAAACAGGTAAAACAATAATAATATCTTACCCAAAGTTCTTAGTTAAATTAGCCAACAAATGGGGTTTTTCTTTCTTCACTAAAGAAACACCAGCTTCATAAACATCACACAATTTTGCACCTGCTACCAAAACCTTCAAAATTTCTTCTTCAACACTAAGCAGGAAATTATAATTTTCCTGCAAAAGGGCAATCCCAAACATGAAAAAAATTGACATTTATGCAAATTTTATCTTTTTTATTGCATAGTGTCACAGTAAAATTCTGATTTAATGTTTCTCCAGAAGATTAATTTTTTATGTTAAAAAAACTAGAAAGAAGGGGTTTTGTAACACATGGAATTATTTTGGGGACCACAAAATAGGAATCCTACATATCAAACATCTTAAAAAAGATTTTATCGCAATATTATTTTTTATTTAAGTTTTGATCATATGCTAACTTGCTGGGATCAAACTGTTCATAAATACTTTCAAGTACAATTTAACTATTTTACATTAATTTTTAATATTAAAAAAGTTTTTCACTACTTGACAAAGTAGAAAGATGACAATTTACATGGAAGTTGATGATATAAATTTCAACGTGATTGCTGACAACCACTAAACTACCCATTCCTCTTAAATATTTATAATTTTTATGGAATCATAACCACAACACAAATAATAAAAAGTGATTCAATAAGAATACAGCTTTTGAGATTTCCCCAAGGTTTGACATATTATTTATGGATAAGAAAAATAAAAATTTAATCCAACACTTCATTTGGACAAATTATAAAAAGAAACAGAAATATATGCACAACATTTCCAGAAAGAACTTCATAAATTAGAAAATTGTTAAAATGACATTCTTTAACAACTTCAATTCTTGAATAAATAATTTAAGGAAATTTTCTCTTTGACGCTCAATAAAAACAAGTCAGAAGGATTCTAAAATGTTTATAATAAATGTGCATAATACCGTATTTACTCGCATATAATCCGCACCCTCGTTTTTTGAGACTGAATTTAGAGGAAAAAAGTCTCTGCAAAAAAGCCATGCTTCAAAAATCACGATTAAGCGTAAAACATTCTGGGTAATTACTAATATGTATCAATAATTGTACAAAAAAATCAGTAAATATTGGTATTCTTTGTAATGATAAAGTATTTCAGTGAATTATTTGTAACCGGTCAGCAATATATTTATTCTGTGGGATACAAAGTACAATATTACAAAAAATCTTGGACTGCGCATTTTATTCCAACTTTATTCCAAAGCATGTAGAAAGCAACGAAAAATCACAATGACTTTCGAGCCGAAAGAAATGCGACCGAAAGGTTTCTTACAATAGAAATATTGGAATATGAGACTAAACTGTGACGTTGCCTTTTATCCATCAAACAACATAATTTTTCTCATGGGCCCCTGGTGCTACAGTAGCGATCACCTGCAAAAACTTACATCTGTAACTCCGTCATCAATAATAATATTTCTTTTCCTTTTTATGTTTTGGTGATTATGTTGTTTTTTTGCACATTGAATCACCCAGCCATTTAGTGAAGCCATAGTGAATTTCAACGATTTTCTCACACTTTTGTATTTTCCAATTTGTTTCCTCGCATGTGAGCCGCATCCTCATTTTGGAGATGAAAATTTTGGGGGGAAATTGCTGCTTGTATGCGAGTAAATGTGGTATTTAGATTAAAATTATCTCACCTGAACTGCATCTGTGGGGTTTACCAACAGTGTTCTCACAATGTTTGAACAGTACTGCTTATACCTTGCACCAAGAGAACACACAATAGCTCCAAAATGAAGAATATTTTTGTCACTAAAAATAATTAAGAGAAACATTTGTCAGAATTTGAACAGATGATTTTTATCATTCTTACTTTCTATAGTCAACATCAATTCTAATTAATATTTTCAACAAAATTAGACTTCTCAATATACGAGGGGTGTTTGCAAAGGTTTGGGAATTGGGTTCTGCTACTTAAGTTTAAAGCACGTAATGAATCATAGGAGTTATACGCAATTGCATTCATGTTTATCATTCCATAGCAACAAAGCTATTAAGTTTGCTTCTGTCACTCGGTAAATAAACAGTTACTTTAAGAACTCTACAATTGTACCCATGGAAGACACCGTAAAATCGCAAAGATAAATTATTTTCTTTTTGTGGAAGGAGGGTGTTAAATCATCAGAAACTGTTCAGTGCTTGCAAGCAGTTTTTGATGAGTCTGCAGAATCAAAAAGTACCATTTATCGCTGGGTCGACTGATTTAAAAATGGACAACCAAGCCTAGAAGACGATCAGCACAATGGTCGACCAAACACTGCAGTTAATGAGAAAAATATTGCTGCAGTTGAAAACTTGTGATGTAAGACAGGCATGTGGCAATTTGCAAAATTGGTAAAAGTATCGGTACCAGGCAAGTTCATCAGATTCTGCATAAGCATTTGGGATTAACCAAGGTTTTGGCACGTTGGGTGCCACGAATGTTGGGACCTGAACAGAAACTTTGTAGGGTGAATTTTTGTGGACAATTGCAACACCTAATGCAAGCATACAGCAACACATTTTGGCATCGATTAATAACCACCGATGAAACTTGGATACCCTATTTTAATCCCAAAACAAAAAGTCAATCCAAAGAATGGAGGCGAGCAGAAGGACCCCCTATCAAAGCTCGTGTTGTGCTGTCATTCAGAAAGGTTATGATTATGGTTTTTTGGGATTGCGAAGGAATAATTCTCATAGATTATCTCCCAAAGGATTCTATGATTAATGCACAATATTATTCAGATTTGCTTTCTGGGCCATTGAGTAAAGCACTTATCAAAAAGCAGCCTGGAAAGCTGCATGCGCGACCGTTGTTGAGCAAGATAATGTGAGGCCTCATACAGCTCATCATACAAAGGAAGTTTTGGGTGATTTACAATGGGAATTGTTGCCACATCAAGCCTATTCTCCTGACTTAGCACCTAGCGACATCCATTTATTTCCAGAAATGAAGAAACCACTAACAGGTGTGCGTTTTCAGAGCCTGAATGAAGTGAAAAGTGCTATAGACAGATGGATAAAAGACATGCCACAATATTTTTTTGAAAGCGGTATAAAAAACTAATTTCACATTGGCGAAAATGTATAAATCTCAATGGAGATTATATTGAAAAACTAGTGTAATATTGATGAAATATAGGTAATCATATAAAAATAAAAAATAATTCCCAGAACTTTGGAAACACCCCTTGTATATACCCATTATCATTATAAATAGCTGCTTCTGACAGATACTATAGGATATATGATAAAATACCTAAGTATTTCTAGAAATGCTACAAAGCTGAAGTTTGGCATGAAGATAGGTCATTGAGCATAACCCCTGGAGAAAATCCGAAATCCTAGAAAAAGTTCATATTTAAGGGGTATTTTGACCCAAATGTCCAATTTTAAACACCCATAAGAAAAGCATTGAAAACGGTGCAGGGCTTTATAAAATTGCTTTCTTAAATTATTTACAATTAAGATACGAAGTTGAGACAAACTCGTATTGTAAATTCATAAATGGCTGACCATTTAAGGTTATAAATATGCTTAAATCTTTCAGCTTTAAAACGTCTGTCCTTTGCTAAAACGACATATCTTCATCTGCTAAGAAATATAAGAATAATTATCACTATAAGAAAAAACATGGTATCACAAGCTAACAAAAGAATTTACTTTGGAGAGACTAGGGCAGAGATCTCAAACTCCAATTCCATTTGAGCCAAATATATAAATTTTGAAATAGATGGCAAACCACATGTGATAATTTCAATATATATGGTGGGCCGTGTCAGGGTAGAAGGGCCGACAACTAAAGGGCACAAGTACATTGAAGAGCTGAAACGACTGAAGGGTTGACAAGACCTATGGGCCGACAATATTATAGGGCTGAAAGGGCCGAAATGATTAAGGACCAAAAGTATCAATGCCTAAAGGCTGAAATATTACCTATGCTCTCAATTACTTTTCATATTGTTGTTATTATGGTATTTACAGGAATAATAACAAATTAATTAATTTTAGTAAATAGTCATAATGTTCTTCATCCCTTTATCTAATCGCCACAAAGTTACTTTTCAAAGATCTAGATCAGGGTTTCCCAAACTGTTCTGCGGAATCCTTGGCTTCCACGAAAGCTTCATGAGGTTCCATGAAATACAGTAAAATCCTGTATTTACGTTATCGGAGTGCACGTTTTCCCGCTATTTACAACATTTTATATGGGTCCCATCAATTTTCCTATGATTCCAATGTAAGTAAAACCCTATATTTACATTATTTCATTTTAAGTTTTCCTGCTATTCGCATCAGTTTACGTTCGAATTTCCAATTTTTTAAAAACAATTTAGAATACGATTCCCAACAGTTTTTAACGTTTTTCGACTTAGCTTTGAAAAAAATCCTAACTCTTTTGGGCGAAGATTTTGAAAACGGTGGCAGAGTAGGAACAGTGCCCCTAGAGGCAGTAATATGAACTCTTTATTTTCAAACCAGCACTCACGCCACTCGCTTTAAAAGACGCTACACAGGAACAGCATAGAGACGGAAATACATATGAACTCTTTTGGGTGAAAACTTCAAAACCTCATATGTTAATCACACTAGCAGAGCATAAACAGTGCACCTAGATACAGAAATACTATTTATGCTATTTATTCTTTGAACCAAATATGAATGCTATAGAAAAGATGTTAGTTTGGCACTATCATGTTTTAACCCTTTCCAATCAAATTCTGCCCCTTGGCTCCCAGTTTGTAATTAAATTGAAGTTAATTTGTAATTTGTTATAATTTAAATTACCGTATTGTCCAGAATATAACGTGATGTTTTTTTCCAAAAAATGAAATTTTTCAAGTAGACCCCGCATTATATTCCAGTACTTGTGATTTTAAAAGATCATAAAATCGTGTTTAGAAAAATCATTGTACATTGAGCATGTCTGTTAAGTGATACAAGATACTTGTTACATTGTAGACACATTAGGCATATGTTACAATGTACTTGAAAAGCATCTGAGGCAAGAATAGATCGAGTTCAGTAGGCGTGAGTCGGAAGCTGAACTCCTCATTAGTCATTGAATTGAAGTTATCAGTGTGTCGACGTATTCTTTGTGCCTACCTTAGCGAGTTTTTACCCATCCGTTATTCAACAATGGGTGACAAAAAGGATGCAGATCATGTTGAGAAAAAAGGTTCTTCCAAATACCAGGTTAACAGAAGAATCTGACAAAGTTATGACATGAATTTTAAAATAGTCAATGCTCAAGAGGCGGAAAAAATTAACAATATTCAAGCTTCGAAAAAGTATGATGTTCCTTAAGTAAACATACCTACATCTATGTACAATTTTCCAGACAAATGTGATATGGGGAATGTAATGGAAACCCAAACATACTATACATACTAGCTTTTAATTCTGCACATATTTTAATATTATTATTACTATTAAAAAGTGTGCTGGTTAAGTAAATGAATAAATAGATATAATCTTTATAAACTTAGCTCTTTTAACACTGATTTTATTGTTAGTCTTACTGTAACAAATGAGTGAGTTTAAAAGTAAAATCAGTTTAGCTATTTTTCCTTTTCCCTCAATTTGCACTTTCCTGCAATTTACACTTTCCTGCTATTTACATTTTTCCGCAATTTACATTTTCCTGCAATTTACATTTTCCCACAATTTATACTTTCCCACATTATACACTTTCCCGCAATTTACACTTTCCCGCAATTTACACTTGACCACTATTTACACTTGACCGCAACACACTTTTTTTCCCAGGTCCCTAGAAAAGTTTAAATAAGGGCTTTTACTGAAATAAGAATAAGAGTCCAAGGGTTCTGTAGCTTCAGATAGTTTGGGAAACACTGATCTAGATAAATGTATATCAAAAACTAATTTTTTTCAATTAAATTATTTATACTTTAAAGTTTTATACAAAATTATTTGGAACTTGTGTAAGCAAGCATAATCCAACCCAACCCATATTATAAAATAATATCTTAATAGGGACATATTTTTAATTTCAATACATTTTTTTGTAGTTATGACCTGATATATCTTCTATCCAATGCATGTTTAGTTAAGGATTTATCTACTTCTGCACATTGATGTTGTCGACCCTTTGAGTGTCAGCCCTTTTCTACTCTGGAATTTGACCCTTTTGCTGTCGGCCCTTCAATGGGGTTCCATGGTGGGCCACATGTTATAAAAACGAGCCTATTAAGTTTGTTGAAATTTAAAAGCACACAACTCAACATGGCATCAATTTTAATTAAGGAGAAAACTACCATGAAATTCCTTATTATGAAACATTTTTATATTGTTTCATCTTTGTTGCTCCATCAACGTCTCTTCTACCCAATGAGACAGACTGTCTCATTCACATTACTCTCTCGTAATTCATAAGATACTTAAGATTTAAACAAACGATACAACCCTTTTTAAAATAATACTGGTGCTGACACAAGACAGTCGAATATAACACAATGGTAACGTGATAGGCAAAATGCTTACAAATATATTAGAATCAAATAACACATAACAGAAATATACAAGAGAAATACTTAATAGGATTGTTCACTTTACAGGGATGATAAACGATACAAAAATTGAAGCTGGATATGGGTAGGAATCTTGCTGGCTGGTCTCTCCTTATTTTGGCTTCCTCGCTAGTGCCTTGCTGTTCTCTGCTTGAGGAGCTCTCTGCTTCCACTCGTGACTGTCACTATTCTCTCACTGCTAGTCTCGCAGCCCACTTGGTTAATTAGCACGATTGTAGCATTCTCTTCTGGGCTAATGTCTGTTGCTTATAAAGGTGGAAACTCGGAAATACATGCATATACGGTTGTATGTGCATATGCAGTCATACGTGCGTATGCAGTTGTATGAGCATTTGCTGGAGTTCGTGCTTTGCTCGAGTTTGAACACAAAAACTTCTGGCAAACATGAAAAACTGATGGAGGATACGAAAAACTGTAGGAGGTTAAAATGCTGTACCACTTCCAGCAAAATCAAAGTATTGGGAGGGCTGCATGTTTTGAACTTGCTGGCCACATACAGCCTTCATGCTTTGTGTTTGAGACCCCTGGACTATGGTGTTGTGTAAATATAGAATGAATTCTTCCTATGCCATAAATTATAAATTACATCTTAGGAGGAAATCATTTAATATTTATAACTCAGGTTATCAAAAAATCTTGAAAAATTTATTGCAAAATGAATCAAAATATACTGCATGCCAAAAGCTAGTTTTACATTCAACATGCAACAGTGATGCCATAATTTCAAGTCTGTAATTTGTATAAGAAATTCATGCATCAACTACATAATTTGGGGAGACAAAATTGTTAAATACAAACAAATAAATACATACTGATATTTTTATTAGTTTTAATGCCTCCATTATCTATCTCTGGTAAATATTTATCTAGCTCCAAATATATCCCACAAGATAAATCTCAGTACCATCACCAAAGTAAAAGACGAATACAGTCCAACCTCTATAATCCGAACTAATTAATGCAAGGGCATGTTCAGATTACTGGATTGGTCAAATAATGAGGAAAAAATCTATTATGTATTAAATGTCTGTATATAAAACACCAATTAATATACTTACAGTTTACTAAAATGACTGTGAGAGATCTGCGTTGATGGACGGGAAAATTATACTCCATACTGGGCTACGGCAATAGGAATGAGTGATATTGGCACGGTCATGCCGATATTGCTCATTCCTTTTAAAACAATGTTTCAAAGAATTATCTATTCAGCCACAAGAGGCATTAGTAGTGAACATCTGTGCCCGACTTTGTTAGAAAACAAAAACGTCAAATTTCACTTTCCGACAATCGCTCCGCTTAACCGACACTTTACACCTGATGTTGAGAAACAGTTCGGATTACTGGGAGCTCGGATTAGTGTGGGTTCGGATTATAGAGGTTGCACTGTATATGGATGTAATCAAATTTTAATAGAGCAAAATTTATGGCAAAAATGTAATACCTGACCACGCTGAACTTCAAGTTGTAGTTGCCTCCACTCTGAACAATTGGTGGATAACACATGTCTACCTGGGTGGTGTCTACTCCAGTGACATACTTTTTATCTGTGATAGCCGACTCTACCCCTTCTGCCAGCTTTGAATGTTTCACTTTCTGAGAGAAGGTATTACAGGTGATACAGTCACACAAATATATAACAATTTTTTTTTTTAAATATAGCAAAATATTGTTTTCAATCACAAAAAATTAAAACTTTCTAAAGAAAAACAATAAAATTCACCTTGTCTGAATCTATAATCTCCATTATTTGATCTTTCAGGTACTTGTTGAATACATCCACAGACACAATGCAAGCTTTCTTAACAGTTGACAATTCATGATCTTCCTTGGGAGCCATCAAATAGGCAAATGCAGCACTTACATCAACCTAGAAAGTAATCATAAATTATCACCAATATTTAGTGTGACTGATTTTTTAGATATGATCCATGAAAATGCTGTCATATTAGAAAATGCATGACTCAGTACTTATTCATTACGAAGATACATGACATTATGTAAAATGTCTTTAATCATATAACTAGGCTTGGTAGAATTAGACGTTTATTTCCTTTTTAAATCGATGATTATTTTTCCGAGATATTTTCGACAAATATCGATGCATAAAATTACTACTTGGTAGAACTCAAGATTTATTTTTTTTTAAATTGACATTTATTTTCGAGATATTTTTCATGAATACTGATGCTTAAAATTACTACTTACATATATGACTGGCAGTTTTCAGCCTTTCAATTCGATGATTTAAATTTACTTTTTATTTAGAAATCGTTAAATTTTTATGTTCATATTAAAGAAATCACTCAATAATGAATTCATTAAAATATTATTTCATCTTTTACTTAAAATAAAAAAGTATGCTATACAAAGTAAGAAGTATATTTAAATCGTTAATTTGATCTTTTACTAATTAAATTGTGACCAAGAAAATCACCACATTTGAGCCAGCCACGAGATTTCGCATGCTTTTTTTGTTTTATGATAAAATGGCCAGGAATTGAGTGTAGTACGGGAATCTAAATCCGGTACACATGTTAATGCAGCATGTACACAGCGTACAACCATATACAGGGTGATTCAAAAATGTCGTCAAACTTTGGGGACATGCTCTCACTATTGGGATGAAAAAAGTTTACATGAACATTGTCCGAAAACACTGCTTTTCCGAGCTACAACCCCTCTTTATTGTATCTTCAGAGGGACATCACAGAAAATGCTCGAAATGGCCACCTTCAGCAGTAACACACGCCTCAGCATGTTTTTGCATTGACTGACTCAAGAATTCCGGGAGTGTTTCGAATGTTCAGAAAACCATCAATGATATGATTCTGGAGGACTTCTGCAGTAGGAATTGGCGCTGCATACACCCCACAAGAAGTAATCTATTGATTTAGATCCAGGGAACGTGCAGGCCAAGCAGTTGGCCTACCTCTACCTATCGAGTTGTCTGGATATGTATCATTGAGAAATTCTCGAGCGATCAAATGAAATGTGCAGGAGCCCTGTCATGCATAAACCACATTTGTTGTCGCATTTCCAATGGCACATCTTCAAGCAAGATGGGCAGCTCCTCTTTTAAAAAATGCCTATAAGTTTGAACATTAAGTGAAGGTGGCAAGAAATAAGGTCTGATTAAGTTATCTCCAATCATGCCACCCCAAACAATGCAGTTGCTGATGGTGAGATTGGATAATAGTATAGGGATTTTCTTCTGCCCATAGATAGTTGTGGAAATTGATAATGGTCTCTCATAAATTTTGTTTCATCAGTGAAAAAACCAAAGCAAAAAAATTAAGGTCAACACACTGTTGCAACAACCATTGAAATAGCATCACCCATTTGTTTGTTTGTATGGAATTTCTGGCTAATCAACCTCTTGGATTATTATAGCCATTACTCCTTCCACACCAAACAATCACACAAGGGAGGAGGGAAACCTGGTGCCAGTATTAGCTTACTCTTTACGAAGAGCAGAAAGTGGGCAAACTGCATTACGTCCCTTCCGAAGGATGGAGCGCTGACTTGCGTGGTCTCCTCAAAGTGCACTAGTAGGATGGAATGATCCCATATTGAAAAATTCGACCTCCACCGGATTCGAACCTGGGACCATTGCATGGAAGACCACCGATCTAACCACTCCACCACCGCCACTCCCAGCATCACCAGTGTTCGACAAGAAATAAAGTTGTAGCTCGGAAAGACAGTGTTTTTGGACATATAAACTTTTTTCATCCCTATAATCAGTAGTGCATGCCCCCGACGTTTGATGACATATTTTTGAATCGCCCTGTATATATACACAAGAATATTTTGATTTGAAAGCTTACCTCTTTAAGTAACAAAAATAGTGCAGAAAAAAGTTCATTGTGTGAATACGAAACAATATTTCTTGTTCTAGTATTGTCACCCCTTTCTTTACAAATTTTGCCAAACATGATGATTACGACAACCAATCTACATGAGAAAACATATATTAATAGTTAATTCACGCCTTTTAATAACTGAATCTTGATGATTAAACTGAGTTAGCACCTTGCATATCAGTCACAAGAATATTATTGTTGTTCTACCACATTGAAACTTAGTATATTTTTAATCTTAAATATCAAGCTGGTATTTCCAAATCTAGATATTTTTTATTTTGTATAATTTTTCCAATCGTGCCATTGACAAATATATTATTTCGCAAATTTAGATAGTAAATTATGCTTTACCTCTAGAAATCCGAACAATATACTGTTTCCCGAGAAAGTCAATAAAAAAAGAATTTGCAAGTTCAACTAATAGGCTTTTAGACATTCATTGATGCCCATTAAAGAGTAATTGAGGAGAAAACATTAATAATATAATTATCTCAACAATATTTTAGCCGCAAAAAAGAACTATCTAATACTTCTCATTATATTATATTTAATATATATTTCATCACTGTACTAAATATTCTCTTTATTTAACAAAATATATAGAGAGAAAAATTAGACTTAATTATTCAGTGTTTGATCAACAGTCTTAACTCAAATCCTGATTAAAATGTGTTTTCCAATAGGCAAAATATTTTACAGCCAATAACAAATAAACATTAATCCTTAATCCTTCTTCAATTTTAATTAATGATTGCTAATTTATATGCACCTTGTTTACACCATTATATATACCTAAATTGAAGTTAACTAACCCATAGCAAAGGATAAAAGAGCCAAAAGCAACAGAGCAGAACAATACTTCCTGGATAACTTCTAGAGAAAGACTGCCAAAAGAGTGAGTTCAGTGCATACAGAGAAGGGATGAAAGTGCATACAACAACATCCATCTATAGGACAAATTTTAGTAAGCAAACAAGAAACATTTGTTATAGGAATACACTCCACGGGGTAGACATGTGGAATGGGTAGCAAAACGACCACCAAAATTCCTTTCATCCAAATCTCGAGGAACTCTCAGCAGGACATATCCATGACCTTATCTGTATAGAGATACTCATGGAATATCCCACCATTAGGTCGGCAAATATGATCTCAAAAACCTCAATAGGGCTACGGAACATGTGTTCTCAAAAGTAGCCTAGGGCTTTGTGGTTACCTGATTGTTCAGAGATTAAATGTGAGCTTTTCAAAAATAAGCATATTTAGGTGTAAGAAAATACCCTTCTATCAGTACCACTGTTAATGCAAGCCCAGAAAAGGAACGAAATCATAGGTAGGAAATAATATTGCGAAAAAGTAAACAGAAACGACTTTAATATTATAATTTAGAATAAAATTGGTTTTTAGACATATGCTTTTCCATCATGTTGGAAAATTGACACTTATCGATGACTTCATTCATGAATTCATTTTTGTCAATTTTGAAAATTTTTTAAAACCAACGTTTTTTTATTTAAATCGAATCCTATCAAGTCTACATATAACCTCCACTAAATAACACTTGATAGAAGTAGAAATATCACAGCTAAAGCTTATAGTCATCATAACAGTGTTGTAAATGGCAAATTAAGGAGTGCAAGATCAAAATCCTAACGTCCCTGGCTATAAAAAATGTGCATATTTTTGCATGGATATTAGATATAGATCGCAGTTTGTAGTCTGAAGGTTATTGAACAGATTATTTTTGCACATATAATTCACGTTAGAAATCATACATGCTTACCTGTAAATATATATTGTACAAAACACTTAATGAAAATTTATATTAATGAACTCTGGAAACTCATATGAAGTGCATACAGAAATTTTTAATGCACTGGATTGCAGCTTTTGAATGTCTCCAAATGTGTAGAAATTCAATATTCTATGATGACTGCAATTCTGACGTGTATTTTAGAAGAAAAATCTGAATATTGTCCACTGAGAGTTATCAGCAATTATCTTTTGGGTTTTTCCAGTATAAAGGTGTTGATTAGTAATATATGATATTTTGGTACTTACATATTAATGGGACAGCTGAAATGTAGTGGCGAGATATGTAACTATGTGAAAGGATACGGAATTACGGGTAGGTAGCGTATATTCCAACTACATAACACTGACATCCATACTTCTACTCAAAAGGATAAACAGTATATGTCACTGGGCATCCAATCTCCGCTGGCATGGAGAGGGTGACATTCATTTAGTTAGGGCACCGCAAGTGCCCCGCACAAGTTTAATCTCCAGTTTTATTTCCTTGGAAGTAGAAGAATCCTACTGCCAAAAACTCTACGTTACCTCCTCATAATTCCATATCTCACCACTTAATGGCACTGCATTTCGGCTGTCCCATTATTACATGAGTATTAATATTTTTGAGCACTTATGAATAATGAAAGCATTTCAACAATCAATAAAGATTTATAATCTTACTGTTTCAATTTGTTCCTTTTTAAGAACTGCTCTCCATGCTTCAGTAAAAGGACCAGGGAAGATATCTTTAACGAAGACACCAGCTACCTTTCCATTCTTGCTGCTCCGAATGGAAGCCACCAAAGTTGCAAAATTAGCTTTATCTTCATCAGCCTGTGATTAAGGGAATGATTTCAATGTTGATAAATTAATTAATGTTAATTTAATAAGAATGATTAAAGAAGCATTCGCACACACAATCAATCTGAGAGGTAAGTCACTCAATTGAACATAACACCACTTACGCGATCTCTAACAAGCAATTTGACTGGTGGGACAAACACAGATTTTTCATCTTCTTCCTTGACTTTCACCTTTCCCTCAATTTGACGCAAGAATCCTATTTTCTTCTTGCTGGCAAGAAATACAACCTCCTTATCACCAAGCAACATGATAGTATCTGTCAGTTCATATCCCAGAAGCCATGTCTGTGATTAAGAATAAATTGGATTAGGCAGCTAAAATTAATTTTCAAAACTTGAAAAATGTTTCAACTTAGCAGCACTTTATTTAAATACTCCGATTTAAATCATCATGACTATAATTAAGGGATCATATTTTAAGTCATTTAAAATTTGAATCACTAAAACTTTAAATAGCATGAGTTCAGGAAATCCAATATATTTCAAAAACAGGGTGAATTAACTTAAAAATATGAAACCTTACTTTTAATAGGCATTTCTGATAGAAGGGCAAATGTTGGATTCAGGCATTTTAAGACTTTACGGGAGGTAGAAGGTTAAATTCCAAGTAATCATATTTATAAAAAAATGTAACATGGAAGATATTTAAACCAAAACTAGATAATGAAAAGTAAAATTACCTGTAATGCTGTAGATTTGCTGTAAACTACCTCTTCATCAACACCAACGGCAGATATCAGTACATCTGCTTTTGCCAACTCCTCGCCTCCTTGCTGAAAATAAAAAATGAACAAAATTTTCATATTGTGTGGAATAAAATCATTTTATCAAAACCATTCCATGCATAAGTGTAATACACTTTTTCTTAGAATGAAATTATTTCTTTGTCCCTTAATAAAATGGGCCAACAGCAGCAGTAGCTGATATATATGGCTCTATTTAAAAAGTAAAATGTCAACCAGCAATTATAAAAAACCAAAATGACGATATTTGCGAATGTCGCTATTCATTTAAGTTGTAATTTACAATGCTGACAACATTTTATACGGCTGTTAAAAAACTAAAAAATAAATCTGGAATGCTAACCAATGAACAATTTCGGTTTAACTGGTAGTCTTGTTTTAAATAATCATACTTTTAAGCATTTTATTCTGCAGAGATGAATCGGTGGCCTTTCCCAAGTAAATTTAATAATTAACACAAAAAATGTAATACAATATTATTAAATGATGAGTGCCAATGGATAAAAAGGAAATTAAATTAAACTAGAACATTTCAGAGCAAAGCTCGCAAATATACTACCAACAGACTCAACTTTATAGTGATGTGAGCAAAAGATGCCATTTAATCCAATAATAAAAAACATGAAAATGTACTAATTTTTTCAATCAATAAATACATGTTCAAATAGCAACATCAGTAGCATCTGCGTTAATAGTTTATGTCGCTTTGGCTGTTGAAGAATAATAACATGGTAAATGAGACGTGTCATCAGCACATAGATGGAAATACATTGATATGAAGCAAATGTGCTTATACTGGGTAATCACATAGTCATAGACTAGAATTTATAAAATCCTAAGGGATGATACTTCCAGTAATCGTAATTAACAGTAAAATAACATCTCTTATCAAATATATCGACTCACATCGACAAAACAATTACTCCATTCGGTTGAAATCCTAAGCAATTACAAATAATCGTAATCACTGAATATCAATGTACAACCACGAAACAATTGAATAAGGAATATGTTTCTATTGCATTCAAATTGTCTGAATTCCAGGACTCTTTAGTTTTTAGTGAGTTAGAAAGGACAATAGTACATTTAATTCAATCAACAAAAACCATGCTTTCCGATAGGTAGTCAATATAAATCTAAAATATTTCTTTCGATTCTAAACACTTGATTGAAATTATTAAGAAGCTTTAGGTTCCTCTATCTTATTAATGTGAATTAATTTACAATAAATGGAACGAAGCAAATTGACCATACAAGTAGTTTTGTTTATATGTTACCTTCCATGCAGTATAGATTCTTTTTAATCTACGAAAAAAAGTTTCTTTATCCATCGTGATGTTCGCCATTGTTGCACTCTAACTTATACTTATGTGCCAATAAATTTATGGATATAATAAAATACACAAACACATTGACTTATAAAGCCGGTTAAGGCGCGCAATAGCGTTTTATAACGTTGCGCTTAGCGTCAGTGCTTGCTCTAAATAGCGATGATTTCCGGTTGTGGCGCTTCAGTTCTCGGCAAACCCAAAAAAATTATGCCTCTACTATCATTATATATAGACCATATAGACGTTCCTTACAGAAGAGGATATAACATACGATATATTATATATATATATATATATATATATATATATATATATATATATATATATATATATATAACATACTAGTAGAAGGTACTTGCATTCTGCCCAATCCCTTTCCCTGCGGAGGTGAAATCTTTAGAATTAAAAAAATATTTGTAATGATGAAATATCTGTCTGAAAAATGAATGTTTTTTCAAGGTGAGATGATATGCTTGCAGAATACAAGCACCTTCTATTATTATAATGATGATATATAGGAGGATACTAATGTCTAGGCACTTCCAGATGAGCTGGAGCTTCAAAATTTTTTATTAGGTAGAATTTTGTGCAAAACCGACTAGAAAAAACGAAAATCTTGAAAAAGTGCAACAATGCGGCCGTTAAAAATTCGCAATTGTTGAAACAAATTTTCAAGGTTTATGTATTTCCGAATGTGCTACGGAGCTGAAATTTTTTTAGGGGTTGAATTTGTAAAAAAAAAATGAAATAGAGATTATAGAAATTTTGATATTTTAATTTGTGTTGCCGTTAAAAATTCTTCAAGTTTAAACAAATAGATATCTGTTTAGGTACTATGGGATGAGCTAGGATGCTGAAATTTTCAAGTTATTTACAGAGTAGTGCATTTGCACAAATAAACATTTGAATCTCTCCATAAATATATTGCGCAAGCAAAACAGTGAACCCATAGTTTAAATTTTAATGAGATATTAATTAGGAGGAGCTTTCTGATTGTTTTTATCTTCACACACTGTTTCGATGGAACAGTGCTCTAAATCTTTATCACTTATACCAACGCACAAATTAAAGGCAATTCATTACCTATGAATAACGAGAATAATTAACATTAGCTGCTGTATTTTATCATTTTCAGCTGCACCCCGAAGGTGCAATAATAAAAAAAAAACTATTAAATTTATCAAACACCAGAGGTTACACGAAATTACTTGCGTTTTATCTGACTTAAATTTTCCCGCCTTTATCTATAATTTATATAGGGCACACAATGCATCTATTCTAATATTGCTTTTTATTCTAAGGGAATGTCATTTCAGTAAATAGCACAAAATGTTATATGAATAATGCAGGGGCAACTCCTATTTCCGCAGACTTTTGTAAACATTCAGTTGAAAGAAGCTAGTGCCTACATTAATTCAAATTTTGAAAAATATTATATAACATATCAACAGAAATATTTATTTCTACACGTTCACGGAATAAAATTACCCAGTATAAAAAAATTATTTATTGAAACTCGTACAAAAAAACTGAATGATTTCCAGATCACAGTCTTCTTTTCACGATGATTCATGAGCACCTTCAATTGAAGTCAACATATTATCCACCAAAGTAAAAATTGATGTTCATAAAATCCTGATATCTTCTTAATATGGACCAATGGAGTCATTTTTCTGTATTAAACGATATAATTAAAAATTATCAATGCTACATATAATATTTAAATGTTTACACTATCTATTCCGAGATATTCCTAAATTAAAACAGTTAAATTAGGTGGCGCATTAAACAGTAATATTCTTGAACTATTTTTTTGATTAATTAGAAGGATTAGAAGTAACGTTCATAAAAATTGCCAATTTGAAGGTATAGCTAGTGTAGCTAACTTATAAATTGCTACAGTATAATACTTCAATAACATGTACTATAGTCCATTACATGTTCACGTCCATTAACTCCATTTAAAGGCATCAACAGACATTTGTGAAAACTATGGTTTATTTTTTAGTCTGTTGAAAACTGTGACACTGGCACACTGGGAGACGAATCCTCCGCAAACAAGATAAAGGACAAATAACTGGTCAAGTAATATCATAGTAGCAATCGGGTAATATTAAAGATGCTTAAAACGAATTCCACAGAAAATACATCCTAATAAAAAGGTTGTATTCAAGTTCACATTTATAGCAGTGATATAAACATTCGTTAGCATCATCCTTATCATTCAGATATATTTACTCAAATGCCTTATACTTGGTCGTAGTACATTATTTGCTAAGATTACCAATATTAAAATAAACAAATGCAAAACAATAATGGACAACCATGCAATGTCATTATTTACTTCCATGCTAAATTAAATAAATACCATGATTCGTTCAGAAATCACTATAATTTTCTGGCATAATTTACTTTATTTGCCTTTGCGCCTTAGCCATTCTTCTATGTCACAGCGAATTCCACTATTCGGCAATTTCTCCGGGATGTATAACCTGTAATTTCTGTTACTTAAAACCCACAATCTCCTTATGAAAAATAAATATACATGTACATATATAATGAGCTCATCTTAAAAATGTAACAATACCAAGTTTGATCGTCCGAAAGATCTATTTCGTATAATGGAATGATATTTTCGCTTTCACAAGAATGGTCTTTCATTGTAGCACTATCACCGGCAGGGATTCCTGTTTTTACATTTTTGACAAGCTGCTGAGGTCCAAGTCGTTCATTCGGTACTTTAATGTTCTTTACCGTCCTTTGTAATTTCTTAACTTTATCTTTAGTTAAGTTAAGCCGCCTTCTCTCCATTTCAAACACACAAAGCCAAGTCATGTACTACGAAGTAGTTCAGGAAGTTCTCATTTATATTAACGCCTACACTTCCTATAAACCCACGTTTTTCCATATACGCCTTTAACCCTGAAAGAACTGGGAAATGGAGGTCTTTGAAAATGGCGGCTAGAACTGTTCATAAATGTTTTCAAAATTACATTCCTAATTTTGAAGAAATAGGATATAATAATATGATAAATAAAAATTTAATTAATGAAATATTATGAATAATTAGGTCGATAACTTTTATATAATTACTAAAATATTCCCTGCGATTGTATCGCGGTATCGCCGATATCCCGATATTGAGTGTCGTCGTGTCCTTGTCAAGTTTTGAGGTCACAGGATAAGTTGTTTCTGTGCACATAGCATATATTTTCAATTTATTTATTATTATTAAAGTGTAAGTAAACTTCGAGAGGTTATTTTTTAGATAAATTTCACCCCCTTTTTTCTACAACATCGTTTTCTTAAATGGAAGATACCCAGTTTGTAATACTGGATCTGTAAACTTGGAAAACTTTCATTTCATGACTGTGAGAATGTTAGCATTTGAGCAGTTAGCTTAAGAATTTCAGGCAAAAACTACTTAATCCATAAATATGTATGGAAGCAATCGCGACTACAACTCAATGTAGGTAAATGGACTCATCTATGAAAATTTATCAGAAAGGTGTATATTCCGGAAATCAGAGTCGGACTTCCATACGCTGCAATTTTATTTCATGCTAAAAGTATATGATCAGGGGTAGCCCGAGACATTTTTGCACTTAGGAAACCACTAGCGTTCCCATAATTTTCTTTAGTATTTTATAAGTACATGTTAATTTGTTCAATGCTCCGTAAACATTATTGATAATGAAAAAATAACAAACTTCATCAAGAATCCAGCCTATTATGCAGTATAAATTGGTATTCAATATTTATTCATTTGCAATTACCTAACGTGGATAATGAGTGGGGAACCTTTTCTACATGGCGGGTTGTATAGGTAACGGCAAATTATTAGGGAAGATGCATTGGAAGTTGCTAATGCTTTATCAGGTCAGATTAGTTTAATATCAGAAATTACATAGAGATTCTGAGGTATCATAATTTGAATCTAAAAATTAATTTTGGTATTAAATATTACTGATCTAGTTTTTGTCACAGCTTTGCAATCCACACAAATGCTTACCGCATGCGGCACATGCGCAATATAGCCCCACCTCTGATATAGATGGAAAGCACCTCCAAGATTTCGATGCCCAGAGCCAAGCCAACTCTGATTTTATCTCTCTAAATATTTGAAAATGACAAATTCAAAATTTTTGTTTACGATACAAACTTATTGAAACGTTGTCTATTTTCTTCTTCTCTATAAAATAAACTTTCAGCTAACTGTTAAAAATCATTTCATGGGAAAACAATTTGAAAGCTACTGCATTTTCTGATAGGTGATTCCAAAGCTTTTTCCACAAGTGTGATTTTCATTGTTTAACCAACTATGAGAAAGCCGATTCAAAAGGATGAAGTTATTTATTCATTTGTTGCTGCATGAACCCTTTAACACTTGTGGCTAAATATTTAGCCACCACATTTTTCTGCAAGTGATCACATACTTTTTCAGCTATATTGGATGAGTTTTTTATAGGAGTTGTTTATAATGTTTAAATTATTGCACAGAAGCAGTTTTTTACCAATCCTTTATATAGTTAAAAAAAATATATTGGTGGCGAAATATTTAGCCACTAAATGTTCAGTATTCAATATTCTTCTTAATATAAAGTGGCTAAATATTTAGCCACCTATTATATATGAAAAAGTATCCTCAGGAAATTTGAGCATTATACAGGGTTAAAGATTTTAGAATCGGCAGTCTTGGCCTTAACTTTGTGCTATTCCTACATAGCAAACTAAAGGAAAAAACATTTAACACCATTATTTATTATTCACAACATGACCTGGGTTTCAATGTTTGGCATCATCAAGTAATTTCTTTAATTTGCTTCTCGGTGGCGGCGGGGGTAACGTTCTCGCCTGCCAATCCGAAGGTCGTGGGTTCGAATCCTGCCTAGGTGGGTTTTCTCCACCTAGGGCATGGATGTATGTGTTTGTCTATTGTTAACATATTCCACTGTAAAATGGCTACAAAAGCTGTATGTGGAATTATTGAATAAATAAAAAAATAAGTTTTTTTTTATTTTTCTTGAAAAGATACTCCATATTTGATTTGGAATGCAATACTGAACCTCATTATAACTGCTTCTCCCTCTTCCTAATCACCAACAGTAAGTAAAAAATTCAATTCAACAGGTTAACATTACATTACATTTTGCACCATTCACAAGATTAACCATCACAAGGCAACAGACAATCTGCAGGTTCTTGTGAAAATGATCAGTTTTTATTAATCATAAGTTATAACTTTCTCAAATAGTACAGAAAAAATGACCAAAAACATGTCAGATAAAACATTTTTAAATATAGTAAGACAAAAGTTAATTGTACAGAAGGCAAACTTACTGAGGCAGCATTAAAAAAATGTCACTTTCAGTTCACTAAACTTAACAGCCATGAAAGAAATGAGTTATCAAATTACAAAAAAATGCAATTCCTCCGCCAATTGAATTCACATCTAAAATAAAATATCTACTTCCATAATTTCTTGATGGACATATTCTTGTCGGAGTCTTTCTGCATCACTTTTCCAACAGCCATTTCAAAATCTTCCTGAGTCACGTGCACTCTTCGTTCTCTCAGCGCATACATGCCAGCCTCTGTGCAAACTCCCTGTTCAACACAACATTAAATACATTATCAAGAGGATATGATCAACACAAAATTTAAACATTTTAAATAATGATTAACTGACAAGGGTAAATAGAAACTATAGTGGCTGATTTTCCTCAAAAAAGGAAAGATTAAGTAAAAATCCTTACTTATACCTTCAAGGGACTGGGGAAAATGCAAATAAAATGAAAATGTCAATTGCAGGAAATGAGTAAATTAACTAGATCTTACCTCATACATTCAATACAAAAACTTTTAGTTCAGATAATGCTACGAAAGAATGAAAATGCCTAAGGACTAAACAGTAACTGGCTAAATATATATTGGTTATTTACTCATACACATATTCTCTGCCCATAATGTCCTTTAGTTGTTCTTTTTTATAGTCTATTTCATTTAACTTTGCGACTGAAATTTCGTACGTACTCGGGATGGCTTGTGTGTTTCCGCTGCTTGGAGGTGGAGAGACATTTCCCCACCTCCTAGAGACAGTAGCATGCAGAAGGGGGGCAGAGGGTGCGATGGCCCCGGGCATCTCCCTATCGGGGGCATCCAATCAAAGAGTGAAATAAAAATGTAGTTTTTAAATTTGAAATCATCTCTGTTAACTTTTTTTTGTCTTCATGCGGCCTCTTCGTGTGGTAAAGGTGTTGAAAGGAGCATAAGATGCCTTAATGAATGCATTATTTTGCACCAAGAGCATTGTAAAATATTTACAGTTATATTTGTTTATGGTTTTATTTTGCTTCGTAGCATGAAATCAAAGTGTTCGATATATTTTAATATGTATCAAATATTCGTGCGCATGCGCATAAAACGATTCTAGTATCAATGCGTGTATTGATGCATCATATTGGAAACAACGGATTATTACAAATCTTATATAAAGTCAAACAATATCGTCCCCATGTTATTTTTACTTCCTCTCTTGAATTGTAAACGTAAACAAGTTCCTGCAACTGTAAACGTAAACAAGTGCCAAACTCCCAATCTTACAGGTATTTTGTGATTTAAATATACAATCTATGCAGGGGCGCGTAACAGTTACATATTGTATTTATGAAACATGAGTGGCCTCCGTTAGTTAGAAATCCCGTCACCAAGTAATGTCATATAAATGCCATATAAAAGCATAAGTAATTTGTTAACATTTCACAGACAATTTGAAGCATGTAATGCAATTGCATACAATCAAGGTGTTGGCCCCGGGCATCACCAAACCCCTGCATGCCACTGCCTAGAGAGGAGTCATCTCCTCACTGAAGAACTCAAACTCAGTGCTGCCATATCTTCTAAACTGGAATACGTTGCGGAGAGTTCAGAAGAAAGAGAAAGATGCCAGCGGTGAGCTACTGGGACGGGAGGGCTTCACTGTTCGGACAACGAAGGCATTAGCACGTGGCAACACAGCACTCAGAAACTCGATGTATGCACAACGGAGGCCAGAGAGAGAATGAGCTCTCGACGGGGGAGGCTCCACCTACTTCATTCCTATTGGTTCCCATAAGATCGCATACTAGAAAGCTCTCTTCTTCGCTTTTTCTCTCAGCCGCAAAGATATATGAAACGATATAACTATATATGAACTCTCAAAAACATCTTCACCCCCTTTAACACTGGAAAGAAAATTCCTTAGTGTTAATATTGCTAACATAATTTCCATGTTGGAAGGCATGGGGATGTAGTCGCCATCCTCTGGAACCTCAGCCTCACCAACATCTTCATTTTTATTCAGATAATGATCCACAGCGTCATCAATTGTCTCAATTTGAGATTTTGTTCACTCTGAATCAAAGTCAACAAAGGATGCTACTGTCTGAAGCTTAACCTATTCAACATAAATCTTATCCATACTTAAATCTAGTATTCTTTTCAGGAAAAACCAGCTTTCTTGAACCAGACCATCATAGTGCAGTTCTTGACCTACTTTCTAAATAAGGCAAATCCATGCAAGGCAACAGCACATTCACTTGAGCTGCTTTGGGTCCATGCCAACATCTAGCTGATATGCATTCTCCAGCACAAGAATCCTCATCATTTCATTTAAAAGAATGAATTATTCCATAGTCCAGAGCTCACTGGTGCAATTGGATAGGAAAACATACATTTTCATATTTCTCAAATATGCATTAGATAAATGTACAAAGTAATGGTCAATGAACAGATGGATTTTCCAATTCAGTGAGCCCATTTTTACTTTCTCCATATGTAGTATAGGGGAAAATATGGTTTTCATGAAAAAAATCTACTTCGAGATTTCAACAGAAACACATGTTTTGTGGTCCCCTGAACACGTTTTAACGATTTTCTTGATGATGTATGTCTGTGTGTGTGTATCTGATAGCTTTTTTGTGGATGCTCTAACTCAAAAACTGTAAATCATGTCAATGTAAAATTTTATATTTAACATTATTATTAAAGTCACGAGAACTGATTATCCTATATTTTTAGCTGCCACCACCACATCACCTACCGACAACTATTGTTAACAATTGATGCTTAGTTATGTATTAGTAACGCTCCTTTTTTTTAAATGGTTAGAGCTTTGTGGCTATATCCAATATTGGAGGGCTATGGTTTGATTTTATTTCTGTTCTTTGTCAAGTCTAAATTTTCTCGCAGTTTCTTATAATATTTATTATTATGTAACCTATTTGGAATTTTTAGAAATATTACAGATATGAAGAAAGTCATGTGGTGGCCACATCAGATTTTTTAACCCTATACATGGAAATGCCCTCCAAATATCTTTTCTTTTTATGCAATCTATGGCATTTCTCATGAATGTAACAGGTAAAATCATGCTGTTTTCTAAGCGTAGCGACTTTTGGACTGGGCTGATAACTAGCAGATATAATTTTTCACTGCCATCAGCATTTGTCAACAAGGGTGCAGTAAATCAATGTTTTACTCAACTTTCCTCCAAGCCAGTTTTATCTCACAAAGCACAGCATCTTCCCTGTCAGCACATTGAAAAATAGCCATTTCATTTGTATTAAAAATTATACAAGCATAATGTTTGATTTTGTATCGGATATCTTCCAATATAATTCAGTCAGTGCATCAATACTCTTGCCTTGTACAGAAGTCTTCCCTTGAACCTCTTTATCTTATAACACCATTTATTTTGGTATTAGAAGTTATTGCATTAACAAAGCATTCCTTCAATATTTCTTCCATTTTTCATGTTACAATTCTTTAACATAAGTATATACTAGCGCAAATGCCCATCAATATATATTTAAATTAAATTTTCGCACATTATTCTTTTAAATCATTTATTCATATCTTTAAAATGTAAAAATTTGAGTCCAAATAGAAACATTAAATAACTATATCCTTATTTATTTTCTAAAGAAAACAATACTCAATAACGTTATATACCAGAACCAACTTTATCATTAAAAATAAAATTTCATTCTTTCATTTATTCTTCCTTTCACGTCCCTAATTTGTCCTATGACCCTCAAATGCAAATGAAACATACACCATGCCATCTTTGTGTTGTCTACATATTGAAATTTTTTATATATTTATGCCTATTTCACATCTGCATTGATTTCGTTAATTTTCGGAAATGAATGGCAATTAAAGTTCATAAAATGCCATTCTTTTACATAAATAAACAAACTGTTCACCTCACGAATTAAAAATCAATCTAATAGAATTCGTTTGTAATTAATGAAAAATATATGTAATTCAATTGTATATTTCTCTTACATCACCTTTTCTATGAGAATGAACATTTACACTGAATATTTACGTCATTTAGGTGTACTACTGACAGCTGGCAAGGAATTTAAAAAATACCTGATAAATATCGTGCTTATATTATTTCCCTCATTTTCTTAAAAATGCCTTGGTTATAAATAAGGGAAATAAAATGCAAGGCATATTCACCCTACTGAAGAAAACGGCTACTTATTAGCAGGGTTTACACTGAGACAATTTTGCAAGGGCTTGTTCCAGTTGCGAGCGATGAAGTGTGCATGTATTTGCAAAGGAAAGGACAAGACAGGATTTTGAAAGTGATGATAAGAACGCAGATGAATTATGAGAAGACAATCATAGATGATAGAATGTACGTGTAAATGGAACTGTTTCGTTTCATTTGCCATCTGTAAAAAAGTGCGTAACTCATTCCTTCCAACACCATTTACATGCACAGTTTTAGTCAGACGATGGAATGCCAAGGTCTTTTGCAAGTGCCAACCAAGAAGATGAGTTCAGGGCCATCCCTAGGCGGCAAGCAGGTACCGTCTTGGGGCAGCACCTTTCTGGGGGTGGCAAATGAGTTGGTCTCATAGGCTGATTTAACATAAGGCGCTTTATGGGCTCAACTTGCGTTTTTACTATAACTTATTATCATTGAAAGCAGACAACATATTCATATCTATCGGATATGGGAAAATTTGCGGAGGGTAAAGTTTAGATGCGAATGTGAAGTTTTGTCATCTGCAGTTGGATCGCGAGTTCCATCACTCATGACTGAGTGTGTCAGTTATGTAAAAGACAAGGGATGGAATGCACACTCCATCATTTGCCACTCCATCACGTGCAACTGTCATTTGGTAATTTTTTGACGACACTGAAGTGGAGTGTCCTGCTCCATCATTTGCTAAATCACGCACGATGGAATGCGAGTTCCAAAACTCTGTCAAGTCATCTCCGTGTAAACCCTGCTATTATCCAACGCCAGGAGCACAGTATTAGTAGGCGTTTCGCGGGTGGCCTACCCTCAAAAGCTGAAGGGGCAAATGTTGTGTAATGTCTGCACCCCCTTTTTTTATGGGAACTTTTGGGAGGAAAGTGCAGGTATTACATAAGGAAATACAGTAATTGGAGAAAAACAATTATTTCAACCAGAAATCACAATTACGAATCTATCAAATATAATTAAAATAATGGAACATTCACTATTTCAAACATGACTTTTGTGGGTATTCAATACATTAAAATGACAAGAAAATTAACAGGGCAAATAAAATGGCATAAATTCCAAAAACATAAATATGGGGTTGATCATAATTTTAAATTCATAATTTGAGACAAAAGAAATGATACCTTTACTTCAGCTCCAGATGCTCCTGGCATTAGCTCTGCAATTTTTCTTAAGTTTATACCTCTGGTGAGGTTCATTTTCCTGGAGTGAATTTTAAGAATGTCAAGCCTGGCCTCTTCATTTGGAGGAGGAAATTCAATTTTACGATCTATACGCCCTGGACGTAAAAGTGCAGGATCCAGCACGTCAATACGATTGGTAGCCATGATAACCTGTTAGTAAAAATTTATTAAGATAATTAAAACAAAACACCAAAATGAGTTACCATGAGGGTCTTGAAGAAATTGGTGACATAGTCCTTTAATAATTACATTTGTTATATTTCAAAGAATTATCTCAATTCCAATTATGAAAACTTCAACACAATACAAAAGCAAATTGAAAATCAGATCAACTACAAAACACTACACACCTTAATGTTTTTAGTGGCTTCAAATCCATCCAGTTGGTTCAACAACTCCAGCATAGTTCTCTGAACCTCAGAATCTCCTCCACTACCTGATTCAATCCTAGATGAGCCAATAGAATCAATCTCATCCATGAAGATGATTGAAGGAGCATGCTCTCTGAAACAAGAAATCAGTAAATGACAGTGCTGGAAAACATTACACATAACATAGCGAAATAACAAAATTATTTTGGATTAACGTAACAAAAAACATTAACGAAATTTTTCAAATAGCTGTAACGGAAAACGTAATTAAAACAAAAATAAATTTCATTATTTCGTTAACAGACAGTAAAGAACAATATCTTTTCAAAATTTCTCCAATTTGCTCGTGAATTTTTAACTCCAAACAATAAATTATTATATCATATTTTAATATATATTTTTAGACCCCTTTAATATAACCTATAATTTTATTTAAGTCATTTTTAATTTAAAAGGGTGGCCGTCTGATTACACAACCAAAAAAGAATAAACAATCTGCCATATATTAAACATTGGTATAATTGATATAGATTTACAACATAAAATGATAGGTAATTTATCCAATTCACAGCTACCATTAATTTTCGTACTTTTCATTGGATGAAATCTTTTATAGTAACTCAAGAGGGGATTTAAAAATATTATCGAATTCCAAACAGATATTTGAAATTTATTTTTGTCACTAGTAAGGCCTTGAGACTTTGAGTTGCTATTTTTCAAAAGTCAAGAACTTATTCATTTGTGAGAAATCACGTTCAACAGAAGAATTAGTTCCAGGGAGACATAATATAAACTGAAATAATTCTGATGTGTTTGTGGCTGATATCTCCATTTCTGAAATGAATGGTTCTACCCAGAGTTCATCTGTTAGTATCTTAGATGCATTCCAAACTCCTTCTCAAATTGAATCATACAGGGTCGGTGAGACACCGTCTAGGTCAAAACCGATACTGTACAGACTTTACATGTTTGAATAAAGTAATCCCGATGAATTACGCCAATGTGCAAGCAGAATTATGGCTGACTCGAGATCTGTGTCATCTGCTTTGTTGTGGACGAGGTTGATTAATATTGTTATGGTTATTATTATTTTTGTTTAATTTGCTTTTAATATTTATATCTTTGTTTTATGTTGTTTAATTGATTGTTGTGAATTTTTTTATTTTATTTACCATTTGTCGTAAAAACATTTGAATAATTGGGACATTTATCATGAATATATCCAAAAGCGGGACAATTTTGCATCTCCCAAACTTCTTGGGGCACCATGGGACATGCTGCTCAATGCAGGACTGTCAGCCGTGTGCACCAAGTTCAGTGACCTTGAAGCACGCCTGTGCTGAATATTTTCTCTAGGAGCTCTGCGTCTACGTTCTTTCGTTCGTCTTTTAGTCTCTTTATATTTTAAAAGTTATTTTGTCAATCATTTACATTCATATTGATTATTAACCATCTCGAAAAAATAGTTTCATCTTTTTTGAGCAGCGAACGGAAAAGCTTGAAACGCATATATGCGTCGTTAGCAGTCAAGGCACCGCTCTGCCCACCCGCATATATGCGTCGATAGCAGCAAAAGGGTTAAAAAAACGGTCTCATTAAATAAAATGTATATATTTCTGATATGAATAAATTCCTTACCATTTTCAGGAGATACAACAAAGAAAATCACCACTAACCATGAAAAATCAGAGCAAGTCATAAAACTATGTATGTAGAAATTGGAGACTGGTTGCCTTGCCTTTGGGACAATTCCATAATCTCTTTCAAAATCGACCAATTTTTCTATTTAATTCTCCCATTAAAAAGTAATAACTGTAGAAGGATATTAAATGAGGGTAGTACACAAAGATAAAACAATAGAAAATTAAGTTAACTTTTATATCCATAAAATATTGAGCGCCAAACATTTTATGGATCTAGGAGATACTCGGATATTATATTGGATTCAAGCCATAAGTTATGCTGATTGGAAATACCAGTCTGTTTGTCTGTGATTTATAAAAAGTAACACTCCTCTCCCATTTAATTTGCAATCAAACCTCGGGGGTAGATTTGTAATTTCAGAATGGGAACTACTGACGTTTTATATTGATTATTTAAAACCACATCCATTAGGAATATTATGTAACTTAAATAGTAATATTTTTGTTTGACTGGGGACTTGTTCAGTCCTGTGTACATATTCCAGTCCTAAGTCATTCCTACTTCTTTATGATATTACTCACATTTCACTCAGGTTCAAATGTCATTAATCTCACAATATTTGAAGATTTCCTTACCTTGCCATTACAAATAACTCCCTCACCATTCTTGAACCCTCTCCAATAAACTTCTGCACCAATTCAGAGCCGGAAACACGAATAAATGTGCATTCTGTGTGGTGAGCCACTGCACGAGCCAGTAATGTTTTTCCTGTTAATCATTCAAAAGAAGAAATACGTTAAAATGAGTCACAAATATTCATGCAAAATAAATATTAATAGCTTATTAATAATAGATCATTAGGTTTTTAACATCAACATCATTTAAAATATTCATATTTTAAGTAAACAAGAATTATTGCTTAAAAATTTTATGAAATATAAATGATTTAAAAATAAAAAACTATCATAATACACCAAAGTCTACAAATGCAAAGAGATCACTTGATCAAAGGCAGTGTAATACTATTATAACTATGCTCATGATCCTACTAATAAATCACATTATATAACATATTGATCATTATTTTTTGCCAAGAGCTTTATTTTAAATTAGCTAAAATAGAATGGAACCACATGCATTAATCAATTTAAGAACAATAATGCCCTTAAGTGTATACTCAAAGAGACAATCGTCTACAAGTCCTTGATATACTAGATCATGTTTAATAATGTTATTATATTTTCATGAAAAAATAACAATTAGTTTTTAAAATTCACCACCATTAATTAAAGCATCAGAGAACTAATGTTAGGGATAAGGAACTTAAAAGTATTACAATGGAATTTTTGGAAACTAGCGAATAGACATTTAATTTTAGCATTAACCCTTTCAGTGCCAAGTGACAATATATTGGTGTTTGCTTCCTAAGCGAGAAGTGCCAACAACGATAAATAGTCCACCATGCTGGGTAAGTGTAAACTCATAATAGTTCCACATGCAAATGAAGGTTGGCAGGAGATGATGGTATCAATCGAAAGAGGAGACTATGTAGTTCACGTATCTTTCGTTCTTTTTAGTTCTCATTGATAATTATTTGTCGAGTTACAATTTTTTCTATTTCTTTCAAGATGGCTTCTATAGGCAAAGATAATTTCACTGTTAGAATTGAGGACGATGAATTGGTTTGTTATATAAACTCATTAAGTGATGACGAATGTTATATAGATAAGGAAAATTTCGAGATTTTAGAAGATATTTGTCACTTTTTTATTTTCTTTTTCGAATGTAAAATCCTAGCAAAATATTTTTTAATTTTATAAATAAATGTTATGGCTATATAATTTTATAGAATGTAATGTTTTATATGTCATTTCTGCAATTACTGAAAGAAACACGTAAAAATATGAATATATAGCATGTATGTGATTTTTCATAGAGACCAATGAAAAAGTGCTAAAATTGCAGTTTTTTAATTAAAAAATGAAAAACAATATTTTTTAAACAAAAAATCACAAGATGAACTATAACATAATTAATATCTGTAATCAATTTTGAAATAATCAGGCAAGAATATGAATAAATAGCAATAAATGCAAAAATTGCTGAAATAGCCATGGCACTTTGGGTCATACCCACCAAAATCGACGTGGCAATCAAAGGGTTATAAGAAAAATTCGCATTTATATATCAGATAACTTTTCAATTAAGTAATGTTTTATGCTCTAATTTACTCAAAAATAAATACCTATCGTATATACTTAAATGTCAGATAAGATCACAGATATAAAAAATGACTAATGACTAAATAACTGCTGTTGCTGTACCTGTTCCAGGAGGCCCATATAGCAAAACTCCCTTTGGCTGTGCAATTCCTAACGCATCAAACAATTCGGGGTGTTTGACAGGAAGTTCAATAACTTCTTTAATTTCCTTGATTTGTTTATCCAGCCCACCAACCATTTCATATGTACTGTCGGGAACTTTTTCTACCATCATCAAAGAAACGAGAGGATCCACCTACATTTAAACAAATAAGATTTTAATTTTCAAGAAATTGAAAATTTTGCGTAAAAGATAAGAATGTCACAGTACAAATACCTTATTTGGTAAAATTTTATGTAATGTATAACTTTCATTGCGAAGAGCAACTCTCGAGTTGGGAGTCACGTCATTAATGTCTATGTTTTTATCAAGATCAACCACAAATTTCCCTTCGGGATGTACTTTAACCAAAACTTTCTTTTTATCCATAGGTTTCACTACTTCTCCGACATAAGACCCTTGTTCCTGCAACAGCTGTAACTCTTCTCGTAACATGCGAACTGAAGGAAAAGAAGGAATTGTTAACTGCATTCGTATGACATTTTCTTTATTTCAGTGCAAATAAGAGATCAAAGGTCTGAACCTTTTGCATTGAGCTCATTTCTCTGAGCTTGAAGTCGTCTAAGATTTTGACTTTTCTCGGCAACAATGAGTTGTAATTCTTCAATTTTAGTAATATAGTATTGCCTGAACCCTTCTCCTTTTGAAGCTTTCTCGTCAACTTCCATCTGCAAACAAGTCACCTTCCATTATTTAAGTAATTATACAGAAACTAACTGTCGTTAAATCAAATTCTCTATCAATATCAAGAAAAATAAATTAATTCGGGAATAACAAACCTCTAAATTTGTGTGTGTCATCTTGAAGACTTTACCTCTTCACATCAATTTCAACAACCAACAATGTACTTTAGCTTGCGAGATATTTCCGTTGTTGCAAGTGGAAACCTTACTTCAAATTCTGTCCGTAAGAACAGCGCTTAGGTCGATATTTTATAAAATCAGTTTTTCAAGTAATGTATTTTTTCAGATTTAGTCTAATATACAAAAAATATAATCAAATTCAATATATTAAATAAATTTCCATCAAAAAAATAAAAATGTTAATTTTTCTATAAAGCCGTTCCTTTTAATAATTATACGTCCTCTGATGTCACATTCTGTAAACATTCTTTTAAAAAGTACGGATTGGTAATGATGATGTTTGTATTTTTAAGTTAGCTGAACATCGAAAAGCGTCATTCGTAAATAAACATGATATTCAATTCAATGTAAGATCACCTTTGTTTAGCTAAATTGTCGACTGATTAATTTGCTATATTGTATTATTTAACTTCGTATCTTCATGACAGCGGTACGGAAAATGCCCCGATTCTTTTTCTCTTGCTAGTAGATGCTGCCGCGTGAAATATGGAGAATACAACTCAATATAGTGGGTGTGACGGAGGCAATTTTGGGAACTGCGAATCTGTCGTAAGTTGTAGCGAGGAAGAAATGATACCTGTTATCGACCATAGTGCATTAAGATATCCATTTTGCGTTGTATGGACACCAATTCCATTTTTGACGTGAGTATAATTGGGTAATCAAATAGTATAGATCATACGTTTAGATGTCAGTTTCATATATATATATATATATATATATATATATATATATATATATATATATACATATATATATATATATATACATATACCACCCTTCATATGAAAATTTACAGGTGGTTGTTTCCAGTTATTGGTCATATGGGAATTGCGACTTCTAAAGGAATCATTAGAGACTTTGCTGGCCCGTATGTTGTTTCAGAAGACAGAATGGCATTCGGAAACCCAACCAAATATTGGCAGTTATCACCAGTTAAAGCCAAAGGAGGTACTGTTGGGTGGGATAGTGCTGTATATTACGCATCCGAGGAGTACAAAACTAGAATGGTAGTCATTATCTTCCTTTGTTATTACAAGTATTTCATTACTTTATGATGGTTGTTATTGTCTCATTTAATCCTTTTTGCATTATTCAGCACAACTTATGTTGTGACAACTGCCATTCTCACGTTTCATATGCTCTCAATATGATGAATTATGATGATGGCAAATGGAATATGGTGAAAATTTGGTTTTTATTTCTTCTACATGGAAAATATGTAAGGTAAGTCACTACTATCTCTATAGACAATATGCAGTAACTCGGAACCATCTTGTTGCTTTTGACAGATATTATTATAATAGGTTAAAATGTGTAAAATCTTCTATTTCAGCTTTTTGGCATGGATCAAAACATGGTTGCCATTTTTTATTATTTTTGGAATAATTGTGTGCCTGTATGCAGTTTTGTATAATGTTACAGCTGAATGACAGACTTTCTGCATTACTTCTCAGAACTCTTTAATAAAATTTTTGATAATTTATTTTAAAATTAAAGTTGATCACATATTTGAATAACATTCATGAAGACAATTTGAAAGTGTAGTTGATTAATTATGGCTGGTTGGGAGCAAAAACTTTACTGCAAGTAATAGTTAAGTTCGCATTATGATGTCTCGATGGGTCGAGTGAATAAAAATTAAGCAAATGCTTAAAGCAAACAGCAAAAGCATTTGCTAAAAGCATAAACAAATGCTAAAAGCATTTGCTTCATATTGAGTGAATAAAAGTTTGCTTTTGCTTATAAGCATTTGCTACTCAGTTTTAAGCAAATGCTTAAATTTTACAGAAGAAAGCTCTTTGCAACTCTTCCTTCACTTGTTTTTGTTTACATTTAAAGTTTTACATAGTTGAATTTAAAAGTAAAAACATTAATATATTGGGTAATATTTTTTAAAAAGTTAATTAATAATTTTTAAAAACTATTGCTTTTATAACTGAATTCGATAATATCACAAATCATGGGTGTATTTTTATTCAATTAATTATAGTAATTTTATCCAGTCATTTGCCTCTATAGTGATTTTGGATGCCACAAATTTTTCTGTCTTACAAACAGTTGTGCATTGTACGTGGTGATCTTCCCTGACTCCTATTTGAAATTCGGGATCACTTAAGTACCTTAAAAATATTTCTATCTTCTGTTTGGAAGTATCCCGCCACGTCTCTCTTGATATTCTCCAAGTAACAGATTTGAAATATAGGTACTTAACATTTTCTTCAGAGAAACGATATAAATTTTTATAACCGTTGGTTGTTGAAACTTTTCTCGTATTTTTTAACCTTAAGCATATGTTTAAAGCATTAAGCAAAAGCTCGGTTTTATTCACACTATTTTAAGCAAATGCTTAAGAAAATTCCTAAAAATAAGCAAATGCTTATTCTTTCTAGCAAAAGCAAATGCTATTTTTTTTATTCACTCGACCCATTATCTCAGGCTCTGGTATATTGAGTAAAACTTGATATGGCATTTTTGGCGTTCTTTGTTCTTTATAATCCAAATAAATACATATCTTCTATAATTATAATTCATTTGCATTTTTATATCTAAAAGTGTTTAAATGACAATGTTACATTTATCGAGTTGTTAACTTTGTAATTATCACACTATAACCCATAAGTATATTGTTTGGTGACAGGACCTGAACCATTTATTTCCAAATGTGGTGAACATTCCAAAAATTTGGACATGCCTCCATAAAGATCATGGGTATATCAAGTTCCTGATAAGTATTTCAAAGAAATCAGTAACGTCAATTATCCGGGTTAATTAGGACGGCGGGGAAAAAGATAATTGAAAAACACGGATAACGTACGAGTTTATTTTAAGTTATTAACACTTGGTTATAACACCAATAAGATGCCAGAAGTATCTAGACCTATTAAATACAAAAATGTGATAAATTTATGGAAAACTAATTATTTGATCAAGCTTGTAATTTTATTCAATGGAAGTCGCGCTCATCTTATGGCTGAAAATTTTCAAGAACAAGTATTTAAAATATACTTGTCTCAAGATCTCCAAATAGCCACAACATTGTAAAAAACCAGATGCACATTTCGGCTACAAGGCAGCCATCTTCCGTGGTAATTCATCAAAATTGGATTCTATAGTTCTCATAGAGTTGAAATGCAAATCTGGTTTTTTACAAACTTGTTGAGGCTATTGGAGATACCTGAGATATTTTTAAAATCCTTGCTCTTGAACTTATAATTTTAGTTTGTTTTCTTTGCTTCCACTCTTTTATCTTAATTACTCTGATGTACATTGTGCATTATTGACTTGCCATGTAAATTTGATGATAAATAAATATGATTTATTACTCACATGCTGAGTGGATTGCATTTCTACTGTAGTAGAAAAATGGGGAAGTCCCTAGCACAGATAATCTGCCCCATGGTTAATCCACACCTAGGCACCCAACATTTTACTGTACTTAGCTATTTAAAAAAAAAGCTGTATTTGAAATATGAACTAAGTTATTGGATCCACAATCTGACAATTCCTGAATGAGTTCATTTATATCCATTATAAATAAATTCTTATTTGAAAATGTGTACAATTCCAAATTATCAATAATAAATTTGTAAACTATGACAGCATTTTGTATTACTGCTGCAATGTTGCTTATTGGTTAAATCAGAAAATTGTTGATTTATCACTCGAGCGGCAGCGCTGGTGCATTTACGCTACCATAAATGTATATTTTCTCTAAGCTAACACAAGAAGAGGCTCCGTGAGAAATCCTTCTGGGTATTCCTCGAAGAGGCCTTAGTAAACAAGTTAGCTGTTGTCTGTTATCATTATGAGTATCTAGTAGATCTTTCAGTTTCAGTGTAAGAAGCCATATTTGGTTCAAAATTACTCCGGCGCTGCCATTCATGTAAGAAAATTTTATTTGTGTTTTAGTACACTTGCAGCTATTTGTTCTCGCAGAAAGCTTTTGCTTGTGTTACATTGCATGTAGTACACTTTTAAATGATTTGAAATTCATTTGTAGATATGGGAGGAATAGAGTAATTATAAAATCGGTGAAATACATAGTTTCAAAACTGTTTCGGCCCTACCAGTCATGTAGGTAAATTTTAGTTTAAATGTTTCAGTATTATTTTGGCTAGTCTTTCTGGCGTCATTATGAGCTCTGTGTTCAGTTTGAGTGGCATAAGTCGTATTTGGTTCAAAATTGCTCCGGCAACAATCATGTAAATTTTAGTGAATGTTTTATTATGCTTGTGTCTATCTGTGCACACACAAAGTTTTTGCTAGTGTTATGATTCTGAATAATTGTTCCATGTAATTCATGTTATTTTCAAGTTTTCTATAGATGTTGTTGTGCAGTATAAATAAAATTGTTTTACAGAATGTTCTTTTGGTTGAAAAGTTTTTTTTAACCTCTACAAATATATTTAGGAATTTTATTAGATATATCTAGAAGAATTTATTTATTTGTGGCTGTTCTGTTTTTATACCTACGTCAACATATTCACATTCAATTTGCTTGGTAGCAGGTTTACTCTGCACTGCCACTGTTGTTAGAATATTTGGCCCTGCCGCTTGAGAGTTAATAGAATGGATTTCAATACATTGTCTTTTTAAGTTGAACAATATGTATGCATACATATTTGCCATATTAATTTTTACTGCCAAAATAATTATCATTTATACACTCATTTCATTTAATTAAAGCATAATTTGACTATGATTTTGTTTTGTACTGTGAGATGTGCTGTAATAAAATTAATAAATATTCTTTATAATAAATAATATAACCATTTCATATCTGCCTTATTCATCCCAAAACATTCCCGTCCTAAATCATCAACAGAATTAACTCTGTAAGAGAATGGGTTGCCTTGGAATGTCTTTTTACACTATAGATATACTCAAATGTTTTTTGGCAAATTAAATACATTATGACTTCATAACTGATTAATTATCATTCTATCTCCCATAAGTGACTATTTTATACAGGCAATTTATTTTAGTGTCAAATGCATTTGATTTATCCCGGGAACAGTTGCACAAGGTGTCTACAGACAACCTGAGTAGTACACTAAGGACAACTTTTTCTTTGATTGGCATTTATGCACCTTAAAACTTCAGCATATAATTACGGAAAAACAATGTTGGCCAAGCAGAAATAACTAAACAATTATACTAACATGGATAAGCCATCACTGTTGCAGAGGAGTAAGGGTAAAGCAAAGTTGTTCTTGGGGATTTGTGGACATCCAATTTGACTGGTAACATTACAAAAAATGATGAAACTATTCTAGGGTTAAATATTACTTATGTACTTCAGCAAACATTTTTGCTACTTTGTTTTTAATTAGAATAATGCATCACGTTTGTAATGTATATTTGATAAATTTATATGATACAATTATAAATAACTGAATATACAGCTTTAGATCTGTGAATAGCTAGAAAAAATAATTATTTTGATTTCTTACTTAGCTTAAAGGCTGATTCATACTATACGAAACAACATCACAGACCTTCACCTTGTCAACAATGCCAGATGGACCTTTTCCATAACTGATACAAGAACACAAAAAACATTAATACCAGAGATAATGTTTTGACAAGGCAGTGATAGCCATAAGCGTTCTTTACCAGTAGCTTTCAAATTTTTATAGGAGACATTGTGCTAAAGAGACATGCACATTGCTATTTCAAAGGCATAATAAAAGCATTATATAGCTGGGTAGATTATTTTAAGAAGGAAATCGAGTTTATGAACAGATTTTTCGAATTAGCTTTTTTTTACACCTTTTAAGCTGCCACGTAAATCAATAGTAATATTTCCAGATCAAGAATCACATTTTAACTATTAAAAAACGTGTTATATAACAGAAACAATTGACTTAAATTGTAATTAACAACCAATATTGCTTTGAATGAGAATGCCAACACAAAATAAATTAAGCAAAAGTAGTGAAAATTTATGAACGAAGAGAACTCGAACGATATTAAGCAAACAATATTTGATTTGTATAACGATAGATGATGAAATTGGCCAATGGCGATCAAAATTAATAATATAAATCAGTATTGCAAAATTTCTTCTAAAAACAATTTTTTATTGCAATCGTCTGCGACAAATAAGATCAAATCCTTTTAATATGACTTTTGTGCAATGCGACTAGAAGCGAGTTTTTTGCGTTATTTTTATGAAAACAAAACTCATATTTTTATATACATTATACTTGATTTGACACCCGAAATTAGACGTCCCTAAAAATATATTATCTATTCTAATTAAAAAATAAATGTCATTAACCGTGGTACACTTCAACTATAAAAACGCCCGATAATTTAGCGTGATAAAGAATATTTCTCTCCAGATGAATAATAATGCTTATAGACATTTCATACACGTAACGTAATAACTGTCCAGTTTAAAGCAATTATGAGGCAAAGCGCATCGTTTTTTTAACATACAACATTCACTCTAAAAATATATTATAGCTGCTAATATACAGTTGTAATATCACTGTTCCAATCACGTGAACATTTTAACTTTTTCCGTATCAGAGAAAAAAATTACTCCACTTATTGAAAACTTATCTGCTCTCGTTTACAATGGTAACATCGTCGCTATTTCTTGGTTTAAAGAGAGTGCAATGCAGATTGTACAACAGCTAACATAGAATGACAATACGGAATGCACCCCTAAATCCTTGTAAAAACCGACGGATCAAACTTTGCACAAACATGATTTACTTTCACTGATTAACAACACTCAATTCAAGCGCAAAATCATAGCTGTAGTTATTTAGATTCGTAGTCCTTTTGGTAAGGTAGAGGAACTGCTGCACTTGAGCTATATCATTCTCAGAGACCTCCGGCGCTGCAATTTGAAATGGAACACCAGAAAGGAAATAGGCACCATCACACTGAACATTGTCATGAGTTTGTAATTCTGGCTGACTTCTTCCAGTGTCCATTTGTGAATCATGGGCTTCCTGGCTAATTTTTGGATATAGGTTCGGTTTATTTCCCGGTAAGACATTACCATCACTCACTAAAAGGTAACCGTCCTCTACTTCTTTAACTTCATCCACTCTAGGAGGGGAAGACTTCTTCTTGCCAAAAATCCAATTAAATGTCGAAGACATTATCGGGTTTTCTGAAGGAAGAAAATTCGCAAATTCGATTCAACAGACCTATAAAGGCATTTGCAAACATAATCACATAATGATGGCAACAGTAATAGATTATATTAGTAAATTGACAAATTCGTCACGAGAAGAAATAAACGCAGTAATTTCACGCCAAAATATCAAACTTATTACGAAACAAGTGTCTAAGTCAACTCTGGTAATATAATATATAATAATATAATATAATAATACATTTCAATAATGATACACAGAAACATGGTAATCAACGTTTACTTAAAGATCCACTTACATTATGAACACTAGCTACTATCTTCAACAGAAGTGACAAACCCATTTACTAAAAGTCAGCATTACCAACATCTTTTGATGTTTCTGTCCATATGATATCCGATAATATAAAGAAATGTATAAATAAGAGAAAATACTCCGAGTTTGATCACATTTTTAAATTCATAAGCCTTCGAAATACAATTAATTACTTACAGTAATTGAATTCTTATTAGTACTTATACTGATTATGTTGGTTATAAATAATACGACATACCACCAAGGAATACCACAAGTTAGTGAATTATAAGACTCGCGTAGGAATGCGTATGAAAATTTCTAGTATTTAAAAACACAGTATCCTCGACATTTTCAATAAAACTTCCATGACTCGCCAATATTAAGTAAAATAGTGAAGGCAAACAATTATGTAAGGATAATAAAAAAACGTCAGAAGAAGAAAAGTGAGCTTCATTCTAAGAGAATAAATCGAAGACTGTGTTAACTCTGGCCCGTACGGGTACTAGTCTTTAACTCTGGCAATTACTAAAAGAACCTCAAAAACGAATGGCGCCGAAATTGAATTTAAGCTGCTAGAAAAGAATATATGTATTTTTTCATTTTTGCAATAAAATTTCCTCGCTTGCTTAAATTTTCAAATTCAGACAAATCGCCGATTTAGTGGGCTAGCTCAAATAAATAGTGTTGAGAGGATTAGTTTTTATTGTGGAAGCCAACTATTAAATTCAAACATTCAGTAATTGTTAAGTATAATATAACTCCATTTAATAAGCATGCGCGAAAATTAGTAATCCCACAATTTGGAGCATTCATAAAAATCTTGTTATCTTTCACTCTGAGAAAACAAGTTTAAGATGCGAAACGCCCACAAAAAAGTTAAAGATAAATGCTGCCATGGTTACACTATGTTACGTAATAATTTGTTTATAACACAATATTAGTCAAAAGTTTAGTGGCAGACTTAAAACTAAATTCAGTTTCCTAAAAAAAGTGTTTAAAATCGTATAAATAAAATCGCAAATGGAAAATGGTCTTGTGCTTAGACTAAACATCAAAGCTTTTGTGGATATTTCTGACATTCCTTCCAGTAATCTTTTACAACTAAGGTACAAATATATATATATTATATTGTTTTCATAAAGGTATCACCTGCACGTCTTCTGTTAATGATCAAGTAAGTCATAAACGTCTTTGTTTTTATATTTATTTCCTATTGTGATTTTGAGTTGTCAAAACAATTAGAAGCACCTTGCAGCTGCCTTAGAGATTAAAATTTATCATTGTACAATTTGGGCATAACTCTTATTCTTAATTTGATAATTCATTATAATTTATATTGAAATGTAGCAAATTACATGCAATAGACATTTTAACTCTTGAAATCTGCCTCAATAAGAAAATTACGCCTAAAACTTTTTTTGATTTACCAACTTACAAAAATTTGTCTTGAAGAAAATAAGTTGGAGTAGAGAAATATTTATGGTTCTGTTCTGGTAACCGGGTTAAGGCCAAGACAGCGACAGTAGCGCTGTTGATGACGAGAAAGTGGCTGGACTAGAATTACTCCAAATTATTATTCCATAAGATAAATGAGATATATGCATAATACTCAATTTTTAAGACTTCAATGGAAAGTTTGATATAGCTTTGTAATCATATAGACGCCACATATATACGTAGTATATTGAGAAAGTATTGTAATCGTGAAAAAATTCGACTTCGAGACTTTGATGGAAATACACGTTTTAGGTGACCGTGTCCATAAAAGTGGTTTTCGCCATGCCGTCTGTCTGTTCGCTGTTCTAGGGCACAAACGCGTACATAAAATCGAATGATATCTTGTATTTGTCCAATATATCATCTTTTGCAGAGCGTTGTTTCATAAAAATGATATTTCACAAAAATAAAGGGTATTTTACTTGGCGATTTTTAGAAAAAATTTACTTACTCAAAAATGGCTCCAGAGTATTTGATTAAAATCAGTCCAATTGTAGAGCCTGATGTCACAATACTACGTAAGCCAAATATCTCTTAAAATCACTATATGGCGTCCAGTGGCATTACAATGTACGCTAAGCTATCTTACCTAAGTCCTATGACGTCACGCCTCCGCCGCGATCCATTCAAAATCTTTTTACAGCCTAAACAGTTAAACTAAATCGAATGATATATCATATTTGTGGATAATATCATTCATAATAGACACTCCGAAGAGATGAACGATATTGCGCAATGTATAAGTGTACTTTATTCTTGGATATTTTGAAACAAAATTCGATTTACTCAAAAATGGCTGTCAAGATTTTGATTAAAATCAATCCAATCGTACAGTCTGATGTCACAAATAATACTAACTAAGCCATATATCCCAAAAAATTACTAAATACCAGTGGCATTTAAATATCCGCTAAACTATGGTTAACTTTAATTTATAAGCGTTTTTCTTTTATAAACGTACAAAGTCGACCATACGCACATGAGAAAGTTTGTGCAATGTACTATATTGCGCCGTTTATAGATTATTGAATCCACATGGTAAGACCAGCCCAGGTCTTTGCTGTTCTGAAGACCCAACAATTTAGTTGTGGTGGTGCAACTTGTAGCCTGATTATTAACTTTAAGCAAGAGACTAGAAATTGGAGATTGTTTGGTGTGATATTGTTTTTCCATTTAGTTGTAAATTGTTATTATGACACCATTCATACAGGTATTGATTGTTGGTTGACTTGATTAGACTTATTGTCTTCAGATGTCAAAATGGGAGTATTGTTGGCATATAGTGTTATATTACTATTGGGCAATGCCTTAGGAAAGTCGTTGATCAAGATAATGAATAAAAGTGGGCCTAGGCTGGAGCCCTGAGGGACTCCAGACTTTACTTCAATTACTTTATACTTGGCGATATTGATATGTACTTTGATCTTTGTGACCAATAAATTATTATTATTACCATTTAGAGTTGTTTGTATTGGACAATTTGCTGTCGGTTGGAGAGATAGGACAATCCAGGAAAGTGCATTGCCAGTTATGTCCATGTCAATTAGCTTGTCATAGTGTATATAGTGGTTTATCCATTTCAAAAGCTTTGCTTAAGTAAAGAAGGTACCAGCAATATTCTGCTGATTTTTTAGGGCAAACCAAATATCATTTATAAGCTGAAATGTCACTGATGCAGTGGACCTGTCATTTATAAAGCCATGTTATGTTTGATGTAGTATATCAAAGAGTTTCAAATATTACATGATATGATTTTATAAAAGCTTTTCGAATGTCTTCGAGAAAACAGAAAAAGGGAAATTGGTCTATAATTAATCTATAGTTCATAAGGGAGCCTTTTTTATGGATAGGTATAATAGAGGCTGTTTTAAGATTTGTTGGGAAATGGCCATTAAGGCCTATTGACATGCTGCAAGTTTACTCGCTCCAGTTGAACTCGCATGCAAGTTCTGTTTACATGAGTCAAGTGACCAATCCAGTCAGTAGTGAGATAAAATGGCTGAATGTAAGGTTTTGTGTAAGGGTATCGCTGTCATCGCCGAGATGATACAAAAAGAGTTAGAAATTTTCTCCAAAAAATACATCTTAGGCATAAATGAAATCTGTGGATGCATGAGTGGATTAGGAGAAAAAGAATCCGGAGCTTTCCAACATGCTGTTAGAAGAATTGAGGGATGAATACCCTGAAAGCTATAGGTATGATTTACAACTAACAGAAGTGCAATTCAATGAGTTGCTGAATAAGGTTAAACCTACAATTTGGAGAATGGATACAAAAATGAGAGAAGCTCTTCCCACTTCTGATAATCCTAATCTTGTTCTTTACTTCTTCAATGCCCTGAAAGCTATAGGAATGATTTACGACTAACAGAAGTGCAATTCAAAGAGTTGCTGAATAAGGTTAAACCTACAATTTGGAGAATGGACACAAAAATAAGAGAAGCTCTTCCCACTTCTGATAATCCTAATTTTGTTCTTTACTTCAACTGCCATTCCAAACTTCTCATCCATAGCCATCAGAGAGATGTTGCGGAAACCCTTATTCTTATTTCCATGGATTTGAAATTCCACAAACACTCATGTCTTTCATACAATTGAATGAAAGCACAGCTATTGGAGTCAGTTAATTTCCTGTTAGACATCTTGCTGCTTGCATGACACACCCGCATGAAAAGTTGAGACATGAGTTGTACTCAACTGATTTTTCACTTGCATGTGGTGTTTACATGAATCAAGTAGCATGGAAGTGCTGCGTGTGCACTCAAGTGAGTCAACTCACGCCAGTCAACTTACATTGTCTAAACAGGGCTTTACAGAGGGATAAGTTAAAAATGTCTGACAGAGGTGATACAATCCAAATTGCAGTACTTTTTACAATAGGCATAGGAACGCCATCTAGGCCAGCAGACCATTTGTTATCAAAAGACTTTATAATTTTAATAAAATTATTTCAGGTAGATTAGATGAAAGGGGAAAGCTGAATTTGGAAGAGGATTATTTGTTGTATAATTTGGGCTTGTATTAGAACTTAAATTACAAAATTATTTATTAAAATTATTAGCAATATTGAGTGGGTTGGAGGTTTCAATATTTTTGAAGTAAATAAGACTGGGACTTTAAGTACAACTATTTGCTTTAGAGTTTTGCTCGACTATATTCCAAGATGATTTAATGATATTCTTAGTTAGTTCAGTAGTTTTCATCAGCAGCTTTTCTTTCATTCAATAGAGTGGATTTGAAATCTTTATAGGCTAGCAGATATTGCATATGAAGATTGGAATTCAGAGATTTGCTTCTAAAAGAGGGATCATGTACACTGAATATACAGTAATGCCCCATTTAATGCTGCCCTGTACAATGCTGATTCGTTATAACGCTCTTTGTTCCCAGAAAGTTTATTTACTTTCTCCATGCATTTTTGTAGGTGATCTCAAGAACTAATTATATAAATTTCAAAATTATATTTTTACTAGTATAAAAGCTCGTCAATATCATGGGATGGAATACATTATTAGGCTGGTTTCCAAAGGAAACATAACCTTATGAAATGGTCCTGTCTGTGTGTCCCCTACTAACAACTTTAGCATCAATGGACCGATTTTCATGAAACTGGTATGAGGCTCATGCTGCCAGGGTCCACCTCTGGGATATATTTTATTTGGCGAAGATTGAAGTCCCAGGTTCGATTCCAGGAACATTTTTTCCTATTTGTTTTACATAGGAAATCTCAAATATATCGTGTAGAGATGTTTTCTTTATTACAATAAAATACCCAGCATTTTATCCCATTTCACTCGGTCAAAAGCTTTTTTCCAATCTACAAAACAAAAATACATATCTTTATTGACTTCTAGCGCTCTTTCTATCATGATCCTCATACATCCTATAGCATCTCTAGTCCCCCTTCCTCTTCTAAAACCAAACTGATTATCTTGCAGCTCCTTTTCTATTTTACATTCAATTCTTTTGGTTATTATTCTGGTTAGAACTTTAGCTGTATGAGAAATTAAACTAATAGTTCTGTAATCCTTACAACATTTTGCATTGTTCTTTTTCTCCAGTGGTACCATCACAACATCTAAAAAATCTTCAGGCCATACGCCAGTATCATATACTTGGTTAAAAAATTTTGTGAGTTGCTTAACTGCTTTACACCCCAAAACCTTAAGAACGTCCACGGGTATATCATCACTCCCAACAGCCTTTCTTCTTTTCATGTCATCAATTGCTCTTTTAACTTCAGACTCGAGAATACTTGGTCCTAGCTGATCTTCTTCCACATCCTCTTCTTCATTTAATTCAATATTTCTTGGCTTTCCTTCTTTGTCATACAGAACCTCAATGTATTCTTTCCAGACATTCTTTACATTGTCTGGCTCCGATACTATTTTACCACTTTTGTTCATGATTCCTTTACGTCCTATCTTTCTTGCCTTTTTCTTGAATAGTTCCCTTGCTTTGCTATACATGAGGTCTGTTCTACAAATTCTTTCACATTCGACAATCTCCTCGCATTTCTCATTTATCCACTGTTCTCTGGCTTTATCTGTTTCCCTTCTTAAAGCATTATTTAACTCCTTGTACTTTCTTTGGCCTTCTTCAGTGTTTATGTTCTTCCACATTCTCCGCTCTTCCATTTTTTGCAGCATGGCTGCTGTGATCCAGGGTTTTTTGTTTCTTTCACCCGTTATCTTTCCTACCTTCTTTTCCATTACATCTTTAATGTTGCTATGGATGTATCTCCACTCCTCATCTACATTCTTCCTATTTTATTCATCTCTCTCCCCCAACCTTTCCTCCAGCTCAGTCATGATAGCCTCCTTGTTTTTAAGGAGTTCCTCTAAGTTCCATTTCTTGTTAACTCTTATGTTTCTCTTAACGCTCTTCAGTCTACATTGTATATTTGCCACCAAAAGGTTGTGGTCAGAATCGATATCTGCCCCTGGTAGTGTTTTCACATTTTTAATGCTATTTCTAAATCTTTCATTGACTAGTATGTAATCTATCTGGTATCGTCTCTGGTCTCCTGGGCTTCTCCATGTGTAAAGTCTCCGCTGGTGATGCTTAAACCATGTATTAGTTACAATTAATCTATTTCTATGGCAGAATTCCACAAGTTTCTTTCATTTCTCTTCCCTAGTCCATATTTTCCCACTATGTTATCTTCCTGTCCCTCTCCGACTACAGTGTTCCAGTCTCCCATTACTATGGTGGTGATCCTTCCTTTTCCCTCCTCCTCCAATATCTCCATAATCTGTTCATACATTTCATCTACTTCGTCGTCGCCAGCATTAGTCGATGGCATATACACTTGAATTATAAGCATTTCCACTGGCTCCATCTGAAGTTTTACGGCTATTAATCTATCATTAACTGTCACTACCTTGCTAATTCTTTCAGCTATCTCTTTTCTCATTATAATCCCCACTCCCCTTTCCTTTTTCTCCCCTCCCGAGTAAATAATCTTAAATTCGTCTGAATTTATCTCGCCTTCTCCTTCCCACCGAACTTCACTAAGACCTACTATACCTACATTATTCCTTCTCATTTCCCTTTTTATGTTCTCTAGTTTACCCCCTGAATTCATAGTCCTAACATTCCATGTGCCTATTCTTAATTTCTCACCACTTGCTTTCCTATTAATGTTAAATTTCCTCTGTGCATCCCCTAGGGTAGTCCCCACCCGGAGATCCGATTGGGGGACTATTTTACCTCCGGAATATTTTACCCCAGAAAGATCCATAGAGGTATTTTTCAGCTTTTCAGCCTATCATGGGAAATATAATGAGGTAGTTTCCCCTTGCTTTCCTCATCGCAGTTTCACAGAGTGATTACCCATCTGTAGCTGTTCAGATCCACATGATCACCACCTACAGAGGTACTGTGCAAGCTGCTGCCCTTGCACGGAAATACACTAGTTATTATAATAAAAGCCTAGATGGTGGGGTGAACCGAATATATAAACATCATTTTAGAAAAGTGCCAAAATGCATTTTATGAAGGTTAAACTTTTTCTAGAAAGGAGCGGACATCTACACAACCTCATGTACATGTTAATTTATAAATACAGATGTAAACAGTTGATGATAAAGTACTGAACTGCAGAAAGTGGGAAAAATTGAAAAAAGAGCAGAAAGATCACTTCTCATTCACTATAAGGTGAAATTGATGGCGATTAACTTTTTTCTAAAAAATAGCAAATGAGATGAGATTTTTCTTCCTCGGTCAAATAAGCACTTCAGGAAAATCCCATTTCAGTAGTGAGAAAAAGACAAATATATTTTTCGAAGAGAAAGATAAACCTTCTGCAGTAATCACCATAGATGTCAATATGATCCCAAATGGAAAAATATTCCCACACAATGTGAATTAGAAATCAACAGCCTTCCATATTTACAGAGCAGGAATGCTGAAAACATTATATGGGTGGGAACTACTCACCTTCTTTCACTTACAGGCAGTTGGATGGTTAATTTAAAAGGTAAAAGAATCTTTAGAAGCATGGCTGGTGGAAGGGCATTTGGCGCCCTAGACCTTCAGCCTTGCACACCCTCCCTCCCAATTAACTTTCGAAAATTAATATTGTGCATTAGTATGAATACAAATTCTGCATTTATAATTTCAGATTGTTTACATAATAAAGAATGATAATATAACATTGAATGCACACATTCATTTTCTACACTTTACACAAAATATGTACAAAAGAACTACACAAGAAACAGGTTTTAGAATTTTATTATCTGCACTTTAAATTTGGCAAATGTAGAGACAAGTTCCATCCGTTAAATGTTTTGTGCAATTTCGTGTTCTATTGAAAGGTTGGATAGTCCAACAAAGCCCAATGATTTTTTCATCAAATTTATTTTTATTAATTAATGACGATTTTTTAGGCTGTTCGGATATTTGTCCATTAGACGAGTTTCCAGAAATTCGTCAAAAAGAAATATACCCCTAAAATGTTTACATACTTAGAAACAAAATAACCCACATTTATTAGAAACATAAAATTATAGGCAAATTAGCTTTGTCGTGTGTATAACATGAAATATGAAGGAAAGTAACTAGATAGGTCCTACTTAAACAACGCATAACAATTTAAGACATTTTAATTAAAAATTCATGTTATAAATGTCCAAGCGTTTTCATCCTTATAAAAGCTGAGATTTCAAAACATAAGATATATTTACGAGGTTTAAGTAATTCTTAAAATTAAAGAAATGTAGTAATTCAATAGTTGACAAGTAAAACAAATTGGGAAGTCCATACTGGAGCGGCACTCATAGCTGTTAGTGGTGGGGAAACAATCAATGACAGCTCAGATGACATTGTGTTTTGTCTTCTCAGCTAGTAAGCGTTGCTCTGTCCTCAGGTTATTCAAGGTTTCATTCTTCAATAAAAAAATTAAATGAAAGTCAAGTAAAGGAAATGTTGTTAGGTATGGATAAATGCTGAACAACTTCTACCTTGTTGTAGAGCAGGGGTCTCAAACTGATGTTGGTACGTGGGCTGCATGAAGACCCTCTACCAAACCCGCGGGCCACATTAATGAATTTTACCAAGTTTGCAGGCTGCATACTTCCCAGTCCTTCATTTTATTTGGACATTCACTCTCCACAAGAATGAAATCACCCCAACCCTTTGATGCAGCCTTAAATCCATTCATTCCAAAAATAGCAATAGATTCGGTGTTGAGGATTGTTCTTTGGAGATGCAACAAACATGATTGCAGCGGGAAGAACATACTTAGTACCCCTACTGTGCAGAATTTTTATAAATCTGAATAAGCAATATAATATACAAGACAGCATATATTTTAAAAGTGCTGATTTAACATACTTCTTAAATTTCTTAGAGTTACATCAAATATTTGATAAGAAATACATTTGAGTTTTAGGCATCTACTGTAAACTAGCTTACTTTGCAGGCTGCAAAAATGTTCCACGAGAGCAGCATGTGGCCTGCAGGCCTTGAATTTGAGACCCCTGTTCTCGAGTCAAAATCCGCAGAGCAAAACTCGACTCTTGCAAAAGATACAGTCATTGCTTACTGGTCAGAGGCATATCGGCGACTAAAATGATCGAGTATTCTCTGCTCCAGCATGGCCACGATAAGAGTTCACCTCTGCTGTGATCTCAGCTTTCCTCTCTGCTCTGGTCTTTGAGCAACAAGCTTCAGTATGGACGCATCCTAAGATACCACCAGATCAATGCTGGGTGGAACTATTCACTCTCAAGCCTCAAGGCCTTACCAGTGACAAAAATAAATTTCAAGCAAATCTGTTTGGAATTCTATAATACTTTGAAATTCAGTCCTGAGTAACTAAAAAGGATTTCATCAAGTGAAAAGTACGAAAATTAAGGATAGCTGTGAATTGGATGAATTACCTATCATTTCACATTGTAAACCTGTATCAATTATACCGATGTTTAATATATGGCAGATCGTTTATTCTTTTTTGGCTGTGTAATCAGTCAGCCGCCTGTTTAAATTAAAAATTACTTAAAGAAAATTATAGGTTATATTAAAGGGATCTAAAAATATATATTAAAGGATGATATAGTAATTTATTATGTTTGGAGTTAGAAATTCATGAGTAAATTGGAGAAATTTAGAAAAGACAATGTTCTTGAAATTTCTTTGGTTATGTGCACTTATTGGGTCTCCTCTAAGAAAAGAAATTGCTTAAGTAAAATCACTGGAAGAATAGTTTACTAGTTAATTTATATGCTAATGCTAACAATATTTTTTTATTTTTAGATCTCTTAATGTAGGATTTTCCTTAACTGATTACACACAAACCTTTTTTCCATTGTTTGTGAATTCGTGTGGAACTCCTTAAGACAGTGTGCAGCATCTCAATGTATCGGGATTAGCAGCTGAACTCTATTCGGTCGCCATAAATTGCCTACACTCCAGGGGCAAACAGAGTTTGTGCCTGTATGTCTAATGTGAAATCTGGTGACCTAAATTAAACCCCCCCGAAAGCTTATTCATACGAAGGCATTAGTACTGATCAGACTTCATTTACCACAAAGAAGCCCACTAGACCACAAAATTACGAGTTAAAGTTTCGGAGAAAAAAATGAGAGAAAATCCCAAGCAAAACATTGTATTTAAATCCTGGCTACGGCCCTGCCACAGAGTACTTAATTTCTTTTCATAAATTCAAATAGAATGCTGTAAATAATTACATTGTCACTTATAAGTTCCATTATTTGACCCTGTCTTTCTCTAATGAAAGTTGTACATTATTTTAAATATTTACTACAAAACCTGATGGTGGGCAAATAGTGCTCTCCCCTTGGAAGGGATAGTTGTCACTTGTGCGCGGCCATCTTCTGGTCAAAAAACTGAAATTCAGCAAGGTAAACAAGACAACCATCATTTACATCTGTTGTCAGCACTATATCTGCAGCAGACACAATCGAGAAACAATTATCTACAAGAATTGTGCAGCTGATGAAGGGTAGAATATCAATTGATAGAGAGGGTGGTTGGTTGGTTTGCATTTATGGCTAATCAACCTCTTGGATTATTATAACATCTATCAAGATGAGCTAACCATCTCTGAAAATAACTGAACAACTAATAAATAGTATAAACTAGTAACTGTTATTCATGAGCATGGATAAAATTAGCATGTTTGTTTTTCTTATGGTTAAGTTCCATAATACTTTGTTTTATTTTGTTATGAAGATTTCCCCCATTAACCTAATTGATGAACTGAGAAGAATTTGATCACCCATTATATAAGTTTAGTTTATCTTAATTTATTTTTTACATGGCTATAATGCCACATATTGTCAATACAGCCTCAATTGTAAATAGCATCATGTAGAAATACACACTCAAAATTTCAGCTTTCCATCTTTTATACCTTCGGAGATATGTAATAAAAAAATAAATTTTAAATGGGCCTATCCAACCCTGTATATTTTTCAAAACTCATTATCATTTACAATTTCATCACAATTTAAAACTGTAAGCACATTTTTAAAATGTGCTAAAACTGCCATTTTGCATTAATTATTTTGTATTTTAATCCCTAATCTTAATTTTTTCTTACTTGTAAATAAATAGTTTTAACAATTGGTTAAATTAATTTTTATTTAGTGGGCTTAAAACAACCCATTGGTATAACCCGTTCTTAAAGATGCTTTGGTATTGCAAGGTTTACGATGTTTAGCTCTAGCTGACCTAACATTTCAATTTCATTTGGCTTCCATTATCAGCGTTTGATTCTAAAAAAAATTATTTATTATTTTTATAATAACAGAAGCATGATGTTTATCAAAAATAAACATCATATTGGTATGGTGCAAGTGTTTTAATGAAAACTAATATAAGTTTCATTAAAATGGATTTCTCTAAAATAGCCTACAATATTAAAAAAGAAACTTGACTCAAGATATTAACTTCTCCAGAACTTCCCTGTAAGTTTACATATATTATTCATCATCTGACTAACAATTTGGATACAATCATGTCCTCTCAAACCACAGGTAAGGAAAATATATTAGTTAAACTAGAATTTTGCTGTGGGATAATTGGTGGTCTTTTGGGTTTCACTGCACATCAGATTAAATACAGAAGAAAGCATACAATCACCACTTTATATTCTGAGGAAGCCTGATAAAACTCGAGCTAAATGTTGAATGGAAAATGCTCATGCTGCAGTGAAAACCACCATTTCAAAAACCCAAATATATTACCTATTACTATATAATCTATTATAATAAAGATGAGTTTCTGTAATTATGTATTTCCATAACCATATATGGAGTTAAAATGGGAGAATGAGAAAAGTTTATAACTCAAGAGCTTTTCATTCTTTTTTGACCAAACTTTCAGGATTTACTTGGCAATGCCACTTATAAATTTTAAGCTGCATGCAATCTATATTGAGGCCATGAGTTCAATTCCAGGTGTTTCTTCTCTCCATTTGATTAATATAGGAAGAACTATAACATAGCTTGCAAGCCTTTCTTCATTGCCACTTTAAAATTACTTATAATCATTGTACAAACTCGGGAATTGAACCAAGGAATGCCTAAAAAAATTACAATTTATTTTCCTAGTCAATTTTTTAATTCTAATCCAATCGGTCTACAAATTTGTTTTTAATGCCAATATTTCACGTTTTTTTAAGAAAAATTGTTTCCCATCATGGCAATTCCCATTGTTGGATTTTTGAAAAATTACATAATCCTAATGGGACTGATATTTAGTTTGGATTCTTTTGCTCATCTGAATGACTATATAGATGTAGAAAAAGATGGAGGGGATGTGGGTAGGGAAATGGATGGAAGGGAGGGGTAGAATTAGAAAAGGATGGGGGAAAGCATCAAAGAAGGAAATAGAGAAAAAGAGAAGATGATGAAGCATGAGGGAAGGAAAAGTAAAGTGTTAGACAAAAAGACACTATTTAACAAATTAACTGAGAAGGCTTAAATTATTTTTAGATAACATATGAGCTTGGGCCACAAGCCATTGTTAGATAAAACTGATTCACCTAATTTTTTATAATTAAAATTCTGTCATTATTTTGATGCAATTACACTAGTCAAGTATAAAACTTAAGATCTATTTCCAAATTGCAGATGAGTATTGCAAAAAATGTTCTGCTGTTAAGGGGGCATTCAGTGGCAATTATGATGCTATTTTACCTATTAGAAGTAAACATGCAAATGTCGATAAATTTAATGCAAAGAAGTTCAAAAGCAATAATCCCAGAGGTTTTAATGAAACAGTACCTCATAAAAAAACTACCTCATCCAAAACATCTGTTCTGCCATTTTTCATAGCAGAACCAGAGGAAATAATATTTTATGATTACACCTTAGGGAAAACATACCAGGTATTGAATTATTTTCCTAGTAACTGAAATATTTAAATGCTTGCATTTTTATGAGTATTTTAAAATGTTGAAAGTAGAATTCTGTTCTTGTAAATTAATTACTAACTCATTCATATACATATTTTGAACCATGTAGAAACAGCTAAAATTAAGAAATGGCAGCTGCTTGCCTGCCATAATAGATAAGTTCGAAGTAAATCCTCTTGAAATTTTTAAAATTAAAATGAGCAAAAATGACTGGGAGAGGCATCCTGTGGCTCCTGGAATGTGTATGATAATGATAGTAGAGTTCACTCCCAATTATATGGTAGAAATTGAAGGTTATATCACAGTTAAAACTCGCTTGGGAAGAAGTACAAAGGTAAAAGTAGCAGCATACAGAAAGCATCCTTGTCTAGTGTGTGAGTTAAATTTCTCAAAACATTTATCATTGATATCAATATTTAATAAATGTTAATTGTTCACTTTGAATCTTGAGTGTTTGTATGCTCATGTGCATGCTATGGCAGATAGGAAATAGCAAATGAACTTAAGTGGATTCTTTAAATTTGGAATTATTTGGCAATTGTTTTTTTTATTCTTTAAAATTTCAAGTATGAAGCATCAATACTAGTTGAAAAAAATAATTTTCATCTCTGGTTTCTTTCATATTTCCATAAAAACTCTTGCTCAAGATGCTCTCGATAATTATTCCACTGATAACCATCAATAAAAAATGAAATATTTGAAAAATTATGTCGGAGAACGTTATTTCATTATGCAAAAAATCTGTACCACATAATGGAAATGTAACATTGTTTGCAAACGTTTTCAATTGCCCTTATTTACCTAAAGAGCCTAAAAACTCATCAATCCTAGTTCATTTATCTCCAAGTTATACTCTAAATTAATTCCTTTAGTGAGCTACTCTTACCAAGGTTTAGTCCAGTGATAATTCCATATTTTTACTCATCTTCGTAATTTCCTCAGTTTAACCTATTTTATTACCTGTTGTGTATAGATGATAATTTAAAAAACACTAATAAATTATTTATGCAATTTCAAAACATAGGCTATAGTGACTGGAAATAATTTTTTTTCTGTAAAACAGAAATATATATGTACATGTGTAATTTATTGGCTAGATAATCTATATGTTTTGACCAGTCAAGTGTTTCAGTTAGATTAATACATAAGAATTTCATTTCACTGCAGTTTGTGAGTGGGAGATTGTTAAGTTCAAGCGATGGATATAAGACTTTTTTTGATAAGTATGGAATAATATCTAAGATGTTTTTTGTTGGCTTAATAAAAGTTTGTGCATTGTCCAATTGGCCATTTGTGCTATGGCTTTGTTAGCTTTTATTTTAAGGGTCTTCATGCAAGGTGCAGTAATAACATGATTTGTAACACAGGCAAAATTTACCAATTGTCCATTGCTAATATAGGTAGACAGGTCATTGTTGTAGAGCAGGGGTGCCCAAACTACAGCCTGCGGGCCAAATGCGACCCACAAGGGGTTTTTGTGTTGCCCACCAAGCTATGGCAAAAAAGCAATGCGAAAATTTTAACACACAAATTCATACATTTTTTAAAAATTTTGATAGTAAAAATTTAAATGTTAGCCATGGAAACCTTATTTAGACTTGATTTTCACTTATATGACACCTCAGATTATATAGAAAACTTCCGATATAAACTCTAATCCAGTCTGCCAAAGAATTGGCAACTTCCAATGCGGCCCGCCAAGAGATACGCAACCACTGATGTGGTTTGAGCAGCACTGGTGTAGAGGATAAAGAGAAGTGGACCAAGGGTAGATCCTTGAGGTACACCAAAGCTAGAAGTAGTGATTTGGGATTTATACTTATTAGTAGAGCCAGCCTCATTGCAGTGCTTGAATTCAACAAATTGTTTGCGGTATTTGACAAATGACAATCCATTCGAGGGCAATACCATTAATGCCTGATTGTTTGAGTTTATATTCAAGTATATAATGGTCTACAGAGTTGAAGATATTGGATAAATCATAAAATAATCCCAAGGTAGGTGATTTATTATCAATGGATTGACGTCTTGTAATAGGTTAAATATAGCTATGATGGTTGATTTTCCTTTAAGAAATCTATGCTGTGATGGTGATATTATTTTAAATTTATTGAGATAGGTGGTGCTTCGAGAAAGCATTATTCTTTCAAAAATTTTTGAAAAAGCTGATGTTAAGGCTATGGGTCTGTAGTTGTTAGGGTTATCAGCTGAGTTTTTTGTGTATCGGTATTATTTTGGAGAATTTTAGTGATGAGGGAAAATGCTGTAATATAATGAGGAATTAATGATATGGGTAAAAGGTGATGCAATTAAATTTGAGAATTTGGCCAGTATGTGACCAGGGATATCGTCAGGCCCAGAAGAATGATGGTTAGTTCATTTCAGAAGGCATGAGTTGACTTCTTTTTCATCAGTACGTAGCAGAAAGACGGAATGATGTTTTTTGGGAGAGGGAATCGAGGATCTAGAAGAAGCAGATGTTCGACTGGAACTAGTATATTTATTGAATTTACTGAAATTTCATTAAAATGTTGATTAAGTAGATTGCTAACAGTTTGAGGATGCATATATATATATATATATATATATATATATATATATATATATATATATATATATATATATATATATATATACATACATATTCATTATAACTCCATACTTTCATGAGGTATACATGGCTTAGTATAATTCAATGTATGGTTTAATGAGAGTTAAACTGGTCTCTCACTGTATCTTTTGTGAAAAATAATGTGTTGAAATTCACCTGTAATGATTTAAACTTGCTGTACAGGGTTAAATGACATTTTAAATCTCCAATTTAGTACCATTTTACCAAAATTTCTTCTAAAAAATTTTAATTTGGTAAATCTCTATGTAATTACGAAGCTTTCTGAACATGCAGAAGATCTTTCTTAGATAACAGATAAAGAAATTATCCATAATATTACTTATGATAAGCTCTTATTTTGGAAATTTACCTAAGATAAAATCTTTTTTCTACTCTAACAGACTGGAACACCATCATGGTAACTTTTAAAAAACAAAAAGTCTTTTTATAAATTAGTAATATATTGCTTTGTAAGATATAAAATAGGTAAACTGTATTGTAAAACTATTATTTTTCATTTTTATGTTCTAAGATGACTGGTACAACTTCCATCTTATTTCACAGTAAGAGTTACTGACAAATTTTGCTCTGGATCATTTTGTAGAAAAAGACACTGTATATGACTAATACTTATCTTACAGCTGCTGCAAATATGAAGTGGCTTCAAGCTTCATGTAATTCTAGTGTGTTTGACTGTGGCAAGTGTTTACTTGGAAGCAATGTCACTTGTCAAAAAATAATTCAAAATATAGGAGGAGATGGCCAGTTTGTGCTGATAAAAGATGATTTATTCTGGGACAATTTAAACAGTGAGGTGAAAATTGCAAATAGCACCCTTAATCTTCTTAAATTTATCTTTGCAATCTAAGTAATACAGCTAGTAAGTACATATTAAAAAATAACCATTTTGAAAGTTAAATGGACATCTCAAACCTCTTAGACACTTTAAAAAAGAATCAAAGAAAGTACAGGGAATGTAATAAGGAAAAGAAAAGCAATATGAATTGGGTATGAGCTAAGACATGATTGGATTCTAAAGCTGATAAGGGAAATTACAAGGAAAATGAGGGTGTGAGGAATTCCTAGGTTAGAATACATAAAACAAATAATATAAGAATGTTTCCAATGACAAAAATTTTAATACCCTCATAAGGACAGTACAAAATGGAAAGCTGCAGCAAATAATTAAAATTATAAAAACATATATCATTATAAATAGCTGCTTCTTACAATTAGATATTAGGATATCATAATAAATAGCTGCTTTTTACATACATAGGATATATGATATAAAACCAAAGGTACTTCTAGAAGTGCTACAGAGATGGAATTTGGCATGAAGATAGGTCATTGGGTACAACCTCTGGTAAAAATCCGAAATTCCAGACCAGTTATATTTAAGGGGTATTTATAACCCCAATATTCCATTTCAATACCCCATAACAAAAACATGAGATACAGTGCAAGGCATTCTAAAATGCATTTCTAAATTACTTAAAATTGAGATACGAACTCAAGAAAATAAGTTTTATAGCTGAAAAAATTGAGTACTTAATTTTTGAAGGCAGAATTCAAAAATATACTGAATTAGCGTAAATATTTCCATTAAATTGGAAAAAAGGTGTGAATTTTTCCTCTTTTCAACGATGGAAATCTTTAAATAACATGGCAATGACCTCAATGCTATTAAAGGGATGTGATATTATATGTTACAATTGTATTAATTTAATGCTTTTAATGGGAACTAATTATGTCATAACAAATTACAGCAGAACTTCCATAACTCAAATCTCAAGGTAAAGTACAAATTATTTGAGTTATAGAAAATTCGATTTACGGGAATATATATTTTATATACAGTAAAACCTCATTATTTCAAAGTTCAAGGGACCACAAAAATACGACTTCGAATTATCTGGGTTTGAAATAAACTAACTTCAAAAAAATCGAAATTTCCTATGATCCGCTACTTGAACAATAAAATTACAATATAGTCTTATCTATCCACTTTGCAACAAAACCTATTGACATTACAAGTTCACACACATGGTGAATTCATGAACAGAGCTGAAGTGACCACTTAATTATGATTCACGAACACCACGTGTGAAAAATAGGAATCAAGTAAAAAAAACCAATTTTTCCAGTGTATACTTCATGTTACTCTTTTGCATCATGTTTCGGAAAAGATTATGAAAATGTATGCTAAAAAGATTGGGAAAATGCTTGCGTGAAATATTGTATAGATAATAGATAGGAACCATCACGTATTAATTCCTTCTAATTTCATTCAAACTTTCCAGGCCGTTGGTATTGTCAAAATTAATTAATTCTTTATTAGCTCTAGGCAATTTCATACATTGCAATGTAATTTTATTTCCATCCATATTATACAGCTGTAATAAAATATACGTGCTCTCAAAATAACGTGGTTGTATTTGTTATGGCAGGCGATGATTTTACAATTATGTACTTACGAATTCTTTTCTGCAATATGTACTAAACACATTTTCCCTTTGGGACTGCAGGCAAGGGGATTTAAATCCATAAATTGTGTCATGCAGGCAGGAGGGAGGGGTAGGGGTCATGCTTAGTGTAGCGTGCCCAGTTTTAGAGAAGGGAAAACTAAAAAGGCAAACATAAGCACGACGTATTTTATGGACGACCTCTATTGTAATAAACCCCTCAGCATCATCCTGCATACTGGGCATGCAGGACAAAAGTTTCATATGCGGTAATACTGGGTATGCCATGGAGATTGCTAAATATCTTTATTTTTAGACGCAATAAATTTTCTTAAATCTGAAAAACCTTGATATATTTCAAAACAGTAACCTTGGGTTTTCCTATTCAATGCTGAGACTAACCGAATCTCTACACAAAAGCTACTGTTTATCTGTTTTGTGATGTCTCTCACTCTTGAGATGAATATTTTTACTTTCTCCATAAATAGTATAGGGAAAGGTATTGTTTTCATGAAAAAATCTACTTAGAGATTTCAACGGAAATACACGTTTTGAGGTCCCCTAACACGTTTTGACCATTTTCTTGATGATGTCTATGTGTGTGTGTATGTGATAGATTTTTTTGTGGCTGCTTAACTCAAAAACTATTAATCAGGTCAATGCAAAATGTTATATTTAACATTTTTATGAATGTCACAAGAACTGATTAGTTTTTGATAAAAATCGGTCAACCAGAAGTAGGTGTTTACTCTTGTCACTTATCCGTTATTTTGAGATATCCGCTTTAATATTTTATAAATTTATCAGAATAAAAGTTGGGAATAACTTTGAAACAAAAAATTCTGCTATGACCGGGTATCGAACCCGGGTCTTCCACTTGCCGGGCAGATATTCTACCACTGAACTACCTTAGCAGATAATCTTTCCTATTTCTGAACGCGGGTGTTTTTCTTAGTAGAATAAAAGTTGTAGGAAATTTAATTTTCTACAAACTTAGTTTGAAACATTTTCCCATATAATTCATTGTTTAAGAGATATCTTACATTTTTAGCTGCCACTACCACACCACCTACTGATGACTACTGTTAACAATTGACGCTTATTTACGTCTTAGTAACACTCCTTTTTCTTTTCTTAATCGTTGGAGCTTTGTGGCTATATCCAACATTGGAAGGATATGGTTTGAGTTTATTTCTGTTCTTTGTCAAGTCTAAAATTTTCTTGCAGTTTCTTAAAATATTTATTATTATGTAACCTATTTGGAATTTTTAGAAAAATTACAGGTATGGAGAAAGTCATGTGGTGGTCACATCAGATTTTTTCTTATGCATCAACAGTTGAGAGCATCACACACTGTGATTGAGGGTATCATAGATAATTGAAATTCTCACGTGCTATTGAAAGGACAATAACAACAATTAAATTTAGAATATTGACTGTAGAAAGTAGTGGATAGGTTTGTTTTTCTCTATGACTATCAGGAATCACAATAGGAGAAGCAACCCTGATAGTGGTGACATTAGGGACTGCCTGATGCACTGCACCCCTTCATAAAATCCTGTGGTGTTACTTTCAATATGAGCTGAAATGCTTGCAGAATACAAACACCAACTATTTGTATATAAAATCTTCAATTAATTTTTTAATAATATTTCAAAGATATAAAATAATTTATTGCATCTAAATAGCAGAAATATTTTGGTATAAAACAATCTTATGAATAAGGTTAATTTTTGATTTTGAAATAACAGCAAAAAAGTCATTTACATTTAATTTCTCTATCACGAACTAATTTATAGTCAATAGTAATCTGGTAGCAGAGCTTTTATTAGAGTAATAATTGCATTACTTTTGTTCAATTCAGGAACATTTTCTAGAAGGTAACAAGCTAACCAAAGGACCTTTTAGTATCAGCCCTGCTTGTTTTTCAGTCAAAGAAAATTCTGAAATAAATTTCATTTGTGAGTTTTCACCTTCTGAATCCGGTGTACATGTTGAGAATGTAATTGTGGCATGTGATACTTTATCTTTACAAGAGTTGGCTTTGGTGGGTGAAGGTTTGACTTATGAACCTCACTTTGTTTATATAAAGGTATGTATGTAGCACATAAGCTGACATGTCCTATGCACATTTATGAATAGAGTGACCAAATACCAAGAATTGATTGTCGAGACAATAAATATCAAATGTGAGAATAACAGCACTGATATTTGGAACATTGAACCTTAATTTTGTGTGCATCCTTGTTGCTGCCTTTCATTTTTCAAGATCTTGATATTCAACAACAGAGACATTCCTCCAAAAGAAAATATTTGGCCACTTTAAGGAGTTAGAAATGGATTTACTGAGCTATATGAAAATGATACACAGAAACAGGGATGCTGGTGATGTAGTGGTTAGGACGCTGGCTGCTACTCAAAAGGGCAGCAGGCACGAATCCTGCAAAAGTAGGTTTTTTTCAAGGTCGCCTGGCCCCATTTGCGTGGTTTGAGGAGACCGCACAAAGTCAGTGCCCCATCCTTGGGAAGGGATGTTAAGCCATTGGCCCCCTTGGTGCTCTTCATTAAGAGCAGGCTAAAAAGCCGGCACCAGGTTTTTCTTCTCCCTTGCTATCTGGCTATTTATTGCACTACCTCTTAAATACCCATTGCATGTAAAGAGGTGAATCAGCAGGGCGTAAAACATAACATAACATATGCAGAAACAATGTTGGCATGATAATTAGTTTTTTGAGGCTTTTTTAAAAAAAGCAAAAAAACCTGAAACAGTGTATGCATAAATGAGAAAAATTAATACAAACTTCTGCCAAAAGTTGGAGTTTCAACTTCTTAGTTAGGAAAATATTTTTTTATTAAAAAAAATATTATATGATTTACGTTCATTTCATCAAAGACCATTTTAAAATTTAAACTTCTTAAATGGTTAGAAAAACAGTGTTTAAAACAAATGGACTGAAACCAAGGTACAGATCAAAATACAGATAAGTGAATTAAGTGACTTAAGAATGCAATTCACAAAATAAAAAATAATAACTCACATGAATCAGTATAATAAATCACTTTGATTACATATAATGCATGCATCACAGATTCTCTTAATTCAGTGAACAAACTTCAAAAGGTAGGAGGGGTATTATTGGACATTTGTTGATTACCACAGACAGCATGTCTGCCAAGTACCATATTTACCTGAAAGGAAGAGGACCTTGAATTTAAGACGAGCCCTAAAAAATTAGGCTCACTTACAAAAAAACTTTTACATATATGTTTAACAAGCTAACATTAAGAGTATGAATAAAAAAAGTAAATTTACTACTTACATCTCCCTCTCCTCTGTTTCCTTCCCTTATTCTTGCTGTCCTGTTCATTCATCACAACTTATTCAAATTCGAAAAAGTAGTTCAAGAAATTTGATATGCAACATTTCTTGAACCCTCTTGAGATACAATTAGGATCTATTTTTTCCATGCTGCAATGATGCAATTACTGAGAAGTGGTATACTGGGCTTCTTAATTTTCCCTGTAGGAGTTAATGCATGGTCCCCTGCCAAAAGTCATTCTGAATAAAATGACTTTATGTAATCCTTAAAGGGCTTCATCACTACATCTAGCACTTGAATTTGTGATGTCATACCTCCTGGTATAACTACAAGGTCAGTATTCATACCATGAAGGGTATTTTGAACTTCCTCTGTAAGGTGGCCTTTGAACGCATCTAAGACGAGCATTGCTCTCTGCCTTAAAAGTGCCTCAGGTCGTCTATTCCACACTATGCTTAGCCAGTCCTTCATTAAATCAGCTGACATCCATCCTTGGCCTTGACATTTAACAATTATTCCATTTGCTAGTACTTCCTTAGGCACTGTTTTGCATTTTAAAATAACATACGGCGGCAACTTTGTTCCGTCCGCTAATACAGCCAGCATTACAATAATGCACAGTTTTTCATTCCCAGAAGTTTTTATGATGACATGTCAAAGTAAATGGGTGTTTCATCTGCATTACCCATTTGGCTCAGAAGGTAATTATGACTTTTCCGCAACCAAATTACATGCCTCTGGAAAGTTATTAGTTTGTCCCTTAAGTCGGAAGGTAGACGCTGGCAAAGTGAAGTTCTTCGTCGCAGGCTAAAACCATTATGACGCATCATATTTCATTTCATTTCATTTCATTTATTCCATAAAAGTTGCAAATACAAGGCATTCTACAATCTTCAGGAGTCGTCAAAACAAACAGTCACAACACAAAAACAAGGATACACATTAGAGTCATGGAAACACATTAAAATGCATAAAACACTGTATACAGGCATCATTTAGAGCACAAAAAGGAAAAATTATTACATGTCAAAATCTGTTTTTGTCACATTTACCAAGTTCCAGCAAAAATACACATTAAAATCGGACATTTTTAAATATAATCATGCATAAAGACACAGTATAACAACAATTTAAACAAGTTAAAATTAAATTTGCCATTGTCACATATTAGGTCTTAACAAAGTTCATATATTCGTTAACTGTATAGAAGGGATTTTTTATTAAGAGATCAAAAATTTTGTTATTGAATTCACTTTCAGTTTTCCCATTTTTATACTTCTGATGAAGAGTATTATACCACATGATACCTTTATATCTGGGAAGCTTTTCATATAATTTCAGCCTGTGCTGTAAAGTCGAGAAATCATTGTTACCTCTGGTATAGTGTTTATGTATGTCTTTGTTGTATGTTATATCTTTTACTTTAGAGATATATAACAATGTTCTAAAGATTAATATTGAAGGTAGTGTCATTATTTTCAAATCCACGAAGGATTGTCTACAGGACAATCTTGGCTTTAAATTTGCCATATATCTGATTGCTTTTTTTTGCAGAATAAAAAGCTTCTGAAAGTTACTTTTGCTAGTATGTCCCCATAGTTCAATGCCATACACAAGGTGTGGATGAATCAATGCAAAGTATGCAGTTTTCATAACATTTAGTGGACAGTGATTTTTCAAGTTCCGTAGAACATAGAGATTTCTGCTAACTTTTGCTGATACTTTTTCAATGTGATTATCCCAGGTTAATCTGTCATCAATAATCAAGCCCAAAAATTTCGCATTGTGGCATTTTTCAATCCTATAGTCACCCACATAATAACTATTTTCAGTCGTGTACGTATATGGGACAAATTCCATATAGATGGTTTTTGCCTCATTTACTTTCAGAAGATTTTCGTTAAAGTATTGGGCAATACTATTTAAAGTAATGTTTCCTTTGATTTCAAGTTGAGATTATATTTTATCAGATACAGTAAGTGATGTATCATCAGCATAAAGAGTGACCATGCCTTCAGTAACAACAGATATAATGTCATTTATGTATAATAGAAAAAGGAGGGGTCCTAAAACAGATCCCTGTGGAACTCCATTTTCAGCCGTAACTTTTGATGAGTATATGTATCCATTTGGTGATAGTAGTCTAACAACATTTACACGATTTGTTAGGTACGATTTAATTAGGTTGTTTGCTTTGCCTCTTATTCCATAATTTTCAAGTTTTTTAGAAGTATTTCAAAATTTACACAATCAAAAGCCTTGGAAAGGTCGAGAAACAAGCCCGTGGTGTGGTTCCCTTTGTCAGTGTCAATGATAACTTTTTCAAGAAAACTAATCGCTGCTGAAATGGTAGATTTCCCTTTTGTAAAGCCATGCTGAGAGCTACAAATAACATTATGGAATTTAAAAAAAGACAGAAGTCTGTACTGAAGGGCCATTTCAAAAAAATTTGAGAAACAAGACCATAATGCAATTGGTCTGTAGTTGTCCAGAGACAGCCTATCGCCTTTTTTAAGGATAGGATTTATTACGGTAATTTTCAGTGCATCAGGAAAAGTGCCTTCATCATAGGATTTATTAATAATATTAGCTATAAGTGGTGCAATATTTGCAGCACATGTTTTGATGGCAATAATTGGGATACCATCGTATCCAACAGATTTCTTTATTTTTATGCTTCTTATTATATTAATAATTTCTATTTCATTTGTTGGTGTGAGAAAAATGTTGTGAGGTATTTTGTTTCTGCAGTAGTGTTTGTGTCCAGTGTTACTACTAAGAATTTGTGATATATTGGCAGCTACTTTGTTAAAAAAATTATTTAATTGGTTTGCAATATCTGTTGGATCCTTAATAGGGATTCCATCTACATTAATTTCAGATGGTGAAGAAATAGGTATTTCCTTTTGCCTTGCTTGATTAATTATATTCCACATGCTTTTACTGGTATTAATCGAGTTTGCAATGTAATTATCATTATACATTTAGTCTGTATGACCAGTTTGTCATAATGTCTTTTGAAATTTGTAAAAGTAGTTTTACTCTCGTTATCACACACCATCCATCACTAGCCTTAAATTCTTGGTGTAAAATGTTTTGCGATCGTGCTAATTCTTGGACTTTCAATTTAATTATATCCTGCATCACCGGTTTACCGTCCCTTCTTTGAGTATGCACCAAGTTTGCAATTTCCTCTTCTAATGCATGAAATCTGCCTTGTTTTGGTACACTAAATGATCTCTGTGTTGAGTTAGCACCTTCAAGTTTCTCTTTTGCTTGCTTCCACCTTTGCACATTTGCTTCAGTTACATTGTATTTCCTCCCGGCTGCACAATTATTTGTTTCTTCAGCATAATGCACCACCATTAACTTAAAATTTCTGTCGTAACTTCTTCTAATTCCTTTCGATACATTCCCTCTTACCGCAGTTCCTTTTTTCTCTAAGCGATCTGCCATTTGTTTGGGGTATCTTATTTAAAAGTTATAAATAATAACTTGTCACTATTTCACTTTAAAACTCAGCAAAGCGTATACTACTCAAGTGCTCTTGTAAATTTTCTCCACTCTGAAACTCACGTCCACTTTACATCTGCCATTGGCATACCAAATGCAAAGCATCAGGTTTAAATTGTAGTTGATACATTTAAATTGTATCAGTCTTGTTTACATTGTATTATTAGACACCTTAACTGGTGCCTACATGACTTTGTGTTTCATATTACGCACAGAACCACCCAGCTGTAGTCATTTTTTAAAATTTGTCACACGATTACCTACCCAGCTCTAAACACTTCCCTACCGCCAAAATGGAACCATTGGCCTGTGGGAGTAATTTTAAGAAATTTGACCTTAAATTTATAAAGTATTGTAGTAATTAATTAAATATGATGTATTACTTTATGCAATAATAAATATTTTAACGGACATATACTTGACATCTGGGTGTTTCATGGTGTATTTAAAATAGGGGTGTATTCTCACGTTAAACCCTCATACTCCATTCTAAGATGATGCCTAATATTTTTAATAGCATTTTTGTGAAAAAACCTCATCTTCCTTTTGGGTAAATATGGTACTAAAATATTTCTGTCAAAAAACAGTGATTTAAATTATTGCTAAACAGGGTTGGCTTGATGACAGTGCCAACGGTGCATCTGCACTGGGTCCTGCACTTACAGAGGCACCACGCTATCTACCAAATATTGGTATAAAGCACACTCGTTTAAAAAAGCAGAATAAATATCGAACACTATCATAGTGAAAGAGATTGCTTTATTTATTAAAATTTACTATTAAAATTTTTTGTGTGTACTTTGTACCAGACCTCGTGATTTTCCTAGCCAGCTCTGCTGCTAAAGATAAGGAAAATTAGTTTAATTGGCTGTGTTATGAAGAGCCAATTTTAGGAACAACAGATCATTTTTGTGGGATGTGAACATAGAATTTCTTCGGAGGATTGTCCTGAAAAATGCAAGATGGCTGGTTATCCTCTCTGAAATATTTATCCTAACCCCTTTACTTGAAGCCATAAGCTTCAATGAAAGGCAAGTAGAGCCCTGTGGGTCAGTGGTAGAACAAGTAAGCCATGGGCCATGGAGCAAGAAATCTTGGCAGGCCCCTCTTATTTAAGGTGACCAACTGTACCAATTTATTCAGCACCATACCAATTTTGATGGCATTGTACTGAAAATTCGTTTCTGCTAACAATTTTTATGTCCTTGCATATTAGAGTCATTATCATAGGCTTGTCCATATCATTGAATTTATGATTCTCAAGGGGCCTGACTATAGCTACTAATTATAGCTGACTGGTCCCCGGGGCATGAGCCTGGCTGCCCCAGTCCAGTTATGCCACTCCTGTTGATGACAGCTTTACAGATGATTTAACATCAATATATGAGAAATTGTAAAGGATTATATCTGTGTTAAACTTTGTTGGATGCCAATTCATTAACTTTTATGTGTACATATACATATGCATGTATAACTGATAAGTTGGTTTTAAAAACTCATTTTTACCCATTAAATACTTTAATTCATACAACCATTTCATAGAGTTAAAATAATAATTGATCATTAATTTAACTGCTTCTTACTTTCTCTTTGATTCTTCTGTAGAATTCTGAGAAAAATTTTAACATTACAATAGAAGATGACATTGATGCTGCCCATTATTTAGATATGGGGGAAATGTTGCCATTCACGTCAAAAACAAAAAACATTATTGTGATTAATGACTGGTATGGAAGAAAAGCCCTTGCAAGCATTTAATCTAATATATGCAATTTTTCTATTTTACTCCTTCCAAAAATTATCAATTGAAATATTTTCCATTTGTTAAATAAATACTCATGTTCCCTTTATGGAAATAAAAATGTTTATTTTTCAAATGGAAACTTAGAATATGTTAAGTTTGGCACTTCTTATGTTGAAACAGATAACAATATTTTGTCTCCAATTGGCTAAAATAATCAAATGTGAAACAATTTTATTTGTAAATTTACAGTTAAAGAAATTAAAAAAATTCTTTAAAACAAACTTAAAGATATGTGTGATTGAGTTTGAGTGCATGTGATTTAATTTAGTCTGCTTGGTCCCTGTTGTTGTTGTTGTTGTGAGATGCATAAACCATCAGATGTTTATTTGAGATATCAAGTCCTCGGCGTGAAACAAATTTTTTCTGTAGACTTGATACAGGTATTTTTTGATTGAGTATGAGTGTGTGTGTGTTTGAATTTAGTCTGCTTGGTCCCTGTTGTTGTCATGAGATGCATAAACCATCAGAAATTTTTTTGAGATATCAAGTCCCTGGCTTGAAAGAAATTTTTTCGTAAATCTGTATATTTTAACTGCTTGCCTCTAATTTTTTTTAGATTTGTATGTTTTAGGAGTTGGTTTTAAAGATTTTTAAAACTTTCTTTAACTGTAAATTTTTAATTTTTTACCATAGTCTCCTTTCTCTCATATATAATTTTACTTGTAACCAAAACGAACTACTATCCTGCGTTAAATTAAATAAAAGCATTACAATTCAATACTATTTTCAGTGAGATAAAATTCAGCTATAGATGGGAAACTCGGGAGGCAATCATCAATACATCAAATCAACCAACATATTCGGACTCATCTAAAAGTTTATGGTCAGTCGTTCCTAATACTGGAAAATTAAACCCAAAAATAAACGAATTTTCTGTCAAACTTAGCCTGCAAGATTCTCTTTTTGGAAAATATAGACAGGTTGTTAGGTAAGAAAAATTTTTTTATTAGACTATATCATAATCTCGTGTTTGATATTTGAGCAGGAAAATATTATTTCTTAGGTTTCAAATTTTCACAAAGTGATCAAATTAGCAAGTATGTACCTAAAATATTAAGCAAATTGATTAATTGTTAATATTCACCTAATTCTTTTTCTTTGGAGAATTTGTCAACAACATTATAAAAATTAACTCTAAGACATTTATAATTAAAACATACAATCTATAAAACAATTGCAGTCTAATTTTAGAAGATATACCAAAGAAGTGTATAATGAATGAAGAAGTTCGCAAAATGAACATAACTCGAGGATCATCTGAATCAAAAGTTCATGAGCTGACTAACCTACTGGTTGCAGAAGTAGAGCTATGGGCAGAATGTATACCTCTAAAGCTAGAAATAAATCCTCAATTAATCTTTATTCCAACGCCTATTATATTAGATGAACCTATCACAACAGAGGCATCTATTTTCAATCATAATGATGTACCTGTTTACTGCTCATGGAAAATTAATGAAAGTAATTGTTTACTCTAATTTTATTAAAGTATTCTTTGGGCTAAGACATACCAAATTAAAAAAAATCATTTGATAGTAAATATATATTCTATAATTTTTATTTTTAAGCAAAATAAATGTCTGCTCAGGCGTTTTATTTTTTTTTAATTCTTTAAGATAGTTTTCATGAGAAATTAATTCAGAATCCATTCATTGAATGTTTTAAATTTAATTCAGAAATTTCGATGCAGTGAAAACTAGCTTACACAGGACTAAAAAATGTTTGAATCTTAGAAAAAATTTTAAGTAATCTTTATAAAAAATAAATACAATTATTATTGCTGATGGGAAAATATTTTAATAATCGACCATGCAAAATAAAAAATTAAACTGCATTATGCTGGTCTTAACTCTATAGTATTTCATTAGAAATAAAAGCACTATATTTAAATGTATTTAAAATTCTTGTCAAGTCTACCTTAATTGATAACTGTCTTTTCTCAAGATAAAGCACAAGTATAAAAAGTTGAAAACATAAGTACTTGTCTTAGGTATCTCCAATAGCCATAACAAGGTTATAAAAACCAGATACACATATTGGCAAAAATGCAGCCATCTTCAGAGGTGATTTGCCAACAGTATATTGCATATTTTAAATTTTCATAGATTCTAAATTTTGAAACCAACTTTTGGTGAATCATCCCTGAAGATAGCTGCATTGTAGTTGAAGTGAACATCTGGTTTTTGTAAACTTGTTATGACTATTAGAGATATATAAGATAAGTACTGGTATAAATCTGTATCAATAATGACCTTGTAGTGACTAATACATGGTTCAAAAACCATAAACGAAGGTTATAGATATGGAAAAGCCCAGGAGATAGAATGAGATGCCAAATAGATTACATCCAAGTAAAACAAAGATTCAGGAACAGCATAAAGACTGCCAAGGCATTACCAGGAGCAGAAAAGGATGAGGAACTAGAGATGCTATAGGGGTAGTTAGAATCATATCAGAAAGGGCAATCGAGTACATTCAAGATATCTGCGTATGTTTCGTAGACTGGCAGAAAGCCTTTGATAAAGTAAATTGGGTAATGTTGATGAAGATATTAAAGGATATAGGTGTAGACTGGAAAGACAGGAGACTGATCAGGAATCTATATGTGAATCAAGTTGTAAAGGTCAGGTTTGAGAATGTGGACACCTGCGGAGTAAATATTGGTAGAGGAGTAAGACAGGGCTGCTGCCTGTCACCGACCCTATTCAATATATATGGAGAAAGGCTAATGCAAGAAGCATTAGAAGGCACAGGAGATTTCAAAATTGGAGGAAGGATTATAAGAACAGTAAAATATGCGGATGATCAAGTACTTCTAGCAAGAAAGGAAGAGGAACTCCAGAAAATGATAAATAGACTAGTAATAACAGGTAGAAAATACAGTAGGGAAATAAATACAGAAAAATCCAAGGTCATTTGAATATCAAGAAAAGAAAAGAATCTGAACAAGTTTAGAACAAGTTTCACACTATAAATACCTTGGAAGCATCATAACAAGAGAAGCAAAATGTACGGATGAGATCAGGACCAGAATAGGAAAAGCAAAAGCGGCTTTCAGGAGAAAGAAACAGCTACTTACGGGGAATATAAGGGAAGATATCTGCAAGAAGTTCATAAAATGCTATGTATGGAGTATAGCTTTGTACAGGGCAGAAACATGGACGCTAAGAAAAAATGACATCAAATACTTGGAAAGCTTTGAAATGTGGACTTGGAGGAGAATCCTGAAGATAAAATGGACAGATAAGATGAAAAACAATGAAGTGCTACGAAGAGAAGGAGAGAAGCAAATGATTATACAGACTATTACAAAGAGGAGGCCAAACTGGGTTGGACATTACCTGAGAAGAGAGAGTATGATTAAAGACGTGTTAGAAGGAAAACTAGATAGAAAAAGGGAAAGAGGTAGGAAAAGGTTTCAGCTGATAGACGATTTGAAAGGGAAAGAGACTTATCAAGATATGAAGAGGGCAGCGGAAAATAGGAGTATATGGAGAACCAGGTTTAACCATGAAAAATCACGGAGCTGTCTACGGACAGACTATATATGCCGATGATGAAGATGTGTACCAGTCTATTTTTTAATTTTTGATACTTAGGTGCTTATTCTTGAATTGGTTTTCAGCCATAAGATGAGCTAAATAATTCTCTAGCAAATTAACTGTCCATACTGCACTGATGATTTTTTGAGATTAACTTGAAATAATTTGTTTTTTTTTTTATATCTATTGATAATGCTATTTACATAAATAAATAAAAGTATTTGTATTATTATTAATAAACTCGGGTACCTATAAGTACCATATTTATCGACATATAAGATGCACTTTTTTCCAGAAAAATGACCCCCAAAATCACTCGGCGTCTTATATGCCGAAGGTACTGCTCTCAATACTGACACTAACAAACTCATTCATCTCCAAAATAGAATAATTGGCAGTAACTTGTTGCAGAAACAATGAAATATACATTATTAATAATTAATAGTGAAACTTTTGTTAATATATACAGTAATACCTTATGCATTGTAAATTATGAGTATGCATTTTCATTATTACGCTTTAATACATGTCCACTGACAGTGATTCCAATTTTGGCACATTTGCGATGTATTAGTTCCCAATGAGCTTGTTGAATAGCACGTTTAACGACACAGAACACTAGAATTCATGTTGATGCCATAAATATTTTATACATATCTAGGATAAATAATGTGTATTGAGATTGCAATGGCTACAAAAGTGAAAAGATATGCCTACGCTATTAGTTATAAGCTTCAGGCAATTCAATATGCACAAACACATGGAAACCGAGCAGCAGCATCTCATTTTGGTCCACCTTCCACAGAAAAAAATGATGAGAAAACGAGGAAAATCTGCAGCTGATGGGATAAGAGAAACCTAGTCTTACAAAACTTGGTCCTAAATGGCCGCAACTAGAGGAGGAAGTGATGGATAGTAGAACAGAGGAAGTTTGGTATTGCTGTATTGATCAAATCATTATGTACAATGCAAAAAGAATTGCAGAAGAAAAAGGACTAGTTGAGCGTGTATATCGTTATTATATATCCATTCCATTTATTATTTATCCCATTAATTTAAAATATCATCTTGCACTTAAGTTTAAGTAAGTACTATCAGTAAAGGATATCTATACGTGCGACGTGTGCGGCACACACTGACAGCTTTAAATAATACGACTGCAGAGTTCATGCAGGGCACATTTGGTTACACAAGTCTCGAGCAATTATATATGTTTTAAATCATGCTTATTTATTTTATGAATTAAGTTTATCGACAATTTGTTATATTTAACTGATATCACACTGTAATATTTTCTGTAAATGTTGCCAGTTATGGACTTAATCACTGCTGGAAGTGATACGCGACATGAACCAAAATACTTTTTTTCCTGAAAAATCTTCTAAAAAACTGGGGTGCATCTTATATGCCAAGAAATACAGTAATTCAGTAGTGATGAATTAGTTATTGGATTGTGTATTTAATGTATTATTACGGTTATTACTACTTTTATATTTTCTTTTTCACGATGAAGCATTAAATGGAGGGGGGAATGACCTCAAAAATTATATAAAATGGGATGCCAAAATAACACCACTTGAAGCTTGTCTTATTCCTTATGGTAAGCAGATGTTTGTTGGGACTATACAAATAAAAAACTTAAACACAAGTGTATCAGGAAATTTAGTGTCTTTGACATTAATTTGTAAAACCTGGTGAGTATTAAGAATAAATACTTGTATTATTCTAGCACTTTAACTAAGACAAAAAGACTAAGAATAGGTAAAATATTAATAGCCATCAAACAACGCCGGATTTGCAACAGGACAAAGCTATCAGGGAATTAATTTTATTTTTGTTGATATTATTCTATTTTTGACCATTTGAAAAAGTTTTATTGTTTCTCCTTTTAGTATTTAACCTGCAGTGAAAATACATTTGTTTAGTGATGTTTACTTAATCATTACATTCCTGACAGTAACATTCATTATGAATGTTTTAGGTATGAAGCATGCAATTCTGACATGGAAATCGAATTCAGTTTTGAAAATAGAGCCAATCTCTGCAGAGTTGCTGAAGGGCAATCTTTGAAATTCCATTTTTTGGGAAGAATTGAAGATTCCAGAGTAAAAATTATTGACAATTTGACTTCAGATAAACCATTTGATGTTCCTTTTGATTTTAAAGGCATCCAAAGTGGCACAGAAATTAAAAGGAAAATCTTCTTGAAAAATCTCACTAACATGAAAGCTGTCTGTCAAATTGGATTACTGAAGAATAAGGAAAATACTATTTTGCCAGTGTGGGGTGACTCTCTCAGCTCTGATCAGATCTTCTCTGTTTCTCCAAATGTGGTGTCTATCAACAGTAGGTCTATGGAGGAAGCCACTCTAAAATTTTATCCAAAAGTAAGATAATTTTAATGGCGAAAAATTAAGTGGTACTAATTAATTTCCTTTGTAATTTTTTCACCCATGAAAAAAAGTTACGATTACAAAATTTTCTTATAAGAATGAAAAATTACTGCTCATATCTTTGTGATTGAATCAGTAATCGATAATTAACAGTAAGCTCTGATTATGTCACTCGGATGAATTTTAAAATTTTATTTGATCAGGCTGACAAACCTTACTGTGAATTATTGGTAGCAAGAATTGATGGAGTCCAATTGGTGCCCTCTTGGGATTTTGCACTGACTTCAGGAATAGGTTGTGCTCCATCTGTTGTGCTCTATCCATCTACTACCATTGATACACCATACCATATTCCAAAAGCATGGGCAGGGACTGAATTGAAGCTTCCTGAAGAAGATTTTATTTTGAAAAATGAATCATACCACCCAAGTCATTTTGCAAAATTTTGTTGGAGCTCTCCTATAGGAAAAAGTTCTTCACAATTACAAGTTGCCATTTGCCCAAACATAGGGATAATAAGGCCTCAAGAAAGTATACATTTTTCCATCAATGTATTTTTCAATTCTAAAGTATGTGGGAATTAAAATTATATCACATCTTCTTGAATGCCATAGTTTATCATCTTTCATGAATCAGTGGAGATTAATTTATATTTATTCAAATTACTCTAATTAATTAAATATCAAAGTACCAATGTTATTTATTTTCATTCATTATTTTCATAGGGAATTAAAGATTTTATCTTGCCTTGCTATATTGGGAAATGTAAGGATCCATTACTTCTATTCTTTAAAACCAACATTGAAAGCCCAACTCTTTGCTACTGTTTACCTGAAGAAGATGCAGATGGCTTTAGTGTTGATGACATAAATGTAATGGTATAAAAATTTTGCCAATTGAATATTTATATTTATAGTTTAATGAGGGTTCAAATATCAATATCTAAATAAAGAAATATTTTACTCTGCAGGGATTGTTTGATAAGAAGATGGCCCATGATAATTCTCACGCTGAGAATACCATATGGAGTTTAAGTTATCCTGATGATATTGCCATTAATTTCAAGAGTGTACACTCTTATAAAGGTAGTAAAATATAAAGTATTGCAAGTAAAATTTCATATTCTTTATTTATTTTGTGTACATACTATGAAATGTTTAAAAGCCAACTGCTAATTAAAGAAAAATGAATATCTCAAAGTTTTAAAGACAAAGGAAAAGGTAAAATAACATAATATATCAGGGCTGGGCAAACTTACTAACCTTTGGAGCTGCATATGATAATCTTCAGGAGTTCAAGAGCCACATGCCACATTCTGTGCTCATAAATTCACAAACAGTAAAACATAACCTGTATCAAAAGCAATTTAGATATAGTGCATGTCTCTTAGGCATCCACAAAATGTCTCAAGTCAGTATGTCATTGTGTTCTATCATGAAAAATGTTCTCACACCTCTGAATGGAAATTTAATAGAGTCACATGCAGCTCACCAACCAGTTTGGCCACCACTGTAATATACTGTGGCAGTAGCATATTACCGCCTAGGTCTAGGGCGGCAAATTTGTAGGGACGGCAATTTTGTCTGAAATTCCATATTTGAAATTATTATTTAATATTAATTAATTAGTTACAATAATATGTAATGTAAAAGTATTTTGATATATAATAAAACTTATAAATATTCAATTATAATGATTTTTAGTTTCATATTTAGTTCATACTAATTCGTAAATACTAAAATAAGTTCATATGGGGCAGCAATTATTTTAGGGCCTAGGGGCAGCAGAATCCTTAATCCACCACTGTACTGTGGTGAATAAATTTTGCTGATTTAAAATTAATATTAACCTTAGGCATTAAAACCAAGATTGTCAATTAATCTCTTACATTAATACAAACAAAAGTTTGGAATTTTTAATATTGCCTTATGAAATTTTATGTTTATAATTTATAAGTTATTAAAATAATTTTTAATTGCAACAATTTGAGGGGTTATTATTTTTTAATGATTATTTTCTTTTTTACTATTTTTTATTCTTGGGAGCAGTGGAATCAAGACAATTTTTGATAGAAAATAAATCACCTTTTTATTTAAAGTTTGAAATAAAGCTAAAACATTTTGCTGGAAAAGTGAACATTCAAAAGTTTAACAAAATGATCTCTTCTACTGTTGAGCACCAAATGAGGCAAATTGGTATGAATAATCGTGAAACCAAAAAATATTTTGCTCTTCATTAAGAGGTCTGAAATGTTTTCACCATAAATTTATCTTTTGAGATAGGAGAGTATTTTGGATCAGTGAATTTTCCATTAACCAAAACTATTGTTACTGAAGTAAAGCCTAATGAAGGCATTTTAAAGCCATGGGAAAAATCCTTTGTGGAAATATGGTTGATTGCAAGTACTTGGGGTCAATATTTGGAGGAGATAATGGTGAAATTCCATGAAGTCACATGGCAAAGTAAAAAAATGATTTCACCACCTCCACCATTTACCATAATTTGCATAGCAAATGTAATAAGCCATCCAATATTATTTCCTGCCCTGATCAATAGTAAAAACCAAATACTGAGGTAAAATTTCATGCTAAAAAATTTGTCAATTTAAGTTGAATATATTTACTCCTTATACATTAGATATCAGAAATTTATTTCTAAGGTTTGCTTCATTTAATTTTTATATGATTTTATACTCAGTGTAGCTGTTAAGAAGACAGTGTGGTGATCTAAATTATCAGGATAAGCAGTTCTGTAATAATGTAATTTGATGAAAGTGCACATTATTTTCAGATTTGGAAAAGTAACAGGTGAGAATCAGACTAGGCAAAGAACTCTATGTATTAGAAATACAAGTTGTATAGATGTTGTCATAGTTTGGAGGACACATCTCAGATCAAAACACCATGGGGACTTGCCATTTCAAGTTGTTTTCCATAGCTTCAACCAAAATGTTTTTCAAAAAATAAAACAAAATAGTAGTAGAATTAAAGATAACAGAAAAATATTAAATCAAATCGATACAGTCCTTGTAAAACAAATGGAATTTCATTCTGATGATACATCAATCAAAGTATCAATTTTGCCACCAATAGGACCTATTAATGACAAGATATTCAAGGTAACTTAGATGAAATGTTTATCTCTTATGGCTAAAAAATATTTAATAAAGCCAGACATTATAAGTTGTTATTTCAGATTGATCCATCAGTAACTATTATTCCATCACACTATGAAAGGAATTTGACTGTAACCTTTAATTGTGGTGAGTATAACCAGAACTGTACAAAATTCCATGGAACTTTAGTAGGATATGTTCATATACCTTCAGATAATAGGTATGCATAATCTTATATATTTCCTGATAAGAATACTAAACTCCAAAACTTTTGTTATTAGAATTAAAGATGATTACCTTCCTATCCTAGTTTTTCTCCTGGTCAATTTATACGGCCACAAGGAACCAACATGGAACAAGTCATGCTATCTATGGAAGCTTTCCAAACTATTCCAAAACTCTCATTAGTGCATGAAGAAGATAAATCCATCATGAAAATTTCTGTTCAAAAACTATTGATGGAAAACTTTGAGTCAGCGGTGAAATTCTTCAGTAAAAAATTAATTTTACAGAATAAAAGTGCTGGCATTACTAACTTCCAATTGTATGTTGATGAACCTTTCATACTTTTTGTGGAACATGGCTTAGAGGTGAAATCTAGAAGCTTTGGGAAAAATTCTGTGGAGTGTTTAATTCCTCCTGAGAGGACAGTAGAGGTAATTAACTTTTATTTAAATATTCATCTCACAAATGCGGTCAAAATCATGTTTCAACTTCAAAATGATTTATCAGATCAACATGTTAAAAGTATACCCTCTGTTACATTTTTTACGAATAAATATTTGACCACAGTAAATTTTAAAAGTTGAAGATGATCGTACCAAGCTACAATTTCTTTTTGTAAGTGCACTAACCTCACAGAGTCATTTCACATAACTTAAGTTTACATGGAGCACTATTTTATATAAAAGTACACTCCTAAATAATTTATGCATATAATGGAAAATGGCATAGTTTTATATAAATTACCATATTTTTTGGGATATAAGATGCACTTTTTTTCCAGAAAAATTACCCCCAAAATCAGCCTGCATCTTATACACTGAAGGTAAGATTATTAATGTTCTTAATACTGACACTAACGAGCACACTTATCCCCAAAATGGAATAATTGGCAGTCATTCATCATAAAAACAATAAAATGTTGAATAGCACAATTAATGCCACGGAAAATTATAATTGCGGTAGATGTGATGAAGATTTTGTAAAGTGATACCATTATGTGTATTGAGAACTCAATGGCTACGAAAGTGAAAAGATATGCCTATGCTATTAGTTATAAGCTTCAGGTGATTCAATATGCAAAGATGTACGGAAACCATAAGGTTGGTCTTAAATGGCCACAACTTGAGGACTAGTTGAGCATACATATCGTTATTACATATTCATTCCATTTACTATTTATCCCATTAAATTATAATATCATCTTGCATTTAAGTTTAAGTAAGTATTATCAGTAAAGAGTACCTATCTATACATGCGATGTGAGCATCACACTCCGACAGCTTAAGTAATACGACTGCCGAGTTCATGCAGGGTACATTTAGCTATACAAGTATTGAAGCAATTATTTATGTTTTAGATCATCCCTATTTATTTTACGAATTAATTTTACCTAAAACGTTATATTTAACTGTTAAAACACCATAATATTTTCTGTAAATGTTGCCAGATGCGGACTTAATCTCAGCTGGAAATGATAAACGACGTGGCCTATCCTAAATGCCATGGTGAACCAAAATACTTTATCCTGAAAAATCTTCTAAAAAACCATATATGCTGGAAAATACAGTACTTTCCTTTAAAAGTGCTTAAAATAAGAGAAATTGGAAATAATCAGTATTGAATAATATTTTTGGTGTCAAATCGTATTCATTGTAAATCTTTGTACAAAGAAATTTTACATTTGTTTTTATTTCAAAGATTTCTGTTAAATATAACCATTCAATTTTACCCTGTTTAACTAATCTTCTTTTAGTAAGGGTCATGTTTCCTAAATAAATGACTATATGACAGTCATGATGCCATTCTTAAGTAATTTGAGAATTTATAGTGATATAATAAAGTATGGAAATATAATATTGTCATTAAAAATTTTTCCAGCTCTTATATTTTGTGTGTGCCAAGCATTAGGTATCATATTAAATCATCAATTCAAAAATGCCATTGTAGAATATTATTTAACCTTTCATAACTACAATACAAACCAAGTTCATTCATGAGAATATTTCATGCTAAATTGAGAATCTTTTTGTAGCTGTCATAATATACCTTATTGGCATGAAAAATAATCATATTGAACAAATTAAGGGTATAACAGAGAAAAACTTGTTCTGCATTCATTAACAAAATCCTTAAACAAGACCATATTTAAATCCTCTTAAAATTAAGACAGATATTTTATCAACCAACTCATTTTTGAGCAAAATATTTTCACTCAAGCATGCCTAAAGAATTTATACAGGAGATAATCTTTTTATTTTCAGATTACTATAAAATATGACCTCACAAGAAATGTTTTTGATTGGGCACTAGAATTTATGAAAGGTTTCTACAATGAAGGATCAAAGAAGGACTTTCTTGAATTTGTGCAATGTGATGTAGTTACAGATTATGAAAAACATATCACTATGAATAAAAATCTATCAGTCAGACAAAAAGAAAATATCATGAAGGTAATTTTGGTGGTCACAATACTTTCTATTTCCTCAGCCTAGTCTGGTGCACTTCAGTAGAATAATCTTGATTTTTGAATTCTTAAAGAAAAATAAGTAACATGTAAATTCAGTAGGTACTTGCTTGCAAATGATAATTGAAATATTAAACACATTCCTATCTTATAGTTTTCCATTTTCTTGTTTTGAGAATATTATTTAACATATTTTGACAAGTTAAACATACAACGCAGTTTCAAAATAGATATTTCTTTGGTTAATCAGACATATTACGAGTATCTGGAAAACTTAGTACAAAACCATTACTATTAGCCAGGGCCACCGAGAGAGACGTCGGGCCCCGGTGCAGCAACTTTTTCGAGCCCCAGATATAAAAATGAAACAGGGAATACAAAAAAAGAAACATTTATTCAATTAAAATTTCAAGAACAAATTAAAAATACCTATCAGTTTCAACAAAGCTGCAAGCTCCAATGATAACATTCATAACAATGGAGGTTTACGAGCTTCGTGACTTGCAAATAAATCAATAATGCTTGAAAAATCACAATTCATTAACATCTGCTTATGTTTGTGTATAAATAGACTTTCTGTAGCATCGAGTTTTATGTCTATATATCTTTCACAGATACACAAACAATGCATGCACTGTCACATGCTGGTGCCAATCGACTTTGCAGGCTATTCGAGTATTATAAAAAACAAGCCCTGTCCAACTGAGTTGGGCCCAAGTAATTTGTACCTGCTTCCCCCCTTCTTGTCAGCACTGCTATTAACTTATTGACAATGAAAAATTCCATGACATGAACAGGAATCGTACCTGCAAATATAATTTTTCCCGTACCATATTTTAGTTATTTTTCATAGTTAAGGACCATCATCTGAAAGGCATGCACCCTTTATATCGACTTAATGAATCAACAAGAGGACCTAATGCTTTCTAGCATGCATGCTGATTCAATACATTTCTTATTGAAGTTCTTAAGGTTGTGTAGATGGTCTTTCATGGATAATCTTGAGTGTTTATCCTTGATATGACAATTATTGTAATGATCTAACATGACTATATTTCTTCCTCCATAGGTTATACCATTGCAGATAGTCTTTTTATTTCCATCGATATCTCTATCCACAAATTTTATTGATTTTGGCTCAGTTACAATTAATAAATCAAAAAAATGTGAAGTTACTGTTAAAAATAATACTGGTAAGTTCTTTCTCATGGTTATCTATAATTCACAATATCCTGAGCTAATTCAACAAAACATAAATTGATGTTTTTCTCAAAAGAAATAATTTCATAAAATTGAACACATTATCTTTATGGAAACACAACATTCTTTGATTGTCACCCCATATGCCATATTGCCAATAATTTAAATAGATCTATGATCATTTTACATTTTAAAATGCAAAATTATTACAACAACTGTATTTACTCGATTATTCTATCTTCAGATGAAATGGTGAAATTTACTACAGCTATTACACAAGGATCAGATGTTTTTACTGTAAAACCAAGAACCTGCCAAATCCATGGCAACAAAGATTATGCTGATTCTCATGAAAAAGTTTATGTAACATTCAAGCCAAAGTAAGGATTGTGGGAAATTTTAAATGATTTATTGAATTTTTCATGTTCTTTATCAATGACACAGAGGAAAGCTAATATTCTTCAGAATTATTACTTTGTCTCAAAAAATGTCTATAATTATTGTATATTATTAATCTCTCTCTCTCTCTCTCTCTCTCTCTCTCTCTCTCTCTCTATATATATATATATATATATATATATATAAATCTATATATTATTAATCTCTATCATTTATCAGCTTAAAGAGGGTAATAAGAGCTAAATAATTCAAATAATGGCTTTTCCTCAAATTTGAATATCATATGCATAAATTTAACAGCACTCAATCCTACAGCTATAAATAATGCTTTATATTACATTTTTGAATTTTATATTACAGATAAAATTTTTTAATTTAGTAAATCGCGAACTGTAAGGGTTAGAGTGCCGTTTATCTAAGATGAGAATTTATTTTATTCTAGGAATAGTATTAACTACAAAGGAAATGTTATCATAACCATTATTGAAGGAGTAAAGGAAATTCATCTAGAAGTCTCTGGTCAAGGATTATGTAGAAGATTTTAATAGATTGTATTATAGTATTAAATATATAAATTTTAAGTTTTTGATGTTAATAAAATTGGAATTAATAAAACACCATGGTAAATTAAAGATGGTTGCCATAATTCATATACTTCTCGAAGAGAAGTCACCCACATGCGCGTTATGTGATTGAATAACTAAAGGGTGAGCAATTATAGAAGCTAACAAATCCTGACTTTCATAAACACACAGTTACAAATACAACTAAATTTATTATACAATACACTGATGTTAACTTAATTTCAGATTCGTACGAGGGTAAGTAATAATACAAGGTCTGTAATTTGTAAATGACATATTATTTGCATTCAGTTAGTATGTGTATTTACATTAATAAACTACTATCCCACGTAGTCCTCTTAGATAAGAAATTTGTCATAACATGAAATAATTACTTATACCAGTAGCATAGAAACTGAGGCTTTGTGCACAGAGCCAAAAGAGTACTTCAAGTTAATCCTCAGCATCCAAATGAAATCTCTGACCAACAAGATGATTTTTTAAAGAAGTCCAAACACGTGGTAGTCACTTGGGGTGAGATCAGGATTAGAGCCCTGCATACCCGCAGTTTACCCGACCCGCGGGTACCCACAGAGAAAGTTGCGGGTCAGATCGGGTATAGAGTGCTTCCATGCGGGTACGGGTCGGGTTCGGACACAAAAGGCACCGGTGCAGGTACGAAAACTAGTTTTAATTCCAATTCAATTTGCTTCGCCAATGTAGGCACAGGAACTCTCCACATGCCTTTTACTCATAGTAAAGCACACCCTCGTGGTCAATAGTAGCGTTATATAGGAAGATACAAATTTGCAATTTATGCAGGTCGGCAGATCGCAGGCTTTGTGCATCATGTGTCAAGAAAAGTGTCTGACGAAAAAACAATTCCTTTTATTTTATAAATAGATATAAAGTTGCAATTGACAAATGATTGTCGATTACGTTTAGTAGAAGAGAATCTAAGGAGGGGGTTAGAAAGAGTGAATAGGGGAATTATGTAGTACAATGTAATTATGATGGATTGGTTTGTGTGAGAACACTCCCTTTTAACCAGCTGGTTTTGTCCATTCATGCAAGTAACATCTATCTTTGTGAATTCACTTTTGAAGAGACGTGGTTACATATAAGAGTGCCTATCAGCATTCTTTATATGTTATTTAACGTTCAAATATATAGTATTTTTTCATCAAATAATCGCGTTTGAGTAGTATTATTTTATACTTTTTTTGCGAGAGAAAGGAACGACTGTTATTTTATAAAATTACAATGGTGAGTTATATGTGATCTCGGCTTTTGTGATAGAATATCAATCTACCACATCCTTAAAAGGAACCAATACCAGTTGATTGAACGGTAAAATTTTCAGTTATTAGTTAATGTATCATTAATTATAAATCAAAATTTCTATCGAATTATTACTTTTATCTGCCCTTCAGATTTGAACAATGAATACTGATCAGATAAGAAGGAAACATTTGAGTTTAGAGTACACTCTAAGAAGAAAAGAAAATACCTAATCAAAATTTTGGGAAACGTTCTGTGAAATTTTAGATGAAAAGGGAGAACTGATTTCTAAGATAATCGCTTACAGTAATTATAAAATGTTTACCGTTATGATAATAAGAAGCTGGGAACATCAAGTTTATTGCGACACAAATGTGAAAATAACAAAAAAGGCATGCCTAAAATTACAAATTTTCTTGTGCCGAAAAAATGTGATTTACCAAAATTATAAGCTGAAAAGAAAAAAAAGGTTATAGATGGCTGTGTCGAACTTGCAGTTAGAGATTTGAGACCTTTTGAGATAGTGTCAGGAGATGGGCTTAAAAATTTATAAAATTTCTGTTTTTTTTTCACCCCCTTCTAAAAAGTGTGTAAATGTTAAACACTGAAGTAAAGTATGAAATCCATGAGAAAGTTAAAGTAAGTATTGATGACATTAAATATAATTCGAGACACCAAACACATGTACGCTTGTAGAGCAACCGATAAAAAGGTATAAAATGTTAGACACCTTAGTTCAGTTTATGGATACAGAACAGTAAATGATCATATTTATCCAGATGAATTGACTGCATATATTGACTTAAAACTATCTGACGACATTACTAATTATTTTGATTTGATGAAATGGTGGGATAAGCAAAAGAATTGTTGGCCAAATTTAAGTATTTTAGCGAATCGTATTTTTGCAATACCAGCGACGAGTGCTCCATCAGAGAGGTGTTTTTGATTGGCGGGACATGTTGTTAGTGAAAGAAGAAACAGTTTAGGTCCCACAGACGTGGATGATGTCCTATTTTTAAATAGTAATTTTAAATCTCAGGGTAGATACTATTAATTAATGTTTCCATTTTTAAATTAAATTATTTTGTAAAATTTGTAATTTTTGTAAAAATAATCTTAGATACATTTTTTTGATCTTAAAAATGAATGTTAATGTACAATTGCATTTCATTTTAATTTATACAAAATAAATGACTGACTCAGAAATATTTTTATTTTTTCACGATTTCTTGCTACGGATTTGTGTCTCTAGGACCAGACAGTTAAAAAATATGGGTCGGGTGGGACAAGCAGGCCTTCTGTGCGGGTGCGAGCCTGCAGGTACGGGTCGGGTGCGGGTTAACATTCTGCGGGTACGGGTCAGGTACTGGTGAGTAGTCTGCGGGTACGGCGACAAGTTGTTCATGAATCCCGTTTAACCAACAGAAACTGATAGAAACCGACTTTTACTACACATGTTCTCGAAACACAAGGTTCCTGTGTGAGTCACTATTGTGAACTGCGATCAACTGCGATTGCGCATAGCTTTTGCGCATCAATACTGACAGGCTTAACTGGGTTGCCACTCACACATTTCAGTATAGTCAGACCATGGAATAAATTAATTGAACACTAGACAAAATAAACGGCGCAATATACAATGCACAAACTTTCTCATATACGTATATACGTTTGGTCGACTGTACGTTTATAAAAGAAAAACGCTTATATATTAAAGTTAACCGTAGTTTAGTGTATAATTTAATGCCACTGGTCGATATTTGGTAATTTTTTGGGACATATGGCTTAGTAAGTATTATTTGTGACATCAGGCTGTACGATTGGATGAATATTAATCAAAACCCTTACAGCCATTTTTGAGTGAATCGAATTTTGTTTCAAAATATCTTAGATTTAAGTACCCTTAATTGTTGAACAATATCGTTCATCTCTTCAGTGTCTATTATGAATGATATTATCCCCAAATATGACATATCATTCGATTAAGTTAAACCGTTTAAGCTGTAATAAGATTTGGAGTGGATGGCGGCGGAGGCGTGACGTCATAAGTCTTAGGTAAGGTAGCTTAGCGTGCATTGTAATGCCACTGGACGCCATATAGTGATTTCAAGAGATATATGGCTCACGTAGTATTATTTGGACATCAGGCTCTACAATTGGATTGATTTTAATCAAATTCCCTGGAGCCATTTTTGAGTAAATAAATTTTTTCTAAAAATCGCCAAGTAAACTACCCTTAGTTTTTATGTAATATCATTTTTATGAAAAAATGGTCTGAAAAAGATGATATACAGTAAACGACTTCGAATTATCCAGGTTCGAAATAAACGAATTAAAAAAATCGAAATTTCTTACGATCCACTACTTGGACAATAAAATCGCAATATAGTCTTATCTATCCGTTCTGCTACAAAATGTATTGACGTTAGAAGTTCGTACACACGGCGAATTCGTGAACAGAGTTGAAGTGACTACTGATTCACGAACACAACCGCGTGTGAAAAATAGGATCGAGTGAACATCCCAATTTTCCCAGTTTGTATTTCAAGTTACTCTTTTACGCCACGCCACTTTCAACCGCGCGTACTCAACCAAAAGATTACGAAAATGCATGCTTAGAATATTGGGAAAACGCTCGTGTGATATATTGTATAGAAGATAGGAACCATCACATAGTAATTTCTTCAATTTCGTTCAAACTTTCCATGCCATCGGTATTGTCAAAAATGATTAATTCATTCATTATTAGCTATAGGCAATTTCATACATTGCTTTGTAATTTTATTTCCATCCGTATTACACAGCTGTAATAAAATATACGTGCTCTCAAATAACGTGATCATATTTGTTATGACAGGTGATGATTTTACAATTATGTACTTACGAATTCTTTTCTGCAATACGTACTAAACACATTCTCCCTTTGGGACTGCTGGCGAGGGGATTTAAATCCATGAATTGCGTCATGCAGGCAGGAGGGAGGGGGGTAGGGGTCAAGCTTAGCGTAGCGCGTCAAGATTTAGAGAAGGGAAAACTAAAAAGGCAAACATAAGCATGACGTATTTTATGGACGATCTATATTGTAATAAACCCCTCAGAGTCGTCCTGCATATTGGGCAAGCAGGACGAAAATTTTATATGCTGTCGTACTGGGTACGCCGCGGAGATCGCTAGATATATTTATTTTCAGACGCAATAAATTTTCTTAAATCTGCAAAACCTTAATATATTTCAAAACAGGAACCTTGGGTTTTCCTATTGCGCTCAATTCTGCAACTTTTACTGTCTTTCTTTTTACCTATATTATACGTCAAATCTTGTGATTGAATTTTCGTGTAGTTATGCGAATTGTGGGTTCTAAAAATCCCTATTCAATGTTGAGACTAACCGAACCTCTGCACTAAAGCTACTGTGTGGTGGAAGGGGATGCACTGTTTATCTGTTTTGTGATGTCTCTCACTCTTGAGATGAATATTTTTTTCTTATGCGTCAATAGTTGAGAGCTATATGGAAAGGGAGGAGGAATGGTCTTCGGATCTGGGCTTGTGCTTGGTTCGGCATTTCTTGAGAACAATATGATGAGAGTGAGAGAGAGAAACACTTATCTGACATCAATGCACACACAAGCCCATTCAAGAATATTTACGATGCTACCTCTTGACCCAAAGCGTGATCAGAGCGCATGGGAAGCGCTTGGAAGCACAAAAAATATTCTCTTGCCGCTCCGAGGGAAACATTTACGCTGTACGGAGGCAGCTATTGTTCGTTATTTTTCCCTTGTTTCTTTTGTTTAATTTCTAAGAGATTAAAAGAGTCGAAATTATCATGGCGTTAACTAGTAGAAAAACGCAAAAAAGTAGACGGAAATCGTTCTTGAAAGTGACTCGGAAGAAAGTGTCAGTTCAGAGAGTAATAGTGAGACTAACATTGAAGATCGTGCTCGAATTACTAAGGTAAAAACTTATATATTTTTTTGTTGAGAGGGCAAATATGAAACCTCATCTCTCCTGTTCCTGCGCGCTTCTAGCATCTTTCTTTATTCTTATATTTGAAGGTTTTTTCCGAAAAACCTACGGGGAAGAGGTAGAGATCTACGATAAAGCAGTATACGTGAAGTAATCCGAGAACCTGGAATAAAAAAGGTATAGTGATACAAGGATAAGATGATTCCTCTGTTTGTATCATCTACGATTTTATTTCACGTTGAATATTAAATAAGTAAAAAGAAGTTAGGTGCCTACTTGGGGCAATGTATATTTCGTTTGCGAGAAATGGAGAACAAAAACGCGATGGCTTTGTCATGTGACGCTCCAACTTTCCACTTAAACACACAATATGGGTCAAGGTTTCGAATTAAACGAAATGTTCGCTAATCACCGGACAAGATCATGACTTCGAATTTCACTGTAGACGTATTTCGAATAATCCGTACCAAAAAGTACGCCAACTCCTATGACGTTGGCCGGGGACTGCTCTTAGATTAGAATTACACGCTATTTCGAATTACCCGGGATCGAGATAAAGAGGTTTTACTGTATTGCACAAATACGAAATATCATTCGATTTTATGAGCGCGTTTGGGCCCTAGAACAGCGAACAGACAGACAGAGTGACAGACAGACGGCATGGCGAAAACCACTTATGTGGACTCAAGGACACCTAAAACGTGTATTTCCATCAAAATCTCGAAGTCGAATTTTTTCACGGTTACAAAACTTTCTCAATATACTAAGTATATGAGAAAGTAAAATGAAGTGTCCTCTTATTCTTACTCTCCGATTAGAGCCCTGCACAAACGCAATTATATTCTATGAAACTGTATGGAATTCACCCTCATTACATCTTGATAAAAATATATTGTGCACCCAGATTCTCTTTTACTCTTATTTTTCTGAATTTCTTCGCACATTGCTGCCAAAATGAAAACTTCCCCATCCAAATATTCCAACATCTTGGTACTTTGTGGTAATCCTCTCGACAGAATGTGTCCATGCCCTGACCCAGACCTTACCTACAAGTGTTAATGCTCTCCTCAAGAAGTGTTTGTGCCCTCTCCTATAGTGTGAACCAGCCTTAAAACATATTTCTGTTGAATTCTCGAATTCGATTTTTTCACGAATGCAATACTTTCTTCTGTACTGCATATGGAGAATGTGAAAATACATAAATAATTCCTTATACAATATAAATAACTTCCTGATTCATTGCATCAACAAAACATTTAATCCAATCCATCAATTTCAGCCAACCTTAAGGATACTAAGAAAAGCTTTAATGCAGTCATATTTATCTAAGCTTTTTCATAAAACTTCTTTCTTTCATGATGGAAACTGTATGCTTGGCAAAAAACAACTTTGAAATATATCCTTCAACTTACCGTACTTCTCGGCATAGAAGACGCACTCCGGTTTTTTAGAAGATCTTTCAGGAAAAAAGTATTTTTGTTCACCAATGCACTTAGAAAGGGCCACGTAGTGTACCATTTCCAGCCGTGGTTAAGCCTGTATCTGGCAGCATTTGCAGATAGTATTACGGCGTGATAATAATTAAATATAACGTTTTAGATAAAATTAATTCGTAAATAGGGATGATCTAAAACATAAATAATTGCTTCGAGACTTGTATAGATAAATGTGCCCTGCGTGAACTCGGCAGTCGTATTAATTCGGCTGTCGGGGTCCGCCACACACGCCTCACATATAGATACCCTTTACCGATAGTACTTACTTAAACTTAAGTGCAAGATGATATTTAAATTCCTAATAAATTGAATGCATATCTATTACTGATACCTACGCGTTTCAAATCTACTGCTCACGCATCTCCGTGATCTTTCGATTGATGGCACTAGTCTTTGGCAATAGAATTGGTATCAGATGTTTGCGATCATCCACACTAGGTAGTAGTAACTTCTACGTAACTGTTGTTTCACTTTCATTTACTTACTCGATTTCCGTGCATTTTTGTGGATTCAATCACCTGAAGCTTATAACTAATAGCGTACCAAGGCGTATCTTTTCACTTTTGTAGCCATTGAGATCTCAATACACTTAACGGTATTTATCCTAGGTATTTACAAACTTTTTATCACAACTACCGCAATAATAATGTCCCGTGGCATGAATAGCGTTATTCATCGGACCCATTAGGAACTAAAACATATGACTAACGTCAAAATCGCACCGAAATTGTAATTATTGCGAGCGGACATGAAAGAAAGCACAATAATGAAAATACATAGTTGGAATTCACGTCGCATAAGGTAGTACTGCATATATCAACAACATTTTCATTATCAATAATGTGTATTTTAATGGTTTTGCGACGAATTACTACTAATTCCTCCATTTTGGGAATGAGTGTGTTCGTTGTTGTTAGTATTGAAAACAGTAATAATCTTACCTTCGGCGTATAAGACGGAGGCTGATTTTGGGGGTCATTTATCTGGAAAAAAATGCGTCTTATATGCCGAGAAATACGATAGCTCTCTGTAAGTTGTTACGCTAGTTCAGAGTTTCCAAAACTGGCATCCACAGAACCCTAGGGTTCTGCCAAAGCTTACTGGGCTTCATGAGAAATTGGAGTGTGTTTCTTGGAAAATTCTTGAGTGTTTTTCGATTCTCAATGATTTAATATTGAAAAATAAGTTTCCCTAGATGAAAGCGCTAAAAACTCGGTGATTTAATACTTATCTGATCTGCTTACAACAGTTGGAGAATATTTTCCATGTCAAACAGAAACATCAGATTGGCTTCACAATCCTTTTGTTGCATCAGGGTGTGTATCTGCATTATCATTAAAAGGAATGGAGCAAACATTTGATATTTTAACTGATATCATATTAAAAACTAGGTTTGATAAAATGGAAATTACGAAATTCTGGATTCGGCTTTTAACAGAATATCCTGATATTGCCATTCATGTTTTGAAATATCTAATGCCTTCTGCAACAACATATCTCTGTGAGAGATCCTTCACACTATATGCAGCAGCAAAAAATTAATGGAGAGACAGCTTTGATGGAGAAGACAATCTTTTCCTGCAATTAACAGCAATTGCTCCAGATATCGAACTACTTTCCAAGGAAAAACAATCACATCCAAGCCAAATTTTTTGATGAAATATCAATTCTCCTATAAAGATGGGCTCAAAATAGCTAATCTTTATTTTTTGTTGATTTATAAACTGTGAATAACTATTGTGACTTTAAAATAACTATACTGTACAACATATAAACAAAGTAAATAAAAATTACAATGAGTATAAAGTTTATTGTATTTTCATTTGGCCTACCTCCTCTTGGCTAAGGTTCCAGGAGAAAAAATATTTAAATATAAGGGTTCTGTGGCTTCTAAGTTTGGGAAACCCTGTGCTAGTTAAACTGCTATGAAAGCAGTTATTTCTCAACTTCATCAATGGAATGTTGTCAATGGATCTTCTAATTGCATTGGGAATCAATTCTGATATTAAGTGATACTCCAATTGATAAGTGCTCATCAACATCAAAAACATTTTTGAATTGTAAGTTCATTTGTATGTACATTACCAGACCCCATTTGATTGAAAAATATTACCCAATAATAACTGCTCAGGATTACAACACCAAATCGTATCTGTGAATTAAAATAAGCTAACAATAGCCCATTTATGATGGAAAGTCAAAAGTAAAGTTCCATATTTTTATACTGCAAGTACAAGTGATTCACATCAGGTAATACAGTTGATAGGTATAGGCATATCTCCAGTTTATTTTTCCACATAGTCCTCATACTTCTTTAGGGCACTTGTCATAGTTGTTGATCAAACTTTCAAAACCACAGTGATAGAACGGTGTTTCCTGCTGCTTTAACCCTCCGTTAGTCGCGTGGCGTCTGCTGGATGTCATGTAATATTATTTTCTTTGCACGCAGCAGATTTGGATATTTAGGAACTTCTTCTTTTGCATATCTTATTATTTCAAGCTTATCTGTCCATCATTTAAACGTTTTTGTGTTTCGTCACCTCATCGGGTTATATAGTACTATTTTTATATTTTATGAGTCTGATAGACGCCACGCGACAACTTACGTTCGATTGGGTTACATCATTATTTTTGCGCTGTACATTGCAATCATTTTTAATGCGTTATATTTTATTTTATTTATAACAAATATATATAGTATATTTGTTAATTTATTTACTTACTATATTTTGTTCATTGTATTAGAGCTTTCATTGGGCTACTTTATATGGCTGGTTTCCTTAGAAACAGCAAACTGAATACAAGTGATTTGTGGAACACTGATAGTACTGGGATTGATTTTTTCGTCTGGTAATATCTCAGAAACGCTTTCATTTCCTTTTACAAAATACTCGTTTTGATGACAAAGTAACCAGGAATGAAAGAAAAGTTTTAGATAAACTTGCATCTGTGAGGGAAGCTTTTGGTATATTTGTTCAGAACTGCCGTGAAAGTTATTCCTTGGGGGAATATGTAACTATAGATGAAATGCTGGCAAAATTCAGGGGAAGGTGCAGTTTTAGGCAATACATCCCCACCAAACCTGGAAAATATGGAATAAAGATATTTTTACTGGCAGACGCTAAAAAGCTTTACACAGCAAATTTAGAAATATATGCAGGGAAACAGCCAGATGGTCCATTTCAGGTTAGCAAAAGTCCTTATGATTTTGTCAACAGATTGATCATGCCAATTAGTGGTAGTGGACGTAATATTACCGTAGATAATTGGTTTATTAGTTGCGAACTACTTACAGACATTCTAAAAAGTGATAGGCTTACATATGTAGGTACAACTAGGAACAATAAAAGGCAGCTTCCGCCCTCTTTTGCATCAGCACAAGGTCGGGAACCATTTACATCTCGTTTTGGTTTTCAAAAGCATTGCACTTTAATGTCTTACATACCCAAAGCAAGGAAAAATATCCTGCTTTCGTCAATGCATCATTATTCTGCTATCGACGAAACAACAGGTATGGCCAAACAACCAGAAATAGTGACATTCTATAATGCTACAAAATCTGGAGTTGATTTCGTACATAAATTATGCGCGACCTACTCTGTTTCAAGAAACACCAATCGGTGGCCTATGACTATATTTTATGCAATGCTAAATGTAGGAGCAATAAATTCTCAGGATATTTACCTAGAAAATAATAATACTGATTCCTAAAGACTTAGGATGAGAAGATATTTCATTAAAACCCTTGCAAAAGAGTTAGTAGCAGAACACCTACAAAAAAGGTCTCAAATTACCTGTTTACCAAGACAATTAAATGAAAGAACAGTAGAACATAGTACTCAGGTTGAAATTGAAAAGGAACACCCCGAGTCAAGTGCTGGCACCTCTAAACGATTACAGAGGAAAGAGAAACACAGAGTAAAACTACTGCTCTAAAAAGGTGTTATATTTGTGAGCGAAAAAAGAATCGCATGACAAAATATAAATGTGCAAACTGTAACAATTATATTTGCTTAGAGCATTCTGAAAACATTTGTGTTATTTGTACAAATAAAACTAGTTAAACATTGTTTACGATGCGAGAAAATTGAAATGTATGTCAGAGGAACGTGCGCTCAAATCTATCAACAATATATGTTAATGTACATTAAAATTATAGATATTTTTGTACCGATTACATTACTTGTACCTTTGTAGTAAGTAAATATTATCAATTTAAAGCATTCTCTGTAAGTCGTTACATTTCCTAAAGTAATAATTAAATGGAGTCTGATAGACGCCACGCGACTAAATGTGTTTTAAAAAGTGGCGCGACTAACAGAGGGTTAACTATAGGGAGGGTAGGTAAGAGTTTTCCAGTTCTAGATATGACAAAGGTTCATTGTAGTTTTCACAGTGTGTGGGCATGCATTGTCATGAATTAGGAACACTCCTTGCAACAGCAAATCAAGTCTCTTGTGGCAAACGGCATTTCTGAATCAGTTCAGTATGGTCTGATAAGCAGTTGCAGTCACCATCTTGCCACATGGGATGAAATCCACCAGGACCCCATACATAAGGTGATCAGATTTCAGAGCAGCAAAACCAGTATAAACTCTGTTTGTCCCTGGATGTAGGCAATTTGCCGGTAATTTGAGGTGTTGGACACCCTCGTCTAATGGAGTCCTACACAACTTCACTTCTCCTTTTCCTAAAAGGTTGCAATTTCCTCCTGCTGCATATGTAAGGGCCTTGGGTCTAATCTCTCCTCCCCCCTGCCAGTAGATCCCCCATTGATTAGAGGTGGAGTAGGGGAGTGTTTACTCTAAGTATGGGGGCAATGCGCTATATTCCCTCATGATAAATGCAGAAACAAATATTTGCAAATATTAAACCAATAGTATAGACCAGAGATGGCCAAACCAGGGCTCACAAGCCACATGTGGCTATTTTAGCTTAGTATGCAGCTCTTTTAAATTTACATTTATAAGCTTGTCAATGATTTCTATACAGAACACAATGGCAACATTTTAGGAAACATCTTATTTATGTAGAATATTATTCTTCCTGCATTTTAAAAGAGAATAGAAACATTTTATTAACAATGACTTTAACATTGAAGTATTAAATTAATATGTTTTTGGGAAAATAAACTTTCGGCATTTTTGCGGGAACGTTTGGTGCCTTTTGCATGCGGCACCTATGGCAAATGCCCTTTTGCCATACCCTCATTATGGCATCACGTCTTCACTTCTCATTTCCCTCAAACTAGTCGACCACACAGGAATTCCGCAGAATAAAAAGAACAAAAAGTGAAATGGCCAACAAACACTGGCGGAGACAAAACTTTGAGATTCTGACAGACCGTTTAGCTACAATGTAGTACGCTGTGATAGTATACATACATACATCAATTTTCACTCTCCTCGCTAACACCACTACAATAGGTCGCCACAAAACGTTTGTATTTTCCCTATCTGCACAGTTATACCACACTCTCAGCAATATGCCATAAGCATGTGCAGCTAAGCACCAAGATCATCTACCACTCATACTTCGGCTAATTATATATAGAAAATAATGCGAATAGTTATTTAGTTCCATTGATCTTTATCAAGTGTTTCCTGTATTTGCTTTTGTGGATTGTCAGAATTACCGAAACCTTTGGATCAAACATACCAAAACTGGTACAAAAACTATTTTTGTTTAGTCTTTCAGGAGACCGGAACAAGCACTTCAAAACCAGTACTGTCCTGGTCAAACCGGTATGTGTGATCACCTTACACATACATATCCCAAAAGATGGTTGCCATCACCTTTCCTGCACTTAATGTCATCTTGAACTTTTTGCAAACAGGTGGTTCTGGATGCTTCCATGTTATTGATTCGGCCTTAGACTTAGGACAATAGTGGAACAACTGTATCTTGTTCCTATTGCTGATTCGAGCCAATATCCCCTCACTTTTTTCAGTGTATCATATCAGGTGGATGAGTGGTGCCATCATGTCTTGTGGTCATCGGACAATTATTTCAGCACCCATCTTCTGCAGACTTTCCAGTAGCCTAGACATGCACAATGTCCCATACAACTCCAAGTGAAGAGTCAAACTCCTGCTCCAACTTGGAAAGAGTTAAATATCTGCACTGCAGCCTTAATGTGATCAATGATATGGAAGGACAGCCACTTCTGCCTTCCTCCAGCAAACTCATACAGCCATTAGCAAACTCATGACACCACTTCCTCACATGTTGCACTGATATGACACAAGTACCATACATATGCACAAGCTCCCAATGGATTTCCACTGATGGGTTTTGTTTTGCCCACAAAAAACGAATTACTGCTCTCAGCTCTTACTTTGTCCACGCAGTAAAAGCGCCAATTCAAAAATGATGCTGTGCAGCCACACAAAGAAATATATGAGTGGTGTAACTATCGGCATACTTGTGAGACTACATACTAACGATACTCCAAGTTACATAGGTAGATTGTTTTGTGGCAATAAAATACGGAACCTTACTTTTCAACTATCCCTCATATTTAGGATAGGATTAATGTTATATTACCATTTATATGCTAGGAGATAAAAACAGTATTAATATCCTACTAATATGGTGGAATAATGTCTGGATAGTATTATGAATATCTTCAAGGAAAATAATTTATACACTTTATATACTAGTTTAATATGGAGATTACTTTTAGGGACGTGAAGGGGAAGCAATCTTCAAAATTTATTATTTAAAAATTCATACTCCTTTCTAATCTAACAGCTTTATTGGTTAAATTTTGAAGTCTTTCATTCAAACTGCACCACACAAGACAGGTAATGAGTGAAATTGTTTTTGATTTTCATTGATGGTGGCTGCAGAACCTATGGAGCTGGCCAGCTGTACAAATTGTTCAATTATGAACCAAATCCACTATTTTTTTAGCAACACACCAATAACATACATATTTCATTCACACCACTTATATTAATTTAGCACAACTTTACGATTCTGCAACAAGAATTGTTTAAACTTAGTCAATCAAACATTCTCATTTTTGTTATCTAGAATATGGCAGTTTTAGTCTTCTTGATGTTAGGCTTAATGCTGTCTATTGCGCTAATTGTTTTTTTTTATATTTGCAAATTATTTTAATATTAACTGTGTTTTTTTTATTTCAACATTGTTATTTTCTGATTGGCCACAAATCAAAGAGTAAAAATCACAATTTTTCAGAAGTCAGCATCAACAATTATTTACATTACTATATGCTTCATATATCCCTTGGAACACTTAGCTGGTGAAATCCATAGGAGATTATGTTGACTGTCATCCTTTGTGATATTTCTGCTCAATCTCATGATCATAGAATCTTCTTCAGATGTCTGACTCCAATAAATCTACTAGAGATATATTTGCAGAGGGAGCTTTTATTTCCCCTCTAGGACTAACAAAACCTTATCAGAGTAGCTCTGTAACTTAGAATGCTGCTAATTGATTTGCATGTGTGCTGTATGGAATGAAATCACTAACTGATGATTCAATATCACTACAGAGTCTGCAGGCAAAAACTTGCAATGATTTTCATATCATCAGTCAGCAATACACTCAAAGTACAATTTCTGCCTACACTTTGCTATGTTGCCTCTCAGCCTAAAACCAACACTTAATAAAAATATTGAGAAAAAGAGAAAAAGGCTTTCAACAGTTACATCTATGGCCGAATTGAAGTAGAAGCTCTTAATCGAATTTACCTCTTGGTAACAACATCTGAACAGAAAAATATGAACTACATACAAAAGTAAAACCTGCATCTGACAATCGGCTCAATCAGCACTTGGAATTCTTAGTATTGCCTATGAAATCAGCTTGATCAGTTCCTTGACATCTAAAGGGTTACATACAGTGAGTTGATATACAGATAATTTCTTTGGCAAACATAACAAATAACGATAGTCTTAATAAGAGAGAATAAAAACTTAAGTACAATACAATAATACACATCTGCTGGGAATGAAGCTCCTTTATAATAAAATCGGCAATATTTCTGCAAAAAGAAAATAAAAAAGCTCTAAAAACTTCATGCATAGTGATTAAAAATAGTAAAGAATGTTTTACAAATGACCCAGGAGTTGAGTATCAAGAAAGTCGATGATGTACAATATCTACTGAATAGCTATGGATGTCACTAACTTGTCTGCCCCTACTGTAGTTCCTGCCACCTCGACTCCCACCACTGCCGATTTGGATGAGCAGGACTTCAGCAGGACCTATTGATTCATTACCTAATTTACGGCATTTTTAAACAAATTAGCATATTTCATGTTTTTAGGCTCATTTGATATTGTTTTTATTATTACATAATAGTATTTCACTGTATCTCCCCTGCTCTGAAGTTCTGGAACACATTACTTCACCTCCCATGTTATTCCTACCTCTGATAATGAATTTCTGACAATGAAGTGACATCATGGAATGCACCTACTTCATTAATCAAGGTATGTATTACTGTACTCAAAGATGGAAAATCGTATAAGGAACTAAGACAGTGATAATAAAGTTAATACAATTTCCAGTTCTTTTTCCATAACCGGGTGAAAGGTAAAAAAAGCAACGGTAGCACTTTTGATGGCGAGAAAGCAATGAGAAATGGTACTAAAATGCTACCAGTATGTGGCATATGCCTACTCGGCCCCCTGGGTTGGGTAACATTGGTTAGGTGGTATTAGTTTCCTTCCCACGTTCGCTGTGAACCCCCTCAGGTTAGGTTGCATTCATCTTCATTTATATTACTTGTCATCCTTATTTCGAAATGCTTCTAATATTTGCGTTGATGTTGAAGTTCTGCTTTTTCGCCTTTCTCTGTGGTAGTATCATGTTGTGTAGCTTTCTCACCATTAACAGCACTACTGTCGCTTTGTTGACCTTTCACCCACTTATGGAAACAGTACCCAATTTCCTTTCTATTTTATCAATATTTTTACAAATGTAAATTTATCATACAATTTGTTAATTTTGATAACATTCTAACACTATATAATTATGTATAATGTCACTATGTGAATAATAAAAAATGTTTGATGTTAATATCAATAGGTTGATAAGTTATATATTTAATTCATACATTGCAGTTGAAGTTTAAGTCTCACATGATTACAGCATGCACAGCTCTAGTTTCTGCCACAACTGTTTTCAACATACTGGATGGAGGATTCTTGGTTTAACCAAAATATAATAAAAACAATAGCAATGAAGGCCAATGAAGGGTTTGATATTTTCAAAAATCATAAACATTACAGTAAATTTGACAAAACAAATTTTCTTAAAATATATATATCTACCAACTGAAATGAATTATTTAAAATATGAATATTGAATGTACAGAAATACTCATGCATCATCTTTTATCAAACAATTTTTCTTTTCATTGTAATATTTTTCTCTGTACATTACTTTGTGAATATTAATATCATATTGACAGTCAATTTTCTGAAATAAAATTTCCTTGGGGAGAAGCCCCCTAACAAAAGATGATAAAAGCACATTTAAAAATCAAGCTAAACAGCATTAATAATCTTCCTTAAATGTTAAGGAAGAGTAATGCTGCAAAATACAGACATATACAGTAAAGGCATACGTTTCCGGATGTGCAAACAGGCACTCCAATGTCAAACTTTACCGTTCACTCATTTTTACAACAATTTTTATATTTATTATTTTTTACAAAAGTTATACATCAGATGAAGCATTTAATTTATTTAAAAATGATAAAATAGTATAACTGTAACCAGGTTTCTTCACAACAATGACATGCAGTGCAAAATCTCTTATTAATGCTCTACAAAAAGTAAGCCCTTACAAAATACAAGCAAATCCCTGATATCCGCTAAAAATAAAGTCTAAAAACAAAATTCCATTTGTAAGCACTTTTCTTGGATGGGAAGAACACGTTATTACAGGTTCAGTGTAAACTTTAATATTTTTATGCTTCAGGTGCACTGATAGTTGATACTGATAAGTTATGAGCAGAATATTTTGAATAGATTGGATAAACACTGCTGTGCAAAGAAAGGCTAATTGATGCTTCACATGAACTTCATTTAGCAATAGGGTGATTAACTTTTATAGGTAAAAACCTAGCATCTGAAGGTACAGAATCTCAACTGTATACAATTTAATTTACAGAACCATGCATTCAAACAGCAATATATTTAGTTTTATGCATACTGAATGTTTGGTAGCATGTGTGCCAGGATACAACATGTTTTTATTTTATTTACAATACAATGCTACTCAAATAAATCATAGATTAAACATGGCTATATTTCAATGAGACTCAATTTCTCTTGCATGGAACTTTTTATGGACATGTATAGAGATTCTGTTGGGTATTTATTTTTCTACTCAAATGTTTTTGAAAAGCTCCATTAATGTTTTGTTTAATCACTTAAATCCATTAACAAAGATCTTGTAACACCAGATAATATTTCTGTAGATTAAATTTTATAATTTCACTTTCAAAAATATTTTCTTAGCTGATATTCCAAAAAGTGTCTTTGTTATAAACAACAGAGCCTAATGTAAGTTGATCAAGTAATTTCTTATGCACCAATGCTTTACAAAGTGAAAAAATATATGCTTCACACATTATCATAAAATTTGGAAAATTTTAACTTAAATTTGATAACCTCTCTCTCAAAATCTAATTATAATAACATCCTACATCATGTGTTCAATCACAAAAAAGAACAAAAATCATGACTATTTTTCAGTCCCCAACTAAATATTTTTAAAAAGCATTTTTTAAAGCAACTGGACAGGAGAAATAATACTCTAAATCTTGTTTAAACATCATTAAAAAGAAGTAAAGAAAGGAAACAGGCATACAATACAAAGATTTGTGAATGAACTTGGTATTAAAGGAAGCCGTGAGGGATGAGATAGTAAAATAAGACCAAGTATTATGAACCAAGAAGCATCTCTCCAACGAGATTGTGAAATTTGTGACCATACAATGTATGTTAGGAAGGTAAAGCAGAGAGAAATATGGAAGAATAAACACAAATACCAAATGCAAGTCAAAGTGATTCATCACTAATTTATGAAGGTCTTATATATGCTGCCTCATGTCCCTCTAGAGAAATTTACAAATGAATTAAAATAAGACTCACAAAATTCATCCATGGTATTTTAAGCAACAAACATTAATAACTAATTAACTAAACATCACCACCATCATGATATACATAATTAACTTCAGACTTTTGTATCTTATAAAAGAAAAAACACTAGTCCCCTAAAGAACCATAAATTCAAAACTAACATTTAATGCATGCATGATAACTCAACATAACAGTGCACAATTTTTGCTATGGTTCATCCAATTTTTTGATTCAAAATATCATTCGATCAACATTATTCAAGAGAGTAACAACAACATACATTTATATATTATGGTATTTAGATAACAGTCTGTACATTAACATTATTCAATTAAAAAATTTGTATAAAATATATAGTATGTTATGCAAATATAGATGACATTTCTACTCAAGTATTTAGTTCTCATCAAATACAGTGACTCATTTAGTTAACCTCAATTCTTAATATATAGCACTACTTTTACATTTCACCTGCATGGACAAATAATGTTAGGCATATCTGAGCCTTAATTTTTCTTTCTCTCAATAATAACTAACTATTTTTTACGGATGTAATAAAATAAATTTCGAGCTTTAAGAATATCTGTTTAATCAATCATTGTATTCATTCACCTTATAATTTAATAAACTAAATCATGAGAGTTGTCTTGAAGAAGAAAAGTGATTCACTAACATAAACAGATAATAGACAAATTTAAAAGAAATATGAAAAATCTCAAAGAAAATCAAGTTGATATTTACTTTGATACAAAAATATGAGTTTTAAAACCATTAAAGATGACTTAATCATGCCAAAGGTAGCTGATGATGCTCCCTTGTTAAGACAGCATCAACAATATGACTATATATTTTTGTACTGCCATAAAAAAGAATCATGCTAAATTAAAACTAGCATCTACAGAAACCAATTAATAGTTTTTGATTGCAACATTTACTTCAGTAAAATTTTTCTTTCATATTATATTCATGCAAAAAACTCCTCAAATATTACATTTGTATGAACATTTTTTCACAGTTTTTCTTCTTAGTAATATATGGAAATTTCACCATTTCCATAACGCATAAATGTGATTGTATGTATATTTATAAACACATACATATACAAGATCATGTGTGGTCATTTTTTAATAATATAACAGTAATATTTGACATCCAACATAATTATTCTTAATTACAGTGTCTTCATTCAGTGGAATTATTTCATCAAAACAACAAGGCATTTAAGCGTGTAATGCACATCCTTCAATTAAAAGCCAACACAAATTTGATATCTAATCATTTTACTACATCATAATAACGATTTCCTAATAATTTGCACATTTATAAATGATGACAAATCTTTATACATTAAAATGGCAATGGACGAAATCTTCTAGCATATTCACATAACTGGTGACTCCTTGAATAGTAATCCACTCATTTGAGCAAAACTGTCAAAAATTAATTGCCTACTCTGATAAACAGCCATTCTAAAGACACTTGGGTTAAGTGCATTAGCACACAAGGCTTCCAAGCAATATATATATATATATATATATATATATATATATATATATATATATATATATATATATATATATATATTATTTTCTATGATCTTTCGGTAATTTGAAAAAAAATAGTTATAAAAATTACAGTAACCTACGCAATTTCAAATCATGTCTTAGTTAAGACAGGCTTCCCCAAAAATCTAATTGATTTAATGACAGCTGACAAATAGACTCCTCCTTATAAAAAGGGTTGCTTTGTTAGTTGCAACCATTCGCACTGAAAGGCCAAAATGTGGTGAAAGGTGAGTTCACACGATATCATTTATGGAACACACACACTATGGCAAAAACCTTACCTAAACTCTACCAGGCTTTTCATAATTTTTATTTACACCAGAACAACTGCTTAAGTCTTATGGTTCAACGGTGCAATTGTGGCCTTTGGCAATAAGTACCAACTACATTCAGCCATTCCTTAGACTTCTGTGTATTTTGTAAGTCTATCCCGCAATATAGAGTTTTCTTTCTTGAGCCTTTCTAATTCCTGCCGCAAGTTTACATTCTGAAATTGAAAAATTGAGATGTAAATATATCTAACATGGAATTCTAAAAATTAACATCTCACTAATATAGTCATCACTATTATTAGAAAAAGCAAGCAAACTTAGATACTAAAATCTTTTAATGCCTTTTAGAAAGCACTTTTATTGACTTTTAGTTGGCTTTTCAACTGCTGTCCTTCTACTATAAAAATCATTTTTCCCCATACTTCCAAAAAATACGAGCACAATTCATAAAAACATAATAGGAACTTAAAAGAGTTTTCGATAAAAAAGACTGCTTTTGATGTAATAATAATAATGCAGTGTAAATTTACATTCTCTAAATCAGTGGCACGCAACCTGTGGCTTGCGATTTGATTTCAGGTGGCCCGTGACTCGATTTCAGGTGGCCTGTGGAGCCTTCAAACAATTTTCACTTTTGAATTTTATTAACCCATTGGCTTATCTAACTGTCGAATCATTAGGGAGGAAGATAATTATCGAAATGTGAAAAAGATGGCTTTAGAATGGAAATTCAATTTACCATAAGTACTTAAATTGTTTATATATTGATAGTTTTCTTTAACAAATTGCATGGCACTTCGCAAATTTATCCATGTTTGTGTAGCCCGCAATTAAAAAAGGTTACACACCAATGCTCTAAATAAATTACAGTACTGAATGTTTCAACCAGCAAACCTGGGACTGGATGTTTGCTGGATTTTGAGATTATCTGGGTTTTGGGTGTTTCTGCCTTGCACATATGATACTTATACAGGCCAGTCATGTCCATTTATTTGTATTATGTATTGCAACAACTACAATCTTTCAAAGATTTTCATAAAATTTAGTACAGTAGTTCCTCACCAACTATGATTTCGTCATCCACAGTTTAAAGTATCCATGGTTGAAGAATTGTATCTGGTTTTACCAACTACGTCATCTAGTCTTCAGCATCTGTGATTCTCCATGTGGATGTGTCTAGTTGGCTAATTTTACTAATATTAAAATTTATGTTATTGAAGAAGCTAAATAATAAGTAGTCTTTACCAGGAGAGACAGGAAAGAGAATTTTTAGCTCCTGATAAGGCCATGTGTTAGTTGAGAGAAAGAGGTCCGAGGAATTTTATGGAAGCATTGGTTTTACAAGCATTCTATTATCGTAAGACCAGGCAGGATCAGCAGAAGCTGCTCTGCCATTATATTATTAATCTGTACTTGGAACATATTCTCTTTTGTACTTTTATATGATAGACGTGCTTTTTTGAAGTGTAGCATACATACTTTTAACAATGAGGTATACATTATAGGACTTCAGGTACATCTCCCTCCCAAAGCAGAAAAGAATATATTTTTTCAAATTAAATACCTATCATATTTCCAAAATTGCAATAAAAACATGTTCAAAAAACAAGACTAAGACGCAGTGGCGGCTGGTGGTTGTTTCAACTGGCAGGGCCAACATATGTTTAACAAAGCCTAAAATTATAATGCAAAAAAGTATTTAATTTTTTACTTACCGAAAAATGTACAGTAGTGAGTAGATGAAAAAAGTGACTTGCAGCTAAAATGAGCAGTAAACAAAGTCTATTCAGCGATCTTTCTTGTTAGAAAATAAATCAATAACTTTTCTGTTGAAGCTATCTATGTTATTTACAAAAATTTTTTCACACGATAGCATGCCTAAAGCACTTAGTCTTTCTTTTTTGATACTATTCCTAAGAAAAGTCTTTATTCTTTTCATCATTGAAAAACACAGTTCTGCTTCTGATGTCGATACTGGTATCGTGATCAGCACTTTTAAAAGCTTTATTGTCTCTTGAAATGTTTCACAGAAATCATCACCCAAAATTAGTGACAGAAATGGTTCTGCACCAGAAACTGCTCTCAATTCCTATCTTTCATAAAAAACTTGAAGCTCACTCTTCAGTCTCTTTTTTCCAAAAAAGGACACTTTTCAATTTATTTCACTGAGATACGTGTCAGGGAATTTTTTGCTGTAATTATCAAATTCTTCGACCACAAATAGATTCGTAGCCACGAGGTGTCCAGTAAATTGAAATCTAACTTTTATTTCTGTGATTATGGTGGGCGTAACAGTGGTCGAAATTAGCAAATGAATACCTGTCTTTAGCAGTTTCTGAATGCCATTTAAACGTCCACTCATAACAGAAGCACCATCAAAACTTTGTGCTATAAGTTTATTTGGACTGTCACCAATTAGAGGGTCGAGTTGTTTTAAAATACAATCTGCGATTGCATGAGCATCATGCCCATCAGGATTAACGAAATTCCAGAACCTTTCTACCGGTTTTCCACCTACAATGTAATGTAATACAATAACTAACTGAAATTGACATGACACGTCAGTAGGTTCATTGGCTATCAATGCTACATAATCTGCTTTTTGAATTTCTTTGCAAACTTCTTTGTGGTATACTTCTAACATGGATTCCAGCAACTCATTCTGTATAGTTTTAGATGTACCTTTAAACACAGCTGATTGACTAAGATGAACTTTTAAGTCTTTATCTAGCTCAGAACTAAACTGGATTAACTCATGAAAAACTTCCTTATTTTGTGACTCATCCGATTCATCATGACCTCTCAATGCTAATTCTAATGCCCCACAAAAACGTATACAATTTATAATCAAATTTAATACATACCTATTTTTATCTACTTGTTCATTATGTTTATATATAGCTAACCGATACTGTGAGTTAAACTGACTTTGAATATTTGTTTTACCCAGCAACGATAAACTCAAAACATTGTTCATATGTTGTTTAGATTTTTCGTGAGCCCTCATTTTTTCCCAAATGTGTACCAAGTCCGAAATCCTGTTCCTCGACCAGCTGACATCTTGGAAAAGAACATAAGGAAAACAAAAAAAACGCATTTTTTTTCATCACACCCACACAACCAATTGTTCTTCGAATAAATATCAGCATTAAATTTATGACCTTTCCTGTTTGTTGGTACACTGTTGCTTTTTAACTAAATTCAAATTATGGAAGGGTCTTCCCATTCGTTTTATTTCGAGTTTATCATCGTAAGACAATGATGAAAACGGCTGTTTTAATAAAGTGCTTATTATATTCATTGCGGAGAAATGAACCATTCACGCTCACCAATACTACACTGAGATGTTAGCTTGAAGGCCGACCAAGCCAAACTGAACTTGACCCCAACAGTCGATATACTCAAGCGCGGGAGAGGGTAGGTAAGGGGGGAAAAAAGCATGCAGTGCACATGCGTTCCACATCTTGTGACTGAGCCAGCTAGGCGGTGGCCCGGCGATGCAAGTTGGAGTGGAGGAACTCCCCACCAGATTCGCTGCCCACTCCTCCCATAAATTCTCTTACCGACTGGAATATTGTGCTGCTTCATGACAAATTAAACTTATTAAAAACTCAAAAATGAAATCAATCTGTTCAAGAACAATTATTTATTGTGTTTTTTTCTTTCTGTGAATTTTGGTAGGGCCATGGCCGCCCCTGCTAAGACGCCACTTACAAAAATCTTTTGGGTCTTTTTGGATTTTGGGATGGCGGATAAGAGGTTTGATGCTGTACTAAATTTGAGTACTACCATATACAACTGAATTTAAGCTGATACTGATTGTAAGCCGACCCCCACTTTTCACAAGGGAAATTTCTTGTAGGGTGTACAGACATTTTGGTTTCACGGATCTTTCGCATAAAAAATACTAAAACGTATAAATGCTTCTCTTTTTCTCTCCTCCAGCGTCTCACATTCAACTCGTTAATCCTGTAGCACCATTGCACAGCGAGATTAAATGTTTCTTCTGCAAATATGATCACTTTCCTCTTCAATTCCGCAGAAAAATGTGTTCTTCTCATAATGGGATTATTGTAAAAAACTGAAAATCTTGCCACACTGAAGGACTGAAATTTATGCTTGCAAAGGTAGGAGGAAGTGACAGTTGGCTCAGGAAATCCCAGTATGTGCATACTAGACACAATGAAGCAATACTGAACAATGTAAATGTTTCAAAAAAGTAAAGTGAAACATTGTGTACCAACATATCTAGAGTATACAGCTTCTTACGCAAACGAGTGCTAGGTATCACCATGACTTTGATGCGGCACACACTTTTTACATAATTTATTTTTTTCGTATTGTCACTTTGATTCTTTTTTCATAGACTAAGTAGACTGTTTACTTCCACTTTAATACACATATCTTGAGTTATAATGCAACTATGGACATTTTGCCGCATTTCCGTGTGTGGTAAGCAAGATGTTTGCTGTGTGAAGAAGAAAAAAACGAAAGAAGATATCCCAAAGAGCATTGAACATATCAGAACGTTATATAACAGGGTACATCTGCATCTACTATGCTGAAATGATTTCCAAAATTGTCTTTGAAGGCACTCAATGCTCATCCATATTCATTTGTTTCTTGCTTGCATTCTTCTTCTACATGAGAACAGCATAAGGCTCTTGTCGTGCCAACTTTCCGACCATTCCATGCTAATGTTCTTATGAAAATGTGCCTAAATGCATTGATTACTTTCTTTTTCATTCATTGATTTTTAAGACAATGATTCTAAGCCGAGTGGCAATTTCTAAGAAGATAAAAAGGTAAAAAAAAAGGTCAGCTTACAATTGATTATATACAGTATTCCTTATCTCACCTCTTTCTCAAGGAACCCAGCACGCAGAGCAATTTGGTTTTCCTTCACTCGCCGAGCATCTCTGGATCGCTTGGCAGCCATGTTGTTCTTCCTTCTGCGAGCCCAGTACTTTTCATCCTTCAAATCATCCGGAACAAACTATGGATGCAGAATTGTTTGAATGATATAACTCTATTACCGTATTTACTCTATAATACCAGATCCATGAAAGTGAGGCCCTACTGCCTAATCTCAACCAAATGATAAGACTCAGCAGATGCTACTCTTCTAGGAATATTTAAATCACTAACTGAATATATATTTAATCAACACCATAAATTCTGTGATTAAAATTAATGACCCATGGCAGACCCCTTTCTTATGGATAGGGTTACTTTACAATCAATAAGAAATTACTCTTCGCATTAAATCAATGGTGGAAATCAAAGAAGCAAAACAACAATGTTAATCTCAATAAAATTTCTAGTTATATAAAAATCATTCATTCATTGTAATTCTACCTTCTGCTAGGTTTTAGGCATACCTACTCAACTCAATCTGTGCTATCCAAGGCCTTTCTACATAAAAATATAACCACTGGGTAATTTATTTTACAATGATATACTTTATCAGTTTGGCAAATTTCAACTTTTAATGCTACATAAAAATTTTGGCAATTCCAACAACCATATAATTTCTGGAAAATGAAAGTCAATTGGTGAAATTAATGAGAGAATGATGAGCATTATAATGAATGTGCCTATACAGGTTGACTGCTTAAATTTGGGTGAGATAGGGTATAAGAAAATTAGAGGAAAGGTAAAAGTGAGTAAATTTAATATTAAATATCATCAGTGGCAGATTTAGGCATTCTGGGACCCCTGGTGTTACACAATTGGGGCCCCTTGCACTAAAAAATTGGAGGCCCTGAAATCTAAATACATAGTGACTATCCCTTTATTTGACATCTATTGATGATCATTTTAATAAATAAAGCATCGCAGTGCAAAAAAATGCATTTTTCTTCATGATTTTTAAAATGACGTATTTAATATTTCAGAGATTATCTATAAAATCATTTTTTTGAGGCTCATTACTTCAAGGGTCTACTGGCGCAGGCCAAGTGGGACCCCCCATTAAATCCGCCATGGATTACCATATTTTTTGGGCTATAAGATGCATTTTTATTCCATATCAAGTACTTCTGGAAAGAACTAATTTGCCTACTTTCCTTTCAATACAATTTTAATATACCACAAGTAGAGGTGTACACAGGTGTCCCATGGTACAGAAGTGCTTTTCTTCAAATTTGCCGTAGTATAATGTATTTGCTTTGAAATCAAAAAACTATTTTTCCTCATATTGTGGTAGCCCTGCTTTTATGATCCATTCTAAACATATTCATCTTGTTTTGCCATTCTATACTCACCCTACAAACGAAATTTCTTTGAAATCTGTTCAGCCAATACCTTCCAAATCCATAGTTACAGAAAAATTCTAACCTTGATATTATGGTAGCCCTGTTTAGTTGACCCAGTTGAAATATGATATTTTGGTTATTTATTTATATGAAGATTAAATATACTATATTTGGTTAAAATCCATTGGGTCATTTTTCTAGAAAAGTGTAAAAAAATATTATTTAACTTTGTATTGTAGTAGTCCTGCAAAGAAACTTAAGCTCAAAAGTACAGTGGAATCCCCATTTAACGTTTGCCTGGGGGACAAGTTTTTTGTACCTTATATCAAGTAATACCTAAAATGGGGATAGTCTAAAATTGAAAGATTAAACAGCAGTTTATTATATCAAATTATTATTAATTGAAACGAATATTAAGAGTATAGATTAATTGAAAGGTAAACTTCCTGTCAAGTTACAGGCTTTTTATATGGAATAAACACGTATGGAAAGGTGTACTCCATGTCGGAGTACACAGTTTACAAATGTGTTCTTTGAGATCGACAAATTTTAGTAAAATTCCCAATACCAAATTTCATCAAAATTCATCCTGCGGTTACCAAGTTGAAACATACATTGTAAGCTACATGTAATTCATCATGTAAAGTGGTCGTAATTATTGTATGATTTAAACCAAAATTGAAATCCATCTACAAATTTTAATAAAACTTCCCAATACCAAATTTCATCGAAATACGTACAGCGGTTTCCAAGTTGAAAAAGAGGCATGATGTAAAATACATTTAGGTCTTCATGTAGAGTGGTCAATTTTTAATTAATATTTTTTTTGAATGAACACAAGCGCATCAAAAATCATAAAATTACGTAAACATGCTAATTTCCTTTTCTTTAAATTTATTGTAAACCTTATGTTTTACAGGAAAAGTTATTTGACAAAAAAATGTGTATTTAATTATTTTATTGAACTTTTGTTCGCTCAGATGAGTATTTAACGAGATGATTGCGAAATACATTGTAAAATAAATGTAGGTCTTCATGTAAAGTGGTCGTTATTGTGGTCCGATTTTAACCAAAATTGGAATTGGTCAACAAATTTTAGCAAAACTCCCAAATACCAAATTTCATTGAAGTACCTCCAGCAGTCCCTGAGTTTAAACATGTGGAAGGATGGATGGAAATGACCTCTCCTATATGTGTTCACTTCGTGCAAAGAACGCATAAAAAATGGAAATTTCAAATGCACGTTGTAGATTCCAGTTGGCAAATCTAAAAAAGAAGAATGAGCCATGAGCGCTTTGAAATCAAAGCGTAAAAAATTCCACGTTCACGTAATGACGTCACTGCAACTTTCGTAAAGTACGTAACAGATGACTTAAGGACTAAAGGTGGATTCAGAAAACAAGGCAGGACAAAATATTAATTATTTGAGTTCATTTAATGTAACAATGCCGGTATGTGTTGCATCGTTGATGGATAGTGTGAATTATTACATTACAACTCCACTAAATAATATATTTTTGTGTAGCATATGTAAACACACCTTAAATCGAGGTGATGTCCATCTAGGGACGAGAATTTTGTACCTTAAATGTGGGCAATTCACAAAATCGAGAAACACTAAATCGGGTACATTATTTATATGGAGCTTTGGTCGGGGTCACAAATAAACAACCTGAAATGCAGGAAAACCTTAAATTGGGATTCCACTGTACATTGAAACCTTGATAGTACAAGTATGACATATAACAAGAACTTAATTATAGCAAGCAAAAAGAGCATCACCATCAATTTCTTAATGCTACATGCAGAGAATTTAATTTTCAAATATTATGAGTACTCATTAGAATGAGTATTTTCACGAATTTTATAAATAAGAATGAATTTTTGTGAATATTTTTAGATTTGATTTGTAAAGTACATTTAGTTAGTCAGGAATGAAATTCAGCTTATGTATTTTTAGCAAAAATTTTCATTTTTCCCCAGAGATCCATTTGGTTGCTATTAAATCTATTGTTGCATATCTATCCATGACTTAAGGGTCGCATTATTTGAGAGATTTATTTCTCATATTTTTATGCAACACCCACCTCATTCTCACTCATCTTGGATAGCATAGATCGAGGCAACAGAATAACAGGAAGTAGAATTGCGATGAATGATTTTTATGTACCTTAAAAAATCTTTATTGTTGTTTTGTTTGTTTGATTTCTTCCATTAATTTAATATGAAGAGCGAATTCTTATAGATTGTACAGTAAGTAGCCCTATCTATGAGAAAAGGGTCTGCAATGGGTCATTAATTTTTAATCACAGAATTTGTGGTGTTGATTAAATATATATGGAGTTGATGATTATAATATGGCTGTTGGAATCACCAAAATTTTAATGTAGGACTGAAAGTTGAAATTTGCCAAATCAAAAAAGGATATCACTGTAAAATAAATTATGAAGTGTTTTGGCATGATTTTTTCCTATTCCTATTCAAGTTGTGATTTGAAATTTTTTAACTCAAAGTAAGAGTATAGTTCATTGAGTGTCACATTGCGATAAGCACTGATTCATGGAGCAGTCAGAATTATGTGCAATGGCAAGAGGCAAGATAGTTGCAGAGGTTTATTTAAGAAAATGAAAATACTTCCTCTGCCATGTATTTATGTTTATTATTCTATTCTATTGTACATAAAGGAAAATATAAAAACATTAGAAATAAAATGTAATAATAATTTCCACAATTATTGTACAAAAAGAAAACTCGATTGCAATGTATCGGGTCACAATTTAAAATTATCTAGTAATGGACCTATTTATATGGGTTGCAAGCTAATTAACAGCCTACCATCATGTATTAAAAATGAAAAGAAAATATGTGTTCAAGAGGAAACTAAAAAACTTCCTCTTAAAAAATTGCTTCTACTCGTTTGATGAATATTTTAATGCTTATGTAATCTAGGTGTCTTTGTATTGTTCTGTATGTTATTAATCTTAGGTTTAAATGATGGGTCTTTGTACTTGCAAATCCTCTGAACCAATAAAATTATTATTATTTTAACGTGAAGATTTTCTGATGATTAACTTGGTGTATTTTAATTTTCACCCTGAAAAGACCATTCCAAAAGAATTTAATCACCTGCTTCTTGGACTTCTTAATCATTGGTTGTGGTTTCAACTCTTCATCTGAGAAGGCACGCGTTCTTGGATCAAAGTCATGCCCAGTGGTAGTAGTGGATGAAGACATAGAAAAATCTGTTGACCGGAAAAAACTAATCAGACCAAAATAATAAAAATTTTAATCATCATTGATTAATTTAATTCAAAATTTTTAAATCTTACTCTTAAGAAAGAAAAGTATTCTTGTATTTTTTCATTAGAAATTAAATTGTGAATAATTTAATGAGATAATTTGAAATTCACACAGTTTTAGTCAAATGTTTGCACAATCCGAAATAATTAATCAAGGAAAAGTTTTTCAGATGGAGATGAATTTTCATTTTCAAATTTTTCATTTGAGCATGGCAAATGATTTCAACAAACTCCACTTAGGAAGTCTCGACTTTGTGGAAGGATTCTATTAATTCTTGTTCAGTGGAAATTACAACAATTGTTTTTATTTGCAAAATGATTTCAAGTTTAATTTGTTGCTAAAACTAATATGTTACAAATTAATTAGCAAAAAAATAAGTAATATTTACAACAAACAGTGCCAGCCTGAGAAGATCTGTAATAGTGCATATACAAAACTAATAACCCATCAGTAATTTGGATGTTTAAAAAAATAGATTTCTGGCAAAACTATTGACAGAGAAATGTAATATGCAGGAAAGGTGAAGTATTAATTAAAAGTACAGTAATTCATACAAACCAAAATATACGTATAGTGATACATAACAGATGTTTTCTAAATTGTGATTTATTAGATAGAAAATATTTGAAAATGGAGGACTTCCACCATAATTCAACCACCATAGGTGGCCAAAAGCATTTTGCATAAAACATTTGTCACTATGGTGACAAAATTAACAGGAGTACTGCAGTTATTTTCTCACCTGAGCCTGCCGGTGAAGGTGGTCCAGCAATGCACCCAGAAAGTAAAGCCACAGAATCAGGATCTGAAGCTGCAGAGGACACGGACGTTAGAGGAGGTTGTGGAGAACAGCGGAGGAGCCTTCCTCTCTGGTGTTCTGCTTTCACGACATCATCCTAAATAACAGGCATGCAATGAAATGAATCACCAATATTATTATTTCAACTAAATAATTAAAAATGGAAAAAGGCTGCAGTTTGAATGACATTTATCACTCAATATGAGAATTCCAAGTACAGTAAAAGCTTTGTTATCCAGCATGGACGGGGATTTGAGGGTGCCAGATAATCAAATATTCCAGTTATCTGAGCTGCCTATCTACCTAAGATTCACCAACTGATAACAATAGCAAAATTACAATTTTGGATATGTACTAATGTAAGCCATATTGAAACCAACATATAAACTGTACTGAGTATGTATAGGACAAGCAATACAAGTAAAATGTAATAATATTTTATTAAAAAGATACTGTAATTAACCCTTTTCTCCCAAGGTGCTGATCTATCAGCATCGTCAGAAAACACTATTAATTTGGCCAAAATGTAACAGATGCCAGCACAAGTACATAATCTCAAGGTTTTAATGAAGATGTAGTTAATTGTTTCAGTAATAGATGTCACTTTATGTTGATCTTTTTTTATTTATTTTCTTATGTTGTGAGAAAAGCTCCGAAAACTTCCAGTTTGAAAATATGCCCGTTATTAAAGTTTTCCAGATATTTAGGTGCCAGATAACAAAGCTTTTACTGTAAATGGACATCATTATTTCTGAGAGTCATTTGAAATTTTACATCATAACAGGATGTTATGCTGTGAGAAATTTCAGAGATATGTCACTGTGATTCCCTATTCCACAGACCCGTCTTAGGTAAACCCAACCATTCCCTGAAATTACTATATTTCATGCTTTGTTTCCCATTGAAAGTACTACCCATGCTTATTTTTTATGACATTTAACCTATTTTTTAAAACTAATTAGGTACAAGTAATTACGAATAATTAAGCAATTCATAATTTTTTCACAACCCAAAGACAGCCTCTCCTGTCCCAATCAGGTTGGTAACCCAAGGTAATTTATCACTGCATTGAGCCACGGAAATAACTCGTCGCATTAAAAAGATAAAAGCCTGCAAAACTTTAATTTGATTTTAACCATCATTTCCAATCAATATTTGATATTTAAAAAACCATAATCAATCGACCAGTGTTCCACCATATTATGAATAGGGTTAGTATCTGTGACAGTTTAGATTTCATGACCAAGCTAGGTTGGGAGGCTTGTATGCATTAAGTTAAAATTGGTCAAGTCTGTATCTCAGGGAGGGGAGTTCTGGGTTTCCTTTATAAGTACTCACCCCCCTCCCCCTAGGCTCCCCTGTTGAATATTATACTATTTAAATTTATTATTAAAATATAAATATAAACTAATTTATGTTTTTGTCCTTGTTACAAAATGATCTTTCATTTGTATAACTAATCCAATAAAAATTACTTAAAACATTGTCTTCCAATTATTATTTTTATTGAATTTTGTTAAATTTTGGAGTCCTCTCTAAATATTTTTGACAATCATGCTGCCTCCCACAGTTTGAAGGCTAGTTACATCCCTGCTGCATCTCTCCTGTACCCACCTTCCATCTACAAAATCACTCAATGTCGCTCTTTCGTTTAATGTATCATTTACCTGTGGATGTGGGTAGTGTCTTTCATCGCCCCCATCATATGACTCGGGACGCGGGGACCTCGACGGCGGCCTCCTCTGGAGCGATGCGACCGAATCTTCTCCGGGATCTGCCGCATCTGGGGCCTGCTGATGTTGCTGCTGGTGCTGGTGGGGTGGAGTGGACGATGCTGCCACCCTTGGCACTGTGTGTGGATCACCCCCTGGGCCCACTTCACCTTCCACGGGGATTCCATTCTCAGATAGAAATTCGTCCAGATCCACATACTCCTACCCCGGTATCAAGCGATCCAGCATATGCAGGCATGGAGAAAAAAGAACCGGAGACCACTTAGAGCTATTATAACTGACAATGTAAAACAGGGGACAAGCTCAAAACCAGAAATAAGATGTTTCATAATGACCTCAATTAGTACAGCGGTTAGTGGAGCAAAATTTTCCAAAATGCAAATAATATTAATAATAATTATAAATAATATATTGTAAAGCATATTTTAATTTTTTGTGATATTAAGGCTACAGTAGCATATTTTTAGCTGTGTTTTAAAAGTACAAAGCACACGATTTTTCATCCTCTACTGACAACGAAACAAACTATAATCCAATTTTTTATTTTAACAATTACATTAGCAAAGCTAAAGCAGTGGAAATAAACCCATACTGATTTAAACTCTGGCAGAATTTTTACTTAAATGAATCAAACTTTATCAAGGGAGGATACGCGACCTCTCCACCTTCATGTGTTGTACATCGCTGACATTTTTTAAGTCAGATCGGGTAGTCATATTTTGGATAATCAGGAAAGTGAAACATGGAAGATATTCTTTTTACAGCTAGTGCTGTTCTGACTCTAACCACCAACCCTTAAAGGGTTGTAGTCACTTATAACATTAGGGATAATAAGGGGGAAAATAGGCCCACACAAGCATTCTAAACTGAAAAGGCTAGCGAATTAAAAGTTCACCACCAAAATATTACACTAAGTGGTTCTGAGGATGATAAAAATAAGAGAGATTTAGCAAAGATAAGAGTTTCAGTCGGAAAGTAACAATCATAAGGGTGTAGTAACTGGATAATAGCATGCACAGGAGATGTTGCCCTAACTGACCTTGATGAGGGGGATTAAAACTAGATATGCACTAACAATCATCATGGAAAACTGAATTTTTTATTGCTTCATTTAAGCTATTCCATCAGATGATGTTAACTTTACAATCAAAAGGAATATCAATACTATTGTACATAAATGATACAAAGATTTTCATTTAAAAACTAATAACTAGCAATATAAATAAAGACAATTATTGTAAATTTTCACTAGACACAAATTTATTTGACCGGTTTCGCCTGTTACAGCATCTTTATTTATATTATGGAATCCTTCCACAAAGTCGAGCCTTCCCAAGTCGAGTTTGTTAACAGCTATTTAATAATAATTAATAATGATAATTAATAATAATAATTAATAGCTTCACTTTATAAATCATAAAATGCTTTCTGCATAAATTTTATAAATATTACGTTTTCTCATAAAAGAAAAGTGTTTTTAAAATTCTAGTTCTAGCTAATCTTATCTTGAATCTTTTGCAAACTAGCCTTGCATGGAAAATACTGCAATATCCTTTACAAACTTTCGATCTTATGAGCAAGAATTTTTGACACCGAAAATTCAGTTTACAATCTCAAAAATAGGCTTTAGGAACTTTTGCTCAACTTCAGCTGGTTAGCATTTCGAAAATAATATGAGTATGTTTTTCAATGCTTATGTATTTAAACTGTACATATGGGCATGAAATTACTGAAGAGCCAAGCACGAGACATAATCCACATCAAATATAAGAATCTGCTCTGCTCTCTTTATAGGTGATTATAATTTTCCTAATTCTTGTTGGTCTGGTGAAGAATTACTCAATAATGTTTGTGCAAATGTCAAATTAATATACGATTTGTTTAGTTTTCACAATCTTACCCAGGTAAATAACATTCCTAATTCTCTTGGAAAGACATTGGACTTAGTTTTTTGTAGCATTGGTAGTACCTCTTTAATGAAAGTTGATGAGGCTATTGTAACTTGTGACAATAATTATCCTGTCTTATTAGTTAATATTAAGTACTCTCAACCGGACAACTTAGAAATTGTGGGTAATGAGTATGTATATAACTTTAAAAAAGGTGACTACTATAATATGTCTGCATATTTTTTAAATATTGATTGGGAATTAGTATTATGTTGTGAAACTTTAGATATTGCCATTCAGAAGTTTTATGATATAGTTTATTCGGCTATTGATAACTTGGTTCCTAAATATAAACATATCAGTATGAATTATCCTGTTTGGTTTGATTTAGAATTAAAAGAATTAGTTGCAAGTAAAAAAGCACTACAAGAAAGGTATAAAATTACAGGCTCAATATCAGATTATAATGCATTTTCTACAAATGTAAGAAGATTGCTCAGAGATGTTACCACAGTTATATTCAAAATGTTGAACTTTCAGTTTGTAGTAATATAAAGTCATTTTGGAAATTTATTAATTCATCCAGGAAATCTAATGGTTTTCAAAATATTATGTTCTATGACAATTGCCACCCTAGTGATAAAAATGGTATTGTAAATTTATTTGCTCAGTTCTTCTCAAGTGTTTATGAAAATCTGGAATTGAAATTGATGGTCTTTAGTTATGCATATGATATAAATCTTGTAGAAACTGTAATATCTCCTGCCCAGGTGTCATCTAAACTTTTTAGTCTTGATATTAATAAAGGTATGGGTCCTGATCTTGTTCCTCCACCCCTATTGAAAATGTGTCATGAATCACTAATCTGTCCATTACATTTGTTATTTAATGCATCTCTTAAAAATGGTATTTTTCCACAAATTTGGAAGCAGAGTTTTGTGGTACCAATATATAAATCTGGTTACAAAGCTAATGTAAGAAATTATCGCCCCATATGTATTCAATCTTGTATAGCTAGGATATTTGAAAGCATTGTTTATGATATGTTATCCCCTATGTTTAAGAGAATTATTATCCCCCATCAGCATGACTTTATTAAGGGTGAAAATGTTAATACTAATCTCCTTTTTATGTTACTGACTTGTTTAATGCTATGAATAATTTTTTTCAAACTGATGCCGTTTATCTCGATTTAGCTAAAGCATTTGATAATGTTAATCATGCTTTACTTTGAAAGGATATGGTATAGGTGTAAAAATACTGGAGTGGTGTACTAGCTACTTATGTAATAGGATACTAACTGTCAAATTTAAATCTTACTTGTCATATGATTTAGTTTTTCAGAAAAATATTAATTCTCTTTCTCAGTATTTTAAAACTAATGGTTTGTGCATTAATGTTTAAAAATGTTCCTATATATATTTTAGTCAAAGTAGGAATCCTACTATTTTCAATTATAATATTAATGGGGAAATAATACCTAAACTCAATATAGTGTGTGATTTAGGCATTCTTTTAGACTCAACTCTTACACTTATCCCACATATTAATAACATTACAAATAAAGCTTTTAAATTTTTGGCTTTATTAATAGAAATACAAAAAGTTTTTACAATTGTAGTGTACTAAAAATGTTGTATTGTACATTGGTTTGTAGTCAATTAGAATTTGCTTCAGTAATTTGGTCACCAAATTATAAGGTTCATATTGCACAATTGGAATGAGTTCAACATAAATTTTTAAAATTAATTGCTCATAAATTACATATTCAAGCTGAGGAGATTAATTATAACAGTTTAATGAATTTACTTAATTTAACTACTTTAGAGGCTAGAAGGAGTTGTTTTGATTTAAATGATTTGATAAAAATAGTAACTTTCGAATTTTATTCTCCCCATTTATTGAGTATGATAGATTTTCATTTTTCGACTTATAGTACATGACAAAATGATTTATTCTTTAAAAATATTACAGAACAAATTATGGTGCTAATTCACCAATCAATAGGTTGATGCAGATTGGGAATTAATATAGCACTTAGGATGTTTTTAACTGTACATATAGAGATGTTAAACATTTATTTAAATAATTATTATTTAAATTGATTCAGAATGTTTATTACCATTTTGTAAGCATATATTTAAGGTATGCATGTATTTGACTTTAATGTAACATCTATCTTACTATATTTTATTTTGTATGCGCTATGAAATATGTTTTGAATATCCTTGTAAAAGGGTACATTACCACCCGTGTATTATGATTAAATAAATAATCCAAGAGGTTGATTAGCCAGACATACACACACAATCTCTTTATAGTTTACAAAAGTCAAAGATATAGTTAATGCAAATTTTAAATCAATGTGATACTTTTAGTTACTTTTGAGTATATGGAAAGATGCAAATTAATTTGTTGATGAGATAATGCAACGACATGGATCTCATTTACTAGTATACAGTAACCCTGATTTAGCGCCCCCATATATAGTGCTACCCTCGCATACCGCCAGAGCCGTCTTAAGGGGGATGCCACATGGGCCTTGGCCCAGGGCCTCACTGTAGAGGGGGGCCTCAAAATGTGGAGAGTAGAAATAAAACAGAGCCTCAAAAGCGAGAAACACTTATGAACTATTAGACATTAAGAAAGAAAGTTTTTTATTTCAGAAAGATCATGTACTATTTATCTCAACTTTCGGTCACTAAATAGTGTAATACTGTATATTGTTATTCTCTATGAAATCATCGCAACATTTTACAATCAATGCAGAAATTTGATAAATAAGATGTGCTCTTCAAATGGAGGGGCCCTCAAAAAAGTTAGGGCCCATGGCCTCCAAATGCCTTACGACAGCCCTGCATACCACCCATGAATAGTCGTGAACAGAACGTCCATCTTATGATTACATAGAGCAAGCATACACCTCGATTTACTGCCACACCCGCTTTAAATCGCGGTCTGACTGTACGTTCGATTACATGAGATCGGAATTCAGGAATAAAAAAATAAATACCAAAACCAAACGCATCGCCCGAAAAATTTCAAGACACTTTCTGAATACTTATTCTTTCGCGATTTTTTTCTGGGTTTCTTGCGATTAATATAATGACCTCAACTAAGCACACATAACTCTAGTTCTATCTTAATATCCCAATATCACTTTCATTGGAGTGCAGAGGTTATCATATCCCGGTGAAGAGCTTAGGAAAATGGTATCTACATCTCTAAATCCATTCGCTTTCTCGAGAGCCATTTTTTCCTCGTGCAATGGATAATATGATTGTATTAATTTGTTTTAAACAGCTCATAAACAGCAGTTACCAAAGTTATATAGCAAGAGTAATAAAAACAACAAAGACGATCGCATGCAAGACTCGAATCCGCGACCCTAGCATTGGGAGACAGTCACGCTAACAGCCTCTATACCAAAACTGAGTAAGGAATTATTACCATAAAATCAATCAATTTCGTAGAAAATATATTTTTAATATCTAGTAAAAGTTTAATTCGATTCAGAACTGATCACAGTGACAAAATACAGTTGCTGGAAAAAAATAAGTTAAACCGAAGATTTTGGAGATTGTAATAAGCTATTAAGTCAAGTTTTCTCATTTCTTTAGTTCCAGGACTTATCTCTTTCAGCCCAACAGTCAAGGAATTACCCTAAAGAGACACGAATTGCTCCCGTCCGCTTGAAAGTGACCACCAAACCTAAATACGCCATCAAAAACATGTTACTAATGAAAAAACTCCACGCATTGCTATACAAATAAATCGCTTCAGAAAAAAGGTTTTCCTCTAAATACACAGGCGCCGGTTATTTTTTAAGTTCTATTTTTAGATCCCTTTTTTAACACCCTTATCCTCCACATCGTCATCCCTTCACCCCTCCCACCCCCAAACCCTTCCACGAACACTTCGAGGCTACATACCCACTCCGATGGAAAAACGTACTTTTAAGGCATCCGAAAGGGAATTCGGGAGGAGAGGGGAGGGGCGGAGAATAGGAGAAGGAAATGTCAAGGGGGATGGGGATTGTTTTACTTCAGTCGTGAGAATTTTTCCATGGATCACTAAACGCCTACCTTTAGGTCTGCGTCGTACGGTAGCGTTCTATCCCAGAGGTTAGGTCCGAGAAATGCCGCCTGAGCCTCCACGTTGCTCCAAAGCGCTTCCTCTTCCTCCTTGGACGGCTTCTCCCCCACGAGGGGCGCTCCGCCGCCTCCCCCCACCACGGCCCCCCCTCCTACCAAGCCAAGGGGCTGGGGTCCTCCCCCGCCGCCCCCTCCTCCGCCTCCCCCTCCTCCACCGCCTCCGACGTATCCTCCGACTGCTGCACCGCCAGACTCCTTCTTCGGACCTGCAACAAACGAAACAAATGAGCGAGTGAAAACAAGCTCCCGAGCTTGATATCGTAACGAACATCCTGGCTTTCACATAAATAACCAAACAAAAATGAGATTTTTATATGAAAACGTCGCAACGAGATTTTATTTTCAGAAAAGAAGCTCGGGTAAAACCCAATAAAAAAGATTTCAAAAAATTGCGCTAAATATAAACGAGGATAATCGAATTTAAAGGATAACTCACTAGCAATCACATCTTCGGCGAAGCATCTTGCTTTTCCAGTTAAAATCATGCAGAACTTTATTAAATAAACATAAATAAATGATGAAGTCGTATATTCATATAACGGCTGAGTAACCCATACGAAAATTTTTATCACAAGTCCAATGGGGTCAGTGGTAATCCACCTATCGTTGATTTTAGAAAGAATTCAGCAATCGGTGAATTTCCACAACGAATGGCTGCCAAGACCCTGAAATTCGAATACGGCACGGTCGACTGTTTTACGACTTTAGAAGTTTACTACATCGTTAATTCCCACAAAACAAAAGCTGAGATTGACAATTCGATTCGGAATTAATCTCGACGAGATTTATTTGTTTTTGAGCGATGGGCGCTGCCAAGCTCTCTCCGAGCCATTCAAAGCAATCGCATGGTATGAAGTTTAATATTCAAGTTTTTCTTCGATGAAAGAATCCAGGATACATAAGGAGCGATCACTGGGAGAGTAACGAAACGACAAAGAAGCATGATTGACGGCATCGTAATTCTGAGGAATTCCATAACGCTATATGGGAAAAATCAAGAATTCCCTATGCCGCGCATTATTTCACAACACTAGACACGATCCGGATTTCGAAGACATCCTAAGATGGCGTTAAAAGAAAGAAAATCCGAGTCGCGTCAAGCATAGAGAAATCGCAATGAATATTGAAATCGTTTGTGATACTTTCTACAGAATGGCACAGGAATGGCGAGGAACATCGGATATATAGCTTTTTTTTGAATCCACGTGCTGATTGACAGCCGTTGTTATATAGTCTCTTCGGCATTCACAAACACACACTATATATAAAGAAATAATAAGGTTAGCAATATTATATTCGAGAAAAGGACGCAGGATGCATTGTGACTTGGCATTCGAAGTCAAAAAAGGACAAATATTTCAGACAAAAGTATCTATATCATAAAAGGTATATTTTTCTCCTGAATCATAAAAATCATAATGGAAACCCCAATTCTCCAAGGATCGCTACCAATAGTTTGTATATTTTTCCCCCTGAAAATCCCAAATTCGCAAGGCAAAATGTATATCGAGATGTAAATGTAGAAAGTACTTAAGATGAGAAGCTGAGAGACAGTAGCATAACACTCATCAAATAGGAAATTTAATTATAGATTTAATTACAAGTTGATTCACACACAAATCACGTGAATCAGTTTGTCTAATGGAGTGGTACTTATGTCATACGATAGATAGACATAAAGATCTTAAGTACGTCATGACAATCCGTCCGCCAGTGTGAGCCATTAAGACAGCTTCAAAGACAGGCAAGTAAAGGCACGTACATAAACATAGATATGAAGTTAGCATAAAAATCGTTTCAAAGAGTTATTATTAAGCAGACAAGAATCACAATGCACATAAAAAGGCAAGAAAACCACTACGTCTTAGCCCATGAACTTGACAGAGCACATTTTATCCAAGTTAAATACGATCGCGCTCTTAATAGGACAAACGCACGCCCGTTGCATCTTGTAAGACTTCTTGTTCACGACAAGTTTCGCGTCAATAGTTAAGCCTGCAGATACCTTCACGCAATGTGGAAAACCGAGTTTTTTGACGCATTTTCAATCTGGCGTGTGCGGTTGGAAAGAATGCTAACGGTTTTTCCTTTGAGAGACAATTAAATCAGGGCACAATGAGAGAGAGAGGAGGCCCAAAAGTAAAAGAATTTTTTAGATAAAGATAAAATACTATTTGGTAAACAAGTTCCCAAAAATAAAAAATAAAATTCACAACCAATATATTTATATTATTCATTTTAGCGGAATCGAGAAGTTTTTTTCCTTTATCTAAACCAATATGTCAATTTCACAATATCGAGACTTCCACTATTAGCATTCCGAGAGATAATTCGGCGATATTTGAAATGAGAATTTTGTTCACTCAACCGTTTGATGGCTAAATTTCCTAAACAATGTTATTAATTCGTCGCGATCCAAAAGCTGAGTCCAACAATTCGTTTATTAATTCAATTTCACGCATAATCCAGCGGACTCTTGTTCGTTTTAAACTACAAAACGAGGAGGATGATACGAGGAAAGCTGTGGCATTCAATGGAATTTTCCTCCGAAATCCTCCGGTTATCATAAAATGGAGAAGAGCAAGACGACCTCGGGTTTCGCGCATCAGATCATGAAACTAACTGCATTGTGCCAACTCGAAATTGAAAAAAAAAAGCCGATAAGCTTTCGGAGAGGGAGGAACGTGCCTTCGCGCCGTGATTTTTGGCTTCCCAAAGCCTTCCATATTCTTCTACCCACGCACAAAATAATCACACGAATTGTTTGTACATTCAGAATCCGTGTAATGAGAATGGGCGCGCATATTAATGAATATACTGCGTTTTGGTAATTCAGATCAAACATGTCTTTTATAACTCGACACCGCAGCAAAATTATCCGAATGTGGTTTATACATGCCGTATTTTAATGATAAGATATCTGAAATATTACATAAGATCCACTTTTACTACTGAGAAATGACCAAGTGACTCAAATCACTAAAAATGATTTTCAAAGGAACTATATTTCCACGTGCATTCCACAGATTTTACGATTGAAATTAAAATTCTACGTTACTGTCGTTTTCGGAAAAAAGAGATATCGTCGACGATAAGCAGTAGCGGTATACTGAATAGCATTCAACCCAAAAAATTTAACAGGATTATTTGAAAATCTGATTACAAGAGCTCATTTTCAACGACATATCATTTGATAGAGAAAACTCGTTTAATCGCAGCGAGAAACAATAACTCCACGAAAAAGATAATGAAGCGACACGAGTGCCAGTTTAATTTGCGTTGATGATTCGCAGATTTGGATATCTTAATGCCAACTATTCTTTATTTATTTATAATAAAGAGATTGATAAAACATAATATAGATTAAGTATCGCCTAAGACTGACAGGATACGCCCGTCCAAACCAAACAAGCCATATGATAAAATAGTTAAATAAATGAACATGAAGTTATGATTTACAACTCAGAATGCTGCCTTCAAAAAAAACTTAAGAGGCTTGAAGCAACAGTGTACAAGAAATAAACATAAACGATAACTCTTAGAAAATTTAGTAGCCCCGAATCCATTAAGGATATACGAGGAATAGGTATTAATACGGGCAACAATTAGCGTAGGGGTCGACCACAGTAGACAAGAAAATACCCATAAATAATCGCCAATAACCGACAAGTGCTATTTGTCTCTTTTTCTCGGTACGAAAAGACAGACTATTAGAGATTTTGACTTGGAATGGTACAATGCCACTCTCTGCCATACATTTTCAGCGAATTGCAGAGTAAATATGTATACATATAAAACGGATTTGAAAAGTAATACACGCATAGAGTGCTTTCTTCTGACAATAATCAACATTGCAATAGCATGACTTCAAACTATCTGGATTAAAAGTCTCGGATAAGAAACAAAACCACCGAAAACCAGCATTAAAACTTATTCCATGGGAATTCTGGCGTATGATTCACGTTTCAAGAATGAACTCACGCAAACTCGCCTTTACGTGGATGCCGATTATCCATTTAAAAAAGTGACATTCTAAAACCAATTTCACGGAAAATAAATTACGCGACTCACTGTTACAGTCAAAATTTTTGATCCTTCTATCGCAGCGCAAATAGTGCGTACTCGCCCGTGACGACCGGAATCCCTCGATCTGGCAACACTGCGGATATATTTTCAGTACCAGATCCTAATGAACCTCTCTCTCTATTTCTTTCTCTTGTATCCAGTGGCGGCTACAGAGTTTCTATATAGGAGGGGCTTAGGGGCGGCAATCTGGTTAAAAGGGGAGGCTAGGGGACTTGTCTTGAAGCTGCGTTTGCAAAGCAAGCACATTGTTTTTAATTAGATTGTATGTTACCGATCAATAAAAATAGCAAAGTCTTCTAAAGATGCTTTTATTCACACTTTACATAAGATTGAGAAAACGTCAATTGTCCATATCAAAGAATAAGAACAATAATTACATGAAATTACATCAATATGTAAGCCATCAAAATAATGATGTTCACCTTGGCCCTATTGATGTAATGATAAATAGCAAAAGCATAATATATTCATTCTACTCTCAAATGAAAGGCTCAGGGTAACTGAAAAGTTATAGCAGTGTGATTCTCCTGTTGTTGTGGTTGGAAGCAAAAGCATTAATAATACCTTCACCATTCAGACTCTTGGCTCTTTTCGAATTTATAGATATAACTGCAATATCACTTGTTCTGCTATCACTACTGCTTTTCCTCAAGTAAGTTTTTGTCAGTCGCAGGCAGAAACAACTACGTTCACATGCTGCAGAATTAACTGGCAAAGTCACACTGATGCACACCAGCTTATATAGATTTATGAAAGCATCACGGTATGGTCTGAGCATAGAAGCAAATTCAAGTGGAGAAGTGATAGTATGACCCTGTTGTTTTTTTCTCTCAAAAAGACGCCGCACTTGATGAAGCTTAACACTTAAATTTTCCTCTTTGATACCATAGTGAAATGCCATCTCCAGAATACAAAATTTCTTTAGAAATGAAGCATCTTGAGGATTCAGTGCCGATGAATCCTTTAGTATGCTACATGAGTTGTTTGAAAATCACCTGTTTAATTCGTTGACTAACCTGTCTATGACAGGAAAGTAAGCATGCGTACAGAATTCATGAGAAGTAGTCATTTTCTGACGATATCCAAGTTGAGAATCAACAACAAACCCCTGTAAATGGCGTGACTGAGATCGTTGTCGCACTTCTCTGTGTCCTCTCTGTGCTATGTTCTGACAAGCAGTGAATCGTAGAGACTAAATAACTGCTCTCATGTAACGTCTATTTTCTTGAACAGTCTTTGAGTGAGCAGCATTAGGTTTTAGATCCTCGACCCAGTTATTTTCTGGTTTCTGAATTCAACCCAAGCTTGCATGGCGTACTTGTGTGTGGCAGCTGTTTCGTGTGTCTTGAGAGATGTGCTTGCTTTTTTCCAGTTTGTGAAACCATCATGAGTAAACTCAATCTCAGTACGACCCCAGTTCTCCTGACCGAAGTGGCGACAGGCAAAGCAATATACTGAATCCTGCGCAACTGAATATTCCAGCCAATAGTACCGATCATACCAGCTGTTGCTAAATGATCTGGTTTGTGTACCATACACACGTGAGGGATACTTTTTTAGAACGGGTCGACGTGGTCCATCATCTGGGAACTGGCTCATATCTACAGGTCCAGGGACAGTTGACTGATCAGTCGACTTAGTGGCTTCACTGCTGCCTTTACTACTCCACGTGTTGCTGGATGAAGGAGCATCCTGCTTGCGTGCTCTCTTGCTTGGAATTAGAAAGTGATTCATTTTCACTGACGGTTTGACGAAAAAAATAAAAAAATAAATGTAAAAAGTACTGCACCTGCAGTACTAGGATGAATGTCCTAGAGTAAATAAAGATAGCAAATAAAATTAAATAATTACCAGAACACTAGAAAAACACAATTCTTTACCTGATACAAGAGTATTTGTTCGGTGTTTGTTTCGAACACAAAAATATTCGGTAAAATTTATTAAACACGTTTTTATCAAATTTCAGCTTAATACAATTCGAAAAGATTTCTTTTTTACTGATTGCCGTCAAAGAATTGGAATAGATATTTTGCATTTCGATTGTTAACTGAATCGACTAACAATATCGAATCTTTTAAATTCGCACATGCACTTCCCTATCCCTACTAACAACTGTAGTGTCACTGTAATCTGTCATGTGAAGTTTATCGGTACGAAACAAAAACTAAGACGTCATTAATAAAAATTTATACTTTGTTCACATAAATGGGATATTTAACTGGGTTTTATAGAAGCGGAATCTAGGATTGTTTTCTACCTAATGGTCGGCCAATTATTCCAACGATAGATTATAGCGTTTACTTAGTTTCTTCCTTCTACAAATTAAGCTGTGACACCATTGGCCTGAGGATTTTAAGCACACACTTTGGCGATTTTTTCTTTTTCTTTTTATTTATTATTTTTATTTTTATTTGGGGTGGCTTTGGAGGGACTGATGAAGATTATGGGGGGGGGGAGGCTAACCCCCCCAAGCCACCCCTTGGCGCCGCCACTGCTTGTATGCGATGGCTCATGAATTGCTGTTTCTTTTGTGCGTAGAGGAACGATACTTGGCCTACAACCGCCACGGATCAGTTTATCTAGATTACGTTGCCTCCAACCAGCAGGAAAATATCCACGACAAGAAAGAGTAGAAGAAAAAAAACTAGAAACCTCGAGGGAAGACAGAAGAAGTCGAGTAGTCGAAACTTCGAATTACGAGACTTTATCATAAGACATATTGATACGAACGGAAAAAACATTTATTTCGACACGTCGAATATTCGAGTTATAGGAGTTCGTCTTCTCGAATTGGGCTGTACATTCAATCCTCGCACAATAATATTTTAAGGAAACGTACAATCATAAATCGCAAAAAACGACATTCCAATCGTGAAAAGAACAGGCAGATATTTCAAGCGGCAAAAAACTAACAGAGGAAAATGGACCTTTGACGCTCCCAAGGATCAAGGATCGTCCCTTCAACTCTCTCTCTCTCTCTCTCTCTCTACGGAAAAAAAACCGACACGGACCTCTTCTAAGAGTGGTCAGATTAGAACCCAGTTATACATGTCGAAAAAAATAATTCCAGGAAACCGCAGGACGGGGCTCGCTTTTGTTTTTCCTCGGAAAGCGGTAAAACCAGCTTTGGAGACGAATTTGGCAACCACTTTTCCAAGTGTCCTTTCGAAACACCACGAAACACTCAAAAGATGGTTGTCAAATGATAAATAGTTAATATGTCAAATAATGCACAACGGCCTCGACGGAACGTCAGAAATAATCAAATCACGCGCCGATAAAGGTCCTTTTAAAAATCATAATGATTTTATAATCCACACAAGAAGGATTCGAACAGCCAAATATACGTTGCGCCGAAGCATCTGAAGTCACTGGGAAGATAAGAGTTAGCAAAGCAAGTAAGTTGTAAACGTAATTTTAATAGAACTAATGTACGGGTTTTTAGATGAACGCGGAAGAGAACATTTCGTTGAAATTTTCAAATAGCTTTTAAAACAAACAAAAAGTCTCCAATATATCTTTAACTCAATGAGATGTAAACATAGATGTTTATGCGCATAAAACTCCTTCATTCCACAACAATGATGTTATAAAAATCGGTACGTCATTAACAACTGTGAATATGTTTCAACAAATATTTAGCATTATTCCATTAAACACATAAATGATCGGCGATCGAGCGATTATCTTCCGCTTTGTCGCAGAATCCGTTATCAGTCAATGAAGGAATAGATAATTAACACGCAAAACGCATCCACATGATACGAGCGGAAAATTTTCTTTTGATTGCTCATGTGCTGCGGTTGAAATTATGCGCGATGCATTATAAAGAACTATTTTTACCAACCGGAACATTCCATCCATGGACGGCATCATATTACGTATTTTTCAGCTAATCAAAATAAAAGGCCTTTAATCGGACTGAACTTATGTTTATCAGGTCATACAACCTCGGTTAACTAATCTAGAAGAAATAAACAGTAAACTAATATTAACAGTATTAACCGAATAAGCACTTGTGTCAAAAATTGAAAAATTAAATACTTGTCTTAGGTATATCAAATAGTCATAATACGTTTATAAAAATGTTATAAACCTTGTCACGGCTATTGGAGACAAGTACGTAATTTTTCAATTTTTGATTCTTAAGTGATTATTCTGGAATTCAAAATCTTTGTGTTATTTATGTTAGCTACGTGTTTTATTCAAAGCAATACACACACACCTAAATATATACTGAGTAGCCGAAGAGAAAGACTTGAAACGAGAGGTACAGAAGACGGAAGCAGCAAGACGACGTTCGTTTAAGGCGAAATGTGAAGGAGAATAAAAAAAATAGCGTAAAGCTAAGGAACGAGGTAAAGGACGGATTGAATTAAGGAAAGCATTGGAAAAGAAATAGGATGAGACGAAAGGGGAAGGGGGAAATTCAAGTAGGTGGCGAGAGTAGAAGAGGAGGCGAAACGGAAGGAAGGGAGGAGGGAAAAGAGCAGAGCACTTGACCTGCCCTACATACACCATATGAAGTGCCCAAGCATCCTCTTCCAAGTAAACCACGTGGTTAGGATTGAAAGCTATGGGGAAATGAGAAGAGTGGGAGGGAGGGAGAAAGGGTGGATTTGGGCATGTGGGAAACGGAGGAGGGATGAAATGAGAAATGGGGGAGGAGAATGAGGACAGAGGTGGGAGAGAAAGGAGGAGGGAGAGGAAGAGAGATAGGAGTGAGAGAAGAGGAGGGAGAGAGAGGAAGAGAGATAGAGGAGAGAGATTGGAGAGAGAGAAGAGGTGAGAGAGAGGGAGAAAGGAGGAGAGAGGAAATAGAAGATGAGGGAGAGAGGAGAGATGGGTAGAGAATGGGTTGGTGAGGAGTAAGACAGGAGAAACAGAAAGGGGGGGGAGAGAGAGAGAAGTGGTAGAGAGTGGGAGAGAAGTGGTAGAGAGTAAGAGAGAGTGGAGAAGGGGAAGAGAAAGGAGGAAGAGGTTGGAGAGAGAGGAAATAAGGGAAGATGGGGTGATGTTGACGAGGGGAGAATTGCTCCCACGTGTCCCTATGGATGGATGGGGTGGGAGGCGAGGCATCGTAGGATGGGGTACAAAAGAAGACGGAAGGGGTAGAGAGGGAGGAAAGTGGAGTAAGGAGAGATACAGACGGAGGGAGAGAGTGGGGAAGAAAGGGGGAAGTGGTTGCAGCCATAGGAATGACATCACGACGGCTGAAATGCAATGAAGAACGACAAATGTTCCTTCTCCGTCCTGGGGAGATCTTTTTATTTATTTTTTTGGCTGAATGGAGTAAACAACAGATCGAAGAGGAGAGAAAGAAACAGAAGCGCGGATATCGAAATGTCACGTGGGTCGATCCACGCCGCGAGGAAAGACGATTAAGGAGGTAATCGATTAGCCCTCTAGCCGAATCATTTATCTCTTTTTGTTACGGTAAGTGATCGGAATTCTCGCGTTTCCTCTCGAAAAGTTACGCCAAATCGTGATCTCTTTTATCATTAAGTGCGGGCTCTGTAAACACTATCGGTGTATACCACTGGTGACGGCTGCCTGGTAGCCGAAATGCGAGTATAGATTTTTGAAACCATTTACGTGGTGTTTTTTTGTCTTTAATATACTCGTATTGAGAGTTCTGTAAACACTATCGGTGAATACCATTGATGACGACTGCCAAGTAACCGAAATGTGTATGTAGTTTTTGTAGCGTTTTAATAGCTAGTGAAGTTACTTGAGCAAGTATTTCAAATTTCAATTTGATTTTTGAGTACTTACTTAGTCTATTGAACCCAATCAGTTGATGAATGGCCCAACGAAAAAAATTATTAATTCGTGTTCTTAGACGAAAACGTTAAAAATATTCGCTAAAAGATCGCCGCGTATTTGGCGGAAGCATCGCCGGTGGATGATTAAAACCAAAATCTCAAGGGAAAAAAAGCGTCTAACCTCTTCAAATTTAAAACCTAGATATAAAGATATGTATGCACAAGAAACGTAACTGGGAGATACGGCGCCTATGGCAAAATATTAGGAAATACCTAAGTTGTATAGAAAATTATTTTTGCTGCGTTTAAATATAGAATAATATAATTTTCATTGCCACCTTCGTCATACCCAGCTAGGGCACTATGTAGGTATACATGTATGTATTCATGTGTTTTTGAGTCTGCCGGTACAGTCAATATGATATCATTTTCGAGAATTTCAAAGCATTACCATCTACACGCTCACGCCGTACAAAAGAAAAAAACAGCTAAACAAGACATGTGCCGCTTAAATCACAAACAAATATGAAGAAAATGAAACGAAACCGGAGATTATTAAATCAACGCTTTCTCCCCTCTCCCCCTCTCTTTAGGGTGCCAACTAGGTCGACGTATTTCGCGAAGAAGAGTTCGAGAGAGAAAACGAAACGAACCGTGGAAATAAATTTTTAAAAAGACAGTAACCGAATCGTGTTAAGGAAACGGAACCCAGGACATCCGAATCGGAGAAAATGGCGATACGAAAATGGCGACGGAACCTTGGACTATTCACATTGTTCGCAAAAATGGAGAGCTTGGTAAAAAATTACGGAGGGAGAGAAAAGAGTTAGAGAAATAACGAATGCATGCCATGGATTGAGAAAGCAAAGAGGGTGGGAAAGAAAGACGGCGTCTTAGAAGAAGAAAATTTGGATGGAAAAGAGGGAGAAAAAAACGAAGCGAAATAGGATTTCGCGAATGCGTGCCAGAGAGTTTTTTAAAGCGCAGAAAGAAGTAGGCGGAGAGGAGAAGGCTTTTTTTCCCTCTTCGAGACACCAGCAGAGTCTGAGAGGTAAATGTACCTCTTTTATCGTCGGGTCAATGTTTTATCAATCAATCGACGTCGAAGGTATATAAATTACGGCACGGATTGTGATACAGAAATTAGTATTAGTAATGTGGAAAAGCTACTATGAAATACGCGCTATTCCATTAGTAACGCAAGCTTCGTTAGATCGAGAAAAACCTCCACTGTGCATTTTATAGACGAAGATCGTTGTTTACGCATACGACAATTCGATTGAACGAGTAAATTCGTCATGAGACAATGAATGGATAGAAGAGGGTTTTCCCTAACGCCGCAATCTCCAAGAGTCGATCTTCCGTTAACCAAAATAATGGCAAAGTACTGAAACAGATGCAGATATATATATATATATATATATATATATATATATATATATATATATATATATGTATGTGTGTGTGTATCTGCATCTGTTTCAGTACTTTATATATATATATATATATATATATATATATATATATATATATATATATATATAAAGTACTGAAACAGGTGCAGATACACACACACACACACACACACACACACATATATATATATATATATATATATATATATATTACACGGCCATTCAGAAAGAAAATTTTTCGGATCGGGACTGAATGAAAGAACGCGTCTATGGAAGACGGAGGACATTATTATGCTCCACGTATCGCCTGCGTTCCGGCGCACATCTACATTCCCTGCCCGACGGAAGGCGAAACGACAAGCATAAATTTGTTCTCCACGCACCGACACGTACGCGGGTATCTGGATTTTAAATTAAATTATGTAACCACTCTAGAGATGTAGATGAATGGGGAATCATATATGTGCGTGTAGATAGTTCGTTCGATATGACTGTCGATCTGTAAATGACCTGGGGAGCTGCTTATCATTTAGTTTAATATATAAATACCTATACATATATGTGTATGCATCTATATACTATATGTGTGTATGTATTTATGTATATGTATGTGTATACTTGTATGTATGTATGTATGTATGTATGTATATATATATATATATATATATATATATATATATATATATAATAAAAGCCTTCGTATGTTATTCTGTCACGCTGTCGTCGTTAAAGATAACCATATATACATGAGTTTAAGTATGCAGAATTGGATTTAGATACGGGAGAGAATTACGCGTTTACCTAAATAACTAATATATGACGTAGAATGCTATTATTCCCAAGTTGAACAGACAAAAGTTAAGTCGTATTGAGTGCATTTGTGTATTGTTCAGGAACGCGTAAACGGAATAGTTATAAGAGTTAAATTATAAAGAAAGAAATGTTTGATGTATTTGCATCGGAATTAAAAATACTGTTACATTAGAGTATTTTATTTTATGACAAATTTAGTGTTTTGTTTATATTGGAAATGTTCCCAGTAATTCCGATTTTCAATTGCTATAAACAACTTAGTTTTTGCTTCGTACACAGCTACAAATAAGTAGATTTTATTTTTCCTTTATTTTTCTGTAGCGTTAAGCTGCGTAAAGGAAACGGTCAGGAAAATTATTTAACTTTACTCAATCATCAAGTTATAATAATAAACGCACAATTGACATTTATTTTGCAAGATTCGATAAATGTTGACAATAAACCATGGATTTGTATATTTACAGAACTACATATTTTGAATTAACGCTTAGCTAAGGCATAGATCTTGAGGTGCTTTAATTTGAATTTAAACTTCAATCATTCCTACCATGCAGTTACACTAGTTTGTGTGTCGGTGTGTATATAAACGCACAGTAGAACCTCGATAAATCGACTCTCAAGGGATGACAGAAAAGTTCGAATTATCGAACCTTCGAATTGTAGGTCCTCATTTTAACATATTTGATCGCGCAAGAAAAAACCTATCCACTTCTACTCATCGAAAATTCGAGTTACCGAGGTTAGCCTGCGCCTATACATGTGTATGTGCGCCTGTATGCGACAAGGTTTCCTACGTTTCCCCCAGCAAACTTTTCAACCCCGTAGTTTTCGAAACTCCCGCCAGATGGAATGATAAACAAGGACGGTCAAGAAGTAGCTTCATCCGAAGGTCTGATACGCCACACGGCGCGCGCTCCTTTTTATTTCTATTTGGGACGCTCTTAACAAATTGCACTGTGGCGCAGTGCGCCCACCCTAGGGAAAGGAAAATAAAGAGAAGAGAAGAGAAATAAACGGATGAGGAAAAAGAGGAAAAAATGCGAAGTTGGAGTAAGAAGCAGAGATTCGAAGGACACCAGAGAGAGAGAGGGTGGGGAGTATAAAACGAAGAGTACAAGAGTTGGACTGATGGGTACAAAAGGAATCTTGTTTGTCTCTCTTTCTTCACACTTCCTAGAGTGGGGTGGCCAACCGTCCAAAATTTGGAGGGACAGTCTCACTTTTTAATCACTCGTCCTCCCGACTCATTATTCAAGAACAAGCACTTAAAAATGCGTCTCGGGTAACTCCAATTACCACAACAAGGCCATAATTTTATAACCTTGTTGTGGCTATCGGACACATCCGAGGCAAGTATTTTTTAAGAGCTCGTTCTTGAATTTTTTTAGCCATAAGACGAGCTCGATAATTCCGTTGGACTCCCAACCTTGGTCCCGCTTATTGAGAAATCATAATTTTTTTATCCCAAATCGTCGTTTAAGCCGCTCCGGAATACCTTCACTGGTCACACACCTGATACCTATTGCATCTATATATCTAAGCCCGATCCACCAATACATGTACCATAAATACGCCACTGTGATATGTCCCTTCTTATAGCAGGTAAAGATTTGAAAATATCTCTCCTTAGCTCCCTAAAAAGTTGGTCACCTAATCCTAGAGGCTCCTCCTCTCCTCCTTTACTCCGTTCTTAAGCAACCGTAAAGAGCATCTCTAGCTTTTCCGGTGGAAGGAGTGAGGGAGTGACTTTATTAAGCACCAGGGAGCTCATTACTCTGCCCTTAAGTGAGGCACTAAAACCAGCGCGCCTTCGCCGCGGAGAAAGAGCACGAGGGACGAAATAAGAATGAATTTACGAGCGACGGTTGAAAAGCGAGCGATGAAAAAGAAGAAAAAATGGACAGAGAGAGACGGACCAGTATGTTTTTATTTTCTAGGACGACGACGACGAGATTGGTACATCCACGAGGTCGTGGCGTCGAGACGGTGTAATTGCTGCATTACGGCAAACGACATAAGGATTCGATTTGAATTTCCGCATGCCATCGCGTCGATATCATCTGGTCTTGTCTCAACGCTTAATAAAGCGATGCGAAAGAGGATCGTCCGACTTTGGCTTGTGGTTCAAATCGAATCGAGTAAGCTGTCTCTCTTAGATCGCCATAAAAATGTTGGGAGAACCAGATGCGCTTTTCGGTTACAAAGAAGCCGTCATCAGTGGCGATAGGCGGATAGTAGATTCTGAAGAGAGCACTGATGACGCCGCTTAGTAACCCAAATGGGAATCGTCTCAAAAAATAACATCTGCCACAAATATACCGCGAATCTAATACTTTAAACCTATATACTAGGTACATAAAACCTATGACCTATATTTTTTGCACCACGTCGAATCAAATTGTTTTAAAAGTTCCTAGTTAGAAATTGATGGAAATAAAATGATCATAAGATCCTAAGCAGGCAGGCATTAGCTGTAAAGTTGGTAATAATTTTGAAACGAGAAAAAATCCGGGAATCGAACCCGGGTCTTCCACTTGCCGGGAGGATATTCTACCACTAAACTATCGAAGCAGATTAATTCTCTCGTTTCTGAATGTGGGCTTTTTCTTAGTTTGGTCCGGCCTAGTTCAACCAGCCCCAACAGATGTCCTCCAAGAGACACGTCGAAGAAAACCCCCCCTCTCTCTCTCTCAAATGGTGAGATAGCCAAGCTAGAAATTGATGGAAATGAAATGTTCATAAGATCCTTCCCGGTCAGAGCAGACTTTTTCCTCGTTTCAAATATTCCCTGTGTTCCTAGTGTTTAATTTTCTAAGATTTTACCCAAGTGTGCAAAACAAAGAATCTTATAGCAACACAAAATTACATGGGAGATATTAAACACCTGTCCAAAGCGATATGAAATGTTCTAAATCTGGATGACAGAATATTGCGAAGCATCAATCCAAAATAATATTAAATTAAAGATGCGAAAATGCGCCTGTGAGTGAATAAAAATTAATTTAAAAAGTTTTGATTATCAATGCTTTCTAAGAGCGATTAATTTAATGATATCCCACCAAACGCGGGATCGTAAAATTCAGGACTCGCACGGAAATATGCGTTGAATTAAAACGATATCGGCGGATATTAAAAATTAAAAATGATTTCTTTACGTTTGCAGAGATTGAATACTATCGTGTAAATATATTCTATTGCTATAAACATGTGAGAGTCCAGGAGAAAATAAAATAATATGGTGAGCATATTTTTCTAATTTATGTTATAATCGAAAAAGAAAAATATACCTATTCGTCTTAGTTTAATTGTATGCCAAATGCAGAAAAACTAAACGCTGATAATAAATAAAGTAATGCAAGCTTGGCATTATAGTTTTTTCCATTTGGATGAAGGATCAAATCCTTACATACATACAAATTGTAATTTTTATATACAATACATGAACGATGAAAATTTACAAATGAGATGATGCGAATTGAAGTTTAGGATTTTTCCCCGTTTGTGGACGTATTTTTGTCATACACGGCAAAAGAAAACTCGCATTCAACTCTAACACGAAACAAAGTTTGATCGCTATTGAAATTCTTTGGAAGCAATTATAAAAATAAACTCTTAACTAAGCATGGATATAAATTGGAACCTCTATAACTAGAACATTAAGAGGGTTAAGAATTATCGAAACTTGAGGTTATAGGCGTTCCAATTATTCAATTATTAATCTAACGATCATCGTAAAAAGAATCAAAACCAATTACCGTAATTAATTTTAATCCATTTCTTCGCGGAAGACCTCGCCTAAAACGACAGACGACCTCCGGATAAAGCCGAAACATATTCACTTTGCGTGTCACGCCAAATACGAGCAAACAGGTAAAAATAGAGGGCCCGAAAACGTGCGTCGCGGGGTCACGACTGCAACAGAACAATCGAAACGAAACTTTGGGCGTAATCTCGTGACTCGCGAAAAAAATGTCGCCCTTGTAGCTTTCTTCCGGCCTGATAATTTACAACGCCCGAAAAAAAGTCAAGCGGGCACGAGATATCACGTGATAAAACCCGCACATAGAAATGCATTTACCTCACCTCTCGTGGCAAAGAGGAAGAGAAAGTACGGAGTGAAGGGGAGGGAGTAAGAGAGAGAGGGAAGGAGAGAAGAAGGGGAGAGAGAGAGAAAGAGGATAGTGAGAAGGGGAGAGGAAAATAAAGAGGAAGAGAGGTAGAGAGAGTGGGAAGAGAGCTGAAGCAAGAGAGGGATAGAGGAAGATATAGAGAGGTCAATGAACGTATTTCTCTGGGCAAGATTGAGACTAGACAGTCGAACCGAACCTGAACCGAAAACCCGCTCCGAACCGCTCAATTTTGCGACCCGAACCGTGATTTTGTCTTTACTTTGAACCCGAACCGAACCTGAACCGACTTTAAAACGGGTTCAAAATGGGTTCAAAATCTTCCAGGCAATCCATGTAAGTATATAACCCAATGAAAAGAAAATAATTCTTACTGAAGTTTGGTGGACGAGAGGGATGTTATGTTTCGAATTTTCAGATCTCTCAAGAGCAGAACATTTCTCTTCTGTTTCTAGATTTTATTTGTTGCTTGATCTCCTCACACATCGCGAATCAATGGCGGTGGTTAGCTTCGTTTTAAATTGGACCTCTGTAACAATGTTCAATGCTTGGCACAAGCTTTACATTCAAATATACTTCAAAGAGAGGAGAATTTTCTAAATAATGATCTTTTGTTTGCTGCTGTATGTTTAGATCCTAGAGACAGATTGACTTTAGACGAAGGGAAAGGAAAGAAAGCTAAAATCCAAATTACTAAAACGCTGAAGATACTGGAAAATATACGAATTGTAGACAGCTTGAAAGAAAATATGAAAATTTCTGTACCAGCAGTATTTCAGGCTCTGCAGCAGGTGACGACTTGCTAGAGCAGTTTCTGGAAAAAAACGAGAAATCTCAGACAAACACTAAGCTTGACTATATAAATCAAAATAATTTAGAACTTCAAAGGCTTCCAAGGACAGTCAAGTCCTTAACTTCCGGGAAGAAAATAACAAGATGGAAAAGTATACTCCATAAATGGAATACACGGAGATTTCAAAGGCGTTCTAAATAGAAAATACGTATGGAACGGTATCGAAAGATTAGGTGTTTCTCGAATTTTTATTCCCGAAATTATAGTCTTTGGGACTATCTTGTAGTAAATGTTCTCTATTCAAATAATTTTTTAAATATATACCTCACAGATAATATAAGAGAATGGGAGAGAAATATATGGATTTTTATGCGTTCTTCGCACGAAGTGAACGCATTTAGGGTAGGTCGTTTCCGTCCGGCCGCATGTTAAAACTCGGACCCCCTGGACGAATTATGATGAAATTTGGCATTGGGGAGTTTTGCTAAAATTGGCAGACCGATTTCAGTTTTGGTCAAAATTGGACAACAATGATGACCACATTACATGAAGACCTACATGTAGTTTTCAATGTTCCTTTGTTTCGACTCGGGAACCGCTGGAGGTATTTCGATGAAATTTGGTATTGGAGAGTTTTGCTAAAATTGGTCGATCGATTCCAATTTTGGTTCAAATCGGACAACAATTACGACCACTTTACATGATTTACAAATAGATGACAATGTTTCTTTGTTTCAACTCGGAAACCGCTTGATGTATTTTGATGAAATTTAGTATTTGGGAGTTTTACTAAAATTGGTCGACTGATTCCAATTTTGGTTAATTACGACTACTTTACATGAAGACCTACATGTATTTTACAACGTACCTCGCTTGCTTCTCGTTAAACTCTCATCTGAGCGAAAAATTCTGACAGTGTGAGAACATTGTGAAATCCCAAAGAACGCATTTGGAATCTCTGTGTATTCCGACATGGAGTACACCTTTCCAATCTTGTTAATTGTTGTTTGCTGAGAAAACCATCTTCGCGATCGATGTAAACAAAATATGCGATATTTTGCTCGGGATTTTCTCGAATTTTTATCTCCGAAACGATAACTAGTAATTGCGCGGCCTCGCGGACTTTCTTTTAGTAAATGTTGTTCTCTATCCGAATAAATTTTTTAATCTATACCTTACAGATCATATAAAAGCTAGGGAGATAAAAGTTTGATATTTCATTGTTGCTTGACGGATGCCATTTAACGAGATATGAGTATAAGTTTATTGAAGTAATTATGTAAAGTGGAAGTTCTAATTGACAGATTCAGTTGAAAATCACAATTAGGCGATAAAATTTTATAAAGACCACTCATACTTAATTAAATTAAAATCCGTTCAGCAGTTTAGGAGATGAAAGTTACGACAGACGGACCATAAGGCGTTCTGCTACTATCTCTTCGCTGGTAAAGAACGCCTAAAAACCAGTACCCTATTTTGCATCATGTTTCTCAGGTCATTTAGGAATTCCAGCGACACAGGTCAGTGTTGAGCTAGCTTTTTCAGCATTAAAATTTAATTTATCATCAAAGCGTGCCAACTTATTGGAAACACACTTGAAAATATTCTGCTGGTCCATTTGAATGAAAACTTTTTGAAAAATAAAATGTTAATTATCTGTTAAATTTTTAAATTGATTTTTTAATTGTCAATTGTTGTAGATGTTGCCCAACATTTCTGTATACAGCTCCTAATTCTACGAACATTTGTTATTAGTTTTGTAATTCATTTTTTTGTTATTATAATGTATTATTAGATGTTTATTTGCGTTTTTTAAATGGAGTCATTTTATAATAAATAAGTATGCAATGGAGAGGAAAAGAAAGTGAGAGGTAGGGAGAGAGGTATGGGGAGAAAGAGAGGGATGGAGAGAGATAGGGCGAGAGAGGGGGAGAGATAGAGGGAGGGAAGAGAGAGAGGGAGGAAAGAGAGGGAGGGGAGAGAGATAGGGAGGAGAGAGCGATAGGGAGGGGAGAGAGATAGGGAGGGGAGAGAGAGAGAGGGAGGGGAGAGAGAGGGAGGGGAGAGAGAGGGAGGGGAGAGAGAGGGAGGGGAGAGAGAGAGGGAGGGGAGAGAGAGAGGGAGGGGAGAGAGACAGAGGGAGGGGAGAGAGACAGAGGGAGAGGAGAGAGAGAGGGAGGGTAGAGAGGTATAAAAGGAGAAAAGTGTGAGAGAGAAATGCGTTTAGTTGGGAGGATTCGGTCACGTGACAGTAAAGGGGACGTGGGATAGAATTAAAGCGACGCTCCCAAAATTAAAGCAAGAACCTCCGCAATTCGAATCAGGGTGAGAAGCATTCGAGATAACATAAATTCGAGTCAGCAGAAATTCCACTTAACGACCAACAAAACCGCTCTCTCCATATAAATATAAACAACATTGAGTTATACTAAAATATTTGACGAGATAAGTATTACCAATTAACAAATCGAGCGGGATTTTTGAGCGAACACATTCAAAGACGGCCGAGATGCTAATCATAATTTGACGAGGTTTTCATAAAACCTCATTATCGTCCTCCTCGTTCGTTCTAAGTTACTGAAACGCTCTAACTTAACAAGAGTAAAACTCCCATATTCTATGGCAGGCCTTCAAACTCGAAGAGGCGTCAGGGCAGCATTAAAGCGATGAGTGTTACAGAAGGGCCGCAGTTATTTAATGGGAGCCAGAGCTGGGATAATTCACTTAATCTAGAAGATTGAACGTCTGTTTTGCCACTATTAAAAACAATAATTTAGAAAACGCCCTCTTTTATAATTCAGTAACTGTGAAAAATCTTTTCTCCTTTTCACTAAAACAAAGCTTTTATATATAAAATCTCAAGCGATTTAAGACAAAAATTAGCATTTGGGTCGCAGTAAAGCACGGAAGGGGCCGCATGCGGACCGCCAGTTTGATATGCCTGTGCTGGAGAATTCTAATCGTTCCCCTTTGGTGCTAGTGTCCTCCTTTGACACATCTCTCTCCGGCGCCCCCTATGTCTTCCCTCCTCCTATCCCTCCCCCTCCCACTTACCCCCAGGCGACTATAGGTGGCGCGACCCACAATTTAAAGAACACGGGACTCTTGAAGGGAGTCGCCCGAGATGTGGGAGGGTTGGGGGACGGTTGAATACACGTGTGAAGTGAAGAGAGGTTGTGGGAAGGGGCTAGGGAGAGCCGAGGGGAGGAGGGAAGAAGAAGATGAGAAGTGATGGGTGGGATACCAAGTATGAGAGAGAGAGAGAGAGAGGGAGGGAGGGGGTGTCCGCAGGGCGTACCGAATATAGGGAGATGAGAGGGGCTGAAGGGAGGAGTTGGAGGAACAATATGAGGAGGGGAAAGGGTTAGAGCGGAGGAGGAGGGGCGTGAAGATCGACACGAGACACCGTGTCTCTCACCTCATGTGGGGCAGGGTGGGGAAAAGACACAGTAGACCACATCCCTTTTCTCTCTCCCCTTCTCTTTCTCCCCTTTTCTTTCTCCCCTTTTCTTTCTCCCCTTTTCTTTCTCCCCTTTTCTTTCTCCCCTTTTCTTTCTCCCCTAATCTTTCTCCCCTTTTCTTTCTCCCATTTTATTTTCCCCCCTTTCTTTCTCCCCTTTTATCTCCCCTTTTCTTTCTCCCCTTTTTTTCTCCCCTTTTCTTTCTCCCCTTTTCTTTCTCCCCTTCTCTTTCTCCCCTTTTCTTTCTCCCCTTCTCTTTCTCCCCTTCTCTTTCTCCCCTTCTCTTTCTTTCCTTCTCTTTCTCCCCGCATAGGGATTATATGGAAGATACTGCCTAGTCTCAATCTCGCCCAAATAAAGACTATCTATTCCCTACTCCCTCCCTCTCTCTCTCTCGCCCTCTCTATCTCCCATTTGTCTCCATCTCTTTCCCTCTCCTCTCCATTTTCACCTCTCTCTATTCCTCTATGCCCCCTTCTCTTTCTGTCTCCCTCTCTCTTTCTATCCCCCTCCCTCCTCCTTACTCAGTTCTCTTTATATCTCGTTTTTAATTTTTCCTTAGAAATGAACACGATAGAATGTATTTTAGAATTTTGTGACATGATGTTAGATGGAAGAGATGCTTAACAGGGTCTAACCAAGCCAATAAAGGGTAAAATCAATCAATCCATTTCTCTACCTCTCTCTATCCCTTTGCTTTCTCTCTCATTCTCCTTTCTCTCCCTTGTCTTTCCCCTTACTCCCATCTTACCTTACCCCATGGTTCCCCTTTCACCCTGGCACCTCACTTCACGTCTCCCCATACCTCTCTACTCCTATCTCTTTCTCTCCCCCTCTTTCTCCCTCCCTCTCTATTACTTCCTCTTTCCACCCCTTCCTACTCTCTCCTGCTCAGTCAAATGATCTCTCTACAGTAAAATTCCGATTATCCGGGTGAGGATTAACCGGTAGAGGGGGGTGTCTGAAGCGAGTTTGAATAACATCTATTCTGCACAAATTTTCGAGTCCATTTAGATATTTTATTCACAATTAATCATATGGTCGCAAAAAAGAGCTCTGATGAAAAATACACTCTCAGTTATCGTGTTTATAAATTTATGGTGTGATGACACGAATCTCTCGATATTTAATGAAATAATAAAATTTTCATCATTGCTCGGGCGGGTATGGCGCGCTACTTATTTTATGCGAATAAATTATGAAACATCTAAAGAGACATTTTAACAAATTTTTCTCTCTTGAAATTTGATCCGTCGCATTATCCGCGTTTTTCAATTTCCCGCGCCTATTCCCCCCACCAACTCACGCGGATACTAGGATTTTTACCATATCACTCACTATCTCTTTCTCGTTCCTATCTCTTCTCCATCTCCCACTCTCTCTCCCTCGCTCTCACTTCTCCACCACAGAAACGCACCCAACACACGTACCCATGGGAGAGCAAAAATATTTAATAAAATCTCGCGTCACTTTCCCTCGCATTCGCAGCCGAACGTGAAGACGAGGTGGGAAAGACCACCCTTCTTTCTCTCTCTTTTCCTCCCACACAATGGAATCGGATCGGATTCGATAAAAAATAAATATAAAATGGAGCATTTTCCCACCCCTTCCCCCCTCTTTCGCCCACCCTCTCCATCTTCCGAGAGAATGTGCCTCGCCTAGGATATGTGGGTCATGGGCGATCGATCTAGGGGGAGTTGCTGTTTTCCTCCTCCCATATCGCCACGTGTGGAGGGAGAGGGTTGAGAGAGGGGGGGAGGGAGGGAGAAGGGGAAGAGGAGATCTGTATGGAGTGGGCACCAACCATCCTCCGACACTCCCCCGCACCACTGTCTCCTCTCGGCTGGTGTGAGCCGGGGCGGAAAAAAGGAAAAATAAACGGAGGAGACCGCCAAGGATGGAGAAGGGTGCCGAGTGGGGCGCAGGCGGTGGGAATCGGTAGAGATCTTGAGGTTTCGAGGTGGCGAAATCGAAGGAAGATATCGATTTACCTTTCGAGTTTACTTAGGTGACGTCGAAATCACTGTCTAGATGTCTACTCGCTTTGAGAGATATGTGTGAGGACATGTGTACGTAAATTAATATACACATACATACATACACACATACATTCAGTCACATACATTCACACAAATACACACATACATATACGTACACACATATGCACATGCGTGACTGGGAGATATGGCGGCTATGGAAAAATTTTAAGGAAACGCCTTGTGTATGTAGAATATGATTTTTGATACGTTTTCATAGGAGTATTAGCAATTTTATTAACAATAACTTTAATATTTGAGTATTAAATTAAGACTTATTTAAGGGAAAAATAAACCTATGGAATTTTTTGCGGGAACGTTTGGCGCCTTTTACAAGTGACGCCTATGGAAAATTCCACCTTCGCCATACCCTAGTTACGGCACTGTATACACACATACACGCACATACATCCTTCATTTCCAAAATCCGTTAATTAACCCATTTCGGCGAAGCGCAGCAGCGAAAAATGATTGTTTCCAGGAAGGCGAATTTTAAAAATACTACATATAATTTGAAAATTTAGCTGTTGGTTTAACATTATTTTTTTGTTTAACATCGTTTTAGTTGTCATCCTCAAAAGGTAAAGTGGCACGATTAGGCATTTTAACCGGTTTGTATCATTCCTTCAGTTGTACGATAAATTCTCGTTTTGAAGGAGTTTCATATTGGGTTACCTATGAAATTAAATATTATCTAAATGTTCTTTTTTTAAACAAAACGAAATATTTTCAGACATTACTCGCATCACGAGGATAAATTATATATCTACGATTCGTTCCTGGATCTAACATGAAACGCCAAACTAGCATAGGAACAATATATTCCAAAGCGTAAACTAATTCCAAGACATCAGCCTTGTGCCGATAAGGGAGTCTTAATTCTAAATCACAAAGGTATTTTTATGGATGGCCGCGAAAGTTAACACAATGGGTCCCCTTTTTTTATCCATGTAGCCAACTTGGTTCACGGACATTCCGAAGACAAAGGACCTACTAGATAAGGACGGAAATTCATATCAAAACCGAATAAAAATGAACTCTATGAATTCGGGACATAATAGTTTCCACGCGTAAAATGGCAAACATCTTAAACTGAAGGTTACGGCCTAGGGAAAAGGGGAGAGTTTTAGAGATCTAAAATTAAAAAAAATATATTAAAGCCTTTATCGGCATTTAAAAATCCTTCATACCTAGAATGTTTTGATGATATTCTAGAAAGCAAATTATAAATATAAAATCGTCTTCTTTTAACAATAAGATTGTTTTAATACAAAAAATTAATTGATATGCGATCGTATTTCTGGGTTTTGCAACTTCCATAACATCAAATTATTACGTCGATCGAATGATAAACACAAAATCAAGAAAGAACGGACATCTGGGGCCTCCATTTGCTCGTATGGTGGTCTAACACAAGCTGTAGGAGGGGCAAATAGATGATTTACAAATAGATAACGGGTGAAACATTTGGTAAATTCAATATATCTGGCGGGTCACATGGCACAATAATGAGCTTACACATTTTGTTGAACATTAAAAGCACACGACTCAAACGGTGCATGATTTAATATAAAGCAGACTATTACACAATTCAAAATGTTAAACACTTTTACATTATTTCGTACGTGTAGCTGTTACGGCAGAATTGAGAATTGTATAAGCGGAAGGACTGATTTCTGTTCACGACATACGTCATCTCCTGCATTTTTCTGTTCACACGTAAGCTCAAGAATCACATAAAAAATCGTGCTTGCTTAGAAATGTACGTATATACGAGCAGCTATTATACGTGGGAACATGAGAATGAAAATAAGGATATCGCGCCGTTTTTAATCTTATAAGTTTGCGCAACGCTGAATACGTAGAAAATGTGATTACATCAATATTCGCCTCAGTAGCACACCCGAGATCCAAACCGATTCCTCGAAACAGAGATTCCATTTACAACGGCTTTGCCAAGATTTTTTTACGCCATAAAAGCACTATTTCTGGAAGTCATCAGGCGTAGAAAGACTTGAGAGACCTCCCCAGCAAGATGAAGAGGAGGAGGGAAGAGGACGCTAGACATGCCGAACAAAACACAATGAAAATAGAACAAGTGCGTAGATTCTGATCCGTAGCAAAAAAAAATTATGACCAAGAGACGGGAAAGAATTACAGATCTCAGTTCGCAGTTGGAGACGAAAATTTGACGCAAAAGAGAAAAATGTTCGTGTAAATTCCACACGCGTTTATGAGCTTCACGAATATTCAAAATTAAAGACATTTAAAAAAACGGTACTGAGCAAAAGGGAAGAGATTCAATTAACCTTCGATGTCAGGAAAAACTTGGTGGAGTAAATAGATAGATCTTACTATACGCGCGGTGATAACGTAAACTGATCTTTAAAAAATTTCTCGCAAAATACACACGCGAAGGTGATTATTTAAAATGACTGTTTCTCAAGACATTAACCATTCACAATAGACGTTAACTTTCAGTATCAGTATATATTCTTGGTCTCCATATCGCTGAGGGATATTTAAGTAACTTATATTATTTGTCCAAAGCTTTTTTCATCGTGATCATGATTAACTATACGATAAAATACAACTAGGGAGTTTTGCGGCGAATAATATACGAGTAACGTTCCAGTTAAAATTCGGCGAGAGTATTACATTTAAAATTCTTCCGAAAATACAGGGTGGGGCAAAACCTACTTGACAACTTTAATCCAAAATTATGAAAATACAGAAAGTCATAATAACATTAAACAACTTGCAGAGTATGAGGAAACACTTCAAGTTTAAGGTGATAAAGTCTCTCTTGAATTTGTCGCAAGATGGCAGCGCAGTATAGTGTAGGTCAAGACGGCGCCTTTCACACGTTCCCAGAAAGCTTACTTTGTGATTTATTTTCATGAAACGAAGTCTACAACAGTTGTTATCCAAAAATTCCGAACAAAATTCAACACCAAACCATCCACCAGGGAAACTGTACCAGTAGTACAAGAAATTCATGGAAACAGCATGTGTGTGCAATCATCCCGGTGGAGGAGACGGCAGACCAAAAACATCAGAGGCCAATGTGGAAGCCATTCGAGCAGCATTCGTCGCTAGCCCAAATAAGTCGACGAGACGTGCTAGTAATGAATTAGGGCTGACGCGTAAGACCATTAGAAGGGTTTTAGGTAAACGATTACGAATGAAGCCATACAGAGTGCAGTTGCTGCAGGCGCTGTCAACGACAATAGACAAAGACTGACCTTCTGTAGCGACATGTCGGCTCGTATGGAGGAGGATGATAACTTCCTGGAACGAATTGTGTTAATGATGAGGCTGTGTTTCACTTGAGTGGTAAAGTAAACAAACAGAATGTCAGAATTTTGGGCACGGAACTACCAAGAGAAACTGTGGAGTACCAATGTGACAGTCCAAAGGTTATTGTCTTTTGTGCCATGGGTTACCGAGCGGTGTATGGACCTTTCCTCTTCGTGGAACCTACTTCTTGAATGGTGTACCTGGGTATGTTGCAGAATTACTTGATAACGCAGCTACAGGAATAGAATGACGGTACCATGGTTTTTCAACAAGACGGCACAGCGCCACATTTTCATAGAGAATGTCCATGCTTATCTCGGGGAAAAGTTCCCTGGCAAGAGGATTGAACGTGCGGGACCTATTCTATGGACCCCGCGCCCTCCTGACATGACACCCTTAGATTTTAGTCTCTGGGGATTCGTGAAGGACCAGGTGTATGTTCCTCCGATGCCTAGCACCCTCCCTGAGTTGCGGCAGCGCATCACAGAGGGGATCAACAAATGGACCGAGATATGCTGCAGCGCGTATGGGAAGAATTAGACTATCGTTGGGACATCTGCAGGGTAACCAAGGGAGCTCATATCGAATACCTGTAGAAGAAACCTGAAGTGTTTCCTCATACTCTGCAAGTGGTTTCATGTCATTATGACTTTCTGTATTTTCATAGTTTTGGATTAAAGTTGTCAAATAGGTTTTGGCCCACCCAGTACAAATGACCTAATTATCGACGATGAAAAGGGGCTCATCAAGAAAATGAGAGCGCGACAAAGGACACAAAATGGCGACGATTATCTGCTCATTTTTAAGTTGCATGACAACTTTAAAAATAACAGATTGCATAAGTGGAGAATTCAAAGAAGCGCAAGTTTTTTAACGATTACAATCAAGTTTTTTCAAGTATAAAATTAAGTTTACTTAAGTTTTATTAACATTTCTCACCGCGACATTCGATATTCTAGTACATGAGCACATTTTCAAAAAACAAACGTTTTTGAAGATTAAAAATAAACTGTTTGCTATTTGGAACCCATTAAAAGGAAGGTCAGGGTTGGTCAAAGTGACATGTCGTCGACGATGACCGGAGAAAGTGAATGACACGCAGTGCGCAAGTGACGAGATTCGTATCTTTTGAACGACGACGGTTGACTAAGAGTCGCTGACCACTTCTGTTCTGCGATTTGCGCAACGGAAAGGAGAGAACGTTGAACAGTCTGGAAGATTCTCTTTTGACAAACACAAGGCGGGAAAGCGCGATCGCAATAAGCCATTGAGCAGTAAGCATCGCGTTATCGCGGTTTTTCCACCATCCCGAGCGAAGCGAATACATCGCATACGAAAATAAAAGATAGATTTCAACATTACATTTTCATAAAATTGTTTTTTAGATGCTATGCTAAAAGGAAGTATTAAATCATGATAAGGTAAAATATCATTCCCCAAGGGGAGAAATTAAATTATTCCACATCCAGACCTTCTCAAAAGGTTCCGAGAGATTTGTAGGCCTCTGGCCATAGTAAAAATAAAAAAACACAGGAAGGAAAAATAAGGCATTCATTAGCTAAAAATCAATGAAATGTAGTTTATATATTTTGTATTTATAAAATACTATTCTAGCCCTTTTCCATGCAAATGTGCCAATTATTGAGGAAAAACCAAATTTTTGTGCTATTTCACAGTTGATATCAAGCACGGCGAGTCCATTCAAACACAGATTTGGGCCCCCTTGAGCTTTAGGACCAGGCCAAATGGCCCTGCTGACCTCCAATCTCAGAGACCCTATCTATCACCATAGGAAGGATGTGCAAGTAGCGATTTATTCTTTCCAAAATAATCTATTAAAAACCCAATCTGATCTAATGTACTGATCACATTGTGTACGTAGGCACAGGCCTAGGGAAATTCAACAGAACGAGGCTGCAGGGATTGATAAAAATAACAAATAAAACTATAAGGAGTGCGAAAAGCATTTCTTAAAATTTATAAACGGATAGGGAAACCCTCGTGGAATTTCATTAAGTATATGACGGAAAAGGAAAATAAAAATTTTCTCATTAAATTCTCCAGTAAATTCGCACATTGCATGAAGAGGATTTTAGGATTGCATGCTTAACACTCGAACAATAATTACGACACACAATTTATGTAGGTGCAATGTCAACTCTTACACCCCGTGAAGAGCTGGAGAAACAAACGAATTTAAACTGGTGCAACTGTTTAGTTAACGGTATTAAGATTTAACGACGCAGGAATAAAAGCTCGGAAAGTCATGTAACTACATTATGCTGAGATTCCATACAACAGTAAACACTCGATCTATCAGATACCAATTCCGATTAAGCTGATATTCTGGTAGATTGTTATGCCTATTTACACGTATTATGGCTAAAAATGGAAAACATTAATAAAGTAAATTAAATAATGCTCTTAAAGGAAAGACTCTTGCGCAATGTAAATTCACAGATTAAGTAATATTCTACTACCGATCAACACAATTATTAGTTACATAAAAATGAAATACTGCAATATGTGCGTACGCGATGCCGCAAAAAAGTATCAATTTATAAATTTCAAAATTCCGATTAAACGAAATTCAGGTTATTCGATAAACGGCCAATCGAGACTTCACTGTAGTAAGTTACCATGATCAAATCCTCAGGAAGATATAAAAGAATACGTACGTAGAGCCGCTGCAATAAAGCCTCAAAGCATGGCGACCGCGCCACCGAATAAACAAAAAAACAGACAACAACAAACAAGTGAATTATGGGAGCACCACATATGGATCACGTCGTCCGACGATCGTTAGGCCGTTGCGCTCGACAAAATACTCACGTAAACGAAATAGTCACTCGATCGTATAGTCTCCCTCGCCAAATATGACAACTTGTTTCTCAGGCGAAGTAGAATTCCCACGGATAGAATCAAGATGGATGCCCGACTCGGTTCGATTTTTATCGGAAATCGAACTAGGAAACTCGACAACAGAGGAAACCGGATAGACGGAGCGTGACCTTTTTCAAAAGTCAGAGCTCCCACAACCTTCTTCGGGGATGGAGAGGAGCCTTAGATACGTGGCTGTCATGAGGACGGAAGGGCGAGGGGTTAAAGTGCGTGAAGGGATGAAGGAGGAGAAGGGATGAGGGAGGAGAAGGAATGAGGGAGGAGGAGGGAGGCGGACGATGAGATATTAGACGAGACGAAGACTAAGTTGAGATATAACTAGGCTTGGAAGGATTAGATTTAAACCGATAAATGTCGATAAACATCGAATTTTAAAAACTTTTAAATTCGACGAAAATGAATTGTCGTCGATAAGTGTCGATTTTAGCCACATTTTCAACGAAATTTATGCGACATGATTTTCAAATTTTGTTTTCCGCTTTCAAACTTAACATATTTTACCACCAAAAATTCAAAACAGTCTGCATTTGTCATACCAAACGGTCATACAACATTCGGAATTTGCTTTCTAATGTCGCTTAAGTCACTGTCTTAAGGGCACATGCTGAACTGCCGTGGGATCCAAAGGTAAGGGATAAAATATTATGACCGGTTTTTACGCTCTTTCTTTACCCTCGGCCAGATCCGACAATCCCTACGCACTTTGGACTCCATTTACCGAAAAGTCGGGGGACGTCTATTGCGTCTTCTGCGCGACAATATCTACCAACCACCTCAAAGAGGCGAAATGAAAGGTTTTCCCGGACTGACAAATGAGTACCGATCGTCAGATGGCCTTATGGCGTTTCCAAAAGCATCCTGTGATAAAATCTATATAATCCATCTGAGAGAGAGAGTGTCCCCCGTGCTTAGTTTTTTTTAAATTGCTGTCGAAGAAGCATCGTTTCATATACGCACTCTGGGCTTTTATCTGCATTCAGAGTCGTTTGTTACTCAGCAAAGGTGAGATATTTTTCAAAATATTCATTCATACATTAGATTTTGTATTATATTCACGACACTAATTTTCTCACAAATGATCACTATTTCGTGAATAAGGGGCACGAATTAAAGCGTAGAATATACTTTCTAATTTATTGCGAAAAATTATCTGTTCAGGTTGGTGGCTGAAATCAACAACAACATATTCACCAAATTATAGGTAACAACAAACAAAGCAGTATACAGGAAGACTTATTTTTATTTATCCACTTTTAGTTATATTTAATTAGAAGGAATTCAATTTATAACACTTTTCTAGATAAAAACTGATAAAATGTATTGAAATAAACGTCGATATAAGATATCGCTTTTTAAGAAATACATACGTCGAAAACTAATAAGCCTAATTAAATGTATAAAATAAACGTTGATGTACGTCGTCGACTTTTAGGAAAAATAAACAATAGCAGTGATCGCTTTTTAGGAAATATTAACGTCGAAAACTACTAATCCTAGTAACATGTAATAAGGTAAACATAGATATTCGTCACCGATTTTTAGGAAAAATAATGTCGATTTTTTAGAAAAATTAACGTCGAAAACTACCAAGCCTATGTGTAAGCGTCGATATTCGTCTAATATCTCCCGGGAAAACAAAAGTCGATTTAAATAGTCGATTAAAAAAAATAAACGTCGAATTCTACCAAGCCTAGATACGATACTCGTATAACGTTAAAACGATGCATTTTCATCCTCCTAGCGTCGCAAGCTATAAGCGAAAGGGGAATCTGCCCACATTACCTTATCAACCGAATGTATTTCTATCGGAAAATATATTTACAAGTGTGATAAGTAATAGCAAAATAATAATATATATAATCAACATATCTGCATAAATTGAAATGAAAATTACAGTGTATTCATTTCAAATTATGGAATTCTTTCACAAGATTAAGCCATGAGCTGTTGAGATGATATATGTATAAAATCCACTGCTTCTAAAGATATGCGCGAGAGATTCAAGATTTTGGTCAAATGTGAACTCAATACAAACATCACATTACACTGTTTGTAAAATATTACAACAAAACATTTTAAAACGACAGGTGTGGCAAGAACGGCTTTGAATGTAATTAAAAACAATAATATTTAATAAAATAACTAAAATAAATGGAAAATATTTAAAAATAGAAATTTTCTTCCAGGCAATGCCATTTGCATGTCAAAATTTCAACAAGATAATTACATGATAGAATTAAACAATCAAGAAATAAATCAACAGAAAATTATCGAGCTCTCGACATGGCTAGTATCAACTTGACAAACCATGTATCCATAAAAAATTTAGGAAAACCAGGTACGCATTTCGGCTACTAAGCATTGGTGATGCGCCGATGGCGGATTGTAATAAACAAACACCACTGATGACGTCATCCCTATAGCCAAAATTCACATTTGGTTTTGCTAAACTTTTTTATGTCTGGCAGAGATAACTATTGTGTAAAGGTGTCTAACATTAAAACTTACAAGAATAAAAGGTAGAAGAGACCAATTTTCCTAAAAAAAATATCAACAACCGCGGGCAGCGTCATACGCACGAGGAAACCGAAGTCGTGCATTCCGTAGGAATCACCCGAGTAATGCTGACGCAGCACAAATCCGGCGCATGCGGATGAGTTACAAGACAAACTCTACGCAGCAGCAGAGAGTTGAACAGACAAAACATCCAAGTAAGACACGTAACCATCGCAACCTCGCGAAAAACTACCAAGAACGAAAATAAAAAGGGATAACGACCGACCCACGAGAAAACACGACGAATGCGACGAAAAACATCCTAACATAACGCCCGGAAGTATTTCGCTTCGTTTGCTTCTCCTTAGGGACCCCGAAGATCTTCCACGGAAGTGCTCGAATCGGGCGGGAACGCATAGGGAACGCCGTTCCACTGGATAAAAATGAAGCCCATAGCGTTCCCTTCGTTAAAAAATCAGATGAGAGCGTTCCGGTTGCAAGCGTTCCCTAGTGCGAAGGCGTTCGCGGTGTTTCTGGGTTGAAGGCTTCATGTTTCCGGGTGTTCACCGCGTAGGTCAACTTGTTTAATTGACAACAGTTTCACCGACCTTTCAGTCGGCGTCTTCACTTCGACCTGAAGACTGTTGTAGATAAACAAGTTGACCTACGCGGTAAACACCCGGAAACATGAAGCCTTCTACTAGCGTTCCGCTGTCAAGATTTTACAGTTCGAGCAATGGTCCACGGGGAAAAAAAAAGAATCGTTTAGATGGCACTCACGTCGACAGGACCAGAGAACTCTTGGTGTCATGCGATACGACGCCGCCAGCGCCCTCAAATGGAGGTTTTGGATCGCCGAGAGATGAGCCGTCCCCGCTTCGCAGGAGCGACGATCTTGAGATGGAGCGGTGATGGCTTTGCGAACGCGTTCCTCGCTCGCTCCGGGATCTCCCGCGGGTCGACGACTCGGGACGAACGGGTGATTAACGTAAGCGGAGGCGCTCATTATCACCAAAACGCCTCCCGTGACACGGATGCGTCACGCATCCGAAACGTCGCCGCGGATCACGGAGCGGGAAACCAAAAACGGAGAGACGCCGAAAGAGGGAAAATTCCCAGCACGAGGGGACGTTAGCATTCCTCCATTTTATTCCGATCGGATGGGCGAAGAAGCGGAAACGCGAGGAACGTAAAAATCCCTCTGTATATATAAATCTGTGTAGCTCACCAACAACGGCGGATTGATTCTTGGTTCGGACTGAGAAGAAGGCGGCGGATTCGGGATAGTTCTCATTATCGTGGTTCTCTCTCTCTCTCAACGTTGATAAAACAACGATGATGAGTTGGAGGGATCCAAGGACGAGAGTGTCTCTCTCTATCGTTCACCCTCCGATAGTCGCGTTTCTCTCTTGTTTTTCCCCCAGTTAGTTGGTTGGAGGAGTGGGGTGTCGCAAGTAATCAAGTCTGAGAGTGGGAGGGATAGAAACGAGGAGGAAGGAGGAGAGATAATGGGACCGACGCTTGGAGGTTGCTTTCGTCATCGATCCTGAAAGATTTCTTCCCGATTTTCGTTGCACGCGTTTGTGTTTTAAATACGTGTCCGTTGAGTTTGAGTCCATTGAAAACCTTTCCAAGAGGAATTATTTACTACGGAAATGTTCCGATAACTACTAAATGGACTTGTTGTTTATAAACACAAAACCATCGGAATACTGCGATCGCTGAACTTTTGTTTATCATCAGGGACAGTGTTTATTTTTTCATTATATCATGGGCTTACAAGGAAAACCCAGCAAGATGAAAATCATAGCTTGAGAAAAATCAATTTAGATTTTTAATAATTTAGTAAAAGTCAGGATTTATTTTTTGTGTAAATTGAGCAATCCATAGATGCTTAAAGAAACATCTCAAGACTTAATGGGTTTCACTAGCGTGTAGAGCAGAAAATTTTGAACTTTGTAGTAATGAAATCTCACTTTCGACCATTTTGGACTTAGTGGGTTTTCTTTGCGAGCCCAAGACATCTTTGTCCACGTAGAAGCTTCCAAACCTTGTCTGGGACGCTTTTCCTCTCATTCTTGAAGCGGTTAAAAGAAATTCCCAATTATATTGCTACTAAGATTATTATTCAATTATATTCCTGCAATGTGACACCCTCAAACGGCGAGAAAACGATAGCATCGAAAATAGTATATAGTATATATTCACCACCGAATGTAAATATCCAAAAAATTCGATGATTTTTTTCTCAGAAAAAAAATTATTTGGAAATTATGATGCGAAAAACATTTTACCGCAAAAACTGCGTTCTAATAAGTAGTAAAAAAGTAAAAGACAAGCGGGAAGACGGAGAGTAGACCACGATGGCCACAGAAGATAGAAAAGCAACCTTAGCAACATTCCCTTATGAATTTTCGTCCGTCCCCATCAAATGTCGCCCTGATCTTATGACGGATGCACAGATATAGTTACAATGCAAGGAATTATTTTAATCTTTCGGAGCCGTTAAAAATGTTTTTGCAAAGTAACCGACGGCATATAATTGTACAGACAGAATCAAGACAACGGTGCCATTAGATGAGTCGTTCACTATTCCTAACACCACGGATAGGTTTAAAAGTTATTCATTCTGGATTAATAGCTCTAAGGACAATGGAATGAAATAACAATTGCTGATAAGAACAACAGCAGACGATTTCAATGACCCGGAGGGAAGGAGAAAACATCAGCGTAAATCACGAATATTAGACTTTGTCCTCAATCCGTTACTTTTTCCATGGAGCTGATGGCTCGAAACTTGAGTAATGGTTTTGCCAGTATTTAGCCGGTTGAACTTCTTTGCGTTTTACCGGCGCGAACATCAACTTTCACCGCACTTGGAATTTGGTTCGAAACTATATCTCGGGATCAATCTCCAAATTGTGCAAAAGAAATGTATTTTTTTTGGAAGGCCACCGTCGCAAGAAAATCGAAGAAATACGCTTTTCGCCGTGGGTTACGACTGACATGGTTTATTAACATGGAACCGCCCCAACGGAATCGTAAAGATAACGAAGTCCTTCTTGTTGGATCCAATCCAAATTGCTTCGAGGCAGTATGTATCACTCCAGTTATGTTTGCTCTGGCGGGCAATTATCGCATACAATTTCGAATGGAACCCAGAACGACATTACTCGAAAGCATGACCGGCAGAAAAACAGAAATTTTCTCAGGTGTACAACACTACATCCGGATTTCAAGGGATATATGCTAATTTAGCCCTCCTTTGTCCCACTCAGCGAGTCATTGCAATCTTCTCGTTCCGGTTTATAGGCTTGCTGACTAGGGTTCTATCCCCAGGACATTTTCGGACATGTACGATATCTTTTGAGCAAAAGCGTTTGGTATTTATTTATTTCAGAAAAATAGATAGAAGATGTGGGAGTGCGTGCAAAGAATAAAAGGAACGTAAGAGGTTCAAGGGACGCTTTACTGTGGAACACTACCATTGTGTGAGTGTATGAGGAAGAGGAATGGTAAAATAAGACCTGAGTGACGACTAGGTATCCCAGGAAGCCCAGTGGAAACTTGAAGTTTGGAGAACTGCTGGGGTGTCGGAGAGACATGGCGAAACGTATGGGTTAAGTTTTTCGGGCAAGATCCTTTTTAGCTAAGGAGAGAAGACAACATAAGTTTAGAGCGTAGGTTTTTCCATATATATAAGATGACTTCAGGTTGGCAAGCTGCTGGGGGTTTCGAAGTGACACACGTAAAACAAACACAAAAAACACGGAAGCTTTCGGGGGTGATCCCAACTTGTTGCCATCCGTAAAGTGGCGGATCTACGCCTACTGGGGTCCCTGGCGCGAAATATTTGGGGGCCTCTGGCGCTAAGCAGTCGGGGGCCCTGAAATCTAAATATACTAGTGGTACCCGCAAAAACCTTTGCGAAGTCAGTCAGAAATCTGCGTGTTTAAAAGTAATAATAGCCCATTACTCCTTATAAAATTGGACAACTGACATTTTGAATTTCATGTTTGTTTTTATAATTCATATGTGCAATTTTAATTACTTCTCCCTTACGAAAAAGGTGATAGTCCAGTATTTAAATAAAGAAAGAAGATTTTTTTGTTTTGCTCAGTCGTTAAAAATGCCCAGTATACAAGCAGTTTACTGAATAATAATAGCAATCTATTAAGTTTGACGTTGCTAAAACTATAATTCCGATGCTTCATAAAAGCGCGAAGAGAATAACGCAATTAATTTGTCTATTTGATGTCTTAATAGACGATAATTCATTCGGAGGCAACAATTTGGGTCGCCTTGGCAACACACGGAAAGAGTACGAAAAAGCCATAAAATTTACTTATTTATTCCATAAAATTTCGAAAAGAAACGCGTGTTTCTGATATATTCTTCCATGTAACATCTAAATATCGCAATAATAAGATATTTTATAGTTTTAGCCTTCGAATAAAGTAAACACAGAGAGAATTGGTCTATATTTACGTATATTGATGAATAAAAGATAACAATCTTGCACCTTGAAAAATCGAAATTCCTGTGTAAACAATGGGAAAATATAACTCTCCCGGAATCAAACACGGGACACTTCCGTAAACAGAAATCGTTTTCCCAGGGTCTCCTAGTTGGCAGAAACAAAATGGCATTTACAAAATTTCTTTATGACAAACTGTTCAAGAGATAAAAGGGGGAACGGACGCACAGTGGGTGAAATTGCAAATATCTAGGTGGACAGAATGTCATTTAGCGAATGTCAAAAAAGATGTTTCTTTCTATCACAATGTCAACTTGAACACATGTAGCATCGCAATCCATAACAGCTAATCAATTTGGCAACTTTTTATAGAAATGACAGCATCGCAAACTTGGCACAATAGACCGCAGTACTCTCTCTTGACATCACGGTTTTATGAGTTCTGTGCAAATTGGTTGTGTTCTGTATATTGGAGGTTACAAATTAAGGTATGTTATTCGTCATTTACATAAATAATCGCGTATTTACTAATTTATTTTTCATATTTACTAGATAGATTGTCACAATAACTATAAGTAAAAAAATCACCTTATGTAATGCTTGAAGAGGCCTGCAAAAAATCCCTATTACATCCCGCCATTTTATATAGTTCCATTTATAAATTGATTCCTATTGATCACTAAATAATGAAATTTAGGTGCCACAACCTGCCACCTCATGCGTTATTCTATTATTTCAGACATCTATTCAATCTCTTGAAGAGTCATATTTGAGGTTCGGCAAAACGAGATTCAGTGTCAGTGTTCCGTACTCTCTCTTGACGGCACTGGTTTATGAGTTCTGTATTAATTGATTTTGTTCTGTATAATGGAGGTTACAAATGACGGTATGTTCTTTGTTATTTACGTAAATAATCATTTATTTACTTGGGAATAATTTTGAAACGAGAAAAAAGTCTGCTATGACCGGGAATCGAACCCGGGTCTTCCACTTGCCGGGCGGATATTCTACCATTGAACTATCGTAGCAGATCATTTTTCTCGTTTCTGAACTCGTTTCAAAATTATTCCCAACTTTACAGCTTATGCCTGTCTGCATAGGATCTTCGGATCACTTTATTCCAACAATTTATTTACTTGTTTATTTTTCATTTGTATTGCATTTATTATGCTCCAATAATTATAAATAATATAATCACTGTGTGTAATGTTTGAAGAGGCCTGAAAAAACCCTATTATTTCCAGCAACTTTTTTTAGTTTCAATTATAAGTTGGTTCCTAGAGATGATTTATAAGTTGACATACCTAAACCTGGCCGTGGTACAACAAACGATGAGAACACTGCTCGTCGTTTTTTCAGCAGCCCTGTCTTTCGTCTTCCATTACAGGTGTTAACGAAGAACTGATAATGCGTTTTGGAATAATTTTACAGACAATGTCTAGTGGGTATGATATAAACACGGAAACTTTTGATCGCTATGCCACGGAAACCGCGAAATTATACGCCCAGCATTATTCGTGGTATTATATGCTAGCTAGCATTCATAAAATACTGATCCAAGGTTTGGAAATGATAAAATCAGTCATATTGCTAATAGGACAGTTATCTGAAGACGCACAAGAAGCGCGAAATGGGGATTGCAAAAGATACAAAGAGGCGCACTCGCAAAAATGTTCAAGAACAAATACCTTAGAGGATTTATTACACACTTTATTGATTTCTTCTAATCCTATAATATCTATTTTTAGAAAACTCCCCCAACGACAAACGGGAAGTTTAAATGCAGAAGTGTTGCATTTACTGTTAAATCAACCAGCACGAAACTCTTCTCAAACAGAAGATTCTATTTTGAACTCTGAATCTGAAAGTTATAGTTCAATTTCTAGTTAAGTGCTCTTGAAAATATAGTTTTAGTAAATTATTTAATTTTTGTACGATTATTTTGATAGTCTGTTACAGATTTAATCAGTAGAAGAAATTGCGTAATGTTGTTTTCATTTAGAAAAATCAAAAAAGCTCTATTTCTCAAGGGGTATGTAATGTTATAAACATTAACATTTTCTAGAAATATCTTTACTATGGTATATATTATGTAATTTCGAGCACTAAAAATTAATTAGAATTAAAAAGAAAGTAAGAAGAAGCAATTTTGTGTCACTTACACTTTTATCCACCTTGATTTGCTATTTAACCCACTGTGGGACGCACGGACGGACAGGCATTGAGTAATTATATATAAAAGATAGTGAAACCGTTCCTAACGGCTACCCTCCTTTGTGACACCTCTTAACGATCGCTTTTCTATGGAATCATAGAGAGGTTCCACTGATTTTTAATTGAGACATTTAATATTTCTGAGATTATATACACAAACAGTTTTTCGGAGCCCCTTACTGCACGGGGCCCCTTGTGCGCGTATATATTGACTTAAGTAAAAGGAAAGGTAGTGATGAGGGTAGCAACAAGGTGTTGAAGGAAGCCCAGTGGACACTTACCAATTTGAGAACCAAGTTGGCAGGCTGCTGGGGGCGTCAAAGAGACGTAAACTAACATAAAAAACACGCACACTAAAAATGTAAGCTTTTCGGGCCCATGTCCTTCGTCAGCGAAGAAGAGAGAGTAACTAAAAGTGACACACTGGGCGGGGAATGACAGGGTAATGTGGGAAGGTTGATGATTGGAGAAGGCGGGGAGTGGGAATGGTGGATATCCAATAAGGAGGGAGTGCGGTAAATATATATATACATACACATACAAACACATAGGAAAAGAGAAGGCACAAATCCGCGCTCCGTCCTTTGGAAGGTACGTTAAGCAGTTGGCCCCCTTGGTGCTCCTCGTAAGAGTAGGCTAATACCGGCACCGGGTTTTCCTCCCCCATTGTGTGTGTCCGGTGTGGAAGGCAATGGAAAACCACCACACCACGTTTGTATCTTCCCTAGTCCAGTGGAGCCCAAATTTTTTACACGGCGGGCAGAATTGGAAATCACGCGAGCTTCGGCGAGCCGGATGAGTGTTTACATTTCAAGTTACCAAGGGATTCTGTGGTCTCATATTGGCGAAAATCAAGTCTAAATAAGTTAATAGTGCTAAAGCTCCACCAGAAAAGATTTTGAGACGATAAAATATGAAATTTTCTATAACAAATTTTACCGATCACCTTCTCATTATAGTTTCCTGGGACCGCATTTGGCCCGCAGGCCTCGGATTGGGGCCCTGCCCTAGTCAATCAAACCAATCTAAGGACTGAATAATTTACTCATCATGCACGTTCGTATGATAAAAATTCTGAAGTTTCCGTAAAGCCTTCAATCACACTTTTTAAAATTATCCAACCTTTTTATGGTTACCGGAGATGTCCGACTTTCATTCTTTGGATTCCAGCCATAAGTCGAGTTCGATACACAGATAATATTTAAAGGAACTTTTGCTTTACACTTTTGAATATCAAACAAACGAACAACGGTGAGTGAGCGGTGAAGAAATTGTAGACGGTGATAGAATGGAAAGCTAGATATGGGAAGGACAAATAATACAACGTGAGAAAGAAGGGTAGTTAAATAAAGAACTGCACCTGAGATGACGGAGACAGTCGCGAGACGACCGGAAAGAGACTGAACCCAAACAAAGAAGCGGACACGAGAGAGAGAGAGAGAAAAATTACAAACACCCGAAAAGACGCGAGATAAAGAGTATAAATGCCCTCGCCGAAACGATGTGTCCGTAAGTTTTCTATGAATCACACTGGTAATTTTACTATACGCGGGAACTGATAACTTTTTAAGATTCATACATACATTACATAATTTTCGAAGGATGTCTAAAAACAAAAAAGTTATTTTTCTTCTTTCTCCGGTGAAAGGGAGCAATTTCCAAAATTTAAGGTACATATATTATTAAGCCTCGAAATCCATGAAAAATCGTATATTTTGCGCGGACATTTTCGTAGAAATTTCATTTTAAAGGCCTAAACTTTATAATAATCAGAATTTCCACGGAGAAATTTTCTAAATACCCAGAAAATGCTTAATGGAAAATGATAACTTTTTAAAGTCCTTCTACAAATACAACTTTCAGAAAACAAAAACAAAATATTCGAATGAAGAACTTCACACGACCAATGAGGCAGAACGGGAAGATAGATTGCCGAAGTGATAACTTAAAGCATGCTTTCCTTTTTCTAAGGAATTGTCAGTAGTATAACAAGGCGAAGAAAATATAAACAAGAAAAAGTAAGATGCAGCCAAAAATCCAAGAGATAGAATTCGGAAACAAAATAAAACTGACCCAGTATTTCCTTCCAAAGTTATCAGTCGCTAGGGAAGAAACCATACCATACCGTACGACGAAAACTAGCAAGGATGTCTACCAAGTGAGCCAAAAATGCTCTTTCTCTGAATGAATGGAAGGATTTGATTATTTTTCAACGGAAGCCTATAAAATGGAATAAATTGTATTTTTTTCGACTTCCAAATTTACTGAATACCTAACTGGCAAATAATCAGACCCGAGAAAAAATGAACCGCTTCACGACAACATTTTATTGGCGAAGTAAAAAGAAACAAACGCGTAAATCGCTTATTGAGCGTGCACAGCAAATCCGAAAATACGTTAGGTATATTCAAATAGTGAAATTTCCCAGGTGACCAACCACCTTCACGCTATTATAAACAAAATATACGTAAGAAAAATTCCAGCACTCAGGTGGAATCAAGTACATAAATATATACGAAATACGAAACGAAACAGACACAACAAGATAAGAATAACAAATGGCATTTCTTACTGTACGTGTGAATCAGTACCGTTCGACGAACGCGCGCTTTTATCCAAACGGTATATAAACAGCGAGTGAAAATAAATCGACGGGGAAAAATCTCTCCGTGCCACACTCATGACTGCTCTAAACAAGTGACGTACGAAAGCGAAGATCGAAACGACACACACCGATGGACGCGCAAAGAAAAAACATCAGAAAATTGCGAGAAACGGCTGAAATAACAGGAGAAAACAAACGACAGAGGAGACGGGTACAAGCAGGAGAGAGACGGAAAAACGGAAAAAGAAACATCCACAACCTAATAGATAAGAACGACAGCGGCGGGAGGAGAAGCGAGATCTTGATGGCAGACGACACTCTGCGAAGAACACACTCCTCGAGTGACGCGCAAGAGATAGGGAAAAGCCATTTTCTTTCCGCCTCCTTGAGGCGTGCGTGCCGCAAAGGATCGAATAGGGAAAGTGGGGCGAATCGGGGCACGCGGAAAAAATATGGAAGGTTCGGCTTGCGCCTCGAGGCAGTGTTTTTTTATGAAATAGCCGATTAAGACGTAACTGTCGGTCAGCTGTCAGCGGAAAAGAATTAAAAAAATTGGGTTTCAGAATAAATAAGATCAAGGCACGAAAAAAATGAGAGAGAGAGTTAATAAGACGGAAAAAATATATGGTTGAGACGCGAAAATTATGTGGAATGAGATTCGAGAGGATATCGCATGGAATAGTGTTTCTCAACCGGTGGGACGCGAAAGTCGTCTAGCTAAGACGCGAAGTTTCGAATATAATTATTATAAAACATTTTCTCAGTTAAGTTACTGAAATATATAAGGTCCTTAAAACTTCCATTAATGATTAATATAATATTAAAATGCAGTTGACGTAAAAATCCATTTTTTGGAAAAGGTGGGGTATGTTTTAATCATGGCAGGACAAAAGTTTTTTGAAAAAATGGTTGGTGAGATGCAAGATGGGAAAGGTTGGGAACCAGTGGCATGGAGGAAGGTTGGAGTGAGGGAGGGAGAGAGAGGGCATGAGGGAGGGAGGGAGAGGTGGGGATACGAAAATGTTTGGATGGCCAGGTAATAAGGGAAAAAAGATGCAGAAAGAAAGCAGAAGGACCAGAAAATGACGATATTTATCTAGTGGAGAAATGTTAGTACTAAACCGTATAATTCAATATTTAGAGAATCGCCAAGTAAAATGGAGAGATAATAAGAAAAGGAAAAACTACGAGAAAATTATAAAAAAATAATAAATAAAACATTGCAAGTGTATGGTTATTTCTCGCCAGGGATCTGGTAATAAACACACTCAATCACTAAATCCTAAATATGGAAAGGTTTACGGGGAATTATTCCGCTCCAGAGATCCGGATTTCAAACAGTAGTTCAGCCGAAGTAGAAGTTGGGAACGCGTTTTAAAGGAAACAAAGAAATATTTAATCTATGAAAGCGAATAGTTTTTGTTCTACGCAAAAGACATTATCCGGAAATGCACAGAAAAAGATTGAGTATAAGCCTTCAAAACCTTCCTTTAGATCAGGGCTGCTAAAGCTTCGGCCCGCGGCCTCTCCTCATTTGGCCCGGCGAATATTTACGAATTTTATAGACTTAACTTTAAATTAAACAGAGAGAAAAGAAATTTTTAAGTAAGAGCTGGTGTCAGTTCTTTAATGAAACATGGAAAAAATTCTAATATTCGGAGACTAGCAGTGTTCCAAAACGTATCTAAAAATAAGGAATTTTCGAGGAAATTTCCGTCAACATGGTCAGGGCTTGCAACATGTCGTTAATACTTTCTAGTCCTTGATAAGGAGAATCCTCTAGCTCCGTAAATAAATAAATAAATCCATTACTGATAAATTGGCCGACTGTAACATGTGCTACAATAAGGATATACCCACCACGCTCAAATTTCTCATTTTCGGTTGACGAAAAAATTGTGGAAGATTGTGGAATTGTGGAATTTACTCATGATACAAATGAAAATCAACTATGTATCTTCCATGGAATTTTATTATAACAAGACCGGTTTCGCTACGATCGTAGCAGGAGGTAGTTTTATATTAAAATTCCGTGAAAAATACATAGTGGATTTTAATTTGTAAAATGTTTTTAGTTTTTTTTCATATTTAGGCAACCAATAAGCACATAGATCGTAAAGAGAAAACTATATGTAGAACTCTAATAAATCGATACTAAACTTCATCATGAACGATATCTCATAATAACATACTTCGAAATGTATCTTTTAAAACAAATAAGATAACCTATCGGAAAATACATGGAAAATCCAATCGGAGGAAAATTCATAGTTTGTTAAGAGCTGTATAATTCAAAAACAATTTTCCAAATATTTCTTAAAACAAGAATTGATTGTCCACGGACAGACGGAGTGATCACATTACCACGTTTATGCTTTTAAGAAAACATACTTAAAAAACAGAAAAGTTGAACGAACACGGACTAAACCAAGGGTGAGCAACCCTTTTACATCCCGGGCCGCATTTTTGGTGGCGAATCCATAATTAAAGTCTAAATCGGAAGTTACCTAGAGACTCTTAGGTGTCATTTAAGAGAAAAGCAAGTATATATTAAGTTTCTAGGATTAAAATTTTATCATTGCCACAATTCGAATTATAAAATGTGGTAAATTACACAGATCTTTTTCTCATCACAGCTTCGCCCTCGGGTGCCGTATGTTGCTCACCCCTAGACTAAATGACAACATAAGCAACTTCCTCTCAAAGAAAAGTTAAAAATGACCAGTTTGACGTTAAGTGATGAGTAAGCGGCAGAGGAAAGTTCTCGGCATGGCGCTCTTTCCTCAAAACTTCTACCGTCGCCTCCAAAAAGACATTCGGTTGGAATTCTTTGCCGAGAAAAAGGGACAGAGTTCCAGAACGGTCCCTCGGAAAAAGATTAGAGAGAAAAGGCGATTGAGAGAGAGAGGAAGGGGGATGGGGCTCGGAAGATGAATCGGGCCGCCGAAGTTTCCTCACCGATTCGGTTATCCCTTTTCGTAGCACGGAATTGGAGACTTCCAACACATCTTCCTCAGGATGTCCCGAAGAGAGAGAGAAAGGCTGGGAGAAGAAGTCTCTTTCAAGATCGGGGAAAAAATAAATAAAACCAATGCAGCCCGGCAGAGGGCAGCGACGGCGGAAGCCGATCGGATGCGCGCCTTCGCCGCATCGTAATGATGGAGCCACTGCATGATCTGGCGAGGACGAAAACAAAATCTCCAAAATTCGGAGTTTTAAGTCTATGCGGCAATTAAAGAGCGAGGAGAAAGAAAGATAAGGGCGTCTAGTTGATAACGAAAGGGAAAGATGGGAAGGAGGGTGGGGTGAGGGAGGCTCCAAAGAGGCGGAATACATTATCTTCGGAACTTTGGGTTGGTGAGGTTGATTGGGATGAGAAGAAATGAGGAGGCATACATAAACAAGAGAAGACGAGATAATTCGGGAGAGAGAAAGAAGAGAAGAGGATGCGGAGAGGTGTATGGCGGAAGTTAGAGAGAGGGATATAGGAAGGGAATGGGGGATATGGAGAAAACGGAGAGAGGGAGAGGAGGAGGTAGAGGGAGAAGAGGTAGAGGGAGAGGAGGAGGTAGAGGGAGAGGAGGAGGGAGAGGAGGAAGTAGAGGGAGAGGAGGAAGTAGAGGGAGAGGAGGAAGTAGAGGGAGAGGAGGAGGTAGAGGAGGAGGTGGAGGGAGAGGAGGAAGTAGAGGGAGAGGAGGAGGTAGAGGGAGAGGAGGAGGTAGAGGGAGAGGAGGAAGTAGAGAGAGAGGAGGGGGTAGAGGGAGAGGAGGTAGAGGGAGAGGAGGAGGTAGAGGGAGAGGAGGAGGTAGAGGGAGAGGAGGAGGGAGAGGAGGAGGTAGAGGGAGAGGAGGAAGTAGAGGGAGAGGAGGAGGTAGAGGGAGAGGAGGAGGTAGAGGGAGAGGAGGAAGTAGAGGGAGAGGAGGAGGTAGAGAGAGAGGAGGAGGTAGAGAGAGAGGAGGAGGTAGAGAGAGAGGAGGAAGTAGAGGGAGAGGAGGAGGTAGAGGGAGAGGAGGTAGGGGGGAGATACAGGTGGAGAGAGAGGAAGTGGGAAGGATGAAGAGTGCGAGGGAGAGATGGAAGGAGGAAAACAGCGATGGAGGAAGAGGGACGGGCAAACAGACTACATAGAGACATAGTCCCTTCTTACGTTTGCCCGATTAGTCACGTATGACATAAAATACATATTGGTTAGGAAGGGAGAAAACTATGAGGTAAGAGAAAGAGGGAGTGAACAAAGGAAAGATAGAAGGAGGGATATGGCGGTGGAAGAAGAAAGCAATGGGGAGAGAGAGAGAGCATGGAGGGAGAGAAAATGCAGGAGGAATATGAGAGAAAGAGATGGGAGAAAAGGGTGGAAACGGGAGTGAGCGTTGGAAAGATGAAGATTGGAGAGAGGGTGGGAGGAGAGAGTGAGAGAGGGTAGGAGAGAAGAGAGGAAGGTAGGGGAGAGGGAGGGAGAAAGAGTAGAGTGGAAGGAGGGATGAATAGGAGGGAGGAATAGGAGGGAGGAATAGGAGGGAGGAATATGAGGGAGGACTAGAAGGGAGGAATAGGAGGGAGGAATAGGAGGGAGGAATGGGAGGTGGGAATAGGAGGAATAGGAGGGAGGAAGAGATACAAGGGAGATCGTCATAGCTGGAGAGAGTACGATGAAGGGAGAGCGATGGAAGGAGGAATGGAAAAAGTGAGGAAGATGGGAGAAAGGAATTGAGATGAGAGAGAGAGTGAGATTGGAGGGGAGAGGGAGTGAGATTGGAGGGGTGAGAGAGCGAGACGGGAGAGTAAAAGAGGGGAGTCAAGGAGCGCGAGATTCTGCAAAAGACGACTCGACCATCTTCGTGATCTCCGCAGAGGCTCTCGCCGCGGGTAAGGAAAAGTAACCATTCTCTTGTTTTTCAAGGACGCTTGGATAAAACAAAGCTCTTTTCCCTCGCGGAGATGCAACAAAAACGAAACGGAAAAGCGACTTAGCAACGAAAAATCTGCCGACCGAATTAAGATCACAAACGAAAATAAGTTACGCAAAACAAATAATCGACGCGCGGATTTTGGAAGACGCTCGCGATAAATAAAAAGCGAAACACGAAGTTGCGTTCCTTCCACCGTGAAAAAGATAAAAACATCAGTTCATATCATCGGTTAAGAACGATGGATATAAAAAAATAGCCTCCCAGATCCATCGAACAATTTAAGTGATAGAGATTTGCTTGCGTCTACGCCGGAATGCCGCTAAGAATCTTCAACGTAACATGGCCTTTATTGCGCTTACGCTCTCATGGAACGTTCACGCACGTTCACGAACGTTCTCAGGATCGGCGGAGAAGGCTCGGTTCCATTTACTACCGTCGCGGTATCCTTGAGGAATAAGCTCTCTTCGCATAAATCACTCGCGGGCTCGGCCAAATAAATAAAAGGAGACAACGTTTGGCTGCCGAAATCGCAAACGGCGTTTTTAAATCCTAAGATTTCCAGTATTCGATCGGAAGGACGCCAGGCGTCGTTTTCAAAGAAACAAATTTCCCTCTTATTACTTCTTCATACTCTCTTCATTTTTCTTCTTTGTCTTTATCATTAATGTTTAAAGCGTTTTATTTTATAAAAGCGCTTATGTTTTCGCTCTGTCTGTCCATCTGCTCAATCTGCTAAATTAAAATAGCGAGTGCACGGTAAGAGATATAAGACTGACATTAGCAGGGTGTATGTGATGTGATCATACGATATTAATACCTTCTGGAAACATACAACATCTGCTGTATTTACCTAATTAGTTTAATTTTCTTACGTGCGCACGCAACATTTGGTAAATGAAGGGAAATGTGAAATAAATGTAAATACGTCTATTTTCTTTACGTATACACAGCGTTTGTAAGTGAAAAGAAATGGGTAATTTACAACGAAGGAATGAACATGAACATAAAGATTATATTACTAAGTACTATTCGAGTGAGGTATGTTTTAAATAACTGTCGATTGTTTTATTAACTACAACTGATTAGGAAATAAATCGGTGAATAAAAATTCGATATTTTCTTGGCATCACTACTGGCGTATCATTTTCAGTTCTTAGGTATTATACTAAGCCATTAATATTTATCTTTGTTGACATGACTGCATAAATCGTAAAGAACGCCTCTGCCTCGTGTGTATGTACATACGTATGATGCGTGCATCCTTCCTCTCTTGTTGATATTTGAAAAACTACGAGTCGTCTTATATTCTCTTAGTAGGATAATATGGACTTCATGTGGGTCAGTTTTTATCTCTGTATTCATGTCAAGTCTCTTTTAGCTTTTTATTTTTTATAACAACTTGTCTTCATGCAGTTGAGTTTAATAAAAAAAATTATTTTCCAATTTCGAAAGCTTCAACTCTCCGACAACTTTGAAGGAATCAGGCTTAACGAATACATGCGGTTGGGGTAATGACAGATTACACAAGATGACTAAACGGGTATCGGAAAAGATTGGGAACCACTGAACAATACTCTCCATTTCGTTAAGATAAAGATGTTAGCCTGTACCTCACTCTTTACTCTTACTTTCGTTATGTGCGTGGGGATGTGCATGTCGATTTCGTATGCTTATGTTGCAGTGTGCGTGTGAGTGCGTCCGTGTATCCGCGATGTACAAAATTATATATCACTGAAGATACGTCTGTAGACACGACAGTGATTAATACTGATTAAACCTGGTTCTTCAAAAACTCCTGCTTTCCACAACCTTCTTCATGTCTTGGTTGATTTCTTTCCATTTAAAATCACCTGAAATCTTTTCCTTCCAGTTACAAGAAATTATTACCCACCCAATGGACGGACGAGTTTGCAGAATGTGCAAAATGAATCTTCAGTTCGTGAAGTGGGCAATTTCAGAAATGGGGTGAAACAACATGTCTGTACAAGCAAACAGACGAACGTTAATACTTCATCCTCGAGAATGCGTTTTTTTCTAACGACTAGCAAAGTAAACATAAGATCCAGTTTTCTGGGTAACATGTATGAATGCATCCCCCTCTTACTAACTCCCAACATTTTCTGTATTTCCCTCGGAGCATCTGGCAGGTATCAACCTTCTGAGAAGGCTTGGGCAACTATTCCAGTGAAAGAGGCACTAAAAAAACAACCCGTCCAGTCAACTTGATGAATCACAGTCAATGGTCCTAAAATTCTACTGGGGTCGGATCTCCAGACTGGCGGGATCGGCTAGGTAGAAGCCAAGAGCAGACAGGAGCTGAGAATCCTAAGGATTAAATAAGGGAATGTCATTCGACTAGATTTAATTGTAGCATCCATTCCGGCGAGGAAAAGATTCGATATTGCGAGGTAGAAACCGTTAAAGGTAAAGTGGGATACGGTTGGACGAGATGAAAAAGGAAAGGAGAAAGCCTAGTTGATCTAGAAATCGTATATTTATAAGCGGAGACGATAAAAAGAATAAAAATTAAAAATTGCCACAGTCGGGAACGAGGAAGTCATTGATTCTTAGAAAAACACACAATTGGATCATTAAAAGATGGAAAATATCAAGAAAGCAAATAATTTTTGTTCATAGTGAATTTTTTCCTTATAAAGTACCAGCAAATTCTCCCTAAGTTAAAACTTATAATTTTGATGACACATATGTCACTGAAAAAGCTGCTGCTACATTTTAAAAAATACTAGTTTTGTCACTTGCCTCTTGGTTTAAGCCAGGCATGAACCTTTTCCCTAGAATTAAAAGTTTCATACAAATATTATATTAAAACCGTTAATATTAAAAAAATCAGCGTATCTAGCTGAGAAACCATTAATTTTGCAGGAATTTCTAATAGGTGGAGACTACACTAATTTTATTCCAAGATTTATTGATCTAAAAAGATTTTTGGAAAATATTTTAAGACACTATAATTGGTCAGGCTAGATAGTTGGAGAAAAGGATAAAAGACCAAACTATTCACTTTTTAAAAAGCGCACTTAAAAGAAACTCTGATTACATTAAAAGATGCATTCCTGTAAGTGGTCTACGCAATCGAGAGCATGGAGAATAATGGCATTCCGCCAGAAAGTGACTTTTGCAAATTGGAAGTCCAGAAAGAATCTGGAAATGACGAATGAAAAGCTTTCGCTACTTATGAAAACGACTACGAAAAATAAAATTAGCCTTCCTCGTAAGGCGACGAAGAAACCCTAAGAAATCACAAGTCCATTATCCTCTAGCTCCATGAGTAATAAATTCTTTACAAATGTCATAACGACCTAGAATTGGCTCACAATCAGATCAAAAAACAAGTCGGAATTCAAGAAACGAATCGATCATGAATTCAAACACGTTTGTACTAGTTATCGAGCGCTACAGAAAATTATCTACTAACCCAGTTTCTCACACTTGCATATTACGCAAAGTCTTGAACTTGGGTCAGACATCCAAGGTAATAAACTCATCAAATGATCATTAAGTAATACTGTTTGATAAAAAACGGCTTTTACATGGCGTATAATAAAGGAAAAATACAGTCACAATGAGTTGGTGTTAAAAGCACATCAACGTTGGAAATATCCACCTCTGAATTTCCTCACTTGATTTATTTAAATGAATGATACAGCGTGAATGTTTAGTCACTTTGATTCTTTATCGGTTACAGTTAATAGGCAGCTGTCATAATAATTGGATTTTATTACTGCTTGTCGCGGAGCAAATGAACATCATTATAAAAACCTATAAATACGTTAAATCCCATTTAAACAATGATCCATCGAAAATTAATTGAACTAGCGACATAGAAACAGTTGACAAAAACGAGTTATCGGTGACTTTAACGTTTGATATGCAAATCTCCAAGGTTACTTGCCTCCCTCCCACCCCCGCGAACCACTTGTTTGCATAAACTTTTGCACAAGGTAAGCTATTTAGAGGTAACCGGCAAGAGAAGTTAGTCGTAAATTTCGAGATAAAGGTTGCCACCGCGTGATACAGGCCAACTTTTTTCCCCCGAATTCCCGACTTTTGTTTTTAAAAAGTTCCCCATCCAGTGACGCAATGAAACAGAGGCGTGGTTCGGCATAAGTAAGCGGGGAAGTCTACGGAGGCGAAAAGCGAAAGTTTTACGAGCGCGAGGGAGGGAAAGTCGGAAAGCCTGCGAGGAAACAGTAGCATTCAACGGAGCGCGCTTCTCGATCGTTTTAGACAAAAAAGTGACAAATTTAACTTCGTCGCTGTTACAGATTAACCAAATGACGCAAGAGCGACCTCGGGAAAACCTATAACGCCTGATATATTCTAAAGCAGGAGTCAGCGACCGTTTTCCCGTGGCGGGCCGCATTCGTCGCTGTGAACGCTTCGGAGGGCCGCATTGAAGTGACGAGAGCTTCGGCGGGCCGGATGTGTTTTTTACATCCGAAGTTACTGAGAGATTTCGTGGTCTCATACGATTGAAAATCATTTCTAAATAATTTACTAGCGTTAGAACCACCAGAAATGGTCTTGACAACATAATTTTACTGAAAATATGAAATCGTCCATGTTAAACTCTACTGAGCCGCATCTGGACCACGGGCCGTATGTTGCCGACCCCTGTTCTGAAGTGTAGCGTTGAAACCCGAGCCTTATTCGCATTTATCATTAAAACGGTTGACACAAAAAAGGAAAGAACTGCTGAAACACAGAAAATGGCGGTTTTCCAAAAAAAAAACATTTTGGACGGACAGACGGATAGACGGACAAACCGAGAAAACGCGCACAACGTGAAAGAATTCTGAATCGATTGGCGGAAAATCGAAGTCTCTATCTGCTTTCATTTATGAGGAGTTAGCGCGTCATAAAAAAGGACAAACCCAATGCATAAGCGGTTTTTTTAAACAGCTAATAATCATATTCTATACTCTCGTCTTGAAAATTAATTTCCTAAAGTCATAGTCCCATCCGATGAATGAGATTTTTTCGATGTTTTTCTTCTCTTAAAATTATGCTAGGCTTGTCAGCGGCAGGAATAAACCGAAAAATCGTTAAAAACACGCGAAATGATAATAAATATTGAGGAAAATTACGCTATACGAATTTATTTAACTCACTTCTTCGGTTTCGGCATATAAAAGTCATATTCGTTCGGAAACTGAGAGAAAGAGGATCGCATTCGTATTTTCGAATTCTTTGTCGGGCCGCATTAGAATTTTGGAGTGCTCCGTTAAAATGGCAACGAAACGATCGAAAAATCGAATCGAGGAATTGTGTTTTGCGCATGACGTCACTAGGAAACGAACCGAAGGCGTGCAACGTATAGCAGGGTTCTATGTATTCGCCGAGCTCAGGGAAGAAATGTGTGTCGCTTGACAGGGAGTATACTAGTATACGGAAGAGAGAGTGGATGTCGTGAGACACGACGGTTGACGTGGCTGGGAATAGGTAAAAAAGGAACGAGATGGATCGCCTCACGGTCACGCGTCCGACGATTTCCTTGAGAAACTAACTACGAATTCATTCGCGGCTTAAAAGCGACTAAATCGGGTTACAACTTATGAAAATCGGATTGCGAGATTTTTCTTTTTGTACTCCTGATGTTTTTACTTTTTAAAAGCAAATAATTAATTTACTTTAAGCAGTCTGGAATTACATTTTCGTACAAGCCGTCAAACAAATGATTCCGTTGAAAGAAACGTTATTAATATTGTCCTTCAGAAGTGACGCTTTAAGCGTAGTTATTTCGGAAAATAAAACTCCGGCTTAACTTCAGAAGACGAATTCAGGATAATTTACCATCAACTTTATTTTTAAAAGAGTTCGCCTTATCGCTGTAACCCAATTAATACTTTTTAGATAACTTGAATATCTGTAAAAAGTAAAAAAAAACAGATGGGTATTGAGGTTGCTAAGTATATAGCTACATTTTACGCACCACAGAAGACAATATCAATCCTTACTCGGACTCATCCAGTCTATCGCTATTTTGGTTTATTTTTATGAATTAACCGTGTTCTTTAGCAACAAACTAAATATCAGCCTCAAGAATCTGTCTGAAAAGGTCTAATGACCAAATTATTTGATTTTCGAAATAATAATTAATAATTTTATTAGCTCGAGGTTCTAAAAATTATCATTTTTCATCATTACTGAATGAAAGTTTAGGTCAGCAGTTCCCAACCTTTTTCACGTCGCGAACCCCTTGAGCTAATCTATTTCTCGTCGCGAAACCTTTGGATTAACTTTTTCTCTTCGCGAACCCCTTGAGTTGCACCAGTTTTGGCGGCGAACACCTTATAATGAAGAGTAAATTTTGCAAAAACAAATCTTTTTGAACGCGTTTAATTCACGAAAAATAAAAAGTTTAAATAGCACATAGTAAACGTTCACAATAAAATCAGAATCTCTGATACTGTCATCAGTTTCTTGTTAGCACCCTGTAAAATTGAAAAATAGAAAAATAAGAAGAATAAGAAAAAATTGAAAATAAAACCACGCAACTAATATGAATGAAATTAAAATATTGGTAAGAATTGTAGGACCAAGAAAGTGAAAAACCAAATTTTTTCGCGAACCCCTCAGATTTATTTCGCGAACTCCTAAGGGTACGCGAACCACCGGTTGGGAAACGCTAGTTTAGGGTACGCTACGTGTGTGTATATATATATATATATATATATATATATATATATATATATATATATATATATATATATATATATATATAGGGGGAAGTGGGGTAAAACCGGGTAGGCGGGAGAAACCGGGTACAGGCTAATAATGCCTTTGCAGTGCTGCTATCTGTCGGACACGGTACTGAATTTATTCCTAAAAACTGAAAAGTTAATTAAAGACAAAACAGGGAGAGATTAAATGACGGCCAAGTCGTAAATTTGATTTATGTATTAGTCGAGAGCTCAACATTTTCCCGAAAACGTCGGGGCGGCATCTTCTTTTAACATTCAGTTTTTTAAACTTTCTTGACAAATACCTTCCTTTGACACTCTTGCATTGGGTGCGAAAACTGTTAATTGGAACGTATTCGTTAATTTGGTTAAAATTTTCGCTAAATGGTCGTACGTGATTTTGAGTTATGCGGCGGATGAGATACACCTCATTGCACCCCGAAAATTTCTAGTTTCTTTCAATAGGTGGGGTTCTCCTTTCTATATTTCTACCAGTCTTTTTGCCTCTTTAAGGCGAAGGATATCCGAGGGGATTATTTAAGATTTTTCCTTGAAGAGTCGACTCCCTTCTGACAATTACAGACTTTAGATTAAAAGAAAAAGAAGGGTGACAGGTGGAGAGAGTCAGAATTTTTAGCAATCGCTGCCTCCATGTCGTGTTCTTTGCCAATGCCAAAGTCAGGGACTATCACGTCTTCGCGGAACGAGCGAAGAGAAAATAATCGGCTTTTGTAATCCAGGCGGGTGAAGGGCGCCGGCATAATCCGGTTGCTAGGGAGTTAAATAGGGTTATTGAACATAAGACTTGAGGCTACATCACTATTAGTTGGCACGTAACGAATAGGATGTACTAAACATTCGATTTTCGCCTTTATGAGAACAGGTGATTTAGAAAAACACGCGAAGGATGTCATTACGAATTACTACTGCATAAATATTACAAGAACGCAGTTCGATAATGGAGCGTTTTTACGCGCATAAAAACAATGAATTCAGCGATGTTGGTTGGAGCGAAGGATAGGGGAGAGAGTAAAAAGAGAGAAAATGCGGAGACTGGGGAAAAATAAAAGAAAAACGCAGCAAAGAAGAACGCAGCAAAGGAATCCGCATCAAATGAAACAATTTTGTGGTTGAAATTTTCACGAGCTCCACAATTGTTTTGATCAAATGATTAGCAGGAAATAACAAAAACTGATATTGGCTCTCGAAATCTAAAAAGGAAAAATAACAGGAATTAAATCTACTGAATACAACAAATGAGACAGTTGACCGCTTTATATTAGAATAAACGATCGCTGGATTATCAATGAGGAAGTATGTCATGTAGCCGAAGCATGTATCCCGCTCAATCAATCGTATTATAGTTACTAAGGAATATGATCCATTGACTCTAAAATGAAATCAATAAATTTTAATTTAACCTGTAAAAGAAAGAAAATGGCAAGCACTTATTTATTTCATCGAAGAGTCCGGAATACCAGAGCTTCAAAACTTAAAGGAAATGAGGAAGCGTTGTATCGGAAGAGAAAAAAAGAAAGGCTTGGGTATCAACGTATCTAGGGTGAGACAAGACGGACGGTTGGTTCCACTCGTGAAGGGTAAGAGTAAGAAGAATGACGGGGAGAGGTGGGGAGGAGAGGGAGGTGGTCAGGGAGGCGAGACGAGAGTGCGGTCGACTAAAAGTACACGTGAAGCCAAGCAATCAAAATCTTTTCGGAATCTTCTTCGCATGCGAATCCCTAGGTCACTTCTTCCACGTGTTGGCGGTACGTGAGGATCCACCATGACCGCTAGTCAACACTCTTTCCAACTGAACACCCGATCAGAAGATGCCGCCAGAATTCGTGATGTAAGAGTAATGGGAAGAGTTGAGAGAGAGAGAAGAGGGACGGAAGAACAAATAAACACGCGGGCGAAGGCCATCGGGAGGCGGTGCCTGTCCTCACCTCGTGCGGCCCACTTTAGGCGTCCAAGGACCTTGGAGATATTCCCCGACATTTTCGCCAAAAAGGCGGATCCTGGTTATCCTTTCAATCCCAACCACGGAGAAATAGGCTTTTTGGTAATAATCCTGATTTTCGTAGCTATTTCCTGTTCGGACTAGATATGCATCATCGCTACCTTTCCTTTTCCTTATGGTGTGTGTGTGTGTGTGTATATATATATATATATATCATCATAGATAGTCTGTCCTTAGACAGGTCCGTGATTATTTATGGTTAAACCTGGTTCTCCATATACTCCTATTTTCCGCTGTCCTCTTCATATCTTGATAACTCTCTTTCCCTCTCAAATCGTCTATCAGCTGAAACCTTTTCCTACCTCTTTACCTTTTTCCATCTAGTTTTCCTTTTAACACGTCTTTAATCATTCTCTCCTGAGGTAATGTCCAACCTAGTTTGCCTTACTCTTTCTAATAGTCTGTATAATCATTCGCTTCTCTCCTACTCTGTCCATTTTATCTACAGCATTCTCCTCCAAGTCCACATTTCAAAGCTTTCCAAGTATTTGACGTCATTTTTCCTCAGTGTCCATGTTTCTGCCCCGTACAAAGATAATCTCCATGTATAGCATTTTATGAACTTCTTGCGGATATCTTCCCTTATATTCCCCGTAAGGAGGTGTTTCTTTTTTATGAAAGCCGTTAATGCTTTTCCTATTCTAGTCCTGATCTCATCCGTACATTTTGCTTCTGTTGTTATAATGCTTCCAAGGTATTTATAGTCTGAAACTTGTTCTAAAGGCTTTCCTCCAATACTTATGTTCAGATTCTCTTCTTTGTCCAATATTCGAATGACCTTGGATTTTTCTGTATTTATTTCCCTACCGTATTTTCTACCTGTTATTACTAGTCTATTTATCATTTTCTGGAGTTCCTCTTCCTTTCTTGCTAGAAGTACTTTATCATCCGTGTATTTTACTGTTCTTATAATCCTTCCTCCAATTTTGAAATCTCCTGTGCCTTCTAACGCTTCTTGCATTACACTTTCTCCATATATATTGAATAGGGTCGGCGATAGGCAGCAGCCCTGTATTACTCCCCTACCGATATTTACTCCGCAGGTGTCCGCATTCTCCAATCTGACCTTTACAACTTGATTCACATATAGATTCCTGATCAGTCTCCTGTTTTTCCAGTCTACACCTATATCCTTTAATATCTTCATCAACATTACCCAATTTACTCTATGAAAGGCCTTCTGCCAATCTACGAAACATACGCAGATATCTTGACTGTATTCTATTGCCCTTTCTGATATGATTCTAACTACTCCTATAGCATCTCTAGTTCCTCGTCCTTTTCTGAAACAGAATTGATCTTCCCCTAGAATTTCTTCTGCCTTTTACTCTAGCCTTTTATTAAGAATCCTCGTGATGATCTTCGAAGTGTCTGACAGAAGACCTATCGTTCTGTAGTCTTTACAATGCATTGCCTTCTTCTTTACAGGGATCATTGTTACTTCTAGGATATCCCGAGGCCAGTCTCCCGTGTCGTAAATCTTATTAATTAATTTCGTGATCGCTTTTATTCCTTCTGATCCCTATATATATATATATATATATATATATATATATATATATATATATATATATATATATATATATATATATATCTGTAGCTGAAGAAGGAGTAGTTCCGAAAGCTTTACGTTTGTGATGTTTCTGTGTTTTTGTGTTATTTTACGTGTGTCTCTTCGACATCCCCGGGGCCTCGCCAACCTGAAGTCGTCTGATTGGTGAGTGCTCACTGGGTTTCCTCATCCCAACACCTTGTTGACATCCATATATATATATATATATATATATATATATATATATATATAACAACTTACGGAAAAGGAAAGGTAAAATGAATATATGGATGTCAACAAGGTGTTGGGATGAGGAAACCCAGTGAGCACTCACCAATCAGACGACTTCAGGTTGGCGAGGCCCCGGGGATGTCGAAGCGACACACGTAAAATAACACAAAAACACAGAAACATCACAAACGTAAAGCTTTCGGAACTACTCCTTCTTCAGCTACAGAGAGAGAACTGATGGCGGTGACACTGGGTGGAGGCATGGGGGTGGAAGGGTAGTGCGGAAAGGTCGAGGATTGGAGGAAACGGAGGGGGTTGGGGATGGGTAGGGTGTTGGAAGAAGACAGAAAGGGTGTGAAAAGCTATCGAAGGTTGAGGCCTGGGGGAGTGAAGGAGTTTAGGAGATGGATATGCGAAAGCTCCCACTGACGGAGTTGGGGAGCCGAAGCATTGTCGGGGAGAGCGCGAATGACTCTCACTGTGAAGCAGTTGTTGAACTCATCCCAACACCTTGTTGACATCCATATATATATATATATATATATATATATATATATAATGTGTGTATGTGTGTGCTCCGGATTATTCAATAGATCTTGACAGGTGCAACTTTCCAGCTATAGAGACTCCAACGCTGGGAATGAGTTCCTTCTGTAGATCGAGTCAGAAATGGGTTTCCCTTAAAAATAAGTACATGTTTTAGACGCTATCTGAAGTAACATATTAAAAATGTTTTTCTTCCAATTGAATCGGTAAACTCAGCGATCCTTTCAAATATTATACGAACAAGATGATCCAAACGGAACTTATTATGCCTATTTTCCATTTAATCATTTATTTAATACTTACGTATATTGCCTTTAATAGCTTTAAAATCACCGCGGATATGTAGCTCTTTGTGTTCCCAAGTTTTATAATTTAGCGTTATAAAATATTTCAAATACATTCGAACGGAATATTAAATTTATCACGCGTATTTGTGCGGCGAAAATAACGCGCGTATATATTAGAATATACCGAATCCGAGTCAAACAATAGCCATTGTTATGGCAACGCTCTCGTAATGGGTGATAAAACTGCAAAACCGCTAGTATTTACGCAAAATTCGAAGAAATACGAATGACAAGCAAAATTCTACGGTAGAAATTAGATTCTCCATTCCTTTCTCAGAGAAAAGTACCAGTCCCGCAGCGATATTAAAATTCTAAGATATTTTAACGTGCAAGATAAAATTAACCTGCACGATGGTTTTCTGATTTTCCATGTAAATCAAATAGGAAGGAGAGTTCCTGGAATCGCACCCTGGACTTTCAATCTTCGCAACAGAAACTATCCTCGGAAGCTCGGCCCAAGTAGCAAGAGATTTCCATCAAGTGTCATGAAAATCGGTCTGTTGGTTCGAAAGTTAATAGGGGGAATAGACAGACACAACGACAAAACTCTAAGTCGATCTCCATTCTGGAAAGTAGGCTAAAAATCTTGAAAAGGGGTAAGCGATGCGGAGATTTCAACGCCGGAATAGAAACTTCATGAGAGCAACACCGAGAATAACTATACGAAATGGGGGAGAAATTCGAAATTTTGCGAGCTAACGAGCTTCTTTTTTTCTGTCGCCGTTTTGGCACTGATCCAACAGGACGGCCGTGGTCCCAATGATACACGTTGACTACTGGATGCAGCGGCGGAGGGTGTGACGTAACTTCGGATTGATATAAGAGAATGGTTTAAGGAAGAAGTTTATTAAACTATCGAACAGAACAGAACCAATGAGATGAAAACCGTATCAGCGTAAATTATTAACCAAGGACGTTTAGAAGTAACACGCGGCAGGAAGGGTAGTGACCCAAAGGGGTTTCGTCCTTGGCAAAAAAAGAAGGGCGGCCACGAGGCAAAGAATCAGCAAATTTAACTTTCGCGGGGAAGGAGGAAGAGAAAGATGTCTACACCCTATCACGCGAAAGAAAACAACCGAGTGGCATCTTCAGGAGATTCATCGTCCTTCGAAGTCACTATAACCCCTTAGAGCTTAGAGGATAACATGGTGCTAACTATAGCGAAAAATCTATTTATAGACATTAGGCTGGCCAGACGACTGATAGCCTAAAAATAGTCTGGTATTCTGTCGCAATTAATAAATGATTGAAATCTTTCTATATTGGACCAAGCTGTCATTTATAGATAACAACCGTTCATCGAAAAGTTATTTTTATGGACTACTAGTTCTTTTTATCTTATCTCTTCCCAAATAAACAAAATGTTTGCGAATGCAGCGTTTACCAGGATATTAATATCTAGGATCGAAGAAAGATTTTTCCCCGGCCGTAATTTATGGATTGTATTCGAGGATATAAAATATTTTATGCTAATTAATAGGGCAAAATAAATTTTAAAACAATAAAGTTCTCTCAATAACGCACGATATTTATCGGCAAATGTGCCATTCTTAGTTGCGCACGGGTGCGTCAGTAATGATTTCGAATCAAGTAATCAAATCAAAAGTATAACTTCAGGAAAATTCCACTGGCTTTTTAGCAGCATAGGACTTAAATTTCCCCGATCTATAGTAAATACGGTATCAATAAATTTCTGACGTAGTTGGATAAGTACCTTTCGTCGATTTTTTCCTGCATGATAAATTTGTCGAATCATTTTAACATATTCAAAATCATAATATACGGATAAATTAAAATGATAATATTTATAATAATAAGCCTTAATAATGTACTGTTAACCAATAGACTCAATGTAATTTTCAAAGTCACGGAATTGTAAAAAATCAAGATAAAAAACTTCTGTAGCCGTACTTTAAGTAGTAAATAAATACCTACAGAAAAACTAAATCTGTATGGATGACAGGTTTGAATAGAACAAATTAGATTAATTTAAAGCTATTAAATTTGAATTTATTCCTCTGGCTACTAAAAATCACATATCTGCCTTTTGCTAGGGAATTAAAAATTGATTTTTCCTATACTTCTTTACAAAAAGTAAAAAAAGAAAGCCTTATGGTCCATCTGTGTCCGTACGTCTGTCCGCATGTTTCATTTCAGAAACTACTAAGCGGATGTTGATGGAATTGGATAATTACGACATAGGGGCAAAGAAACTAAGAAAATGATAAAAATAGTTTACGTGACCTAATCGGGAGTGCCACTTTACTGGTGACAAAAATGAACTTTTCTTTATAGCACGTACAATATCACTTATAACAAAAGAGTCTTTAAACGACTTTGTAGAACTAGTCAAATAGGATATGTATTGTTCAGTACATTTTTATCGAAGGAGTAGCCGATTTCAAGAAAATCAAACGAAAAAGTCATCATTTCCTTTGGACTTGGAAAATGTTTCCCGTGTTTTTTAATTGTTGTAAACAATAACAATCTTCGTGACAACTAATGTAAACAATATCTGCTGTAAATACCTAATTAGTTTAATTTTCTTTCGTGCGCACGTAACATTTGGAAAATGGATAATCTACGACGAAGAAATGGACGTAAATACGTCTATTTTCTTTATGTATATACAGCGTTTGTAAGTGAAAAGAAATAGGTAATTTACGACGAAGGAATGAACGTGAACATAAAGATTACATTACTACTATTAGAGTGAGGTACGTTTTAAATAATTGTTGATTGTTTTATTAATTACCACCAATTAGGAAATAAGTCAGTGAACAAATAATTCGATATTTCCTTGACATCACTAATGGCATACCATTTTTCAGTTCTTAGGCATATACTATGTCATTAATATTCATATTTTTTTGGCATGATTGCATACATCGTAAAGAACGTCTCTGCCTCGTACGTATGCACGCATGATGTGTGAATCTTTCCACTCTTGTTTTCTTTAACTTTTGCCGGTTTATTTTCAACTTAATAGTCAAAAGTATGGATTTATGTAAAAAAATGTTCTGGACCGTAAAAAACATAAACAGCAACAATGATTGGGAGAGACTCCTGAATGATTCTGTTATTAAAAAAACGAGTATGCGATAAAAAAACAAAAACTAAACTAAATATCTAGGAAAAATAGAAACTATTAAAATAACGTTTCACATAGAAAATAACCACTTATTCACACACGATTAAAATCCAACCATTACGTATCTAATCGTCTCGATTTTTAGTGTGATGTGTGTGATGTTTCTTTCGAATCCCAAGGCGATGTCACTGTGGTCGTGGCGAGATAATTCGGCTTACGCATGAAAAAATACCCATTGCAGATGGTATTAATTTCTTCATTGCCCAGTCAATTAAAGCATCAGACTTTTAATTTGAAAATGTGTCTTCGTCAACAACAACTCACGATAATTCCAACGGGCGTTGAAAAGATGCCAAATCTTTTGAACGCTCGCTTTGATTTATTTGTTTTCGGGCAAAGTAAATACGCGCTGGGATTCTCGCGAGGGCGGATATACAATGAGTTCCTCCTTAACCGTGAAAAAGAGATTTAATTCTTGCCGTGTCACTGATGGCAATGACGTTCACCTGTTCATTCATCAATGTTCAGACGCGCGAGTATCTACAGCGACGATGTCAAGGAAGTTTTAACTTTCACCCAAAACTGTTGGCTGTCTTCCAGAATCTACTGCCGACAAAAAAATATCCGCGTTCTCCTCCATTCAACCAACGAGTGAATCGAATTCGCGCTTTTACGTTTCGGACGCAACCACTCACTATACGCTCACCGCCAACAATTATCTGATCAATCAGGCGTGCATTATTAAATTTATATCAGTTGACGTGAAATTGCAATATGTAATCGCGATTTTCGGAAAAAACTATCGGCCGTATACGCCCAAAAGGGGGATTTGCAGTGATCTTGGAATCCAGAGCTATAAACCTACCGAGTTTCATATAAATCCGTGACCCCACTACCGTGTCCTCTTCTTGTGAGTTAGTTTTTCAAATTGCGTCATATGAATAAATATATGTAGCTACGGCAGCCAAAGGAAATATCTGTCTCTATCCAAAGTATGATTTAAATGGCTATAAACCTTCTAATTGGCTAGGAATTTCAATGTTTCAATTATCTGCGGTTGCTTTGGTTCAGTAAGACATTTCATAGAAATGACCGTTATTCCGTATTTATTCACGAGATTAATGTGCATGTATTTCTTTTGTGTGACCGCGAACCATATCCTTAGGATAGTGGAAGTATTTTCTTTTACGAAAACCGCTAGAATAATTTGCAATTTTATTTCCATAAATACTTCAGACTTAAAAAGTAATTTTAAATCCAACGCACTTTAAATTGAAATTGCATAGATATTTTTACACAATAAAACATTTTAGTGGATTTTTTTGGTAGGTAACATAAAAACGAATAACTATTAATAGAATATAATCACTGTGAATCACTGGTTAAAAATATATATACATGTACACACACACACGCACGCACATGAGCTCGCACGGAGTTGTCTAGTCCGAAACAAAACTGCTTTTCTTACAACGATGGACGCCACGCAAATACGGCGGCAGCGTTGCGAGATTGCGTTAAGCCAAGCAACTCGGGACCGAATTACAACACACGATTGGCAAGAGACATGTTAACTTAACCCTATTGCCCCGTGTCTGCGGGATGCGAGAAATGAAACGAAATTCGGAATACTGCCCGATGCAGAAGGCAGGAAGAAAACGTCAGATGGGTTGCCTATATGCAAAGGGTTAACTTACAAAACGTGTTGCCTATACTAAGGACCGGCCCGAGGTATTTTGGCGCCCCGGCCGAAAATATATTCCACCACCTGCTTCAGTAGATTTTTATGAATATATTTTACACGTTCACGTTAATACAGTTAATTATCCTTACTTTCGTTACAACGAAAAACTAAAGGAATGCCATCGAGATAACAGAGTGGTTCAACGATATAACATTCATTTATTTGCAATTAATGTACGGAAAGGGCATCACGAAAGCGGCCCAAAAGACTTTCGCGCTCCGATCAGACGCCCTGCCCGCCGGTACCTCGGATCGACCTCACCTTTACTCATAAGATTCACCTTTTGCTGGTACAACTTAGGAGGGATCAGCAGGCAGAAATTTCTCCAAAAAGAAACGATTGAATGGAAAAACTCAATCCAACAAGAACGAATATGCAAATTACAAGGCGACCCGCATTTCATAACAATGGGCCTAAGCATTTTACAAAATCTTAAAAGCATCCGACTTAAAAAGGATATGTTTTAAGAGTAAAAAAACTCAAACCTATCATACCATTCTTAAATACAGTCGCACTTCGACTTACAAACGCGTTATGTTCCTAAACGCTCTTCGTAAGTCGAAATGTTTGTAACTGGAAAATTGAATTTCTCCCGTAAGATTTAATGAAAATAGAAGTCCTGCTCTACTAAGGGAATTTTTTACAACCTAGTATCCCATAACGTTCAATATACAGTATACGCGAATAAAAAGAATTTAAAACAACATCAGTAAATATAAATAACTTGATATACACTATGCAATGCAGTATATTGGAAGATTTCTTTGATAAATTTTCGAGTATGAGTTTCTCATGCGATAAAGCTTTCCTTAGCCTTGGTAGCATATACGTTTTCTGTATTGCGGGGTTTGGCAGGACAAACGAATGGAACACGGCTCACCCCGCAATACACCAAAGAAAAGGCATCTTTCTTCTGGAATGAGAGCAAGACATAGGAGTACTTCATTCTTTGTACATTAAATGCTTCTATACAAATTTATGTTGTGCTTTAAACAACAGGAAAAATTAAAATACTATGCTGACTGATGCTTCGGACGTCCAATCCTCCGCGTAGGAAAGTAGTTCCGCGGTTTGTTACAGCGAACGAACGTTCGCAAGCTGAAAGGGGTAAATAATAATATTTTAATGGGAACTCGTTCGTAAAGGAGAGTGTTGTTAAGTCGAGTGTTCGTAAGTCGAGGAGTGACTTCATAAAGATTTTTAAATTGTTTCATATTAACTGAATTACTGAAGGTGGAATCTAAGTAATGAAAAATCTGTTCTTTTTGAAACTTGCGAGCCGCGGGTATGAGTCCTTTGGTGTAAGTCTAATTAAGTGTTCACATAGCTAAAAATTTGAACCGGGTAAATATTGATACAATTTATATTTTGAACAATAATAAATTAAATATTCATAAGTCATAAAATAAAGTAAGAAATCGTTGTTTATACGATACATGTATTTCATGAATCGACGTCGCGAATCAGTCTAATTAATCCTGGAGATATAACCTAGACGGAATAATTATATACATAATATCGTTATTCTGTCCGCCCGTCCGTCCGCCGGAACACTCCATAGAAATCCCCATAAGAGAACACTTAAAAATACCATTTTTTCATATGCGGGCTTTTTTTCTATCGCAAAAATAAATTAGAAGTGATTGACTTACGATCTTTAGACGTGGATGATTTTAAAGAAAAATAAACATACATTCTTATTATTATCGTCGCCTTTTGCCTTCGGTTCGAAATCGCTCCAATTATACGTTTAAATCACATTTATTGGAAAATTATAAGCTTTTTAAAGATATGTAGTCTTGCCGACCGTGTCATTGTTAAACCTCGAGATTGTATTGTCGTCCTTATACAATATGCGCAAGTAAAGTGTGCTTTGAATGGTTTAGTACGAGAGAGAAGGCGCCCGAATTATTTATAACTAGATGAAAGACCCGGCATCGCTCGGGAAAGTTTTCTTTTAAGTAGCAAACGAATTTTATTATTTAATATTTTATTTTATATATCACTTTTGATGTCATATTCTATTACAACTAATAAAATAAATTCTGAAATTTATTTACTTTCGCTGTTGGGTACCCCAAGTTTACCAAACGTTCACCATTCCTTAATAACGCAAGCGATGTTTACATTAACATTTACTATTTTATGTATTGCATTGTAAAGTTTTATCATTAATAGAATTACGCATTACCGTCTTATTTAATATTTACATAGAATCCTTTAAAGCAGCGATAAAATTATGTCAATACTATCAGCCAAAACGTAAACAATAAACAACATCTTGGTTACCAAACAAATGTAAGTAGATGTATCGATTTATGTTAAGATAAATCTTTCAATGTTAATGGTAAAATTGAAGAGGACAACAATTAAGAAATTTACCTTTGTTGCCGCCTGGAAAATATTAATAAATGTTTCGCTTAAAGGATAATTTCGAGCGATTTAACATATAAAACGGCAAAACATGAACATAATTGAAATATTCAGTCTTTCTTGAGTAAAATAAGCCATTTCCCGTGATAGTAAGTTAATATTTAGGTATATTTACATCCACATCAGTGAAGGGCTGCATGGCATTTTAAGGCTTCTCAACACCATTTCTCATGCATTCTTATGGAAATAGTATTTCGTTGACCCCATGGGGTATGAGAGACCCCACGGTCTACAAACCTAGACTAAAACCTTCCTCTGTTCCATAGGATGGCCCATGAAACTTTTGAATTCGACAGCTCTTATAGTGTCCGAGTTATTAGCGCAAAAACATTCTCTTTTATATATTAGATTAAAATCGTGTTTTTCATTAATTTCTTTTCAGTGAACTTCCTATTGAAATTTTTGGTAATTAACTTTTTTATGGTTATTTTCACAGTTTTTTGCAGTGCATCTTATAATTAACCGGAGTTATAAATCCGCATGGCATATATGAGTCACGTAAAAAGCGATTCCTTAACATGCAGACCTTTTTCGTTTACATTTTAAAATTTAAATCTCATTCGTAAATCTCCAAAAATTACGTATTAATACAATTTTCACGTTTTCACGCATTTCATTTATATTGAGCCACTTTTGTCCCAATTGTTGAATTCTATTCTTGGCCTTATAATAAATGCACCAATTTAGTGCTTTAACACGGGTGAGACTTATATACATGGGTATAACTTATTTACTGAATCTATTAATTAATTAGGGGGGGGAAGGAAAATAGAATGGGAATGAGCAGAAACTGAGGAAGAGGACGTAGCATTTGTATAGGATTAAAAGGAGGTGCAGGACAAAAATAACAATAATAAATTATAATTTATTATAAAAATGGTTATACTATTGAATCATGCGCCATTGCCAAATGGTGGGAATTCATAAAACTAAATATAGGTGACGTAAAGTTCAATGGATTTCTTTAACTGATAATACAGCAAATATTTCGAACAGAATTTCAAATAGGAGTAAAAAATAACATTTTATGACTTTTATTTAAATGTCTATAACTAAAGTGATTTTTCTGGAAAATTTTCAAAACTAATATAGTTAAAAGAAAAGTGCGATCTTAAAATACAGTTAAACTCATTGCAGTTCATGTAAGAATTTAGTTAATAGTAAGTAAGTTACTACACACAGTTCGTTCACATTTTATCCTGCTTTTTACGTGTTAACAAGAGTAAAATAACTCATTTATTAAGTTAAATTCGATACGTTTTAAATAACTTATAATTTGCTCAAATATTTCAAGTAAATTCCAGCTACTTCTTTATGCGTTATCTCTGATTATTTCGATTTTTTTCTTATTTTCAGAAAATATTTGGATACTCATATGGCCTCGGTACTTATAATTACTTAAACAGTATAATTAAAACTAAGATTACTTTCAAAAACACTGATTTGATTGTGTATGAAAGCCAAACCAGATCATAACATATCTTACTGATTTTTCATATCGAAATCATATATATTTGGAATACTTTTATGATAATTTCATTATATATGACGGGCAATTACGCTAGTTTCAACATAAAATCTGAAAGGTCTGTCGACTTCACAACAAAAAAGTCCCTTTTTTTAACAAACTAAATACGCTTACCGTGAAAATGATTCAAAACTTAGCTCACAATCTGTCCGAATTCGGCGAAATTCGTCAATGAAAAATAATGATTCTTCAGCGCAATTAATATCCGAGTGATCACATCCAAGTGAGAATATGACAAACAGCATACCATTTACATTAATTAAAAGATCTCAAAGTCTGGACCAATAACTCGCTTTAAAAAAACACACCCTAACCGACGCATTACTTTTTAAAAGAACGTGACGGAATTGTTCGCCCTCTTGAAGTTTGAGGGACGGCCGCAGAGTAGAAATTAATAAAAACTTGTTCGTACGTTTCACTATTTACAGCGCCGAGGTTATTGAGGCAAAGAAAAACCAGCGCAAAGCGGTGATCGCGACCTGAGGCGAAGCGGCAAAAACAAAAGCAATGCGTCTTCAAGAAGAGTGAAAAGGACACTTAGGAAGCAATTCCAAGAAAGCATCCAGGGACGACACAACTCGCACGTGTTGAAAGAAAGGGAGAGATGGAAGGAGTGATTACAACAGTAAATCTCGAGTTAAAAGTGAAGAGATGTAGAAGATGGTAGTGGGGAATAATTGTCATAAACTAAAAGTACCACACTGGCACGCATTTGGACTCGAGAAATTTAAAGCAAGTTTAGTAAAATCCAAAGGAAATTAGTCTTACAACCTATAGTTTTAACTAAATAAGACGCTAGTTTCGTGCGTAGCATAGTAATCAGGCTATTTGTTGTTATGGTAACTAATTTTAAGATATGTATAAACAGATGGCTTGTTATTTCTATAATCATGCAATTCCACGAAGTTAACCGTCTACTGCACAATGTTAAGAGAGCATTTATGCAACATAGTTGACTTTCCTTTAATATACCTATATCTACTGAATATTTAAGCTTTAGCTTAACTTCACCACATTTTCAGTCCGTTTAGGATGATAACAATAATGTTTAAAACCCAGAGAAAATATATTTATTTAAAAAAACACGGCGAATTTTAAGATTTTTCAAAAACTCAAATAATTTTGGCAATAGAGACGATATCACGAATGAAGAGACGATATCACGTTCTCCACACTGCATCCTAAATATTTTAATGCGTGAAAACGAAAAAAAAAATCCGAGAAATATTTACAAAATTAATTATCGAGAAAGTTCAAAAATAAACAGAGTTGAGTTTTTTCTCATGCGAGTGCGAAGCAGGTCCTCCTTTAAAACCGTAACGATTTGTAATACTAGAAAACTATACCTCAGGCGCCATCCGCATATCCCAAAGACCTCCATAAAAAATAATAAAAACTATCCGCGAGATTCCTAACACCAGTAAACTTTTCAATTTTTCAAGGATTTTCCAAAAGTATATCTGGAAGCGAGAACTCGACTGAAAAAGGGAAGGTTGAAAGACAAAGAGATTATCAAATGCCAAGCGGGTCAAAACCGACGTGAATATCGGACAAGGGAAAAAAATGCAAAAATATAAAGCCTCAGAAGATTATACCATTTTCGCCACTCCGCAATGGGTAGGTAAAAAAAGACGAGCGCGAAATAAAAAGGCCCAAAATTTTATTTTACAGACGAAGACACGTGGCAAGGACGCGACTCTCTCTCTCTCTCCCGTTTAGGTTCCCTTTTCTGGCTGATCCGTTCCGACACAAGTTCGGTTCCTTCTTCCTGGCCACTGCGGTGCATAGCTTTCATGATTAGGGAGAAGAGAAAGGGATTTTAGATCAGCTTCGGATAATGAAATTCTGTATTAGAGTGGATAGGAGATAAAATAACTTTGGCTCTGATGAATCTTTAAGGGCGATTATAAAACAGAAAACAATCGAGAAGAAAAATCAGCCGCGAACTTTTTTTTACTGAAATTCGATTCAGATGCTCCTTAGCTGCTCAGAAAAGGTAAATTTCAGAGTTACAAAAATTAAACGCCTGGAAGGATCATAAACAATTACAAAACTGCCGATCGTTTTCGAAAACCTGAGATAAAACCTTTTTGAATTAAAGGGTAAAATACCTGGGGGGAAAATAAAATAGCGAAAAAGTAATTCCGAAAATAAATTAGTGGGCTCACGTTATGGATGAAATCCTAGTGATATTCCAGATGAAACCTATAGCCATAAAACGTTTCCCCCCGTTTTAAAAATTATAGTTATATCTTGATTATCAAGGAAAAAACAAAAATTATAGCATGAAAAATTACATATTTTAACACCCACCAAAATAGCTCTAATAATAAGTGTAAATCAAAGAGTAGCTGCAACAAACGTATTTTTAAGACATTCTGGTTTAGATTTATTATTTAAAAATTATAGTTATATCTTGATTAGCAAGGAAAAAATAAAAATTATAACACGCAAAAGTTACATATTTTAACACCCACCAAAATAGCTCTAACAGTAAGTGTAAATCAAAGAGTAGCTGCAACAAACGTATTTTTAAGTCATTCTGGTTTAGATTTATTATTTAAAAATTTCCGAAAAAATGACCACATTTCCTTAATCACGTATCTAGATAATTTTAAAAAACATTGGCCTACGTTAAATCATAACAACGTTATGTATATTTTACGGTACACGTGCACATATAAGGCGTTACTTGGCACAATTAGAGAGTGAACATTTCTTAGACCCCAGAAGGTCTGAGGGAATGTTCTCTCACCAGGTGGAGGTGTGACCTGAATTTTTAATAAGCAAGATAGGATGTGACATGATGTTGAAGCGATTGATGTATAGATGACAAATGAGAATCAAAATATCCGTCGCGTCGTGACCTAACTGTCAAACATCTTAAGTATGACTCGAGAACGGGTGGATAAAGATACGAAACGGATGGAGAGATGACATGGCTAAGAGAAGAACAAGATGGAGGAGTACACTCCATAAATGGAATACACAGAGATTTCAAAGGCGTTCTTAATGGGAAATACGTATGGAACGGTATCGAAAGTTTAGGTGATTCTCGAATTTTTATCCCCGAAACTATAGTCTCGGGGACTATCTTGTAGTAAATGTTGTTCTCTATCCGAATAATTTTTTAAATCTATGCCTCGCAGATCATATAAGAGAATGGGAGAGGAATATATGGGTTTTTAGTGCTTTTCGTCATAGCTGAAAAGCACTATTATCTTCGTGATGTCCGTCCGTACGTACGCATATATCAGGGAAGAATTGGCTTAACCGATTTCAACCAAACTTGGTACCTAGAATACTCACATAAATTAATGGCCATGATGGCATATTTCGACCGGATCCGTTTAACAGTGGTGCCACAATTGCAAAGTTTAACTTTTCGGTAATTGTGAACTTGGAAGGAATTGGCTGAACCGATGTCAACGAAATTTTGTACGGAAGAGGTGTGCAACATAGAAAAACAAAATCAATATGTTTGGAGTAGATATAGAAATCAGTGCTGCCACAATAAAAGTGTTAAACATGTTCTTTTTACACGTGTTTGTGTTGAATTGTCGGGATGAATTTTAACGAAATTTAATATTTACAATGTGCACATATATACAAAACCATAGTAGCATATTTGGACCGCATCAGCCAAACAGTGGTTCCACAATTACAAAAAAACCCTTTCAGTATTTGGAGAGAATTGGCTGGATGTATTTCAACTAAATTTTGCATATAAGGTTTGTACAACATACTATAATGAAATCAAGATGTTTAAAACGGACTTAAAGAGCAGGGCTACCACACTAAAAAGTGAAATAATATTTTTTTAATCATGGATATTAATCAATGATAGAATATATAATCATCATATAAATATATAACCAAAATATTAATTATCAACCGGTTCGACTAAACAGGGCTACCACAATGTCAAGGTTAGTATTTTCTGTAACAATGAATTTGGAAGGTTTTGGCTGAACGAATTTTTAAAGAAATTTCGTTTGTAGGAAGAGTATAGAATGGGAAAAATAAATGAACATGTTTAGAACGATTCTAAAAAGCAGGGGTACCACAATATAAGGAAAAATAATTTTCTGATTTCAAAGCAAATACATTAGTATACGATTATACTACGGCGAATTTGACGAAAAGCACTTCTGTACAACGGGAAACCCGTGTGCATCTCGACCTGTTAATTGTTGTTTGCTGAGAAAACCGTCTTCGCGACCGATGTAAACAAAATATGCGATATTTTGCTCGGGATTTTCTCCAATTTTTATCTTCAAAACTATAAGTCGTAATTATGTGGTCTCTGGACCATCTTGTAGTAAACGTTCTCTATTCGAATATTTTTTTAAATCTATACTTCGCAGATCATATAAGAGAATTGGAGAGAAATATATGGATTTTTCATCGTTGTTTGCCGAGAGAACCATCTTAGCGATCGATGTAAACAAAATATGCGATGTTTTGCTCGGGATTTTCTCGAATTTTTATCTCCGAAACCATAACTCGAAATTATGTGGCCTCGCAGACTTTCTTTTAGTAAATGTTGTTCTCTATCCGAATAATTTTTTTAATCAATACCTTACAGACCATTTAAGAGCTAGGGAGATAAAAATTTGATATTTCATTGTTGCTTGACGGATGCCATTTAACGAGATACGAGTATAAGTTTATTAAAGTAATCACGTAAAGTGGAAGTTCTAATTGACGGATTTAGTTGAAAATCACAATTGGGTGATAAATTTTAATAAAGATCACTCATACTCAGCGTATGTTGTTGTAGTTGTTATTTTAGCACTCGGGGCAAACTACCAAATATGCGCCCCCTACAGAAATTCCTTAATGCCAACATTTTTTACTATATGGATTTTGGGCGAACAATTAAGAAATAAAAATAAACTATAAATGATGTAATTTCTCATTATAAATGTACATATTTAAAATACATAATTAAAAATATAATTACTTACATACTTATATAATTTAAATGCAGAAAGTATAATTATTTTAATATTAAAGAGTTATTCTACGTGATTTTAATGCGGCAAACTCATCAATAGCAACATCGAAATTTATAGTTTCTGCAATGCGTATTGTCTGGAACAAGTATAGTGGTTAAATCGTCCGTATTTGTGCCATGAAACCTCGCACAACTTGCCATCAATTTTTGCGCCCCTTCTTTAGTTGCGCCCGGGGCAGATGCCCCGCTTGCCCCGCCCTAGTTACGGCACTGCTACTGAATTAAATTAAAATCCGTCCAGCGGTTTAGGAGAGCAAAGTTACGACGGACAGACGGACGGACGGATCAGACGTGCTCATAAGGCGTTCCGCTATTACCCCTTCGCTAGTAAAGAACGCCTAAAAAGGATGGAATGGCACGATGGCCGCTTACAATTATGTAACTTCTGCGCGGTAATTCTTGGGGTTTGGTAAACATTTTCGCTAAAATGTTTACGCCAAGAAAATAAATAACACGTCATAGGTTTACGATTTTTTCTTCGACACTTTCATGTGAAACGTCTTCTTCGGGTAATAACTGAAGTCACATCAAGACGTTCATTTTTCTTGGAATTAATTAGCCAATTTTCGTCAGGAAATGTCATTTCGAATCAGTGTATTTATACCGAAAAAAGTACCAAACTTGTGATTTTATATAAAACGGCTGTCAAAATGTCCGATATAAATCAAAATTAGATTTCACCAATGGCGTTCATTCGAGACTTCCATGAACAAATTACAACAAATCTCGTCCATTCAAAGATGAATACGGACGAAGAATGACTGGATATCACGAAGGTAAAAGACACGATTGCATCGCTGCTAAAATGATCACACCATATTTTCCCAAAACCTTTCCTCACAATAATTCATCCAAAGAAAGTTGTGCCACGATCCGCTGGTTCCGTACCTCCGTAGAGGATTTTGGAGAGTTATTCTTTTATATTTGCAAAGTCTGTAAAAATAAGTCAAGTAAATGATTGATTTATATTTCACATAGTATTATCGCAAAGGTATCGGATGCCCTCAAACTGTTTTATGCTTTCATAAAAAAGCAAGGATCTAAATGCAGGCAAAAATTCAAATTATTAAACAACAAAAAAGTGAAAATTACAAGTGATCACACAATGAAACTATACAGGATTTTCTACGTTCACTCAGTTTTTGAGGTAATTTCGGAAGTTAAATATGAGAGAAAACATATCTCATTCGAGAAAGTAAATTCTAATCTGTTTGAGAAATTGTAAATACGAGAACATAATATACGCCGTCCAGTCTAAAATAAATCGGAAGCATGAATTAAGGTTCAGGTTGATTAATTAGTCGCTCATCGCAGATACAGATGGCATACGAATAAAAGTCTTTGTATGGTGGGGATTCGAAAATCAGTAGTGGCTTGCAAGCCCCATAATGACTGACATCGAAGGATCAGGTCGTTCATATGTACCCCTGTGGATATAGCCCACCCTTTCTCACACGGGAAAGGTTCGCCTTGAGGGGGACTACTATTATGACTCGATCAAGGCCGCCATGCCTTCGAGCGTGTATTTGAGCCCCGAGGCGTCTTGTATCCACTTAAACCACCATAGGTCCTTATCCTAAAGCCCTTTTCTCGGAGGCCTGTAAAGATATACGTCATAAATTGCTTTTACATTTTTCTCAAACGCGGCAATATTTCTCGGAGTTATTAACACACGAGCGGAATTACTATGTAGTGTGATTAAAATATAACTTCTGAGGTGTGTAAATCTTATATATATATATATATATATATATATATATATATATATATATATATATATATATATATATATATAGTTAGGAATCTATATGAGAATCAAGTTGTAAAGGTCAGGTTTGAGAATGTGGAAACCTGCGGAATAAATATCGGTAGAGGAGTAAGACAAGGATGCTGCCTATCGCCAACCCTATTCAATATATATGGAGAAAGTCTAATGCAAGAAGCTTTAGAAGGCACAGGGGATTTCAAAATTGGAGGAAGGATTATAAGAACAGTAAAATACGCAGATGATCAAGTACTTCTAGCAAGAAAGGAAGAGGAGCTACAAAAAATGATAAATAGACTAGTGATAACAGGTAGAAAATACGGTATGGAAATAAATACAGAAAAATCCAAGGTCATTCGAATATCGGGTAAAGAAGAGAATCTGAACATAACTATTGGGGGAAAGCCATTAGAACAAGTTTCAGAATATAAATACCTTGGAAGTATCATAACACGAGAGGCAAAATGTACGGATGAGATCAAAACTAGAATAGGAAAAGCAAAAGCGGCTTTCAGGAGAAAGAAACAACTACTTACAGGGAATATAAGGGAAGATATCTGCAAGAAGTTGATAAAATGCTACGTATGGAGTATAGCATTGTATGGGGCAGAAACATGGACGCTAAGGAAAAATTACATCAAATACTTGGAAAGCTTTGAAATGTGGACTTGGAGGAGAATGCTGAAGATAAAATGGACAGATAGGATGAAAAACGATGAAGTGCTACGAAGAATAGGAGAGAAGCTAATGATTATACAGACTATCAGAAAGAGGAAGGCTAACTGGGTTGGACATTACCTGAGGAGAGAGAGTATGATTAAAGACGTGTTAGAAGGAAAACTAGATGGGAAAAGGGAAAGAGGTAGGAAAAGGTTTCAGCTGATAGACGATTTGAAAGGGAAAGAGAGTTATCAAGATATAAAGAGGACAGCGGAAAATAGGAGTATATGGAGAACCAGGTTTAACCATGAATAATCACGGACCTGTCTACGGACAGACTACCTATGATGATGATATATATAGTAAATGTAATTGTTTGATTAATTAATAAATTCCTGACAATTATTTGAATTCACCCAGAAAATGAAGTGCTTGAAACTTATTACATTCTGGCAACAATATACGACTTGATTTGCCACTCTTTGGCTCCGTTATTTTTCCTCTACGTACGTTTACTGAATAATAATATTCTTCAATTATTAACGTTGCAATCTATTAAGTTTGACATTGCGCGAAGCGAATAACACAATTCTTCCGTCTATTTGAAGGCGTAATAGACGCTAATTCAATCGGAGGTAACAATGCGGGTCGCCTTGGCAACACTCGGAAAGAGTACGAAAAAGCCATAAAATTTCGAAAATAAATGCGTGTTTCTGACAAGTTCTTCCGTGTAACATCTAAACATTGCAAGAATAAGATATTTTATAGTTTTGGCCGTCGAATAAAACAAAAATGGAGAAATTCGGTTCCTATTTACATATTTTAATGAATGAAGGAAATAAACCTTGCACCTTGAAAAATCGAAAATCCCGTGTAAACTTACGGGAAAATATAATTGTCTCCCGGAGTCGAATCCGGGACTTTTTCCGGAATGTTTGATTTTTATAGAGACCAACACATGGGGTTTTAACGATTGTGAAAGTTTCAGCTCTTAATTCCATTGGGAAATGTCCAAAAATACCGGGACAGACAGACGGGCACTTGAGAATTACTTTGCATATTGAGTTTTTCTTGTTACATTGTTGCCAGTTGGCCTTATGGCCAACTTTTAACATATTTCTGATGATAAATATCACATTTACCCATGAACCATAGCATTTTAAATTTCGAACCATGTACCTCATAAAAGACGATATACATCATACACAGTTGAACCTCTCAAATCAGGAAATCTCGGAACGGGAGGCGTTCCAGATAATAGAGTTCTCCGAACCACGGGTGGCAAGCATCTGACAGTACTGTTACTGTACACAATAGCTAAGCCATAATTTTATATTTTTAGCACAAAGATATGAGTGAAAAAAGCATGGGAGGACATAAAATAATGGAAATGCCTATGTATGAGGTTTCTCTTACGAACAGTTTGGAATCATAGATGAAACGGGCACTTTTTACGTTTTATATAAGTTATTAACATATTAAAAAAATTTCTTAAGCTGTGGCAACACATATAACGGGTAAATCTAAACGCCTTTCACGCTACATTTCCGAACCATAGGTGTTTTTCGGGATTAGATAAAATTCATAAGCCATTCCGAACAAGGGAAGTTTCTGGACCACAGAATCCCGGATTAGAGGGAGTCAACTGTATTTTAATAAATTAGGAAGCAGTTGATGCTTCAGTCTAATAAATGGCATGGGTAACTTTTTTATTTAAAAAATAAATACAAAATGTCTACAACGTTTTGAAATACGAACAGATGATGCAGTAATACTGCGAAACCGGTCGCATTGCAAAAAGTTCTGTGGGAATTTTGTATGGCTATTTCTTTAAATAATAATGGCCTTCCACAGAGTTAAAGCTGACATTTTAAAATCCAGATACAGGTAACTCTTGAAGCAATGAAAAAATAATAAAAACTTTTAATGATAGATCATCGAGATATGAATACACTTAAATGTTATTAGGCGTATTTCAATTAATAAGAATAGACAAACTCAATCTAAATCTAAAGTGAGACGCGAGATTTTCACTCGCCAGGAACCCATTACAGCGTACTTTTCCCGATTACGGAAACAAACATAAGAGCTTGGAGACTTTTTTTCTCGGGGAAGACTCTGGAATGATCGCGATCAAACAACATATATATAAAAGGAGCGCTAATCAACGAGCCTCGTAGGAAGATGCCACTTCGCTCCGTTCCCCCTTTCTGTCACAACACGGTGTCCTTGGCCGAAGGCATGCCACTCCGTCGTCACGGAGAAGAAATTCCCGGAGGAAGAGGGTCGGAGAAGAACGACTTCCTGCATCATTCTAGAGGAATATATAGGACATTTAGCTGCGAGAGAGGTGTCAAGAAGTGATATGGGGAGGGGTCGGGGAGGGGGGGGATGGGTGGCGAAGAAAGGGAATGGTAGAAGAGGAGTAAGGAGTGAGTGAATTCGACAGTTTAAAGGGGGCATAACATTCTTTAACGTATCCATCAAGGGCTAAGACAAAAAAAAACGGGCATATTCTCCGAGATATTTTTTTATTAAGGCGGTCTCCGCGCCTCTTAGAAATTTTAATAATTGCTCGAAAAGGATAATGGATTTAAAAGGGTCGTTCCACTGTCCGAATTTCACCTGCCGCACACGAAATTTCTAATCTCTGCGCTCTGATATGGTGCCGCAGACGGCGAAAAATGGCTCCGATGGTTTACGGGATGTGAGTGCAGCGTTGCCGAGTTTATATGGACCTGAGAGAGGTTTCACCTGTTTTAATGGCTGCTTCGCTTTCAATGTTTGTAGCGTTGTCATGGCAATAAAACTTATTCTGACCTTCGGTATCAACACGTTCCCTCTACGTCAAGAAACATTTAGGACCAGTCTTTTGGCGGCAGTAATATACATAAACCCAAACCATTGTTTCAAGTAATTTAGGAAAAACGCATGGTAACAGAAAAGGTAGTAGAAGCTGGCGTGATATAACATCCTAAAGCTTAACTTTTCTACTTGTAGATTAACCCTTGCACGATTTATTAGGTTGACTTAGAAAGAGCTCCTAATTAAAACAACAAACTCACCCTCTTTGAAAAGGTTTCCGTGGCTAACAAACGGCTTTCAACAGGGCGCATGAGTCGATAAATAAATGTTATTTTTTCCCGTCCATTCCGGTTTCCCTTCATTCGTTTTTTTTGCCCGATTAATTCGGTCCACTCGAAAGTTCCTTTTTCCTCGCCCGCAATCAATTTCTCCTTTTTTCCTTCCTCCCTTTCCACGCCTTCGGTTTCGAAGATTCCTATGCATTTCCTCGTAATCTCTCGCCACCAGTCAGACTCTTCTCTTTACATTCTCCTTCCATTTTCCATTTTTTCTCTTCCTGGCACACCGCACCGTCGTCCAATCCAGGCACGTTTATTTATTTAATTTTCGAACCTAGCCTCTTTTAAATAGCGATCCCAAGTTTCCCCATGCCTCGCCCCGGATAATCGAACACGACCACGTGGTTATTCTGAAATTAAATCGTCGACAACCCAATCGAATTGTGTTTGTTTCCCGAGCTTCCGCATGCATCTATACGAGACTAACGGGTCGCAGAGAAAGTGACGTCGCCTGTTTATCTTTCCTGTTTCTTTCCGAGCACGTCGAACTTCTTCCGTTCCAATCTTCAACTTTCTGCGAGGTTTTTTTTCCGAATCGTACTCGATCAGCGAGTGATATCATATGAATCCGTCATTACGCCACGTACTCAAATTGCGAAATAACAAAACATGGATTTTATAACACAGTGAAACTCCGACTATACGTTTTGAATGAGAGCGGGATAGCCGCGCATAATAATAAAACACGGATAATCCGAAGGGTGAAATTTTTAATATGAAGCTATTTTCCTAACATCTGTTAAAATTCCGAAAAAAAATTAATTTGCTCAAAAAGACAGCTCGTACACCGTATGCACGCATATGAAGATGTATAGGAAGGAAATTTAACACTTTATTAAATATCTATGCTCATATTACATAGAGTTAATTTGCCTATAAATAAATGAGCTCATTGATTGGAAATAAGTTTGCTGTTTACAACCATAAAACAGATAAATAAATACACTTACATAGCAGTCAGAAAACTTGTACGTAAATATATATGCGTTATCAGGAAAAGGGTTTAACTCGCTTCAGAACACCCAATCGCTAGGTTTATCCACGCACGGGTGATCGAAGTTTTGCTGCAGAATTTTACTTGGGAAATAAAATGGGATTCCACAACATAAAGGCTTTCATCGCGGATTGCATTATACACAGAAATAACCAGAAGGAATCGGACATCGATCTAATCAGGCACCGCCATATTTCAGAAGGCCGCCTTAAATGGAAACAATCGGTCTTAAACGCCTAAAGAAAACCGCAAGGAAAGTAGCAAAACCGGCTTCGAGATCCGATCAAGGCGGAAAATATTTCTCGTATACTATGCATCGAGTTTAATTTAAATTATTTCGTGTCGCACCCATGTAAATCGTAGCCATTTTGCGAGCGATCGAGTTCCATGTTAGCTTGGAAAAGAAAAAAATCGACGGAATGGAACCGGCCGGCCGACGCAACTCAATCCAAAGTATGCAAAGGAAAAAGAACCGATGTTCGTAAACATTACAAGGAAGAGGAAATCGAACTAAAATTAACGAGTAGCGATCACCGAAAATGGACAGATACCGTTAAATCGCTAATGGTGGATGGCTGAGTTAACCCCGGCAGGCAAACGTAATTCTGCGTTCATTTTAGTCCATCAATAAGAGGTTCCAATAAGATCTCTCTCTCGCGTTCAATGGACCCTAATCCCGGAAAAACAAACGGGAAAAAATCCGCAAAGTTATCTGCATCCCGTGGAATCCCTTATGGGACCAACGAGTCTATGAAACTGAATATGGCGGGAGTTGCGAGGGCCTCGCAGTCGATTAAACAAAGGAATCGCGTGCATTGTCATGAAGAAATGAAAAACTTCGCAAGGATTTTTCTTGAGGCATACCTTTTCCAGCGCAAGAGGTTCGACGGACACAGGTCGATGGCGTTAAAATAGCCTCCACTAACATTCAGAATCCCCGAAATATCGAAACAGACAACCTCGAATCCACAATCTCGAAATAAATCGAAATGCACAATAACAGGCATTGCTCAGTTTATTGTTGGTGATATGACTAAGGAGCCCAACTCCCAATGGCGGGTTGATTATGGTCGTATCTGATCGTCTTCGTGTTGTTATTGACATGCTCGTTGTAAAAGACCAACTGTTATTAAAGAGCAGATTAAAAATAAAACAAAAATATGCAAATATGGAGAGAGAGAGAGAGAAATAAATTTTATTCTGTTTAAAAGGGTATTTTTGCGAATTAAAAACATACCGAGTGATCAGTTCAAATCATAATTAGCGAAGAAGTGAAAAAATAACACCATAAAATTTTTTAAAAGGCATCGGTTAGATGGAGCAAGCGGAAATGTCAATGATCGTTTGCGGTTTTATCGTTCAATAACTCTTAACAAGTTCCTTCTCGCTTCCGATTCGATTGGTTGGCGCGTGCCTATTTCGTCGATATGTAAACTAGGATTCACAAACGCGCCCTAATGGCCATATGCGTAGATTTATTATCATTAAACCATAGATGTATTGCTACCTCGTGAAAGCTTCGTCAGAAATGTATCTTGGAAAGTCTGATTTACTTTAAGACGAATTAAGATAGATTGAGAAAACTAGATGTGATATTCGGCTAAAAAAACAGCCGCCATCAGCGGCGATTTATCGATGGTAGGTTCTATCTAACCACCACTGATGACGGCTGCTTTGTAGCCGAAACGCGCGTCTGATTTTTCCACCTTTATTCACGGCTCCAAAAGGAACATAATTTTCAATTTAGGCATCGCCGTTGCACACTTTGATAAAGCTCCAATATAAACCTCATCGACGCAAAAATAAAACGTTTGTTTCATTGCTCCCAGTGCGAGTTTTTTTTTCGGGGCACGCGCGCCGGATTAACACAAGCAATGCACCGAGCATTGCTTTAAATATTGAACGTCGGTATTCTGCGGACCGCAACGAAAATAAGAAGAGCCGCAGGCGGCCTCTATCGGTCGGAGGCGCTTTTCCCGTTACTCGCACCGAGGGAAAAGAGCATAAATGTTGGCTACGAGGATGGGAAAGTGAAAGGTAGCAAGGGAGAAAGTCGTACGGTGGGAAAGATGGAGAGGAGTACGGGGGGAGAGGGATGAAAGTGGAAATAGTGAGACGCGTGTAAAGGGGCGAGAAAGAGGAGGGTGGGACAGAAAGGGATACTCGGGGTGTAGAGCAGGGAGGTGAGTACGAGAGAGGGTGAGAAGTCGTAATGCGATCGGAATCAAAAGAGGGTAGGATGTAGTGAGACAAGTGGGGAAGGATGGAATATTTGTGACATGAACCTCTCCGTCACTCTCTCTAAAAACAACCCCAAAGGATTCCATTCGCCTCTTCTTCCTCCGTAGGTATGTTAGAATTGTCAATCGCCTATAAAATTGTTATCGTTAAAGTCGTGATTCAGTATCTTCTACCGATTTAAATGAATTATTAAAGACATATGTGTGTGTGTGTGTATGTTTGCGAAAAGATCGGGATTAAAGCAATCGGATAAGAGAATAACAAACGATAAACTAATATTGGTGTGAGAAAAGTCATGTAGTTTCATAAAGCATGAAATTGTGAACTGATTTCTATAACAAGTTGTAGAGAAACGTCCACAGGATTTGTATATTTTAAAGCTCTCTGGCAACGTCGGATTCTGTCTTTAGCGTCACCCTGTATAAAGCTGCTAGAATTATTTTTTAAAACGTTGACTTAAAATAGTCACCAATTGGTATGACGCAAAATAATGAATAAATTTTAACGCAAATTAAATAAAGAAACATTTAATGCCCATAAATATATGAATGACACCACTCAGCAGAGGATCACACGCAGAACGCTAACTTTAAAACATACAGAAATAATCTTTAATACAGGGAGTGAAGAATTTATTATAAACACCGCAGCGGAAAAGAGAATAAGAAGTCATTCAGAGATGAAAATTTCAGTCGCAGGAAATATAAGCAAAATCTTAAGGTGTGAAATCAAGAGTATAAATTCTTCACTCAAAATACACGGTAATCTTCCTCAAACGTCGAGCAATTTCGAACTACCTCCATATTAGGACGGCAAATAGTTGTTGGCATCATTGGATCGAGAAACAAAACACAATATGTGGTCGCCAGTCACTAAATGGGTTAAACGCTTCTCTTCTATTCTCTCCATCGCGCTCAATAAAGCCTCGCTTCTAAATGCATTTCTTTAACGTCGTCGTTTGAAACGTAAACCGGACCTGCACATTCGGGGATTTGGACAATAAAGACTTTCAAGGGCGCCGCACTTACACCTGTTCCATAAATAAGCGGCAAATCCGCGTGTTTACACGATATGAGAGGCTTTTGTTCCACTAATAAATTGAAATATTGTGAAGGCACGAGTTTTCCTTTTCAGTAACCAACGACGAAGTGATTATATATATATATATATATATATATATATATATATATATATATATTTAAACTGATCAAAATTTCGTCATCGTAATACGCCTGAATATCTGTGGGAGTCCTCAGTCTTTGGATCCTAATTTTTTCACGGCACAAACAACATGAAACCTTATAACGTTGGATTATACGACACTTCGAAAAATTAAATAACACACATAAAAGGTCAACAAGCGGCGGAAACGGAGAAAGTAATTGTGACGAAGATGAAGAAAATTCAGGAGCATCAGGAAGGAACAGCTACATACGGATAAATTACAGACTAGTACGAAAGATGACTTCATATAAAAACATATAAATTATGTTTAATACTCCTGAGGCGGGCGCTGGAGAAAGCAAACTAATTTAGACGTTGGATAGGAATTAAGAATCACTGTGTGAAGATACATCGGCAAATAAACTACATTTCGTTGAAAGCCTGAAGAATTGGCATAGTGCCGCCCTCGTTGTAACGATGGATTTACTCGAAAACAAAAACAAAACTTTATTCTCTCAGCCATTCGCGAGTCCATGTGCCAATTTTGAAGCTCGATATTAAATAATTTTTAAAAATTCAAATTAATAATTCCTTGTATTGATTACCCCGGATAAGATAAAGGTTTTGAACCTATAACACGAGGATGTTATACACGTGCGAAAAGATAGAAGAGAACAGAATGGTGGCTAGCTTAATGAGGAATGTCTCGCCTAAAAATCCCATTAACCTGGGAGACTAAGGAGTTGCACGCAGAAGAAATACGGAAAATCCCGCAAGGTCGAGAGAAGGTGAGGGATCAGGAAAGATACAACGTCGAAAGCCCTTGAAAACACCTAACAGGCATCGAAATCTCCGGGTATCATCCCGGATCAAAAAAACTGGCCGTTACATAACGACAAACTTTCACGCCGACCTAAAAAATCGCCCATCGCCATCATCAAGATTTCTACGTTTCGGCAAGACCATGGTTCGATAAATATCTCCAATCCTCTTCCTACTATAAACTTATTTCCAATTCAAAGTCCCATAATTATAACCTATCCTTCAAATCACTCCAGGGTCCCTTCTCCTCACCACCCTCTCTCTCCCTCTCCTCCCCGCCATCTCATCCTCTTATGAACAATCTCCTCTTAGATTGACACCACCCAGTGCTTTCCCAGTCATGAGGCATCACCAGCTGATCGATTGTTTTCCCATGACATATGGCGCCAACAGTTTTATAATTTCTCTTTCTCTCTCTCTCTAAAGAGGCGGAGTAGGAGAATACGGGAAGAGAATCGACGGAGGGGAGAGGTATAAACCGCATCGGAGGTCGTGACGTTCATCGAGTCTAATCAGAGGCGTATGGATAATAAAAAGCAACATACAACCTTTGAATTACCATAAATACTGGGAGAGAGGCAATGTAGCACGAGGGGAAAGTGGTTAGATCAGGCACATTATAGAGATTATATTAAAGAGGAGGTTATCCCTAAGTGCACAGATATATGTATAGGAAAGTACATCGATGTAAGTGGTTAACAAGTTCTATCTCTTATCGATACTCAATCATGGTAAAAAAATACTGTACAAATTCATAAAGAAATATGAGAAAATTCATTAACCGAAATGAAAGCGTACCCTCGTCCGAGCATTAACACGGATTTAAATTGCATGCACGCACACGCTTCGGTCTTTGTACTTTAAATGAGGTCTTTTATTTACTTACAGGCATATTTATATGTTCAAAACAGAACTAAAGAGCTCACATTAAGGCTAAATCAAATTGACAAACTGTCTCTTCAACAAACTTAAAAATATTGGGGAAACCAGTCGTGTACCTAGGCTACAAAAGCAGTTCTAGGCGGTAGACGAAGCGCAAATCTGGTTTTCCATACTTCGTTAATTTTATATGTATGTGTTTCCGCAGTGTGGCTGCCGTTTTCAAAATTGGGATCTCGTTATAGTAGCTTGTAAGTATCAGATAATATTATTGAATATTATCCTCTAAATACGTTTTTACCACATTCACCCACTATAAGTAGTCAAACCCCGATTTAACACAACCGTTTGTACATCACCGACATTGGCGTTAAAGCGGAGGTGGCGGTAAATCGAGGTATTTGTCAGCTCTACATAACAAGATGGAAGTTCTGTTAACAACGATTCATGGGCAATGTACGGGGGTGGCACTATAGGTAGATATAGGGTGGCGCTAAATACGGGTTTGACTGTAGTAAATTTTAGAGTAGGACTTATCTACTCGTGGAATTCGATTTCAAATGTGTATAACTGGAAAGCTTAACGAGCGATGTTTTATCACGTTAACTGATAGCGCGCGGGAAAAACGACTCTCAATTCCCAATTACAGCAGGAGAAAGAACAGGTCGCATTTATAGTCGCGATCACTACGGCAACGTGAAAATCGCGCCTTTTTTTTAATCACGCATTCTTTTAATCCACCTACAATTATCGGCGTAGTAACAGAAGAGCATCGAAATTTCGACGAATGATCGTCACGAATAACCGGCACTAAGCGATTACACAAGTCGAAGCGATCGAGAGAGCAAGGCGAGCGAGATGTCAGTCAGGTCCGAAGGTCTTCGTATTTTATACGAACTCCAATCGGATGGATCGAATCGAAGGTATCCAAAAATCAACAATAATCTGTTCGTTTTCGTATGATGGGTCATCCGCTCTCCGCCACCCACCCTTTATCGGCTAATGATAGAGTTTTATGCAACGATGACTTGGAAATGTTGAAATAAACGGCAATACCCTTCCGAGGCGTAAGCCTTGCTCCAGAATCGAGATTATTTCGATTTTTATCACTCCACTTATGGTACTGGCACGTGTGCGAAACACGAAGAGGGTAAATGGCCTCTTGAAACATGCCAGAATTTTTGGTGTTATAGAGTTCAGAAGGCGCCCGGGTAAATGGTCATGAAATGAAAAAGAGGTTCATTTGGAGAAAGAACGCTAATCGTATATCTATAAAGTCCAGTAAGATGTTTTAGGGCGCTAAAATGGTAAGTTTTAAAAAGACGAGAAGAAAGCGACGGTTCGTTAGAAAGTTTCGACTCTCGATTTCGAACGATTTAAATCTAATTTGAAAACAAAGCCGATAGGTCTAACGTCGGCCGGAAAAAGAGAGGCCGAAAATGAAAGAGAAAAACGACAGTGTAACAGAAAAATTCTTCGGGTAACTCTTAAAAGCCATAAAACCTCAAAAGTTTTATAGCTATGGGAGATGCCTCTTATCGAATGAAATTGGACACGACGCACCCAATTCTTTCAGCGGTTCTTTTTTTATTTGAAAAAATCTCGAATTTACCAGAAACTATTTTATAGCAATGCGTGGGAACTATTGCCAGAACGGTGAATAACTAAGAAAACCTCTAACAATAAAATCCCTAACGATTCGTGACTAACACGTTATAGTGCGTTAAATTTCAGAAGTGGATTAAATTCGCTTTCGTTCGGTTTACAAATACGGGGATGCCGGTGCTGTGTGAGAATATTTCGTTTTCCAGAATGCACTGCTAAATCATTTATTAAACATTCTCTTATAAGAGCGTACATCATTCATTGAATTTTTCTCATGAATTTAAAGGAAACGAATTTCTCGCTATATAATGTTTTTCTTTGGTTTCATGCCAAAGAATGCGAATGCGACCTATGTTCTCGGTTGATCGCTTATGCCCTCTATTAAACCTCTTCGCCGTAATTTCTCCCAAGCCACCATAAAATAAATTCCATAAACGATGAAGAAATGAAAGATGATATTAACAGCGCGGTGTAAAATCTCAGCAGCTATCAATAAAAACGGATGAGAAAGACTTCGCTAAATCAGAAAACTTCTACTCATTAAATTGAGTGAAACATTATCGAGAAAAATTGACCTAAATAATTTTGAGAGGCCAAGAAAATTACACGCACACATAAACGCGCATGTATAAAAGCATAAAAATCGAATGTGAGACAAATTTAATAACCTAATAGAGAAGAAATTCTCGCTAATGAGGGGTTATAAAACGATCAAATAAAGCTAATATATAAATTAAACAGTCGCCGAGTATGATTCGAGGAAAAATTCCAAACTTCCGCGATAATTTATGATGGCATCAATCAACGGCTACTATGAAAACTCGACGAAAGGCGTTAGATTTATGCTGGTGGTAATAATTAAAATATAGCTCGAAGGGTCCTCGAGCCGAAGGAATGGCCTTAAATGTTCTCGAGATACGCGAAGACTTGATTTTTTCCGTCTAAAAGACAAAAGAGACTGGAAAAGAACGAAAGAGAAAGAAAACCGATTGTCTCTTCTTTTCCCCTTATCTCCGGTGAATTTAAAGTCACCGCCAAACAAAATAAAGTTGTAAAACGACTCGAACGCAGCGAAAGTTACATGAAATGCCGGTGGAAAAAAAGAAGAGCGTTGGCCTCTAAATTGGTAAGTCTTGACCCAAGCTCTCTGCCCTCTCGCCCTTCCAACCGACACACACACACACACTCTCGCACACGCATACTACATACTTCGAGAGCAAGTACAATTTAGTCTCTCAATTGGCCCTCAATTGATGTCGAAGTGAACTGAGGCGAACGAGTGGCACGCGAAAAGAGAAAAAAGCAAAAAAAACAAGACGGAGAAAGCTTCGCCTAATAAAGAAAGATAAGTTTTTCGAACCGCGCGATACCGAATCCGATTCGCGTGTTATTCATTTTACCGTCGTAACGGATTCTCACGGCAGAAAAAAATGATAACGTCGAATCGAAGCGAGGGAAATGACCGTTGAGCGGCTAAATAAGTCCGTGTCGGACGGAAAGCAAAACTCGTCGAAGTATTCACATTTGAAATCCGCAATTTCCATCGCGATTTGTTTAACTATTGACTTATATTAACATCGTTTACAAAATAAAATATGGATGTGAGACTGCTGCGAAATTGAAGTTTCAAAGGAAGCAAATTTTCGGTATAATACGGGCATAATTATGGAAAATATGAAAATTGAAACCGCCTTGAGAGAGTCTTAGGTAGCGCAAAAGAATTTATGTTCTTCAAAAACATAAAGCACGCCCTTCTAAGAATCGAATACAACTTGAGGAAAGTCAGTCTTTCCTTCCGTATGGTTCTACTGACGCATTCCACGAAGAGAGAGTTTTCACAATTCTCTCTCTCTCTCTCCATTTACGGCAAAAAAGAAATTACGTGCAATCGATTGAGTAAAAAACGTTAACCATTCGAAGAAATCGTTATACTATTACCAAAAATTAAAGACAACGTCCGCTCGGTTTTTCTGATGAACCACTCTCGTCATCGAAACTCATTTGTCCGTGGATAGGGATCGCGACCAAAATTTGCAACCTAAAACGATTGAGTAAAGGAGACACACACACACACACCATCTGCTCCAAAGGGCCTACTTTGAAGATCCATGTTTTTCGCTTAACTGGCCAAGCTAACGAACCTTCCCTGACAAATTCCTCCCGACAAGGAGGTTCCTTTTAACAAGAGAATCAGTTTCGCCTAAAAAGATCCCCTCTTCCCACCCATAAAAGGCACGCGGTGAAAAAAAAACAAGACTTCAGAGAACTCACGTCCTAAACAAAAAGGACACCACCGAACGAGGAGGCAGGAAAGGGAAAGAAACCCTTTAAAGGACATTAGCTCGTTGGGGCGAAAGATGACGAAAAAAAAGGGTCGTGTGTCTGGGAGGCGGCGAAGGGTCTCCTGCTCGCCACTCCACCTACGCATCCTCGTCCAACGACAATGCCATCGATTCGAAATACGTCACTTTCGTCGGAAAAAAACCTCGGACACGTATCCTGGAGAGGGGGGGATGGAAGAAAAAGGATGACGTTTTGTGGGGGGAGGGGAAAGGGGAGGGGAAGGGGGAGGGGACGGGGGAAGGGAAAGGGGAGGGGAAAGGGGAGGGGAGGGGAAAGGGGAAGTGAGGAAAGAAGATAGGATGAAAGATGAGAGCGGAAAAAGGAAACGAATACGTTCCGTTTGTTAACAGAGTTCTACCTTTCCTCCCTCTAGTCCCCCCTCCTCATTCCCTTCCCCCTCCATCCCCTACCTCTCTCTTTATTTTTCCCCACCCTAACCCAACTCTTCGCCACGAATGCTATGACGTCCCTCAGCTGTAAGCCTAAACAAGGACGGAAGTCCGTTTCCGAGCTTAAAATCTTTAAACGGGTAGAGGTGAACAAAATACTCGCGCTGTACGTTTTTTCAGGGACGCACCTGGGAGATTTGGCGCCCATGCCAAAAGCTTAGGAAACACCATAGTTGTGTAGTATATTGTTTTTTCCTGCATTTTTATTGAGAATACTTGCGTAATTGCCCGTCAAATAATGACGGGATTATCATAAAAGTATTCCAAATATATATGATTTCCATATGAAAAATCAGTAAGATATTCTATGATCTGGTTTGGCTTTCACGCACAATCAAAACAGTGTTTTTGAAAGTTATCTTTGTTTTAATTATACTGTTTAAGTAATTATTAGTAGAGAGGCCATATGAGTATTTGCTGAAAATAAGAGGAAAATCGAAATAATAAGATATAATGCATAGAGAAGTAGCTGATATTTACTTGAAATATTTGAGCGAATTATAAGTTATTTAAAACGTATAGAATTTAACTAAATAAATGAATTATTTTACTCTTATTAACTAGTAAAAACAGGATAAAATGTGAACGAACTGTCAATTGACCATCAAAGGAAAAATGTGTAGTAACTTACTTACTATTAACTAAGTACTTATATGAACTGCAATGAGTTGAACTATATTTTAAGATCGTACTTTTCTTATAACTATATTAGTTTTGAAAATTTTCCAGAAAAATCACTTTAGTTATAGAAATTTAAATAAAGGTCATAAAATGTTATTTTTTACAGCTATTTGAAATTCGGTTCGAAATATTTGCTATATTATCAGTTAAAGAAATCCATTGAACATTACGTGACCTATATTTAGTTTTATGAATTCCCACCATTTGGCAATGGCGCATGATTCAATAGTATAAAAATTTTTATAATAAATTATAATTTATTATTGTTATTTTTGTCCTGCGCCTCCTTTTAATCCTATACAAATGCTACGTCCTCTTTCTCAGTTTCTGCTCATTCCCATTCTCTTTTCCTTTCTCCCTCAAATTACTTAATAGATTCAGTAAATAAGTTATACCCATGTATAAAACATCTTCCTTTAAGCGCAAAATTTATCGGTTAAATTACCATTTTCCAGGCGGCAACAAAGCTAAATTTCTCAATTGTTGTCCTCTTCGAAGGGAAGATAGCCACATCAAGATTTATGCAAGGAAAATTCACGCCGTGGCGCGCTGTTGAAGAAGAATAGCCAATGCCAAGATAAAGGGTACAAATGGATTCATGCCTAAATATAGTCTATGAATACTTTTATAGTGAGACAAATGATTTTCAATGAATATTAGAACGTGGTTATCCTTTACCATTAACATTCAAAGACTTATCGCAACATAAATCGATACATCTACTTACATCTGTTCGGTAACAAAGATGTTGTTTATCGTTTACGTTTTGGCTAATAGTATCGAAATAATCCACATAATTTTATTGCTGCTTTAAAGGCTTCGGAGCATCTATCCATGTGAATATTAATTAAGACGATAATGCGTAATTATATTAATGGTAAAACTTTAGAATACAATACATAAAATAGTAAATGTTAATGTAAACATCGCTTGCGTAATTAAGAAATGGGGAACGAAAATTCAAGGCTTAAGGTGCACTCGGAGTAATTCCTATTTTAATAAAACCGCTCGATTAGGCCAAATATTCTTGAAAAAGCAGTCTGCCTTGATTATATAATGTATTCGCCATTGAGATACACTCACGAGCACAAGCTTGACTAAAATTTTTCAATGGTTTCCTTAGGTGGTAGTTATCCGAATAACACATTTGAGAAATTTTGGGCCACCGACAGCGCGGGGCCCCGAGAAATAAAAATCATTTGCTACTTAAAAGAAAACTCATTCCCGAGCGAGGCGGGGTAACTCCAGTTATTTTTAAAGAATTCGGGCGCCTTCTCTCTCTCTCTCTCTCTCTCTCTCTCTCTCTCTCGTACTAAAGCATTCAAAGCACACTTTCCTTACGCATATAGTATAAGGACGGCAATACAATCTCGAGGTTTAACAATGACACGGTCGGCAAGACAACATATCTTTAAAAAGATTAAAATTTTCCAATAAATGTGATTTAAACGTATAACTTGAGCGATTTCGAACCGAAGGCAAAAGTCGACGATAAGAATAAGAAGGTATGTTTATTTTTCTTTAAAATGATCCACATCTAAAGATCGTAAGTCAATTACTTCTAATTTATTTTTGCGATAGAAAAAAAGCCCGCGTGTGAAAAAATGGTATTTTTAAATGTTCTCTTATGGGGATTTCTATGGTGTGTTCCGGCGGACGGACGGACCAACGGATGGTCGCACAGAATAAGGATATTATGTATATAGTTAGCATTTTATTAAATATAACTATAACATTCGAGTATTGAATTAATACTTATTTATGGGATTATAAACTTTTAGCATGTTTTGAGGGAATGTTTGGCGCCTTTTGCAGGCGGCGCCTATGGCAAATGCAACCTTCGCAATACCCTAGTTACGCCAGTGGATTCTTTATTTCTTTGGAAGTGGTTCCCGAACCGTTGGATGGGAGGGAGGCGCGGTGCACAAGTCGGGAGCCCAAAATATTTTATGCTAGCTGAAAAGCCCGGCCTCGCTCGGGAAAAGTTTTCTTTTAAATAGCAAAGGATTTTTATTATTTATTATTTTTATTGATGTGTATATCACTTTTGATGTCATATTACAATAAATTCTGAAATTTATTTACTTTCGCTGTTGGGTACCCCAAGTTTACCAAACGTTCCCCATTCCTTAATTACGCAAGCGATGTTTACATTAACATTTACTATTTTTATGTATTGTATTGTAAAGTTTTATCATTAATAGAATTACGCATTAACGTCTTACTTAATATTCACATGGATAGATGCACCGAATCCTTTAAAGCAGCAATAAAATTATGTGTATTATGTCAATACTATTACCTGCTGTTTGCCAAAACGTAAACAATAAACAACATCTTGGTTACCGAACAAATGTAAGTAGATGTATCAATTTATGTTGCGATAAATCTTTCAATGTTAATGGTAAAAGATAACAATGTTCTAATATACCTTAAAAATCATTTGTCTCACTATAAAAGTATTCATAGACTATATTTGGGCATGAATCGATTTGTATCCTTTATCTTGGCGTTGGCTATTCTTCATCTACGGCGCGCCACGGCGTGGATTTTTCTTGCATTATTCTTTACGTGGTTATCTCTCTTTGAAGAGGACAACAATTAAAAAATGTAGCTTTGTTGCCGCCTGGACAATTTTAATAAATTTTGCGCTTAAAGGATAATTTCAAGCGATTTAACACGTAATACAACAAAACATGAACAGAATTCAAATATTCAGTCTTTCGTGGGTAAAATAAGCCATTTCCCGTGATCGTAAGTTAATATTTAGGTATATTTATATCCACATCAGTGAAGGGCTGCATGGCATTTTGGGGTTTCTCCACACCATTTCCCATGCATTTTTATGCAAACAGTATTTTGTTGACCCCATGGGATATAAGAGACCCCACGGTCTGCAAACCTAGACCTAGTTCTTCCTTTGGTCCATAGGATGGCCCATGAAACTTTTGAATTAAATAGCTTCAACGGCGTATAAACGTATAAAGAACATACACGCATACATACATACATACACACACCCTAAAATATTTATAAGATTATTAACTCTGTTTAATCACCCTAATCGTGAGACCTTCAATATGCGCCCGTCAAATTCAAGCCTTCAAGTGGATAGGACACATCGTTGGCGTACAAGATTTTCTTGAGGTGGTTATATTAATGGCAACTGTAGGTCCGGTAGGTATTTTTACGAATTGTGATGGAAAGTGATACAGAGGGGGAGCGCAAGAACAGTTATATTAGGTGAGGAGGGTGCGCCTTCGTCAAGTTTGGAAGTCGCTGGTTTAAGGTATCAAGCCATGAATATGACGATCTCAAACTCTCATGTTCGGGGAAGGACTCAAACCCGCGACCTAATTAACGGGTGGACGTACTTATCACACCAGTAAAGATCTCGTATTATCAATAAAGCACTGCCAGTACTAATTTTTTAAAAAGCCCTTTATCTAAACCGGTGTTTTAAAGATGGGTGTCGCGTTTGATTTTTAGGGGTGCCGAGGAACACTTTATCGAGTAAATAAATCAAAGATTTAGAAGCGTTGCGATGCTATTAGGGCAATAAATGTTGCTCTAACTAACTGACTACGGAGTGCTATCAACAGATGGATGCGTCCAAAGATTGTGATGCCAGTATGCCCGAAATCTTGTTTCAAAGTTCAGGTGCCGCGAAATCCCGTTTATCTTCGGTAGGGTGAAGCGGCTACAAGAAGTTTGGGAAGAAAAGAAGAAATTCCAAAAACTCGGACACCGAACAAATAGACAAATGAGTTTTTAATTCCACAGCCCATGGAAACGAAATCCACGCGCGAAGTGAGCATTTTCGCGTCTCACGGATCGAAACATAAAAAAACCACTCCGTCGCCGTCCACGAACAGTCGATCGCTCGGAACAGCGCAAATGTTTGCGCTGAACGTCGCATGAAAGCCGCAGAATGTGAAAAACTTGTTTAAGTGAAGGGGAAATAAAAGAGAGGAGTTTTTAATAGGCCATTCGTCTTGAATAGAATGCGCAAGGAACTATCCGTGAGGTAGGTGGGAGGCTGGAGATGGGAGCGAGAGAGGAAGGTGAGAGTGAGATAGGAGGAATAAACGAGGGAAGAGGCAATAAAGGACACGGCTGAGTGGAATATGGAGAAGGTGGACCACACGCGAGCTGATAGATAAGGATCGATCGCAGGTATGCGTCGGAAAAAACGAACAGAAAACTAATTTCGCGGCTACGTAGCGCGAAGAAAATTTCATTGTCGCCCAGGCAACGTCGATCTTAGAAAAAATACGCTTTGTTCCAAAATAATGAAAAAATTAGCTCGTAAACATTAAAAAAATAAATTTAATGGACGAGGCCAAGAATTCGTGGAATTCCATAATAAAACCAAAATTAACAATACGAAAAAATGTTTTTAATAATAACTTTGACTAATTTCATACAAATGAATGATAAATTAGCAAAATTTATTATTAAAACATTTTTTCGTATTGTTAATTTTGATTTTTAAAATACCACTACCCCCGGCCTTGGTAGAGGGGTGGATGGCGTGACTAGTTCCCGATGATCGCGGGTCCGAATCCTGCCGAGGGCATGGTCGTATGTGATCGTCTATGTCATTGTTTTTGCGCACATTGTAGAGGGCCGTAAGGTGCAGTTTATGAGTAAGTGAAAAATAAAAAATAAAACAGCTTTTAAGTAGCGTATGCCTGAATAACTTTCGATGGTAAAACCCCTTTCGAAGAATTCCCAGTAAAGAAATTCTTTCGAGATTGGCGGTAGACAACTATATAACGACTGATAGAGTGGTTATTTGAGGTAGGAGTAAAAAATACATCTCTAAAACTCCTAAAATAAAAAATATCGGGGAGAAGGGAAATTATCGAGATAGCTTAGGAAACTTGGAAAGGATAAAGTTCGAGTTATGGCGTATTATATGCTTTATTTCCATTAAAATGACAATATCGTCAAAAAGAGCTCGAAAGTTGCTATTTATTTAGTCGTCTACAGCTACATTATTATGCGTAGATAATCATCAAAACAACGACGTAGATCAACGGCCACGCCTGTTACTTCATTCGTACTTTCAATCTTAGTTCTGTGAATTAAATATTGTACAAAATTCAATCATTAAAGGCTGTCAAAGGAAAGTTATTAATTTTTTTTAATTTAAGAACTGAATATAAGTATGGGAATGATTATTATCCTTGTAGAGTGAACTTACACAAGTAGACAAACAAAACAAAAGTGGAATACTCCTTTAGCCAAAACAACTCGAGGGCTGCAAAACCCAATGCATTTCGCCCACAAGGTGGGCATCGTCAGGGGTAGAACCTGTTTCACCAGTGACTGGAAGCCAACTGCTTCCAGTCACTGGTGAAACAGGTTCTACCCCTGACGATGCCCACCTTGTGGGCGAAATGCATTGGGTTTTGCAGCCCTCTAGTTGTTTTGGCTAAAGGAGTATTCCACTTTTGTTAGTTTTGGCCAAAGTTATTGAGCTACTATCAATTACACAAGTAGATACAAAGAATGATAAACTGAAAACAACTAAGAAAGCAGAAAATAAAAAACAACGAAAAAGATTTATCTAGGAGCACTAGGATTATTTTGTTATGGGCATTTTGTTATGCAGCCCAAAAACAAACATGAACAGAATTATACCACACGAGACTAAAAAGGAAATTTCGAATGCGAGCCTTCGAACGAACAAACATCGGAAAGAATACTTGCTTTACGGATGACATTCATGAAGAAAAATAGCAGTGAAATAGTAATAAAATCCTCCTTTAGAGTTTAAAGCAAGTTTTTTATTGTATATTAACAAGAAACTCGACCGAAGAAGCTGTAACTTTGCGGAATTGCATTTTCCAAAAGCATTTTTATGCACAAAATAATGTTATACAACTTCGTACAAACTCCGCCAAGTAAAATAACTAAACGACCATGGTTGGCAATTAAACATAATATATGCAGCGTTCTTTGCATGCTCAGTGAGATTCCTAGATGTAAACAGTTCTAATTTTAACCCGGAACACCAAAGGATCTTCCTCGCACGACACCACAAGCATCGAATCCCTCCTTGAGCAAAATGAATGCCTAAGAGAAAAAGGAAAAATTTTAAAGTGACTTCTGTCAGTTTTTCCAGGGAGAAGAAAAAGCCCATCGAAAAAATAGGACTTCACTCTCAGACCGTTTTCGATAGGAGGGCAAAGATTTTTTTTACTTCTAAAAGATTTTTCTCCTTGAATTATGACCCTTCGACTGACAAACAGATGAGCCGCGCAAGGCGAGTCGACAATAATTAATCGGCGACATCTTCATTCAACCGTCGACTCTCCTTCCACGAAAACGAATGCGAAAACTAAACATGCGCTCGGAAAAACCTTGACGGCAGCTGCGTTAGTGAGTAAAAAGGCTTAAAAAACGTAAACACGTACCCCTCATTAATAATTTCCTGTTTTGGTCGGTGAAGGAGTGGGTAGCTCAGCATATCCATCAGCAATCAGGTCGCGGGTTTAAACCCCATCAACAAGTCGGCGGCGAATGAGCAACGGGTGATACTAAATCACTCCTCATCACCTTTGCTCCGTCCTTACGAACCGCGCGAAGCAGCGTGAGGATATAAAAGTATAATCAAAATCGACCAGAAGTTAAGAAAATGAATGGGGGAGGTCAATAGGTTGCGACATTTCAAACGTCGTATTCCGCCGGAGACTGGCTCCTACACGTCAGCGGCTTCAAAAGAGTTAGCAGAAATGGTGATATAAATGGTTAACAATTACGACGAATATCAACTTTATAACATAAGGAATTCTATCCGCATATATCGAATTTTATAGTCAAGCATAACCTTTTATTGCGTACCACTTGCGGGGAAGACCGCATCCTGAGTAACGTTCGTTTGCTTGTGTGTATCATTATCCATAACTTACACACCAGACATTCCTAAGAGAGGAGGGAAACGCGATGCCGGCATTAGCCTACTCTTTACGAAGAGCACCAAGGGGTCCAACTGCTTAACGTCCTTTCCAAAGGACGGAGCGCTGACTTGCGCGGTCTCCTCAAACCACACAAATAGGAGACGGGACGATCCCAGGTTGAAAAATCCGATCTCCGCCGGATTCGAACTTGGGATCGCTGCGTGGAATGCCAGCGCTCTAACCACTCTGCCACCGCCACCCCTTTGAGTAACGTTGAGAAAGCGATTTGTATTTTTCTTGAAGTATATAATAGTAATTACCTATGGTTTTGTTTCTTCCAATCACGTCAGCGGTTAAGTAATTGGCGCTTGCCTAAACGTCTTCAGTAAAGCTATTGCAACATTTGAATCAGAAAACTGATGAACAAGCGTGGAAAAATTTTCCAATACAGAACGTAGAATTTTCGATAATTTCGATCAGCAAAGACTTTCTAAGTTTCTAATTCTTCCAAGAAGCAACGTATGGTTATCCTAGGGAAGAAGCAAGAACGAACCGCATGCACAAAATGCAGCAGAAATTATTCCCTATTGTTTGCATAAATTTATCGAGTTTGGAAATATTGAGGGAATACATTTTTTTGCTTTTGTCGCGGCAGAATATTCACATATCAAGAATTCAGCGTTATCAAAGATATCAAAAGTTAACTTTAATCAAATCAGTCAGCATTGATTCAATGTGTTACTGCTGTAGGAGGAAATCTACTTAACAGTCGGTCTTGTAAATCAATCCGATAACTTCTTCGCCTTATTGATGATTTTACAATGGAATTGTCACTTGCAATACCTACGAAAAATAAAGTCATAATAAGCAACAATTAATTGGCATGAATATCTCGAAAAACCAAACGATTACACGAGTATCTATTAAATAACATTTTCATAGAAATTAAATTAAAACTAACAATAGTGAAGTTCATTTCTACAAAAATTAATAAATGCGTTTTCGAGAAAAGTAAAACTACACATCTTCATCATTGATATGCATGGTTCTATATTAATTTCAGTTCTTACTTTTGCTCATTCTTGCATTACCTGCCACGAAACTGTTTCTTTCGACAAGAAACGGAAATGCGGTAGGAAAAAACAACAATCTAGCGGTTTGCGTCCAGGTAACACCTGACACTCTGCTGTAGGCCACCAGTGGTACTTGTAATACCGGTTGAACGCATCGAAAGGAAACAAACCAAGCGGAGAAGAAATAAAGAAAACGAAGCTCGCCCCGCGAAAATACAACGCTCTGACTAGCATGAAAATTGACGAAGCTTTATTGGGAAAAAGTTACCATGGTTTCCGGCATTACATTTAAAATACAGTCTTACTCGAAGAAAAGGAGGACAAGATTCATATCACACCCTTTACATCCTTGGATAATCTATCGAGATTTTTTCCCCCAACTTTCAAGAAATCCGCGCCTCTAGCGGAAAGAACACGGATCATAGGGAAATGTTATATAATTGAAATCGATAATTTTCTATTACTCTTCGCACGGAAGAAGTTTCCTAACACGAACCCAATTTTTTTAAAATTTAATAACACGGAAAATGATACGGGCGACGTTACGTCACGAGCGCCTCTTTGTTTTTGAGAACTGAAAAAAAACAAAAACAAAGAACAGATGGAAGACAACCGTCGAGAGAATGTCTCGAAGTTTCCAACGCGAACGTCGTAACGCGCAGAATTATCTTGGCAAGCTGAGTTCTAGGCAAAAAGAGAGGTTGGGATAGAGAGAGAGAGAGACAGAGAGGTGCACACATGCAAGATTCCTACTCCGACGCTCTCCCACTTTCCAAGAACGTGGAAGAAGAAACAGTCGACGGCACCCGAGGGGAGGAGGGAAGGCGAAGCGAAGAGTCCCGGGAAGGGATAAAAGGGTAGGCGGGAAAAGGGCGAGGGGGATGGAAAGAACCGCTTTCACTGTAATGCGCGAGAAACACACCTCCACCCTTCCTCGACCAAATGTCCTTCATAAAGCGGAGAGAGAGAGAGGGATAAACGGAGAAAGAGATAAACGGCCACCTATGCGGTTGCCTCATCGGATCAGAGGGAAGAAGATCGAGAGAACGATAGAGCGATCTGCGCGGCGAAGAATAACAGGCGGGAAGCCTTCCTCACAGGGTAGTCTCGCTCCGAAACGTTTCCTTATTTCCTTAGTCGGTCTGCAGAAAAAGGTCCAACTTTCTAAGTGTACAGATCTCGATGCCGCAAACATAATATGCGGAGGACCCTAGCTTTTAAGCGAGAGGGACTTTCGCGATTGTTGCGCTTTTTTGGCCACCGTTTATGTCAATCCTATTTTTCGTCATCACTCCCTTGGCGCCTCGGGCGAGATAGCACTCCTGCGACCCCCTCCGTATGTGTTTCTTAAGTATACGTTAGTTTATTCATCGCTCTGTAAAAATTGATGATGAACAAATAAAAGGAATGCTATTTAAGATTCCAGCCTGTTCCGCGATATAGACCGGTATCCAATATTTATTTACTTGCAAGCAATACATAGCCCGTACCTCGGGCCGGCCTTGAAAGGACTTCCATCCAAAAAAAATCGGATTTTATTTCTATCATACGTATTGAAGTTATGTAAAAATATCTATTACTAGTATGCCCGTTGCAGCAACGATTCTAACTGATTTGTAGTTGGAATTCACTAAGTGGCAGTAGTGGAAGAAAAGCGACCATGGATATGTGGAGAATTTCGTCAGGTTGAGAGTCTTCATAGTGTGAGAGAATAGAATTAACAACTATATGCAATTAACTTTATCATCTATTCCAACTTACCAAGACAAAACCGTATAATTATATCTCGTAACCAACTCTAACAATCCATTAACCATTTATTCTTTTTTTTAAGGCTATCACCGCCAGAATTAAAATTTGGGGTTGACTCGCATGAGATAGAAAAAAACAGCAGGACTCGATCGGAACATTTTGTCGAGTTTTATAACATTTAGCCACTTAGTGTCAGAAAGGTTCGCTATCACAATTTTTATAGAGGTCAACCCAGCGAAGTACAAGGATCGCCGGACACGAAGTCCAGTCTCTGGCCGTGTTCGAGTCGCGGTGCTGGGCGCGTGGAAAGGAGAGGAGGGGAGTGACTAAGAGTGTTCGCGTATCCGAGAGTGTGGGAGAGAGAAGCACGTAAACGCAGATACGTATCTACAGCGAATAAAAATCGCGGGGATTAAGGTTAACCGGTGTTGCAGGAGATAGAGAGAGGAAGGGGCATGAGAGGAGATGCAGAAAGAGCGAAGTAGAAGGCATTTTACCGTCTTATCATTGAGGATGTTCGGTGCAAGAGAGTTGAGGGGATGTTCGGTGCAAGAGAGTTGAGGGGATGCTCGATGCAAGAGAGTTGAGGGGATGCTCGGTCATCGAGAGGGTTAAAAGAGTCCCCAAGGAGGGCAGTTGAAGACAGCGACCGAACGCTATTTATGCAAATAATACTGTCTCGTTATAATAAATATACAGGATATATTATACCCCGCTTAGATATTTTCAAAATATTTCTAAAATGCCTATAATATAAAATAAATTAATTGAGATAATATTTTAATGACTATTGATCATCTCCCTTAGGGGGGAGGGGGAAATTATCCTATTACCCCCCTTTGTATTCGCCGTTGTCTGATGCTAAAAATGAAGTAAAACATACTCTTGTGATTGTGGGATATTATCGATGCATCGAACCAAAATAGGTGTAATAAGTTGAACACACGTGTATTGAGAGATAAACGCGAAATTTAAAAAAAAATCGAGAATAAAAGGAAAATTACGTCGCTTGCGAGGAATACTACCGAATCACAGTTTATAGGATAAATATGATCAGTTTCTCCAAATACGAATTCCTCGACGATGAATGCGGAAGTATGTTCCGTTTACAAATAACTCGACCGAGTTAAAGGTATATTATATATTTTTTTAAATATTCCGCGTCGACACCACGCTAAAAAAAGACGAATTACACACAAACAAAATTACAATAAAACTTACGATGGCTGATTTCGCAACAAGGACTTGAGGGTCGCCTTGTTTTTCGCTGATCCGTTACGTCCATGACTCAACCGTCATTTAACGAAAGGGAATTAGGAAGAAATAATCACATCGCGAAATTTTTAACTAATGCAGAACAGTCCGAATAATTTCCATGGTTATTTTTTCGAAGGAAGAATATCAATTGTCGGCAAACCTTTGAATTGGAATAAAAATCGGTTTCAAACCTAAGCTCGAGGACGATGATATCACTCCATCCTCCGCGAAGGGCAACTTTTCAAAATGTCCACCTCGACCGGAAAAGGTATAAGCAAAAACAAACGCGACATACTAATAGAATTTTTCTTCGAGTTTGCATACGGTATCATAGCCTAGCTTTTTAAATGTATCGACGCAATCGCCGAAGTGCCTCGACAACCACGTCATGGCGCGAAACATAGCATGATCGATTTCGCTCTCGACAGTCGGAGAAGCCAGCGACATTTTTTCGATCTCATGCTTTGATAGAATAAATCCAAGTCTCTGGCGAGTAAAAATATCTCAAAACATTCCGATCGTGATGCATTTCCCATTGGGAAGACTCCCGCTTACTCCTTTCCCACCGTCCATCTTAAACTCCAATGGTGGCGGGACATGCACGCATCCAGCTGTCCGCAAGGCAGGATTATAAAATGCATGAGATTCATCGCAGGTGAGGTTAGAGACTCCTTGGTCGCTGAATGCGATTGAGGAGAAGACACAAACGGGTTGGCAGAGGGCTCAATGTGTCGAGAACCTTGTGATCACATCCGGATGACAAGGAACGCTGGCGAAATCGGAGCCTCTTCGCTGCAATTACACCAGTAGCGTAGCCGAGGGAGAGAAGGAGGGGGGCAGCCGGACATTTGCTCCCTCCCTCCCTTCAACAACGCAAATAATTTGACCTGCGGCTGCTTTAGCATCAATTTCAACATTAACTTGAAAATAAATATATTTATTAAATGAAATGATTTTCAAAAATGTTTTATAGCGATGTCTATGAGTTATTATTGGAAATTATCAAAGAAAAATAAAGAGTAATGTACTTATGAAAAAATGGCCTTTATTATTTTCCACCCCAAAGTAAATTCCTGGCCAAGCCACTGACTTATACCGTATAATTTTGGCAAAATCTGGAATTCTGAGACTGATATCCATGTGCAAAATATACTTATGTGCTGAATAAAAGGAGTTTTAAAAAAATCTGTTTGTCGTCGTCAAGACATTTTTACTTAAGCCTTTACAAAATGTATCATTTTTGACTATAACGAAACCGTTGGTACCAATAAAGGCGGGAAATTTTATTAAGAGGTCAATAAGAAAGAAGTTCCACCGTAATTACTTGGATTCTTCTTAACCTATTCCTACTCTTGAAGGAGGAGTTCATTCTTAATGAGACTATACGAAGATTTCAATAAATTTAAAACTGTCTACGATACGACGATTTTTTCAATGGTATTGCACTGCTTTCATAGCCTTCTAATGACGAATGCACTAATACATTCGCTTCCGATCCTTATCGCGTAGATTCGAAAATATGTATAAGTGTGTTTCCCATTATCGGATACTCTTGATTCCAAATATAGGATATCTGATATTAGGATTCAATTTTGTAGGTTAAGATTTATGTGCGTCTATAGTTAATTGAAATGTATTGAGTGAATAAATAACTTAAATGAATTAACGTAGGAAAATTTATTTTTAACATTTAGCAGTGTACTTGTTACTTAAGTTAGGGTCACAGTGATTATGAGCATTATATCTCACTTTTAACTGAAATTTTCACTAATATCTGTATAATACGCTGTACAAGAAGGAAATTGAGACACGCCTAAATAGACCTTCTACCTCCCAGAGGTGTATCCAATTTAAGAAGATGAAAAAGAAGAATTATGAGAAGAAAAAGAAGCCAGACTCATCTAACGAAGCTGACAATGTTGAAGAAGATACAGAGTGTCTTTACTGCTGCAGTTTGTACTCTAAAGACAAGAAGAGGGAAAATGGATAAGATGCACTCGGTGTATGGAGTGGTGCCATGAAAAATGCGCGGATGTGAGTTTTGGAAATTATTTATTTGTGTTTTTTGCCTAGGTGGATAATGTGACATTGACTGAAACGAGTTGAAAGTTTTTGTTATATTCTAACATTTCCATATTGTATTTTAGGCATTTATTAAACATATGTTCCTGACATTTTTATATTTTTAAAATTTGGTTATGTAAATAAGAGTTTCCCAATATCAGAGAGTATCCGATATTAAGAACTTATGGTATCCGAAATTAAGAGCCCTTTTAAATTTTATTGAAAATAGTCATTTTTACTTAATGTTTAATTTTAAGTCTATTTAAAAGTAATAACAGAAATAACACTTAAGGCAAGTATAGTACGGTAAATGCCGATAAAGGAAGGGGTAATTCCATATTTTTTGACTGATTCGTCACTTGACAACAACTGTGAAAGAAGTATCCGATATTCGGTCACTTTCCTCAAGAGGGGAAGATTAAAAGCATACGGGGAAGAGAAGAAAAAGAATGGAGATCTTGGACGATGTGAGGATTGGCAATTACCAAGGAGGCAGCGAAGGACAGGACAGGTCGAAAGAGTCGTAACAACAATAAAAGTTAAGAAAATTACAAAAATTCCGTAACAACAATAAAAGTTAAGAAAATTACAAAAATTCAATACTATCTATAAACTAAAATAACTTCAACGTTTAACGATGGAAAGCAAAAGTTTTCCATTGAAAATATTAGCAATTTATTGGCCGACCTGTCTCGATAAAGGATGGATTTCGACTCCGTTTAAGCTTTCGCTTGAACACGCGAACGAGAAATGCGATCGACGAGAGCGTTAAGATTTTAGCGAAATGGAGAAAGGCGTCGAATGCAAAAATATTAAGTCCGTGAGCGTCAACGCACTCGTAGGAATCCGAAACCTGAAGCTGAAAGAAGTCACAAAAACCTCAACGGCTAATTGCAACGTAACCCTTTTAAGTTTCGTCGTCACTCGTTAAACGTAGTTATAGGGGTTGTTTCTCGGCTCGAAGAAAATCTTAAAGAGGAATTCAAAACCCTTTTTCACCGAGAGAGAGAGAGAGAAACCTCAAATGGCGTCTTGTGTTGAATAAAATCCTAAAATCGTACAATTTTAAAGATATCACTTGAGTTGACAGTTATTTGCTCATCAGTCTGTCAGCGGACTGGTTCAGTGCATAATTAAGAATCCACCCAGACGAAGTTGCTATGGATAATAACATTACTTAACATTTTACATACCACACACGAATCATTCCAAGTTGCTTATATATCAACTTTATTCGTTTAGAATTAGGCTTTATATATGCGAAGGCAAAAGATAAAGAAATACTATTTTAAAAATTTAACCTAACGCCAAACTAAATTGATGCTTCAATTGATCAAATTGTATTCCGCGCTAATAGCCCTCCGGAAAAATTTATTGTACGCAGCAAGAGAGAGAGAGAGAAAATTATATTGAAAAAATAACAACGATATAAAATTTGCGTGTCGGCATGTCATTTTGCCAACGACGCTTACAGGAATTTTTCATCGAAATAACTCTCAAAATAAAACGTTTCTTGAATCTCTTCGCCACCTTCGCGATAAAATATGCCGTTACCAACGCGGGAACCTTAAGAACGGTAGCACAGCGAAAGACAAGAACATTTAGTAAGGACGACGGCATCTCGCTTCTAAATAACATAATTTAATGTCCGAATGCTTCTCCGTTTCCACACGCAAATTATGCGACTCCATTGCAAACCTACTGGAGAGCAAGCGAAAGGTTGAAATGGTTTTATTAGCTTCGTTTCGTCGTATAGTCGTTATTCGAGAAAATAATTTCCACAAGCGAATCGGGTCACCGAGAGCATATCTGAATACATTAACACTTACCAATTCTCGCGGTAAGTGATATGTTATCTATCGGATTATATTCGCTAAAATTCGCTGGATTTTTAGATGTGGATTTATCATTTAAGAAAAACGGAGGGAATGAGAGGAAGTCTTCAGGTATGAAAATAATAACTTGTTTTAAGGTAGTATATCAGTCCTAGTTAATTGAAGGAAGCAATTTTCCTTGACGTGATAGTATTTTTTGCTCGATTTCTTGAAAACTCGGGGAAATCGTTGCTTCGATCTAGATATAAAACTTGTTTTCTTTCTGTAACCAAGAAAAGTTGGCATAAACGCGCTTAAAATAGTTGTATTTTTCATACTAGCGCGCCAGTTAGTAGTGGGTGAGTACGTGCATATGTATACACATTTATTTATTTAGACAGTTTAGCCCTACAAAGGGGTAAGAAAATGAGACCCACGTGAGAATTTAACTAGGCCCTCGAAGCCATCTTGAAAACGAATCGTGAAATGTAGTGCGGATAATTTCATACTTTTTAGAGAAAATTCCAGCCAGTAAATGTTTTAGTGAAGTTATGACGCTAAAAACTTATTTATTACCGTTTTCATTAACAGGATCCCTTGCAGGCTCACAAGTAGCTTCTGATATCAATGTGGCCCGCCAAAGAGCACGGAACTGTTAACGTTGCTCATCTAGTCACTCGCAACAGCTAAAAAAGTTTGAACACCCGCGTAGTACAAGATAGAGAAACCTTTCTGGTTTGATAGAAAAGGTTATACTAAATCTTTAGGAGTCATTTTTTACAGCCAAATCCAAACATCACGGCAAGGAAAATTACAATAAATCTGTCCCATTTCCTAATTATACACGAAACAACGCCACGGCGAAGCTGCACGGTTCTAAACCCGCGCATGCGGATAATTTTTCTCGGTGAAAAAGGCGGATCCTCATTTTATAAATGAGTCGAAATGACAAAAAATGCTCAATTTTTATAATGTCAGGGAAAAATACAGAAGCTACGCAATACAGGATTTTAGTTCGCGGCTCCATAAAATACGAGAGTGAAGTAATTTTTTTAAAATAGAAAAGGGATAAAAACATTTTCTTTTCCCTGAAATATAAGCTGCCGAGTGAGTCACACTTCGGACCAAACCCTATCTACATTTATCTAACCTTCATAAATTTAAACTGATCGCCAGCCCTAAGATCTAATGCAGTGATCCCCAAACTGGATGCCGCAGTTAAGTTTTGGAGGTGCCGCCAAAAAGTGTGCTAGTAAATAAATCAACGATATAGAAGTGTTGATGCATCATCTCGGCAGTATTTTTTCATCTAAGATATTGATTATTGTGTCATGCCGACAAATGTATGCATCCAAAGTTTATGATACCCGTATGCATAAATATAAAACCTTGTTTCATGTTGGGGTTGATGCGAAACTCTTTTTGTCTTGGGAGGGGTGGCGCGCCTGCACAAAGTTTGGTATGTACTTATCCAAACATTACACGATTAGTCGCACGTTACAGGAGAGACAACTCGGTGGGGCAGAGAGAGAGATAACAGGGACTACGTTGTAATTGAAGACACTGAAATACTTTATCGGATATCGGTTAGGCATGAAGCCAGGAGAAATGAACGCCGTTGGCCTTAAATAAGGTATTAGTAGAATTAATTCCATAAGATAATGCGCTTGGTAAGATAAAATGGCATAAGAATGTACAAGGAGAAGTTGCTGATATACACAAGCATACGTGTGCGTTATTGATCATATGTAGGTATAGTTTTTTGCGCTAAATCGATAAGGAGGCTCAATTACCACACTATTCTAATAAAAGAAAAAGTTCAAGGCGGTTCAACGGGTTTTTCGTAACTTTCGCTAAATCTTTCGCATCGATTTCGATATCTTGCTGCCTCAACGATCGTGTAACCTTTCCATTTGCTGCAAGTTATCCCAGCGGATATTCGTATAAACAGTGCCGTTGGAATATTTGGCGCCCTGACATGATTTTAGCATAATGCTATTTATCAAGTGGGAGAATATACATAATCCCTAATGTCTCGGAGCCATAAGTCGTAACCTCATTCGCTGCCGTTCTGCAGGCTCTGAATATGAGCTTACTATACATAAAAACGTAGGTCTCAGTAGCAGAACGCAACATTCTATGTTCGACAGAGAATTATCGAGCTCGTCTTATGGCCGAAAAAATTCAAGAACAAGGATTTCAAAAATCAAAATATTAAAAAAGTACTTATCTCAGGTATCTCCACTAGCCACAACAAGTTTGTGAAAAACCAGATGTGCATTTCCGCTGCAAAGTAGCCGTCCTCAGTGGTAATTCACCGAAAGTAGATTCTAAAAGTTTCTAAAAGGTTTTTTATAATATTGTCGTGGCTAATGGAGATACTGAGATAAGTACTTTTCTATTTTTTTATTTCTACGTGTTTTTTCTTGAACATTCCATTTGTTTATCTACTTTGAGTTTTTTCCTTCGGATGGGAGAAATCAAGAGAGCACAGCCGTGATGTGCTTTCCATTTATTTTCGCTCTTAATAAAAATAAAAATTCAGTAAGGCCCGGAGTGTTTAACCAATTGAATATCGACAGATAATATCATGAGCACCTGGTGTATACACGTAATGAAAATCCGCGAATAGATCCTAAAATCGGCTTTAATCTCATTTTATCTACACAAGAAAATATATGCAAACGCTACTATTATTTGCCCAAAATAGAAATTAAAAATGGTTAATCAATTTTGTTTTTATCCTGTCACCCTAGTTAAGTAAACGCCTCATGATTTGAGTAAACCGTTCTTTGTGCATGTGAGTTTGTCTGTGTGTATCTATGTGTATCTATGTGTGTACGTATTTCAAAGCACTGATGGATGGATGGCTCTCCCAGACTACAAGTTTTTCCTAACTCCTCTCCTTCGCCTCCAAGTTGGCGCAAAGAACTTCACAAACTCTCTCTCTCAGATTTGATTTCCGGTCTTTCGATGTTTCATGTACCTAAGTGGGCGTCTGCGTATCTTTATTTATCGTACTCTTCGTTGGCGTTGTATATACCACTCCATGGATTTATGCGATTAGGAACTCTCAGTTACCAAACCTAATTAATAACATCTAGGACGCATAAAATAACCTCTAAATCTCATTTCCACTAGATGAAATGGAGACGAAGCGTTTGCGTCACAAAACTTTCAAGTAAATGTATTTACCCGATCTAATGGTTTCTTTATCTATATGGGCATTCACTTGGGACATCAACGAAGCAGGCGCTTTTTTCGATCAAAGACCGAGAGGTTGTGTTAATTAATTAGAATAAATATCCTTATTCGATACAGGTGTAGGTCGTTATAAACTGCGAGTCTAACAGGCGTCCTTTTAAGGTCGCGGGTTCAAATCGCGCCGTAGGCGCCGATGCTTGCGGAATCATTTTTCGCTCCGATCTTAGCTAGTTCGTCGACCTGATTAAAAGTAAACGAGCTAATAGGTCGCCCAAAGAGCTAGGTGCCCAGTACAAATGGAGAAAGCAGTGTTATTTCAACATGTGGCAAGTAGCTGAATTCATCCCTAACACAAAAAAACAACAAACGCTATAAAAATAGAATGCTGAATCATACAAATTCTGCGGCAATGTGTGTTTTAACCCTTTCAATCGTAAATTTCATGCAGGAAGTGAAGCTTTTTAATTGCAAGTTTATTATCAATAGTTTAGTAATTACTTTACTCAATGTTTAGACCATAGGTTCCCAACCTATTAAGTGTGGCTGGCACTAAGTTGTACCCCGGAATATCAAGCGAGCACCAAGTTATATCCTAGAATATCAAGCGGGCACCACTATACGTACTTTGCGAAAAAGCATATAATCGCAAACAAAATCAAACCAACGTCCAAGTTTATCAATAATGCTCTTAAATACGTTTAGAGAAAAACAACCGAACAAATTAAATTAGCGGTGCTAGGAAACGCGATTTTAAGCATCGCAGTAGTGCATAGTCAGGCTGCCAAAGAGCACAGCGGTGCTCGCGAGTACGAGGTTGGGAATCCCTGTCATAGGCCACACATTTACAATATCTTTTCTATCCACTATTATTTCTATGACAGGCATCAGAGGTTATTAAAATAATGATACTAAATGTTCATATACATAGACATGGCGACTGAAAGGCTACAGGAAAGTTTTAATTTAGTATATACTTGTACGACTGAGAGGCACCGTCAGTGATTATCATAAATACAGTTCCGATGAGATTATTCACCCTTATAAACATACAGTGACATCGGACAGATACAATTTTAAACGAAGGTGACATAAATTGTGGTTGAAAATAAACTACACGACCAAGATTCGCGTGATCAGATCGCGCTCCGAGACTGGAGGATGAACTCATTTTATATTCCATTTTATTTTCAGTCGCAGTGACTAAAAATAAAATGGAATATAAACAAACGTTGGTGCGTGTGAAGTTCAAGGAATTCTCCCGCCATAAGACGGCCAACGCCTAGCTGCTAACAAGCGTCTACTTTGTCCGAGCATTGCCGTTTCCATAATAATTACCGCCAAAAACAAACAAAAACTCGAAACGCAAAAAATAAATCGACCACGTTGCAGAAAACAAAAAAATTATCTCTTTTATTTTTCATTACAACGAATATATCTGTTAAATATTTTAGCCATAAAACCTATCGCACTTCTGGGAAATTTCCCAAGGATATTTAGGCGCCGGGATACTTTCATTTTAAAATGTCAAGGGAGTGGAGGGAGAGTTGCGAAAAAAAGATACAAGCAGGACTTCGTCTTTACCCTCGGTTGACGAAAGATTGACTAGGATTAAAATAAAAAAGCTGCGTCCATTAACTGCAAAATGACTCTTGGCCTATACACTAAAATAACCAAACAATTCTCATACCCTTCCAAATCTTCTTCGGAAACAAAGCGAAGAAATAGAATTTAGCTGTCCCGAACGATCGGCGATTTCAACGCTCTAGAGAAACAAAACCTTTCGGATGGAAAAATAACATTAAGACACGTGGATTGGTAGGGATAAGAAAATGAGCGAGGCACGTTGGAATAAAGTGAGGAAAGGAAGAGAAATGATCGAAGGGGGTATTGGTGGATGAAATGTTGATAAAGGGGGAAGAGAAAATCGGGGAGAAGAGCGAGAGGTAGAAAGAGGTAAAAAAACACGGAGAGAGGGAGAGATGGAAAAGAAAGATGGGATAAAGAAAATTCACACGAATGTCACTCTGATAGCAATAAAAAGGTTAGGAAAACAGAGCCGTCATCACCGGTGGCGATAGATTCGAGAGTAGTGAATGAACACTGACCCCGGCTGCTTTGTAGCCGAAATGCGCATCCGGTTCTCCCAACCGTTTATGGCTACTAGGGAGACATTGTGTGGATTTGATTTTAGCCATTAAGGCTAGATTCATAATTATCAACTGAATTGATAAAAAGATGGGTGAGGAATAAGACAAATAGAGAAGAGAGAAATAACAGGGGTCAAAAGAAGAGATGAATATGGGAGAGAGAGAGAAGGGTTGATAAAAAGAAGAAGAGGAAAGATGGAGGAAGAGATTAGGGAAGGAAGTGGCGAGAAGGGAGGAGGGTACAAAAGTCCCGGGATGAAGAGTGATGCGGTTACATTCGGAGAGCGAGAGAAGAGAAGGAGAGGGGCGACGCGTAATGATAATTACACGCTGGAAGGGACACGAAGGAGTTAGCAAGAAGGGCTGTGATGCAACGGCCGCGGCATCTGGGGAGGTGAAAGTTACTTTTCATTGGAGGCTGTATACCATGTTTAAATTCTAGTTCGGGGTCAATCTAAAGGATGGAGTTGAGTTTGCGAGATATGAAATAGAAAGAAATACTAACTGATGTGCAATAATAAAACCAATATGAATCAGTACAACTATTTCCCTTCACACCGAAAAGAAAAACTAATTTATCGAAAAAAATGGGTTCGTTCAAGAAATAATCCCAACGACTTCATTTATCATTTCCACTACCAAAAATACACAAATAAGTCGAAAAAATAAACACCGCATATACATTTACGAGGTAAATATACCAAATACAGAAAACAAAGATTTTTACGTGTCACAAACTAAATGAGTTCATAGTGAAGCATGACTTTTATTCACCAACATAGCGTCAGTTAACCCAATCAGAACGTGAATCAAATTCATACCAACTATAATTCATATTATCGTGGTAATATTACAATTTAAAACCTCAACGTTATCTTTGTATGGAAGGCAAGATCCATTTTTACCCTTGTACTATTTCAAATATCGCTACAGAAGCAGTCATTATATTTTTCACATTCGACATCCAGACAACAAACTACAGGAAGCTCTGATGCGAAAGATAAGTCGACGTACTTAGTCGTATTCCATGAGCAAATAAATAAAAGAGAGAAAGCCAAACACGAGAAGAGACGCGTGCCAGCAATAAGAGAAATGCGAATTACATGTCGGACCTAAACAAAAGAGTAGCGATACGATTTCCGGAGGATATCGAAATGGGTGGTTAAAGGCAGTTGGATGGCATTCGTTCATAGGGATCGTTAAAACAAGGATTGGTGGGGGATGGTGGGAGGGGGGGGGGAGGGGGAGAGAGGTTAGTGGGGGGCAACAATTCGGGAGGACTTTAATGAGGAAATGGGTCGGGGTTAAAGGTGAAGAGGAGATGACGCCGTGGAGGCGGAAGTGAGAGCACGCCCCGCCGCCCCCTGATCACTACCGCCACCCTTCTATCCTCTCTCCCATCATTTCTTCATCAGCGAAGGCAACCGGGCAAAGGAGAACCAATTCGTCCAATCAAAGGGCTGTGCGAGTAAAACAACAAGTAAGATACTCTTGCTAAAGTAAGACGTGGAAGCACGTTTTCTTAAATAATTTCAGGGTTCTGTTTTGTCTACCCCATTGGAGAGGGGACCACCCGCACCGTTGGAATGTAGGTCCTCGCTAGACCTTCCCATCCGTGAAAAATTCACAACTCTAACTTCGGTAGTTTGGCTACAATACCATTTCTAAGTTTTGAATTTTCCGAATTATAAGACAACCAGCGGTAAATCTATGACCTACTTGGGAGTCCAATAGGTGGGAATTTCATAGATCAATAAGAGCCATCTGATTCGAAAAGAATTTTCCAAATATCTCTTAAAACAAAAAAGTTGATTGTCCACAGACGGACAGACGGAGTCATCACATTAGCACGTTTTTGCTTTAAAAAAAACGCGCTAAAAAGTGGAGGATTTAGACATTTTTTCCGTTTTTCTTTTTGTTCATAAGGCTTCGTCCGCGTTTGTTTGGACATACTCGAAATAGGAACTATCGGAACGGTTGAACGATGCGAAGTATGCAAATTATAATTAGTTATGCAAAAAGATTAAGAATACTTTTTCGAATATTCGTGGCTATTTTGATGGGTTTCACTCGAGGAGTGAAATTCGTTTTGAATAAATAAATAATTTAGCTTTGTGCCACGTCCCATTCCATGTTGATAAATCAACTCTTAATTAGAAAGAATGACAGACTTTTAAAAAAATGCGAGTTGCACCTCTGAAGTTAATCTCTACCATAGATATTTTGAAGAATTTGTTTGTTTGTACATTTACAACGCAACCCTACAGAACATAGAAGCAAGACGGAGGAGCCATTTTAACAGCAATAAAAAGGTAACCAAAATGGGAGAGTTTTTAAAGCGATTTGAATTACATTTTTCATTTTTTAAATGTTTTACGCTTTTAATTTTTCCCATTTAAATAACATGGGAACGAGCGTATTGTTGGATTAACAATCTACGTGACAACCATTATAAACAATATATAATATCTAATCTAATATATAACAAGATGATCCAGGGAGAACTTATGATGCCTACTTTCCATTTAATCATTTATTAAATACTTATATTGACTTTAATAGCTCTAAAGTCATCGCGGATATGTCTTCCCAAATTTCATAATTTAGCGTTATAAAATACTACAAATACATTCGAACGGAATATTAAATTGATCACGCGTATTTGGGTAACAGCATATCAGTCACGTGGAGCCTATATGTATCCCCCCTTATTGGCAGAGATAATCTATTCAGATGTGAAATTTCTGTGATTAAGAAAAAATTACGAAAAACGCCCAGGGTTCGACTCCAGGAGATGATTTGAATTCTCCATAAGATAACACGTAAATATTGACTTTTTGACTTGCAGGCTTACCATCATTTTGACATTAAAATTAGAAAAAAATTACTTATGACCTTTAGATCTAGACCGTTTTAGCGAAAAAATTACAAGGTTTCTCATTCTGTTCATCGTTTTTCCTCTCGAGTTCGAAATTCCTCAGGCTAAACGTTTAATTCGCATATTTTTGGGAAATCTTGCCATTTAACGGGATATTGCCATGCCTACCAATTGCATTGTTAAACTTCGAAATCCTATTGTTATTTCAATCCTTATGGGTTTAAGCGTGCTTGAAAGGCTTTTAGATGAAAGGAGAGGGAAAATCTTTTCATAGCAATCAAGGTAAACAACATTCGTTGCGTTATTTACGAGAAAATATACATAAAATCCTGAAATACTATTAAAAAGATTAAAATCGTAATGGGCTAAATTCAATATTATTAAAATCGGGGGAATTTGCTGGACGTTTTAATAAACAAACCGAAATGTAAAATATTTATAACGTGTAGGATTGTGCGATAGGTTACGGGAGTTAGGTAGAAGAATGGAGGACTTGAGGATGGTTTGGGAAATAGGGAGAGAGAGAGAGAGGTTTAAAAGAATCAAAGAATCACAAAAATAATAATAAAAGGTTAAGTTTTCAGTCCATTGGTCTGAGTGTCAAGCTACTAAAACGCATTTGGAAGAAATTTATATAATGAGCTAATCATAATTTTTTATTTAAGGTTGACATGGTAATTAAAGAAATGACTGTCCGTTTGTGGCGCTATTTTGAGGGGTGATATAGTGCACTTCCTCCGAATAAAACTAATTAAATTTTAGAAGAAAGGGAGGAGAATGGGAGGGAGGCAGAGAGAAAAGGAGGATGAATGGGAAGTACCTTAATTTTAATACATAATCTGCACATACCCATCATATTTGACGGGCAATTACGTTAGTTAAATAATAAATTCCATGAGTAATAGCAGTACATTTATAATTTCCGGTGAAATTAAGGCAACTATCCGTAATTTCCAAATTCTCTGGCAATCGGCTAGTATCCAAGTTTTCGTATTTCAAGTTTCGTGACTCAGATTGCCCTGCAAGAGCAATAAGAATAATCATCATTAAGACAATACCCTATACATTAAATTTATGGAAAAAATAGGATATTTTCTGTTAAGATTATGCTATCACCCATGCTTTTCGCACATATTTGGATAAAAACAATCGCGAAATAGGTATGACGCCATTACATTTAACAATTGAAAAGAGTTCAAATTTCTCGAAAAACTACGAAACACAAAATTAAAATACTTTTCACGTTTTACAATCACTGCTATCACGGTTGCTTCTACTATTGTGATCCCTTATAGCCATGGAGAAAAACAAACCTATTCGCTCCTTTCTACAGTCGATAACCCAAATTTAATCGTAATGTTTGTACTTTCAGTAGTACGTGAGAGTTTAAATTATCTTTTATGCCCTCAAACACAGTGCGTGATCCAATTAGTGTTTTGGATAGAGTAAAAATCTTACATATTATCGGAAGAAAATATTGGTGATGATGTTTTCATAATATGCATGATATTGAAAATTAGAATAAGATATGCTTATGGGAATAAACTTGATGTTAATTCAATTAAAGATAAATGAAAAACATATAATTCCGCAATTCGGATTATCTATAACTCGAATAATTGTTGCTTTCCTTTGAGATTCGAGTTATATATGTTCCACTGTATATATACAAATATTTAAAAATATATTTCCATAACTTTAACATTCTATTACGCGAATAATTGTTACTTTTCCTTGAGATTCGAGTTATAGAAGTTCAACTGTAATTCGTTATGACGGCATTAATTTACATTAAAAGCATTAAATCAGTGCAATCGTAGCGTATAATATCAGAACCCTTTAAAAGCATTGAGGTCGTTGCCACAGTATTTAAAGATTTTCATTGTTGAAAAGAGGAAAAATTCACACTTTTTTCCGATTAAAAGTTGATATTTACGCTAATTCGGTACGTATTTGGATTCTGTTTTCAAAAATTAAGAACTACGTTCTTTCAGATACACAAATGTTCTTTTCCCGAATTCGTATCTTAATTTAAAGTAATTTAAAAGACGCATTTTTAGAAAGTCTTGCACTGAATTCCATGCTTTTCTTATGGGGTACTGAAATGGAACATTGGGGTTAAAAAGACCCCTTAAATATAAACTTTTTTGTGATTTTTCTCGTCGGTTGTGCCACTCAAGCTATCTATAAACCAAATTTCAGATTTGTAGTTCTTATTTTTAAGGTTTGTGTATTTCCGAATGTGCTACGAAGCTGAAATTTTTTAAAGGAAGAATTCGTAAAAAAGTAATAGGGACCCCTTAAATATAAACTTTTTTGTGATTTTCGATTTTTCTCGTCGGTTGTGTCACTCGACCTACCAACATACCAAATTTCAGATTTCTATCCCTTCTAGAAGTATCTTCGAGTTTTGTGTCAGTGAGTGAGTGTATATTTGCGTTGATTTTAAGCAATATGAATGGATAAGTCAGTATTTTCATTAATGAAACAAAAGATATTATCAAACTTCTTACTACTTATATACCAAACATTCTTCCGTTTGCTGCTGAGTTCTCTACTTCTGACTGCCATTCTCTCAACTGTAAAAAGATTCAAGGTTAAATATAGAGACCCCCACATCACTCAACAGCTGGTAGACACTTTTGCAACTTTTTACGCCCATGCAAGCAGAAATGTTATATCATAATTACATTATAAGGGTTAATCATATTTAAATATTAACTATATAAAAGTTGGTTATAAAAATTCATTTTTACATCTTCACTTGTATAAGGTAATGACTTCGTTTTCGTTGGTGGGTGGGAAACTGTAATGCTATTTTTAACAAACTTTCCGAGTAGTTAGAAGATTGACATTTGGTGGGAATGTTTGATTCTTAAAGTAAACGCCATTTAAGAAAACAATTTCCAAAATCGACCCGGGTTCGATTCCTGATATTGATTTCCATTCCCCATAAGATAACATGGAAAAATCGATATTTCGACCTGCAAGCTCTTTTTCTTTTGCTTGTTAAAATTCACATATTTGACCTTCGAACTCCGGACTAGGACTACATTAAAGAAAAATGACAATAGTTTCTTATTCTTATCGTCTTTTAACGCCTTCGCATCGAAATCTCTCGAATTTAACGTTTTAATATCATATTTTGACAAAATTGAGCGTTTTTAAGAAGTCGTTTTGCCAAGCGAATGCATTGTTGAACTCGAAATCCTATTACTCTCACATATGTTCCCGTTCCCTTCGGACCTCCATGAACCCTCCCGGCCCAATTCATAGATATCAGAGATATCTCAGAATTAGTTTTTACTTTCTCCATTTACGTAGTATAGAGAAAGTATTGTTTTCATGAAAAAATTCGAATTCGAGATTTCAACGCAAATACACGTTTTGAGGTCCCCTGAACACGTTTTGACTATTTTTGCGATGATGTCTGTGCGTCTTTTTGTCTGTATGTGATAGGATTTTTACTTTCTCCATATGTAGTATAGGTGAAAGTATTGTTTTTATGAACATGAAAAAATGCGCAAAAGTTGAAATGATTGTGTTACCACATGCCACATATAATTTTATTCGCCGAAGACGTCTGGCGTAGCCCGGGCATCGCCAAGTACTTTCAGCTAGTATTAACTAATAGAAATAATATATACCTAATATAAACTACAGCATGGAAGTAAGAAACACTAAGGTTATTCAAAGAAGGACAATCACCAAAAAAACTATAAATCTGGCTAATTGATTCAAAAGGTAAGTGGAAGAGTTTTAATATGAAATTTTAAGTGCTTCCGTTCTCTAAAAACTTTTTATGTATTCTGAATATTCTCTATACTTAATAGACAGCGAAATTTGTTTTTCATTAACATTGAAAATAAATAAAGTGAAAGATATCTCAGAAGGTAAAATAAGAAAACGTCTATAACAATTCTTTAATTTAAACCAAAATTAATAATCTTTAACTCTTCCTCCCTTGAACATCTATAAGTACATTTTGCTTTTCTTTGAATTGAACATTTATATTAAGCCAATGGAACTTATGACATCATAATAACACTCTCAATGTCGTACTAACACTTTGTATCGCCTAAATGAATTTCCAAGTCCGGGAACTCATTTTGTTTCGTAGGTTTGACTTTAAAATATTCACGTGTCAAACTAGACTCACAAAAGCAGCCAGGGACAACGTATGGTTAAGCTAAATTTGGTTATATCATCAAACGTGTTTCCACCGGTTGCAGTCCTAGAACCAATTCCTGTCCAAAAATTTAATGTCATAATATTGTGCGGTTTCTTCCACTGGAACTTAATTAGAGTGAAATAACGATATTTTAAAAGGGATTCCATCGATTGTTTATTATAAATACTTGATAATCTATTAGAAGTCGCCAAATTTGTCGGTAAATGTGAATTAAATATATGTATTATATATTTTTAAGAGTTGGTTGGTTTGGGCAAAAAGAAAGAAAAGCTGAAGATACCAGATTTTGAATAAACAATCCAATCACTGAGATTAGTTGAATGCGCTAATTTTTACACGTAATATTTTACGTAAAAAGTTTAAATAATTATTTTCGTTTATTACGGGATTCATTTATTGTTCAGCGCCATTACGATATGCATGACTAATTTTGTTTCGTAGGTTTGTCTTTAAAATATCCACGTGACAAATTAGACCCACAAAATCTGTCTTTGCATGGCAAAACGTATGGGTAAGCTAAATTTGAATATATCTTCAAACGTGTTTCCACCGGTTGTATCCCTAGAGCTTGCAATTCCTGCCGAAAGTTTTAATGTTTTTCAGATTCATGACCATATAATATCATGCCGTTTATTTCACTAGAAATCTATTCGAGTAAAATAACTATATTTTAAAAGCGAGTCCATCGATATTTTATTGTGAATAATTTATAAAAATAATACAGTAGCCAAATTTGTCGATAAAGGATGCGAGAAAAATTTATCTGTTTGGGGAAAAGATGGGAAGATAAGAAATATTGCATACCATTAAGCCCTAAAATAAAAATTAATCTGGTTTCATTACTTGGTTTTATTCTCAAATCTTACTCAATATTTTTTTGTCTTAACTTAAAAACCCGATCAACGCCGGGTAATTTCAGCTAGTTGGACAAATAAATATAGGCTCATGGAATTGAGATCTCTTATGAACTAACGAATATTTAAAAACTATAAATTACTTCAAGAGAAGTCGCACTGAATTTTGATTTTATCTACCGGCATATGCAATAACGTAACACATTTTTATCTACATTATATGAATGCTCGTATATTTTGTACGAATTCGGGAGATAACTACCGCTGACCAGAAATGATAGGAACCTTCCAATGACTCGCTCAAACGCCAACTCTAGACATTAGCTTAACTACATAAGATATTTAATAATAATAATGGCAATGATTTCATGTATGCGTGCTGCAAATCGAAGAATGGGTGATGCGAAAATATGTGGTGCAAAATGACGGGAAGGGGCGGTGTGACACGAATTGGCTGTCATAAATTTATTCTAAGTTGCCTCTTGTGAGCGGAAAAAATAAGAATTTCAGGGCCCGTATTTATTTTCCCATAAAGTCGACGCGAATGGCACAAATCTTTTATTCAGATTATTACGACAAATAATGGAACGTATGAGTCAGTCCAATAATAACTTCAAGCTGATTCATTATAAAATGTTTCATTTTTTACGTAAATCGAATTGCTCTTGCCAAGTAGGCCAAGAGATTATTTACAGTTTCATAAAAATCGTAGACCAATTATTAAATACAAACTTTATAAAAACACCATGAATGCAGAGTGAATGCGTTCAGTTTGACTTATAGCCTCAGCTGTCACGTTATTTGAGATTTTAAAGATTTTGAAAAAATATCTACGGTATATACGTAATGAAAGGAGAACTAAATTTTATCAAAATACCATAATAAAGTAATTTCAAAAAATAACATATAAAATAAGATAAACTGACAAAATATCAACACATAAAATGAGAAGAATCTTAAATAACCAATCCCTCACTTCGCACTGAAAAAGACCGTGTAAAGCGAAACAGTGCAACGCGCGGTAGGCCTCCCATAGGCTAAACTTGGGAGCGTCTTGAGCTTAATTTGCAACAATTTAGTAAGAATAAATTGGCATTGCTTCAGACTTTCTTATAACCTCTGGATCGGACGGGGAAATTTCATTCTTTCTTAAACTTGGATACCATTTGAAACCGTGCTAAAGCGAAACTGACGGCTATGCAATTCGAGCAGTACTCGAAAATAAAACTGCATTAAGCGAAAACGCGCAAAGTGAAACCGTGCAGTGCAGGGGACGGAAAATGAACAAAATACGGAGAACGATATTTTATCTGCAGCAAACGAATTAACAACGAAACGCTGAAGTGCGTCAACAATCGACAAAATTGGAAACCACGATCCAAGTATTGCGGTTAAAACACGATGCCTAACAACTGAAAAGAAAAGTCTCAACAGAGAAAAGAGTTAGCACGAAGCTCCGACTATTAAACGAATCCTATCAATTAGTGCGTGAGGCTCGACATTAGCTTCATTTAATCTCGTAATGGAGAAGAGTAATCTACGGAAGAGGGAAGGAATTACTACTCTTGACGCTTATTTTACAATGTTTTTATTAGTCGCCTGGGTGATAAATTTGGCGATGATATCTCAGGAAAGCCCCTCCATTAGTTATTTCAGATAAATGAGCAAAACAGCGCGGACGGGATATATTTCAGGGATAAAATGAAAGGAAAACGATTTCAGAACTATGAGAACTAGGGGCCCTGCCCAAAAGCGCGTCAACCCCGCCCTCCACTCGCTCCAGGGACCTCGCCGCTAAGCACCTCGCCTTCATTCTTACTGATCTGAAAAATATTTTTCGAAACCGCTCTTTTCAAGACGTTATTTTCGTTCAATTTTTCTCCGGCGTAGCGATTTCGAAATATAAATTGTCAAATATTTTAAACGGCAGCCATTTTCTTTCAAGATGGCGGATGAAAATTAAAATAGTTCTCCTGGCGTCTCCTAGCTGATAGAAACAAAACGTCTTTTACTGCATTTATCTGTGTCAAACAGCTTCTGAGATACAGAGGGGGACGGACGGACGGACTGACACTTGAGAAATTATAGTTACGAACTTGACTGTTTTAGAATAAGGTACTTCATTAACACAATCCAGCTTTTCTTTGATTTGACTTTGTGGTAAAGCAGTGCATTGTTTCACGAGAAAACTATTTTCAATGTCCGTCCGTCTATAAAGGTTGACATAAATTTGACTGCACGATAAAAATGTGTGGTGAAGTCGAAAGTTTAAGTGGTAAGCCGACCATTTTGAGGCACACGCTTCGGATATAAGCCAGTCCCCAAGGGAGGTCGGCCGTTTTTGTCACCCAGTATTCTCTAAAAGACCGACGAAAGCGTCTTTTAAAGGAATAAGGCTGAGGAATAGGCCGTAAAAAGATACTTCTAACTTGGCCTGGCGGTCATAAAAAAATCATCTCGGCTTTCTGGCAATGTTATCACTTCCTGAATGGAAGTACCCGTATCTTAGAGATTGAGCTAAAGGATAGGACGATTTTATTTCTTTAAAAAAAAACGACCGGAAAAAAAGTCGGCAACGCAGCAATTCTGACTTATTTTTCCCGAGAACTCCCGACGCGAAGGGAAGCGTATATAACATGTAGGCGTGTATAACACATAACGAAACAATTAAGTAAACGTGATGGAGGAGGGATAGAGCGGACAATCCAATCACCATTCTTTTTTATTTCCAGAACCAGACGCCAGGGGGAGTCGTCGAGAAAGTTATTTTTCCCAAAGCGTTGCGGAGGTTAAGCTATTAAATGGCTCCAGAACGCGTTGGGATGGAATCCCTCATTCTACCCTTCCGTAAAATATATAAGAAAAGTCGCGGGAAAAAGAGAAAGGAAAAAGCCATCGTCACCCTTACGTAGAAGAAGAAGATCGGGAGGACAGTCGTCTCCAAGACATCCCTCTACAGCGCCAACCAATAAGACGTCTGAATGTCGAACTAATGTGAGATGAGTGTGAGGGAATTTTGGGCATGGACCGGGCACCTATTTTTTTCAGCTCCTTTTTTCTCCCTCCAAGTTGAAGGGTTTTTCTGTATGCGTGAGAGAGAGAGAGAGAGAGAGAGAGAGAGAGAAATAATGAAATAGGAGTTTTTTTTTAAGTGGACAGGAGACGGCGGTCGAAGTGAGTTGACAGGTGCACCCAAGGACGTGTCACACGCCCTACAAGCTCCTGGTCAGGTGTTAGGAGAGAGAAGAGAGGAGAGAGAGGGGAGAGAGAGGGGGAGAGATAGAGGGGAAAGAGAGAGAGGGGGGAGAGAAGGGAGAGATAGCGGAGGATGGAGTGAGAGTAGAGAGAGTGGGAGAGAGTAGAGAGGAAGTTAGAGACAGGCGTGGAGAGAGAAGAAAAAGGTAAGGAGATAGAAAGAAAAGGAAAGAGGGAGAATGGATTGGAGTGGAGGGAGGAGGGAAGAAGGAGTACAGAGGGAGAGAGAAGAGATGGAGGGAGAGAGAAGAGATGGAGGGAGAGAAGAAGAGATGGAGGGAGAGAAGAGATGGAGGGAGAGAGGGAGATGAAGGGAGAAGTACAGAGGGAAGGAGAGAAAGAGAGGGGAGGGAGAAAAGGAGGGAAGGAGGGTGAAAGAGTAGGAAGGAGGGAGAAAGAGTAGGAAGGAGGGAGAGAGAGAGAGGGAGAGGAAAAGGGAGGCAGAGGAAGAGGGAAAGGAAGTGAGGGAGGAGAAGAAAGGAAGGGAAGATGGAGGGAAGTACAGATGGAAAGCGAGAGGAGTACAGATGGAGAAAGAGGAGGAAGAGAGCGAGGGAGGAAAAGTTAGGGAGAATGTGATAGGGAGAGGGAGGCGGAGACACCTCAAGAATGAGATGTTTTTGAAAAAACAATAAAACCGTTCCGCCTCCACGATGTATCTGAGAGTGCCAACCGAGCGTATTTTTATATCCGGGAGAGTGATGATATATCGATTTCGTGGGCACTGGTGGTTTATACCTATAATTCTTTACGCGTGGGAACGTTCCCACACTTCATGACTCCATTCAATATTTCCTACCTATCGAGTTTGGTCAGTCAGTTCAACCACCCTCTAATACTACGGCTCCATTGAAGATTTTCTATTCCTTCCATGGAAGGCTTTCACGGTGTATGAATTTCATGTAGCACGTTGGGAGCAATTGTCCCGTGTGAATTGATACGCGCTGAGTATTCTTCTACGAAGAATTTTAAAGAATGAACAGTGTTTTCTGTAATTCATCCAACCTCGTTATTAGATTAAGATATGAATGTCATAAATGTTATTGAAAATAAAACTATGAAATTCGGTTTGTGATTAAAAACTTTTATTAACTCTCGGCTATAAAAATGAGCAACTATTATCCTAATCGATTGCCATTTAGGGTAGTCCAAGCTAAATTATAAACTTTCAATAAGTTTAGATGGTCAAGGAAAAGTTATCATACTACATAAAAATTCTACGTTAACACTGGACAGTAGGGGCGTAATGATTCTAAGACAGTTACTTCTACTCATTCAATTCTGTTACACAGTATCAGATGCGAACTTGAGGGGAGTGGTGCTAATTTTCTCTATTAACTTTTTCTTCTCTACTTCACAGTTCGATTTAAAAAAAATAGCAGCCAGACCTCGGTAATCCCTGGTCCCTTAAAGCTCTGGAATGGATAAATTCGTCCCTGCCCGTACAGCGAATGTTCATTTAATTAAGACGCTAGATAATTATTTGAAAGCTGGTTGTGATAACATTATTTTTCAAATCACACGATTAACGGAAATGTTTCCATAGCTCAAATATATGGATAGCAAAGGTTTAAAAACAACATATGGACTGAACCGAGCGAGGGTGGATTATTTTCCTTTAAAAATTTCCGGGGAAAGTCACCGGATAATTCTGAAATATTATGCCGAGCGAACGGGCCAGAACAGCTTCGCGACAATAGTGACTACAGATAGCCCAACTGCGAGCTGAGCGTAAGAGATCGGAGCGACACGCATCAATTGTCGCGAAGGTTAACCTCGAGAGTGCCCGAAGCGAGAGCCATCGATTCGGATATGACGCACGCTGCTACATAACACCGCGAAAAGTCACGCGGCCTGACCAAAACCAGCCTTAAATCTCTCGATTTCATTTTTAATTCTTTCCTTAGCATCCTTCGATCTATAGCTTCCTCCAGAATTCCATTTTCAATTTCTAAAAATACTCTGCTTACTTCGAAGAAAAAATTAGCTCAGGATTCCGTGCACAGCGGTTGAATAAATAATTGTCGTTATCGTAATGATACCTGTGGTCCACTACAGAAAGATTTTGGTGCAGTATTGGCCTGTTTCTACGTTAATTCATCGCGTGGAAAATTCATCGCAAGACAAATTCATCGCGTGGGAAATTAATCAAACGTTGAGGCACCACTCAAAATATTTTGGATGTGTTTTCAAAATGACACAAACAATTTCTATTCAAAAATACAATTGACTCCTCAAATCGATCCGCGACTATCCCGTAAATTACTTTCCAGCTTCAATGTCCAACCAGTCGATAAGCATCCGCGTGATTTTTCGTCCTAGTAGTCATATTAATTTGCGTAAAAAATAATTGCGAGATTAATTTAACTAACTATAGAGTGATTTGCACTGGCTCGAAATACGGTATGATTCTCTGCTTCCACATGACAACCATAACAAAAATACCTTAAAATAAACCCTTCGCCTCAATATCTGATTGTTATACAGCTATAGGAGAACAACTGAGATGATGTTTCAAGATGGAAAAATGCTCCTTTGCCCAGGCCGGGCCCGCGATAACAACGAGCCGGTTGGTCGGCAGTGGGGATACAAATTTATGGCACGCACTGGATATCGCTCGATGTGCAGGCATCCTCAGTAGCATTTTTTTTATATTTTAAAAGCATCAATAAATTATTTAAGACGTTTCCGTAAGTATTGTATTACGTAACGAAGACGCTGGAATGGACCCTTTCTCGAGGAGCCAAAATACCTCGGACCTTCGCCGTATCTAATTAGATATGGCAAAGGTCGAATATTTCACATTAAAATCCGATGATTTAAGTACCTTTAATTATCTACCCATATTCCTAATGACTTGAAAATTACTCAGGAGGAGAAAATAAAAATACAAAGTAAGCAGATTATCAGCACTCGACGTATAAAACTCCGAACTGCGAATATCTTCGAGCATCTAAAGAACCCCACTCTTCCAAATTGCCACATAAGAAGTGGGGCCGAAGAAAATAAAAATATCTTCGAGAGAGACCAAAAGGTCCGATACTCGGGTACATACAGGATGGCTCTCTTAGACTTTACGAGAGGCGCTCTTATGGGCGAGCGAGAGCGGAATCTCGTTCGCAGAATAAAATAAAATGAGTAAACGAGGAAGAAATTAACATTCTCGTCGTAAACAAACGATTTTCATGGCTCGACGACAATGACGCAGCCGTCGATCGGATGCATTCTCTCTCTCTCTCTCTCTGTCGTCCCTCTCTCTCTCTCTCTACGTATCGCTGCCGGTGAGTGGTGCCGCGTGATTAGCCGAACGCTCGCAATTGAAAACATAAAAACATAGCTCTTCGCCGCATTCCACCGTTTAGGAACGAACGCTCCGGGAAAGAAATCCGCCGAGAACGAGTGAGGGAAGAACCGCGGAACAAATTAAATAAGGCGCTTTTTTCGCGACAACTATCGTAAATAAATATTCTGTCCTGCCAAACAAGTAACAAACATTTTAAGGATAGAAAAACCGATACCTAAAAATAAACCTTCGCGAAAGTGAGCCCCGATAGTGAGGGGCAAACGATTAAACCACAGAGTCATCCACTGATGCTTCTCTGCAAAAATCATCTTTTCTTTCTAGCATGGATTCTCCACTAGCCATACAGATGTAGACAGCGATTACTCCACAGCTGATAATTCTAGATGAATTTCAAGTTTCTACCATGCCTAAGCTCTCATGTAGACCGACCTATCCTGAAAATTTGGCATCTTCAGGTTGCAGGACTCCAGAAATATTGCCCATAAAGATAGACGGACGGGCAGACAGACAAATCGAATGCATAAGTGACCTTTTTTCAAAGAAAAAAAGCGCAGAAAATTTCTCGGCCCGGGTTGGGTGATATTTCCAAGGTCGTTTTCATGTACTTTTTAAAAAAAGAATTCGGCGATCGAATATTTTGCATTTGCATACGGCCCGTTCTTTCGCGAGTCTTGGCGAGCGGTGGAGTAGTTTATGGAGACCCAGACGCGGAAAAAACTGCCAATTTCCCTGCTCAATTTAGTAATTGCGCAGATTACTCCGAGTGAGAGAGGGAAAATAAAACGAATCCCTCCCGATCGGCATTTCAAAAGACATCGATCTAGAATCTAGATAGAGAGAACTTTGCACAAGAAGCGAATTATGTCGCTTATAAAAAAAACTTACCGCCGTGATTTTCGCCGAATTTTCCGCGGGGGAAAACACACGCACAGAAAAACTGCGCAAGTTTAATCTCCACCGTTTAATTATCTTAGACCGACACTCTCGATTATTTCTACGATTGAAAAAAATTAACTTCCCGTTTCCGCCGCGAAATGACGCAAAAGCCGAAGTAGAAGGATCGCTCGCTGCAGACGGGTGTCGCTTCCTGTTGATAAATGCGCGCATCACATAACTCTCTCCCACGAATCCCAATTAACCCCCATTCGCATCACGGATAAATGAACATGCATGGAAGTGCGTTCTCTTCTCCTCCTTCGATCGAACCGATAATCTCGGATTAAATTATGGGATGGAAATAGAAGCACTTTAAGCTTACACGCATTGGAGCATATGTACGAGAAAATTAACCAGTAGAGGCTGGGAGGTTTCTCCTCCCCTCGCTCGGATTGGAATAATTTTTTCCCTCCAATTACAGACGAGTAGAGGGAATGCGAAAACACATGAATGAAATCGCTCGCCGCACAAGTCCGGCGTTCCCTCCTCCCTCTCCTTTGGTTGCCTCTCTCTTCGAGAGAGAGAGAGAAAAAAGGGAGGGACGGGATAAGATTATTTTTCCCGCTCCTCCATCTCTCCCCGTTGGTTTTGTAGGTAAACTTCGTGTTCCAGATCGAAGGTCACCTCGAAACAGTTGAGGGGAAAAGAGCGATAGGTACTCCGTTCATGACGGAGAACCAGTCACAAACTCAAATGTCACGGGCGAGAAATTTATAATTTATTTTTAACTAATCCATGAACCAGGGATTTTCTACCGGGATTATCCATAGGGGTAGGGCGAGTCTTGAAGGGGTACGCGAAAGTGTGAAAGATTTTAATTTCTCTACTTACTTCGTCTGTCATGCATGAATTTGGAATCTAAAGTTACTTCTAAGAATGACGTTATAAAACAGAAAAATACGCCCGAACTGCATATTTTAACATTATAAACATCGGTTTTCTACCTCAATACAAGTGTTATTCATTTCACTATCACTTTACGTTGTATTAAGGGGTATGTGACCATTAATAAAAATGCTCGAAAGGGTACTTCGGCCATAAAAGATGAGCCCTACCATAAAGTATTTAAGGACCTATTACAATGATCAGGCTAACGATAACAACAAAATTCACTCGGCAAGATTCGATCCTGCGATCCTTGGATCATGATTTATGCATGATAATAACCCCTCTAAAAACTAACGGACCGCATGTAATTATAAGCAAGAAAGAGCTCGCACATGTTATGGTAACATAAACAAACCATGGTCAAACACGGAAAGTATTGTTTCAAGCACCAAGGCATATTCTTGATCAAGGTTGACTACACCTACCGAATCTCTAAGGATTTCTAGACCAGCAAGAATCCCCCCTTCATAAATAAATTTTTACTAGTGGAAATCCCCGCCAAAAACGACGGGTAGGCATGACTAAAGAATTAAATTACGAACCTTCCCATTTACCGTTTTCTTATAATTCAAGTGCAATGCACATAATTTCGCTAAAACTCATATGTTAACTGACTGTATCTTCAAATCAAAGCTTCCGTTGCTATGTGAACACATCGAAAAAGAAATGAAATTACAAATGCTCTATTAATTAAAGTTAGGCATCTATATTATAATTTGATGTATAATGCCATTCGCTAAAATAAAATGCGATTAAATATCAGAATTGTACAACTACTTTTATTTATTTACTTCCACTTCCAACCTTTCGTGATTTCCATATCAAGATTTCACTATATAGGATTAATATTTACCGGTTGCCTAAGCCAGTGGTTCTCAAACTTTCAATTGTCGCGGCCCCGTTGAATATCACGCGGCACTCTTTGAATTTTAAATAGCAAAAATAAGAAACTTCATCGCAAATTTCTTCAATTTATGTAACTATTAATAACTTTTATCACATCGTAGTTCCTAAAATTCCCTGATAAAATTTTATTGTTCGTGAAAACTTGATTTTTCGACATTTCACCTTGCATCCAAAATAATTTTGCGGTCCCTTGGCGGGCCGCGGCCCACAATTTGAGAAGCACGGGCCTAGGCGACGAAGCAGAATGAATGAAGGAAAAAAGGAATAGCGCCATTATTATAATAGATAAACAAAGCCTGTATTTGAAGCAACCCTGAGGAAATACGTGACTGCTATGCTCAAATTTCTCTGCGTTGATCTGTTCGGTAGTGAGCGATGTTACCGAGCCCCGAAAATGGAACGCACTAACAGTAAAAAGCAGCCGCATGAGGCTCACGAGTCGCAGTTTGGCCTCTCCTGTTTTAAACTGTAACATAGGGGTGCTCGACCTATGGCGCATCCGCGTCACACTATGCTTCTCGCAATTTATATAAACATCTCATTTTTTCACAATTAAAACATCTGGGATTTAAAACGATCATAAAATTTCATTGCTGTTTAGATGGCTATATCGGACGAATAAAAGGTAGGTTTTACTATAATTACATACACGTTTATTGCACGCCAAAAATTAAGTGGCGCGTCGACACTCAGCCACAAGGAAAATGGCGCACGACAGGTAAAGAGTTGAGCATCACTGCTGTAAGAGATGATGGATAGCAGGAGAATCGATCCCGGGCATTTCATCTGCCGGGCGGATATTCTACCATTAAATATCCTAGGCAAACTAATCATCCTGTTTCCGGAAGACCTGGATTCGATTTCCGATCAAGGCAATTTTTTCTTGCTATCCACCTTTTCATGATCAATTTAACAGCACTGAGAGACGAACACGCAAACCAATCCCTAAGCAAGGTCGAATACGATGATGGAGACATTATTACGAATTTTGAGATTCATTCTTTACACTACATGACAACCTGTTGTAAAAAATCTTGCCCTATGATGTGTTTCCAGGAAATTCGTCAACAAGAGCGTCGAATAGAACATTTGGCTCCCGGTCGTTTCGGGACGATGGGTACACACGCACACGCGTAATAACAAAAGTCTTCCGAGAGATGACTCTCACATTTTGTGATTTTTTTTCGCAGACCGAAGATAAAAAAAGACTCGCTACTCCTTGCGTCATAACTGACTCTTAAATCACTGAAAGAGGCAAAAGAGGGACAAACAAAAGAGACTGGAGTATTAGGGAGAGAGAGGTTGGGTGGGGATGTTTTTTAAATGTGCGTGGGAAGGAGATGAAATGGCGTGTTTCGGAATGAAGGCTGCGCACAGGAAGAGGGAGAGACAGGCGAGTGGAAGAAGAGGAGACGTGCACAGAAGAAGCTTCGTGATAAGGAGGGATGTTTTAGCGGGCGTCCTCCGAGGTTATGAAGCAGAGAATGCGAAAGGCACGTTTTTGTTCTCCTTTTGTATAACCCGTACGCACGTATTTTATCGACCGGGCTGATAAAAAAGCCACGAATTTGCGTTTCCAATCCCGAAATAAGACGGCAACTTATTATCCACGTGTTCTCGAGACGGGTTTTTCCAGTTGGTGAATAACATGGAAGCTTGCCCAAAAGAAAATATTTTTCGGTTTTTCGCTCCTTGATATGCGGAGAAATAAGCGTGTCGAATTCATTAAGGAGGCAAAGATTAACAGAAAATTTACGAAATACGATTGAGCTATTACGGCAAAAAATCACCATATTCAACATATAATATCTTAATTCTGATGATACGGAGTAAAAATTTCGAGTGTTTTCCAATCCTTGGCTTGTTTATAATCATTATATTGTGCCTCAGAATTTCATAATATTTTCATACAAGAATGCACTCTTGAATCAATTTCTGCAAAGATTTTATTAACACTACTTTATAACTCGGTGGTGGTTGCACATTCAATTATGCTTGATAAATGAACTAATTTGCGAACGCATTCAAACCTGCGATACTGTTTTTCTATCAATTCGCTAACCTATACACATACTCAAAATTAATTAAGAGATTTCAAATTTTTTAAAGGGTGGCTAGCATAGGAATTTCTTTAGTAAAGTGCCTCAATAATAATGCTATCTTTCGATGTCTTACAGACGATATTGTTGGAATATATGGATACCAGCAAAATACTGAAAGATATCAAAATGGAAAATGTTATGACACGTAAATGAGAGTATTCTACGCTTATCATAACGAAAAATTAGCCTAGATGTTGACAGCTGCGAAAAACAGGGTCGAAACTATGCTTTAAATAGCACCCACAATTCACCACATATATCGCAAAAAATACACCCTTGAGCGATAATCTTTCCTCCACTCCGAGCCAAGAAATGTTTTCGCGTTTCCGTTTTCTTTTATTTTCGTACCTATCACGATAACTGCGCCGAGCAAAAAAAAACCTACTGTTTACGCTCAAACGCCGGGAGGTTTAACACGCACTTTTTTCAGATACCTTTTGGATGTTACCGCCCCACACTTCTCCCTCCGCGGCATCCAAACGAGAACGACGATCACAACTTCAACTTTCTTTTCGTTTATTCGGGTGACGTAACGCACGGGCAAGAAAAAAAATCCACAAAAATTAAAGCCAGGAGTAAAAAAAGAGGGATAAACGATTCGCCCCGATACGAATTATGCTTGAGTGCGGAAGTGGGAGGAACGTGAGAGGGGAGAGGACAGAAGGGTGGAGCAAGAGCGGAGGAGAGACATTAGGAAGAAATAGAGAGAGGAAGGAGGGAGTAGAAGGGTCACGGGGCACGCGACGGGTCAGCCGGCTCGGATCCCTTTGGGACGAGACATCATCCTGGACGACCATGCGTCATACGACGAGCCCGAATTAGGACGATCGAAGAAAAAGCGTCACGGAACATACGGGTTAAGTCCATTGGTTGACGGGCAGCGGTTGGTTATGTCCCCTAACTCTCTTTTGTTTCGTTTTTCTTTTTTTACAATATCTTTTTTCGAATTTCCTTGTTTCGAATTTCCTTTTTTCGTTTTTATTATTTTTTCGAATTTATTTTTTTCTCTCCTCTCTTCCTTTTAAAGGGTTGGCTGGAGTGCGAGATGAATAAATTTTGACGGGAATACCTACCTTCCGGTTTGCATAGCGAAGAAGAAAGTTGCTGAAGTGTTGGATTCGAGAGTGAAAAATAAAAACAATGAACCGTCTAGTTCACCTTGTTAATTGAAAAATAGACTATGCAGGCAACTATTATGAATGAGGAATAAATACAAATTCAGGATGTCTCGAGAGTTAGTTTACCCAAGAGGGGTGAATAAAAAATATTATTACTCATACATATATAAAATAATAACACAGTGGATATTATACAATATTTAGATATTTGAAAAATATTTCTATAATACCTATAATATAAAAACATTAATAGAAATAATACTTTAACAAGCTCTCAGCAGGAGATAGGGCCAGAAATCAAATAGTGTAAGTAATTTAGCTAAATCCGCGATAATGGGGTTTCCCCTGATGACGAATAATTTTCTCATAAAAAAACTGATGTGGCCACAACATGGCTTTCTCCATACTTGTAATATATCTAAAAATTCCAAATACATAAGTTAAATAATAATAAATATTTTAAGGAACTGCGAAAAAAATTCAACGATCTTACAAAGAACAGACAAACTCATAACATAGCCTTCTGATAATGGATATAGGAGCGTTACTAAGACGCAACTAAGCGTCAAGTGTTTACAAAAGTTGCCTCCAGATGGTTGTGGTAGAAGCTAAAAAATAATTTTTAAAATATCTCTTAAAAATGCATTATATGGGGAAAATTTTCGAACAAAGGGCGTAGAAAATTAAATTACCTACAATTTGCATTCCCATCACTTTTTACACTAATCAAGTATTAAAGCAAATATTTGAAAAAATCTAATGTGGCCACCACATGACTTTCTTCATATTTGAAATATTTCTAAAAATTCCAAATAGTTAAAATGATAATGAATATTTTAAGGAACTGCGAGAAAAATTTAAAGACTTTACAGAGAACAGAAATAGACTCATACCGTAGCCTTCAGTTATTGGATATAGCCAGGAGTCTCCAACAATTAAGAAAATAAAAAGGAGCGTTACTAATACCTAACTAATCGTCAATTGTTGACAATAGTCGCCGGTAAGTGGTGTGGTTGTGGCAGCTAAAAAATTAGTTTTTAAGATATCTCTTAAACAATGCATTATATGGAAAAATGTTTCAAACAAAGATAGTAGAAAATTAAATTTCCTACGACTTTTATTCCAATACATTTTTACATTTATCGAATATTAAAGCAAATATTTCAAAATTACGGATAGAGTAAACCGCTTCCGGTTGACCGATTTCTACCAAAAACTAATCAGTTCTGACTGTTCGTAAAAATACTCGTTCTAACAAGTACTCGTAATATCCGAAAATTAAATTCCATATATGTAACGTTGAGACATTGACGGTGACAATTTTTTTTACTCGCTATAATTAAGTTCTCGTTATATGCCGTACTCGTTCTTACATTGTATATAGATATGAGTTCACTGATAAAGGACATCGAACACTACTACTCATTCAGGAGTATTTAAAGCTAAAAATACCAATATTCATAATCCAATTCAAAATGTGTGTTATCAGGTCAATTGAGGGCGACATTTACGTCAAAACGCAAGAGGTTTTAAGGTGAAACGTGGAATCAAAAAGCACAAACGTGCTCGGTAAGCACTGTGTCTTACAAATCATCACATCTGAAAGGAGAACGGATGATGACAGGCTAACTGCCTGTTGTCCCCATCTCTTGACATAGCAGAGTAAACATTTTTTTTATTTTTTAAAGACTAGCCTAGAGGGTATTTTCCGCTCGATGTTTCAACAGGTCCTCTTTCTTCTTAATCGAATTAGATTAAATGGAACATTTAATGATAATCAGTCATGTCGAAATAAATAAAATTTGATCATGTGAAATGGGTCACATAATAACCAGAAGAGTTTCGCCTTCGGCGACAAATATAATTGTCCGTCTATTTTGGTTTCCACAATCGACAACGTATATGTCATACGATGAGTGTAATTCACTCTCATACAAAGAAAGCAATATCTGTCACGACAAGATAAGCTTCATAAGATAACATAAAGCTACATAGAAGTCCCATAACAAATTATTGTTTATGAGATGTAAGGAATAAGGCGGAGATATGCAATAGTTTGACGCCAAAATAGGCGAAAGAGTCAACATTACGGTGTAATTAAACTCGGAATTTTTGAAACGGCAAATCAATTTTAACATATCCGCTAACACTTAAAGAAAGTAAGATATGAGTAAAATAAGGCATGGTATTGTAACAATCACATATTACTGAATTGTTCGGTTAATAAGTGTATACAAACAGGTAATAATTCCGTCAGCAGTAAAATTTAACTTTTTGGTTGAAAATTTTATCATTTCTGTATATTTTTGGAATCATGACATTATCTTTTCCAGTTAGTTATTCAGACGTGGACTCTAACAGGCTTATTGACAAATTATGCCTCTCCAAATCCATAAAAAGTAGGGAAAACTAAGTAATTTTGGCTACAAAGGAGCCGTCATTACTGCTGATTCATCGATAGTATGTAGATTCTAAATTAGGATCTACTTTTCACCGATAGCGGCTGCTTTGTAGCCAAAACAAGCATTTGATTTTCCCTAACTTATTATGACTATTGAAAAGATATAGTTTGTCAATTTATTTTTAGCTCGGTAATTCTATCTTAAAGCAAGAGAAACTAAAATCTCGAATGCTAAGGACACAAATTTATGACAAAATTCTTAAAATAGTTACACGTTAACTACTTTAATTTTCAAATGTTAACTCGTGTATAATTCAACCACTCTTTATCCATGTATATCTAAGTTACCTCGATAGATACAAAAGAATGATAAGTCAAACATTTCCATTCCTCTCGAGTTAATTATTTCCTTGGAAACCAAGGAGGATGAAATTTATATAACACTTTTGCATTGGGATCATGCCACGAACAAAAAGGCGAGTCCTCATTCATTGACGCCGTGATTCAACTTTAATGCTTCAAGGCTAAACGATTGAAAGTCGTTATTTATTCAGAACCGTACATATTATATAACCGCATACACTACCAAGCTGTTGATGGCCGTGATATTGGGTGGCTCCAAAAGTTCGTCCTTAAGAGCTTTCATTCGCCGAGGTACCTCACGAAAATCCTAAACGCAACAGTAATCGCGGATTATGTTAAAATAGAAATCGGATTATTTATTTGAATTTGTGTCCACGTATATTTGAGTGATGATTTATGGGAAACAAATTTGGTGAAAGGAGAGCAAGAGGGGAGTAGCGTTAGTTTTAGACAAGAAAGCAGGGCAAAGAATCATTAACACACAGCAGATAAGCGACAGTTTAATGTTAGTGGAAGTCAAGGCAGAACCAGTAAATTTAGTGATTATATGCCAACGAGAGATCACAGCAAGGAGGAATTGGATGAGTTGTACGATCAACTCGAGGAAGTGATGAGAGAAGTCAAGGAGAAAAAGAACTTGGTAGTTATGGGGGATTGAAATTCTGTAGTGGGGCAAGGCAAGGAAGGTAGCGAAGTCAAGGATTTTGGTCTAGGAAAGAGGAATGAAAGAGGACATAAAATGGTAGATTCAAAAAAACAAAATGATAGTTACAAATACGTGGTTTAAGCATCACAACAGGCAAAGATATACTTAGAAAATGCTGGGAGACATAAAGAGCCATCAGACAAAGGCATAGAAATAGTATACTGAACTCACACAACTTTCCGGGGTCAGATGCAGATTCTTATCACAATTTGGTGGTCATGAAGTCTCATTTTAATTTTTTTAATAGTAAAATGGAACGGTACAGAAATGGGAATTAGAAGCACCCAAGAAAATAAGGAGAAAAGATTATCATAAGACTAATACGCAAGTCTTAGAAAATAGAGGTAGGCATACAAAGGTCGAGGACAACTAGTGGACTATGAAAACGTGTATCATAGAAAAAGCGAATACAGCGATAGGGAAAATAACGTCAAAGAAGGTAAGGAAGCCGTGGGTAACAGAGGAGATGATAAAAAGATGGAAGAGAGGAGGTGGAAGCAGGGTAATACAGAATACGGAACAAGAATGTCTAGAGAGTTAAACAATAAGATTAGGAGGGAAAACTACAAACGCGAGAGAGCTGTGGTGGAAAGGACAACGTGAAGATATGGAGAAACTGCAGAGACAAGGCAAAATACACTTAATGTGTGGAAAAGTGAAGGAGCTAACAAGAAGCAAGTAAGGAAATACGCTGCCCACAGTTAAAAACAAAAACGGCAAACTGTTATTTGAGTCAGAGGATGTGAGGAATAGATGGAAAAAATGTATTGAGTAGTTATACGCTAAGGATTTGAAGCCAGAATCTATTGAGATAGAGAGGGAGGAAGAGGAAGACTGCGACAGTGTAAGGCCGGGAATGTTAATAGTGAGATTGAAAAGGCTCTCAGAGATATGAAGTCAAAGAAAGCAGTAGGAATTGATTACCTCCCTGTAGAAATGTTAAAGGAATTAGGAAAAGAGGGGAAAGAGAGTTTTAATAAATTATGCCGCAAGATATATGAAGAGTGTGATCACTAGATCAATTTATGTTTCCTTGAAGAAGAAGTATAAATCGAACGATTGTGAGGATTATAGAACAATCAACTTTTTTCGCAAGCAGCAAAAGTTATTCTCAGAATTTTGAACGGGAGGTTCGAAGGAAAAGCTAAAAACTATATAGGTGTAGACCAATTCGGGCTTAGGAAAGATCGTGACACTAGGGATGCCATAGGGGTGATGAGGGCATCGGTACAAAGAAACAACGAATACAACCAGGATGCATTCGTGTGTGTAGACAAGGCCTTTGATACAGTTATATGGCCTAAGCTTATGAAGGAGTTGAGGAAAATAAGGGTGGATTGGATAGATAAGCATTTAATTAGAAATCTGTACTTGAACCGGACTGCGCAGGTAAAGGTAGCAGAGGTAAGAATCAGATTGGGCATCGCTAGGAAGAAGCGTGCGACAGGGCTGCCAACTCTCACCAGCATTGTTAAATATTTCTGCCGAAGAAATGATAAGGGAGACATATGCATAATAGAAACAGGTAAAAGTGAGAGAGAGCATGATTAAATAAGTTAGATATGAAGACGACAAAGCATTTGTGAGTCATTCTGAAAGGGGCCTTCAGATGCTAATTAGTTCCTTAAATGAAAAAGCAAAGGCATTCGGGATGAAAATTAATAAGAATAAAAACTAAAGCGATGAGATTTTCCAAGAGTGGGAATGCCCAGGTCATTGTTGCAGTGGATGGTGAAAGGCTGGAACAGGTGGATTTTTTAAAAGTATTTAGTATTTTGTCACAGGATGAAAGAAATACGAAAGAGATCAGGACAAGGATAGCATGAGAAAAGGAGGCATTTATGAGACGGCGAGAGTTGTTGACCGGCAGTCTGAATAAAGATGTTAAAAAGAGGTTAGTGAAAATCCTGATTTGGAGTGCAGCATTATATGAATGCGAGAAATGCATAATGAGAAAAAAATACGTGAGAAGGTTAGAGAGGTTTGGATGTGGGCATGGCGTAGACTAGAGAAAATTAGTTCGCCAGAGAGAAAAACAAATGACGTTTTTGAATACAGTACAGGAAGAAAGGACCTTAATTAGAGTAACAAGGGAAAGACAAGAAATGCGTGGGTAAAAATTTGAAAGAAAACAGTCTTATAAAAGAAGTCATAGAAGGAATAATGTTAGGAAGGAGGCAGAGAGGAATAAATAGGAAAGGTATCTTAGACGGTTTAAAAGAAGAAATTGGGTATGAGAACTTGAAGGGACGAGATCTTAGCAAAGATTGGTTTGGGTGCTCCTAAAACCTACCGGTAGAATTATTATGCATGTAGGCATGTATATTTGAGACAATAGATAAATAGATAATGAGGGAAAATTACATTCTTGTAATGAATAGAACAGATATAGCTCGATTTGCGACTTATATGAAATAAATAGATTACTCCTACAGACATTCAACTTCTCAATTGAATAATATGCCCACTTTGATGACTATATAGCAGGTTTTAGCAGTAAACTATTTCTTATTAATTAAACACTGCGATAATTAGCGCTAAAACCAACTAAATAGCCGTATAAATAAATATATAATTATGTATATGTATACGTGAGATAATTCTCCAACGCTAAAATTTCTAAATCTGCCATGTTAACTGGAGTGAAAAGTGAGTTTTTGTTCTTATTCGACAGGATTACTACGGATTATTCCAATGGTTCCCAAGCGGGGTGCCACAGCTGATCGTTAGGGCGTCGCGAAAAAAAATCGACGACTTGGAAATGCTTACTGGTCATCAGAGCAATAACATTTCTTCGAATAAATTAATGATGATGAACTAGTACCAGCAAATGAATGCGTAAAAACGTGTTGATAGCAGCGTGAAAAATAAACAACCTTGTTTGAACGATATAGAAATGCTGATTGATAATTACGGCAATAATCTTCCTTCCAATGAATTGATGATGATGTAGAACCAACAAATGAATGAGCGAATACATCGTGCATAAATATACGACTTTGTTTCAAGGTGGGTGCCGCAAAATCTTTTGAAATGGTGCCGCGCCTACAAAAACGTCGGAAACTACGAGAATATTCAGTTCGAGAATAAATGATCTCACATAATATAAAATAACTTTGTTCTTCAGTCCCAACGCTATTCTAGTTACCGAAAAGGTGTCTCCAAATTTAAATCTTTTTGAGAATGCGTTATATAAAAATGTTTACGCTGACTTCTCACGGTTACTCGCATCAGGTGTTCCGCGGATTATGGGACTATTTTACGAGCGTGTGGAGAGGTCGTACACGTACAAGTCAAAGCCAATGGCCGCCGCCGCACCAACTGAAAGCGGGCAAACCAACGATGGAAATAAAAATCTACCAAATTAGGACCCACTTCGCGTAATGGCACCTCGGTGGACAAATAAAGAATTTCAAAACTCGAGGCCTTTCGCAATATTTTTAAAAACCGGTTTCGCTATTCTAAGAGTAACATCGACCGGTCGTATGTAAAAAATTTTTTGGGGAAAGACACATCAATATTTTTCGCTCCAGAAAAACGATAAGATTTTTTCAGTGAAAGATGACTTCCAAATGTTCGTTAGATTCTCCGCATGACTTTGTGCTAATGTAATTAAGAATTAAGGCTCGTCGACGGGTATGGGAAGAAACGAAAGCACCTTCAAACTGAGAAAAGGCATTCTAGTGCCAATCCACAAGAATGAGAGAAAAGAAAGTAAGAATTTTAAAGAAGTAACCCTCATGAATCATTATGCAAAAATGTATGAGTGGATTGTAGATACAAGGCTGAGGAAAGTGGTAGAGAATAAGAGGAGCAGCAATACGGATTTATGAAGGATAGGTCAACCTTTGATCTAATATTCGAACTAGGCAGGTAGTTGAGAAACACTAGGAGTTGGGGAAAGAAAACTGGATTGTGTTTTTGGACCTAGAAAATGCACTTTTTTGTGGACAGATATAAACTATGGAAGGCTTTTTAGCAGAAATGGAAAGAAGGCATTATAGATGGTTAAAAGAACTAGGAGTATGCATCAGGGTTGAGAGAGCTGTGTCAAAACGATATGCAATACGTCGGGTTGGTTTTAAATAAAAGACAGAGGTGAACAAATAAGCATATTATTGACGCTCTTATTTATTCTGATAATGAATGAGATGATAAAGAAGATAGAGGGTGTAGAATGTGGAAAAATATTCATGTTTGGAGACAATGTTGTAGCGTGGGATGCTAGAGGACGTGTACGACAGAATGCGGTAAACCAAATTGGACAGAGAATTTGGGGAAAACACTAAAAATGGGAGGTATTAAAAATAAGAAGGAACAACCAAGATGGAAATGGCCAAGTAATCATGATAGGCGGATGGATACTAAAGGAAGACGAGAGTTTTTAATATCTGGGGTATCTCAAACTCAAATCATGTGTAGACCACATGATGGCAATGCACCATATCCGCGGGCCACATTAAAGCACCTTACTAAATCCTCGGGCCGTATTCCATTTTATGAACATTCTTCCGTATCCCAACTGCGCAGGGCGTTTTGAATAGGAATGAATATTGTACTGCGGGTATTGAGAAAGTGACGATTTCATAAGTTTTGAAGTATTTTTAAGAAATGCATTTAAGTAATATCTTAGTATAAATAACCTTAGCAGGCCGCATAAACGCTCCACGTGGGCCCCGTGTTTGTGACCCGACTTGGGGAGTATGATAGACAATGAAGGAGAGATTGTCACAGAGATAACGAATAGGGTGGATGAATGGAACAATCTATATGGATGTGTTAATGGTGTTTTAATGAACTGTAAATGGGCCCATCCATAAAACACATTTTAAACGGCATGGAATAAAATTGATAGTAAAAAAATAAATTGGCAGTAGAAAAAAGGATTATTTGGCAGTAGAAAAAATTAAATGGCAGTAAAAAAGATAAACTGGCAGTATACAAGCAGCAGAAAAGAAAGCGAAAACTAGCAGTATTCGAATGCAACATGGCAGTAAAAAAATAAAATATCAGTAAAAAAATAAAATGTTCCTTGGAGGAGGAACGAAAAACACTTCAACCAACTTACCCAACCCGGTGAGGACGAGCAAAATATTCCTCCATGCAAATATTTCCCAAAACAAAAAAGAAGAACGAAAATCGCCATGGGTGACTTATACTGAAGCTTATTGTTAGCCATAATTTGGTATCCCTAATTGCAATTTATTTACTGCTGCTTGAATACTTCCAGTTTATCTTTTTTACTGTCATTTAATTTTTCTACTGCCAATTTATTTATTTTTAGCTTGAGAAATTCTACTGGCAAAATATTTTTTTACTGCCCAAACAAATTGTAGCGATTTTAAAAAAATCTTGACATATGGAGCTGAAACATGGCCGTCAAGAATGAAAGTTGAAAGCAGACTACAGGATGTAGAGATAAAGATATTGAGAAGCATAGAGGGAAAAACAAGACAGGTTTGTTTTGTTTGTTTGTATGGAATTTCTGGCTAAGCAACCTCTTGAATTATTATAGCCATAACTCCTTCCACAACCAACACACACACAAGGGAGAAGGGAAACCCGGTGCCGGCATTGGCCTACTCTTAACGAAGAGCACCAAGGGAGCCAACTGCTTAACGCCCCTTCTGAAGGACGGAGCGCTGACTTGAGCGGTCTCCTCAAATCACACAAGCAGGGGACCGGACAATAGCAGGTTGAAAAATCCGACCTCCGCCGGATTCGAACCTGGGACCGCTACGTGGAAGACCAACGCTCTAACTACACCCCAACCGCCACCCCAACAAAAATCGGAAGACATTTTATTCATTTTCCTCAGCAGTTAAATTGTTATGGACGAGCAACGAAAATGTACAACGGAAAAATACCAAGAAAATGACGGACAAGAGGACTTATAAAAAAACCTGTAGGAAGAGATGGACTGATAAGAGTGAACAGGGAAACAGAAGAAAGAGGTCTGATTTGAGAATAATTGAAGGAAGGAAAATGTGGGAAGGCAGAAAAAATGAAGAGGAATCGTCACGATCCCAACCTTAAGATAGGAGACCGGTTACAGAGAAATAAATAAAAAATATTGCTCACTGAAAATATTTTACGCATCTGGCCATTATGCACAAACTTTAGCAGCAATCAGTCAAACAAAGAACTGATTGAAAAAATTGTCACTACGGTCGATTCCAATTACCTATGATCACGCTAAACAAAAAAATCGAGTCAGTCCCTTCAGCTCAAATACGCAAGGGTTATCTTAGAACGCCACTTTCCAGAAACCAGAACACCCGCCAAAAAAGAAACCAAGTTCCAGAAATTACGGCGACGGAGCTGACTTACAGTCTCCCGATTGAGACAAAACGCTAAGACCGGAAAATGCCCGCCCTCTCCGTACAAATTCCCACCTCCCCCACCTCACTCACCCATCGAAAAACGACATTTTTCTAATATTAAAAAAAAAGAGCCTCGTTCCGCCACGATAATAAACCGTCGTTTTACGTAACCCATCAAAAAATGGCGGGTTGGGGTATAATAAAACAAAATAAAAGTCCGATTATGTCGTTCGGTGGCTTTTGTGAATGGCCGCCGTGACATTTGGACACGTGAGAGCTCCGAAAATTTTCCGGATCGGGGAGGAAAAAAAAACTGAGGCGTCTCCTCGATAAACTGCATGCGCGGCCTCGCCGCCTAGGCCGTCTCCTCCTCTTTCTCCCTCCCCTGCTCTCTCTCTCTAGAGGAGGATATGGGAGACAGTCGCGCGTGTGAAGGACGGGGAAGAAGGGAGTTGAAAAAAAACGGCGAGAGGAAAGGCGGGTGGCGGATGAGGTCGCTTCGGAATTCACCTCGACCTCCCTCTTGACTCGTCAGCTGCGCCGACGTTGAGGAAAAGACGAAGGGTGGACTAACCGATAAAAACGCAGCGTGGGATCGGATGGGTGGCGGTAGCTTAATTCTTATCTTTTCAGAAACGATTAAAGATGCATACGAAAACAATGCGAAACGAAACCAGGATATGCCAATTTCCTGGAGGTATATAAATTCGGCCGTTATCTTCACTCTCGGAATGGGTGACTTGTCTGTCTTGTTAATCCAGGGTGAACAATACTTCTGGAATTTATATTCTAGACTGCTTCGTGCACTGTATAGTCATTCAACAAATGAAATTTTACGAGTTACTGAATCGAAGCGCTGGAAATGATTCTAAACGATGACAAAAACGGTAAAGAAAAACAATCTCGCTTCGGATACAAGGCAGTCTTCCTTGACCGCCGATTCAATTTACAAACTTAACTGTCACGGAAGAAATGCACCTTTTATTGGGATCATTATTATAATTTATCGACCAATTGTGATTTTCAACTGAATCCGTCAATTAGAACTTCCATTTTACATAATTACTTTAATAAACTTATACTCGTATCTCGTTAAATGGCATCCGTCAAGCAGCAATGAAATATCAAACTTTTATCTCCCTAGCTCTTATATAATCTATAAGGTATAGATTTAAAAAATTATTCGGATAGACTACAAGAAAGTTCGCGAGGTCACATAATTACGAGTTATGGTTTCGGAGATAAAAATTTGAGAAAATCCCGAGCAAAACATCGCATATTTTGTTTACATCGAAGACGGTTCTCTCAGCAAGCAACAATTAAAAATCCATATATTTCTCTCCCATTCACTTATATAATCTGCGAGGTATAGATTAAAAAAATTATTTGGATAGAGAACAACATTTACTACAAGATGGTTAAGAGGCCATATAATTACGAAAAGGTTTGGAGATAAAAATTCGAGAAATTCCCGAGCAAAACATCGGATATTTTGTTTACATCGATCGCGGAGACGGTTCTGTCAGCAGACAAAAATTAAAAATCCACATATTTCTCTCCCATTCTCTTATATGATCTGCGAGGTATAGATTAAAAAAATTATTTGGATAGAGAACAACATTTACTACAAGATAGTCCACGAGACTATAGTTTCGGGGATAAAAATTCGAGAATCGCCTAATCTTTCGACACCGTTTCATACGTATTCCCCATTAAGAACACCTTTGAAATCTCGGTGTATTCCATTTATGGAGTATACTTTTCCATCTTGTTAATCATATAAACGTCACCTGGCTCGTCAATAAAAATCAATTTTATAATAAACAACTGCTTCTTTGATGTATAGAGTACTTAGGTAGTTAATTCATTGCATTGAAGCTAAATGCAAAATTTTCACGGTTCGAATAAACAAGATATTAATAATTACCTCCGCCATGAATACACAGATTTGCGTTTCTTTAATAAGCGTCATTTGCTTAAACATTTCACAAACGTTCTAAAAAAGCACAGTCGGCTAAAATAATCAAACATTGTCGATCCGAAAATAATTTATCACTCAAAATTGAGAATAGTAATCACCATTACAATTATACTATGTATCACGGGCTGACCTATTACGTTCACCTCGAAAATAGCTAAGGCGGTAACGAAGCGCGTTCTTAAGATTAACTAGACCACGGACGACGAGAGTAGTATTCAAATGCCACGAGTAATAATAATAATAAAATACGGCAAACGATTAACCCGTACTAGTAAATGTTATAGTCACTCATCATACATAAACTAATCTATCGGGAAAAAATCATTCGCACCGACAACAGTCGGAAACAGGAGAGCAATGTTCCATTACCTCTAATGAAAGCAAGCAAGGAAAGAGCTGCTGAAGTAGACAGTAAATGGCAGTTTTAAAAACATTGTTAATACAGAATGTTAAATTTATGCATGCTAGCATAATTAGTCTGAAATAATATTATAAAAAAATTTGCACGGAAGACGAGCAAAGCGAGAAAACATATCTACACGAGTCAGAATACTGAATCGATAGGTGAAAAAACGAAGTCTCTATCTGCTTTCGGTTAGGAGGAGTTAGCGCGTCAGACAGACAGACGGACAAATCGAACACATAACCGGATTTTGTTTTAAAAAAACAGCTAAAACCGGTAACAGGCATGACATAAATATTCTTGTAGAATAGTATTGTTCTCGCGTAGTAATTGGAAACGATTCCAACCTAACCTAAATAAATGCAAAATTAAAGATTACTTAAGACAAATATCGGATATTACTATCCAGAATCGCGTTCACACACTTCACGCTCGACCTCGAAAAAGATTTATGAAGAGTAATACGTTCGGTAATGTGTCTTTAAGAAGTTCTACGCAAGGCTCGGCTAATTTAAAAACTGACCGCGTAGAGTAATCGAGAATCAATTATCAAAGGCATTTTTAAAAAACCTGGAAATTTATCGCAAGGATGAAAATAGGCTTTCAATAACAACATACATTCCAGATCTTCGAAGCAAATTTCGCTGCCAAGTTCATTTTTATCTTGCACGCAAAAAATTACGAAGCAGAAATCCTCCCAGGTGCTATTAGCGAAACTCCCATCTATACGTTTCCCTTCTTTTGACGTAATCACCGGAGGCTTTGCAGTGAAAAGACGACGATAAATCAATCGTTTAGCAAGCAATCAAGAATCGTTTAGATTAAAAAGCATTTGTAGTGATTTCATAGTTATATAATCGCGAGAATGGACGAATGATATTTTAAAATCTGACGTTAAACATAAGAAGGATGTATTTTTCGTATTTTATCTCTTCGAAACACGAATTAACACAGGATTGGGGGAAAAACACAAACATACACACATATACACCTATATGCGAGCATAATTATGAATTTATAGTTTTATAATAATGAAACAACTCTCAAAGTGCCAACAGGCACTACAGCTAACCAACCATCTAATTCCTACGGCTAAAATGCAGGGGAGAGAAAACACAATTACCTATAGGCACAGCTTGGAGAGATCGAATGCAATTAATAACCTGAAACATTATCATCGAAAAATCAAAAATCCGATTTAATGACGCTAGGCAGTATACATGCATTGTATGTAATAGTCACGCTTAATAACATCCTAGGTTATTAGCGATCATAACGCGAAACCGATGATACGATAAAGTGCATATCGGATCCGATCGGAACATAATAAGGAACGGCTATGGTAGCCTTGATCCCAAATAAGTCAAAAGAATATGCCGTCAAAAAAACATAAACTCCATAGAATCCATTTTCCTTAATAACACGCACGCATCTTCGAAAATGAAAGGGCCAAAATTTCCATTAACGATCATTAGAATTTTTCAACCGTGCAAGCGACGGAACGCTCTCAGCAGACAAACGTGTCGCGAATGCGTTATTTATTATTTTTCGACGATATTCACAAGTTTTTTGTCAGAACTTCCGAGATGATATCGTAAAGTTTTCGAAGGTGAACAAAAACGAGCGAACTTTCCCCCGGGTCTCGGAGCAGTAGCAACAGACTCGATACGCGATCCATTTCAGAACGGGAAGTACCTCTCCCTCTCTATCTCTTGCCGAGCCGTATATCATGAATGCATTTCGCACCTTACGGCTCGCCATCTTGACCTGCATAAAGATGTCAGGAGTCGGGCTTTAACCCAGGACAAAATGAAACAAACAGAAAGCACCTGACTTTCCCCTCGTAACGTTCGCATTGGGTTATTACCATTAAGTATAAGGGTGGGAAAAATACTTTTATGGGGTAAGAAACACGTGGTAGGGAAGGATATGCTGCATTACACGTGACAAGAAGAAAGTTGCGTTTACTAGCTTTATTTCGCACCGTTTTCACGTGTTTTTTTGCGTTTCCAAACAACTTTCTTCATGTCACGGGTAATGTAATTTCAGCGCCGCGATTAATATTTCTAAAGATTGAAAAATCTTATGGAACCCTTATAAGAACTAATGAAAATTTAATTCCTGATAAACCTAACTAAGGCAAACAGTGGAATTATTAGCAACTTGGTCAACATATAATTTCACCGTCTTCGCCTATACCTTATAATTAGAATCTGATAACCAGGTAAATATGGATGGTATTAATTATGCATTCCCTAAAACGGGTAAATCTTAAGTTCATTGAGATAAAACACAAACGCTTTCGATTAAAACATTTTATGGCATAAATTTTATTTGCTAGAAGGACAGTTCGTGGAGTTTTAGTCACTAAAAACTTCGTATTAAGAGACTCCATTTGATAAAATAAAAAGTTTATCAGATAAAAATGGTCATTTAAGAGAGTGTTATTTATTCATTTTATTTAAATGCTCAAGAATCGAATAAATGGAATTATTGCTGATTTGCTTCTCAGATGACGCTATAATGTTTAAATTCATCATCATCATCATGCTGCTGTCCGAAGATAGGTTTTAGCTCTCTAGAAGCCTCTTTTATACCTCTATATGTACTATATTCCTGCTTTATATTCTCTAATATTCCTATTATTTTTCTCTCTCTTCCTCTTTTTCCTCTAATTTTGCCTTCTAAGATCGTCCTTTGTAAACACTGTCTTCTCAATATGTGCCCTATCATATTTGCTTTTCTTTTCCTGATTGTTTTTATTAGCATCCTTTCTTCTCCCACCATTTAGAGACATGGAAATACAACATTGGCGAACTAACATTAATGCTAGTAAACGAAATAATTGGGAGAAATCATCCTAAGAAATTCTAGGTTTTTCCGGTTTAATTCCATATAACAAAATTATCAAAGTGTAATAAACTCATTACTTAAGAGTTCACCCGAGTTTTAGGGAAGGCAAGAGGAAAACACGATAAATTACCTCACCTCAAAAATATAGTGCATCTGTCACCAAAGATATAGCACGAGTCTGGAAACGAACAAAAATATTAGCGATGCTTTTAGCGCTTGGCCAGATCACCAATTATCTAAATGAATCTCAAGTGCGTTAACAATGTTCGTAAATTTCGAAATACTGCCGCTGTTTTGAGATTTTTTTGTTACGCTCTCGAGCGCAAGACTCCATTTTTCAATTGATTTTTGCTTGATCTATTCATCGAGAGGCGTCATTTAAAAGTGACAATGGAAACTTCAAGCTTGATTTTGTAACATTTCCACAAGCTGAAAAGCGGTTTTTATCGGTATATAATTTTTCATTTCCAACGGGAGTATGTCAAGCGGCATATTTAAAAGCTGAAGCGTAAGCAAATATATTTAGCGACAAGCAGAAAATTATTGTAAATATCAACTTGATCAATTCGGCATGTAAACAGTCCAATTTTCGCTCATAGCCAAAGAAAAAAGCAAGAAAAAATTTCCGACGATCCATATCCGTTAGTATCAGTGGGGCAATACTGTTATTAACCTGAATTTTCGATTGCCGAAATACTAAGTAGATCATCGAATTCGTTTAATTAACCATTAAAAAAGGTACCCAAATATCACTCAGACAACAGCCGCCCTAAAATGTATTTAGCCCATACAATACTTTTACACACACAATAAACAAACATTTCAAAGCGGTGAAATCTCACTTTTTCGTCGGGTTTCCTTGTTGATCAACATCTTACTTTTGTGGGAGATATTAAACGAAATGTTAACAAATAACTATAACCAGGGCTGATTGCACAATTTGCACCTCTTAAGTCTCAGAAATAGCACGAATTATTTTACATACTGATGGAAAAATCCTTATCCGAACAACGCGGCCGATGTTAACAACGAGTTACCAACGAACCACCTTTCTACTTCAACGCCGACTGAAGGGATGGCTTTAAAAGATCAATAAATAGGGATTGCATAAATGCTCTGGAGTCGTGCGTAGCTATTACGATTTGAACAGTTAAATTCCATGGTCTATGACACAATTGGCGTGAAACGCTTCACCCCTCCGCCTCCTCCTTCCAAGAAACGCCAGTCTTGCGTTGGCAGCCAGTTTCCAAGCCCCCGAGACTCCCGGTATTAGAAAATTTCTCGTGTAAAAATATTGATAGCGTCCAGTAGGTTAAGACCAATGGCACGCAACCTCCGTAATACACTATCCCCGTTTCTATGGGACACTAAAAGAACCGGTCCGAAAGGTTGGAAGACAGCAACGCACGCCAGTTGAACTGTACCGATGTTTTTACTCGGTTAAACGAAAACCGCGAGACAAGAATGTTTGCCTTGATGCACGAATCGGTCATAATATTTAAACATGACCAATACGACCTCCAACAGAAATTAACGTTGGTATCGGAAATGTGTTTCTTGGCTTGCGATGGAGACCAGTTTAGATATAACGTAAGAAAAAATATCCAAATCTGTCTAGGGAATGAATTTTTCCTTAGTTGAACAATATGAAAAACCGTATAATAACTTCTTCGTGTGATTTTTGGGCCAATTTTAATTTTTTTTTAATATCGCTCGCCGAGGATATTTTGCGTGCCTACTCATTTTACGCGAGTTCTAGCAATAAAAAACAGAGACCTGATACAAAAAATCAGTGGGTTGATTCAAATTATGTGTAAACACCCCAAACAGAAAACAATCCCAAAATAGGATATGATCATCCAGTATTAGGAAAGAAACTCGTATAGGTGTGAGCGGATGGAAAACGGTCCGCAATGACTAATTATTACGAACCGAAGGCCAGAGAGAAAACTCACGCTTGTAAAAACCGACGATAACAAACAATAACTTCGACGATAATGATTTCGAGTTATTTACATCCAACACAGTCACCTTTTCATCGCTCCTAACAGCCATCGGAGGAGGAATCCATCCAACTAACCAAGTAATAAAGGCAACAGGAATAAATCAACGTGACAAGCAGCCGGTAGCGCTGAGAGGAAACTCACTTTCGCTCGGAGGGGTCTCGAGATGCGAGCCGACGAAGGATGAAACCGAATAAAAACAACGAGGTTAAATCCCACCATGGATCACAACGGTTCGTCGAGATTAATAGCCTCGATAAATAGGTTTACCGGCCAATAACGTCGAGGAGAGACATGGAGAGAAAAATATTCCGAAGGCGCCGTGATAAACAAAACAGACCGCGTTTCCCCCGTAGGATAACCGATGCCGAAGGAGAATTTAGTGAAGTCCACGAGAAATTTTTATTCCACTAACGGTTCCGATTCACGGTGGACGTGGAAACCGAGAGGAATACTTCCCCGTGAGACCCTGAACAGCACGATAAAATCAAACGCCCACACCAAAATCCAGGGAATGCACAAAAGGGACGCCAAAGAGAAGAATCGTGGAGTTTTAAAAAAGGAGAAATCCCTCCATCTTTGATTTACGGGTGCTAAGAGTTTCGCGAACGGATGCGACGGAGGTCGAAAAGGTAAAACATAAACGAGTCACGCGCAAAATGTACGCGGTACGGACCGTCATCGGGGTCCTGAAGTATCTCGTGGTGGGGTCTCCATATGGGCGGCGGCTCTTCGGCCGTAAGTACGTGGCCGGGCGTTGAAATCTCCTGCTCGCTCAGGCAACTCCCCTGCAGTTGCTGCGCCTCCTGAAGTTCGCCGTGTCCCTCCGTCCGACTCCACCTCGACATCATCGCCAACGACATGGCGTACGAATCCCTGACGGCGGCCTCAGGATCGACTTCCCGGTGCTCCGTCCCACCGCCGCCTCCGACACCGCTTCCGACAGCGTCCTCCATCTGCACACCCACGAACTTCCCGCACCCACCCCCCCCCCCCTACTCCCCCCCCACACCGCCCGGGGCGGAAGCAAAGAGGCGCGGACGCCACTTTCCCACCGCTAAACTTCAGCTCACCACCCCTTTTTTTAAAGGAATTATTCGAAAAATAGGAGCTGAGGATTGCTTAAAACGGCCAATCCGATAAGATCGGTGGCATCGGGGAGATTTGTATTTCAGGGAGGGGTAGAAAAAAAACCAACTTGTCCCGGAAGGTAGTCCCGCCGGCAATAGAAAAAATATCACTCGTAAAACAATCGACGCACTCCGACCTTAGGAAACAGGCATTTAGGAAAGAAACGCACTTGTCTCACTCGTCCAAGAAGTTCCACCGAGCGGGCTACATAGGAGACTGCGGGCCGGCCGCGGCGAGGACAACGAAGGGAGAGCAAGGGAGTGGGCGAGCGGAAGGTGGACGGAGGACGGGAGGGGAAGCGGGAGGGGAGGAGGAAGGAGGGGGGAGAGAGCCGTATCGGAGATTGAGAGAGAGGGAGGGAGAGACGGGATTGGGAAGGCCACACTTTCACTCTCTCTGTCTCTCTCTCTCTCTCTCAATCTCTTGCTCTATCTCACACGCACAGGCTCTCCTCTACAGGACGGACTCTCACTCTCCCTGTCCCCCTCTCTCAACCCCTTTTTCCTTCTGCCTCTCATATTTCTCTTTCCTCTCTCTCCCCCCTCTTTACCTCCTCTCTTTTACCCGTTTCTCCACCCCTTTTCCTCCCCCTCTCTCTGCCCCCTTCTCTCCGTCATTTTCACTCCGCCTTTCCTCTTCCCGCTCCCCATCTCTCCTTTCTCCCTTTCTCATCTGTTCTTCTATCTCTCTCTCCTCTACCCTCTTCCTTTTCCTTCTTTTTTCCCTTCCTGTCCCTCTTTTCTCTTTCTCCCCCTCCCTCCCTCCTTTCCCTTTCTCCCAATCCTCCTCTCACTTCCTCCTCACCCTTCCTCCTCACCATTCCACCTTTCTCGTCCTCTCCCCCTTCTTTCCCCTGCCTCCTACCCTCCCTCCTCCCCCTCCCTCCCCATCCTCCTCTCCCTTCCTCTTCTCCCTTCCTCTTCTCCCTTCCACCTCTCCATTCTCCCTCTCCCATTCCTCCCCCCTTCCTCCTCTCCCTTCCTCCTCCCCCTTGCTCCTCCTCCCCCTTGCTCCTCCTCCCCCCCTTCCCCTCCCCCTTTCACTCTTCATTCCTCATCCCCCTTCCTCCTCCCCCACCCTCCTTTTCTCCCTCCCTCTTCTCCCTTTCTCCCAATCCTCCTCTCATTTCCTCCTCTCACTTCCTACTCTCCCTTCCTCCTCTCCCTTCCTCCTCTCTCTTCCTCTTTCTCCATCTTTTTCTACCCCTCTCTTTTCTCTTTTCTTCCATCTCCCTCTCGCATTTCCCTGTTTCCCCCTGCCTTTCACTCATATGGGTTAGATGGAAGAAGAGACTGCTTAATCACAATCTCCCCAAATAAAGACGATCTATCTCCTCTCCCTCCGTCCTCTCTCTATTTTTTCTATTTCTCCCTTCCTCCTCTCTCCCTCCCTCTTTCCCCCTCTTTTTCTACCCCTCTCCCCTCTCTTTTCTTCCATCTCCCTCTCGCATTTTCCTGTTTCTCCCTACCTTTCACTCTTATGAGTTAGATGGAAGAAGAGACTGCCTAATCACAATCTCCCCCAAATAAAGACGATCTATCTCCTCTCCCTCCGTCCTCTCTCTATTTTTCCTATTTACCTCTTCCTCTTTCCCCCTCATCTTCTCTATCTCTCTTTCTCCCTCTCTTTTCTTCTCTCTCCTCTCCCCCATTCACTTTTCCTCTTTCTCTCACCTCTCCCTCGCTCCTTTTCTCTCTCCCTCTCGTCCATTCTCCCTCGCACCTCTCTCTCTCTCTCTCTCTCCCTCATTCCACCCTCTCACATCTCTTCTACCATTTAACACGTGAGAACAAGAGGTCGATTCCGAAGTCGAGTAAGTCAACAAACCTTCCTCCCTTCGCAAAGGAAAGGGGAGAAGATCAAGGAGGACGTACAGGAGGAAGAAGAGTGGCCCTTTAAGATTGTGCGCGCAGCGGTGGAAGGCAATGAGGTGGCGAGAGGGAGAGAGACGAAACCATTCCTTACGACGCAACCGAGTGGGTGGGTGTCAGGAGTGGTTTGTGGGGGGCTGAGGGAGGGGGAGAAGTGGACGGGTTGGAGCATCAGGTAAAAAGAGGGGGCGGATATAAGTGGAAGGAAGAAAATAAGGAGAAAAAGGAGTTTGATTCCTCCGAGCAAGTATGTGCGATGGGTTGGTTTTGGAGAATAAGCCGTCGTGAGCGACATAGCATAAAAGGCGGGAGAGAGATGCGGGTTGAAAAAGAGTTTGACTCGTATGAGGTGGTTCTGAAGAGGGGTGGGTAAATGAGATTCGGAGAAGCCATGCGTCGACTACTCAAAAGGAGGTTGAGAAAGGAGACGTGAGGGTGGGAGAAGGAGTGGGTAGGAGGGACCGCTACCATATTCCATCAACCTCTCGTGTTTTCCCCACGAGGTCGGAGAGAAAGACTGACAAACATGAAGAAGGAAAAGGCAGCTCCGGAGAGATAGCGGAGGGATGGAAGGAAAGGGGAAGAGGATGGGAATATTGCGGTAGGAGGGAGGCTGAGATCCGAGTTGGGCGGCGGCGGATGGGAGAGATATATCTTAGGTTTGGTGCGTAGGGGCGAGTATTGGATAGGAGGTATTGGATGGGTGGGTAGAGGAGGTATGGGTATTGGACGGGAGAGTATTGAAGGGACGGATGTTGGGGAAGTGGGTAGAGGAGTTGAGGCTATTGGAGGAGCGATTATTGGAGTAGCGGGAATTGGAGAGGCAGATAGAGGAGGGGTAGGTAGAGCTGGGATCGGTAGAAGAGGGTGGGTAGGGAAGTGGGAAGAGGGGGAGCGAGAAGGGGATGGGTGGGCAGAGGAGGGGAGGACAGAAGAGGGGAGAGAAGAGGAAGGCTGGGTAGAAGTGATATGGTATAGTAGAAGAGGGTGGGTAGAGGAATGGTAGGTAGGGGCGAGTGGGTATGGGAGGGGTGGGTAGGGGAAGGGTGGGTAGAGGAGGGGTGGGTAGAGGAGGGGTGGGCAGAGGAGGGGTGGGCAGAATAGGGGTGGGCAGAGGAGGGGTTGATAGAGGAGGGGTGGGTAGAGGAGGGGTGGGTAGGGGAGGGGTGGGTAGGGGAGGGGTGGGTAGGGGAGGGGTGGGTAGAGGAGGGATGGGTAGAGGAGGGATGGGTAGAGGAGGGGCGGGTAGAGGAGGGGCGGGTAGAGGAGGGGCGGGTAGAGGAGGGGCGGGTAGAGGAGGGGCGGGTAGAGGAGGGGCGGATAGAGGAGGGGCGGGTAGAGGAGGGGCGGGTAGAGGAGGGGCGGGTAGAGGAGGGGCGGATAGAGGAGGGGCGGGTAGAGGAGGGGCGAGTAGATGAGGGGCGGGTAGAGGAGGGGGCGGGTAGATGAGGGGGGGGGGTAGATGAGGGGGGTAGAGGAGGGGGGTAGAGGAGGGGGGTAGAGGAGGGGCGGGTAGAGGAGGGGCGGGTAGAGGAGGGGCGGGTAGAGGAGGGGCGGGTAGATGAGGGGGGGTAGAGGAGGGGCGGGTAGAGGAGGGGCGGGTAGAGGAGGGGCGGGTAGAGGAGGGGCGGGTAGAGGAGGGGAGGGTAGAGGAGGGGCGGGTAGAGGAGGGGCGGGTAGAGGAGGGGCGGGTAGAGGAGGGGCGGATAGAGGAGGGGCGGGTAGAGGAGGGGTGGATAGAGGAGGGGTGGGTAGAGGGATGGGTAGAGGAGGGATGGGTAGAGGAGGGGTGGGTAGAGGAGGGGTGGGTAGAGGAAGGGTGGGTAGAGAGGAAGCGGGAAAGGGAGGGCCGGGTAAATGAAAGGGTAGAAGAGGGTGGGTAGAGAAAGGATGGGTAGATGAAGAGCGGGTAGAGAAGTGGTCCGTATAGGAAGAATTGAAGGTATGCTAGCGGAGGGGAGGCAAATCTGAAGAAGGGGAAGGTAGAGGAAGAGTGGCGAAGTGGCACGTAGAGTAGGAAAGGTAGTGGCAGGGGATGCGGGAAAAGTAGTGAATGGAGATTAGAGGGAGAAGCCGGGATGTTAATGCTTAAAGAATGGAGGTGGAGTGGGTCGACTCTGCAAGAATGAAAGATGCGGGCAAGATACTTTTGAGAGGTACTTTCGATAAGTTACAAGGTCCCTTAAGGTGAATTTGTCTTCCATATAGACTAAGTGTACCAAATTGAGACTTTTAACTGGGACGCTTTTAAGGATATGTCTATCGAGTCTCATCTACTTGGAGCAGTCGATATTTATAGACATTCAAACTTGCGCGACATCGCAAAATAACTTCAAGAATGATTGAAAAACTTCCTATTTAACGGGTAAAAAGGACAAAATGGCAGCCAATTGACATATTAGTAAACGGCGCTTTTGCGAGGCGCTATCGAAATGAAAGAGGAAACATCTGTAGCAATTTTTCTTCCCTGAATAGGTCATTAAAAATAACAAGAAACGCAACAGATAAGTCAGCTCATGGGACATAAATAGGAATATAGTAGACTCTAATCTTTTCAGCAAATATTTTTTATACACAATTCCTTCTGTATGTCGATTCAATTTTACAATCTATAAAAGAAAGAGACTGGGAAGGGTTGTAGGATGGCTGAGCGAAGGGCAGGTCCAAATATACGAAAGGGGGAAAGAGGAGATAGGCAAAGAATGGAAAGAGAAAGCGACATTTGATGCTTTTAAATGGTGAGTCGGTTAATAGTAACTAACCTTTCCGAGAAATCTAGCACATATTCTGCGTAAAACGCATGGTTACATGCGTTAATGAATAACTATCATCGAAATTAATTCAACATCATAGTGTGTAAGTGGAAGGATAGTGGATGAAAACCACAATGTTGAATTTTAAAGACTCTCTCGCCGAGTTCAAATATCCCATCAATGACGCGAAAACGTTCATTTTAACCATTAAGTAGCCTAATTACTTCCAAGCTAGGTTCTACAATAGTGCACGTGAGAGAGAAGTAAACGCCACCGAGCGAATGGAAGGGACGCTAACAATCAACCCACGAGCATTTTCTGGAGAGACGGATTAGAAAATGCAAGAGAAAAAAGTTCGTGTGTGAGAGAGAAAAAGACGAATGAGAGAGAGGGAGAGAAAGGAACCTGTTGCCATCGATTCCTACCACAGTACTCGGCGTGAGTGGTCTAGCCTCACCGCCCGCAACCCCCCCCCCCCCCAGCTCCCCTAACCCTTTCTTTCTCCCTTTATCCCATCCCACATTTCATCCCCCTATCCCACTCTTCTTTCTCATCCTTTTCTGAGACCTTTCCTCTCGACCACCTCACGCTCTCCTCCCTCCCTCCTTTTCTCATCCCGCTCCCTTTCTCTCCTTCCCTCTTCTCTCCCCTCCATCCATGTCATCCCCCATAATCCTTATCCATCTCGTTTCTCCGACTCCCATTCAATCCAGAAAGTAAAAACGCCGAAACACCAACCCAACCCCATGCTTTCCCTCTCTCCACCAACCCATCTCCTCTCATCTAGAGTTCACCCTCTCCCACTCCTCCCTCCCCTCCCTTTCCCGCACCTCCAACACCACACGTCCTCGCGCGCGCACACACACATGCCCGAGAGAGGCACTTGCGTGAGCACTACCACCGCGCACCACTCCACTCCGCCCAGCGGAGGTCACTAGGGATTCGGGTTCTGTGTGCCTATCCACTTCACTCCACCCAACGCAAACCACCCCGCCCATTTTTATTTTAGTTCCTACCCCTTCCCCTTTTCGCGACCTCTCTCTCCTTTCCATCCTCCCCTCATACCTCTCTCCCTCCCTCCTCACATGGAGTCGCTCCGCGTCTCTTTAACATAACCGGACACCATCATGAGGTTATTCGATGAAGTAAAGTGGGAAATTCGAGGCAGAGAGTATCAAGAGAGAGAGAGGAAGGAGGAGAAAGAAAAGGGATGACACAACGAAGAGAAAGACGAAGGGTGAGAAAACAAGAGACGGGCATAGAGAGGAAGGTATTAAGAGGGAAAGTAACGAAAGGAAAAATGAGGGGACAAACTAAGGAGAAAAGAGGAATGGGGGAATGAAGGGATGAATAGGGAAAAAGAAGAGGGAGAGACTAATAAGAAGTAGGTATGAAGAGGAGTAGAAGGAGAGCAAGAGGGAAGAGAGAGAGAGAGAGAAAGATAGATTAGACGAAGAGGAAAAGAGGAGGCGAAAAGGGATTTAGGAAGAGAATGAGGTGAAGGATAGAAAGTGAATGGATGAACAGAAAAAGAGGAGAAGATTAAGGGAAGAGTGAGAAGAGGAGGTGATGAAGAAGAGACGAATAGGAGAAGATTAAGAGGAGGAAAAGAAGAGGGATAGAAGAAATTGAATTAGCGAGAAAGATGGAGGAACGAAGTGTATAAGACATATAGTAGAGAATATGGGAGAGATACGAAGTAGGTAGAATAAGAGGAAACAGAGGAAGAGACGAAGAGGAAGAGAATATGGTTTTTATTATTCTGTTATATTCGCTGATAATCCGGATGAGTAGACCCACAGCGGTAATCAATTATGAATGGGATGTCGTAAAAACGTAATTAACATGGTGGGATTCCGAAGAGGCGCATTGGAAAACTAAGGAGAGCTGACGGGCAATGAAGAAAGTGTAGAAACACGAAATCGGGCCAATGGTGTAATATCTAGTCTGAGAGATACATATTAAATTAATTAATTTGTGTGTGTGCATATATAGGTATAAACTACTTATCAGAACTAAGTACCTTTGATGCGGTAGGCTAAAACAATTCTCTCCATTACACTGAATAATAGTTCACCAGGTAATAAAACATAACAGAATCGACTGAATTTATAAATAAATATGAAAAATAACTTTCATTCCTACATACAGTATGTTTTAGCGACCCAAAAAACCAAACGTATTTTCCTTTGCGGAGCCTAAGTAAGACAAACATTCTAAAATTCCCTAATAATGGCTATGTAAAATGACTGCCATTGAAGGAAACGTAGTGTAAGCCAACAAGACTATTAAAATAGCCGAGGCATTCTAGCGCATTAAACATGTATTCGCGTAATTTCCATAAGTTTATCTTCCATGAATTAACTACGAGTGGCATCAATTCAGTTGCGAAATATCATCTTTTCTTCTCTTCCTTCTTTCTATGCATCACGAGCGAGACAGAATCAAACTGTGACGTTTTAAAGGAAAAAATACCTTCGCTAGCTTCCATCTCACAATCTTAATTTGCATCCTCCGATTCGAAAAGAGCAGGGTAAGATAAAAATACGCAATATTTCAACGGATATAAAATCGTTTCGTGGTATGAACTTACTCTCATCTCCATAAAACTCAGCATTCGAGAGATTACGAAATGTAAAAAAAAAACGATTCCATCGATAAATTTTATTTTTTGTTTCACATCGTAAAAAGGCAAAGCATCAAAAAAAGGAAGAGTGAATAATGAATGGCCCCTTATAAAGCCGAAGGATTCTCACAAAAATGCACGGCGGCGTGTATAAGTTCTCCAAAAGGGGTCCGCATAGCCGAAGGTATTCTTAGCGATTAAGCGCCAAAAGGACGCAACAAAAGATGAAGAAATTAGACTGCTTTATTGAAGGAGAAAACTGAAGAAGGAAATGGGGCAGAGCAGGCCCGTGAAACTGGCGGCCCGCTGGCTGTATGCGGTCCTTACTGTCTCACTGCGCTTCGAATGCTAATTTTTGTCTTAACTAAATCCCTCTGGATTTTATATAAATACTACAATAAGGAGGCATTTTCTAATTAATAGTTTTTAATCGAAAAACGCATTCAATCTTCTAGATCAGGCTTGTATTGAACAGATGATGATTTCTAATTCGTTTTCACGATTTAAACGACGTCATACTTAACAGCAGCTAGACATTTCTGACTTAAACTTTCCATAATTTGCTCGCTGGCACGGGGATTAGTAAACATTTTAACGTGGTCTCCTACGCGAAAACGTTGGACAACACTGCTGTAGATTCTATTTTTCCAACTATGGCTCCCATTAAACAACTGTAATCCTAATGCGGCCCTTTTATAACATCCATCACTTCAATGCGGCCCTGACTCATCCTTCGACTTTGACATGCAAGGGACTAGGAAAGGAACGAGAAAGAAACGAGGTGAAGAAGGAAGGACAAGAAGATTGGAATATTTTCTCCGATACGTTTTTTTTGTATCATCCTTCCAATGTCCGCTAAAAATCCTACCTAGAGGGTAATGCGGCCTACCCCAAGACGGTTATACTGAACGATGAAACGGGAGACAACACCGATACCAATTCCCTCAGTGGGAGTCGAAATCACGACCCCTCTCACTAAGGAAGACACGCAACGGCCTTTTTCCTCCCCTACTCCTCCTTTTGACGTCCGCCTCCGTGATTGGACGACCGCTCGGGTAGCATATGCGTCGTTAGGAACAAACAAAATCGCGAAATATCAGCGAGGATTTCTTTTCCGGAGAAGTATCGACGGAAAAGATATTCAATTTTAATTTCGCGTTGATGAGTTTTACGGGATGGTAACTCGTCGCACAAGATCGTTAAAATATTGAAAGAATATAGGAAGGACGGTACCGTAATTTCGCGGCGAAAACATCATGAAAGTCGTTAAAGGCTATGATATATCTCCGAGGGATTGAATCTTTCATCAGAGGATGCGATGATGATTTAAGAGCGGTGTGGTTTACGGGAGTTGAACTATCACCTCAAACATTTCATCGTGCTTGATGGAAATAAAAATTAATCTTCGAAAACATGGATAAATCCAAAATACGACTCGAAAGCTTTATATTTTGAGGAATGGGCACGATAGGTCTAAAACTTATTCACCTATCGGTGGGCTTACCATACGTCCCGGTTTGACCGAGATTGTTTGTATTTCTGGCTAATCAGCATCTTGGATTATATAGCCATAACCGGATACACGCAATGGGGGAGGGAACACCTGTACCGGCATTAGCCTACTCTTTACGAAGAGCAACAAGAGGACCAACTGCTTAACGTCTCTTCCGAAGGACGGAACGCTGACATGCGCGGTCTTCTCAAACCACACACGTAAAGGACGGGGCGATCCCAGGTTGAAAAATCCGACCTCTGTCGGATTCGAACCTGGGGCCGCTGCGTGGAAGGCCAACGCTCTAACCACTCCGCCACCCCCACCCCTTTGACCGGGATTGCCCCGACGTCCCGGGCGGATTCTTGTTGCCCCGGAAAATAACTACGTGTCAAAGTCAGGGGCAGTGTAAAAAAAAATTCTGAATAAGTAAAAGTGGCACCTAGCGTCAAATGATTTCTATTTTGTTCAAATATAGAATTTTAAATTTAATATTGTAATATAAAACATTCTTTAGGTAGTTTTTGACTGCCATCTCTCCCATCATACGCCAATGTTTGGAAATATGGTAAGCCTAATTATTATCATATCGTATTTGGAAAATAACATCATTTAACAGCGATATAAAATGCGTTTACATTGTTTATGTAACAAAAAATATTTTTTTAAAGTTCACGTTTTTTGTCCTGGTTTTGTCCCCTCAATATATGGTATGCCTACCTATCGGTCAACTCTTAGGTACTTCAAGACCCTATAGTTAGAAAGTCTATTACTCGAAATTTTCGTCAAAATGGTGAATATGTTTTTTCTTGAATTGGAATTCAATAAACGAAGGAAGAATAAATAGCGGAATGTTGTTTTAAAAAATCTGGAATGGTCTATTAAGAAGTAATCTTTACACCACTTCGCACAAATTCCACTATATCTCTTGAGCCACCAGTCGATTCCGAGTGATTTTATTTCTATTCTTTACTACTTGAAATTTTAAGATTAAAAAAAACTAGTGTCATCACGAAACAAAAAATGGGAGGTGGTTTCATCATAAAACCTGCGTTTCGGGTGTCCAAAACACTTGTGTTTTTGTACTTTCATTGTGAAACCAACATGGCTGATAGGGATATAGAAATAACAACACGACCGTGGTTTCGACTCGTAGAATCATCATCATCATTGTTGGATTTCTTATAATTAGACTTGAAGCTCTATATCTCTAATTTACTAAAACTAATCTTTCATAACTCGGATTGTATACTACAAAAAATTTCTACAACTATTATTTCCTATATTCTTCTTAACGTTCAAGTGATCGTATTTCCGCTGTATATTTGAGAAACGTAGGGCCATTGTTATATCGCGAACCCATTGAAGCCACTTTTCTTAAGGAAGCACTTAAAATTAGTTGTTTTTTTTAATTTCTCATGCCTGGCATAAATGTCAAAACTCTTGAACTCGCGAGAAACTAAGAAAAGAAGCGAAAAAAATAATTTTAGAAATACAAAAGAATGTCAAATCCGTCGCAACCAAATGGGTCCTCCATTGGCGACAAAAATACAACTTTCAAGGGAGAAATCAAGCGGAATTGCTTTCTAAAAATTTAAATTTGCCCACGCAGCCGACATGTGAGAATAAAGTGGTGCTCATTTTTCTTCATCAGCCGTTATGTAAATTATAAAGGAAACATAAACACGCGCCGCTGTACAAACAAGCTTATATAACTCACCTGAAAGTGAGAAAATATTTTCCTAAAATTTTAAAAGTCCAGATAATGGACCGCGGTCAATGCGTCAGACGGAGGGGGCCGTGTCTGGCCTCTTACCTTGGAGTCCGAAGGTCGAATTCCGTCGCGGATGCAGTAATGTAGCAAATAAATCACAAACATCACACTCTTCCGCCCAGGTTAAGTAGTTAATTAGTTAATCTTTCAAAATAGTATCACCTATCAATCGAAGATTAAAAGAACGGTTACTTTAAGATTGGCACGTCGAGCCCGAAGAGGCCTCAGAGCCGCATTAAAACGATGCATGTTATAGAAGGACTTCAATAGAATTACAGTTGTTTAATGAGGGTCAGAGTTGGACAAATAGACTACCTACAAGATTGGACGTCTTTTTGCCATTAAAAACAATAATTTTGAAAATGTGTGGTATTATACAATACATACAATGACAAAAATTTGTGTCCTCTTCATAAAAGTAGAGCAATTATAAAATCTCTAGCATTTTAGTTGAGACAAATTAGCAGTTAGGTCCAGAAAGGACCGCCATTTTGACATGCCTGCTTTAAGAGATGGCACTAGAATTATGACAACAAAATGCCACTTCACCTTTCCAAATTCTTTCGTCATGCGTAAAGGCTTGTAGGTAACTTAAATTTGGTACCGCTAGAGGCCTTTTTGTTACGATAAGGCAGAGGTCGGCAACTATTTCTGCACGGCGGGCCACATTCGCCGTTGTAAATCCTTTGGAGGGCCGCAATGAAAGTCAAAAATGCCTCGGCGGGCAGAGCGAGTGATTAAATCAGAAGCTATCTAGAGTTTTTGTGTTCTCTTCATATAAGCGAAAATCAAGTCTACATAATTGACTGGCGTTAAAAATTCGCTAGAAAAGATATTGAGACCATAATTTTACTTAAAAAATATTAAATTGTCCATGTGAAATTTTCCAGATCACTTTTTCATTGCAGCTTCGTGGGCCCATAAAGCGCTCTCGGGGGTCGGATGTAGCCCGCGGACCGTAGGTTGCCGACCCCTGCGATAAGGCAACAAGAGAACAGGACGAATGGAATAGCTTACGAGAGTTTTAGGACTAATAGGAGCCCCAGATACATTAAAAGGCGCGAGAAAAAATAGGTAGATGGAATGATACCAAGCTTCTTTTTTCATAAATACTACTAGGAATTACAATAGGAGATAAATGTCAGTATGAATAGTTTGGTACGTTGAACCCCTTGCCACCCATCAATCTGATGTATGACAAGGTTAAATATAAATGTAGATGTTGGATTAAGATGATAGATTGGGTTGCGTAGCGTCCTACGGGGAGAAGAAGGTAAGGAGAAGAAGAAGAGAACATAAATTCCCGAATATAAAAAATATGCTGAGTAAGAGGGGAATGGGAAAGCCAGCAGCAAGATAGGGAAAGAGAGATATTCAGGGCTTCAGATTAGAGTAAGAGATAACAGAAAGAGGAAAAAGACAATCTTCGTGAATTGGTGGGGGGGCAAGATGGCGGTTAAAAGCCTGAGGTAGAAAAATCCCTGCGAGGGTTAATAAAAGGAAAACTAAATAAGAAATGAACGGAAAGGCGAGGACCGTGAGTCAAGAGGGATGAAAAGAAAAGATTTGGAGGGAATTCATTGGAGAGAAGATTGATTGATTAATGCCTTCATTTGGACGAGGTTTAGGCTTATTAGCTGTCTCATACTGGTAAAACCATCCATCATATAGCTAATATAATACCGTAAGATTATTTAAAATACATTTATGCATATATGGAGCATTCCATGTCAACCGGACCCACTTTTCTCTCTCGATGTATTCAATTTTTACCAAATTGGGATATGTTGTAGTGCTCGCGGAGCTGTACATTAGGTAGAAACAGTTCGCCCCTGTGAGGCGTGGTTGCGTACTAATCAGATCTATTGTTTTTAATAATTGGAGCGATGGTATACTGTTAAGGGCGATAAAACCGTTAATTAAATAAAGTATTCAGGAAGGAAAATTAACGTATTTTATAGAGTTTTTAATGCGCTTTCGCGTCGTTACCGAACGTTCAGCTAACATCTAATTTTTTAAAAGAAATTCGACTGAAAAATATATTACATTTTATCAAAAGTATGACCATTTTTATTTTCATCGAAAACCTCTTAAAAGTAAGTCCAACATGTCTTCATTGTTGCCAAAAAACTCCAATATGGAGGTATTTGCCGTTGGATCGCTACAAGGTAGTAAGTATTTCCGCGCAGAAGACGGTATGCGCTGATTGCCGTTCCTCGGAATCATTGCGATAAAGGAATTTGCGAAACAAAATATTTCCAAAATGTTTTCGGTCGTCGACGTGTAAAATACAAATTTAATTAAGGGGAGTCATTCTAAGCAAAAAAACACCAAAGTAATTGTTTAAAATGATTAATGATTAGCCTGGAGGTGGCCCCTGGCAGCATGAGCTCCATACCAAGTTTCATGAAAATCGGTCCATTGGTTCAAAAGTTGTTAGTAGGGGACACACACAGACAGGACATTTCATAAGGCTATGTTTCCTTTGGAAACCAGCCTAAAATGTAAATTTATTTTTCAGTCTAATTTCTTGTTGAAAATTAGAAGCTAGCTGAAAGTGCGTTAAACGACGTGAGAGCGCATTAAAAACTCTATAAAATACGTTAATTGTCCTTCCTGAATACTTTATTTAATTAACTGTTTTATCGTTCTTAACAATATACCAACGCTCTAATTATAAAAAAAATATGCCTTATTGGTAGACAACCACGCCTTTTCTCATAGGAAAGGACAGCTTATCGGCACCCACCCCTTCCCCTCTTCCGCAAAACCCAAGTGGTGGTCTTGACGGAATCGCATTCGTTATTTACATTTAAAAAATAGTATTTGTATTCCATTTCTCTCATATATTTGTCTTGTACCTTTTGTCAACTGGTCTCCTTGTTGGGCGGAAACTCTTTAGCATCGAAATTACGTTTCACTCTTTTTTTTCGTTTGATATATAGCTGGTTAACCAGCCTCCTAAAATTTGTCGCAATTTATTTCATCATCATCATAGGTAGTCTGTCCGTAGACAGGTCCGTGATTATTCTTGGTTAAACCTGGTTCTCCATATACTCCTATTTTCCGCTGTCCTCTTTATTTCTTGATAACTCTCTTTCCCTTTCAAATCGACTATCAGCTGAAACCTTTTCCTACCTCTTTCCCTTTTCCCATCTAGTTTTCCTTCTAACACATCTTTAATCATACTCTCTCTCCTCATGTAATGTCCAACCCAGTTAGCCTTCCTCTTTCTGATAGTCTGTATAATCATTCGCTTCTCTCCTATTCTTCGTAGCACTTCATCGTTTTTCATCCTATCTGTCCATTTTATCTTCAGCATTCTCCTCCAAGTCCACATTTCAAAGCTTTCCAAGTATTTGATGTCATTTTTCCTTAGCGTCCATGTTTCTGCCCCATACAATGCTATACTCCATACGTAGCATTTTATCAACTTTTTGCGGATATCTTCCCTTATATTCCCTGTAAGTAGTTGTTTCTTTCTCCTGAAAGCCGCTTTTGCTTTTCCTATTTCCTATTTATTTATCGTTCTATTTTTTTGGCGACATTTTTTTCGTCATCGGTCCCGTCAAAAATTCGGTTCGGTTTCGTCTGGCCTTCGCGATTCGAGGAAGAAATCGAGAGATCGGAGGTCGAAATTGAAAAAAGAAATAAAATTCTGATTTTCGGTCCGGTGGGTTAAGGTGGCGTATTTTCAAACAGCGGGCTTAAATTCCTCCGGACGGCGGAAAAAATAAACCACGTCCTTGGCTACTTGAAAATTAGATGGAGACGATACCGCATCTTTCTCATACTCGGTCCCTGAAGACTTCAAATCAAAAAGTCTTTCAGTTTCGACTGCAGTTAAAAAAAAGAAGGCTCCAGTTACTCGGACCGGATTCCAGAGTTGACGAAATTCGTTATGCGTCGTTCCGATATTTTAGGGCGCGAAACCACCTCGCGTTTACGTGTTTGCGATGACGACTGCGTCAAAAACCGGATTTTACGGTCATTTATCCAACACAAATAAACTGTTGTTGATTAGGAACGTCGCCAGGAAACGTCGTTAAGAAACGATCTGTTCCCTCGAGCGTGTGCCACGTCCCGTTTTCCCCCGAAATAATTCCGCCCTCGAAAATTTTGTGACTCGACGTTTCAATCACTGGTCCCCTCGAGGAACAGGTTTCTCGACGCTCTCACCGTTACTGAAGTTACCCAATCGCGTGATAACAGTCAAATCGGTGGACTCGTAATCGCCACCAACAAGGGAAAGAGACACTGAGGCACTTGTGACCTTAAAAAACGTGATAGATGTATATAAGACGGATATTGGTCTAAAACTATACATAAAATTAATTACACTTTTCGTCGAGTATGAATCGCCCTCGTTTTGAAGGAAAAATGGGATGAATATCCCGAGAAATTAAATGGCAATACGCTCGCGTTTAATCACGAACAAAATAAACGATAATTCTGAGGTAATAAAGAACTTCTAATGCCATTATATGACACTATCTTGTATAATTTATGCATTAGCGCATCAAACTATCCATTTACTCAAAATATACGCCAACTTTGTTGGATTTCTGGGTGGAATGCCACCATTACAGCGCAAAGATTTTTACCACGCTCTCTCTCTCTCTTCCTCTTGTGCACGGACGCATAAAAGTTTCGTTCAATTAATTCATCTCCATTAAAACCAATAATACCGAATGAGGTGATGATTTTAAATATTTCTGCCGATAATATCATCCGTAAAACTAATTCTATAATATTGTAAACATAACATTTAAAACAATAGAGGCTTTATGTCGTGAATTACTTTTTATTCAAAATGTTGAAAATTAGACTATTTCCTTCAACGACAACACGGTTTGTTTGAAAAATCTACATTTTATATTTTTATTGTTTCGTTTAAAATTAACAGTATTTTCGTTACAAATGATTTCCATGATAAAAACACTGCGCATGCAATCCGAGATCGGTAGTTACCCTTCCCAAAGGCCACTAAAAGCGAAAACGCGCCCTCTGAAAGAAATAGATGTAATCCACGGTTAAACGGCAGATTAGCCCATATTAACGCCGTTTTTGAAGAGAGGAAATAATCAGGTTTACGAGGACAACGTGTACGAGCATTGCCACTGAGAGCACCGCAAAAAGGTGAGGCGAGAGGGCGAGACGGGAGGGAGAGGCGAGAGGGCGAGGCGGGAGGTTGTGGCGGGTTCAAACTCAAAACAGACGATACCCTTGAATATGCCAATTCACATTCCACGGCAAGAAAACTTTAGACACCGGTATGAAGTTATTTTCCAGCAAGATAAATTTAATGCTTAAAAGAATTGAGCCTTCTTTGAATTGCACTTCTCTCGATTTGCGTGCAGAAACAATTTAAGAAAAAATTTCCGCTTCGTTCACTTCCATTCGACGTGATGAATCGGATATTTTCGCCAAGGACGCGTTTTCAGCGACCCTAAAACCTGGCCGTGTAATTATAAGTCATTTTTTGGCTAAATAAATGATGGCTTTCCAAAAACAAAAAAGTCAACGTTTCGATGCCGATAAACGATCCATTCGGATATGCCAACCTAGAAGTTTTAAATGTAACTTGGGAAATAACTCATAATGAGTGATGGCGAATGGAGTTTTAATCCAAGGTTTCTCCTCGTTTAAAAAAGAAACTTTTTCCAACCTGCAGTGGTCTGTTTGGATTTGCCAAATTGTTATTTTTTTTACATGGAGGTTATACATTAATCCTTGGATGACGCTCGTTATCAGGGACTGCTTGAAGCGGGAGCTGGAAGGCGCATCCGCAACCGGACCCGGGACTTATTACATAAGGATTTAAAATAAACCCGTCAACTTCCAAAATACAGAAGGCTCTCGACATTCGCGGGAGTTTACGGTCTTAAAGACACAACGAATGCAAAATCCACGGATGTCACAACTCCACTGCTAACGTATTGGCAGTAACAACTTAAGCATGACGGCGCGGGATAAATCCGCTAATAGTCAAGTATATATAATGCGAATTTCAAATCGGTGTCCACATAAACCCCTTCGCGAATAATCAAAACCGCGAATATTTTTAGGGTTTATATATTTATCAATATTTATTTTAATTTTACTTTATTCTAATTTTATCGTTAGGTTATAATAATATCGTTAAATAAATTTTACAAACATGGTTTTATTTAATTTTAAATGATAAATATGCACTCGGCATATTTAACCCTATCCTGCTTGTTATTCATGTTTCAAAAAGATTACAAAAAGATGTCCGAAGCACACAAGGATATCAACGTTTTATGTGTTTTTATCACAAGCTCTTGAGCAGGGGTGCACAACATACGGCCTGCGGGCCAAATTTGGCCCGCCGACACATTTTGTGTGGCCCGGCAGGAATTAACTCAGCTGGTGCTTTCCTTTTCCGTAAAAAATACAAGTAAAATTTGTTATGGATATTTATCGCATGTGTGAACAAAAATTCTCTTTTATGAAATTAAACAAAACTCCGGATATAAGTGGAATGGCGAGAGAAAAACGGTGCAACATCTCCCATTGAGTTAAGTAAATTATATTTGTTCGTCACCTCATTTTTGTCGTATACAAATTGCATGTAAAAGTTGTTACGGTAATTACGGAATCTAAAATAGTTTACTTCAATTTTGTATGTACAAAACTTCCATAGCGTGGCCCGCCTAGGTCCAATCAAGGTCGATTTTGGCCCGTGTCAACTTGTGAGTTGCGCAACTCTGCTCTTGAGCAAGGCTCAAGGCCAGATCCAATGAACCCACGAAAAGTAACAATTAAGAGAACACATGCCCATGCCCAAGTCAAGATTCGAACGCGCGACCTTTGATTTTTTTAATTCGTTTGCTTTTCGTTCCTTCCCACCAAGGTCGGAACTCCCTATCCTTTTCAAATTAATATCCAAAGTAACTTTTTCGATGCAATGAATCATAAGCGACATCGATCAAGAGATATGAAAGAGCTCTTTTAAAATACACTGTTCGACATTTAAAAACTAATTGAAAACATATGTTCCTCCACAGGTATACATGAAAAGGTTGGGAAAACCAGATTTGAATTTCGAAAAAAAGCAGCCGTCATCCCCGGCGATCATAACCAACGCAATTTTTGGATCCATGGCAAGAAACCCTCCGTCGAAAGAAATTCATCCAAACAATGCCATCTTCCTATTCACCATTCCTATTTCTCTAGAGAAATAACAAGTACACGCGAGCGGACAAGACAAACAGATAAAGGAAAAAATATTTAAATCTTTTGACGATTTATTTAAAAATACTCTGTCCTACTTTCGGTTTTTTACTTTCTCCATATACGTAGTACAGGGGAAAGTATTGTTTTCGTGAAAAAATCGACTTCGAGATTTCAACGGAAATACACGTTTTGACCATTTTCTCGATGTTGTCTGTGTGTGTATGTGATAGCTTTTTTGTGGGTGCTCGAACTAAAAATCTATTAATCAGGTCAGGGCGAAATTTTATATTTAACATTTTTATAAAAGTCAGAAGAACTGATTAGTTTTTGGTAAAAATCGGTCAACCGGAAGTGTGTGTTTACTCTTGTCACATCCGTTATTTTGAAATATTTGCTTTAATATTTGATAAATGTAAAAATGTATCGGAATAGTTGTAGGAAATTTAATTTTCTACAACCTTTGTTTGAAACATTTTTCCATATAATGCATTGTTTAAGAGATACCTTATAATTTTAGCAGCCACCACCACGCCTCCTACAGACTATTGTTAACAATTGACGCTTAGTTACGTCTTAGTAACGCTCCTTTTTCTTTTCTTAATCGTTGGAGCTTTGTGGCTATATTCAATATCAGAAGGCTATGGTTTGAGTTTATTTCTGTTCTTTGTAAAGTCTAAAATTTTCTCGCAGTTTCTTAAAATATTTATTATCATCTAACCTATTTGGAATTTTTAGAAATATTACTGATATGGAGAAAGTCATGCGGTGGCCATATCAGATTTTTTATTGTTTCCATTAGGCAATAAAATTATCAATAGGGATATCTCTATGGTCTAGGATCCCTTCACTATTTGAGATGTCCAAACAGCTCATTAAAAAAATCACGCGATGGGATTCGTTGACGACGCCCAAATATAAATGGCTCCCGCTTGTTAACATTCGCGAGACAATCGTCTCCACCCTCGCGTCCGTGAATGCGGCGAATGCATGCCACACGTCACGACCGATAGGAGGAAACGATAAAACGAATGCAACGATGTGCCAAGTCCTTTTTCGTATATTTGCCTAACCTCGGAACGTTTTATTTTTTTTACTCTTCGAGCGCGGAGTGCACGAAGTTTCTGTCCCTCCCCGTCATCCCACCCTTCCGACTGGGCAGGGAGCTTCGCATGGGAAAAAACGCCAATTCTCAGCAAGGACGACATTTTGTCTCGAGGACATAACGTCCATACCCCCTCGCATTCTCCCTTCAATCGACTTTGTCGACTGCAACGCCACAACGGCGAAGAGCATCCCGGCGCGTAACAGAGCCACGAGGTTGGAATCGCAATAGTCCTCGACGTTGGAATCCTCAATGAGCGTGAGTTGAAACGGCGGAAAAAAGGAGGAGGGGCGCCTCTTCTATGGTTAGAGATGGGGTGAGATGTATTGCAAGCTATAAGGGGAGGGATAGAAGAATGGAAAGAATAGAAAGACAGGGAGAGGTGGGAAGGATAAAGGAAGATGTGATAGAGAAATGATAGACATGGACAAAGAAGAGACACGGAAAGAAAGAAGAGATCGAGGGAAAAGCTGGAAAGGAAAAAGGGAAGGATAGAGAGAGGAAGATTCAAAAGGATAGAAAAGAGGAGAGCAGAGAGAGGAGATAGGAAACGGGAGATGTTTGGGAGTAAAGGAGGAAATGGAAAAGTGGGGGTTAAAGGTAGGGAGGTAAATAGGGAAGATGAAAAGAAATAAAATTGAGAGGGGGAGGTAGACTAAGGGAAGGAAAGAAAGGGAGAGAGAAATGGAGAGGGAGAGAGAGGGGGAGGTGAGGAGAGATGGGAAAAGGAGAAAAGAGGGGAGGGAGATAGATGGGGAAAGGAGAGAAGGGGAGAAATGGAGAATGAGGGGAAGGGATAGAGAAGGGTAGAAAGAGAAATAAGAGGGAAGGATATAGAGGGAGGAAAAAGAGAAGGATGGGAATAGGGTGAAAGAGGGAAGGGAAGTGAGAAAGGGGGAAAGGGAAGAGCGAAAGAGGGAGGGGAAGAGAGAAAGAGGGAAGGGAAGAGAGAAAGAGGGAGGGGAAGAGAGAAAGGGGGAAGGGAAGAGAGAAAGAGGGACGGGAAGAGAGAAAGAGGGAAGGGAAGAGAGAAAGAGGAAGGGAGAAAAAGGATGGGATGAAAAGGGAGGGAATGATAAAGAGGGAGGGAGAGGAGAAAGCGGAAAAGACAACAGTGGTAGAGAGGAGATGGAGAGGAGAGTGATATGAGAGGGATAGGAGAGAGAGAGAGGAAAGGGAGAGGAGAGGGAGGTGAGAGGGAGAGGAGAGGGAGAGGAGAGGGAGGTGAGAGGGAGAGGAGAGGGAGAGGAGAGGAGAGGGAGAGGAGAGGGAGAGGAGAGGGAGAGGAGAGGGAGAGGAGAGGGAGAGCGAGAGGAGAGGGAGAGGAGAGGGAGAGCGAGAGGAGAGGGAGAGGAGAGGGAGAGGAGAGGGAGAGGAGAGGGAGAGGAGAGGGAGAGGAGAGGGAGAGGAGAGGGAGAGGAGAGGGAGAGGAGAGGGAGAGGAGAGGGAGAGGAGAGGGAGAGGAGAGGGAGAGGAGAGGGAGAGGAGAGGGAGAGGAGAGGGAGAGGAGAGGGAGAGGAGAGGGAGAGGAGAGGGAGAGGAGAGGGAGAGGAGAGGGAGAGGAGAGGGAGAGGAGAGGGAGAGGAGAGGGAGAGGAGAGGGAGAGGAGAGGGAGAGGAGAGGGAGAGGAGAGGGAGAGGAGAGGGAGAGGAGAGGGAGAGGAGAGGGAGAGGAGAGGGAGAGGAGAGGGAGAGGAGAGGGAGAGGAGAGGGAGAGGAGAGGGAGAGGAGAGGGAGAGGAGAGGGAGAGGAGAGGGAGAGGAGAGGGAGAGGAGAGGGAGAGGAGAGGGAGAGGAGAGGGAGAGGAGAGGGAGAGGAGAGGGAGAGGAGAGGGAGAGGAGAGGGAGAGGAGAGGGAGAGGAGAGGGAGAGGAGAGGGAGAGGAGAGGGAGAGGAGAGGGAGAGGAGAGGGAGAGGAGAGGGAGAGGAAAGGGAGAGGAGAGGGAGAGGAGAGGGAGAGGAGAGGGAGAGGAGAGGGAGAGGAGAGGGAGAGGAGAGGGAGAGGAGAGGGAGAGGAGAGGGAGAGGAAGAGCATTAGAGAGATGGACTGAGAGGAGGAAACAGATGCATAGAATAGAAAAGCGAGGGAGAACGAGTGGACTGAAGGGAGGATGAGAGCCAAGAGACGAAACGTATGTTAGAGAGGCGCGGAGGGAATTCGAGGTGGAGGCAGAGGAGTGCGTGGAGGATGGAAGAGATGATGCGTGAGAGAAATGATGCAGGGAACAGGAGAGTTTCACCTGGGAAGATACTAAAACGCCCGTTCTGTCCTCGGCACGGGTTCCGGAGTTAATTTGCCGTCCCAAGGAGTTTGGTAATTGCACATGGCGTGGGAGGAGAACGTGCCGAAAGTTTTAGGCCAGAAATGAGATTGCTGTGCTTTTTGTAGATTTCTTCATTCCGGATTACTTGAACGAAAAGTTCGAAACCTTCGCCGATACGACGACAAACCAGAATTCCGCTCTATTAAGAGGTGTGTTAAGAGTAATACGTTAAAACATTTTCTTCCGGATAAAAAACACATGAGGAAACAGCAACATGAGCCTCCAATATTTTATGATTTTAAGAAATATCTTTCATAGAGCAGATGGGCAAAACCTAGATTATCTCCTATATCAACAAATATCAGTAAAAATAAAATCAAATCATAAGAATCAGTAAAACGATTAATGGAGAATAGCGACACAACAGATTAAAGAACGGCGATAAATGTTTAGCCATATTTGCACGGTTCAAGATGCATAAAATAATGCATCTACTAAGTTGAAACGAATTTCAAACTCTGTATCAAAAAACAAAAAGAAAATGGTAATTTTATTTATTTTTAGCCGTTGAGACAATTCCTCGGCGGCATCTGTATTCACGTCGCGGGAGAAAGAACATACGCAATAAATATTCCGAGCGGTGCGTGAATACGCACAGGCGGTGAGATATCAGCGATTTAAAAGCCACTTACAACATGCAGAAAAACTGCGTTTTCCTCGATATGTTTTTCGCGATTAAAACTACGATAAAGAGCGAACACACGCATGCTATAGGAAGGATGGGAAGTTACATTCGCGATTTTCTTTTTTTTTTTCGTCTCTGGCAGAGATGAGAACAAAAAAAACCAACGAAGTAAACAAACGGGAGCGCCGCTTCAGTTCGCATGGCCGTAACGAGCGGTTATTACCGTATCGATTAGTGGAGAAGCGAGCAAAATTTTTTCATCGTGACGAAATCCCGTCGAGAAATACGACGAACGAGCGTTCGAAAGGAATTAATATTCGGCTCACGACTTAATCTGCACCCGGCGAGCGATTCACGCAAAGAGGAGAAGAAGCCACGGGCGACCAAAAAAGAAACATTATGAGTAGGAGAAAGCCCATTTCCTTTAGAGGGATGCAAGTTTTTCTTTTTTTCTTCTTTGAGGTATCGGAGGCGATAATTCCGACCGAATCGCTTAATTTTATTTTGATCGAAAGAGTATGCAAATTCTCGAGGAAACGCAGAGGTGTAGGTCTGGATTGATAGGAAACGAAAAAATGTGGATGCTTAAAAAGGAGAGGTCGAGAAAACAAGTCTCGGAGGTTAGGTGTAGGTGGTTGCGAGAGAGATATGGAGAAAGGATGGAAGTGTGATGAAAAGGAGAAGTGGAAAGGTAGGAAGGGAAAGGAAGATGGGAAATATAAGACAAAGAGGAGGGAATAAAAAGAAGGTGGGGGAGGCACGAAGGTCAAATCCAGTATGCAACAGGTTTTCGCAAACATGCCAACGAGAAACGTACAATCGGGCGCAATATCCAAGTTTCGTCTCTCTTGAAAATTAAAAAGTTCTGACGCGTCTATGTACCCTCTAAATCGCATTACCTAAGCTTTAAAAGGCGTTTAAGATAAAAGATATAGTAAGTCAGAGATAACTTATTTTTTAGCAAAATAGCAGCCTACTGCATAGAACTAAGAGTATATTTTGGTGAATTCCCTTCCTTGGTCATAAAAAATAATCCGTGAGATGAACAGCCAGGGAAAGATTAAAATTCCCGAGCTAGATCACATTTCAACGATTTAATGCAACGATACCGAATAAATGGCGGAGACGAATACCGTTCCCATTGCAAGTCTACAGATATTCGTTCCGCAAAGATTTCGCGACGCCTGTTATAGCACAGTGGAGCATTATATCGCGAATGCCAATCGAAATAAGTCGTCAACTCACTCTTCCGCCCACGCGTGCAAGGTTGTACTTGCAAGAAATCCCTCCCAAGTGAGAAAAATCGAGAGGGCACTGACCGGTCCCTTGTGGTACGCTGACTGGATGAAATCTCGTCCGACAACATTTTTTTTTCATCCGAAAGCAATTAGGCAACGCGGCTCTCTCTCTCCTGCTTGTCAATCCTTGGAGCGGAAGGAATTCTTTCGAACACCATGTGCAAGGATAAGTAATGAAGTTTAATGTCCATAGGGGAGAACAATTTGCGAACGCAAGGGAGGATTGAAATGAAAGGAAGGAAGCGGGAGAATGTAAGAGAGGCACTAAAGGAGGAACGGATGGAATTGCAAGGTGGTCGTGACGAGTATAATCATGAGCGTCTGAGGGTGTAGAAGGAGTTTAGCATCTATAAGAGATAGAGGGAAGATTTGGAGTAAGAGGCAGGTAAGAGGAAGCTTTTCAATAATGGATGCAGGCGAAATTTGTTAGAAATCAACTTGATGAATCCCCTGTGTTCGTTCATTGCCCACAAACCACGCTGAATTACCAGTTGCGGGTTAAGTTTATCATTTTTAACTCCGAGTAAAATATTAGCCTGCAGCCACACAGGGAAGGTGTACAATACATGGGTTTTCACAGTACCACCTACATAGAATAGATTTGAAGTCCTTTGAAATGCCACCCGCGTCCGTAGAATAATGAAGAATAAACTCTCAAGGCCAGAGGACGTAAGGACAGTAAGTTTTACGAATCGACCAATAATACGTTTTTCCACGTCCTTCGAATTTTACAATTAGCTTGATAACTAAATATTATTATGACTATTAAACTTTGAAATGATGAGGAAATGTACTACAGGTATACTTCGCTGTTCGCGGGAGTTACTTTCTTGAAGACCGCGAACGGCAAGTAATTAAATTAATGGTAAAAACGGGTTCGGGCGCCACATTTGCGAGATTGGAATGTGGCACGAATTATTTTACCGCACTGACTATCGTAGAAAATAGAAACAAAAATAAATATGAAGCATTGTAAAGAGACGGAAAATTTGGTGAAAATAAGCACACGAGAGGGAGAAAAAGAAAATGCCAGAAAAAAGAGAAAATTTTGTTTAACTCGCCATAATTGATGTAGCGGGCAAATTTGAAGTTTTTCGCTATGGAAAAGTTTGAAAAGCGGTTGGGTTGGATATTGAAGAAGAATAGACTGGCTTCAAGACTTGTTATCTGAAGCTGCCTGCCTTTTGTATTAAATTTTTCATAAATTTCTATTCACAGAGCTTCGACTAAGTCAACGCTTCTGAAGATCGTGCTCTTTTCTGTAAATGGGCGGCAAACTTCCATTCCCTACTCTTTATTAACGACCTCCGCTAATGCCTTCCCAATTAATTATAGTTTCTCTGGCTCCATATATTCGCCTTCATCTGCAAAATATTCCCTCGGGAGATTTTCGCCCAAACCTTGCCTCACTCTCTAGTGAAGACAGGCCCATAAATATATAAAAACAGAAAGAATGTTTTTGGTCGATCTCTACCGCCCTATATCGCTCTGATCTCCACTCTGGTATAGATAGGCATACAAATACCCCCTCAGTGATTTACGAAAGGGAAATTCGTAAGTCAAGTCATCGCTGGGTTCACTACGAGTAAGCAAAACCACGAACGGCGATGTGCACCGGTTTGACGCCAATGAAACGTTTGAATATGTTTATGGACCTGCAATTGCTCCTCTTTAAGAAAAAGCAAAAATAAAAAAGGAGAATATTAAAAAAATGCATTATCGATCTCAAATTATTCAAAATTCCTGATGCCTGATGAATAAAGAGGATTCACATTACCTTTAGATTTTTACAGAGGTATATGGATTCCAAAATATCGTATATTTCCTTTTTATTTCAGTTGGGAATAAACTTCAATCGAATTAAACTAAATTTAAATAACGCTTTCAGGAAATGGCTCGTGTTTCGGCGGTTCGCACCACGCCATAGGCAGGTCTAAATCACTCAGCTAAGCTATTGTCTTGGAATTATGGTATAGTTGCGGATTTAGATAAATTTCAAGGAACAAAAACTCGGGAAAACATGAAATGGGCGAGGTGTGACGAAAAACAAAATAAAATATTTCGATTGATATAACTTTCCACCACCGCTATATCTTTCCGGATGATCATTTGTACTCATTCGTTAGGGTAGCTTCCTTTTAAACTAACCTATCATTCGTACCTTTCCCTGTTATGCAATCTGAGAGCCGCAGAATCGGTTCCATGTCGTTTTACACAAAGCATTTCACCCACGGGATGTTTCACTAACAGACACTACACCCACGAGAAGTTTCATCAAAATATCTTTCACCCATGCCTTTTACCCATAGGATTTTGCCCACAATCCAGTTCAACCACAAGGTTTCACTCAAAAATCTTTCACCCATAATTGTTTCGTCAACGGTTTAGTTCACCCAAAGACCTTTGAAAGTAACTAATGTAACATAACTAATATAAAAGAAATAATCGCATACCAGACTACCTTAATATTTGTGACCATGATTTCACTTTGTAAACGCATATTGCCTTATTTTCATTGGAATGTCGTCCTGAAAGCTTTAAATAAAACATATGACAACAAATCATATTCGTTCATTCCTAATATCATCCTGTAAGGGCTTATAAGAAAAGAATGGGCTATGTGACGTATGGGTGAATGTGCATACTTGTGAAACGTATGTCAAATGTATTTTAAATTAATCATTTCATTCCACAGAAAGTTAATTACTCTAAAACTAAGTTTCCATGATGTACTTCAATTTATTAAACAAATAAATAATATCATATTAAAGATAAAAAGATGATATGTTAAAAACGGAATTTTCATTCTATACTTACCAGGACATTAGTCAGTCTGAAAATTGAGTATTTTTTGTAATAGGAATCGAAACGTTTTTGTAATCAGAACTACAGTGTAATTATCTCATTCTAAAACGCAGAAAATAGGCATATCACAAAAGAAGTGAGAAATAAATATAATTTTGCAATAGTAACATGATACAATATGAACTTCCTTTGTTAAATAGATCTCTAAATAAAAATTAATATGATAAACATTAGCAACGTGATCGTCGCAGTATTTATAACACATCAAATGCAGTACAGTGCAACCTCTATAATCCGAACCCACGCTAATCCGAACTCCCATAAATCCGAACTGTTTCTCGACATCAGGCAAAGCGTGCGTCGGAAAGTGAAATTTGAAGCTTTTATTTTGTAACATAGTCGGGCACAGATGTCCACTACTAACGCCTCTTGCGGCTGAATAGATGATTCGTTGAAACATTGTTTTAAAAGGAAGGAGCGGTATCGGCGTAGCCGGCCGATATCGCTCATTCCTACTGCCGCGGCCCAATGCGGAGTACAATTTTTCCGTCCATCAACGCGGATCCCTCAAAGTCATTTTAGTGAACTGGAAGCACATTAATTGGTGTTTTATTTACAGAAATTTCATACGTAATAGATTTTTTCCTCGTAATTTTACATGAATATTGATACACTACTACACTACTGATATATTACTACTACATCGTCAGCTGCGTGAGCAGGCATATAAGAACCTAGTGAAAGAAATAAAATAAAAAAGATGGATGGCTATTTACTTGAACCGCTTCAGACTTGGTGTACATTACAATGTACATTAATTTTGAGCTTACCCTTCAAATATTCTTTCACATTATATTTTATTTAAAATTTAATGAGCACTTACTGTGAAGTCTAATTTATCCATTATTGGTACTTTTACTGCTATCTATTGCAGAATACTTGAAGTTAAATGACATTAAATACAATATGGCAAGAACAAAAGAATTTCTCCAAATAGGTCAAATTTCTCTTTTTGGTTTTGTCATAGAAACATCACACTTTGATATTATTTTCTTTGAACTTAGATTAGAAAACCTTATTTCATAAATAAAATATTTTTGTACCCTTTTTGTTGATTTTTTAAAACTTTTTAACACATTGCAATGAAAATTTAAAAACTTCCTTCATTTTTTTCAAATTACTTTTTTACTTTCTCATATACCTACGTAGTATATTGAGAAAGTATTGTTACCGTGAAAAAATTCGATTTCGAGATTTTGATGGAAATACAAGTTATAGGTATTCCTGAGTCCATAAAAGTGGTTTTCGCCATGCCGTCTGTTTGTCTGTCGGTCGGTTCGCTGTTCCAGGGCTCAAACGCGTAGATAAAATCATATATCATCTTTTTCAGACCCTTTTTACATAAAAATGAAATTGCGCAAAAATTAAGAGCAGTTTATTCTTGGCGATTTTTAGAAAAATTTTATTTACTCAAAAATGGCTAGTGAGAATTTGATTAAAATCAATCAATCAATTGTAAAGCATGATGTCACAAATAATACTACGTAAGCCAGGTATCTCTTTAAATCCCTATATGGCGTCCAGTGGCATTACAATGTACCCTAGGCTACCTTACCCACGCCCAATGACGTCACACCGCCGCGATCCACTAAAAATCTTATTACACCCTAAACGATTAAACTAAATCGAATGATATATCATATTTGTGGATAATATCATTCATAATAGACACTCTGAAAAGATGAACGATATTGCGCAACAATCAAGGGTACTTTATTTTTTAATATTTTGAAACAAAATTCGATTTACTCGAAAATGGCTATAAGGATTTTGATTAAAATCCACCCAATCGTACAGCCTGATGTCACAAACAATACTTACTAAGCCATATGTCCCAAAAAAATACTAAATATCGACCAGTGGCATAAAAATATATACTAAACTACGATTAACTTTGATTTATAAGCGTTTTCTTTTATAAACGTACACAGTCGACCAAACGTATATACGTATATGAGAAAGTTTGTGCAGTGTATATTGCGCCGTTTATTTCTATTTCTTTTGAATCCAATTAGCATAATAACAATGACAAAAATGTTTTCCCCAAAGAAAAAAGTCAGGTCTGCAGGGGTTAACAAGATGTAATCATGTATGTATACATAAATTTTAAGTTTCTACTGTGAAAATGTACCTACTATACATTATAATAAATATTTTTTCTTAAAAACGTGGTCATTTACTTATAATCCGAACACCTCGATAACCCGAACACGCCCTTGCATTAAGATAGTTCGGATTATAGAGGTTGCACTGTAGTTCTTTCGAATGACCTTAATGAGATCCCTAAGTCATGATTTCAATTTGCAGAGAATAGAAAGATTTTCTTCCAATTTTCTTTTCTAATTCATTTATAAATGAAGTAAACCGGATAAGGCTTAACAACAAATACTATTCATTTAGTTTCCACAACTTTGATTAACTTAACAGTTGTTTAAACATTGTTATCTAATACAGAGAGTGGTTAAAACGATTTCACTTGAGAATGCAACATAATGTCTTTTACTTACACTCAGGAAAATGTTTTTGGAAAAGAATACGCTTTGAAATTGTAATTTCGACAGTCAATAGACTATTTAATAAAATTATTGTTTACACACGCATATTACTTTTAGAGAAGAATATGCTTTGTATTTGTAACTTCGACGGCCAATGAATAGACTATTTCATAAATGGAATTTTCAAAGTACGTAATTTCATCTACCTTAACTTGGGTAAAATATTCCATTTAATAATAAAAGTTTTCTCTTTCCGTTTCTGTGTATTGACATACTTCTATGTCCATTTGATGTTCAATAGTGTGCAGTTTATTACATATGTATTTGGTTTTATGAAATTGTCTATATTAATTAAAGTGCTTTGACCATATTTATTTAGTCTGTTGCTGTGCCATATTTTGTTTGTTTAAAATGCTACAATAATAATAAAATAATCATTTACTTGAGATTCTATTCTATTAGTAAAGGATTCCCATTATAATGGATTCGTTTGAATTTTTTAACATTTAAACTGAAGCATGACCCAAAAAGGTGAAAGATCTTTGGGTGAAACCTAATATGGGTGAACCGGATTGTGAATGAACCGGATTGTGGGTGAATCGGTTTGTGAGCGAAAAACCTATGGGTGAAAGTTCTTTGGATGAAACTTCTGTGGGTGAAACGTCCCGTGGGTGAAGTGCTTTGGGTGAAACGTCCGGATACCCACAGAATCACATTTACAGATGATGCTTCTCCCAAAAGACGCAAAACTTCCACCATTTTAAGCAGGTAATTGCCGGCCTTTCATGAAAGAAAGATACGTGCAATTTCTTTCGTTTTATCGCCACTCCTATTTCAGACGCATCGCGAAGCGACGTTATTTATACAGCTGATGGGACCAATTAAAAATTTTTTACCTTTCCGCACTCGCCGAGATAATCGTTTTCTTTCGCTCCCGTAGAAAAAAAGGAGAGGTAAGTGGACACCGATAATGACGGAAGCTTTAAAAGAAAGAGAGAAACAATCGCCGAGAACGTAAACAAGCCGTGAATCCTCAATAAGAATAGTAAACCGATACCATCCAAGGTGACTCGTAAATCCGCGCGCAATTACTGCACACTTTTAGCAGCCCGTGAGAGAGAGAATGGCGAAAAACGGACGCAAAAAAAGAAGCACCACGCTACCGAGACCTGTCCAAAGTCGACTGAAGAAAAATTCATTCCCTTCGTTTTCTGCGCGCCTTTTTACTCTCATGCTTCTGATCATTATCATTATTCATGGCTCTTAAAGAGAGACGGCAGCGGCTTGCCGAAATGCCATTTTTACGACCGTGTCAAACAGACGACGACGACGACATGGAGAGAGCCGAAGATGGAGTCAGGACGTTGAACTAAAAATTAGAAGAATCATGATACTTCCGCTTGCCTTCCGAAAAAGCACTCGGAATGCCTTTTAAATTCGGCGAAAGATTGAAAGGGGGATTAGTACTGCACTTTAACGCACTATGTTAAACTCGATGCTACATTAAGATCTAGGAAGGCAAGGAATTGTAGAATTTGAAAGAGCATAAAAACCTGATATCGCAGCACACAGATGAATTTTTCCACCAGAGTACATTATATATCTCACTTTGAAACATCGTAATACCTAAACTATTACACGAATAGAGAATTGTTGTAGTTGATTCGTTCTAGGAATCAAGGTGATTTTCTCTATATGCCAGGGTGATAGCATTTTACGATTTTGAAATTATATCGGGAAGATTTGATGCTCGTTCGTCCATGAATTAAATAGCCTTCGAGTTAATGTGTTTCCGTGTTTTCTCGGAATTAGAAAGGTCGTTAATATATCATTAAAATTCACAAGACTGCCGTTGCATAACTGATAAACATAACATTCAAATTTATACTGCAGTGTGCTTATCTTGAATGGGAATAGGTTATTTCGTCTGACTCCTTGCTGAGTTTTTGGTTTATTTCTTTTTCTAAGAAGATCGGATATTATAAGATTTTAATTGTTTATGTAATATCCCGAAGACACTGCGCATAACTGTGCCCATGTATTATAAAGTTTTACTATTTTAGCTCTTTAAAAGAAATACTTCCTGGATTAAATGTGCGCTACAAATCAAGAAATAACACCTCAAATTATTTTCGGCAACCTGGAAATACATTGGATGATACCACTGCTACAAAAATAGCAGAGCTATAGCAATAAATTAAAGGAATCGTATTTTCTAAGCGCTTTATACGAAATTCGACACCTATATCGCAAAAATTTAGTTACAGATTCGGAAGCAAGTTTAATTCTGGAAGTTAGAAAACAAGGAAAACGAAACGGTATGGTACAGAAGGCACTCTTCATCGCCAGTAGAATCGGTGACTTAAGGTAGGCTCCCACTGGTGCACTCCGCGGCACGGCGCGCCTCCGCACGGTTTTTCGACCCATTCACACTCGTGCACGCAGAGGCACGTTTTCTGATACGGGAGGGTTACTGTATTTATGTTCCCAGCTGATTCACCTCTTGCCTACGCGCAATGAGTATCTAATGAATAGCCGGATAGGAAGGGAGGAGATAAACCTGGTTTTTAGCCTGCTCTTAACGAAGAGCACCAAGGGTGCCAACGGCTTAACGTCCCTTCCGAAGGACGGAGTGTTGATTTGAGCGCGCTCCTCATTTCTCTTTTTCTCATTGGCTCGTCCTCGTCTCCTTAGTTCCAAGACGCACAAATAGGGGGCGTCCTCGGGAAAAAATCCTACAGGATTCGAACCGGGTGTCGCTTTAGCTGGCGGGGCCAACACTCGTACCACTACACCACCGACTCTCCACAGGAGAGTTCGCGGCACTGTCTAGTCAGTGAAAATGGCACGAGTTACGTGGTGACGGAAGCAAGCGACTCCTGTCGAATGTTAACGAAACTCTTCGACAACCGTGTGCACGCGTGCAAGACCCACTCACATTGAGGCATACTGAAGCACAGCGAAGCACGTCCTTGCATGGTAGCAGAGAATATTGTCTCCGCGCATACCGCTGCAGAAAAGTTGCAGAGGCGTGCCGCGCTCCGGCTTTAGTGGGAGCGTGTTCATTTAATGACATGGAAAGAATATTTTCTGCCGCGCCGTGCACCAGTGGTAGCCTACCTTTAGATCCGATTCACCGCCCATCTAGTGTGAGACATGACTTAAAAATAAAAAGAGTGAAGTTACCAGGAAGATACTGAAACTCGCTGAATCTCTGCCAAGTATACCTTCGACGCTATTGGGTTTAATAACGCCACATTTAATCAGAGTCACGACATGTGGTGACAAATCACAAAACCCGCTTTTTATTCGCTATCATCAAGAAAAATTTTAGTCGGCAGCTACACTCTTTAAAAGTTTAACTGGTGAAATTTTCATGTGAACTGTCGTTCTTCGGGGGGGGGGGGAAACAAAAAAATTTAAATGAATAAGCAAAAAAAGAATATTCCTAACATTCGAAAAATGTCTATGAATAAAAAATATGACGGTTCATCCAAATGGTCAAGGAAAAGGAAATTCATTCCAGTATTTTTTGCGTTCCGTCATGATCGATCAATCGATCGAGAACAAAAGACGAACGAAATATATACCCCACCCTATCCACGAGCGAAAAAAACGCCGCTTTCATGGACATTGCAACCGAAATCTCATATTCTCTAAAAGCATTAAAACTAGTGAGTCATCCCCTCTAGCTTAACGCGCATTTCGTCAAATTCGGAAGGGGTCGTCAGGCGTCATCCCGAATGACGTCCGATGGCCAGGAGAGCTAAAGGAGATTGGCGAGACAAGGGGATCGGAAGATAGACGGTCAAAAACACGGAAGAGGCACGCGGCGAAGGGTAGGGAAAAAATTATAATGGAGAATATGGCAACTCGAGAGAATAACGCTGCGCCAAAAAAGTGAGTAAACGCTAGAAAGTTTTTCAATTAAACAAATTTTAAGAAGCGTCTAAAATATACCCTATACGACATGTATGTTAGGATGACAAAGGGAGAGGAATTGCAGACATGTATTTAGCCAATGTTTAAATTAAATTTAAAAGAACAAGATTCACGCAACAGCGGGAAACAATATAACCGGCAAAAATTGTAAAAAGTTTTTTTAAAGTTAAAAAACTTTTAGAATATTTCTGAAAACTCGATTGAACGAATACGGCGCAAAATAAGTATTAGACCAGAGACACGATAACTTCACCGGCTAAAATTCGGCGACAACACACCGATCCTTCACGATGCCTAAATTTCCTTTTTTAAGATAAAAGCAGCATAGCACAATTTTTGAACAGGACTAAAGTATGGGATAAACGATGCCAGGCGCCAGCTTTCTAAGTTCCAAAATTCAAAGACTGCGACGAAAACTAGGAAATTGAGTCTCTTTAGACCAGGGGTACTCATACTACTGACCTCGAGATCGTTTTACGAGTCCCGCGAACGAAAAAACGTTCCGCGAAATTTAACAGACAGTTTGGTATTTTTCATCAAAATTACGGTCATGAAATCTTTATCTTAAAATATGTTTATATTTTATTTTCGCTTAAATGATACCGCATAATCTCTTGGTTTCTTTCCGATGTGAGCTTTTATGCGGAAATTACGAATGCGGCCCGCCTAGACGTTGGCAACCTTCAATTCGGCGCGCCACGCAGGAAATGTTGCAGATCTCTCCTTTGGACGACTTCGTTTTGTGGAGCAAAATTTTCAAAATACCACCTGAACTTTTAGAGTAAGGTCTCTTTGATCACCACTCTTTACCAAGGGCTCCCTCGACGACCTACAACTCTAATACTGGATTTCCGAGGCGTCCTGCAGAACCCGAGAGTGGCGACAGGTTTGATGAAAAGTCGAGTCGAGGACCTCTTTCCAAGATTTTCATCAAACCAATTAACGCCAGTCGAAGGTTCTCCGCAGTTTTAAGTGGCGAAAAAAGTATAACAATTTCTTTGCGACCAACCGAATTTCATTATTTTGCGCCGAAGAGTCTCGAAGCCACGAAGGTCAGAAAATAAGAAATTTGAAAATACGAAAATGTTGGAAACACTGTCGCGGGACTATGTTCAACTTTAAAGAAGTGGATTAAGGAATTCCAACAAGATGCTAAATTATTTGGAAGCCGGACACTCCCAAAATAAAACCCGTTTAAAAACGTCGACCGAATTGGGCCCATGAAAAGATTAAGGTTGCATTTGTCAGGTCGCTTTACAAGATCTTAAGTGCGAGAAAATGTACGCATTTAGGGTTATATATATATATATATATATATATATATATATATATATATATATATATATATATATATATAAACTCACCCGTTCCGTCATCCGTTGAAACGTACGACCATTTTCGCCGTCACTCGAAAGATAGCTCCCAGAAAACACAAACCGTGTTGGCGAAATCGTAGCTGTTTTTTAAGTGGCTCCATATTATGAATATAAAAGCATTGGCGGGGAAAAATAAAATAAAACGGAATACATTCGCTAATACACTCCACGACCTAATTGTCTCCCGGCCATGGTAACAATTCCACATGGGCGCGCATTAGTCACAACGTGGAGCGGTACGCCGGTTCCAGTTACACAACTGTTATCTTCCGCGAAAAAAATACAGAAATGATTTTAGAAGAGTATCTAAGGTCGTCAAAAGAAGCGCATATTAAAAGCAGCCCTCATTAACCTCATACATACGTAGCCGAGACAAAAAGCAAGGGCAAAAATATGCGCGTATTTATGCGGACTCCTCTCCCTCTTCTCCCTCCTCTCCCCCAACTCTCTCTCTCCCACTCCTGTCCCCTTTTTTCTACAAATCTGCCCATCGAGCGTATTGGCACCTGTTCAACATCAAGTCGCCACGAGTTTTTCTTCCCTTAAAAAAAATACAGAATGCGGGTACGGAAAAATAACACAATCAATTAGTCTATGGAATAGGGTGAGAGGAAGAAAAAAAATGAACCCCGAAAAAAAATTCTCGAGAGATCCTCGGGAGGGGGGGAGAAAGACTGACGGAGAACGGCTCGAATGCGGCACGTCACCCGGGAAGCACGTGGGAATGCACGGGGATCGAGATTATCATTGGGGAAGTGGTGTTCGCGCGAGCAAGCTAGAGAGATAATAACGGGGACGGAAAAGGAGTGAGAAGGAGGGAGGGAGAGGAAAACAGGGTGAGAAAGAGGGGAGGAAAAGAAAGGAGAGAAGACAAGGCGGGCGGTCACGCGCATGTACACCTGACCAGATTTAGCGATGCTCTACATCTGACGGGTGGGGAAAAGGAGAAAGGGATAAGAGGAGGGATTAACCGGGAAGAGGATGGAGGAAGGGAGAAGACATATGGAGTTAGGGAAGGACAGAGAAAGAGGGAGAGACGGACAGGAGGAGGACAGAACTGGACGGGGTGATGTCAAAGACGATGAAGGATGTGGACTAGAAAGGGGAGGAGTGAGGCAGGAGGATGTGAGGAAGAGAGAAAAAAGAGAGGGAGAATGAGAAAGGTAGAGAGAAAGGAAGGTAAACAGGGAGGGAGACGGGGAGGGAGAGAAGGAAATGGGAGGGAGGGAGAGGGGAAGGTAGGAAGGGAGAGGAGGGAGTGAGGAGAGAGGAATGGAGGAAGAGAGGGAGGATGGAGGGAGGATGGAGGGAGGATGGAGGGAGGAAGCGAGGAAGGGAGAGAGGGCGGAAGTGAGGGAGGGAGGAAGGGAGGGAGGAAGGGATTGATTGATTGATATGGTCTTTATTTGGGGCGAGATTGAGACTAAGAAGTCCCATCTTCCACCTAATCCCTCGTCATGAAACATATATAATAATGCATAGCACTTTATGTAAATACAAGTAACAATAAAAATACAAGAATTGGAAAAGAAAAGATGTAATTTTGTGGGGAAAATAAGGGAGGGAGGGAGGGAGGAAGCGAGGAAGGGAGCGAGGGAGAGTGAGGGGGAAGGAGAGAGGAAACGAGGAAAGGAAGGAGGAGGAAAGAAAGAGGGTAGAAGCGAGGAAGGGATAGCGGGAGGGAGAGGGAGTGGGAGGAGAGAGGAATCGAGGCAGGGTAAGAGTAAAGGGGGATGAGAGGAAACGAAGAAGGGAGAGAGAGAGGGAGGGGGAGAGAGGAAGGGAGGGAAGAAGGGAGGGAGGGAGGGAGGAAGTGAGGGAGGGAGAGAGGGAGGGAGGAAGGGAGGGAAAGGAGGGAGGGAGTGAGTGAGGTGGGAGAGAGGGAGAAGGGAGTGAGGAAGGGATAGAGGAAGGGAGAAAGGAAGAGAGGGAGGGGAGAGGAGAGAGGAAGAGAGGTAGGGGAGAGGAGAGGAAGAGAGGGAAGGGAGAGGAGAGAGGAAGGGAGGAAGAGGGAGGAAGCGAGGAAAGGGTAGAGGGAGGGAGAGAGGAAGAGAGGAAAGAGGAAGCAAGGAAAGGAGAGAAGAAGCCGGAACGTGGGGTGTGCTGGAATTTTTAATACCCGGCGAACATTTGGTAAACAAAGCCATGCAATGAAAAGGTCTATTCCATTATTTATCCGGGACCGATGTACTTTCCGTGCGGCATTTAAAAATGAAAAAAATGAAAGCCGACCTGGAATACCGATTGATGTTTATGGGTGACATCTGGAGTAACGAACCCTTTCCGCGGGAAGAATAGTGTGAGAAGTTGGGAAAGGATAGTGGAAAGGATTGGGGAAGCACGCAGATCACGTATACGTTTCTCAATCGAGAAAGGGGTTGAGTGGATGGGAAAAATAAAAACATCCTGTTTCCTCCCGCGAGGGAAATCATTAAGTCGGAGAGCGCGAAGAAGCTGCTGCGAAAACGACGATTCCGCTCATGCTTGCTTTTTTATTAGTTCACGTCAAAGAAAAAGAAGACTCCCTGCTCGCCTTCAGCGGGGGAAAAACATTTATTACCGAGTGTATCCGTAGTATACAACGGAGCGTATGTTGGTGGGTAGCATTGAAAAAAAAATTTACTGTGCGAAAACCCTTTCGGTTTTTTTTGGAAAGACAAACGGTAGATCGTTAGACAGGAGTAAATTAGATGCAAATTTCATCTACAAAGTAAAAATTCAGCGATCGAAAAGCCATACCGATATTAGGTTGATTAAGAAAAACCCGCGTCATAAAAAGGAGTAAATTAGATGCGAATTTAATATACAAGAGCAAACTTTCTCAGTGGTAATTCAACGATTTCCTACTAGGTGCGCAAATACCTCACCGATATTCGTCTGAACCCAGAAAAACAAACAGTCGATGTAGGTAATCCTTAAAACTATAAAAATTGACTAAACCAGATAAGAATTTCATCTACGAAGTAGATGCCATCAGTGGTAATTCAACGACGTCCTAATAGGCGCGCAAAAACCTACCAATATTCTATTAGTGGAAATTTTTATTAGTGGAAATTTACAAGTTTCTTTTTCATTTAAATAGAATCTTTCCACAAAACGGAGCTTTCCCAAGTGGACTTAGTTAATACTCTATAAACTCCGGAAAAACAAATTGATGATATAAGGCAGTGGTGCCCAATCTTTTTTACTGGCGGCCCGCATTGGAAGTTGCCAATTCTTCGACGGGCCGGATTAGAGATTAAATCGTAAGTTAGTTATCTATGTTCTAAGGAGCCATTTAAGTGAAAATCAAGTCTAAATAAAGTTTTTACGGTTAACATTTCAGTACTAAAAGTTTTATTATCAAAATTTTCATAAAATGTATGAATTTGTGTGTTAAATTTTTCGGATAGCTTTGCCATCATACCCTCGCGGGCCGTACAAAAACCCTTCGCGGGGCGTAGGTTGGGCACCACTGATATAGGGAATCACATTACTGGAGTGAACCAGTTGCGAATTTCATTCACAAAGTAGACGTCCTCATTGGTAATTCCGCGATCTCTGATCCTAATAAGAAAAATTAGAGCCCTTAACGATGGACGAATAAGAACTGAGGAATGCTGCTTTGTGGCTGAAATATGCATCAGGTTTCTTCGGTCATTTTATGGCTAGATATGTTATCTACATCAGAAAATCAGCATTTCCATGCCATTTGGCAAGAACCGTATGAAAAAATCTTAATAAGGTCTTTCCAAAGAAATGGACTTGGCGGGGATGCTAATTTTATGGCGTCCTGGCTCGCCTGTTGTAAAAACCTCAGTTTTGTTCGTGGTTCATGTAAAATGCTGTGTTCTTATCACAAAACCAAACCCTGGGCTGAAGTTTAAAGCCAAATCGAGATAGTATTCAGCATTTATAAAATAACTTGCCATTTTATATCTTACGTGCTTCGAATGTTATTAAGTTCACAAGTCAATCAAGATCTTTATAAACGCCGAGAGAAATGGGATCGTCCTTGTTTTTTTATATTCCAGACGATACTGCAAGATCGAAAAGACATAACGTCCGTCTTATTTCATAATGAATCGTGGCTTTGCGTGATGACAGGAGAGAAAACCTAACTAAGTACTAATTAGTTAGTCAAGATTTCGTTGTGGTGGAATCTATCGTAAAATCGTAGAAGAGGCGACAAGTAGTATTATTGAAAATAGAAAATGAAAAGGAAAAACGAAACGTTCCAATTATCGACTACGATTATCATGTGTATGCATGAGTACATATGTATGCATGCATGCCTATGTGTTCGTGCGTGGGTGTGCACAGACGGGGAGAAATATCTCCTTCGAGTTAAATATGGCTGGTGCCAATTAACTATTAAAAGTATATTTTTAAACAGATGTATTTAAGGGCGACTATCTATAATTTCTTAAAATTTCAGATTAATTATAGGAATATTAACTTGCATTACTACCCAACCTTCCCAGAGATATAAGAAAAAATTGTAATGAGGCAAGTGCTTGAATCTCATAATCGCTCTTCTACGGTTGTCGGGCGAGGGCATATCGCACGATCGAATAGAGACTTGAGAAGGTTTTTGTAATTTAAATCCGAGAATGAATATTTCCGATATGTGATATGCTCGTGCCGATTCGGTAATGGAAACCGTACGACATTCTCGTTAAAATTTTCAAGAGATTCCTGCGAAATAGATTAAATTTCTTCATTGCTATACGCTCCCGCAAGTTGAACTGCATAAATGGAGGTTACGGAAATAAAAAATTGCAGAAAAAAAGCTCTTTTATACGACGTGGAAACGTCAATTTTTATAGCACAAGCGATTAAGTAGTTACGCATGACATATTAGATACAATTATTATCAAGGCATTTTCGATTTTCATCTTATTAAGGAAAAAACACTCAATTTTAATTGCAACAAAAAATAGGGAAAAAAGATTGTTCGCTCGCAATCAATCCTCACACACAACTATTAAGATATTATTCCTCTCCGGCAACTTTATTGGAAAACTTAACGATATATTGCGGTAAAAAAACTCGATTCGAATCGAATACCTTCTACTGAAGAGACCAATATTTCCTAAAACATAGTACCACGAAATTCTTCCAAGCTCATTTTAAAAGAAGACATGGATTAAAAACGCGCCACTTCCGCTTTCGTGAAACGGAATCGATACCCGCGCCTACACTATCCTATAAATAAAATAGTTAATGCAACTCAAGTTAACCTATCCACTTAAGATGAAGTTAATCACTTCGTTTAATTTATATGCCGCGTGAACGAGACAACAAACACGTCTAATAGAAAAAAAGACAAAAGTATACGCAAAGCAGTTTTGTTTTTCAGAATACAAACGTTACTATTCCGTTTAACAGTCAACATCTTCATTGTACCTCACATAACGAGAGAATATTGCATTAAGAAAAATAAATAAGATTATAAAAATTTCTGATGAGTATCATAGCGGCCTGTGTAATTCAATACTACTTGAAGTATGCGCTCAATCATATTCTGCTTACGAAATAAGTGGCGCAGAATAATTTGTCTGACATATTTTACGTTTCACGAATGCAAACCTGTTTATCGAATGAAAAAAGGTTATTAAGTATGATTCGAAAAAAATCCACTTTCCAAAAAAAAGAAATTCCAAGTGGGATGTGCTATGAATAACTGCCGTTAATAAAACGATAACTTTTAAAAATAAGAGCAAATGTTCAATAAAACCAAAACCGCGTCCATAAAAAATTGACTTTCTCAACAGCCTCAAGTCGCTCGGAGGAGAAGTTGGCGGCAAACTAGTGCGAAAGTTTGAATAGTTAACTCATTCGAAACATACGCTTTATAAAAACCCTTTCTTATTCAAACCGGCGAGGAACACTTTTGAGGACTTCAACATATAGAATAGATGCACTTTGTTTTATGACAGTCGCAAGTATGATTATTTCATTCGATGCAGAGTGAAATTTAAAAAATCGGTCAATTTCACCAAAGAGAGAATTTCAATGACTGAGAAATGTTATTACCATGACTACTGAAGAACAATGTTTCCGTATTTGCCAACTGAATTTCCACATTATCGGAGGTAAGGGTCAGCTGCGACTGCTCGGCGCCTTCCGCTTGGACCATTCATTTTCTTTAATATTTACAAATATTTAACAATTTTTTTATTTTTTCATTCCAATTTTATTGCTATAAATTACTTCCCGCTTAATAATTTTATTAAATTTACAAATGATAAAAGGGTTAACGAAATAATGTTGCACTCGGCTCTGGAAATATTTAAACCGATCCCATCAATTCCAAACCATAGAATCTCTTCGAATGCCACAGATGTGCCAAACCAAAAAAAAACTTTTTGAAGGGGCATAAAAATGACTTTTTCTCCTAGAAAACACCTGAAAAATCCCTTTACTTATGAGAACAACATTATATAACTTTCAGACAAAGATAGCGCGTTCTGTACGTTAGAAATTAATACAATGGTGGGCTTTATGAAGAATTTTCAATGGAATTAATGTTCTTGGATTTCAGAAAAGCATTGGTTAGCTTCTCAAGCAAGTATCTGATGAGAAGGAAAGAAAATATTAACATACTGCCCTAAATAAACAATTGCACTATAAAATTTACGAGAAAACGGTGCTTTATAAATAAGCAGATACACAAAAATATTTAAGTCCTCAAGTAAAGCACGGTTTCCTGTTGAAAAACTTCAGATCGTGCCAAAATAAAAAAGCGCGCTCAGCTAAAGTAACTTCCGACTGTTGGTCCCATCTGGTGGAAAGTCCCAGAACTGCGAAAGAATGACAATGTGCGCGGAGTGAAAAGGATTCCTAGATTTTTTTATATTATAGGTACATATATATAAGACACACCGAACAATAGACGTTTCCCGCCGACACTTCCTAGGACACTATATTGATCTTCAAGTAGTAACCGATCGAGGAAGCTAAAAGGGGATGGAATTTGACGGGCAGACAATCGATCGATTTAAGCTAATCCTTCGAATAAGAAAATTTACTTTTATAAAAATTCTCCCAGTCGTGACAATCACGTCAATCGTGATATGACCATCGACGTTTATTTGGTATCCTTCTAGTCGTCAAGGCCGGTAAGCATGAGATTCTTCAAACTGATGATTAACCTTAACCCGACCAAAGTAACGGGGAAGTATCTATCAGCAGACGCATCAACACAGCGTGAATCAACACGACCTGCAATAATTTCAAAGTTCACGCAACTTTTCAAGTACGTAGAACAAATATAAAACAAGCGAGAAATGCGTCGCAAAGTAAGTTATACTAGACTTTTCATTTTTGATATAGATTTATAGGCAGACCGAAAAGTTATGGCCAAAATGCTGCCGCGCGTTACGTCTGGGTAAAGGAACATACTCTGAAAATTAGGTTCCTCAAGCATACGGACGAACGGAGAGAACGCAAACAAGTGTTTTTCAAAAAAGCGCCAGGAAACAGCGAAGAACCGTTGAAAGCGTTACTGCGAAGGAGTATAGAATGAAGAAAATAGGAGGATAAAGAAACAAAGAAAGAACGGAAAAAATAAACATTACAGATTCCAAAAAAAATAATCCAGCTCGCCTTATGGTTTTGATCAAATACACTAGTTACAGGAACCAACGATCGGTGATGACGGCTATTTTGTTGCCGGAATACGACACGGTTTTAATCAACCGTTAAATCTCACTAAGGCACTATAATAGTCTAATTATAACTTGAGCTCTGCCATAAATCTGGAGGGGGACGACGTTGCCAAACAGCACACAATAAGGGACCATAGGTAAAGGCAGGGAGAGAAGCTGTGAACGTTGTGACAACAATGCCTACATGGGATTGGCTGGAGCCATTTTTGACAGCTTCCCCACCGTAAGTTTTCTTGGTCGTCGGAGCTCAAGTTAGACCTCACCGACTATAGACACATGTACCGACGAAGAAAGTGTGGATGTAGAAGGAGGACAAGCGAACCTGTGATCCAAAAGCGTGTAATTAGAGAAAGGAATTTTTCCGCGAGAGAGTGAACATTTCTTCGACTGCGATGGCATTAAGAGGATGGACGAGAGAGACAGAAAGTGAAATGATGGCGCGAATGACTCGCGAACCAGAAAGGAAACAGAAGCCGGAGATGCGATGTCGTTTTTTGCATTTGGGATAATACAGACGTCAACCAACAAGCAAGTATGCAACAACGACGAGATGGAGAGAATGTGGAGAAAAACAAAATGTCTTAATCGATGAAAAAGAAATCCAACAGTCCACAAACATTGCATTACTTTATTTAAATGATTATTTTAGAAAAGGCGCTCCAAAATCAAAAGATCTCGAACACGAACGCCGGAAGTTACAAAAAACAATATTTCGAGCGCATAAATGGATATATTTTAAGAGATTTTCGTTTAATTAAACAGCCACACAATTTATCATTTATGTGCATGGCATTTTTTCATTTGATAAGCTCTGCGTTTTGAAGGTAGTATTCAAACTCCCCATTATTATCACACATATTTTTATGAAGTCCTCTTGTAATGAGGATTCCAACAGAACCGTATTTATAATCATTCAAATCATTGTGTCCCTTACTATGTATGTACGTAAAATCTATCGATTATCAATGTTCAGAATACAAACCATTTTTTTTCTAAGACACCTGAAAGTTTCTGATCACAATACAAAAACGTATGGAAACGGTGCAAAAAAAATCAAAATGTTTCTTCCATTCATTTTCCAAGTTTGAAAATGAACAAAGAAATGCAGTCATTCCCGAATCAATTAGGAAACTTCGGATTCGAGAATGAACGAAAACTTCACGAGCGCCTACGATTTTATTTTTATTTTTCCCCACAATAAAAAAAGAAACAAACGGCTAGGGCCGCCTTCCGACGTTATCCGTTTAATTCCATCTAGACGAAATAAGATTTAAAAAGTTTCAGTAGACGTAAAACCACGGTCAACGGGTGAAATCGCGACTTCTTGACTGGAAGTGACGTGATTTATTCTCCCCCCCCCCCCCTCCAATTCTCTTCGGTTTGACCGCAGACGTGCGTATCCTTGACGAATCCATAACTAGATAACGATTCGATTCTTCCTCATGAAGTGTTCGCGGCCACCAAAATAAAATCGTCCGAGTTAAGCTATTTTCAGCGAATCGTGAGAACTGGACACGAAGAAGTAGTATGCACATCTTCGCCGTTAACGCCACGCCGTTTATTCGAAAAACTGATAGATAGACCCGTACGGAGCCGAAACGTATGAAATATTCATGAGTTCTATCTCCCTTTTTCCTTTGTCGCAATGAAAAGAATTTAAAAATAGAGGGCGAATCGATCTTGACGAATCGCTGAGGCGCAATTTACGAGGGGGAGGTGTGATGACTTTTTGTGTTAAGGATCTGAGATGTGACGTGCTAAAAATCGTACGTGACGCCAAAAGTATGTGTGTATTATCGTTTGCGAGATGGCACGGTAGCTCGCGAATAATGTTGTAAAAAGATCTAATTGCACCCCGAGTTCCAAGTCGTACGTGCAATCGTTCACGTTCGCCGGAATTTATGTTCCACCTGTCTGTCACTCCGAAAGAGTGAGTCAAGTCAAACATTCATTTCCCTTAAGAAAACTTACGATTTACCGAAAAAATAATTACAATTTTATTTTCCTAATTTCTGTCAGCGAATGTTTTTCAGATAATATTTTTTATTTTAATTTTTAGCGGCCTTTCAAAAAAATCCGCTTATGCGTTCGGTTTGTCCGCATGACTGACTGTCTGACGCGCTAAATCCTCCTAAAGGAAAGCAGATAGAGACTTCGTTTTTTCGACAATCGATTTAGTATATTGTCTCGTTGTGCGCGTTTTAATGGTTTGTCCTGCCTAATTTGTTTCGAAAAACCGCCATTTACTCTCTGCTTCAGCAGCTATTTACTTATTAGTTCTGAATATACATTTGTATCTAAAAAGTAAAGTAAGTACCATGGATGTAATTAACCGAGCACTAAATTAAATCGTAGACAAATTAAGTTACCACTCGTGCTTTTGTTTGCGGGGTTTAGAATTTTCGTGCGAAAGTAACTACAACTTTCAAGTTTGCCTATCTTAAAGCATTAGTAGCATGTGGGTACCGGGTTCGAACCCTGCTTATGACAAGAACGTACCTCATTATCTTTGTTACTATTATTGAGCTCATTGCGAAAATCAGGTAAGTGCTTTTAATGGGCCAATGAATAAAGCACATGAGGGGAAAACAAGTTACAGTTTTCATTTTCACTCTCTTATCACCAAACGCAACAATTTTTGTGTACTCACCATATACACCAGATCGCCCAACGTAATTAGCCTTTGTCGCATAATCAGCAACACAAACCCGAAAACAAGGTGTCAATATTGCTGTTTACAGCTTTGACTATGGAAACCTGCTCGTCAAATACGTTCTATTTTAAAAGGACAAGGTAATTAATTAATTTCGACAAACTTTTGACTGAGAAAGTTGAGGGAAGGTTACCGCAGGAGTCAAGCACGTTAACGCCTTAGCACAATTAAAACAAAAGATTATAAGTTTAAATTCGCTAGTAATTTTCTCCCCGAATTATAATTATTGTAATCAATAATATAAAGTTGGCAATTTTAATTGGATGATATAACCTATATCACAATTTCGTCTTTCAATTTTAGGAATTTATCAGTTTGTATGAAATTTCTGACTAATCAACCTCTTGCATTATTATAGCCAGAATTTTTCATATAATAAAACCGACAAAAAAGTTGCGGCTACACGCGAGATCATCATCATCATGCTGCTGTCCGAATCGCTGCCTCCATCTCTCTCTCTCTCCCTAGAAGCCTCTTTTATACCTCCATATGTACTATATTCCTGCTTTATATTATCTAATATTCCTATTCTTTTTTCCCCTATTCCTCTTTTTCCTCTAATTTTCCCTTCTAAGATCGTCCTTTGTAAACACTGTCTTCTCAATATGTGCCCTATCCAATTTGCTTTTCTTTTCCTGATTTTTTTATTAGCATCCTTTCATCTCCCACCAGTTCTAATACTTCTTCGTTCCTCTTCCTCTCTGTCCATTTCACTTTCATCACCCTCCTCCATACCCACATCTCAAAACTTTCTAAATATTTTTCCTCCTTTCTCCTTACCGTCCACGTCTCTGCACCATAAAGAGCTATGCTCCATATGTAGCATTTCGCTAATTTCTTCCTTGTTTCTAAATTTATTTTCTTGCTTGTGAGGAGCTCCTTCTTCTCGTTAAATGCTGCTTTTGCCATTGCAATCCTACTTCTGATGTCCTGTGTACTACATCCATCCTGCGCTAAAATACTGCCAGATATTTGAAACTACTTACTTGTTCCAATTTTTGGTCATTTACCATTATATTTAATTCTTTATGTTCCACCGAAACCACCATGACTTTCGTTTTTTCGGCATTGATCTTCATTTCATATTGTTGGCCAACCTCCACTAGTCTGTCTGTCATCCTCTGAAGTTCTTTCTCGTCTTCTGCTATTACCTAATCCCTGATCATCTGCGTGTTTAATGGTGGTAATACTTTCACCTCCTATCTTAAATCCTTTCTCTTTCATCAACGCATACGAGAAATATGCAACATAAAATTTTGGAAGAGCATCTTCCGAAAAGTTTCGTATCCTGTTAACAATGTATATAAAAAGGAATGACAATTTTGTCCCAATCCACAAATCAACAGTAAATTCAATGTGGAATTATCAAACTCGTCTTTTGATTAAAAGTTATTTTTTAAACGAGCAATTAAAAAATGAGTTTTTACTCATCTCAGGTATCTTAAAAATTCATGAAAAGGTTGGGAAAAGTCATAAGTGTATTTCGGCTACCATATAGCCGTCATCAGTGGTGTCACCGATCGTAGGTTCTATTTCTACTAAGTTCAAAAGGGACCTTTTTTTATTTCTTTTGTGGTTACCTGAGATAAGTACTTATTTTTCAATTTGATCTTTCAGTACATATTTTCTGAACTATTAAGGATAATTTTACTTTTCCATGTTGAACAATAAACATAAATTCTTAATTAGATACAAATACTGGATACACGAAGGACGGATTGAATACGATTCGCGAATTTTCTATTAGCAGGTGGACTAACGTGCGCTACGTTAGTCAAACACGCTTAAAAGCGCTATGGAGAACAAGTTTTATGCGATAATTTGATAGCCGTAGCCTCAATTACAGCCTCTCTTACTCTCAACTCGCGTAACTCACCCGCATTTCTCTCACTCGTCTCTTCAGTGTCGCTATCTATTACACGTCTTTCGAACTACTTCAACCGCTTGAAACGGTCGGTAGCCGCAACAACACGTCAACTGCACGTTTCATCGAGGAAACTTGCGAGGTTCATTTTTAGGATTATCGCGATCGCTCATTCCTTTCGGCTCTGCGTAATTTTCGGTCACCCCACGCCACCAAAATTCTCCAGCTGAATCTCTCCCCATTCCACCTTCCAAAACCCTTTTACACCTGCCGCCCTTTGTGATGCATCCTCCCACGCGTTCATATCTTTACGACCGTCAAACCCATTTTATCCTTTTTTCATTTTTCGCGACCAGCATTACTTTTACAACTGCCGCGAGTCAAGGTTGGTCGCGAAGGATGTAACGAAAAAAACTCATTCGTCAGCAGAATCGGTCGTTAACCGACGGAGTAACGCTTTCTAATTAGCGTGGACGGGCCACAAGGAAAAATTACGAGGGAAGTGGCGGCACGAATTAGCCGAGCCTCATCACATTCATTTATAATTAAGAATGAAGATAACTTTTCGTGGCAAATCGATAGTCTCCCGATCGGGCGATACGAACCAAAATTGTCATTTTCGCCCAGAATAATTATAAATAAGAAACAATGAAATTCGTGAATTAAAAAGCATGCTTAATAATGATTCGGTAACGTCATGAAATTAAAATTTCTGATCGACGATTAACAATTAATATTTGTTGTTAATTTTTTTCAAACGGTGATTTTATCAAAAATTAAAATAGTCAAACCCAGATTTATCGCTCCCCTTATATAGCGCCACCCCCACATACCGCCCATGAATCGTTGTGAACAGAACTTCCATCTTATGATTACATAGTGCAAACATACACCTCGATTTACCGCCACTCCCGCTTTAACGTGTGATGGACAAACAGTGGGGCTAAATCGTGGTTTGACTGTGTATCAAACAAGTGCATAGATAAAATTAGGACGTTTATTTTTTGTGGTTATACCGCCACATATCACTGCTAGTAGAGCCTCGTTTGTAAGTGGAGTCAATGTGGAAATGTACGTTCAAAATTTCAGCTTTCCATCTTTTATCCCTTCAAGGATATATATATATTTATTTATTTATTTATTTATTTATTTATTTATTTATTTATATATATATATATATATATATATATATCCGACACTGTATGCCAGGCATGTCAAACTGGCGGCCCTTTCTGTGTCTCACTACGGCCCGATAGCTAATTTTTGTCTCAAGAGAATCGTGTGGGATTGCATATAAATGTTTTATTTTAGCGAAAAGGAGATGATATTTTTTCATAGTTACCGAATTACAATAGAAAGCATTTTATCAACTATTGCTTTTAATTGTAAAACAGGCGTCCAAATCTTATAGCGTTGGCCCTCATTAAACATCTGCGGCCCTTCTCTAACATACATCGCCTCAATGCGGATCTTCTATAGCATTCGTCGCTTTAATGCGGCCGGGACGCCTCGTCGATTTCGACATGCCTGCTGTATGCTTTTCAAAACTCAAACCTAAAACAAAACGGTAGCTGGCACAGAAATATACACTCCAAAATTTTGCTCTCTATCGTATACGGTTTCGTCACAATTTCAATTTAAGGAAATTCACAGACAGACGGACAGACGCCAAAGTGAAAGTAAAAGCGCAATTTTTAACGCGCTAAAACATTTTTATCCTAGTATTTTTACGGGATTGAGTTCTCACGAAGCGAGGTAAATAACAATTCTAAGTTTCCAATAAACAGCACTTAAATAAAGGTAACAAACGGAACGTCCCCGGAGACAAATAGCAGCGCAGATAGACAAACGGACCGAGATTAATTGGGGGACTTTTTCTCTCAACAAACGCAACTCGAAAATAAAAAACGGTTACACTTTCGTAAGCTTGAGAGGAAAAGGGACTTTTACTTTCCTTCGGTTCGGTTAGGTAATTAAAGTGAAAACTTTTGGGGCCCTAATCACTTTCCAAATAAATGAGGCAAAAACCGGATTCTCGATACGAACGTAAACGCACGCACCGAAATAGGGTCAATTTTCGTGAGATGGATCTGGAAAAAGGATAATCGTCGAAAAATTGACCGGCACATTGCGCAAGAAACGTCCTTTTTTTGTTTCGCATCTGGTAGCGTTCGAGAGAAATAATTAATGCAGATCCACACTCGGGATAATTCGGAGAAAACCGAAAGGTTTGCGTTCGGCGCGATTGTTATCCCTTGCGCAATAACACTTGGACGAATTTTTTTCTCATTTCTCTCCGGCCGATAGCAATATTTGTAAAAACAAACGCGGAGCGATAAGCGCATAACCAGACGATAATTGGGAAATGGTCGCGTTTGGAACTTATAGTTTCGGGCCCGAGCCAGATTCTCGTTGGTTTTATTTTTCTTTTCCTTTAGGGTGGCGATTAAAAAAAACGAAAAGTGTCAAGAGCTCGAAATATCTTAATTCATGGAGCGTATTTACAATGCTGACATCATTTGCCCAAGCTTTCAGAACGACGAAAGAGTATGCCTACGAATCACTCTACGCTAGGAATTTTTCAGGTCATTTTTACATTTATTAACGCTTCAAAAACCACGCATTTAAGTCAAATTACTAGATCTTCTAAAAATAACTCTCCACAAAAATATGTGATTAACGAAAGCGCTAAGGAACTGTTAATTATGGAAGTATTTTTGGCACAAAATTATTCATTAAAATCGGAATTCGTGGGAAATATGTAAAAGAGTCTAAATTACGGTGACCGTGGTGCGATTAAGATTGGATTCTTCCATAGCACGCCACATTAATCCACAGAAAATATAGCATCGCACCAATTATAAGGCCTTGTATTTTTATGTAAACCGAAGATATCTCTCACTAATAATAGCGAATTAAACAAGCTGTTTCTACATAATTTTTGTGCGGAGGATTTGCGTCGTTTATTTACGTTGTTAGCATTTACATATAGAATTAACCCTTTCATTCACCATGTCCATTTTAATGGACATCCAATAAAATTGTTTCAACAACTTTTGATGCAAATTATAGATGCGACAGTTGGCAGAAAAAATATTGGAAAGTGTTTGGTTTATGATTTATAGAAAATTGCAAGAGTTATCAATGTAGACGGAATTGCAAAAAAAAACTTTTACTCTCCCAATAAAATTCATTACTGAAAGGGCTGAGAGAAAATCAAGTATTTCGAAATAAAATTGAGGAGTTGTAGCAACCCTGATTGAGTTTTCTTTCGGACGGCTTCTGAAACTATAGATCACTTTATACGCGAGATTGCCACGTAATTGGGACAATCCGATAATGGGGTACAGAACCAAATCGACCTTAGCCTCTCTAAAGATTAAAGATGTGTATGTATGTAGAATGTAAGTATAAATAAATAAATATACATATGCAGACCAAATTTTATAAAAAAACAAGCTACTTGAACACGGTGGGTATAACAGAAATTAACATAACACTATCAAAATGCTAAAATTTCGCCGCTCGGACATAATCGCGGACTCATCAAGGATGATCATATTTTAAAAAATAACAAAAACATAGCCACGGCATAAACAATTATTGCCGAAATTTTAGAAAGGCTTAATATTTTTTTTTACTTCGGCCGCACGAAAATTAAAAAAAAACGTTCGCGAGATTTTCAAGGTCCCCCAATCGTCACTCGCACACACCCACACAAGGTTTATATGTATTATCTCGAGATAAATTCTTACAAACGGCGATCTCATCCACACCGCTACCTAGCAACCAACGGTGAGAAGTACCTCGTCAAAGTACTCGCCGAGTTTTTTTTCTTTTCTTTGAAAGCCGATAAAAAGGTAAACAAAACACGTCGCATTTCTTTCCCGTCAAACCAAATTCCGACTATTTGACTCGCGCCTTAGCATCTGCTGAAAGAAAAAACACCCGAGGCGTGTAGGTAAGTAAATCCCACGTCAAAAACCCCCTTACACCTGTAATAGCGATGCACTGTTAAGTTCATGTACAAATACCAAAATGTCAGCGTTCTTCTTCGCAGTCCATTTTACCCGAGCAATAACGCCGTGCTTTCCCAAAAGGGAAATGTTCTCCCCCCCTCCCACCGAAGGGAATAACTGAGAATGCTTGCGCTGCTTATATTTTTATCTCCGAGAGTTTGAGTGTGCGCTCGTTTCTCTCTATCTCTCACGCTCTTAAATAAGCGCCGAAATTCACGATCTCGTTCCGAAACGGCGAAAAATATATTTACGGAAACATATCGGCGTGCGTTCTATCTACGCGAACAGGGTATCTCCTCGGAAGGAATAGTTCTTTCGATCTACGCTCATCCTGTTGTTGCTGCGTGATACTACCCCAAGATGCTACGTAAGCACTGGAGAATCAGAGTTAAAAACAAAACAAATTGAATAAAAGCATTCGAAATCCGCCTCAGAAGTCTTTCGAAGCTAATGATATTTTTGAAAATATTGGAGATAATTACCTAACAAATACTTTCGCTCATGCTCAAGGTGTTATCGAAATAACTTCGCCTATTGAAAGTATATTATTAACAAAACATTAATGTGATGAACAAATAAAATAGCAAACAGGTGAAAATACAAATGTTGCTATTGTATTTTTTCACCATGGAACAGTTCCCAATGGTTACGCCTATCACTGTGCATTTTAAAACATTAACAGTTTCCAGTTTAACAACAATTAAGTAAAATATTGCTCGGTTATGCCTTTTCCTCTTATTATTTATCCCCGTGATGACTGTTTCATTTTAAGTCGGCAATGGGGAGAAAAATAACAAGATATTTTCCTCTATATGCCGAAAATGAGCTTGGACGTAAACATTTCAGTTGTTTTCCTCCTGTACGGATAATACATGTCCGGAAAAAAACTCCCTTAAAATTTTACAATTTACAGTTCAGACGTTTGTGGGCGTTCGTATTATTACCCGGTCAGATGATATCGCCACCTGAGCTCATGTGAACTCGTATTACATGTTTGTACTACTTAAAGATTCAATCATTTGTCCCGAAGGACTACAACGAAAAGTGTTGAGTAACCAGGAGAATTTTTTTGTTAAAAAATTTCACGGTTTTCTTATTTACAAAATTATTTTACATGAAATACACGCGACTGTATTTATCGAACATTTCAAAACTTTACCTGCATCAAGCTCCAATTATTTTGGTAAATGTTTTATCTGCCGATTCAGGATGAATACAACATACCAGACAATATTTGAATTGGCTGACAAATTTGTAAAAAGATAAATATTAACCCTTATTTTAAATAATTACGGCTGTTCTTAGAAAACTGTTTTTTTACGCAGGCATCATACGCGAGGATTTTCCGCACAAATAAATTCAGCGGTTAACCTTTGTTTTCTGAACAAACGTCTAAATTTAACTGAAACTGTCCCACGAGACGTCAAAGATTGAAAAACTCGGATCTAAACTGAGAAAATACACGTCCGACATAGGTTGCAATGCCTTCTTGAAAGCGGTTCGGTCAGTGTAGTAGAGAACCTGTTTCCATGCGTCCAGTTTCAGAAAATTTCCTTCTTCCGGGAAGAGAAGTATTCAGCAAGATCTCTGCTTCCGCACATTATAACCGTGGACAAAGGAATATTTTTCGGCAGTCATGCCACTACAGTAGGAAACCTAACGAAATACACCTAAAATAACTCGTGTATATATATATATATATATATATATATATATATATATATATATATATGTATGTATGTATGTATGTATGTATGCCATATGGAACGAATATCGTGTCAGAAACAATGAATTTCTACCTTTTATTTTTACGCCATTTTGAAGTCTTCAAATTTTGTGTTTTTCTAAATAGTAGATGTAAAGATACTATGATGGCGCTGCTAAAAACCCAAGATAGAAATAGATAAACTGATATAGGATACTTATGTATGTGTAGCCTCAATAACATGAAACGTAAATTTTCACTAAATTAATCTATGAAATATTATGGGAGGACAGGTTTCTTCATTCATCATGTATCTTCCAGAGATAGACTTTTTATATCTCTATTCGCATAAGAAATTTTTAGTTAAAGATACTGCTGTATTTACAGTTTTCTTTGCAATAAATTGCTTACTAGCGACAACCGCCAAGTAGTTACTTAGAATTTAGGAATATCAAAATTATTTGTGAATGGTGTATGCGAAATACGGAGATTACACTGGTGAAAATTATATGCAAATAATATTTCAGGCACATGTCGATTTAAATATTCAAAGACTTTTTTCCTGTTTATTTAAGTTTAATTTTAAATTCTACGAAGCAAAATTTTAAAAATTTAAATTTTGCATAAACAATTATGCATAAATAAATATTTGCGCAAAAACAAAATGAAAAACTTTAATTTTATACTTTCAAATAATTCCTGTCGACCACTCATCACCCAAATGATCGAGTCAATACGTATACCATTGATTATCTCACACCTTAACACGACAAAAATGTAAGAACACCAAGAAAAACAACAATGAGGCACATTAGAGGTATTCCAGATAAAAACTAAAACACAGCTACGCATCTCGCCATCAAGGTTACTACGAGTATTTCTCCATTATTCAGCCAAAACCTGACTAGTTTTACTTAGGGGCGAAATTTATTTTTCCCCGACGTTGCCTTCTCAAGCTCGAATGGAAAAACATTGTTTCAACGTCGACAACAACGTCGGACACACCATAACATTGGCATTTTATTAACGAGATTTTTCTTTATTCCGTGAAATGTCTACCGATTACAAAAATATTTTTGGAAAACTTAAAACGCACTTTTATTCCCACTCTCCTTAATTAACGCATAAAGCGAAAATCGGTGCGTTCCGACGTCGATAATGGCCTTCCGCAACTTAGTAACATTTTATTCAAATAATTCTACAATCGCAATATTAAGAACCTGTGTGTATATATATATATATATAGATATATATATATACACACACACACACACCCAATAGTAGTTGGTTTTTGCATTCTGCATCTCACCTTAAAAAACATTAATTTTTCAGAGATCATTTCATTATTAGAAATATCTTTTAATTCAAAGATTTTCACCTCTGGGCTGATTTTCGTTTTTTCCCAGTGGAAAAATATTGGAGTAAAATAATCCTTAACATTTTCAGTTTTAAGAATAATATACTTTTGCCATTGTGGGGTACTAATGCCACATATTTATAGCAAATTTGAAAGTTATGGCACATCTAGAAATAAATAATATTTATTTGCTTAATTTTAAAAAAATTTTAACGGCTGCAATAACGACTTAATGGAGATAATCAAATGTTTATTTGGGCATTTGTACTAAGTTCTAAATATCTTTGAAATTTTAGCCCCCTAGCTCGCCATTTATCTATTTGTTTAAACTTTACGAATCTTTAAGCCAAATACATTAAAATATAAAAATATCTATAATCCCTATTTCGTTTTTTTTTTACACATTCTACCTTTTAAAAATATTTCAGCTTCGTAGCACATTCTGAAATACATAAACATTGAAAATTGGTTTAAACAATTGCGAATTTTAGCGGCAGCATTGTTGAACTTTCTTGAGTTTTCGATTTTTATGCGTTCTTTGCACGAACTGAACGCATATAGGGGAGGTCGTTTCCGTCCGTCCGCATGTTAAAACTCAAAAACCGCCGGACGTATTTTGACGAAATTTGGTATTGGGGAGTTTTGCTAAAATTGGTCGACCGATTCCAATTTTGGTTAAAAATCGGACAACAGTTACGCCCACTTTACATGACCTACATGTAGTTTACAATGTTCCATTGTTTCAAGTCGGGAACCGCAGGACGTATTTTGATGAAATTTGGTATTGCGGAGTTTTGCTAAAATTGGTCCACCGATTCCCATTTTGGTTAAAATCGGACAACAATTACGACCACTTCACATGAAGACCTACATGTAATTTACAATGTTCCTGTTTCAACTCGGGAACCGCTGGACGTATTTTGATGAACTTTGGTATTGGTGAGTTTTGCTAAAATAAATCGACCGATTCGTATTTTGGTTAAAATCGGACAATAATTACGACTACTTTACATCAATACCTACATATTTACAATGTTCCTGTTTCATCTTGGGAACCAATGGACGTATTTTGATGAAATTTGGTATTGGGGAGTTTTATTAAAATCGGACAATAATAACGACAACTGTACATAAGGACTTAATACACCTTTCCAGTCTTGTTCTAGTCGGTTTTGCACATGCCTACACAAAAAAGTTTGAATCTCCAGCTTATTTGGAAGTACCTAAACATCAGTATCCATCTGATGTTATATCTAAGCTTGGTAGGATTCGATTTAAATCGAAAAACGTCGATAAATATCGATTTTTTTAAATTTCAACATCGACGATAATGAAGTCGTCGATAAGCGTCGATTTTCCAACAAGATGGAAAAGTGTACGTCTAAAAACCTACCCTGAATTATAATATTTAAGTCGTTTCTGTTTACTTTTTTCGCAGTATTATTTTCTACCTACGATTTTGCTCCTTTTCTGGCCTTGCACTAACAGTGAGACCGAAAGAAGGGTATTTTCTTACACTCAAATATGAGTCTTTTTGAAAAGCTCACGCTTTACTCTGGACAATCAGGTAACAGCAAGGCCCTAGGATGGTTTTGAGAACACGTGTTTCTTAGCCCTTTTGAGGTTTTTGAGATTATATTTGCCGACCTAATGGTCGGATATTCCACGAGAATTTCTATACATATAAGGTCATGGATATGCCCTGCTGAGAATGCCTCGACCTCTGTTAAACAAGGTTCGGAAGAAAGGAATTTCGGTGGTCGTTTGAAGCCATCCCGCTAACCGCTTTCTTCCCCTTCCACAGCGTGGAATGTATTCCGGAAACAAATGTTTCTCGATCCTTTCTAGGGTTTTTCCTATACATGACCTTGTTTTATGCACTTTCACCCGTTCTTCCTATGCACAACCCCATCTTTTGGCAGTCTTTTTCTTAAAGTTATCCAGGAAGGATCGTTCCTCTCTCGTGTTTTTGGCTCGTTCGCCTTTTGCCACAGGTTAGTAAATTTCAATTTATATATATAATGGTTTAAAAATGGTGCACATAAATTAGCAATCGTTACTAAAAATTGAAGAGGGATTCAATATTAATATTTGTTTGCTATTTGTTGTAAAATATTTTGCCGATTGGAATAACACATTTTAATCAGGATTTGAGGTGACTGTTGATCGAGCGCTCAATAATAAAGTAATTTTTCTCACTATATATTTTATGTTAAATAACGAGAATCTTTAGCGAAGTGATGAAATATATCAAATGATACAAAGTATTAGATTAGATTGACGTCTAAAATATTATTGTGATAATTATATGGTTAATTTTTTCCATAATTGGCATCAACGAATTTCTAAAAGCTTTTACGCTGTACTCGCAAATTATTTCAATTTAAGAATGCTTCTCGGCAAAAGCAACAATATATTGTTCGGATTTCATAAATTAATCGTTTTCTAGTTTTTATTATACAATTTATACAATTCGTTATTGGGTGTTCTCTTTAATATTAACGTTCAAAAATGAAGAAGAGTGCAAATGCGCATGAATAAAATAAAATTTATGAAGAACATAATATATTAGTTCGATTAATTTGTACATAAAGATTTAACTTCATATAAACATTTAAATAAATAATCCGAGTATTTTAAAATAAACGTAAATTTTGCGTAGAATTTCGATGTAAAAAGTAAATTTAAATCAACGAATCGAAAGGCCGAAAACTGCCAGCCCTATATTTAAGTAGTAATTTTAAGAATTCGTTGCAAATCTCTCGGGAAAATAAACGTCGACTTTAATCGACGATTTTCAAAAAAATAAACGTCGAATCCTACCAAGCCTAGTTATATCATAAGTAAGAAGCGTCTATGTATAATAGATAACATATTTAAGCATATTTAAATGAAGGATAAACTCCAGGTGTAGCAATGAAAGTAAGAGACCAAAGATAAACTACCATAAAATGCTCATATATAACAACCAACTTAATCCTTCACCTTGAAAACCTCATGAATCTCCTCTAATGTTTGAAAAACTGGTTGGTGATGCAACGACAATAGTGTTACCACAGAAACTAAGACTTCTGAGACTGCAGCTCACTTAGAATAGGCTCAAACTATTGATATCGAAGGTCGACTGCGACCGAATTCAAAGGAGAAGGGTAAGAAAAGTTGCAGAGTATTTATCGCATCAAAAACTCTTCGGGACATTCATTTTTAAACGACTGCCGTCACACTTTGACTAATTAATTCGTTTTTTTGCAAATTTTAAAATATATTATTTCCCGTGTGCCGCGATGAAGAAGAATCCGAAGGTATTCGCAGGAAGCCATACTCAATTCATAGAAAGTTTTATATGGAATATTCTGTCGAAAAAAATATAACCTGTCTCGCTAAATGAAATTATTCATTCAAGTTCCTACAACTTTGTTTGTCAAATCCAAGTAAACCGAGTATTCGTTATTTAGCAATACTCAATGCATAAAAATCTCAATCTAAAGATAAATTAAACTCATTGTTGAATGCAAGTTTCATTTGATCCTAAAAAAGGATTTTTTAAAACACTATATCTCTGATTTTCGAAATAAAACACGTTTATTGAGTATGTTTATCAAATGAATAATAATATGTTAACCAAGGATTTAAAAAATGGGCATTTTCCTCGGACTGTATTCATCACAACTACATTAAATTAAAGCTAGCGATAGTTTTACAATAAATTCTTTGGGACGTAAACAAAAGAAATATCTTAGTAAGCCATTCAAAGCCAAACAAGATGTTTATCATAGTCCCCAAAGCTAAAATAGTAATACAAGCAATAATTATTACCCCTATGGGAAACCATAGGTTGAAACAGCTCAAGAACTCTAAAAATATGGCAGTGAATTTATGGGGAAAGGAAAACAAACATTCCGCAAGAAAAAAGTCTACACGATTCTCGTTTCATGCACTCCAACAATGAAATTCGCTTTCGCGAACGAGAAATCCTATAATCCTTAAATTTTGAACTACATAACGAGAGCCATTGGACGAAACATAAACGATAATCGAAGAAAGGAACGACAAATACAGCGTTTACAGCGAGAGGGAGCATAAATTCGAATAGCTCCGAGGAGTCTTAGACTTGTCTCCGCACATGCACCTGCCATCCTTCCTCGCTCACGTTAACAAGAGCTGCCATTAAGGAAAACTCGAGTTCCAAAAGAACGTCCGATACATTACCCGGCTTTAATAGGCGAACTCAATAGTAAGCGCTGACTAGCGGACTTGGGTTGAAACTTTTCCAACGCCAATAGGACTTTGTGAGTAATCGACTTATTACACATAGAATACAAGTCAAACGGGAGTGGCTAGATTTTTTTCTCCCCAACCTTAGGAGTTTCGATCACCGCGACTGACCTATATATTCGAAGTTCCCTTTCGCATTCACTGGTCATCTGAGCAACGCTAGTCTATGGCGTGCAATTATGCGCGCAAAATAATTCTCGCTGTTTTACTAGAAGGCCGTTTTGTTTACTCGCGCGATTAACTTATGAAGGATAGTTTTTTTTAAGAGTGAGTTATTACAGAGCGTTCCCCGAATAAGAAATTATCATGATTCCAAAATTAATGATCGAGCCAAGCTCACAGCTTCTTTTAAATGAAAAACGTATGTAACACCTAAAGCGATAAAACTGTTGAGTAAACAACAGGAGTATTTCAACTGCTACGTGGCCGTCCTCAGCGGTCATTCCTTACCAGATTCAAAGCTCGATAGCTTGTCGCTGAGGAGTGATACTTTGAAATCGGCAGTTGGTTGACTCGAATATTTTATGGCTTAGAGCAGCGTTTCTCAGCCTTTTTAATATCACGACCCACCTAGGCTTTGAGAGTTTACCTGGGACCCACCTATTATGTATATACTACTAATTTCTTCAAGCAGTAGATAGTACCTACATGTGTTCCACTAGTGGATGGCCAACCTGTGCCTGAGCAGGAGCCACCATACTGCAAAGGACATCATCGAAGAGCCGCAGTAACATGTAATGAGCTGACAAAATATATTTGACGCTAAAGGTAGCTGCTGTGACATCATCATCATCATAGGTAGTCTGTCCGTAGACAGGTCCGTGATTATTCATGGTTAAACCTGGTTCTCCATATACTCCTATTTTCCGCTGTCCTCTTCATATCTTGATAACTCTCTTTCCCTTTCAAATCGTCTATCAGCTGATACCTTTTCCTACCTCTTTCCCTTTTCCCATCTAGTTTTCCTTCTAACACATCTTTAATCATACTCTCTCTCCTCATGTAATGTCCAACCCAGTTAGCCTTCCTCTTTCTGATAGTCTGTATAATCATTCGCTTCTCTCCTATTCTTCGTAGCACTTCATCGTTTTTCATCCTATCTGTCCATTTTATCTTCAGCATTCTCCTCCAAGTCCACATTTCAAAGCTTTCCAAGTATTTGATGTCATTTTTCCTTAGCGTCCATGTTTCTGCCCCATACAATGCTATACTCCATACGTAGCATTTTATCAACTTCTTGCGGATATCTTCCCTAATATTCCCTGTAAGTAGTTGTTTCTTTCTCCTGAAAGCCGCTTTTGCTTTTCCTATTCTAGTTTTGATCTCATCCGTACATTTTGCCTCTCGTGTTATGATACTTCCAAGGTATTTATATTCTGAAACTTGTTCTAATGGCTTTCCCCCAATAGTTATGTTCAGATTCTCTTCTTTACCCGATATTCGAATGACCTTGGATTTTTCTGTATTTATTTCCATACCGTATTTTCTACCTGTTATCACTAGTCTATTTATCATTTTTTGTAGTTCCTCTTCCTTTCTTGCTAGAAGTACTTGATCATCTGCGTATTTTACTGTTCTTATAATCCTTCCTCCAATTTTGAAATCCCCTGTGCCTTCTAAAGCTTCTTGCATTAGACTTTCTCCATATATATTGAATAGGGTTGGCGATAGGCAGCAGCCTTGTCTTACTCCTCTACCGATATTTATTCCGCAGGTGTCCACATTCTCAAACCTAACCTTTACAACTTGATTCTCATATAGATTCCTAATCAATCTCCTGTCTTTCCAGTCTACACCTATATCCTTTAATATCTTCATCAACTTTACCCAATTTACTCTATCAAAGGCCTTCTGCCAGTCTACGAAACATGCGCAGATATCTTGACTGTATTCTATTGCCCTTTCTGATATGATTCTAACTACTCCTATAGCATCTCTAGTTCCTCGTCCTTTTCTGAAACCGAATTGATCTTCCCCTATTATTTCTTCTGCCTTTTTCTCCAGCCTTTTATTAAGAATCCTCGTGATGATCTTCGATGTGTGTGACAGAAGGCTTATAGTTCTGTAATCTTTACACTGCATTGCCTTTGGCTTCTTCTTTAGAGGGATCATTGTTACTTCTAGGAAATCCTGAGGCCATTCTCCCGTGTCGTAAATCTTATTAATTAATTTCGTGATCGCTTTTAGTCCTTCTGATCCTATGACTTTAAGTATCTCAGCCGGTATTCCATCGCTGCCCGTGGCTTTCCCCTTCTTTAGTTCCACTATCGCCTTTTCTACTTCGCTCTCCATAATACTTGGTCCTAAGTTGTCTTCTTCAATGTTTTTCTCATTTTCCAGTTCTATTTTCCCCTCTCCTGCCTGTTTGCCGTATAATTCCTTAATGTATTCTTCCCATACCTGTGCTACATCCTTTGTTTCTGAGACTATCTTCCCATCCGTATTCATAATTCCTTTACCACAAATTCCATTAGACTTCTTATCTTCTAATTCCAGTGCCCTAGCGTACATCATATCGTACCGTCCTAACTTCTCCATTTGTTCTATTTCATCACATTTTCCTTTTATCCAGTTTTCTCTAGCTTTATCTGTTACCCTTCTCAACTCATTGTTTATACGCCTATAGTTGGCTCTACCTTCTTCACTGTTAACGTTTTTCCATTTTCGTCTCTCATCCATTTTCTCCAGCATTTCCTTCGTGATCCATGGTTTTCTGATTTTCTTCTCTTGTTTTCCAATCTCTTTATCCAAGGTATCCTTGATACTGGTTTTAATTTCATCCCATTCTATATCAACGGTCTTCGGTTTGTTTTCCAACTTCCTTAGGTTATCTTCCAACTTCATGCTGACTACATCCTGCCTTTCTTTCAGTTTTTCTAGGTCCCAGGTCTGTCTTTCTCTTCTCGTTTTTCTTATTTGTTTGAGCTTTGTACTCACGTCAACTATTAGAAGGCTGTGATCTGAATCAATGTCCGCTCCTTGCAATGCCTTGGCATTCTTTATGCTGTTCCTGAATCTTTGTTTTACAAGGATGTAATCTATTTGGCATCTCATTCTATCTCCTGGGCTTTTCCATGTGTATAACCTTCGTTTATGGTTTTTGAACCATGTATTAGTCACTACAAGGTCATTATTGATGCAGAATTCTACGAGTTTCTCCCCTCCTCGATTTCTCTTCCCAAGTCCGTATTGCCCGACAACATTTTCTTCCTGTCCTTCTCCGACTATGCTGTTCCAATCTCCCATTATTATGCAGTTTACCTTTCCTCTTCCGTCTTCTTCGTAAATTTCATTAATTTGCTCATAGATCTCATCTATTTCTTCATCGTCATGAGCTGACGTTGGCATATATACCTGGATTATCAGCATGTCCACTGGGACTGCTTTTAGCTTTATTGCCATCAGTCTATCGTTCGTTGCTATTATCTTTGTCACGCTTTTCATCATATCATTCCTAAGTACCAGAGCTACTCCCCTTTCCCCACTATTTCCTCCAGAATAAACTACCGTGAATTCTTCCGAGTCGAACTGTCCTTCTCCCTCCCATCTAGTTTCGCTTAGCCCTATAATGTCAACTCTATTTCTTCTCATTTCTTCTTTCAAGTTCTCTAGCTTTCCTGCCTTTCTCATAGTTCTTACGTTCCAAGTCCCTATTCGTAATTTACTTTCGACAAATGTTTTCCTCAAGGCAGTCCCCGCCCGGAGATCCGATTGGGGGACTATTTTACCTCCGGATTGTTTTACCTCGAGAGAACTCATATTGTCCAACCATATAATCTTTACTAGGGATTGTAATGTGGTAGTTTCCCTCTTGCTTTCCACATCGCAGTACTGTAGCCGTTCAAATCGTCCTGATCACGCCTACAGCTGTATTGGATATAGACCCAACCAACATCATTTGTTTTCGGCTCTATACCATACTGACAGTACTGCTGCCTACTGCCAGGCACTGATGATAGTTTTTTTTTTTTTTTTTTTTTTAATAAAACCTCCATTCGAGGGGTTTGAACCCCCGAACTTTGCAATAGAAAGCCGACACGCTAACCACTACACCACCAGTGCATATAATAATAATAATAAACAAAAAGTTCCTCAGTGGAACTTCTGGTAATATCTGACTTCAACAATTCCCTTACGCATTATAATCGGAAAATATATGCGAGGCAGCCAAAGTTTCATAGAGTCGCGTATCAACTCTCAATGAACCGCCACCACTGCATTAGTGGGTCGTAACCTACCAGTTGAGAAATCCTGGCTTAGAGAGCTACAAGTATAATTAAATCGTCAAGGTATGCGATTGATTATAGTTTGTAAAGATGCAATAGACTCCGTGCAACATAAATAATAAATTCGAAAAGTGACCCAATGATAAAGTACAGCGTATTAGAAAAAAGCTTCTGAGATAATGATTCCTCTTCTTGAATCTTTCTGGAAAATTGAACAGTAAAAAAATGGTGGCTCCAAATATGACAGTTTATGGATCGAATGATTTTTTTTACTACTGTTCGATCCAAAATTCCCAGGAGAAATAGCGCTAGACCGTAACGACCAAACATAAAACGCAACGCGACCTGGTAGAAGCCAACAGAAAATTGAAATATAAAATTCCGCGGTTCATCGCCTAATAAAACTAACTCATTACCTAATGCACCCCTTCCTATCTGGATGTATTAAGGATTAAGGTATAATGTTTCGACGTTCGAGACGACACTTTTTGTAAATTTATGACAACTTATTCGAGTTCTGCCGTAGAGTGAAACTGGATGATGGACAATACAGACGAAAATTTAATTACTTAATTTATTGCCTAATGCATTTATTGCTAATGCGGACTATTTAACTAATTCGATATTTCAAAAATGAGCACTAAAGTATGACAAATTGAAAAAGTAAGTATTAGTTATCTTAGACTCTCCAATAGCCATAACAAGGTTATCGTTATTACTGTTGGAGATATCATAGAGATAAGTACTTCTTTTTTCAATTTTTCATGCTTAAGTGCTTATTTTTGATTTGTTTTCAGCCATAATACGAGGTCGATAATTCTCTGGCGAGTTACCTAATTCAATATTTGACAAGATGATTTTTTTACACACCCCAATACGCTATTCGTATCTTATCCCGCAGGACAGATATCTATCATAAATCTTTCCATATACGAGTGCTTTCTATTACTTACAACACCGTAAAAACTCTCTGTATTTCTTTTCAAATATCCATACTTTTCCACAAAACCCTATAGTCAATGACGACGCATAACCCGCACGACTTGGAAAGAATTTCGCATGTGAAGAAGAACCAAATGATTGTACCGTCTTTACTGAAGGCTTAGGATTGAGCCTGCGATAATGATTGTAAATTAATATCCCTAGTAGCGTGTAAATATATGCAAGCATCGAATGTGTGCAGTTTTTTCGTCTCCATCCTCTCTTTCTTTTGCTGAAGTGGGATTTGATGACCAAGCCTTTTTATTCGCATTTTCTCATCCTACAAACTAGAAACTTCAGACTCATAACAATATCTTAAGAGCATTTGTATCTCACACGCTTATTACTATGTAAATTTTAAGATGTCGAACTTTCAAATTGCATCGCATATACATTTACCTCCTATTTATGTAAACATTTAAATGTTAAAATCTAACTTGCCTAATAGGGCGAAGGGTTATAAACGCAAGAAGGGGCTACATAGCAGCAATTTCGTCCGGATAAAGACATTTTTTTTGTTTTTCTTAATTTAAAATGGAATCAATCTATCGACAACCCCTAGCAGCCTTTCCATGCTGACAAACATATATATATATATATATATATATATATATATATATATATATATATATATATATATGTATATATATAAACTTAAGGAAAAGGAAAGGTAGTGATGAGGGTGGCAACAAGATGTTGAAGGAAGCCAAGCGGGCACTTACCAAGTTGAGGATCTAGTTGTCAGGCAGCTGGGGGCGTCGAAGAAACACATACAAAACACGTAAGATTTTCGGGCATATGCCCTTCATCGGCGATGGAGAGAGAGTAACTCATATATATATATATATATATATATATATATATATATATATATATATATATATATATATGTATATATATATATATTCTCTCTCTGTAGCTGATGAAGGAATAATTCCGAAAGCTTCTACGTTTGTGATGTTTCTGTGTTTTAGTGTTCTTTTACGTGTGTCGCTTCGACATCCCCGGGGCCTCGCCAACCTGAAGTCGTCTGATTGGTGAGTGTTCACTGGGTTTCCTCATCCCAACACCTTGTTGACATCCATATATCCATTTTACCTTTCCTTTTCCGTAAGCTGTTGTATATATATATATATATATATATATATATATATATATATATATATATATATATATATATATATATATAAAATAGGGTGTCAAAATTATGTATAAAATTTTTAAATAGCTAATTTTGTAGACAGCATGACTAATTTTAATAAAATTTTGTACATTTTAAAACTAAAATAAACAATTAGCTTTTCAATATGTAGCAGATTTACTGGTGATCCATTGATATGGAGAAAAATCAACTAACATTTGAAGAAAGGAAGTGCATTTTAAAATGGTACTGAAAGTATAAAAACGTTAAAGAGGTTCAGCGTGTATGGGAATGTCAATATGGGACAACGGTGCCAGTGTATCTAACAATAACCGACCTCCGCGATAAATTTGAAGAACATGGAACTGTTCATAACATCAATAAGGAAAGCTGTGGGAGGAAAAGGACGTCAAGAAGTGCCAAAAACATCAAAGCCATTAGAAGTGCATACGACCATTCACCCAAGAAGTCAACAATACAGTGTTCCCGAGAACTGCGTTTGAGTCAGTTGAATGTTATGAGAATCTTAAAGGACATGAAGTTCAAACCTTTCATACCTCGGCGCATGCGATTCAGGAAGATGATCCTGATCGATGAATACAATTTTGTGAGTGGTACCATCAGAAGAACGCTGAAGCTGGTGATTTTGAGGATGTAATCGTATAGTCAGACGAAACCACGTTCAAATTAAATGGTTATTTGAATTGCTACAACTGTTTACCGGGTCAGTGACAATCCACACCTCACTCTACAGAAAGATGTTAACCTGCCAGAGTTTAGTTTGTGAATGGGACTCTCCTCTTCTGGGATAATCGGACCTTACTGATTTAATGATACTGTTACTGGGCAGAGTTATATTGAACTGTTAATGAATGATGCAGTTCTCGCAAAAGAAAAATGTTTCCAGATACATTGGTGTACTTTCATCAGGATGGTGCACCTCCACATTTTCACTCTAAAGTCTGTGCCTATCTGGATACTGAATTTCCTGAACGGTGGATAGGTCGCAGGAGAAATGCTTTTGAATAGGTACCCCACAAGGTCTCCAGACCTCACTCCCCTAGACTTTTTCCATGGGGATATCTGAAAGATAAAGTGTACACTCACTCATAAACCACAAACATTGCAGGATTTGTGGGTGATGATACAACAGGAAGCAGGCAAAATTACATCTGACATGTACACCACCGTATGTCGGGCTGTTGAGAAACGATCCCGTTCATGTATGCGTGCTGGTGGCGAACATTTTGAACATCTGACGTAACTTCTGTAATGTATCATATTTCTATACATCTAATGTATTTAAAACATTTTTTGGTTCATGTTTACTCAATAAAATTTCTGAGATACGGCATATCCAAGTGTTTATAAATAATTTTGACTCACTCTATATAATATATAATTATATATTATATTATATATAACTCTGTATATATATAATTTTTCTCTTCGATTCTTGTACAACTCGTACCGCATGCTCGATAAGCCGCTTGCAGCGAACCACACACCCAGTTTCACTTCCTCGAAGACTTTCTCTCCCGCTGTCTCACCAAAAACTTTTCCTTTCCTTTGAAATATGGTTTCCTCTACGCTGGAATTCTCGCCCCTATTGCCCGCGATGGAAACTTGAAACCATTCATATCACGGAGTTCTCCCTCAGATCGCATCGGAAACATTGTCGCGCTGTCATAACCGCGATCCAGACGTAGCTGAGGGAATTCCGTCAGTAATTCCTCATTAAGGAAGCATTACGGCGTCAAAGTGTTTAAAGGCAAAAAGGAATGAAGTATTATGCTTCGCCATGTGCACAGTCCAGCGGCTATGTGGATTTCACCGAGCAAAAAACATCGATAAGACATTGGCTTGTTGTTCCGGAAATGTGCTCTATTCTAGACTTTCGCCGCCAAACTGAATCCATTTCCGTGAGAATTTAACAACGAGGAAACGTAAATAATTACGCTTTGTTACTCTGGAATTAATCAGCTGCGCTTATGAAAATGTCACTTAAATATTAATGAAATTAATCCCCGTGATTCTCAATTCACTGCTTCTTTTTCCTCAGTTCCCTCTACCAAATATTACTTGTAATCAGTGGCGCAGCTACGAATTTATGGACCCCGGTGTATGAACTAATTATGAGTCCCCCTCTAGGATCATATGCATAAAATCAAGGATAAAGAAATTTTAATTGCAGTAAGAAACCCCTTGGTTACATTAAATTACGTTCAGACATCGCAAGGAAATAGGAAATATTATTTTGTGCATCTATAAATGGGAATAAAATTGAAACAGAGTTTATAATAGTCCTAGTTTCTAGTGGCCCCACTTCGACGGTGGGACACTACGCATTGCATAATCTTCGTCACTGCTTGTAATGGTCATCCTCTATGCTAATTAAATATGAATACCGTATATGCTGGTATAATCCTCTCCCGAGCACAAATCTCGCAACCAAACATTTAGACGTGAGAAGTAGAAAATACTAATACTGGCGGAATTCTCGCGCCCCATTTTTTCTTGTAAAAGACAATTTCAACAACTATTACTGAAGAAAAAATTCCGAGGAGAAAGAAAATTATAGGAAGAGTAACGTGGCAACAGGCCTGCAAGTCGAAATCTCACGAAATCCACTGGCAATGTTCGCTAAGAAATTGTTTGAAATGTAACTTTTTCCCTTAAATTTGGAGATAAAGAAAGGATGGAAGTACTTCTCTAAAATTTGGTAAGGTACTACTAAAATAAAAGTAGTTTTGGCGTGACGATGAAACAATCTTTTCTTTCTTTGTTAATAATGTCGTTTTTACTGTACAGATCACGTTTGAAGTCGCTAAACATTACCATATTTCAGGTAAAAATGAATATTTAAAAAGAGGATTTTGTTTTACTGATATAAATAATTAGCATCCCATTTAGTTTTTTCGATAAAATGCACAACTGAATTATGAAAAGGGGCGGTAGAAGCGTATAGAGAACATCGCGTATGGTCGCTCCTGGATTAATCCTTGCTTCCGATTGTTTCGATTGCTAAATTCTGATAAAAAAGTCTGAGGATTCTACTGCAAATACAGCATACATTCAAATATTCACATTACGACGCGAAATACAAACGATCCTTTCGCATCCAACTAACGCTCGGCCGCATTTAATTTCACCGACCTAACGTCTGGCATGATAAAATCGACAACTTATCTGTTGCTAAGCTTAAGAGCAGAGTTCGTATCGCGAGGTTAGTTAAAACAAATGGCAGAGCACGGGTCGTCGCCAAAATAAACACGAAAAACCGAGAAAGTCGTTTCAGATTCGTGACATTTCATCCGGACGCAACTCGAAGAGCATCACGCCTCGTGCGCGGGGTAGAACAATCGATAACTTTAAGGGAAAATTATTATCAGCCTCCTGACCTTCGGTTGTAGCCGTCGCTGAGGCCAAAGGTTTACTACGGGACCTACTGATGTCACTCGATCCTCCAAAAATAGCTCGAATCCAGCCGGCGATTGCTTCGCCTTTTGGAAAAAAGAACGAAATCCAAAATTTCTCGAATGATGTTCTTTAAACCGAGGAATTTTCGACCGGCGACACGCGTGCCATGAGTGGTGTGCAGTGGATCATCGAGTGGTACACGGACCTAATCAGAAATATTCATTTTAAAAATTAATTTTCGAAAAAAGTCTGTCGAATGGCCAGAATCCGACTAGATGCTTTCTGCCAATAGTGCCAATAATGGAGAATCTCGAGTCTGCAAAACTGGCATAAGATTCTCAATGGTGACATACTGAAAAAGTCGCTACAATTTTCATGAAAATATAATTATTTTTTTCAGATTATGTTCGCATTTCAGTGCACTTCTATACCGAAACATTCTGTGCGTAGTACGGCAATGGCAGGAAAAGCTGTGATTACCGTGTTTTTTAGTGAAAAAGTGAGTTTAACTTGCATAAAGTATATGTTTATAATTTTGCTGTGATCATCTACGCTGAATAATGATGCGCGCAGTACTACAATGGCATTTCATATTAGCTTTAATGAAATCCCGATGAATATCAAAATCATTAAATACTTTTACTTATTGCCAGCTGTAACGAATCGTTGTCGATTCATTTTCAAGTACGCCGTATCACGTGCAGATGAGTACACTGGGGGGAAATGATCGAAAAGCAATGCTGTAGATCGCGAAATAAAAAACCATCAGAGTCGGAATCCTTCCGCACGACTCGTTCAACGCGGAGGCGATTTGATCGTAGACACAAGCGTACGAGATATCAGCGAACGAATCGGCAAGGATCCTGATAAAAAGATCGAATCCGATTCCAAACCTTTCGTATACTTCGTCGACGGTTCGCTGGCTCTGGAAATTTTCGGTCGCGACCTCCGAAAATTCCCTCTTTTTTTCTCGGCGATAAGACTATCTAGTAACCGTGCGTTTTGACTCGCGAGACGCCTATAATTATCTCGAACGCAGATTGCCGACGACGAGGTGGAAAGATTTTAAAATCGGTTTCTCGCTGCACGTTGGGGTGGTATAACTCATGTCGCTACGCGAGTTGTCATCCAAGGAAGCGAGCAATTAGCCACATATTTTTCTCTAAACGACCGCCGAGCGACGTTTGTTTGTTTACCGGGACTCATCGATCGGTTACGTGACTTGGAATTTTTCGACTTCTTTTGACGGTTTAGAAGGATTGGGAATCATTCCGAGATGACAAACATGCGAACGCAACGAAAAGGCCGGACGCTTGAAAAATCCAGACCTCTCGGTTACTAAGGAGGATAAAAATTCACCAATAAAAGAACTGTGACTTTTCAAGTGGGCACGTCGCGAGCGATTGATACGGGGTGGTATCTGTCGTTTGCTTTTTTTACACAACTGTAGCACCGTTTCTATCAAGCGATCTTATCTATTCGTAGATGGACGAACTCTCTCAGGCGTGAAGGAGTTATCTCTCAAGAGAGACATTTGAACTTTCTTATGCACTCGCATAACTGAAAAACAAGTAAGTGAACGAGATCCGTCGCACAAATCGCGACCAACGACGTTCGACAATGTCACTTCCGCGTAAAACTATTTCTTACCCTCCCGCACGGGAAATGTGACCGAATTTTCATGAAAAATTAATTTAAAGACAAAAATTGTAAAAACGTCTGGTATAATTTCGCTGTAAAAAACACATATCTAAGTGCTTCTGTGAAGATAAATTATTCTTAAAATATCAACACGAATCTATTACGCAGAAAAGAAATTACTTGAAACCTTTGGATACAACACTGAAATTTTACGCCCACAGAACAAAAAATATATAGGATATTATTATAGAAACGGGATATTATATAGATAGGTATCTATAATAATTGAAGAATTTGTTTGCAAGACGGCCTACATTTCTTTAAGTATGATAAAACTAATGGCATGCCGAGAAAATAATAATGACGAGATAATTTCTGTAAATCCATTTCCATAAGTAAACTCCGTAATAATTCAGCACACGTATCTATTAATATGATCACTTGTATACGATATAGGTAATAAAGGCGAAGTTTCGAGATTCTTGAACAACGAAGAGAACGGTGAGTAAAATACAAGAATTGGTCGCAAACAGGAAGATGCCGGTACATACGAATCGAAAAATTATAGAACACCAATGATATTTTATACTTTTACAACTACCTTCAAAACTCACTGTCATGGCCAGGCGTACGCAGGAAACACCCATATTCCTTTCCAAACTTTTCGATCGAGTTGACACCGCACGAATTCAACACACCGATCCTTTTGACGGAATCTCTCACGATTTTCATGGAACCGGAACTTACATCAATGGGTCGATGAACAGCTCGACGTACAACACACTGACCGACTTGAAACCCGGCGGATCAACAACGTAGACGAACACAAACGTTGAGCAACACCACAAGATTCAAAACGGCGACTATGGTCAGGCAGATACTCCACATGACACGCCACGACACGGCTATAACGGCCTATACCAGCAGGGAAATACAGGCATAGGAGAAGGGAGAATAATGGGAGATGGCAATTAGGTGAATTCTTCCAAAACCAACGTCGGGGAAAGAGGCTCGAGAACGACACCGGTACGCCGCGGAGAGAATGGCAAACGTGGAAACTACTCGAGGGATGTCGATCCGTAGAAAAGATACCGATCCTTTACAGAACACACGCGAACAAAACATTTAAAGGTGAGATAGGGATCCATTTACCTGCCCAAGGATACCAATGGTGCTGCTGAGGTTCCGGGGGAGGAGTCACCATGTGGTGATGGTGGTGATGATGCGGATGGTGATGCAGGTGATGCGGTACGCCCTGACCCCACCGCAGACCGCTCGGGTTCCCGTTCAGGTGGTGCTGCAGACGCTGAAAACCGGCGATGTGCCCACCCCTGAAGAAACCGTGGTGTCTGGGATCATCCGGCGCAACGCACTGATGGGGACCGCCCCCGTAATGATTCGGCGGCAAGTTGTGCCTCCTCGGCTGGAGCTGGGGACGGTGGGCAACAGAGGCCGCCGTCGCACCCGACGTGCGGGCGAACATAACAGACCCACCTCCTTCCGCCGTGCCCATCGCCACCCCTCCACGAGAGATAAAAACAAAAGGTCCTCGGAAAAGAGGGTTCCCTCTCTTTTTTACCACCCGCCGAAACACAAACGAGCACCACCTCTACACCCTCTCGCGACCGAGCCGCGTAAAAGGACAGCTCTAACCCTCACATCAAACCAACCGGAGCTCCAGTTCTGGGCGCCGCGCGGGCAAAGGCGCAGGTGGAGCAAACGGAGGTGTCCCATCCACGGAGGGTGCAGTCCTTCGGGGAAAGAGAGGCTAGGGTGAGAGGGAGGAGAAGAAAAAGACAGAGGGAGAGTGGGGGAGTGGGCCACGTAGTCGACGTGATTACGGATACGGAGAGAGAGAAGGAGGGGGAGGATAGCGCGAAATCCGCGGAGGAGAGGTTGGAGGCAGACAGTTGGGTGGGTGGGAGAAGGTAAGGACGGAGGGGAGGCGAAATCGACTCTGGTAGTGGGGAGGGGAATGGTGGGGGGGGGAGAGCAAGAGGGGTAGATAAAGGGAAGGAGAGCTCTGTGGAAGAGCACACTCCGCGACACGTGACTTTAGCGCAAGGGGCGGAGGGAGAGGACTGAGGGAGGGGAAGAGGGAGAGGGCTGTGGGAGAGGGCAGAGGGAGGGAGCAAAGGGAGGGGACGGTGGGAGGGAGCGAAGGGGGGGGAGGGAGTGGGGGTGGCAGAGATGATTGGGTGAATCTTCCCTCACGTGGAAACGGGAGAGGAGGCTCTCCTGACGTCACGGGCCAGCGAGGGAGGGAAGAGGAGAGAGAAAGGGAGAGGATCACGCGGAGACCCACGGGAATCCAAGTCGAACACTCGGTCACTGGAAGGCGGACGATTTATTCAGGGAGAGCGACGAAAACACATCGTTGGAGGGATGGGAAGGGGTGAGGCCGAAACGGAAAAGCTGAGAGAGAGAGAGGAGGGAAAGAGGGCCCATTTCATTATAGGACGTTGCCGCCGAAAAAAGAGAATTAATTAGGACCGAGAGTAGTTGCGGAGAAGAGGATGAAAAAATTAAAATGTCCAACTTCCCTACGCGGTAAGCTTCCGACGACCTTTTTCTTCCCCGCGTCCGCGCTGAAAATTCCAGGAAAAAATAATAAAGATGATAATCCCCGAAAATGTCGCGCTTTACACGCTGCGAAAAAATTAACTCCTATAACAGCAGTGAGAAAACGAGAAGTACTTCGACCACTTGGAATTTAAAGAAAAATAAAATGACGAAGAAGAACGTAAGAACTGCGCGAAATAATGGGCGATTACATTTCATTCCTCCCTTCTTTTTCTTCGCGGCCCATCTCCTCCGCTTTCCTTTTCCTCCTCCCTCTTTCTTTCTCCCTCTCACCCCCTTCCCTCGCTTTCTGACGACGCTCGAAGTTTGCCGCACACCACTACCCACGGTGGACGCGAGAGAGAAGTCAATCAATTTTTGCTCCACATCGCCCGAAGAAGGCCTTTAGGGGAAAAGAATCGAGGATGACGAAAATATGAGTGGAAGTACCGTATTCGCCATCTTTCAAGGACGATTAGAGAGAGGAAGAGAGCGAGAATTTCGCAGTAGGCCAGGATAGAAGGAAAGAGAAAATGGAGTGGAATACAGGGGCAGTTTAGGGGCGGGCGTTTGGGTGTTGGAACGGTGAGAGAAGGCTTATTAGGTTCTATGGGTTGTACATGTGGCCGCCTTATTGATGAGTGAGAGAGAGGTAAGGCTTTGGAGAAAGGAGTGGAAAATACCAAAGACGACGGATATTTAAAACCTTGCGACACAAAGAGGTGAAAAGAAGACTCTTCAAGGAAGGTACCCTTAATCTCGCCACCCTCCCTACGTGATGGAAGGGAAAAGGGAAGAGAGAAGGCACAAGGAGGGGATGAGGGGAGAAAAAGTTTTTTTAAAGTCTACAAATTTAAAAAAAAACTCCTCGAAACCACCGACAAAGGGATTGCGCTACTCTCCCTCTCTCCACCCCCCCGAATAAAAGGGATGGTCCCTCCGTGGCCGGATAAAGGAGACGACTCGTTCCGCAGCGTGAGCTTCCTCAGACGGTGTTATTCCGCTGGTGTCGGAGAGGGCACTAGATAGACCGCCAGGGGTGCGGGAAATACGTGTGGATGCAGAAACCAGACGTAAAAGGAAGGAGGAGACCAGTCGGGAGGGAGATGATGAGGAAGAGAGAAGGGGAGGCGACGGGGATAGACAGAGAGAGATAGCTGAGGATACCGAAAGGTAGAGAGGAAGGGGAAAGGGTTAAAAAAAGGGGGAGAGAGGGTGGGAAAGGGAGAGGTGGGAGGGATGGGGGATGGAGTGGGAAAATGGGGTCGAGAGGAGAGTGAGATAGATACCTGCTGCCCACGGAGTCTTGCAGTCGACTATCGGAGAAATCGACCTCTTCCGGAAGCGGAAACGGGGGAGATAGACGGAGGCGAATAACACTCTCGGTTGGGCCGAGCGCGAGACGACGCCCGGGTTTTCATTGTTAAAACAAAATAGCATTATGAAACGTGCGAGCGAACGTGTGTGTGTGTATGCCTAAGGGGCGTAAAAAAATGAATCCGACCGCGGACCACGTGAGAGAGGCCGAAACGCTCCGACGAAAACGGCCGAGAATATTTCCACGGAAAGTAAAAACGGTTCATTTTCTTTTTCTCCGTTTTCGCGGCGCGGAAGAAAAGGTCGGATCCCGTCGTTTTTACGCGTGATCCTTAGCGCCTCGGAAGCACGTGAAGAACAGCGCCCGCGGATAAATATAAAATAATAATACGCGGCACTTGTGGTTGTGGAATGTGCGAGTGAACGGGACGCTTCGTACGTCTTGGCTCGTGGCCTACGAGTCCCGATGATGCGTCCAGCCAGGGATGTCGGCATTTCACTCCGCCGAGATTAATTTTCTGCTCATATCACTCGCTGGATTATGAGCGGAAAAAGTAAGACCCAGAAATCCGTCGTACAGTCATTTTATTGACCAGAAAATTAATTTCTCTGGCAAAAAGTGTCGCACTTTGCGCGTTACTTCGTAGGCAATTAGGGATCCAGGATCCTTGGTGGAGTGGAGGTAAACAAAGATGAAAAAATAAACCATTTGAATATACCTTCAAAAGGATACAGATACAGGAAAAATAGCATTACTTCGATATGTTGTATTTTATTATTTTATTAATTTTTTCAGTGTCCTGACTTCTTGAGGGAGGTAATTACCTCCTATTTCCCTCCTGAATCCGCCCTTGTTCATAGGGCGTATAAAAACGGCAAGAAAAATATTTTGCTGTGTAAAACTAAACATTTTCACTATTTTAAGCACAACTAAAGACAGAAACGCATAATTTTGATACTTAAAGTGAATAGCAACATTTTTCTTCCCAGGAATGGGATAGTCTGTTGTACGTGAGACGTGGCGTGTAATAATTTACCGTTAAATCGAGTTTTCTTACAAAACGAAGTGGCTGCAGCCAAGATCCCCCCTTCCGCCCCGAGTTTAAAAAGGGCAAGAGAAATGAAGAAAGACTTGCGGAGAAAGGGAAAAGCGTTTGCTTGCATTAATTACCATCGAATCACTGGGGATACAACGCTCCCGCATTATTTCCTCCTCGGTTTTCTATTATTTAGATTTTTTGCGTTTTGGGTTGGTATCAACGAGGATATACATCAAGACATGGACAGTTTAAATCATGAATAAATACATTTTTCAGAGATGCATGAGAGCCCTCAAGAGGAAATGACGACGAACTTATTTTGCAACTTGCCCCCACAGTCATCGGGTTAACTGCAGAATTTTATCGACAAATGTCCACAATAAATGGAATATTTTATTATATACTAGTAGAATATCCCGTTCTTCGCCCGGAATAATTATAATTAATATCTTGTAAAGTCCCGTTGGCAGGTACCTATAATCTTTCGTGGTTTTGAATTAATAATTTCTATTCCTTGAACTCAATTATCCTGAATAGCGTACTTTAAACCTTTTACACTAATTCTTTATAGACTACGTTGATGGTTCCTCCACTTGGCGAAGGAATATACAAATTATTTCCTTTACTTACTCTTGAGCATAGGGATACGAAAAAGTATCGATACTTTACTCATATCGGTAATTTCCTTTCGATACCAAGTACTTTTGTACTCGATTCTTTTCTTTCGATTTTCTAGTGATATCGGTACTTTCGGCCCGATACTTTTGTGGTATCGATACTTTTCATTCGACATAACATATGAGTAAGGTATCGATACTTTCGTTTCGATTTCGTATCCTTAGATACGAAAAAAGTATCGATACTTTACTCACACCGGTAATTTCCTTTCGATACCAAATACTTTTGTACTCGATTGTTTTCTTTCGATTTTCTAGTGACATCGGTACTTTCGGCCAGATACTTTTGTGGTATCGATACTTTTCATTCGATACATCATATGATTACGGTATCGATACTTTCGTTTCGATATCGTATCCCTACTTGAGCATGCTAGGTAATAATGACTATGAGAAAAGCATTCCTCACGTAAGTCGATCGATTTCAACAGTGAATTCCCCATCATGCGGACTTTTTCTATATGTAGGAAATCCATCTTCCCCAGTTTTCGATTCTTTATTAAACGCTTTAGCATATTTTGTTCATCACTAAGTGCTGTAGAACTACCAGATGCCAACAGAAAAAAAATCCGTTTTAAAAAATAATCCCGTATTGCTTAACATTAACTTTCAATCCAGATTAAAGGCAGAAAATGTGTAAATGGTGCATCAAGAAATTCAAGAAACTATGGTTTTAATAATTTATACATTATACCATTTTTTTCGATACATAAAATGATTATTCATACATAAAGAATAAACAACGATACACTTCATCTTTCGAAATTTCTACACAAACTTTCATCATCGCCATCAAGTGTTGAAAAACTAAACTAAAGCCATTTTCCAAGATTAAAATTTTTTGTCCCACTTAAACTAATAAATATGGAGTTTTCGGATTTTTTCCTTCGACGAATTTCTTCTAGGTAAAGCAGAAGTGGACAGTGGACAGACATACAAACTTTCTGCTTTATTAGTATAGATTAAATTTTCTTGTCACAATCACTTAGAAATATATACTCCGTTTAAACGCTAAAGCATGGTAACTAACTGAGCACTTTCTATCTGTAAAATCAGCCTAACCCCACTATGCTTTAATTGCAAACGAGTCTTGCAATGACATTCCGATAAGCAAATTGCCGGATTACCAATCAAGTGTAATACATACAATGCTTAGGATATTTAAGGGAGAACGAATAAATTAATTTTGGCAATTTAATGATTAATAATTTAACATAATAAACATGAAGCTATCACAATTAAACAATATTTGATCAGAAGCTCGATATGACACGAGCCGTTTTGGGCGGAGTTAGAGATGATGAAATACCCGGAGAAATCACGCACTCTGATTTTGGAAAGAAAAAAATTGAAAAAATTTGGGATCAGGGTGAATAGGTTATGGTCATCCTGAGGAAGATTAAAACTGACGTCATTCTGCGCCAGACCTACGTGATTCAAAGGCAGGGTCGAGCGGACACAATTAAAGGTTTCGTCGAAATAAAAACAACACTTTCGAACAATCACGTTTATTTCGTATTTCTTCGTAAACTTGCTTTGAAATACACATATGCTTAGCAAAACATTATTCGCGACGCGATTTCTGTCATTTATTGGTCCACGACGGGTCCCAAAAATCTTCCGGCTCTACGAATTTTGCTCGAAAATCCTCCATAAAATAGCCAATTAAAATAAAAAATGCGTATTTTTGGGTAAGCAACCTCTTGGATTCCAATTAAAATCAGCTGCACGGGTTGTGGCACGGAACTTTTCACCCCTTCCGCCGCATTTCGTCTCGAGCAGAACGCTCTCACCGCCGCCTTCATTGCGAAACATAAAACGCGGAAACCCAAACGAGAGAGGAGGAAAGGATCGACCTATTCACACAAACGTCGATAAAACGAAAGGAAACGGGAACTTTGGCGGAACCGATTGAGTGCCATTTAAGCGACGAATGAAATTGGTGGCGCGGATAGATTTTCCTAAAAAGGATAATAACGAGCCGCGCATCGAAAGAGCGGCGATTTTTGCTAATAAATAAAACCGCGCTCGAGCGAAAGTTACAAAAAAAAACTCGAATCCGCCAACGCTAACGCACGTAAATGTCTTCTTTTATTGTCAGCCTCTTCGGGGGGCTTTTTTTTCTCAGTCAATTAGCGAGTTTAATACAATGGTAAGGAGCTACATACAAAAAGTCACTCCGCCCACCCTTTTCTGTCCGTGCGCGTCTTCGTGAATTTGAATGGGAGCTCTCGATGCACGTGGGAATCGGCTCGGGACATTTGAAGTTGCATTTTTTGAAAAGGTTAAAACATTCAGTTCGATCCCGATAGCCGAATTTCCGGGCGGAAAAAAAGAATGAAGCTTATTTTCTTACTGTCCAATCCTTTTAGGTTTGTACATAATTAGAAAGAAAAAGCGCTTTCAACAACTTGAATTTTTTCAGAATGAGGAATTCATTCACCATGACCGCTTCACACAATGTTTCCACTTTTATCCCTCTGACTAAATAAGCACATTAGCTTGATTAAAGGATTTTTTCACTCAAGAAAACATTTTTTTCGAAATGAAGGACAATCTGCAAGAACGTTAATGTTATATCAAAGGGTAAAGCATCATTGAAAGAACTTTCTTTCAGAGTTCCCTAATTTCTCTAACAGATTATGACGTCAAATGATCACGCACCCTTAACATTTCCTCGTAACCGTAGTTTTTATCGATTAATTACAAAATATGACGTCGTGTTAACCAACTATTTATATAGTAATTCGAAAAATGAAGAAATTAAAAGGTGAAATTTTGATCTTAATACATTAACTGTGCCGAACAGATAATATAGACAACTCTTTTAACAATTTATTAAAAATTACCGCGTATTCGCTAAAAATAGTCTTCCTTAGACGTAATCTACCCACAGTTGTGTAATGTTACTCCAACACTAATCAACGATTGGTGATTTACCACTGAAGATGGTCGGTTTGTAATTGAGCCATTTTATGGCTATAGGAGTTAGCTGTTTTACCTATTTATTGCAAGATCAAAAGGGGTGGTTGAAAATACAGTTTGTCAATTTAATCTAGATTTAAATCAACTACAATTAATACAGAAATTGATGGGTGGCAGGGGTAGCAAGACTTAAAGCAATCCGTGAAAATGTTAACCTTGGTTTTCCAATTGTGATCGAAAATAGTGAAAAGAAAAAGCTCTCTATCGTTCTTTCCTACGATTGTTGTGACGTATTTTATTTCGTGATCTAATATAAGAACATATTAGCTTAAATGTTGATGAAAGACACTTCTATCGTTTCAATTCACTTTCTTCGTAATACAAATGTCAAATATAGCAATTTTCCAATTTACCGAATAGGTCGGTATCAAGACTATTCCGTTTAAACGGATAGTCCGGTCGAGATGCCCATTTGCACGTACCATATCGCACACAAATGAAGAATTAAGTAAATAAAAAGTAAAGATAATAGTTAAAGAAAAGCCTAATGTTGGAGGTCAGGTAATACTGCACTAATAATTAACACCTCTATTGATTATGGATCAAGAGCGTACGTAATTAAGAATTTCATGCTAAAGCTAGTAAAATGTCCAGTTAATCGAAATTCCTGTTATTAGACCTCCATTTAATCGGAAGTCTACAGCATACAACCTTAAAGAGCAGAATGGCGAAAAGTGGACGCGCCATTTTCGAACAGATCCCGCGAGCACTGGCTCGACAATCGTTATCGCTCCTTCCAAACGAATGAAAAAGTACGTATTGAGGTGATCTTTTCCCTTTCGTGATCGTAACTTATTACAAGTTACGATCAAGAAAGGGAAAAGAGTGGCTCGCATCTCGGGAGAGACGCTCTAAGAATCGGTCGCCGCGCTGCGGCGGGAAAACCGACCCACTCGGACATCTGTCACGTAAAATATTTCGCCATACGATAGGTCAAAAGGGACTCTTTTTCTTTGTCATAGGTCTCGTGTGACAGCATGAGCTGGAGTTCCTTGAGAAGAGAGAGAGAAAACAGACATGACGAGGCAACGCCTAGAGGGCATGAAGGATGGTTAAAAACTGCACGTTGAGAATTGAATGAAAGTTTTTTGAGCCATCTTTGAACGTTGAGAATTCACAAGCGATAGATGCGTCGACTCGGCGGCGAGTTATCTTAATGGTCTTTATATTTCGATCGTCGAGATTAATTTTATTATTTATTCCGCGACGACATTCTTTTCGCGAGCGAATTAACCAAAAAGTAGGCTGTTTCCCGTGTGAACTATTTTCCCGGAGGCCTTAGGCGTAAACATGCCACGGAAGAACGTAAGCGTTTTGTCGGCATAGGAGAACAGCTGAAACAATTTTGATTGAATAATTTCAGAATCACGAAAAAGGGTGGGAAATATCGAAAAATATTATCATTTTTTGATGTACCCAAAATTTAAAGAAATTTCCCGTTTGCCGTCAATATTTAACAACTTTCAAATTTACGCGATATGATCAGCATGCGTAATGTTTTACTAACAATAAGAATGGGAAATTGGGAAATTTTGGATAATTAAGTACTGTTGGCAAATAGAAAGTTTATTTAAATTTTGATAATTTTTTATTGTATCGTTTTTCAACAATTTTGGCCGTTTTCCGTGAATTTTAAAAAAAACGACGGTTCTTAGCTATTCCAGATGCACTCCTATATTACTGATTTTATCGACGACCAAATCTATTTCTTTAACATATATACTTATGTGTAAGCTAAGCCCTTCCAAAATTACTCCAAACCCTCTAAATTTCGTCCGCCGCAAAGTTCACGCTATTCCAGATTATCAATAAAATGAAAAACTTTGCAAAATATCTCGTTACGAATTTAACTCGAACGAAATTGTAACCCACGCGTTCGGGAGATCCACTGATGACTTCAACAGCCGAAAGAATGGAATTTAATTTGTACGATGTTATTATTGTTCCCCACATCCGCTATTCTTGTTATTATAAATACTGCAGAACTCGATTATAACGATATTCAAGGGACTGGCAAATTATTATCGTAATATCCGTGGTTACATGGAACATAGAATTCAACAAATTATAATATACAATATAATCTTAAAGTTCAGTATTTAATACAGTACATAATAAGTAAAAAGTAATTATTTAAAACTCTAAAAAAGTATTTTTAATGCTTAGTAAAATAATCTGATTTTTTTGTGTCATACGTGGCAACTTGAAGTGTTTTTCGAGGTCCTCAATAAAATGGATAATGTTTCATGTCTTTTAATTAGTCTCTTTCGATTCATAAAAACTTGATACCGCTTTGTTGCTTGAAAAGCTTCATTAACAGTGGGAACCGGTTCTTCCATTTCTTCCTCGCCACACTTTCTCTACCTCACCATGTCTAGGTCCGTTTGAGCTTCTGTTTTTGACACATTCCGATCAATTCCTTTTAAAAATTTCCATATTCATCTCGACCAACTATTCTAATATTACAAGAAACAAAGGTGTTGAAATTACGTGTTATGCATGTTCGCACAAAGCTGAAACTAAAGTTGGACATTTGAGATGGAGAAAAAATCCTGTACTTGACCGGAAATCGAACCCGGGTCTCCCCACTTGCCGGATAGGTCCTTTAACGAACTAAGCTATCCAGCCAGCATGATTTTCCATTCTCTAATATTGTTGTTTTATTAAGATTGACGTCTAATGTCTTGGTTTTTAGAAAGACCAGCATGGTTGAAACCATTCTTAATCGTACCCGGTGTCACTCGTCCTTTGTTTAATGTTCTGATGGCATACAATAATGAAATTTTGTGATCTTTATTCTCAATGCATTCAATCGTTCGAAGGAGAATTAATTTTCGAAAATAATGCTTTAGGCTTCGAATTATTCCGTGGTTCACAGGCTGAAAAGTACTTGTGGTGTTAGAGGGCAGAACTTAACTTTGATCCAAGCAGAGGATAAACTGGACAGTTATCAATTAATAACAAGTTCATATCCAAACTTATTATAACTTCTTCAAAAAGAGTTGACGTCATCCAAGCTATTTTTTGACTGGCATCAAACAGGCAAGCTTTTAACGTTTTTAAAACACCTAGGGTTTTTCGATTTGCCAATCACAAATAACTTGCGTTTCTCTCCCCCATCCATATTGGCATAAACAAAACTGTAAACCTATTCATGGATAATTTTTCTCCTGCACACTTTTCGCCTTTAAATCTTAATGCTTTCTCCCGAGTTAGCGTAAAGAACGACCTACTCTCATCTCAATTTAAAATGTTACAGTCATTATAACACTCACGAAGTTTAGGGCGTACCGTTTTTAACCAGTCACTAGTTAATGTTAAGTCTACGTTACTATCTTCATCGCATATTTTATTATGATAATGTGCAGGAAAATAGTTGTTATAGACTGATCGGAAAGAAACGTTTGAGTTTATTACCATGCATAATACGGACTCTAACTTTCCGATCGATTTTTTGTTAAAAATGCGTAATGTATACAGGTAAAATTACGGTACTTACTAAATTTTATTGTCGTTAATAACTGAGTTGGTTAGCTCGTAATGACCGAGGTGAATATAATCCATTATTAGGAAACTGGGACGGGATTTGTTGAAGATGACGTTATATGCAAGTTGCCCTATTAAACGAGGTCGTTATAATCGACTTATCATTATATATAGACGTTTCTTACAGAGGAGGAGGAGGAGATAACATATAACATATAGGAGGATACTAATGTTTAGGTACTTCCAGATGAGCTAGAGATTCGAAATTTTTTTCTTAGGTAGGAGTTTGTGCAAAACGGACTAGAAAAAAACGAAAATCTTGAAAAGGTTCAACAATGCGGACGCTAAAAATTCGCAATTGTTTAAACAAATTTTCAAGGTTTATGTATTTCCGCATGTGCTACGGAGTTGAAATTTTTTTTATAAGTAGAATTCGTAAAAAAAAACGAAATATGGGTTATACAAATTTTGGTATTTTAATTTGTTTGGCATTTAAAAATTCTTCAAGTTTAAACAAATAGATAACTGTTTAGACATTACGGGATAAGCTAGGAAGCTGATATTTTCAAATTATGTACTGAGTAGTGCATTTGCACAAAAAACATTTGCATCTCTCCATAAACATATTGCGGCGGCCGTTAAAAATGTTTAAAATTTTAACAATTGAAAAAATATTATTTCACTTCTAGAAGTGCCACAAGTTTAAAATTTGGCAGAAATGTGTAGCATTAGTACCCCATAATGCAGAAAGTATAAAATTCTTCAAATTGCAACGTTTTGGGATTGTTTTAATCTATTATTTTTACATAAGGGGAAAAACGAAAATCGCTCCGGAGGTGAAATATTTAGAATTAAAAAAATATTTGTAATGATGAAATATGAAAAATGTATGTTTTTTATGTTGAGATGATATGCTTGCAGAATGCAAGCACCAACTACTAGTACTGTATATATGTAATTCGAAATTTTCCTTCACTCTACTGAAATGCAGATGCCTACAAAAACATTACAAAGCCGTTTACACTTGAATTACATACCTAGCCCTATAGTAAAACCTATGTTACCAGCGACCACAAATAAGAACGCACAGACTGCCCTTTACGTGTCCACCCCGCGGCAAGAGGTTCAAACCCATCGTGTTTTGCTCAACTTCCTTCTAATTTCTCTCATTCCAGACCTCACGGTGGATGATATTTACGACTGGCGCTATGGACAAGCCGGTTAAAATGACTGAGCTTGACTTATTCCGTGTGTCGAAAAGAGGCGGGTGGTCAAATTGCTTCGAGCGACAAGAACGCTACACACGCGAGATGTTTACGAGTTCGGAAAGCCATTCCACGCAGCGTACGCACCACGAGCTAATTAGGCCGTTTGGGCGACGGCTCGATAAAAACGATCCGTTCTCGAATTTGAAAAAAAAACCAAGGTTTTAAAACCGCGCGTCACCCTCTCGGTAGCTCACCGGCAAAAAACATTCGCGTTTTCTTCCTGGTGCACCCAAGTTGGAAAAAAACTGTTTCTCTCGGCATGTGAAGAAACCTAATCACCGTTCCATATCCCGAGCGAGGGAGAGAGGAACGGATAAAAATAAAATAATTAAAAATAGGTAAATAAAAAAATAACTTTTGCATACTGCACTAAATGTTAAAACAAATTTTGATTTACTTGATTTATAAAGTTAAAAATAAATTTCGATTAACTAGATTTTATTTAATACGTCTGTAAAAGTTGTCTTTTTAAGTGTAAGGTTAAATGTCATATAACTTGAACAAAAGTATTAAATCAAGTCTAGTAAATCAAAAGTTTTTAAAATCAAATCTAGTAAATAAAAACTTATTTTTTTACTTTTTAGTGCAATATATAAAAGCTATTTTAAAAAAATATTTTTAATTAATTTATTTTATACTTTTTAGTCTACAGAAATTAAACGATATGTTATCCTAAACAATTAATGACGTTCCATAATTACTACCTTGCCTCACTTCAACGCAGTAATTTGTCCCGCTGTAATGCAGTAGAGAACCACGTAATTTTTTTAAATAACGCGACGTTACTTCTTATAGTGTGATGTTTTAAAGGAATAAAGTACTACGTACGACTGGGTACGTCTTGTTCGAGGCTAGATACAAACTATTCGTCGGAGAAAGTTTCCACGTCCTATCTTTGGCAGCTGCATGAAGCAGTCTTCGAGGGATTATTTACCGTCGACGATACTTACACGCGACAGAGAGAGGTAAGGCTAATAAAAATCACTGCCTAAGCGATCGTCCAAGATTTTTTCGGTTAAATGTTTATTATGTTTACCGTTTCAACCCACACTGAAATCTATGTAACTTAGGAGACGTAGTACGACCTATATTCTGAGATGACAAGATGAATATTCTTAACTGAATTTATGATAATTAATAATAGCGCGAAGCACGTACATTTTTAATCCCAATTAGGCTTTAATCAACCAAATGATACAGCGTGGATAAAAGTAAATAAATATCCGTCGGCGCATTTTAAAATTTGGGGACCCTAGGTCAGGGGTGGTAAACCTATGCCACGCGTGCCACTTTTGGCACGGGAGACAATTTTGGTTGGCACGCAAAAGAAAAATAAACGGTGCAATATACATTGCACAAACTTTCTCATATACGTATATATTTTTGGTCTCACTACACTCTTTGCCCCGAAATTGACCCTGTCTGCTTGGCAATTCACTGCCAATTATGTTAATAATGCGTAGCAAGAGAACCAAAGTGACTGACACTATCAACTTCTCACGTCTAATACCTCTCACTAATAAGCGTGACGCGTTAACAGAGAAGCACGGAATTTTAGACTAGGGAATCCCCGGGTTCCCCCTCCCCTCTGACGTGCGCTGAGCCTCTTGTGCAGATATAATGCTACTGGACGATATATGGTAGTAACTTTTTTGGGACATATGGCTTAGTTAGTATTATTTTTGACATCAGGCTGTATGTTTGGATGGATTTTAATCGAAATCCTTATAACCATTTTTGAGTAACTCGAATTTTGTTTCAAAATGTCAAAGAATAAAGTACCCTTAATTGTTGCGCAATATCGTTCATTTCTTCAGAATGTCTTTTATGAATGATATTATTCACAAATATAATATATCATTCGATTTAGTTTAACCGTAAGGCTGTAGTAAGAGTTTGAATGGATCGCGGCGGAGGCGTGACGTTATAAGGCTTAGGTAAGGTAGATTAGCGTACATTGTAATGTCACTGGACGCCATATAGTGATTTCAAGAGACATATGGCTTACGAAGTATTATTTGTGACTTCAGGCTCTACAATTGGATTGATTTTAATCAAATTCTCTGGAGCTAAGATATTTTTGAGTAAATCAAAATTTTCAAAAAATTGCCAAGAATACTAACTTTTATTTTTGTGCAATATCATTGTTATGAAAAAATCGTCTGCAAAAGATGATATATTGTATAAATACGGGATATCATTCGATTTAATGTACGCGTTTATGCCATAGAACGGCGAACAGACCGACAGACAGACGGCATGGCGAAAACCCCTTTTATGGACTCAGGGGCACCTAAAACGTACATTTCCATCAAAATCTCGAAGTCGAATTTTTTCATGATTACAATACTTTCAATATACTACGTATATGAGAAAGTAAAAATCTGATGTACCCACCACATGACTTTCTTCATACCTGTAATATTTCTAAAAATTCCAAATAGGTTAAATGATAATGAATATTTTAAGGAACTGCCTGAAAATTTTAAAGACTACAAAGAACAGAAATAGACTCATACCGTAACCTTCTGATATTGGATATAGCCAGGAATCTCCAACAATTAAGAAAATATAAAGGAGCGTTACTAAGACGTAACTAAGCGTCAATTGTTAACAATAGTCGTCTGTAGGAGGCGTGGTGGTGGCAGCTAAAAATATAAGATATCTCTTAAACAATGCATTATATGGAAAAATATTTCAAACAAAGATTGTAGAAAATTAAATTTCCTACAATATGAGCAAGAGAGAATGAGAGGGAGAGAGAATGGGAGGAAGGAAGAGAGAGGGAGAGAGAATGGGAGGAAGGGAGAGAGGAGAGAGAATGTGAGGAAGGAAGAGAGGGAGAATTGGAGGAATGAAGAGAGAGGGGGAAAGATAATGGGAGTAAGGGAGTGAGAATGGGAGGAAGGAAGAGAGAGGGAGAGAGAATGTAAGGAAGGAAGAGAATAGTAGGAAGAGAGAGGGAGAGAGAATGGGAGAAAGGAAGGGAGAGGGAGAGAGAATGGAAGGAAGGAAGAGAGTGAGAATGGGAGGAAGAAAGAGGGAGAGAGAATGTAAGGAAGGAAGAGAGAGGGAGAGAGAATGAGAGGAAGGAAGAAAGAGGGAGAGAGAATGGGAGGAAGTGAGAGAGAGAGAGGAAGAGAGAATTCGAGGAAGGGAGAGAGAGCGAGAGGAAGACGGAATGGGAAGAAGGAAGAGATAAAGGGAGAGAGAATGTAAGGAAGGAAGAGAGAGAGAATGGGAGGAAGAGAAAGGGAGAGAGAATGGAAGGAAGGGAGAGAGGGAGAGAGAGAGGGATAGAGAGGGAGAGAGAGGGAGAGAGAGAGAGAAAGAGTGAGAGAGAGAGGGAGAGAGAAGGAGAGAGAGAGAAGGAGAGAGGGAGGGAGAGAGAGGGAGAGGGATAGATAGATAGATAGATAATCGTCTTTATTCGGGCGAAATTTGGACCAGAAGGTCCATTCTTACATTTAAGAGAGGGATAGAGAGAGAGAGGGAGAGAGAGAGGGGGGGAGAGAGAGGGAGAGAGAGAAGGAGAGAGAGGGAGAGAGAGGGAGAGAGAGAGGGAGAGGGAGAGAGAGAGGGAGAGAGAGAGAGAGAGGGAGAGAGAGAGGGAGAGAGAGAGAGAGGGAGAGAGAGAGGGAGGGAGAGAGGGGAGAGAGGGAGAGAGAGAGGGAGAGAGAGGGAGAGAGAGGGAGGAAGGGAGAGGGAGAGAGAATGTAAGGAAAAGAGAGAGAAAGAATGGGAGAAAGGAAGAGATAATGCTAGGAAGGGAGAGAGAGCGGGAGAAAATAAGAAGAGGTGGAAAATGTAATTATTTGTTGTAAGGCATTGTAACTAAATGGTTTGTCACACCTAATCGACATTTGACTATTCTTTTGTCTTCGCCATTAGTTTGTTACTGCTTTTATCATTATGTTCGACTTCGCGGTTTTATCTTTTTTCTTATTTGGCTGCCACTCTCTCTCGACGTTTTATTCTTTTTTTCTGTTCGTTCTTCCTTTATTGTAATATTATTTTCACGTTTCTAAAAATTTTCCGCAGTGGGACTGCGGCCTCTCTGCTAGTTCCCTTAATATAGTTTCATTTCTGCAGGGGCGCGCCTACCCGGGGTGCAATGTACCCGGACGCCTTCCCATTTTGTATCTATATATTGTTGCAATTCGAGTTGTGCATTCTGTTTGGGAATGTTTCCTCCTTGGTCAGAGTGAAAAGGGAAAGTGGGAGATACTAAAATGACACGAAATTTTCTAAGCAAAATTTTTCCGATCCCTTGCGATGCGCGGTCGCGTGACTTAAGGACGCTAGAGCACGTAACAGTGGCGACCGAAAATGGGTTCACCGTAGGAGTTGCCAGGAGGTGGGGGCGCTACTCTGTTAATTGCTATCCCGACCCTAGCGAGGAGCTCCAGCTAAGGCGGCGATCCTTTCGCAAAGTACCATCAGGGTCGGCCCGAGGTAGGGGCGAGCAGGGCGGCTGCTCGGGGCGCCAATGTATTGTGGGCACTAAATCAATCATCTATGTATATATTACTTGCAAGTGAATACAATTTGGAAACAAATTTACATCAAATCTACATGGAATCCCTATTTCCTTTCATTATCAATTATTTTACAGAGCAATGGATAAATGAACAAGTTCTTCTAAAAATATCTATACAAAAATTTACGGAAGGGAGCGCTGGAACACTTTCTCGCCCGGGGCGTCAAAATACCTTGGTCCGCCTCTGAGTACCATCGACCTTTACCATAAATCCTTTCGCTGGATTTTTTTAATTCTCCCTCTTACCGAGTCTTGAAAATCCCAAATCTGTTTTAAATTGATTTGGAATAGCTTTTCCGAAAACTAGCTTTTCTTACTCCTTCACGATCCCCCTCCTACGTTAACGTTCATATTCATTTCGAAATAGTACAAAGCTCTTAAATCTCTCGAGCTTTCGTTGGAGAATGATCGCTTTTCCTCAACGGTGTGTGAATAGAAGAGTGTGATACTTGAAGATAGGAAGAAAGTACCTATACTTCGTTCAGCGAAAAAAAAATTCTTTTTGGAGCCGAGGAGATCATCGTTCATGAAGAGGAAAACTGCACATACGTAGTGTTTATTTTCTTAATTTAATCGAGGAGGTATTTCATATAACGTGCTTCAGTTTCTATTCGAAAATCCTGTTATTGTTTTCCGCTCATAAGTCCTCAGTTGTTTTGAGTTTTTGATAAAAATGTAGGTAAGTAGCAACAAAAGATAGCTTGAATAGGCAGCTAAATCTGTCATAATTATAACATCATAACAATTTTAACTATTAACCCTATTGATTGTTCACTCATTTTTGAATAGTGAGTTTACAGTAATGTACTCCTGTATTCGGTCCTTGTATCGAGTCCACATAAATTTATCGATTTATATACACAAGATAACTTTTGAATACGAAAGAAGGATTCCTTTATTTAGAAGAACGAGGATCGGCGGAATAGCAGGAGGATCATTTTCTCGTAAGCCTGGCGCCAGTGTTTTTGTATTTGCACGACTCTTTATTTGTTAATTAGATCCTTATAGAAGATAATTTAGACTAGTTTTACTAGTGGAAATTATTATTATTAACAACTTTCCAAATAAGTGTGTTACGTTTGTTTTCGCACTTATTTCTACATCATATAGACCCGCGATGGTTTGCTAATAATCATTAAGTTATTCAAGTTCGAGAGGTAGGTCGAAAATGTCTTTAAGGGTGGATTCCTAAATAACATTTGATATATGTTCTGGTATCTATTATTAAAAGATGGGGAATGAGTAAAGTGTTTTAGTAGGAGCGCGAGTTTGAGGACTGTTCTAAACAGTTTTAAAAAATACTTTAATAAAATTCAATACATAAAATTAAACGCAATGGATGTTTAAGTTCTATTCAATAACTAGAAAATTAATCAAGATCTTTTATGACAAAAAAACGAATAAAGTACAATTGTCAAGAGTGGGTATATTTGAAATACGATCGAAAAATCAATAAAATCTGGTAAATGGAATTTTTCAGATATAATGCAAATTATTAGTTTTATTTTTTTGTCTTCTTAACCATCTTAGTCTTACAATTTTTTGTTTTATAGTTACATGTATATTAATTTATTTATACATTTATCTATACTATTCCCGATTAAAGTAATCATTTTATTTTATTATTAAACTATAGTTTTAGTAATGTCAAACACCGAAACGCAAAATTAATATAACATGATATTGCGTGAATTTTGCCATATGCTGTATTTCGGTGATCGTATGTAGATGTATCGAATTAAAATTCCACAACAATTTCTCCAAATAATAATCGAATTATTGACATCTACTTCTTCATTGGATTTTTAGATATCTTAAAATGAAAATACTAAGTCGGGACTTAGACGTAGAAATGCATAAATAATTGAAGTTTTGTTTTCTTACAGTCGAAATAAATATCGCACCTAATTAGGCTTGTAAATTGACAAAATAAGCCAAAAATATTGGAATTTCTGATTGTTCAATAAAGTAAGGGGACAGAGTATTGACTTTTAATCAAATGTGCGGCGTTTTATAAGTTTCGTTCAAGCAGATATTATATTATATGTTTATCTTTATATTTATGCAACGAATTATTTCAATCAGTTTGTTCTGGGATACATCGACAGAAATCCACCAGCTTGTCTGCATTCTCTAGTGATGAAAAAAGTCGTATTTGTTCATATCGCAAAATTCGCTAGCATGGGGGCGCCACAGAAATATCTTGCACCCGGGCGCCAGACACCCTAGGCGCGGTCCTGCATTTCTGGCGCAACATTAAATACTATTTCTAGCAAGATGGGTACTATATTTATGAAATAATTGACTAATAGTAACTTTATGTTCGAGAAAGATGCTAGTTACTCCATAATTGTCGTTCGGCCATATCTGATCCGGGACAATGAGTCTCTTTAGATCATAAATTGAATTATATATAACCTGCCTATCGTTTTACGAGCTCAAGTCGGCGAATAAATGCTAATAGTTAAACTATAAAATTTTTTCCTTTTGGGTGTATTTTTAAATGGCACGCAAGTTAAAAAAATAAAAGACAATATCTGTGATTTTGGCACGCGAGCAAAAAAAGGTCTGCCATCCTACCCCTAGGCGGTAGTCATTTTCCGGGACCATAATATCGCAGTTACCATGAGGTACATTCAATACATACTTTGTTTTCTTCCAAAAGGAATTATAACTATGGTCCTAAAATTGGCACCGGGCGATGCAGTTCGCATTATAGCACGCGATTTCATTTTAAATTAACAATTTTTCAATTATTAATTTTCCAAATATTTTTTCGTATCCTTTCAGCCCTCCTCCCCTCCCCTAACATTTGGGGTCCCCGAACGGCCGCCAGAACGTCCACCGGGAAATCCGCCCCTGCATGCATCTCTCTCTGACGCACGCGGTGAGCTGTAAAAAATCACAGCAAAACAAAAAACGGTTGAACCTCTTTAAATCGATCCCCGAGAACAAAGAAATTAAAGTCGTAATGCCTCATTTGAATAAAATTAACATAAGATGCTGAAACTTCGTGGAAATCCACTATCTCGTGAACATACAGCGTTATTAAAATAAGAACAAAATAAAAAATAAACAACAAGTATAAACTGTGTTTTCTTAAATTTAATTTATATTTTCACAGCGCTGCATATTCCCAATCGCATTTGGAATGATAGAGGAATTGAAACGGGAAAAGATACCATCTTATTTATTTTTTGGTAATTATTCCATGAAATTTTTTCTGCATTACTGTCGCAAGGGTTTAAGGATTGAGAAAAACGATCGATACCCCGAAAGCAGCGTTTTAGTGCCAGGGAACGGTCGCTACGTCGACCTTGAGACGAGTTCGCGCACTTGAATCGCGTCTAACCTATGCGAAAGAGAGAACGAAACCGTGACAATGGCATAAAGGGGAGGGGGGGCAGTATTGCATCATAGGTGCCCATGCATTCTCGAAGACGCGAGATGTCAACGGCCTTGAGTTTAATAATCGTGCCGAAACGGGGGGTTTGGCTGCCGATCGATTTATAATACTAGCTGTACGAATTTTGTAATTAATTTAAATTTAATTAAACAAATTTGTCGGAAAAATCACATATGCATAATGTCTGGAAACGTTTCATAATTCAGGATATGAATTCAGGGGATCAAACTGAAGGAAAGAGTTCCTTATCAATTTAGATCGACAAATCAAAGCCATAGTACCTCCACTTCATGTTGCCGACGTTACTGTCGCAAATGAAGACCAATATCGACCGAAGGAGCTATTTATTCATATCCATGCGTTATAGCAGATGTTCTACTATACCTGAGCATCTCTACACGCGGCCCGACAGAGTTCGTCTCGCACGCCGAAAAGTGCCTTTGTAAATACAGACTGTTTCACAAGAGTCTTGTACATGTTGTCATAATAAAATAGGCAACATAAAGTGGCAGTAGTTCGTCTAGGACGCGTTTGTCGACCCACGTTGATAGGAGCTTTTTGCTATAATTTCACCTCTTGAATTCACATCCTGAATTGATGCATTTGGAAACAATAAGAGAGAAAATTAGAAAAAAGGGGCTTCACCCCATTGTAAATAGCTCATTTTTTTTAACTTTTTGTTTGATGTTAAGTTTAACATATGTTATCAAGACAACAGGGTTTTTTACACTAAAAAACTTTTTCCCTGAATGAAAGAAGAAAGAACCAATAAAGAAGAAGCGAAGCAAAGAAGAAACACGGCATAATACCCACGGGTAGTGAGCGGAATTGACAAGTATAAGAAAAATGAATATGTACATCATCTTTTACTATGCAAAAATCCATGTATATTTATGTTCAATAAGGATAATAAAGTGTATTTTGAATCTGAAATCTGAGGCGCATAGCGCAATAGTGGCCTAAACCCAAAACAAGGGAATGGAATAAGCCACTCCTGCATCTAACTTTTTGTGTTTACTTTTTATGCGAAATGAAACTTTTGACTATTTTGCTGAATATATTCAGGCGTGTGGCTTAGACCAGTTATGCATTTTATAGGTAAATGCGATGCGATTTTCATGAAAGGATAAACTTTAAAGTAGACATATTGTGGCTTAGACCACTTTTGCGCTGAGCGCCTCGATTTGAAAACACGTTTCCGAAACACTGTAAAAATAAGTACTGCTGGGACAGAAGACGAACTGGGTGGAACATCCAGTTTTAGGTAAGGAAACTGAAAATTGGAACAGTTCGCGGCGAAGTATTTGAGCCTTTTCATGCGGACATATTCAAAGGAAAGATTTTTACGTCTCTTTCATTAACCATTATGCCCTAATGTATATTTTTTAAATTAATTATTCGCCTAAGCATTGGAGAAAACTTCAGAAGGGTTAAGCCTCGTGCACACGGGGATAGTACAGAGGACAGTCAAGTAGGCAAGTTAACTTGTCCGATTTTTTATACGACAGTTTAAGACAATGTAGGAAAGTGCTGTCCACACAAGGGAAAGTATTTCAAGACAGTTTAGTTGTCACCATGAATCGCTGTCATAAGAAACGAGTGATTAGAAGTATTTATAAATTATTGTATGCTGAGATTTTGGAAATACTTGAGGATGAGATTAACGAGAGAAAATGAAAGACCTGGATAAGGAAATGGATGGCAAGAAGAAATACTCACGGAGTTTCTGCTTTGCTTATGAGAGAACTTTATTTGGAAGTGAGGTTGATAGTCTTAAGCGTAACTTGGTTGAACGATTCAATAATTAAAAATTTTTCCGAGTTTCAAAATCGGCAATTTCGAGATTCGTACCTCTCGTTGCCATGATAGCCAAAATTTGCCACTGTTTTAAATTTAAAAAATTCCCATTTTTTGCAGTTAAAATAAAATATTTCAGCTAATTCAGCATGGATTCGTATTCTCTTTTCAAGATATATAATTGTAATTTTTTTCGTAGTATAATTCAAGTTCTAAGTTTGTATCTTAATTTTAAGTAACAAAAAAATGCAATTAAAACAGGATTGCATCACAGTCAATGCTTTTCTTGTGGCGTATTGAAATGGAAATTTAGGATTCAAAAAGCTCCCTTAAAATGGAAAATGTTGGGATTTTCGATTTTTCTACTAGTCTGGGTGATGTTCGAAACACCTGCGAAACCCGAATTTTTCTGTTTCAAATAACTTCAAAAATTATCGCGATAGAAAAACAGGGCGGACGCACGAAAAACACGCCGCACGGACTCCACTGTCTTCAGCACTTGACTGGCCTTTGTCGACGGGTCCCAACGAGAAAAGCTAAGGGCCCAGTGACGTGCCAGCACAAAATTTAGTGGTGGGGGAGGCAAGTGCACCAGAAAAATAGAACTGCTTCCTATTCACTTGCCCGTCTTACCAACTATTTCCACTACTGGCTTTGCTCCTGGACACAAGGAAAGTTGTTATCCACACGGGGATAGTAGCGAGGAGCAAGTGACCTGCCTACTTGACTGTCCTCTCTACTATCCCCGTGTGCACGAGGCTTTATGCAAGGAGGGGAGGCAAGTGCTCCGAGAATACTTCGATTGACGTAAAAATTTTACTATGAAACCTTAAAATGTAACATTGAGCGTTTAATGAAAAAAAGAAGTTATTTCCACATTTTTTTTATAATTTAAAAACGACCCTCGTAGTTCTTTTTTTTCATTATGAGTAAATTCCACCGAGTTGAGCCTGACCTCATTACTGATATTGAACGTTTACTTAAAATTTCATGCATATACTATACGCATTTGCTTATTTCATGTTATTGATGTACTTCGCCAGTTCCCCAGTGCGCCCATAAGTCAATGTTCCCTTAAATTATAACGCCCTATCAGTAAAAAATAAAAATTATAGTGATGAACTCGGGCGACGAAACTGGAATCGGAAGTGATGAAAATCGGAGAAAAAGAAGCCCGCATCAGTGTCGAAGCCCGTGACGTAACAGAAATGCTATTTTACCTATCTGTACACGAAAAAGGCGCACGTTTATATGGCAGTAGATTTGACAGAAAATAAGGGTGTGGCCATTATCCGGGACATTTCCCTGATAAAAATGCAATAAAAAGTTGCTATTCGTCGGCGAAGACACGAATTCTAGTATTAGGATAACATATGAGGGTAGATCGGACCAAACAACTACACTTTGATCCTTGATTATTTTTTTTAAATGTGACAATAAGAAAACCGATGCAGGCGATCAAGGATCGTCCGTGTAAAGCAGTGGTGTTCAACCTTTTACCTATCGTGCGCCATTTTTCCAGTGTCAAAGTGTCGATGCGCCACTTAGTTCTAAGCATGAAATAAGCGAACATAAGGATTTGATAAAAATAAATCTTATCTTTAGCGCAATTTCTAGAGTAATTTCAATTCCATCAACTTTTCTATATTGGGTTGTACATTTTTCCTTGCAAGCAAGTTGTCTAGATTAGAGTCAGCAAGTCGTGAGAGTTGTATATTTTCTACTTTCTCCATATACGAAGTATAGAGAAAGTATTGTTTTCATGAAAAAAAATCGAATTCGAGATTTCGACAGAAATACATGTTTTAAGGTCTCCTGAACACGTTTCGACTATTTTCTCGATGATGTCTGTGTGTCTGTCTGTCTGTATGTGATAGATTTTTGTGGGCGCTCTAACTCAAAAACTATTAATCAGGTCAACGCAAAATTTTATACTTAACATTTTTATAAAATGTTAGAAGATCTGATTAGTTTTTGGTAAAAATCGGTCAACCGGAAGTGGGTGTTTACTCTTGTCACTTATCCGTTATTTTGAAATATTTGCTTTAATATTTGATAAATGTAAAAATGTATTGGAATAAAAGTTGTAGGAAATTTCATTTTCTACAACCTTTGTTTGATACATTTTTCCATATAATGCATTGTTTAAGAGATATCATATATTTTTAGCTGCCACCACCACGCCACCTACCCAAGACTATTGTTAACAATTGACGCTTAGTTACGTCTTAGTAACGCTCCTTTTTCTTTTCTTAATTACCAACCGGAAGTAAATATTGACAACGATCCCAGAGCTAACAACATGTAATTTGCCATATAAATATGGAGAAAGTCATGTGTTGCCCACATCAGTTTATTTTTTATTAGCTTCATGGATGAGCCAACTTCTTCACAAGCGAATACGCTTGCAAATCGACAGATGTTTTTCTAGATTTTTTAAGTTGTGGAAATTGCTCATGAAGCAATAAAATGGCTGATTTTTAGAAGTCGATCCAAGATGAATAAACAATGGTGGAAAGAGAATAGTGGCGGCGATACTTCGTATTTTTCGGGTGGAGCTCTCGGGCATTCGAGTCATCAGACATGACAAGGTTTCCTTGCAATCACTCGCCCAATAAATTCTACACTTACAATCCAATTCATTCATTCAAAAACCCACCAACTAAACTGATATATCAACGTAAATACAATAAAATTTTGAGATCATAGTTGAAAATTCCAGATACATTTCAACTGTGGAAAAACGATATGATCATATAAATTGTTTTAAGTGACGTGCGCCACCTTTGAGAGGAGGATGCGCCATAGATTGGGCACCACTGGTGTAAAGATTCGAACACACGGCCAATGGGACGTAGGCTTAAGGCAACCTTACTCGGATTTTCTTTGACTCCAAATTGCCTTATGCTAAAGCAATAGCAAGTGGTTACAATGACATAGGCTTCTAAAGTTTCGACTGCATATTTTTCGGAATCGTGATGACACTCGACAGGTAAACATAAGAAATAAAACATATTAAAATCAACCAAATGTCTTCGTATTATCCCACAATTAAAATCAGCAATGCAAGAGATAAAACTCCTCTAAATTTCGCATTCATTTATCGCTTACGAAAATATTGGCGGAGCAACGTTTGCGAAAAGAATAGATTTTTCGAAGGTATAAATTATGAATATTGGCGAATAAATATATAATACAGCGTATATGACAATAAACCACGCCGGAAAAAAATTCGCATTCCAAATTATAAATACTATTCGGGTATAAATTATGGAAAATTCTAAAGCTGAAAAACAAGATTACCATTAAGGTTCTCTAACAAAATTACAAAATCAGTTCGAATGATACGGCAGAAAAAGGCGTCTCACAAAACGTAAAAATATCATATATAATAAATTAAGTAGTTTTTAATGACGCACTGGGACTTCCTAAATCAGTCTTATATCGAATGCCATATTTTAGGAGTTATTTGTGAAGAAAAAACATTCTATTAGCGCAAAATATTCCTCTTCGCATTTTAATGAAACAACTGAAAATACGCTCGGAACTCTCAGGGGAGGAGCACAGCGCGGATATTCTATTCTCTCACAGCATCGAAGAGTTAGTACAAAAAGAATCAAAGGGCAAATCCAAAGGAGGGGCGGGGCGATTATTCTTCAACGGCTATTCTTATTCTCACGAAATTGAAATTGAATTCTTATATTTTTGCTGCTCCAAGTTCGAAGTGACGGACTGAATACATAAAAAATTCAAATAAATTTATCTTCTTCATAATTATTACCAACAAGAATTAAACAAATATGGGATTTTTAATTTTAAAAACTTAAATATATCCAATAAATGCGACCATAAATCATCTGACATGCAAACCATGCAACGTTATGCGCAATTCATATCTTTTAGCCTGACTTTACCGATTTTAATTGGCAACAAATTTGGCTATATTGTTAAGCAGTATCAAAATGCCTCCGAAGCACACGAGAAAAGTCAAAAATGCATCATGGTAGGCGGAAACGCTAGATAAAATGATAAAACAAGAACATGGATAGGGCGCTCGACCTTGATAGAACTGCACGGTTTCCACCAAAAAAATGAACTTGTATCTCCTCCTACTACTGACATCAGTCCTAAGAACAGTAATAATGATACGATGCGTGATACTGAATGTCTTCAGTATAAAACCATTTCCTCCCAAAAAAGTTGATGCACTACTTTATCATGGTTGACGTTATGATTCGTTGCAGCGATTTAGTTACGTCAGCCAATCTTCCCTCCGCTAATGAGAATTAATAAAATAGATACAGAAAAAAATCGATCTCCATTTCCTCTACGACCTGAAAAGCCGTTTCCCATTGTTGTTATCATCTAAATAAAAGATTCGATGAGAATTTTCCACCCCCCTAGTTACAATTGTTTACCAATTGACACTCTTGAGCTATAGACTACGAAAGCAAGAGATGAATGACTGAGGGACATAACATAATTCCGGGCTCTTTTTTATAGAAATAACCAGTGAATTTGAAGGCGAAGGATTGGAAGAGGCAAAGCCAACAGAAAACCGCAAAGAAACTTCTCAAGTCTAAAATGCACGGACACTAGTGAGATGCTTCCACTGTGACCAATAATTCAAGGCTCAAGGTCTGCCACCATTCACTCTGCAAGAACTTTATGCGAGAAAGAGAATGTTCACCGATTCGTGACAGGGAAAAACCTGTTTTTGTTTCATGTGCATTAATGTCGCCCTTAAGTGATGCCATGCGTGAACTATTTGATCAAAACGACGGTAAACGTGCATATCATAATTTGAGAGGAATGTTTCATCAAAGATAATTTTCCATTATAACTAAATTACAGATCGGCAAAATTAAGAGTCATATTCTACATTTCAAAAATCATTCGAACGTTCTTCAATATAAAAGCGTCTAACTGAAAGATTAGAAGTCATCAGCATGAGTAAATAGATTTGATTACTCTTTCTAAAAGCACGTTGACAGTACAAAAATTTATGATAATTGTCACATATTCGAAGTTGTGGCATCCGTTTCATTGCAATAGAATAAATAATCTGGGAGTATCTGTTAACAATAAACAACCAAATTAATATTACAGATAAGGTAAACAATATAATTTTATTAGTATCCAAACCAAAATCAAATGAAATAATGAGTACATATATGAAACTAATAATTCGATTGCAAGATTCGATATAATGTTGAAGATAGAGGCAAATGACAAAAAATAAAAAAAATAAATCAACTTAATGAACTATGTGATATAATTTGTGGTAAGTTAAGAAATATAAGTTGAATTCATTAAATCTAAAGGAATCCTGTTACTTTATTTTTATAAATTTAGGTAACATGAAGTAGCAAAATTGGCCCTATTCTTTCACGTGTATTTCGTTTATTTAACCGAAAATATTATTCCAGTTCATTCCATTGCAAAATAACCTATTCCTTCGTTATATATCGAATTACGTCGATTTTTATGGCGCTGGCATAAATGTTGCCCATTCCTAAATCGTTGGATGTTACCTTTTAATTTTCCGTGCAAGCTTCTTCACGCATTCTGGGAAAATTCATTAAGAAATCGAATTACTATTTAATTTTTTTCCTTTTTAAAAATAACAATACGCGAGAGCATAATTAACAGGTAAAATATCAGATTTTTCAAAAATCATGATAAGCTCTTCACATTATTATTCATGCGGTAATTTGTAATTAAAATGCACAAAGGATTTTTTAAAAACTACCCTGAAGCCATTCGAAGATAAAACACCTCAAACTAAAACTTTCGTCAAATATAAATTTAAATATCAATGAATTTCTTAATGGCACCGGTTTGAACCACTAAAATATATTAACGGTATATTGTAAAAAGTATACCAGATTTTCTTAAAAGCTTTAAAATTGTTTGGAAGCGATTCGCATTTTATATCATAATTATCTTATGCTTGCTTATAAATGTGAAAGTTGGATTGTGCTTTCTTCGTGACTTAAGAAAACCACCGTATTTAATCAGCAAACAATAACAGCAAACGATTTTATTAATATAACAAAATTATATTATTTCTGTTTATTCTAACTATATTTTCAGGCAATTTTCCCCTATTTATTGATCAAATTTGTATTGTTAGCATCCCCGAGGGTCAACCAAAACAGTACTGTATATTACGGTCACTTTACTTACTCAGTACCGGAAAAACACTGTTCGGCTCCAGTAGAGATTTCATGTTGTTTTGGATACATGAAGGCAAAGAAGGCGTTTTCTCGGTCATTTCACTTGCTGCCAAAAGATTTAAACGGTAATATTTACAAAAAATGTTCACTGAGCAGATGCTTTAACCTACGTATCTCACGTCTGCTGGGATACATGCCGTTTACTAGCGACATCTATTAAACAAAAATGAAACGTAATAAGTTGATCATGATTTATGGTACGAACGACGTGAAATGGTGATTTTTGAAGTACGTGTCAGGTTCACTGAGCTGGTGTTATCTTAGCAGTATACACTTAAAATCTTTTTGTCCATTATTTGTGGCTGTATGATAAATAGCTAATGAGCGTACTTACCTCAGTAGCGCTAAATTTAAAGTCATTGGAATATCTATGCTGTACCGTTCAACTTAAATTTTCCAAATTTGTATGCATTGTCTCTAAATATAAATAGTAGAATCATGTGTCGTTATTTTATGTGTAAGATTCAATTTCATTCTCTTTCGTAGCATTTTATAATGTCGTAAGCAAACCTTGTCAGATGTTGACTTTAATTATGAAACCTACCCTTCAATTTTTGTTTAACTTAATTGAAGAAATGTGGCAACTATTTAGATCAGCGGTTCCCAACCTTTTCCACTTCGCGAACCACTTGATCTTACCTATTTCTCGTCGCGAACTCCTTGGGTTAATCTTTTATCTTTCGGGAACCCCTTGAGTTTTAACAATTTTGGCGGCGAACCCCTTATAATGGCGAGTAAATTTTGCAAAAAGAAATCTTTTTGAACGCGTTTAATTCATGAAAAATAAAAAGTTCATATAGCACATATTATACAAACGTTTACAATAAAATTAGAATCTCTGATATTGCCATCAGTTTCTATCTAGTAACCTGTAAAATTAAAATGCAATTCTTGAAGCATAGGAAAATTTTTAAAATAAAACCATGCAACTAATTTGAATGAATTTAAAATATTGGTAAGAATTGCAGAACCAAGAAAGTGAAAAAAATGCCATTACCAAATTTTTCTCGCGAAATCTAGGGGTACGCGAACCACTGGCTGAGAAACGCTGATTTAGATAATGGTAAATACTATTTTAGTGTCCCATATTATTTTCGTAGTAAACCTACCGTATTATAGTGTCCCTAATTTTTTGTGTTATTATTCCGAAAAAATATTAGTTGCTTCAAAACACCATTGTTTATTTTTATTATTCGGAAAATATATTAGTTGATTCGACTGTTTTTGTTCATTATTTCGTGTTTTCCTTTCTCCAGTTACTATATTGTTGTTTACCTTTTTATTTAATTTGTTAGTTTAACAATCGATGACAATTTACATTTTGCGCGACTTCACCGGGTTGGGTAAGTTGGTTGAAGTGTTTTGGTTCTTCCTCAAAGGGACATTTTGCGAGACCAAGAATCATTTCAGAAAAAATATATTTTGGCTAACATAAACTCTCGAATTACCCGTCTCACTTCCCTGATGCGGTTCCCAATCACAACTTTTGAGACGCTAAATTAGTAATAAAAAATCTGATGTGGCCACCACATGACTTTCTCCATAGCTGTAATATTTCTAAAAATTCCAAATAGGTTACATAATAATAAATATTTTAAGAAACTGCGAGAAAATTTTAGACTTTACAAAGAACAGAAATAAACTCAAACCATAGCCTTCTAATATTGGATATAGCCACAAAGCTCCAACAATTAAGAAAAGAAAAAGGAGCGTTACTAATTTGTAAGACGTAACTAAGCGTCAATTGTTAACAATAGTCGTTAGGTGGCATGGTGGTGGCAGCTAAAAATATAAGATATCTCTTAAACAATGCATTATATAGAAAAATGTTTCAAACAAAGGTTGTAGAAAATGAAATTTCCTACAACTTTTATTCCAATACATTTTAACATTTAACAAATATTAAAGGAAATATTTCAAAATAACGGATGTGACAAGAGTAAACACCCACTTCCGGTTGACCGATTTTTACCAGAAACTAATCAGTTCTTCTGACTTTTATAAAAATGTTAAATATAAAATTCAGCAATGACTTGGTTAATAGTTTTTGAGTTAGAGTACCCACAAAAAGCTACCACATACACAGACATCATCGAGGAAATGGTGACAACGTGTTCAGGGGACCTCAAAAAGTATATTTCCGTTGAAATCTGTCGATTTTTTTCATGAAAACAATACTTTCCCCTATACTACGTATTTGGTGAAAGTAAAAATTAAACCATCTCCTAGCCCAATCTTTTTTACCCAACCCAACGTTGAGGTGAGTATAAATGCGGAATTCAGGTTATATAATTGAATTTTTCCTATAAATAAGTATTTATGAAAGAATATTCTTTATTTTTACATTGAAAATGTAATGTTTTATTTAAACTACATAAATAGAAATATAAACGGAATTAAACCGCTAAAGATAAAAGTTAGCAGCTTTTTCTTGATACTTCATATTTCCTTAATTGGAATAATAATAATATTCAATTTTATCATTAACAGTGATATACCTCTTTTTGGTTTCAATTAATTTCCTTATTAAATAAGGGTGATTTTAACACCAAGTATTTCAGGTCGAAACTGATTGCAATTGATTCGCTTCTTATTTAAGATAAGTTGATAATTCAACACTTTTTGAATGCAAATCAAATGTTATAGTTAACTATTATCCTATTAGTTTGCTCATTCTAGTGCTCCTTGATTTCATTCATGGTATAATCCCAATAATAAAATAATAATAAAGATTGTTGAAATTCATATTCAAGTTTTGATATTTGATATTCTTATTACTATTATTATTGGTAATAATAAGGCGATTTCTACATCAAAAATTAAGAAGATTACTGCAATTAAAAAGAATCGTAAAGAGAATGGAATTCGTGCAGTTGTAAATGGATCAAACCCACATTCAAATGGGGATATTTTTTCTCAGTCGATTACTGATTTTTTTGAAATGAAAGATGAAATTGATATAATTACAGTGGTGATAGTAATTAAAATAATTCTTATAAAAAATATTGAATTTATTATTTATTCTGAATAAATATCCAGTCCTTTTGATTGGAAGTCAAATATACTTATAGTATACAGTAGGTTTACTACGAAAATAATAAGGGACACTAAAATACATATTTTCCCTGAGATCGAGCACTCTCACCTCATTATCTAAGGTCATTTTATATTTTGTTATACTGATGAGGTAGAATAAGCCTACACAAAATCTTCAGCTCTAAGTGATAAAATTGAAATGGGATACTAAAGTTAATTGGTAGTAATAAAAGTTGTCAAGATCATGCCTAAATTGTTCTCATTGCGAAGCATTTTCACTCAAAGAAATGTAGTACCTGAGTATAGGGATCTGTTCATTGCCAAAGTAGCAAGAAGATCTTTTGAAAATTCAGCTTAAAACTCAAACAGGAAAAGTCTTGGTCAAAGTATATGAGATGGTAGGAATGGCCATTCATGTCCAAAAGCTTTTTCTAGAAATATCAGCACAAGTTTAAAATTATGTAGTGTAATGTATGTTTAAACCACACATTTTATTTTATTTACTCCATTTTCTTATGTTTTGTATAAGTCGACTAGTACTGTCATCTTGTCTCATACTTCGTTTATCAACATAGCAATAAGTATTATATGGTTACTCCTGTTGATTATAGTGAATATATAAAAAGATCATTTAAGTAAATATGCAATATCCAGCATTTGGGTTATGAGTTCTTGTTGAAAGAAGCATTAATTCTTGGAGCTGCACAGAAGTCCGAGCATTGTGTTGCTGACCCCAGATTGAAGATATGCACACTCTTCTTTAGGGCAGATTTGAAGTAAATTTTAATGTTAGGCTAATTTTGCCAGTTTTACGTAGATTACTACAATAAAATTGTAACTTTTATATCATATGATATAAATTTTTCCCCATATAAAATCCATGCCAATCCATCTACAATAATATAATAATAAATAAATAAAAACTTCACATATTCCCATAGGAAAACCTACCGCACTTTGCTTGGTTTTGCTTTTCCAGGAATGCAGGTATAGGGAGAAGGAAGGGATTGATATATATTACTGGCAATCAGCAATATATGAAAAATATTTGCACCTTGTGTGAAGTTTAAATTTAAAAACAATTCAAAATAACTTTGATGTAACATTTACCAAATATTGCTTTTTATCCATTCAAGTGGCTTTAGTCTTCAGCATTTAAGCACTTTGCTTCCTACACAGTGAAAATTATGATGTAATTCAATCCATTTCTTTCTTTTGATTTATCAATCATAGACACAATTAATTCATAACTGACATGCAAATAACCAGCAAGAAAAATGGCAATTAAATATTAATGTACATATGATTTTGGACATAAGCAGATTACACCTATAATGAACTAAAGGACTTAGTAATCCGAGTTGTAATGAGAACATTTTAAATAAAATCGTAGTAAACCAAGTAGAAAATATTTAATATTTACAAAATGTAAAAAACAATAGAAATATTGATGGATTCTAATGAATTAGTTTTGTTCAGGTTTCTCTCTCTTTATGTGGGTTTGCTTTATGCAAATTTGCTATTATGCGACAAACTTATTGCTACTGGAATTTCTTTTTGTCTTTGATTCGCTCTTATGCAGTAGAGTGGCCAGTGCAATACAAATGATAGAAAGTACTCCTCTTCACCACAAGGCGACCATTCAGTCTCTCATTGTCTCTTATGCTTTGCATATTAGTTCTACAGTAAAAGAAATGAAAGTGGAGTGGATATTATAGAGTGGAGATTTTGTGTGATACTGTTTGAGCACACTTGAGAAGTTTTGTCTCCTTGCCCACAGAACTTGCGTTGAGCCAACCCAACCCTTCAGCACTTTAAACCTCCATTATTATGTCACTCACAACAGCTGCCACTCGTGCTCATCTGCTTCCTTTTATTGGTGAGTATAATTTAGTGGTTTTGAGTTTGTATTTAGTGCATAAGATGTCGTTATGGAGTGAAAGAAGAGTATCTTGGAGGGGGAGTTAGGATTGCTTGTAGAACGTATCGCTATCTTTGACATGTAAATATGGGTTATGTGAATTTCCTTTATGCATCACTTTCCTGTAACGCAACCACCACATAAAGTGAGGGAAACCTGTATATAAGAAGTAAAATGATAACTAGGACAATTTAATAAATGTCTCCTATTTAAAAAATAAGATTACCAAGTTGTTATGCTGCCTTGTTCTACTTTATCACTCTATAATGTATTTACCATTTTGTCGGGTGTATTTGTGAATATCTCCCTTATTTCATATCAAGCAGTAAAATTTAATGTTTCACATGCAACCACTTACAAAATAAATACTTCAGCAATGGTAGTGCATAATTGCAATTATTTGATAGGTAAAATAATATGATTCATGATAATTATATTTAATGAAGAATATACAATGAACTTCACAAATAATAACATTAGCATATGATTAAACACAGCCACATTTAGGAGATCATAAAAATCATACATAATCACTCTATCTACTGTATAAAAAAGCTTCGAGCTGTGAATTAATAGAAACCAAGCCATGAACTGAAAACTATTATAAGACAAAAGAATGTCACTATTCACCTGTCCTACAAAAAAACCTAAGCATAGCTAAACTTTAACGAAATATAGGAAAAGAACTGCATAATATTTGTCTAAAATCTTTATAAAAATTATATAATTTATGAACAGCACAAATTGGAAGACTTCAGACTCTTACTTGCACCAGGACTTATAAAAAATAATTGAGATAAATGACAATGAAGTTAGAACAAGAAGAGTTTAAAAAATACAGAATTAAAAAAATGTAATCAGCCTAAATTGTAATAAGTCTCTACAAGAAATGTTACAAGGTTTATATTTGTGTTTTAAATAAATGCAAAACAGCTATTGAAGTTAATGATTCAAAGCATCAGCCTTATGTGCCATTAAGTTTGTACACTATAATAATATTGCATAAATATATTTTTCATATTACTTCATACTAGTCTCTCAACAAATATCAATTTTAATTCCCTCTACCTTGTACAAAGTATTTATTCTAGAAGCCAAGTATTATATTTTCAGCATGTTCAGCATCACCCATTAAAAACTAGTTATCTATCAATGAAAAATTTTTAATTGAATACATAAGATCCCCTATAGCATAAAGAATATTGCTCCATGTTATTCAAAGCTCAATATTGCACCAATAGTTTTATGTACAGGGTCAGCAGAAAAAGATGCTCAAATTTAAATTGCCTATATTTATCGAAGTATTTCACCTAGAGCATTGTTTCTGGTATGAAAACACTCATGAAGCACATTTTATTAATGTGAAAACATTTTCCTTATGTAATCCCTGTGCATCGATTACCATTTCTACATGTCCACTGAAGTTCTCCATAACTGCAGCTAGTGTTCAGTAATGTTCTCCACAGCCAGATTTGAACCCATTTGATTATTTCTTATTGGGATTTCTTAAGGATAATGTGCACAAGAATAAACCACATATGGTTGAATAATTGAAGGCAGAAATCAAAGCTGCTGCATCAGTTACAGAAAATTTCAGTAAACATCTGCAAAGAATAACAAATGCACATGTATCACATAGTGAAAAGGTTTTCATGTTTTAATACCAGAAACTCCTGTAAGTGAAATACCTCAATAAATATAGCCAATTCAAACCAGTGCCCTTTTCTAATGACTCTGTATAGTAACTGTGTGGAATAAACAAAATGAATATTAAGTTCCACATGCTCCAACAAGATGAGGTAATTTTAAAGAACGGATGAATTAAATCCAAAATGCAGTTAATTTAAAATACAACATGCAAAGCTAAAATTACTGTCATTCATTTGCTGCATGATGAATAAGTAGTCAACAAAAGAGTACAAATATTGTTAATTAAGATGAAATAAGAAAAATCATAGGAAAACCAACTAAATGAAGATATCATAATGAAAATTAAAACTATTAATGTAATATGTTATGTAAGCTCATCTGAGAAAGAGCATACATTTTCTCTTGCTGAGACTAAATCATGCTGCACAGAACTTTTCTCCTACGCTTTATTTAGTATGAATCAGGTCATGAAAATATCAATACCACTGAAATAAGTAAAATATATCTCTCAAATCACAGTTAATTGGATGAAATGGTGAAAAAATTGTATGGAATTTCAAACAAGATTTCATCAAGGAAATTTATTGCGAATACATGTCACCAGATGGCATAACACATTTGTCAATATAAGCAGCAGAAACAAGCAAGTCATCAATCACCAGGAAAAACGTAAATAAATTAGTTTAATGAATAAACAAGTTTATCTGGTTATAGTTCAAAAGCAGCTAAAAAATAAGACAAGTTTTAAAAAATGTCATTTTCATAGGACTGTAGGAATTGAAATCTAGTGAAACAATCATAAGATAACTGGCAATGAAAATAAACCAAAGAAATCTTAGATAATTATCATGCAAGTTTTAAATAATGAAAAGTCAAAATAAACCACTCTCAGGTGAACGGCAATATATATTAATTTATTCAAAACAAAATAAATCAAACTAACTTTCTATAATACTTGTAATTATTTTACAGTTAAATTAGAGCATTTATAGGGCTTGGCATATAGTGTTACCTTTTAAAAGCACAGAGAAGATCAATGAGAGTACATTTAACATGATTTTAAATTAAACATCATCCACATTATGAAAATTTTCACAAAATAATCGAATGAAATAAATCATCCATTTGCCAATTTATTCAATTAAATACTCGCATCAGGATAATAAATTACAAACATACTTATATCACTCACTGAAGGCTACAAATCCCTAGTAGATTAGTTTAAAATGGAGCAAATTGTTTTATTTTTCTCCATAGATATAAAAAATTGTTCAATTTTTCTTACACGTTCATTACAGTAAATAATGAAGGATTTTATAAATTGCCTTCTAAGCTATCAAATATTGACCTAAATAACAATATATTGGAGTGAAAACAACATGCAACAACTTTCAATACTTAAAGGCAACCTACTTTTCAATCTTATCATTTTCATCTCTTACAACATTTAATAATGAGGATAAAATTTTTAATTCAGGTGGCAAAAATATACCTGAGAAGTGACTAGTAGGTCATATTCCTTCATTATTTTCACTTTTCCAAAAAATACTATTTTTCCTCTCATATCAGTTGATTGTTGCTTCGCCTCAAGTGAAATATATTAATATCCATTGTTAAATGAAATAATACAGATAAATAATTTTATTGAATTGAAAACTGAAGACACATCAACATCAGTCACTGATATAAAATATTGACAATCTTATATTATCCTGATAATTTATTTCTGACCTCAACTATTTTCAATTTCAAATCCATTGAAAGCTATATCATTAATCAGAATTTGAGCACAAATGCAAAGGTACTGAAAACATTAGTTGATTACTCCAATTGAATGACATAATAAATAAAAGTGATTGGAATACAGTTTCATCCCTATCAAAACATTAGATCCAAAATTAAAATCTTTTCAATAAATACAAAAGAAAATTTGAAGTATTTCCTTAAAATTGGAAGCTTCAAGTCTATCCTATTCAGTAAAATCACAGTTCTAAAAGCTGCTTCTGTATAAGAAAATTCAAGCAAATAAAAATATTTCCACTTTAAATGTTAGTAGGTAAAATTTAAAGCTTAAGTACCACATAAAGCTTTAGAATCAGTATTATGTTTTCTAATCAAAAGTAAATGGCGAGAATTTAGTAAAAAAAAGTTTCTGCCAATTTGGCCGAATTTGTGCTGTTATTTTAAATACTAAAATAGATATTTAGATAAACACCACAAAAGTGGTCAGGTACCACAAGTTCATAATAAAATAGGTTCCTTCGGCTTGACTTGTGACTAAACAAACAAGAGTTAAAACTGTACAGTAAAAGCAATAAGGTGCCAATACATCGAGGAAATTTACAAGGGGGAGGGGATTAATGGCCAAAGAAAAAGAAGTCAGCAATACCCAACTTCTCATACATGTAAACTCACAGGAGTCACTATATAAAGCACTTAACGGTGGGTCACTAGGAAAGGTCCTCCTCGGATATCATTTCAAAGTCTTCGTCACTATCGCTATCATCATCATCTCGTTGGTTGCGTGTTGATGGGCCACGGTCTGACACCCTTTGCGTAGAAGGCACTAACACACCTACATTTCCCATTCCTCGAGCCATTGCAGCTACAGCACCAGAACGAACAAGTAATTCCCCGAGCAAATGTCCGACCCGTCCTGCCACCTCGCTTCCAATCCCGCCACGATCATCCTGATGAACTGTATCGAGAGACAGTCCGTCCGTAAACACTTTCATCTCTTCTTCTTCTGAGCTCTCTCCTCCTTCAAAATGCATGTTTTCAAATTTGATGCCCGCTTCGTCCTCCGCACTGCATCTCCTACTGTCATAATCTTTATCGACACTCCTCCTCTCTCTCCTTGGGCCTGCTGCATTTGTCCTCTTGCGTAGATGCTCTGAACTTAAAACACCATCGACCTCATAAGGAGATAATGCAAATTCCTCGGGGGCTTCGAGACTTCCTTCAAGGCTTTCCTGATCATGTGACGGCATCTTTGACACATCCAAATCCAGATCAAAGTAGGATATGTGGGATGAAGAATCTGTGAAAAAAATTGTCATTAGACCAAAATATTTTGTAGTGAAGTCAGAATCTGAAGGAAAGACAATAAACTTGCAAAACAATAAATAAATCAGTGGTTTTAAAATTAATTTTATGCAAATTTGCTCGAAGTTAAATTATTAAGAAAGGCAAAAATTTCACGCACTTAAGCCAAAAACGCTAATTTCATACACTTGCGCCAAAAACACTGGCCGCAATTGTTTAGAAATTATTTGAATCAGGAGTTTCAACACAGTAACATGGGGAAATTGCTTAAAATAAAATCTAATTAAACTAAATTATAATAAAAACTTCATTAAAATCAACAGCCAAGCAATACATCAATTGGTTAACAAAGTGGTTTCCAACAGTTTTATAGTCACAGCACCCTTTCAAAGATAAACAGAATTTCATAGCACCCCATCTTGAAACAAGGTTTTTATATCTATGCATGTAAGCATCACAACATTTGGATGTATCTATTTTTTTATGCTACACCATATTCAATTCACTAAAGGAAATATTATTATCCTGATAACCTATTAACATTTATAAAGCGTTGATTTATTAATTTAACAATTTATTTTGCTGCACTTACAGAACCCCATTGTACCCTGGCATCAAATGAGACTGCGTTAACAATTTCTTTGTGAGCAGGAATACTGTACTGTTAGCAAATGCAACAATCATGATAAACTTCCATAAAAATTAATAATTTGAATGCAATTTTAATTCCATATACAACTTCAAAATGTATAAATGTGTCAATAACTACATGATTACTCTAATTGCTTTCATAACTCAATCCCAATTCTACAACATATGTAAGTTATTTTCATGTTTCTAACTGTAGGGTGAAAACTAACTATATGAGAAAGTGTTTCCATAATATTTCACATTTATCATGGACATCAAGTAGAGTGAATAAAAAATTAAACTCAATTTGCTAATTTTATCATGATAAAGTATAGCTGTCTTTTATTTAAGCTAATAGCTTCATGAGACTAACTCAATTCTACAACATATAAAGTATTATTCATTCAAATAAAAGGTTCAATATTGCATTCAGAGTAAATTTAAAACGCCACTCAATTAACTAAAATAAAACCATGCAAAAATTAAACTTCAATATCTGTTTGAAAATAAGACTATCAGGAAACACCATGAAGTAAAAGCTTATATAAAGAGTAAAATATCGCCTAAATGGGTTATGGAAAATTCCAAAATCAATTTTTTGCATTGCCCTAGTGATTTTTTTGTGTCCGAAAATGAAGAATACTCACAAGAACTTTTGACTTTTTCTAGCGCTATCAAGCTATCATTTCAAGATTGTTACTAAATGAATTTTTATGGACCAAGCAAGCAACTAAATACTTGTGAAGAGAAAATTTAATGCTAGAGTGGTTTTAAAAAAGTAAAATTTCATTTCTGGAAATCAGGTCACAGTGGCGTAGCTAAGTTCTCCTTCGCCCGGGGGTGTCACAGAGATGTGCCCCCTCCCTTAGCTCCCTGTACAATTTTCTAGACAAATGTAATGTTGGAAATGTGATGGAAACCCAAGGATACCATACTAGCATTTTAATTAGATATAGATTATAATATTATTATTGTTTATAAACAGAAACGTTAACTTTTGGCCCATGAGTTTGCACCCCTTCAGCCCTGCGCTTGGAGGCAACTGCCTCCCTCTGCTCCCCCCTTGCTACGCCACTGTAATACAGTAATTCTGGAATTGATAATCCCTCACTGAAAGGCATGGAGTTACCTCCACCATTGGTATGGTTGATGTCATTTTCTGGTAAGAGGGCATCCAAACCCTCGTCCACACCACCCTCCCCACTTGACTCACTCAGATCAGTGGCTTGGCTCAAGACAGCCAGAGTTTCCTTGTTTGGCTCGAGAAGATATTCCTCAACTTCGCTATCATTTTCACCTATGAAAAATATTTAGCAATATGAGAAACCACATATATTAAGAAACATGACAATAATGGGAATGTGTCCAAAGTTGGAGATATGAATTTCAGAGAAAAAAGGAAAAAAAACCTCACCTGTGCCAGCAGGAACGAATATCTGATGAAAGGCGGACACTCGATTAATAAATGATGAAGGAAGGATATGGAGAACAATTCCTGGACCAACTAATACTACCATGGAGACTATGTAAGCCATTAGTAAACCAGGGATTGCTTGTCCCAATGCTGCTAGGCATATGAAGAAGATGAACATCCATACACAAAACTAAAAGGGTAAGATATAATGAAACAATTTACTACTATATAATATTTAACAGAAATGCAACTGCAAAAAAATTATTTGTCGTAAAAATGCATTTGTATCAGAATAAATTGTCATACAGAAGTCACAAAACAGATTAAATTCCAAAATAATTTTCAGAAATAATTTGATTGATCTAAATCCACATTATACAACATAGATTTTAAAAATAAATAATTTATAAAGGTCGAAAAAAAATATCTTTACTAACCATTTTATACATAAATCACTTTCTAATATACATGGAACATACCAATCCTGAGTATTCCTTTCGAAAATTCAACATCCACGAAGAGAAATTGGTAATAGACCCACGCACTTGCATGTAGTATCGACCATATTCAGTCACAGCCTGGTTGCTGAAATGTCACATAAATGGAGATAGTTATTACATGCTAAAGTGGCTAAGATGATAACCTTAAATATATGATAGACTAACCTGCAGTTTCGGCTATACCAATCTCCTATACTGGCAAATTTGGTCCAGCGAACTTTCAAGTAAGGAAAAAGTTGTTCATTCCAAAAATTATAAAATAAGACCAACCAAAGAACCATGGTAAGCAGGAAATAAAATTTTCGTTCAAAAGTGAAAATTGTCCTGTAATTGTATTTAAGTAAAATAAACACGACTGCCATTTTGAGTTAACAATTACGCCTTTCATCATAAATCGCTTAAATTAACTAATTACTCACCAGAAGAACAAATTGACAGATAATACACATGCTGCACTAACGAAGGGATTTTCCCAAATCAAAACATTTTCAATTATCATAGCATACTGATCAAATTTCCCTGACGGATTTGCATTGTCTTTTAACAAAAACTGCGTTGCTTCTTGACTTTTCCTCCACGGCCAGAATCGCCATAAGGTACTCCTCCAAGTGGACATATTTACCTGTCTATATTTAGTGAATTTTATATACTTTTCGTTAACTTGCTTAATTTCAATTGTCCCATATGTAAAACAAAATACCTTTAAGTGATAACAGTTGCTGATAACACACCCCGAGTATTATATAAGGACAAAAAAATTAAGTTGCTATGTACAGTCTATAACGTATGTTACTTTCTCCGTCCTTCACATTTCACGCGTTTTCATCGATAAACAGATGATACGAAAATATGACACTAGATTTGCGCACCTAGAAGAAACGTGCTGCTTCCAGCGGGAATCTCTACGACGAACTGATATTTGTCCCAATAGCAGACTTCATCTACTGTGCATGCGCAACTTATTTACGTTTTGGTTCTGCACAATGTGCGCAATGGAATCAAAGGTATCCATGGGTGTCGTCGAAGTAATTTTACAAAATTATAATATTTTAAGCATGCTCTTAATTCGCATCATTATTCTTTAAACCATTCATAGTAAAAATTCTCTGACTCGATTAAAACTTCACGTGAATGACATACATCGTCATCAAGGAAATGTTTCTGCGACGAAACCCAAAATAACTCAAGTGAATGACCTGGAACTTTGGCGAATTTTCAGAATCATATGTTACGAAATTACCGGAATAATGTATGAATTAATAAGCACTTTTGTCTGAATATTTAAAAAAATATATCTCGTGACTTATCATAGTTTGGGTGCTACTGCTATGTTAAGAAAGTATAGGGTATCTAAATACGTCAGTGGTGTGACGATGACTCTCACGGTAATGCGTAGATTTGAAAGGATACTACGAATTAACAGTTGGAATTTGAAGTTTTAGAATAGACTTCATTTTAAAACGTAAATCGAATTCAATGTGTCATTGCAACGTATTCGTCAAATATTTATTTTTCGCTATTCAACACGATAATTCTATCGAAGATAAGAGATTGACGAAGACGCAAATGTAGATCGCCAAAAAAGGTCAATTTTACTAAAAATGTCGCTCAATTCTGTTAAAGTATCCGGCGCATACCTTGACAACGTTAAGTACTATTTGGACAATAGGGCGTATGCATAGGATGTGGCTTTATCTCGATTGCTTTACATAATTGAAAACTATTAAATTTTGTTTTGTGAGCGCAAAGAATTATAAGAGGCTGATGATTAACACCATTGCTATTAGACTATATTTATGACCTTAAAATAGAAGTTAAATAAAAATAATTATATACATTTTCTTATAGTCCTAGAAAAAAATCTGCATGCTCTCATGTTTGCACTCGGTATAAAGTAAAGTACTTCCATTCGGCAGAGATATTTTGAGAGATGTCTTCGATAATAACAATAACTGATTTAGTGACAAAAGGATAGAAGTTTATAACGTAATAATGATACGATATACGCCGCTCGGCTTTTCTCAGAGTGACAATGTCAATGGAATATATGTACATGCTACTCTAGAATGGAAGAATCTTTTCATAAACAAAAACCTTGCTGAGTATTAATCTGAAGTACTTGTTCTCACAACTATAAAGAAGTTATTCGCGCCTGGAAAATGTTTATTGCGCATTCTCTTCGTCGTTTATTATTGCCATTGTCGCATTTACCCTGCATAAGCGTCAAGGTTCACGGAAACCATCTGGCTTACCGTCGGGAACGTACCATTTTCTGTTGCATACCCATCTGCGGAAAAATGAGCGATGAAAGGTCATATCGCAATCCTTATGAGGATTACGATCCTGAACGTTCTTTAGAATTCATTGAAGCACAGGAATCGCCATCCAGTATACCTAAGGTAGTTACCAATAAATATCTCATAAATAACAAGCGATCGAATGCAAAACTAACTTTCCTTCTTTATTTTCAGCTGAAACCAGAATTTAAAGAAAAACTAAAGTCGACAGTTGACAACCTTCTTTCAAAATTGGAGCCTGGTGTAACCGGCGATGGAAGGGACGTTTCGATGTACACTGGCGTATCTGGCATTTCCCTTCTTTTTTTTATGCTGAGTAAAAAGAGACAGGATTCCAAATATTTGGACGTAAGCATTCTTTTTATGTAATATTTAACGTGATAATCCAAATAATTTCATTCGTTTTACATTGCTACGTAATTTAATTGAACGCATTTTAACTGTCGGAGTAAACATATTTTGAAAATTGCTCAATATTTTGTAACACCTGTTGCATTTAAACTGTTGTATAAGTTTTATTTTAAATTTATTTTATATGGTATTATTACTCAAGCATTGAAAAAACAATTTGCGAAATATCTGTATATAATACCTTAGATCTGTCTGCATTACCTTGTTTTTTGACGTTAAATATTTTTATTTCCAGCGTGCTGTCAAACTGCTAGAAGCAGCTCTTCCGAAACTAAGAAACAGAGATGTAACCTTCATTATCGGAGATGCCGGACCACTTGCTCTTGGCGCTGTCATATATAATATTCGTGGACTTAATTCCCACTCTTCAGAACTCGTTGAAAGGTTGATTGAGAAGGATCATTCATTAAAAAAAATATATTTAAAATGATTAAGTGTTTAAAGTATTGATATTTTATGTGGAAATCACTGTATGTAGTTTTAAAAATAACTTCAAATCAACTTTCCAGGATAAAATCTCTCTCTCCTGAAGTAAATGACTTGGACTCCGATATTCCTGATGAAGCGCTCTATGGTAGAGTTGGGTATCTGTATGCGTTGCTATTCCTAAATCAACATTTGGGACAAAATACCATAGAAGATAACATGATACGCCAGGTAATTAATACTTTTGTTGCGTAGCTATATTTGTTTAAGTTGAATTATTATAACCATCAAACGATATATTGCCAGTTATGTGCTGCATACTTTCCCGACTCAGAATTTTATTTATTAAACTTTTGTTAGTTATATTTACGAAAATAAAGCACACATCTGTACCTTATAATGAAGTGCGTTTCATGTACAAGTATGGTATGTATTGTATGGCAACTTTTACACAATAATTGTGGTTGAGCATGTTATTAATATAAAAAACATTTTCATTGAACATTACACAAAATCTTTTGATGGCTGCATGACAAACTTGCATAATCCTTATTGAAGAATCTTTTTTTTTTTTTCAGAAAATCTACTAAGTTCATATTTTAACTTAGTCTATTGCTATAGTTTGAGCAACATCAGTTTTGTTATGCTCAAGTACAGACATTACTCATTTTTAAACATTGTGTACATTTTCCTAAGGTAATCAAGATATTTCTTTGATTACTTAAAAATAAAGAGTATTTTAATATTATTTTGGATTCAACAGGCAAAAACATCAGAAAAAATAGTTCCCATATTTCAACTGAAAAACTTGCTGAGATGAAAGATGCAATACCATTCCTGGTTAAGCATTAGAATTACAAAGGAATGTTTAAATATCATTATGTATTAATCGACCATTTTAGGTTGTTTCTGCTGTTCTGGCCTCAGGAAAAGCCCTTGCCAAAACTGAACGAAGAAAGGTACCACTCATGTATGTTTGGCATGGATCACATTACCTAGGAGCTGCGCATGGGATTGCAGGAATTCTGTATACTCTTCTGTTGGTAAGAAAATGTTTTGTTGCTTCCAAAAAACTTATTGCCTGTTACCGTAAAATATAACATTTTAATCGTCACATTTATAGATTTGGATACGCAGTGAGAAATATTAAAATTTTAATGAATATTTCCTGTTTTTGGCCTTTTCTTAAGCGTAGTTCAGTCAAAAACTTTTGTTTAGTATTTTATAAATATATGCAATTTACTGGTCAATACTTACATTATAGCAATATATTCAATAAAAATTATTTAGCGGTTAATTCCACTTGAAAATTTTTGATTTATCCTCTCACAGCCTTATTACTTTAAATATTCTTACAAACTGAATACAGAAAATTGCATATTATATTCATATTAAATGGTTATATATTTAAGTGAGACAAAAATTACACAAAAAATCTAGAAGACTTTTCTCTGTCTTCATTTTGAGGTCAAAATTTATGAAAGTCTGGGCAGAAAATTTATTATAATTAATATTTAATATTAAAAAGTGAATTACCCATTGCTACACAACTTCAAAATTTGGAATCTTGTAAAATAATTTTGTTTTTATATTTACTGCTGGCTTATGAAATACTTTTTTAAATTAAAAAATGTTCAGTGGGGTCGGAACTAGTACCTGTGTAATAGTGCAATACACTAACCGTTGAGCTACAGAAGCTAATAGACCAAACAATTATTTAAGGACATTATCAATCTCCTTAATTAAAAGGAGTAATGTGTTTTTTATTTAATACAATATATCATGTACTAGCACAATTGTCTGTCAAAAATGATGGGTTCAAATTAATAAAATACAGAATTAAAATTTTTAACTTTAAATAAATTATTTTAGCAATCATTATTTATATTAATTTTCTTTCTCGCAATAGTCGATTGTCAAAATAAACAAATGAGCGATTTCGGAAAAAGAAGAATAGAATAAGGGGCTTAATTAATTTTTTAAAAAATAGTTTAAATCGAGTGATCGTAGGTCAGGTTTTTCCAAATTTAATTTCATGAAGAAGAAAAGCCTGCATGACAATAAGTCGATTTTTTAGTGATATCTTATGAAGAATGGAAATATAACCCTGGAGTTGAACTCTGGAATTTTGTTGTGAATTTTCTTTCGGCAATGCATTTTTATATTTGAATAGATTATTTCTGCCGATTTTCTATCTAGATCCTTGATTGAGTTATTCGCGTTTTAATAGCTTGACACTCAGACCAATGGATGGACAACATAGCCTTTTATTGTTATTTTTGTGATTCTTTTAAACTTCTCTTTCTCTCCCCATTTCCAAAACCATCCTCAAGTTCTCCATTCTTCTACCTAACTCCCATAACCTATTGCGCAGTCCTTTACCCCATAAAATCTTTTACATGCTCGGTTTGTTTATTAAAACATCAAGCACATTCCTCAGATTTTCATAGTTTCTTTTTCAATAATATTGAATTTAGATCATTATTATGATTTTTTAATCTGAATAGTATTTCAGATTTTTAGGTATCCCTTCTCCTAAATAATGCAACGAATGTTGTTTACATTGATTCCTATGAAAATCATTTCCCCCTCCTTCCGTCTTTCTCTCCTTCTTTTAATAAAAGCCTTCAAATCATGCTTGAAATAACAATAGGATTTCAAGGTTTAACAATGTAGTTGGTAGGCAAGGCAACATCCCGTTAAAATGCCAAGATTTTTCCAAAATATACCATTCAAACAATTAACGAGCGATTTCAAGCTGAAGGCAAAACAAGAGGAATAGAATAGGAATGTTTTCTTTAGAATGGTGCAGATCCGAAGATCGAAGGTCAAATTTTTCTAATTTTACTTTCCAAAAAAAGAAAAGCCATTTTTACATGTTACCTTATGAGAAAAAGAAATAATTCCCTGGAATCGAACCCAGATTGTTTTTCCAAATATTTTTTCATAAATCACTTTTTATATGTGACTCAAGCAATCCTGGAAAATTTCGAACCAATATCCCTTACTGTTTTTGAGATATAAACAATTAATATCGGCATGGGTGCTTCAGTGGTACGTGATGGAAGTTGTTGCAGACAGAGTAAGAGAAAAAGATTTAGGTAAACATATAATGTAACCAAGGTATATAAACAGTAACATCCCGATCTGATTGGTTGACCAGTCAACCAATAAAAACCTGCCAAAAAGTTCGCCAATGATTATGGTAATATAAGATTAAAATTATGATGACACCATGTATATATCATTGGTTGCAATCAACAGGTTTATAATGCAGTCTATCAATTCTCCATTAAAAAGTATTGAATCAATGCTATTACAATATAGATTATCAATTCCCTTTTAAAAACATTGGTCTCATTGCCATGGTAGTTGATATTTTTCATTATAAGAAAACAAAAAATCCCCTTATTTTTTGATTAAAAACAATTTTTTGCATTGATTTGACTCAGATTCGAATTCTCTTTTTTAAAAAAAATTAAACTTCAATCTTTCATCCATAGAATGGTTTGTCACAATTTTGTATCTTAATTGTAACTAATTAAAAAAAGGAATTTTATAAAGCCCAGCACTATTTTTGATGCTTTTCTTATGGGTGTTTAAAATTGGACATTGGAGCCAAAAACATCCCTTAAATATGTTTTTCTGAGTTTTGAATTTTTCTCAAAGGTTTTCACCATGACATATCTTTCTTCCAAATTTCAGCTCTGTAGCATTTCTAGAAGTAAGTTTTATCATATTCTATATTTTGAAGCGTTACGTGACTGAAAAATTATAAAAAATTATTATATAGGCTACTGAGAACCTGTGCCACGCAGTATGTTAATATGAAAAAAACTTCATTTTATGGCATATGGGATCTGGAGCAGGTGAAAGTAGTCAACTTAACTTTCTTCGGATTGCATAGCCTTGACATAGATTCAATTTTTACATTCTGCAAGTCTGTAATCTATAGCAGAGGTGACCAAACTTACTTATCTTAGGAGCTGCTTACAATAATCATAAAACATAACCTATATCCAAAGCAATCCAATAGTAAATAAACAAAAAAATTGATCTTCACCCTGTTTTTGTCAATGAAAATAAACTATCCAACCTACTAACAAACCCAAAAGATAAAATTCTCTATCACCACAAATCAGGCGTTTACCAAGTCAATTGCAGATCGTGTGACAAAATTTGCATAGGACAATCTAGATGCAAACTAAAAGTAAATAAAAAGTAAAAGATCCTTCACCGTCAATTAAAAGAAAAGAGAAAACTCACGTATGCGCTGCAGGTCTCCGTTGGGAACGTTGGGGACCTAATTCTTGATGAAGGCACACTCCAAGGAGGCACTCACACCACAGACTCTAACCAAAAAATTTTTAAACTAGACACAGATGTTTCGACAGCTACGCTGTCATCTTCAGTAATGGGGGTGGTATGAGGAAAGAGAGGGTATATATGTCGAGAGTGACCGTTGGGAAAGGGGGGGGGGGGGGTGGAAGGTGAGGAAACCGTTTAACTGAGTAACTGAAAAAGTGGGAAGTGGGGGATGATACCTAGGTCATTGTTCATGACCATGTTTTTGTTTTTATGTATGTATATGCTTTCGTATGCATCAAGTTTACTGTACTGATTGATTGATTTTAGCAGGGATAGGTTTTCTGAGGTGATGGGATGGTGAGTGTCAAAAATATGAGTGGCAATGCTTGATCTGTTTAATCTGTTGTTTTTTTAATGTGCTAGGTGTTCTTTAAACCGTGTTTCCAATTTGCGTCTAGATTGCCCTATGCAAATTTTGTCGCATAAACTGCAAGTGACTTGATATATACCTGATTTGTGGTGAATTGGAATTTTATCCTTCGGATTGGACAATAGGTTAGATAATGTATTTTCATTTACAAAAACTGGGTGGAGATCAAATTTCAAAAGCGTGTGCTGAAGATTCTGTGTTAGTTCCGGTGCGTATGGGAGTTTCATGTATTTTTCCATTGTGTTTTGTTTTTGGCTCGTGAGTGTGGTGCATGATTTAATGTGAACATTGTGTTTTTGTGTTTTTAAAATTTTTTCTATGATAGGTGAGTCGAATCCGTTATGTAATGCGCAATTCTTAATTAATGTAAGCTCTATGTCAAAGTTTGTTTTCGAAAGAGGTGTGTTTAAAAGTCTGTGAATTATCGAGTGGAAAGGAGCTAATTTGTGGGAGATATGGTGGTGAGAGCTCATATGGATGTATGTGTCGGTGTGTGTAGGTTTCCTATAAATGTTGAAAAGTAGTTTGTTACATTTTCTTGTTACTAGTAGATCTAGGAAGGGTAGTGATTTATTTTTTCCTTTTCATGTGTGAATTTTATGGTGTCAAATTGTTGGTTGAGATGTTGTACGAAATTAGGGAGGCTATCTTTTTTAGTGTCAAAGATAGCAAATATGTCATCTACGTATCTAAGCCAAGTTTTTGGGAAATATGGAAACGAAGCTTTGCAAATCTGCTCGAAATGAGTCATGAAGAGTTCTGCTATGAAAGGAGAAAGAGAGTTACCCATAGTGGTACCTTCGTTTTGTTGGTAAAAAGATGCAAGCTGGAAACCCAGTTTAAAGAACACACAGCACACTACAAAAACAACAATAAACAAATCAAGCATTGCAACTCATATTTTTGACACTCACCATCCTATCATCACAGAAAACCTATTCTTACTCAAATCAATAGACCAATACAATAAACTCGATGCATACGAAAGCATCTACATACATAAAAACACAGTTATGAACAACGACTTAGGTCCTATCTCTCACTCCCCACTTTTTCAGTTACTCAGTTAACCGTTCCAAATCCTTTCACTTTTCCCCCCCTCTCCCCAATGGTCACTCCTTGTATATATACCCCCCTTCTCCCTCCTACACCCCACACTACTGAAGATGACAGCTTAGCTGCTGAAACATCGGTGTCTAGTTTTAATTTTTGGTTCAAGTTTACTGTGTGAGTGGAATTTGCATGTTTCTGCGTGTGCATCTCTTTTTGACTTAGGTCCTGTGATGGTGTTTACCAGCAACCTGCAATGTATTCTCTTCCTTTTTACAGTGAAGGAGTTTTTGTGTATTTACTATTGTATTGTTTCACCGTGTCTCGCAACCCTCTCTTTTCACAAAGCAATCCAGATATAATGCATGTCTCTTAGATATCCCTGATGTCTCAAGTTATACTACACCATTGTGTTCTGTAGTGAAAAACATCGACATGCCTCTGAATGGAAATTTAACCCTTTCGCTCTCACGGCATTTGCCTTTTTAATCCCAGAAAGCTTGCGCCTAATTTTTGAAAATTTCAAGTGTTTTTTAAATATTTTTTTGCGAGCCTAATTTTTGGTCTAGGATATCGAAATTTTTAATTGGTTTTGAAAACAAATTGCAGTTTAAAGCAAAAAAGTTTTATATGAGACAAAGCAATATTTATTTTTATAAAAAAAAAGTTTGGACAAAAAACGTTTTTATGAAAAAGAAAATAATTTTCAAAATTATATAACTTCATAACCTCAACATTTATCATAGATTTGCACATATATTATGAAATATTGCATTATGCACTCTAACATATCCAAATTTGACTCAATATTCCCTTTTTATTCTTGAGATATAGAAGATAATGTGAAAAAGTACATTTCACCACGTCAGCATTTGTGTTTGGCCAAACACTCCCCATGTAAGCCTTTATTACATCTAATGCAAACAGTTCGAGATCTTTTTCTTCTATTCTTAGCGCTGCAAACACAACAATTAGCCTCTTTTTTTCCATCAAGTTTTTGAACACCCACTTTAGCTGTCTTTTCCCTCATTGAAACCCACTCATTACCTAAATGCTCAATTATATTTACTACATATGTTAGCCTCGATTGCAGTTTCCCAGGTCCTTTGAAATTTTCTTTATATAGAATATAGCTATTCAAAACCATCCTTGAAATTATATTGAACGCAACTTTTTTCCAATATTTTACACTCTTTCTTTCATCCATGTACACAACCAACTGAAAGAAATAGTCTCAACCGCAAGGGGGAATGAAGGAAAATGCATGAACAGAAAAAATATATGTAATAGTATATATCAAATGAATATACGATGAAAAATACTCTACAAAGTTGCTCCGTGTCATATTACCAGTGAGCGAGACTCAAGAGACCGACAAAGTTGAGCCGTAGGTTACGTTACCAGAGAGCGAGATTGATAATCAAGAGAATAAATAAAAGAAAAAAATCCTCAAAATTTTGGTTAGCATTTCGTCTCATATGATGTATCAGCTTTTGGATTATAACATTGTGATGAAAATGCAACGACAGGCACGTTTATGAAAGAACGGAGAAAGACAGCGTGCGTAATCTATGGCCGTGAAGGGCAAAAAATATTTTGGATGATGACTCACTGCGAATTCGCTGTCAGACGGATGGGGGAAAAGACAATTACTTTTGTTTATGTAAAATACTAAAATCGTGAAGAGGAATACCATTTCAAAAGTAAATATAAACATTTATATCGTCTTCAGTTTGGTAGTAATTATAACTGCGATCTATAAAGATTTTTAAATGGGGTTAAGCTAGAGCCGATATATCGGTACCTTGAGTGTTTTAAGGCGACCAGAGGAAGCCGATATATCGGCACCTTGAGCGTCTAAGGGTTAAAAGAGCTGCATGCAGCTTGTGAGCTGTGGTTTAGCCATTCCTGCTCTATAGGAATAAGTTAAAGTGTATGTTATTTAATTTAGAATTTATTATCTGTTATAATATATGCAGCCACTCAAATTTCCTAGTAAATGATGTATTTCTACAACAGATATTCAATTTGACATATTTAAAATAATAATATGGTATCATCATCACCTACCAAATAATTAAAACGGAATATTTCATCATTTAAATTATACTTGTTATTTCCTCTTGGTAAATACATATTTATAATTATTTTCTCCCAATGCCTTGCATTGTTTTTCATTTCATACCAGAACCATAAATTTTTGAACTTTTGAAGATTGTCATTGGTGTGTCCTTGAATCTTCACCTATACCTTCCATTTAAGTCATTTTACTCAGCTTCTTTAAGAACATCATATAATTTATGTCTTAAGCTTTCATATTTGTTGAAGGAAAAAGAATCAGGATGGAATTAAGAACATCATCGCAATTACAAAAATTGACATACTATATAAACTGCATTTGAATATATTCAATGCCATATATTTAATAATAATTTTTCAAGGTAATTTATACATTTAGCATACTTAATTGACTTATTTTTGGGAAAGTTTTGTACATTTTGAAATATATTCTACGTCCTAAAATTATAACATCATGGATTTTTATTATCTTAATCAAGGGTTTTTATTTATAGGCCAGAGACCATTTAACAGATTCAGAGCTTACAGAATTGGTTCGCCCAACTCTTGACTTCCTAATCTCCACCTCTTACCAAGGAGGAAATCTTCCATCATCTTTGGGCATTGGAAAAGATAAGCTGATTCATTGGTGTCATGGTGCTCCTGGAGCAGTTCATCTGTACTGCCTTGCTTATGAGGTCTGTACATGTATGATATTTTAATATTATGCCTTCACTTTTGCCTAGTTTGTGATTTTAACATAAAAGAAACTCCTGAGAAAATAAAATTACATTTTATTTCATTATAAGTATATTCAATTAAATGAGATATTTAAATTCTGATGAACATTCAAAACATAATTAACATTTTTTTATCTCTTAGCTTTCCATTAGAAAAAATATTTTTGTACTTCTAAGGAGAGGCTACGACCTTCAGGTCACAGATTTTGATGAAAATCGACCAGGTGATTGAAAATAAGGAGACCTGTGTCTCGGGGTTTTTGTGAATGGGCCCTTGGGTTTGGGAAATCAGCATCGAAAATATGCAAAAACATCGCATGCAGCTTAATAGGTTTCATTGTCCAATTGTTGCTAAGCACAAGAATGGGTGAGCGGATAATGTGCTTGGCTTCTACAACGTAGGCCCGGGTTTGATCCCAAATGTTTTCTTTTTTTTTTTTTCAAATTATCCAAGAGTTATTTGAAAAGCAATATTCTCTAATAAAAAGATGCTGTATAAATTTTATTTGGAGATAATGAATGCAGAAACGTAATAATGAGCTTTTTAAATATTGCAGTTGATGAAACAACAACTTTGCCTCCTTGTGTGGCCGAAATCGTGTATGTTCTTATCTTTGCAGCATACCTATATCACTGTTTTCAAAGCAAGATATAATTACATTTGCTGTTTTAAGTCATATACAAAATTAAGTTTCTTTATTTGTGGGCAAATAATGTTTTTAAATTTCTTTATGGAACATTATTGCTCTAAAATTAGGTTTTTATTTTTACATGTAAGCACTGTGTTCAGGAATAGTCTTTTCTAAAAATGATATTATTTATCAAGGTGGCAACTGGGAAAAATTGTTACATTTAGATTATTTTTAGATCTTTAATCATTATAAATTGTTACAAATTTTTGTATTTTATCAATCACTCTTTTTAGCACCATGGTAAGATATTTCTAGCATTGTGTGAAGTTGACACTTCACTAGGCACTGCTAATTAATAGCAATTCTTGTTGATAAAAATCATTCTCCGTATAAAATTGAAGTTGAAAGATGCACAATGTTAGCTTCTGAAATATTCATTTATCTTGCTCAGGTTTTTGGTGAGCAGCGATACCTGGATGCTGCCATGAAATGTGGAGATGTGGTTTGGCAGAGAGGACTATTAAGGAAAGGTTATGGGATATGTCATGGTGTGGCAGGAAATGCTTATACCTTCCTTTGTCTACACCAGACACTGAACAGGAGTCAGATTAAAAAGCCTCAGGATAGCAAAGGAGATACTAAGGTTTCATTCCTCTTTGATTTAATGAATTATTTATATAAACACTAGTGTCATTGCCGGTCAAAAACGAATGAATTAAGTATTAAATCAAAATAAAATTTATATAAATAAACTGATGTGGGCAACACATGACTTTCTCCATATTTATATGGCAAATTACATGTTGTTAGCTCTGGGATCGTTGTCAATATTTACTTCCGGTTGGTAATTAAGAAAAGAAAAAGGAGCGTTACTAAGACGTAACTAAGCGTCAATTGTTAACAATAGTCTTGGGTAGGTGGCGTGGTGGTGGCAGCTAAAAATATATGATATCTCTTAAACAATGCATTATATGGAAAAATGTATCAAACAAAGGTTGTAGAAAATGAAATTTCCTACAACTTTTATTCCAATACATTTTTACATTTATCAAATATTTCAAAATAACGGATAAGTGACAAGAGTAAACACCCACTTCCGGTTGACCGATTTTTACCAAAAACTAATCAGATCTTCTAACATTTTATAAAAATGTTAAATATAAAATTTTGCATTGACCTGATTAATAGTTTTTTAGTTAGAGCGCCCACAAACATCTATCACATACAGACAAACATCATCGAGAAAATAGTCAAAACGTGTTCAGGGGACCTTAAAACATGTACCTATTACCGTTGAAATCTCGAGCTCGATTTTTTTCATGAAAACAATACTTTCTCATACTACGTATATGGAGAAAGTAAAAATCTGATGTCACCACATGCCTTTTCCATTTCTGTAATATTTCTAAAAATTCCAAATAGGTTACATAATAATAAATATTTTAAGAAACCGATAAAATTTTAAACTTTACCAAGAACAGAAATAAACTCAAACCATAACCTTTTAATATTGGATATAGCCACAAAGCTCCAACAATTAAGAAAAGGAAAAGGAGCATTACTAAGATGTAACTAAGGGTCAATTGTTAACAATAGTCGTTGGTAGGAGGTGTGGTGGTGGCAGCTAAAAATATAAAATCTCTTAAACAGTGTGTTATATGGAAAAAATTTTCAAACAAAGGTTGTAGAAAATTACATTTTCTACAACTTTTATTCCAATACATTTTTACATTTATCAAATATTAAAGCAAATATTTCAAAAAATGGATGTGACAAGAGTAACCCACTTCTGGTTGACCGATTTTTACCAAAAACTAATCAATTCTTGTGACTTTTATAAAAATGTTAAATATAAAATTTCGCATTGACCTGATTAATAGTTTTTGAGTTAAGAGCACCCACAAAAAGCTATCACATACCCACATAGCCATCATCGAGAAAACGGTCAAAACGTGTTCAGGGGTCCTCAAAACATGTATTTCCGTTGAAATCTCGAAGTCGATTTTTTTCATGAAAACAAGGATTTCCCCTATACTACGTATATGGAGAAAGTAAAAATTAATCAAGCCACTGCTAAAAATTGAAAAATACATATAAAATTCGTTTAATTGAATGTTCCATAACGTAAAAATTGTTTTGTGTATATAAAATTTGCATGGCAAAGAAATATTAGTGATGATTTATTTGTTCAACGTTACACCAAAAATTTTTATGACTAAACCTGTTTTTATTTTCTGGAATTTTATACTTTTTTACATATTAGTGCACATAAATGGTTGTTTCATTATTTTTAGTAAAAATTGTATTTTTGCTAATTTCATATACAAACCAAACATTTACTGTATAGACTTCTGTTCTTTATCTATCATTAATGAGATTTAAATACAGTGGAACCTGTCTATGGCAACCACTGATGGTTTCTGAAAATCGTGGTCGTCTCACAGGGGTTGAACCTACATGGCAGTCAGAATGAATACCTAGGGCGAACTGTAGGCTTGAAGAAATCTTGAGAAGAATGCTATTTTACAAAATATGCTAGTACTATTAGAAAACACAGGGCGGTTTTCCATTGATCACATATTATTACAAATACATACTGCATACATCCATAAATTTATAACATCAAAAAGTTAGTTGTTCGTATGAACCTCATGCATGCATAATTAGTTTTTCAAATGCATAGAATAAAATTCAAGAACATATGGTAAATGAGTTATAAATGGGGCAAAAATGATTACTAATTACTACTACAAAAATTCAAAAAAGGTTATTCATGCAGTAAGCTGCCTTAAGCGCACACATTAAAAAGCTGTATAGAACTTAAAACGTGAAAATTATCGGTAGTCGGATCCAGTTCGTAAGTCCATAACTTTGTCCACATCAAGTTGAATTTGTCATTTTAAGTTTATTTAAACGGGGAAAAGGCATAAATATTCTCGCTTCAACCACAAATCCTCAGTAAGGGTGTGGAAAGAAGAATAACAACTTTACTGATAAAGTTGAGCATTGAAGAAATGACAGAAAAATTCCAAAACTGCATGTAAAATAAAATGCTAATACATATGTAATTAAATAATAAATGAATGGTTGATAAATAAATGATGATACTCACTGTAGGTGAGGGTACATGATGAACAGAAATAGGCATGGTGGTCAGATCGGATTCAGATATCATGAAGTTTATACACTAACTGCCTCTCTTCGAGTGGCTATCAACTTATGAGAGAACTTGTACTGAAAAAAACACTTTTATTGTCTTGTTTATAATTTTACAGAAATTCAATTCGCAATTTAAATGTAGCATAAAGTTATGAAAGTTATTCCATACATTATAACTACGTTTCCTCAGCGTCTAGTCATCTTATAATGTTGTTATTAAAGTTACGGTGTTGTTGTTAAAGGGATTCATTATCAGTTGCTGGTGTCAATTATTGTCATTATAATTATAATTGTCATTGTCACAATATTGTTGAGTTATTTTGATGCATTGTTCTTTATTCCTCCTTTCAAATCTCGTCATGTATTGTTCATTATGATAAATCGGTTGCTGCTGTCAATTATTGCCATTATAATTGTCAATATGTCACAATATTGTTGGGTTATTTCGATGCATGATTATAAAGCGAATGGGTAGTGATCCATAAAATTATTTTCATGAAGAATTATGCTAACTAGTAGTTATAATGCATGGAATAAATTTTTAAAAATGTTGTGCAAGTTTTATCGATGATATGCTGGAAATTGCAAAAATAAAATAAAAAAAATCACGAAAACATTTTGGTCCCTTTGGGAATCGAACCCAGCAAAAATATTTGAAATTCAGCTTGTTTCCCCTGCACCAACACTCTTGTCTAATTAAGAAAGGACTTTTACCGTTCTTATTTCGTTGACTCTCGGATCACGATTTTCAAAGGGCATTTTCTCGTAAATGACGTCGAGTTGACACCTAGGCAGAAATAGGAGTCCACTATTTCGCATATGCTTTCATTTTGCAAAGTCTCAATCCGATGCGAGTGTCACACCTTGTGGGCTTCCCTTGTTAGTAACGCTCCTTTTTATGCTTAATTGTTGGAGCTTCGTGGCTATATCCAATATCAGAAGGCTACGGTATGAGTTTATATCTGTCTTTGCCTTATGAATTTTTCTCGCAGTTTCTTAAAATATTTATTATCATTTATCCTACTTGGAATTTTTAGAAATATTACAGGCATGGAGAAAGTCATGTGGTGACCAAACCAGATTTATTAATTTTGGCTCTCATACCGTACTTACTCGCATAATTTCTCCACATTTTCACTATTTTTTACAATAAAACAAAGGTGGAGCAATACATATGCAGTTGTCCTCGATCGTATGAAAGTGGACGTATCAGAAAAAATAGTTTTATTTTCTCCTCATAGTTTAGGTGGGGCAATTATGCGATGGAAGGAATTACACAAATAAATAGTTTTAATACATTTTGATTGGAAAACAAATTTAATTTATAAACAAATACATAACAAAAAAACATGGATTAAAGAAATGAACCTCCGCTAAACCTTATTCAACTTTTGCGGAAAATGTACTGAAAACTTGAAAAAATTCAGCAAATTAAATCTCTATATCTGACTTAAAAACACTCGCATATAAGCACAATGTCAATGAATAAGAATATTTATTTATTTTTGTCACCATCGTATTGTTTAAACTTCAAAATAGCATTGAAACATTGTGAATATGTGAACAGATGCAACTTGTGTTACTAATCTCAGTCTATCATTTGCAATTAGATAAAACCAGCAACAATGCACATCACCTTGACAGCAAAAGATTTTCACGCAAAAATACTTCAAATTTTTGCATTAAAAATTGATTTGTGGACTGATTCGACTCGTATTCAAAATCAAAAGCAGGAAAATGAAATTTCATTCTTTAAGGCGTACTTTAATTCTAGTCCCAAGTTTGTATGACGAAATATTTTTTAAATGGTAATGAAAAAGGGCTTGCACACTACATTTCAGCTACTCGCCAACAGAATTGTTCATGGAATACCTCTTTTATATAATAAGATGCTTAGTTTAAGTATTTGCATAATGTTTTTGTTATATCTCTTGCCATACCTTTTGTGTAGGAGTGCATAATAGTGAAATGTTGTTTTAAAAACTGTTTAAATCTATAATTGAAAGAGTTTAAAATATAAATGCCATGCTGAATGAGTATTTCTGCTTAAATAAATCATATTCATAATAAACTTCACAAATTGTTGCCTTTCCTGTTAGACTCGTGCTTTCACTTTAACAAGATTTTAGATTTTGCAATATATATATACTGTTAAGAAATTCAGCAGAGGTTTAAGAGTTAATCTGCAGTAATACCAATTAAAATTTGATACTTTGTGTATACAAGTGGCATGACATAGCTTAAGCTTTTGCACTCTATTTTTTTCCTTGCTACTATTAGGCTACTGCCCTAGCAAAAAGTCTAGACACCAGAGTTTTAAACCGTATATCTTGAAAACAACTGCAACTATTTTAATGGGGTGAAATGTAGCGGGTAGAGAATTTATTTCTACAATTCTACAATCAATTGATTGTGTGTCAAATCGCCACTCTTCAATTCGTCACATGACAAACTCGTCGTGCACCAATTCATTGCTAGATAAATTCATCGTGAGATAAATTGGAAGGTGAGACACTGTGACTGGTGTATGGCAGGGGGATAACTTGTTGGGTTGGGAGTCACCCTCGGCCATACACCATCTAATGTATCTCACATAATTCGCAAAGAGAGTTGCGATTCATTCTGATATTATCAAAATATAAAGAAAATGTTTTTGTGGAAAAGTGTCTCCCCCTGCCATTCACCAATCATGGTGTCTCGCTTTCCAGTTTGTCTTGCGATGAATTTGTCTTGCGCCGAATTTGTCGAGAGATGAATTGACACACGATGCGTTTGGCGTGCGACAAATTTTTTGCGCAACTAATTAACCGCAACGATTGTTTACGCATTTAATCGATGTTTTTTAAACAAATGAAACAACAAAATAATTGTATTGTAATTTTTCATTGCAAATTTACGATCCAATTTAAATTATTACAGTCTTAATATTAAAATTACATTTAACAAATTCTGTTTTTCAGACAAAAATTTGTAACAAACCATTTCATTTAATGAATGAACTAGTGTACCTATACTGAATACGTGTGTTCGAAATATACACCAAATACAGTGAGTGAGAAATTAAGTAAAAATCTTTTTCCTGTTTTGAGTCTGCTAAAAGGGGGGGGTCATCTTGGATTCGGGTAAATACGGTATGTTCATTTACCAATTTTACTACACAGGTGTTCAATCGTCCTGTTTTAATATTTATTTTGCCAGATTTAATCCATCTCAAAATGAAATGGACTTATCTTAGCGGTGCTGAAAAACAGAAAATCCATGCCAAGAAGCTGAGTGCATCTACTAAAGGAATGAAGCCACTAACAAGTTTGGGATTTGAACTAGACCAACTTCCTAGACGATATTTAGCAACAGATACAATGCCTGGTACAATAGAAGAGAGAGACTGATAATGTTGAACAAGAACAACATAGGGAAGATGTCGCAACCATCAATACAGCATGCGATGATGTGGTTGTACAAATTAGTTTGGAAATATTTAGTGATGATCCATTTGAGTGGAAAGTCAGTGAGGAATTTATTGAATATCTCATTTGTAAAGGCTAGATTCCTCAAAAATATTGATTTCGAATGTACTGGCTTAGCGAAATCAACTTCTCAATTGTGTAGTTCAAAACAACTTAGCATTACTAAATCAATGTTCAAGCAAAAAATGGTCATTGGGGAAGAAGTTCATCGCTATTGGGTAATTTTCTCTCTAAAAATGGTATATTGAGGAATGTGTAAATTATTTTCTTCTTTTTTCTGACCAATTTGTTACTGGATTTAATGACTGAAAGAATGCATTGACAAGACTATCATCGCATGAAAATAGTGTTAGTCATAATGTGTCTAATTGTACCTAGTCAATTTGTTCCAAGAAAAGATGCATAGAAACTAAATTCACCAAAACTTATGACCAGGAATGTCAGTACTGGCAAAAACTATTACAACGTGTCATTGATGTCATTCTTTTTCTGAGTCAACAAGGACTAGCGCTAAGAGGACATAATGAGCTTATCGGTTCTGTAGAAAATGGAAATTACCTTGGAATACTCTAATTGTTGGCAAAATATGATGCATCTTTAGCAACACGCATACAAAGACATGGTAACCGAGGAAGTGGTCATGTGTCATATATCTTTAACTATTTGTGAAGAATTCATTCGTCTGATAAGTGATAACATCCTGGAGCAAATTTTAGACGAAATAAAGAAATCTAAATACTTTGGCATAATAGTCAATTTCACTCCTGATTTATAACATATAGACCAACTGACTTTTATTCTGCAATATGTTCATCCAGACAATTTATCTGTTGTGGAGAGATTCCTCAAATTCATATCTTCTCATATAGGTAAAAAATTGGCACAATATTTATCCGATTGTGGCCTTGACCTTGGAAATTGTCGCTGTCAGAGTTATGACAATGCTGCTAATATGTCCGGTAAATATCAAGGAGTGCAATCCTTTGGCTGAATATATACCCTGAAGTGCTCACTCACTTAATCTTGTTGGTCAAACATCAGCCAGTATTTGTGAGGAAGATGTCTCATTTTTCAGAATCATTAAAAGGTCGTATAAATTTGTTCTACATAGAGAGAAGATTTTGAAAGAAACCAAGTCAAAAGTAAGGAAGTGATTCTAGTAAAGGTACTCATGTACACAAGATGGTCTGCAAGATATGATGCCGTGAAGGCACTCAGAACAAATTATATTGGTATAATTGAGACACTGAACATTTTACATGATGCCAATCAAAATTGTGACACTTGAGCAGAAGCTAAAAATATTTCAGCAAAATTGTCAACTGGAAAGTCTTTCTTTGTCTGTTCTGGACTGATGTTTTGGAATGAATACACAAAGTTAATCTACTGCTGCAAACTGAGGGACTTATATTAAAGAGTGTTGTAGAGCATATGAATTCTTTAATAGAGTTTCTTCTGGTTATCCACAATGACTTGAATCACTTTGAGGAACAAGCAAAACATATGATAGCGAAGATTCAAGCGGAATCAGATAATGAGCCTCACTATCGGACTACAATGAAACAAATGGTAAAGCGTAAAAAGCAAGTTGATGGACATGGCACATCTGTACCCGACAACATATACTCACCTAAAGAAAAATTCAAGATGCAAACATTTTTAGTAATATGAGAGTCTTATCATAAAAATGAAGTGCTATGGCACATATGAATGGGTACATAATGTGTTCTCTTTCCTCTTTGATTACAAGAGTGAAGATATTGAAGACAAAAGAAAAGCTTCAAAAACGTTCGTTGAGAAATACCAATATGATGTAGGAGAAGGGTTTGAGAATGAATTAATCCATTTCCACAAACATGATGAGTGAAGTCTGAGAAATATGGAATATGAAGAAAATTCTTTAAGGGTCATGGATATCATGAAACGAATTTTACTAGAGAAAGGTTTTCCCAATGTTGCGATTGCCTTCAGAATTTATTAAACAATGCCGTGTTCAGTATGTGAAGGTGAGAGATCGTTTTCAAAACTTCCGTTCATTAAAAACGAAAAAAGGACAATGCGCCAGGATTGCCTGAATGCATTGAGCTTATTATGTATTGAAAGTGATTTTGTTAAACAATTAGATTTTTCTTTGATTATACAAAAATTTGCTGCCACAAAGGTCAGAAAAGTAAACTTGTAAGAACAATATTAATACTTTTCGCTTTTCCTATTTTATGAATAAAACATTTTCTGTATATTACAGTTGTTTTTAATACCATTACAATCTATGAGGGGGGACCCCAAAATGTCTGTGCCTAGGGGCCCTGGAGGATCTTAATCCGGCACTGATTTCAGGGCATAGAATCGCTTGAGGTTATTGCCTAGATTTGCATTCATATACGGCACATGTAGATTGTTTTTCTTCTTCCTCTCGACATGTTCCTCTCAGAACTAATGAAGTCTATTGTTTCATGCAGTATGTGGTATTACTATGAGTTGCTTCTCATTAAATCACCATTTCATTATTGCGTTAGTGTAGATTCTTTTAATTTTTTTACTAGTTACTTGAGTTGTCTCCTAATGCCTTTTTAAAAAAATCCTTCAGCTAAATCTTCCATAAGGTGTTAGAATGCTTTTGTTATTACACAACCCCATTGTGAGCAAATATTTGTAAACTAGGATAAATGCTCATCAAATGATAGGCTGCAATTATATGAATAGTATAGTGTTTCACAGACTGAATCTACACTCGGTCTTGTAATTATATTAATGTAAATAAACTGATGTGGGCAACATATGACTTTCTCCATATTTATATGGCAAATTACGTTAGCTCTGATATCATTGTCAATATTTACTTCCGGTTGACAATTAAGAAAAGAAAAAGGAGCATTACTAAGACGTCAATTGTTAACAGTAGTCTTCGGTAAGTGGCAGCTAAAAATATAAGATATCTCTTAAACAATGCATTATATGGAAAAATGTATCAAACAAAGGTTGTAGAAAATTAAATTTCCTACAACTTTTATTCGAATATATTTATCAAATATTTCAAAATAACAGATAAGTGACACCCACTTCCAGTCGACCGATATTACCAAAAACTAATCAGATCTAACTTTTATAAAAATGTTAAATATAAAATTTTGCATTGACCTGATTAATAGTTTTTGAGTTAGAGTGCCCACAAAAATCTATCACATACAGACAGACATCATCGAGAAAATAGTCAAAATGTGTTCAGGGGACCTTAAAACATGTATTTCCGTTGAAAACTCTAATTCGATTTTTTCATGAAAACAGTACTTTCTCATACTACATATATGGAGAAAGTAAAAATGAAGTTTACGTCGTTTTTATTTTCTCCATATACTTAGTATAGGGGAAAGTATTGTATTCATGAAAAAAATAGACCGAGATTTCAACAGAAATACACGTTTTGAGGTCCCCTGAACATGTTTGACCATTTTCTCAATGATGTTTGTGTATGTGATAGCTTTTTGTGGGTGCTCTAACTCAAAACCTATTAAACAGGTGAACGCGAAATTTTATATTTAACATTTTTATGAGTCACAATAACTGATTAGATTTTGGTAAAAATCGGTCAACCGGAAGTAGGCGTTTACTCTTGTCACTTATCTGTTACTGTATATACTCGTGTACAGGGTGACTCCGATTTCTCGGCGAAAAAATTAGATTTTTTCATATCTCGTGTATAATTCGACCCTAGCTTTCTACTTACTCTTTTACCTTAGATTTCCGTCAGGATCGACATTTTTCGTTTCGATATCTCGGAGCTCACAATCAAGGTATATAGAACGATCTTGGTTTTCAACAGCTTTTAGTATCATAATAATACTATACTAATAATAAACTGTAAACATCGTAAACCTATTGCATGATCTTGAGAAGAAAAATATAAAATAATGCAAGCATTTCATCTCACCTTGAAAAAACATTCATTTTTCAGACAGATATTACAAATATTCTATTAATTCTAAAGATTTCACCTCTGCAGCGATTTTCGTTTTTCCCAAATGTAAAAATAATAGTTTAAAACAATCCCAAAATGTTGCAATTTTAAACATTTTACACTTTCTCCATTATGGGGTACTAATGCTACACATTTCAGCCAAATTTTAAAGTTGTAGCACTTCTAGAAGTAAAATAATATTTTAAACATTTTTAATGGTTGCCGCAATATATATATGGAGAGATTGAAATGTTTATTTGTGCAAATGCACTGTTCTGTAAATAATTTGAAAATTGCAGCTTCCTAGCTCATCCCGTTGTACCTAAAAAATTATTAAACTTTAATGTTCAAATGAGGTTAAAACAACCCCTAAAATTTACAATTTTAAAATTTTCGATTTTTATAGTTGGTTATGAGAAAAGTTCTATAATCTTGCAAAATTTCAGCTTCCTAAACTTATTAGATTGGTCTACACACTGGATTGCGTTTTCCCTTGCTATATATATATATATCCTCCTCTGTAAGAGTCGTCGATATATAATGATAATTCATTCCAACTCATATGTTGTTATAAGACACAAGAAAGATATGCATAGAAATCAAGAAAACAATCTGTGAATATGAGACAGGCTTTAGTATTCACGTAACAACATTACAATGACAAAAGGTCAGTATGATGGTTACATTACGAGTTTTGGTTAAAATGCACTATAACCTACCACAGAACACATAATGAAAAATACTACTGGGTCGCAATCAAATCAGAATTTCGAGATAATACAGGACAGGTATATAAGTCTTCGAAAAAGAAAAAAATGAAAAAACAACAGTTCTAATGAAAATCGATAAAATTAAAGGTAAATAGGAATTTTTGGAGCTATATCATAGAAGTTAAGGCAGCGAGGTGGGTGACCAAAAAATATCTTGATTTTTATTATGATATTTTTAAAAAGATTATTTTTTAGATCAGAGATTTTAAACCCTCAAAAGTATTACTCATGTATAGTTCGACCCCAAATTTTTTGCACAAAAATTTGGTCTTAAAAACTCAAACTAAACACGAGTATATACGGTATTTTGAAATATTTCCTTTAATATTTGATAAATGTAAAAATGTATTGAAATAAAAGATGTAGGAAATTTAATTTTCTACAACCTTTGTTTGAAACATTTTCCCATTCAATCCATTATTTAAGAGATATCATATATTTTTAGCTGCCACCTGACGACTATTGTTAAGAATTGACGCTTAGTTACGCTTTTTATTTTCTTAATTGTTGGAGCTTTGTTGCTATATCCAATATCAGAAGGCTATGGTTTGAGCATATTTCTGTTCTTTGTAGTCTTAAAATTTTCTCGCTTTCTTAAAATATTTATTATTATTTAACCTATTTGGAATTTTTAGAAATATTACATATATGGAGAAAGTCATGTGGTGGCCACATGAGATTTTTTGTAGAAGTTTTCAGTAATGCAGCAAAAAATGCTCAAAAAAACTACTCCAGTAAAACCCAGACTTGGGTAGGCACGGATAATTGAAGAACACTGATAATCTGCATTTTTAAAAGAAAAATTTGGTATTGTCTTGTCAATTGCTGTACAAATTTATTTACATAAAAACAGGTTGAATCCCATAAATAAAAAGCCATCAATTAAACCATAAACTGTAGTTATGCTGGAATAAATTATCAAAAACCTGTTTGTTTTTTGGTGTCACTAGTCAGTCTGACCAACTGATCAATGCTACACGTGCACAAGAAGATAGTACAGTACAAAAGCATTCACTCATCCATCAAGTACCTAATTTAACATAGTTGTAAATTTAAGATGGTCCTTAGTTTATATGAATCTCTCGAATATAAAAGGGAAAATGAAGCATCATTTTGGGAAAAATGGCAGGTAAAGCAGTTTATTTTTCGACTAAGAACTCCGTCAACTTTCTTAGTTTTTTTGTTGATGGGACACCTTTCGTTTATCTCATATACTTGAAGTGTTTAATAAATCAGTCAAGTCCTTGTCTTCTTCATATTAAACAGAAAAAAATTGAAATTTGCTTCAAAACACCTGGTTAATCTGCAGCACAGTTTTCTGCACACAGCTAATCAGGATTTTACAGCATCTTTATTTTTAACCTTGACTAAATTTTGTCTAGTCTTTTTGGTCACAACCACAGTAGTTCAAGATGTAGACCTCATCTCAGAGGGTTTTCTGTACTTTCCTTAAGCATGGTGAAATTAGTTGTTCTTTTTTTACTTAAAAATAATTTCATTTTAGGATGTGCAAAACCTCTACAGGGCTTGTAAATTTGCTGAATGGTGTATGACATATAATCAGCATCAGGAAAAAGTTCCTGATCGCCCCTACTCACTTTTTGAAGGTAAGCTATATCAATATATATATATATATATATAAATTGTAACTGATGTAAAGGATATACTGTACAAAAATCCTGTCATCAGAGATCTGGTAGGTGTGATAAGTTGGTCCCTGGGATGGTTGCCCGTTATTTTTCCTGTAAAATTTGTTTGCCACATCAGTTAATAAGGCAATTCAATGACGTCTTGTATGGAAATAATATTGTACCAAAAATATAGGCAGGTGATGCTACACTACATAATAAAAATAGGTACAAGATAAAATATTTGTGGCAACTTAGAAGATAATTCTTTAAGTACCATTTATTTATTTTTTAAAAGATTAACATCTTTTTATTTCAATGAGATTTCTTCCATATCATTCTTTCTGTCCATTCAAACCCAAAACTTTAATTAATGGCAAAATCAGCTCAATTAGTCAAGTTTTATCTGACTAGGTAAAAACAAAAGAAATTTTTGATTTGTTAAGGTAGTAAACATTTGATTTGAAAGAGTAATTCAACAGGCAGGGTCAGTTTTAGTCAAATTTTCTCAGAATAATATGATTGATTTAAATAGCTATTGATTGCAGCAGTTTTCTCGAGCAAATTTGTCTAATTATGTGTTGATATTACAGAAGATGGTCAGACAGCATTTTAACATTATACCTTATAGCATATGATATTCTACTCCAAGGTTCGAGCATTAGAACAGAGGAAAAGAGCAATAAAGTCAGGGTAATTCAAACATTTCATGATGGGAAGGTTCTAGTACAAATTTTAGTGCACTCTTGTACATCAGTTAGCTTATATTTGATATACTTATCCAGGTTCTCATTGGCTCTAATTTTCTGACAAATACAATTCCTTAAATGTTCTTATATGCACCTGGAAAATCAGTTATAGGTACAATTAAACTTATTTCTGCCCACCCCTGCATTTATTTTCAAAGTTATAGCAAAAATATGTTTCAGTGCTTAGAATAATTAGCAATATGAAAAAGAAATCAGGGGTTCACTTTTTTAAGTTGGATTTTTAATCCAGAAGACATTGATTTCCAAACAAGCAAGGTGAATGTTTTTAAAATGTCATTAAATATAATAAGATAGATATATTTGGTACACAACATTAGTTATTGCTTCCATGTAACCAAATTGTAATGGCAAAATAAATCACCTGTTTTATGTGCATACTCTTAGAAGCTATGATATATGAAAAATGTCTTAAGGGTTACAGAGATAATCATAAATGATTTTGAATTATAAAAACAAGATAAGAGACAAAACAAATGATTATTCCACTTCATGCTTCAGAGAAAAATTTAAATACATTTGCCATATTATCCAATGAATTACCTGTGCTCTTTAGTCTAAATTTAAATCATTATATTCATTCTTTCATTATAAAAATAAGTTTGTACTTTTTTCAATGATTATTTTGATGCCTATGCTGCAAAAACAAGATGTAAACAACATAAGACAGGAAATACCAGGATGCAATTTGTGTGACCGTACATAAGAACAAAACATCAAATATATGCCTCATATCTGGACATGAATATTGGGTTTCTTACCAAGTAATTAAAAAAGCATTATTATTATAAAGTTGAGAAAAAGCCTCAAATAAAATGAAGAATATATTAAAAAATCAACCATTTCCTCCTGGGATGTCTCTACTTAACCTGTGATATTTTAAGATACAATATTTATTCCGGCTATGCACGACTGATTGGAATTTCAACCCATAAAGCATATTTCTGTAGCGTGAGAATTTTTTCTTCTTCAAGTATTAATTTTTACGAATGAACGTACCAATATATGCAATTCATGCAGTCAGACAAAGTAATTTTACAAAATATTTGCATTGATAACCAGGTCTCATCTGTCAAACTAGTTGAACACTATAGCTGTTCAAAAATAAATCTTCCAAGCATTAATTAAACTTTTTGGTTTACAGGCCTTGCTGGAACAATATACTTCCTGAATGACTTGCAAGATCCAATGGAAGCACGCTTTCCAGCATTTGCCTTATAAGGGTATGTTTAAGTTTTGCAAAGAAACAATAATTCATTACTTAAACTTTTCATTCTTTCAGGCAAAAACCCACACACTCACACATAATTTATATGACAGATTAACATTGCAACATATGGTACCCATATTCTCTTCAGATTTATATTTTAACTTCTATAGATTATGTACAAATGTGCTATGTGTAAAAATGCCTGTTGTCTTATTACAAAAAAGGCAACAATAGTGATCAAGGTGTGAGCTTACACACTCACTGACTGCAGTACCGTGTATTAAGAGCTTTTGAAGGTAAGGGAAATCTTAGGCACATCATGATTTACAGTACTATTAAGTTGGAGCACTACTAATTTGTTCAGTTTGTTCAAACAGGCATCAATAAGTTCATTGTGATATGTAAAAATACATAAGTCTTTGTCCAATTTTAAAAAATGATCTTGTCAAGATTATATTAATTTGTATTATATCACTAAGAAATTTCATTTAACATACCAATAAAACCATGTTTCAGAAAACTTTTGCTTCCTTTAGATGCTTAACTATGTTAGCAGACTGATGTTTAATGATTTTTGTAACAATTGTAAATGATGATAAAAATGTTGTCCAAGTACACTTAAAAAATGTGTAAATTGTACGATGAAATCTGCATTAAACCATGATTATAATAGCTGTAAAACATAATGAATAAATAAAGTGACTTAATGGCATCATTGTTAGTTGGCTGAACAATTGGCCTAACATATCCCAAGCTCTGAAAAACTTACTGGACATCCAAACCTTATTTTCAGCCTCGTTCATTACTTGGTAAAGTTCAAAAGACAAGGCTGAAAAACTGCTTGTTTTTTGAAAGTTGATAACAAGAGACTAAGCTGTTAAGAGCATTTTTACATCAACTCCTCTGCTGTGATGCAATCTCGTAAACTACTAACAGTAGTTTCTATAATCAACAAGAGTGCCTACTTTAAAGCAAATCTTTTTAGCAGGAGAAGGAACATGGATGTATGAAAAATTCTATGGCACAAAGTTCATTCCAACCCTGAGTACGTACCACTGACGACAATAAAGAATGATGATGCATAATTTACAAAAAAATATCGCCTTTAGGGTTACATCATTAATGCTTCATCATTCAGCAACATGCACCATATTGAGAATCCATATGCTCAGCAATGACTTGGGAAAGAGAAGGTAACTATCATTAACTTCTCTTGTCACAAGCCTTATAGACACTTTTTTTTCAATCAAGATTTTCCATCGATTTCATTGTATAAATACAATATTATCTTACATAACAACAAAATGTTAGTATTTTTTATCTTTGAGAAACAACTTCACTTAAAACACGCAAAGAAAGGAGTTACGTCAAAAATTTGAGAAGGTACTCATTTTTTTCTGCACGTGTATCTGAAGGGGTCTGAACAGACGGATGGCCAGCTGAGGCAAGAGGATCTTCCACCCCCACCCCAACAATTCCCCCACAAGGCCCCTCCCTCCACACGCACCAGATTATCATCACAGCTCATAGCAAGATTGGCGAGGCAACCACCAATCTATCACCCATTCCAATGGGTTATGCCACTGCTCCTCCTGTCCATATGAGAGTAGAACAAGCGATATCGTCCTGCCCCATCTCTCCCATTCACTTAACAACTCATTCACTTCCACACTCAGTTTTTTGTTGGCAGTAGAGTTCTTTCAGAGCTTTCAGCTCATCGATAAGGGCTTTATTTTGATTTTCCAAAACGGCCACCCTGTTCTCCAAGCACTTGATGTACTCCTTCTTCTTTCGACGGCACTCCCGTGCAGCCTCCCTAAAAAGAGTTTCTACCATCATGCCATGCATCTTTAAAATCGCAAATTGATAATTATGTTTTAAAAAGCCTTCACAAGGATAGTAATCTGTTAATCAATTCCAATCTAAACTTTTTTTACCAAAAATACAACTGCTGCTAAAAAATGACTGCAGCAATATTTAAGATATTCTAATTTGTATATTAGCAATAAAATATTGCCCCTGAGCAAGAAATTTCAATGCATCATAGAGTAACTTCCTTCAATATGTCCGAGTTTGTGTGCATGTACTTCAAGCTAATTAATTTTCCTCGTGATAATATTGTATGGTAAACATGTATCATTCAAATACATCAACATAAAATACTCCAATTTCTATTTTAATGAAAGAAAATAATATGATTCTGCATTTTAATAAACTTAAAAATTTCTTTTCTGATCATTATTCATGTTAATTAAATCACATAATTGATCAACAACAAGAAATCATGGCTATGGAATTTAACTAGCTATTATATAAAATGATTTTTAACTTGGTGGACAAAGAATCACCGAAGAACTGCCCATTTTATAAAAATAATAAGTTTAAAATTATACTACTTTTAATAAGCAAATGAGCAACAATCAACAAATGTCTACCGATTAATTTTAACACTAATGACAACAACAAAAATTTTATCACCTATTTATTAATATATATAAATATATACAATAAAACTGATGCTAAATGTTGTATTATACATGGCAATTGCAAACAACCGATTTCTGAAAACATGAAATGATGAAATACTGATAACATGGTACTTAAAAATGCTAGTGATATTGTTACTGAAACTAAGAAAATTCAGCCATTTAAAAAAACTTCTTGATGGCTTCCTGAACTTAAATAAGGAAAATCATGTGCCAAGGTTAAAATAAAGTCAGTGGAATAGAGAAATGAGTGATAAAATAAAACAAATGTACAAAATACAAAAACTATAGTTAAATTTTTTTCTGGAAAAATAGAACCCAAATTTTGAAATTGCAAACTAAAGCATGAACATTTAAAAATAAAAGAAGGTACTAACCTTGAACTGAACATCATCTAACAGTAAAATTTGCATTTTCAAACAAAAAAACCTGCTGGGTTTTTATATTTCCATATATTATTGTAATGGGAAGAAATCCTTAAAAACAATGAAGTAACTACTTTCATATTTCCTCACATGAATCACCCCACAAGAATCATTGATAATAATGCAGTTGTTTTAAATATTTAGCAATGTAATACAATGTGTGAACTCTTATCCGGAATCCCAAAATCTGGATGGTTGCCGTGATTGCAAAAGCTTCGCTGCGCTACTAAAAGATGGCGATAGTGGAAGACTAGTCCGGGCGTTCTTTCTTTTGTTTGTACTGCACAACATTAGTGTTGAGTTGATTATTTACTGTAAATAGCATGTGTGGGGGCAGGTTGTTATGGAAAACCATGACAGTCATTCGAAGAATGTAATCCTATGAGTGCTCAATAAATATATTTGCAAAATGTTAATCCAAACATCTCAAACTTTCTGGATAAGGGGTACCTTACTGTAATATAAATTAACAAGGATAGATTTATAAGAGAGAATGACACAATATTATGATATCTAGTATAAAAACCTACAATAAACTGCAAATAAAACTAAGAAAAATGTGATTTAGGCCTAAGGAATATTATGTACCTTAAGGCACTACAAGAAGTAAACAGGCTACAGACAGTGAGTACAGTATGTCCGGACTGTAATGATGAATACAGAGAATTCTGTATTCGTCAATTAAAATACGGCATTAAAATATTTCCTGGCAAATTTTATTTCTCTTGTACAATAGCATAGTATCTTTACACAATATCTGATTTACACTCTTATCACACCTTCCAAAGCAATCATAACTTCTAATGGGGCCATCCACGTAAGAAAATCACTAACCACATAATATAAAGTATTTCTAAGTTCTCACCTGTTCTTCATGAGCCGTAGCTCACGCTTTCTGGCCGCTTCTTCTGCAAGTTGTTGCGACGACTGGATGTTGGAGCCTGCATTTGTAGCGACAACTGCCCCGATGGTACCAGACATCACGCCAATAGTTGAAGAGCCACCGCCGGCCACCAGTGGAGAGGATGAGCAGGAGGAGGAGGACGGGGACGAGAGGGATGGCGAAGGGGGAGGAGAGGAGTAGGAGGAGGAGGTGGTCGTCACCGTGCGCACGTGTGCATACCCCAATGGCTCCAGTTCCCCTCCGACTCCTCCCCCACTTACTCCCCCTACTCCACCTCCACCCACACTTACTGTGGGAGACACGCAGGGGCACAAGGGGGGTAGGGTTGGGTGGGAGAGGAGGAGGGGGGGACAGGAGCCCACTGCAGCACTCCGTCCACCCTCCTCCCTTCCTGGCCTTCACCCCTGAGCATTTGGCCCAGAAGTGAAGGACCTCTCTCTTTACTTTTATAACTGTTTCAAAAGTGAACTTTTTATCTTATATACATGATTTAGTTAATCTATTAAGACCAAAATTTGATCACTTTGAATTTTATATCTCACTTAAAGAGTTCAAGTTGAGGCAATAATTTAATCTGCCAAACTGTTATAATATATAATTCAAATTTCAACAAGTTTTAATGTTCACTGCTTTACTGAAGTGATGAGGACAATGATAAAATTTGAAATACAATCTCAAAAGTTAAGAAAATAATTTCAACAAGCAAATTCTACAAGGGTGGCCATTTACCTCACTGATTTGAGGAAATGTTACTGACATAAAGAGATATAGGTTCTAAAAGCAAAACATTTATTCTACAACAAATCAACAATGAAAAATCATGCTTTTTTCTAACATGATCATACTCTGTTTACAACTAGTAACTTAAGTTTAGATGCAACTGAGAAGTGAGGTGAACCCTTCATATCAAGTATAAAGCCAATCAACTAATAATAGTTCAGAAGCAAAATTTTATCTAATTCAGCATCAAATAATAAACCTAAATTTCCTTTTTACATAAAAACTAATTCTTCATTATGTTTAATTAACATACCTACTTGCACACAAAACATCTATATTAAAGAAATTTGGACTGACAAAATAGTTTAAGAATATTTCTAAATTAAAGTTCTACAGTCTTCAAAATGACTTGGACTTCAAAAAATGGCATACAATATGAGCATATTAAATTAATCTTGAAATTAAAGAAACTAATATTACTTGGATAGGATTTCCTTTTTCCTCAAACTAATATATCCCTGATTGATAAGAAAAACACATTAAAAAGAGGCAAATACCATAAATAGACTAAGCAATTTAATCCAAATAAAGGAAGGAACTATCCAGCATGTCTTGAAAACAATTCAAAGTAGTAGTCAATTAACTGCAGTTGTAAAATAACGAAAGATATTTGTCTGCAATCATTAATTAACTTACAGACAAGCAAATGTTACCCATGTGAAAGAAAACAGCAGTTGTATCTGGGAAAGGGATAACATTCCTGTAGCCACCCTTGCCTTTCTGATAAATTTTTCAAAATTCCAAGCAACCAGTAAAACTGATGTGATCATTAATACAGTAGAATCTCTTCCTAAAATTTTACAATGGACTTTTCTGAAGGGAATTTCAAATTATATCATTTTAAAATTATTAAATTCTTTCATGTAAAATACTGAGCCTTATAAAAACCTAACATAACGATAAAAAAGCATTTTAACTTTCAAATCCTTTGTTTTAAGGCTATATACCGTATCTGCCCAAATATAAACTGACCTCCCAAAAATTTCCACAATTTTTTGACAAAAGGGTAAATTTCATAGATTTTATGCTGAAGTGTGCCGGGCATGCATGCACGGCCTAGAATACATTATTCGAGATCAAAGGAAAGAGTGGGAAATGGTTTAGTTGTTGACATTTGAGATATTACTTCAATTAATAATTTCTCATTGTTGAATAATGTTCCACATTCAGTTACAATAATTTCATTCATCTTCATTTTCACATAAGGTCAAATAAAGCAATAGCGACCTTGCCAAGATAATTTTTAATCCAAGTCTATTTCCAATGAAATTAGCATTTATATTGCCTTAAGAAATTGCATTTTATAATTATACATGTTCATATTGTATATGGTATATAACTTCACATACATAAGTTTTACTGTAATTCAAACAGTTGAGCATCAAAAGCCGTCATCGCATTTTGCGTAATCGTCTGCGTAGTCATTGTACATAATTTTAATAGATTCCATGAGGTTTTAACATGTATATAAACATTACATTGGCTATAACAATAACTACAATAGCCAAGTAAAACTAATAGGAACTTCTTTTAATGAATAATGAAAAATAATACAAATTGCTAACTATTCTTAATGATACATATGCATAGCTGTGAGAAACGAAAGAAAATATCCAATAGCATTTAGAAACTAAAGAACAGGTAACAACAGCAACAAAACATGGGTACTGCTAGATTCAACATTCTAGCTTTATTATTTATTCATTAATATTCATCGGTCAAATATTTACTTCATGAAAAATATAGTACTACCATTTGAACGTGTAGGCAATAAAAGACGTGCTGCGATCTATGGATGGCTACGAGACAACCCCAAATTTTTTCCTCAAACTCACAGTTAAGCCAAGGGATGATTTTTTCATGATCGATTTTGACAAAAAACATCGGCGTATATTCAGGCAGATACGGTAAAATTATTCTTAAAACCAACAAGTTACTGACTCAAGCTAAATATTCCATTAACACATGAAAATACTACATTTCCTGGAGTATCAATGCCTTTTTAACAAAGAAAAATTGCCTAAAATACTCGTGCATCTTAAAGACTAAAGATAGCCCACAATGATAATTCATACTGAAACAACTGTGATGATGTGAGTAGCAGCAGCGATTAGGAATTTCTGTGAATCCATGATGAAAAAACTACAATTTATTTGGCATTTTATTTTGCTGAATCGCCACTGTTGTTCCCATATATAATGTTAAGCCCAAGCAAATTCTTTAAAAGTTTCTGAATATTTAATTTTAAAACCTTTTGACACATTATAAATATAAAATATGACAACATTAAATTGAGAGTGGGATAAAACTTTTGATATAATTGCACTATCTCATAATCAAAGCTTCACTATTGCAGATTATCATGTCTCTATTATTTTCATTCACTTAATCATAATTTCAAAATGTATAAAATATTGGAATAAAAAAATCTTGCATAAATGCCAATCTATTATTTGTGCACAAAAAATTACAAGATAAGAAATGCCTTGCCTATTGGTTTAAAGAGAATATGACACCACTTTCATCCTAAATACCCGTGACATTGAATCAGAATAAAATGAAAAGTCACTCGGAAAAAATTATGAGATTCTACTGCAATCCAAAATTTTTAACAGACTGAAAAGGCTCCTCATCACAAAAGTGAAAATGAAGCAGTGATAATTTATTCAACACAACCTATTTATTTCACCTATGGGAATGTGATAATATTTTAAACCAACTAATGACAACTGCAGCAGCACTTTGATGGGTTTCGTTTAAAGTAAACAAAGATAAAATAATTTTAAGAGCATTCAAGAAAAATTCATGCTACACTGACTTCACATTCGAGTCTATAAAACGTACAATTCAAATTTTACTCATTTAATTTACTCTAGCAGGATACTAGAGCAAACACCTTAACTTGCCTCCATCCATGAATGCTGCTTCGAAAATTACTTCTTTCCCAATCAACTCACCAGGGACGAAGAACTGGCCATCTTGCCCTTGTGCATACTGAACAATGGTACCACCTGCTGTGGTAGCATTGGTCATGGTGAGTGTATGCAAACCCTGCACTCCATCCCCTTGACCTCCAGGACCTGTTGCTATCTGGATAGTCCCAGCAGGAATCACTGTTACATAAATAAACAATCTAAAATAAGAAAGCAAACTATTTTAAATTTCAATTAAATTAATTTTGAAGCTTCTGTAATATAAATAAGTACCAAGAGTTTACACATGCAAGTGAAAATTACATACATAAATCATTTAAAATTAGAGAAAATACTATTTTATATTTGTTTAAAATTACTTTTTAAACTTCTGTATTTATTAAAATAAGTGCCAAGTAAATAAAAACAATTGAATAATTGTGATAACTTTTTATCATCTTAACCAGGATGGAGTTATTACAGGCAATTCTTCTGAAAACTGTGGTATAAACCAGTTAATTTATTACATCCTGACAGAAGAAATTATTTAAAATATTAAGGTTAATAAAATGCTTCACCTGCTATTTCTCCCCCACCAAGATCATTTAATATTTTTCTATAAGAAGGCCTTCTGGTCAATATATCTCTCCTCTTTTTTGTTGCCTCATCATCATTTGATAAGCTTTCATCACTACCTGTCTCTACCACCTGAAATGCAAAATATATCTTGTATGAGCAGCCACTAAATAGCAAATTTGCAATTAAGGTAAATGAATGAAATATGCCAACAGGAGATTTAAATTCGGATTTTCAATGGCAGTTCAAACAAATATAAACTAAAGTCAAATATAATAGGAAAGTGTTCTAATTAGCAAAATTTGAGATAAAACTGTCCAGTTGATTAAATGGAGATAGAGAAAGAAGAGAACCAAGAAGAATAAAAAATACTACTAATTAAAATAACTAAGTAGAAGACTTTGAGGGCAGTTGGCTTGGACCTAATGCATGCAGATAAATAATGTGGAAATACATTTTTGGCCAATCTTAATTTGACAAATATTTTATAATATATGGCATTTACTCACATATAAGCTGTTTTTTTCTTCAAATTTTGGGTTTACAAAATTATGATGCAGCTTATATGCAAAGAAAAAAAGAAGAGGTCTAAAATGTGAGACAATCATTAAATGTCACCACTAAATGGCTTTTGATTCAACAAAAAGTGGATGACATATATACAACATATTACAAAGTATTTGTACATGTAAACATACGTAATCAATGTTATACTACACAAGTTTTAATACCTGTTGTAGTTATAGATATACGATAAAATGAAAATACCTCAACTGTGTCTATTTATGTATTCTTTGAGACCTGAAACTCCTGATTCATACATCTTTTATGTTCTGAAGCATCACGTATTACAATAAATTGTCAATGACTGATGAACCATGTTGAATGAAAATTCTTTCGAGTCTTAATAATTTTACTTCAAAATGTATTACAAGAAATCAAATTGACTTTTTATATTTTCTAAAACACTAATAAAATAAAAAACTTTAAATCTACTTGTCGAGTTTAAAATTAGGTATTTAATAACAAAAACATTACTTACATTTGAAAATATTCCCTCACCTGTAAAGTCTGAAGATTACCTCCAGCTGTTTGGATAACAGAATTCGGTTTACTGACCAATATTACATTTCCTTTAGATAAGTGTACTGGATGAATATTTGCAGCAGTTTGAATTACAGACTGCTGGTTAGGCTGGATAACAGACTGGACCTAAATAAAAAATTAACATAAAAAATGTGAGAATTAGCTTATTCGCAAGTTTAACAAAAATGTCTCAAGGGAAATTTCGACGAAAAATATTTACATATTTATAATCGTTTAAAGTCTCAAAAAGCTCTTACACAATTTTTATAAAATTTTGCATGACATGCAAAATAATTGTACTTAAAAAATTCCAAATACTACAGGTATCCACTTATCTCTACCACAGCTAGAGCATTCTGCAAGCCACATCCCAAAGCACTCGGCGGCAGACAAATTGTAACTAAAATCAAAATGATCTTCAACTGAAATTGGGCACCACAATGCTGATATTTTGATTTCATATGTATGAGAAAAATTATCTGGCATTCCAAATAAATTGCACGATTGAAATTTTCTTTAAAAAATATGGAATGAGGATATTAAACATGCATAAATGCTTTTCAAATTTGCTAAAGCATTTTCAGATCGATGGAATATTCATTACAAATAAATATTCAACAGAATGATGTACATGCTCATATATATAATTGGGTATATAATGATGCATGCACTTCACACTTTGATGAACTTATTCAAATAACTGCAATATGCATGGGATTAAAATTTGGAGGGAGAAGATAACTAAAACTGAATTCAAATATAATTTTTAAATTTTCCTTCACTTCTCCCTCACTACCTGTGCGCCAGGAGTCTGTGGGATGGTGACATGTAGAATGCTGAGACCTGCTGACCCCTGAGTAGAAGGGGTAGAGGGTGCAGGGGGGGCTTCCAGAGAGGGGGTCTGAGACTGCAAGGAGCTCTGTACCGAAGTCACAGTTGGGGAAGTGGCCTCCCCTGGGGAGGGGGCAAGTGGATCACCTCCTGAGTTTCCTGCATTTCCATTTTCTTCTACCATTGTTTCCATCCCCTCGAGGCACTATTCCTAAAACAGGAAAACTTTAAGTCAATCTGTGATCCTAATAAATAAAGCACTAATAATAATTTTAACACGAGCATTAATCCACTATTTATAAGTTCATGTTTGTCAATAACAAAAAAGATTTAACACAAGGTCAGCACACATTTCATTCCCTATTATTAGTATAAAGTGTATATAATAGAAGTTAACAAAATATTTCACCTTTCTAAAACTTAATCAGTATGAATCTACAAGAACACCAAGCGAATCAAAGTTGTCAATCGATATTAATATTGCGAATTGTTATTAAGATTACCGTTCACAACAATGAAGACAATTCTTTAATTAAATCCTCGTAGCTCTCAAAATTTAATATTCAACCCATAATTAATTTATGGTCGTACACTAAATTACAATATCATCTACAACACCACACAACGTTGTATATAAGCATGATCTAAATTTACACATTCATTCATTCCACAGGACGCCATATTCTCTGCCTTGGCTTGTTTCAAGGTAAAAGCGTTGTTTAACGCTTCCTATCCATATATTTATCCGAAACTAGGCATCTCAACCCTCTATCGTGACCAGCTAAACCCTAGTCCATGCTTCGTTGTTATTTTTCTTCCACCAGTACTTACCAGTTACGTATTCCTCGTCACCAAGTTTGCTGCAATCGGAGTGGGCAACCAGGCAAGTACGTAGTAGCCACGTCAAAATTCCAGGGCTTCGTCACACCACAGAACAGGAGGGGGCCGCATCACCCAATGGCGAGACGATATGGCGTTCGTATACGTGCGCGAGCGAGCAGAATAAATGGTTGACCGGATAATCATCTGTGGAACATTACTTTGTTCTTATGAAAAAATTCTATAGAAAAGAATAATAATAAAATAATACTGTTAAATTTATATATTAAATACAATCTGAAAATATAAGTGAAACTTCTAATATATTTTAACGAAAACTTTAGCTAACATTATATGTACCTACCTAGTTGATTTTTATTTAAGTTTATTCCCTGAGCACATTGCAAATTAATATAATAAAAATAATGAGTATAATAATATTCGAAAAATATACTTCCAATTACTTGCTCAATTGACTCGAAGGAGAATACATATTGAATTTCGGAGTTGATCAATTCTATTTAGTTAAAATTCGAATTTGAATAATAATATTGCAACTGTGGTAAAGGTCATTCTATTCAATCTACATAAAACAGAATTAGCGCTGACGTCATCGCATCTTAACGTCACGACGCGAGTAGCGATTAAGATAGTAATTATTATTTTAGGAATGAGGAAATTATTTACGACTTATTGTGATAGATAAAATCAAGGTAGCATATTTATATCAGTGATGTTATTTAAATAATAATTATTTTGACTGTAGCTAAGAGATTCATTGATTCAAATCGCACTAATTAACACCGCATTCATGCACCTTCTATTATAACTAATAATTGTGTTCATGAAAATTTTCACACACAGGGCCGTTAAAATGGTAATAATTGTTTTACTTGTTAGAACAACAAAAATTACAAGGAGATACTCTCAGGCATGGATTTTGTAATCTTGCCTCTAAAAGGGTGCTATCTTTTTTATTGAAGATACGACATTTTGAGAGATAAAGAAAAAGTTACTCTTGAAACAGAAATTTTTATTAATGTAAAGGCATGTCCTTTAGATCTCTGAAAACATTGATGACGTCAATACTATGACGTAACTGTGACTCATATTTTGGAGTCAACAAGTTTCACTTTCGCGAGGCGAAAGAGTTCGCGAGGAATGGCTGTAAAGGTAACTGCGGAGCTCATAGTGGCATCATTAAAGATCGTAGAAGTGAATTATAAAATTTAAAAAATCAATTATAAGATACATATAAGGCCGGAATATTGATAATAATATATAAAAAGATTTCGAATATCATCTTTTGCGCTGCACTCATAGGTTATTTTTACTCGTTCGTCAACTACATATCAAATATATTTCTTTGGAAAGATATGATTCATGAATAATTGTAGGGTATGTACCGTAATGAACTTATTCTGCTAAACAATTTATTAAATTATAGTAAACAACTTTAAGATACTTAAAACTAGTTCTTGTGACAGTTTTAGAGGGAAAAGTTCTGACTCATTTCATTGCTCATCTACTGCCCGGTCGACATGTGGCCGGCTCTCGATTCATTTCGGTTGCATGATTGGATTGAATGAACGTTGTTCTACATGGTATCGAAAACTTAGTAGTTCATGACCGTTTGTATGTGGATGATAAGAGTTAATAAATGATCTTATTATTTGTAACTTCCGAGTAGTGTGTCGCAAATTTATTTTGTGCTGGTATTGCGGATCGGAATTTGTACTATTAAACATTGCCCAATAAATTTCGGGGATAAAGTGTGTATAATACCTGAATCTTGACAGCATCAGCTGTTGATGGATAGTAGACAACTGAATTATTTTTACAACTGCATTGTCAATAATATTTTCCATTTAGGATGTTGGTTGGGGGACATGGGGAAAGTAATCCCAACACCGTGTGGCTGCAAAGCCGAGGCTTATGGCTGAGTTATGCTGTCGGTGTTCTCGCGTTGCATCTAATTCTACTTAGCGTTCCACTACTCACCATCCCATTGGCATGGACTTTGACAAATCTTATTCATAATTGTGTGAGTAACGAGGGAGTTATAATGGTATTTTTTATTTGAATTGACTAGTCGAAAGGAATAATGAGTCGGTTACAGACGGGTGTATCCAACTAATATGATTAAGATTTATTTATAATTACTTTTTCATTAAATAAGCTAATTAGCCTAAAATTAGCATTTGTTATGTCTAAGCCCCATTAGTCCAATAGTTATGCTTTTCCATGACGCAGCTGGATGAAGAGTATTTCATTTAAATAGTTCCAACATTTCTTTAATCTGCTCTTGTTTGTTTTTCTCAATAGATGTACACATTTTTATGGGTATGTTTGGAAGCATTCTGTCGTTCTTAACCATGGCTTGATGTTTTAATAAATCATCTGTTGTATTTTGGAATTAGCATTAAAATAGTTCCTGAAAGATTAACTTTTGCTGTTTAACTTGACATTCAAGCGACAAATTTATCAGATAGCTATCCAGTGATTGAAAACATACTAAGCATATACAAGGGTTTTCTTAAATTTATATGAAAATATCAATTTTTAAATAATGTCTCAGAATCTCAGCAAATATTTTTTCCTATTTTTTTAATGCAGCTGCAGATAGGCAGTTATTGCACCTCCTATAATTAAAATAGGCGAAATTTAAAAAGTTATTTTTCATATGTTTTGGCACTGTTCAAAAGTGAAAAGTCGATCATTAATTGTAATGAAGTTGCACCAAAAATAATCTTTAAATATAATTGTTTGTTCTTTGTTCACCATGATCTGTAAATTGAATAAAAATAAAGAAAATATTAAATACCAATACTTATTTTTGGCTTTCATTTTGATGTGAGAGTATAGTTATATAAGTATTAAACAAGAACTAATACGACCCCCTTTGATGGGTATCAACATTTTGTTACGAGCTCTCACTAATTTCTTATGTGAATTATAAACCTAATTGGTAGTTTAACTTATGATTTGAGAGTACAGGCATACTTGGTTAACAAGGCCTCTGACAATGAAGCTCTTATGACGCAGTTGGTCCTCCACTTATTTTTATTTTGACTTTTTATAATTCCTAGGAAAGTAGCATTGCTTCTATCACAGGAATCCTTGTGTATTATTTTTTAACAGTTTAGAAGGCCTGTCACTTATGCCACTGTTGTGACATAAAGAGTTTGGGATTGTACTGGTAAAATGAGTCAATCAGATGTATATCACCACATATGTGTGCAGGAATGTTCCATTCACAGTATATATTCTCAAGATTTTTTCTATCACACTATTTGGTATAATTAAATGTTTTTTTTATTATTATGTGTATAAGTAAAATACGTCTTATACAGTATGTATAACAAAGTGCTGGAACTTATCCCCATTCACCCTGGCAACAAAGTTCCCAACAATGAAGTGGATGCTAGGAAAACTTCATTAAGGGAGGTATGCCTGTACTAGACAGACTTAAGCTAGAATTAGCATTAGTCATTCATAGAGTACTTATGCCAAGTTATATTTTTATTGGGTTTGCATTTTTTATTGTGAAAATCTTTGTAGTAAATTTGTTATAACTACATTATTATTAGCCCCTAACAAAAAAGGTTATTTTCTATGGTGTCTTGCATCAAGTGATATAATTTTCAACAGAGGAATAAAGAACTATAAAACTTCATTTTATGATTTCATAAACCAAGTTTTTATTATTACTAGTGGTATCTGCAAAAACTTTTGTGAAATCTGCATGTTTAAAAGTAATAATAGCCTATTTCTCATTATAAAATTAGATTACTGACATTTGGAATTTCATATTTGTTTTTAAAATTTTTATTTGCAGTTTTAATTGCTTCTCCCTTACAAAAAAGGTAACATTCCAGTATTTAAATAAAGAAAAGATTTTTTTCTTTTGGTCAATCGATAAAAATGCCCCCAGTTCACGTGCAGTTTATTGAATAATAATAATCTGCAATTATTAACATTGCAATCTATTAAGGTTGATGTTGCTACAACTATAATTTCGATGCTTCATAAAAAGCACAAAGCGAATAACGCAATTCTTTCATCTATTTGAAGGCTTAATAGATGCTAATTCAATCGGAGTCAACAATGCTGGTTGCCTCGGCAACACCTGGATAGAGTATGTAGAAGCCATAAAATGTCGAGAAGAAATGTGTATTTCTAACAAATTCTTGTGTAACATCTAAACATTGCAAGAATTATATTTTATAGTTTTAGTTGTTGAATAAAGCAAAAATGGAGATATTTGGTCCATATTTATGTATTTTAATGAATGATGGAAAAAAAACCTTGCACATTGAAAAATGAAAACTCCTTTGTAAACATTGGAAAAAGTAATCATCTCCTGGAGTCAAACCTTGGACATTATGTAAACAAAAATAGTTTTCCCGAGGTCTCCTAGTTTGCAGAAACCAATTGCTGTTTACAGCATTTCTCTATGACAAACTTCAAGAAATAAAAGGGAGGACGGACAGACATTGAGTAATTATATATAAAAGATAATAATTAGTAAAGTGTCCTCGGTTCTAGTGCGAGAAATTTTTATAATAATTGAAGATTTAGTTATGCTTTTTTATATAAATTTCCTATTGCAATAATTATTTTGGTTATGACATCCATTTTATATTTATGATTTAATTTTTGTTACATCATGTAGAATTAAGATTAGCATTATGTGATGTCAGTAGTTAAATGAGGCCCCATATACAGATGTGCAATGGTTGTATTGTCTAATTATGTGTTCTTTAGTTCTTTTTAATTTTTTTATTTATATTACCAACATAATTCCAAATTGAATTTAATCATCACTATATTTTAAATTCCTGCATGTGTGTAGTTGTTTGTGAATTCCTCATTAAGTACTGTCCAATTTAAAGGATTTGTACCTCATTTACAGTCTAGGGCAGGGGTGGGCAAACCTCGGCTCTTCTAACTTAGTAAGTGGCTCTCATTAAATTTTAATTCAGAGGCGTGTCAATGTTTTTCACTTCAAAACAGAATGAGGTACTGTGACTTGAGACATGTTAGGGATGTCTAAGGGACATCCTTTACGCCTGAATTGTTTCACATACAGGTTATGTTTTACTGATCGTAAATTTATGAGCACAGAATGTGTCATGTGGCTCTTGAACTTGAATATTACCATATGCGGCTCTGAGGGTATTAATTTGGCCACCCCTGGTTTAAGAAGGTGGAATAATCTTGGTAGATTTTAAAGTTTGCATCTAAAGGTACAAGTTTCGTGTCCAGTAGCATCCTTATTATCCATAAGAAATATAAAAGAGAATGCAGGACATTAACAAAATCATTTTAAATGGATTATGATCATGATGTGAACTTTGTAATTAGATAATTGTACTAGGGTTGCCAGATTTTTGATATCACAAATCAGGACATTACAAATTTTTTAAATATTAAGTCGGGTCATTTATGTGAAATCAAATTCAAGACAAAATTATATCAAAACCATTTGGTTTTGATATATATTAATAGGATCAATTTATTAAAAATAAAATGTACAATGTATACAATGATGGTCCCTTTAAAGCACCTAACCTTACATAGCATATGCATGCCACACTATTACGTACAGTAAAACCAGTTTCAAGTGGCAGGTGAGATGCACACAAGATAGAAAGGAATTGCATTAGGAGCAAAGGAAATAGACCACCAGGCCAAACACATGTAGTTAACTCGGAGCAGAAAGCATTGTTAATGCGATGAAGTCACTGTATGTTGCACTACAAACCTAGCCATTGCTGGTTGGTAGCATCTACCTATATTTCGAGTAAAATTCTGAGTATTGAACAATTTTGTTTAAAATGCAGGATTTTCGAAATATGTATCTACATCTACAGTTTACCCTGCAAGCCACCGCAAGGGTGTGTGGCAGGGGGTGTATTAACACCAAGGGGAAAACTCCAAAATTAGGCCTTGGTTTACGCCCCTACGCGAGGTTACTTTTATTCTGCTCAGCTATCGTTCTAGGGAAAAATGAGCCTTTGTATCTCTCTGTCCTACAGGCTATCTCTCTTATTTTACGAGGATGGTCCATTCTACTGATATAGGTGGGAGTTATTATTTCTTCGACGTCGCTGGAGAAAGTACTCGTTCTAAATCTTTCAAGAAGTTTTAACCTAGCACGTGATCGGCGCTCAGCTAGTGATTCCCATCTTAAGTCCTGTATCAAGCCTGTAACGCTTTTATTTCTATCATAACAATTTTTGACGAATCTAGCAGCTTTTCGCTGCACTTTCTCTAACTCGGCGATTAATCCTTTCTCGTACGGATCCCATATGCTCGACGCATACTCTAGCAGCGGTCTAACTAAAGAATAGTAACATGTCTCTTTGACTTTTTCTTTGCTTTTACCTACTATCCATTTGATGAATCCTAGTTTCTGCTTAGCTTTCTATGCTCGACGCATACTCTAGCAGCGGTCTAACTAAAGAATAGTAACATGTCTCTTTGACTTTTTCTTTGCTTTTACCTACTATCCATTTGATGAATCCTAGTTTCTGCTTAGCTTTCCTGGATATATTTTGTATGTGTGTGTCCCACGAGAGGTTACTTGTTAAAATGACACCTAAGTATTTGACGGATTCGGCTAATTTTAGATGTACGCCTTCTATACTGTAATTCATCGCCTCAATTTCTTTGTTTCTCCAGAATCTCATGACGGAACATTTACCTAAGTTCAGCTCTAATTGCCACTCTTTACACCACTCGAGAATTGCGTGTAGGTCGTTAGAAAGTAATGCTTGATCAGCAGGACTGTTAATGTCTCTGTAAACTACCGTATCATCCGCAAATAACTTGATTTTACTTGTAATAACATTATCTAAGTCATTTATGTATATAAGGAATAATAGGGGACCGATGACACTTCCCTGTGGAACGCCGGAGGACACACTGACCGAATCTGATTTAAATCCATCATTGACTACCATTTGTTCCCGATCATTGAGAAAGTCCCTGATCCACTCGATTATCTTTCGATTTATTCCACAGGCTTGTAATTTTTTCAATAACTTAATATGAGGGACTTTATCGAATGCCTTCTTGAAGTCAAGAAAAACCGCGTCTAGCTGGGTCTTTCGATCACCGGATCGTAGTATACCATGTGCAAACAGAGCGAGCTGAGTTTCACAAGATCTTGCCTTCCTAAAACCGTGCTGATATTTACTGAGCAAGTCCTGGCTATCTAAGAAGTCCATCACAGAACTAACGATGATGTGCTCTAGGATCTTGCAAGATATTGAGGTTAGCGAAATCGGCCTGTAGTTTTCTCGGTCCTCTTTTTTCCCGCCTTTATGTAGCGGAGTTATAAATGCTAATTTCCATTCCTTAGGTATAATGCCATGACTAAGTGACTTACTGAAAACTGTTTCGAGATAAGGTGCAATTTCTAACCCTAATTCCTTTAATACTCTAGCTGGTATCTCTTCCGGTCCCGGGGATTTATTTGCATTGATGATTTTGAGCTGTTCTGCTATACCTTTCGCTGATATAAGTACATCGTTCATCTTCTCTTCGCTTGGTTCGGGTGGATCGTCCTTCCTTTTCTCCACTTCGGTCGTAAATACGCTTTGAAAAAATGAGTTTAACAAGTTTCCTTTATCAATGCTATCGTAAACTACCTCTCCTTTGTCGTTTCTTAATGGTGCTACGGTTGGGCGTCGATCTTGAACTTCTCTAACATAAGACCAAAAGATTTTCGTTTAGATGTTCAAAGAGAATCTTTTTCTTGAAGTTCATTAATGCCTTGCGCATAATCTTTTTAGTCCAAGTCCGACAATTTCTGTACTTGTTTGAAATTGTATTTATTACCTCTTGTGACATATTATTTTTGGCGCATTTAAGTTTCGAGTGAAGCTTTCTTTGTCGCCTGAGAGCACATCTATCCCACCGATTATACCACCTAGGTTCTCCATTATCGGTAATATATTTACTTGGTATGTACGCATTTATACCTGTTCTAATTACTGATAAGAAAGCTTTCCAAGTTTCCTCAACGTTCTTCGTGCTTGCTAATTTTCTGAAAGTTGCGTAATCTTTAATAAGTTTCTCTTTAAAGTCCGCAAAGTTAGCATTTTTAAATATGTACACTTTTCGCTTAGGCTTGCGATACTTTACGAATGCTATGTTCAAGAGAACTCGGACTACTCGGTGATCGCTAATTCCTTCTTCAATAACTACTTAAGAAACTCGTTCAGGGATATTAAGTGCTATTAAGTCTAATATATTGTCATCTCTCATGGGTTCTCTGACTACCTGAATAAGGGAATGTTTATTGAAGATGTCTATTAGTGCTTTGCATGACTCACGATTTCTACCGGGTGGTGTGAAGCTGCAACTGCGCCAATTTATCGAGGGTAGATTGAAGTCTCCCCCTACTATAGTAAGACTTTTGCTATTTTTCATCTGTATTGAGTTGATTTGGGCCTCTAGCTCATAAATTCCTTCTGCGTCTGCACCTGGCGGCCTATAGCATGCACATACGTGGATGTTTCCTAAACCTCCCCAGCCGATTGTACACCAAATGCTTTCTATTCTGTTTTCCGTAAACTCAATTGGCAAACTGATAAGCGTGTCCTTCACCGCTATAAAAACTCCACCTCCGTTCCTATTTACCCTATCTCGTCTGTGAATATTATATCTTAAGGGAAAAATTTCTTGGTTGTGTATATCCTAAGTTAGCCAGCTCTCTGTGCCTATCACTATATCTGCCTCAGTTTCCTCTAATAAATTCTGAAATTCTGCTGTCTTATTCCTGATACTACGGCAGTTTATATTTAAAATTGTTAATGAGTCGCTTTCGGGCCGCTTCTGAATTTTTTCTGTGTTATGGATGGTGCGACTTCTAAGAGCGGCGTTATCATTGCTATTGTTAGCGCAGAGTTTATTGAGTCCCAACGTCGACCTAGGTATTGACCTACTATCGGAGTTAATGAAGTTATTCTGATAATTAGTGCAGTTATTTGATGACCCCGAGATTGACCTATGCACTGGCCTACTCTCTAATCTAAAAAAGCTCTACAATGCTCGTAGATTCTACCACCTACCTTCTGGGCTGCCACGGCAGTATAGTGAACTCCCGATCGGTTCAGGGGTACCCTACACGATTCGAGAACCGGCCCGAGTTCCACGAAATCTACTCCCATGCTCTCGCAAAACTTCCAGAGTCTCCGATTCAAGCCAATCACTCGGCTCCAAACCGTCGAACCCCGGTCGGTCCGCGGGACCATGCTGCATACGGTCAGGCGCATGTCGATACCCATGACCCGTCGGAGTCGGTGAACCTCAGAGCACAGATCCCCGAAGGAATCCATTATCTCCTCAGAACCCTGATCCTCTGCATCATTGGTGCCTACATGCTCCACTATCCGCAGCTTGGAGCATCCCGTGCCACTTGCCGCCACCCGAACCACCTTCGTCACCTGTGGCACTGTTCCACCTGGAATACACCAGGAGAACACCCGCTCATCTCCCTCCCGGTGGGCCCTTTCCCTCAACGGTGCCACTAAACGCCGGACGTTCGAGCTACCTATCACTAAGATTCCTCCCCTCCCAACCCGACCTCCCCTAGGTGCTGCATCCCTCGAATCGGGGGGAGCAGATGCGGCCACAGAATTCGTCGTACCATCCTCCGATAGCGCTTCAAATCTGTTTTTGACGGGGATAGAGTCAGCTTCCACCTTCCTGTCTCCCCGCCATGGCCGCCCTACTCTCCCGCGACCTTTCGACCTTTGGTAGCCACCTTCCACCCGTCGGGCTCGGAAGATGAAGCCACCCTTTCCGGGTTAGTGTTGGCTACGGCTCTCTCTTTGACGACCCAGCCAGCCTTCACTCTCGAACTAGCTCGAGGTACCACCTTGGTACGGCAAGGCGACTCGGAGGTGCCCGCATCTTCAACCCCCTTCGGAACAGCATCCAACTCCCTAACCTTAGAGAGGAGCTCCGCTTCAATCCTCTCGAGTTCTGTGATGCGTGCTTGGAGCAGCTCACATTCAACAGAGCTTTTGAAAAGAGCAACAGAAGACCTATGGGAAGCCATACCTAACTAAGTTAGTTGAATTTACTTAATGTGCATACATGAGGACTAAAAAGGAAATAGAAGCGCTAGGATTGGAAGTTACTCTTTATATATAAAAAAAGTTACTCTTTATATAAAAAAAAGCAAATCGGGTCGTTCTATGGTGCGAAAGTGGAATAGGTTACTTGGTCTGAGGCAAGATAAACGTTGACTTTTAGTAAACAAAGAAGGGAAAGAATTCGGCGATAAGAGTATAAGTCGGAACGTGGGAAACATTATCAAGTTGGGACAATCCCATAAAAATCAGCAGAGAGTGAAGACAAAGCCATGCCATTATAGTGCAAATTATGTTTAAAATCTGAAAAATTTTAGGGTTTCATACCTCTAAAATTGTGAAATTATTATTGGTATGGCTAAATTTTGCATTTAGTTTATCAATAGATTTCACCTTGCATTTGTTTATATTTTATGTTGCAGATGGCTTCATTAATCAAGTTATTATTGGAAAAAATCCAATTAAAAGTTTGTTTTTGTTTTGGACTAGAAGAAAATTGAATCTTTTGCACTTATATAAGTAATATATTCTGTTATTTCAATTAAAAATTGTTTAATTTGTTGACATTTTTATTTTATAAGTTGATCATTTTTGAGTTTTTTTTTCATTATTAATTTCTAAACTCCTCTATGCCACTAATAATTGTGAGATAATCAGTGAAGAAGGAAGTATAATTTGTCATACAAAAAATGTGTATATCTTTCATAATAGATTAAAATTTGAGCACTTCAAATATGGCATCTTATTGGCAAATATAAACAGATGCTGCAAATCCCATTCAGTTTCCTAACTTAGTATGGAGTGATTAAAAAATATAAAATGTAACACTCATAGAAACGAGGTTGGAATGATATGACAGGCAGAATTAGATACATGCAATCAAACAACACATCAGGGTTTAATATTTTTGTGAAATTAATTTAAAACGAAGGGAAAATTCAAGTTTTTATAGCACTTATTCTGCTCGTATATTTTATTCTCAGCTAAATGAACATTAATAATTGTCCATATGTAAATAATTTCCTCCATAAAGAACAAGATTTGCTATGTTTGAAAATGTTAAGATTAAGTTATATGTATATGTAAATAAATAATTGATAGAGGTATCTTTCATCTATGTCTTGTTTAAGAATATGGAAGTTGTTTTTCATAAATTATTTCTTTTAATAGCTATGTTCAGTAATACTTATTTGATATCACTGCACCATTTTGCCTGCTCTGCTAATTATTCAAAACTGATTAAGAATCCTCCATAGTAAAAATTTGTCTAATTTATTTGTATTAAAAAGTGTTCTTAGGAGTTTGAGTACGTAGTTCAATGGTACTTTATATTACATTTTCTTGGTGCTAAATTCATAAGAGTATTATGGTGAAAGTGTTCATTCTTATTGTTGAAATAATTTTTTATAGATGCACCTCTTGTAAAGGTATTGAACTTTGTAGCATAATTATCAGTTAGAATATTTGTAAAATATTACTTGTTACTTATTTAACTTTCCTATATGTTACTGAGTAAGCCATTGAAAAATCTATTTACAATATTTTTTGGGTTGTCCAGTGTGACTGAAAACCCAACAACTCAAGGATTTTAGAGGTTATGATTATGTGGCTTATAAAATTACAAAAGTCAATAATAGAAAACTCAATTCACGTTTAATATTCTATTTTCTCTTAAAATGTCATCATTTGCTTTTCTCTCCATTTTTTTGCCAGTCCAAATCATATCTATATCTTAAACACACCTAATCTGCTCATATATCCTTTTCTCATAGTTTATGTCTCACATCCATATAATGCAGCATTCCATATCCAAGTTGTCTTTAGCTTTTTTTGATAACTTGATTCAGACTGCCTTTCATTCTCTCTCGTCGTTTCATAAATGACTCCTCTGCTCTTGCTACTTTTATATTGATCTCTTTTGTACTTCTTTCATTCTTCTTCCATCCTGATGTTTATCCTTAATGGCTTACATTTTTTCATCAAATTTTAATCTTCTGGTTCCATAAGAGTTATTTTTCACCGTTTGAGCTAATTGATGCAAATTCTTACAATAATTAAAAATAAATTGAATTTAATAATTTTAATGACTGCTAAGCATTGGTATACTTTCTTTTATTATTACTTGGGAAAAAATGAATGTAGTACTTTGTAAAGGATCCACTTTAATAACTCACAGAACGGACGGCCAGTTTTGACTAACACAGTCATCATCAGGTGATGATGAACATGTGTTAGTCGAAATCAGTCGTCCATTCTGTGAGTTATTAAAGCGGATCCTTTACAAAGTGCTACATTCATTTTTTCCTGAATATGGAGTTCCACCACGTCAAGGTTGCATCCATTGATTTTATTATTACTTGCATTGAAAAAATTAAAGGATAACTAAGACTTTTAACTATTGAAGTCATATTAGCATGAATGTGTGAAAGTATCAACCTGGTTTATATGAACATCTCACTGAAAATACAAGTATATTTTTTGGAGTAATAGGTAAAGTTAATATTATCGATACAATATTTTGTTTCTTGTCTATCCCAAAGGAAGTTTATCTTGGTCGTATCTCATTGCATTATTTGCAGATCTTAATTCTATTATTATTATATTGAATCAATATGATCTACTAAATAAAGTCTTTAAACTGGGTGTGGGCAAATTATGACAAACAGGCCATATGCAGCCTCTGTGAGTGGTTTATGCTGCCAATGAGGGCAAAGCGATCCATAAAATTTCACACATTTGTATATTTTATTAAAATTATTATTTTAAAACCTCCAATATTGAAATTGTAACCCTATAAACCTCATTTAGACTTTTATTTCCACTTAAATGATGCCTCAGCACCTCTATTTATCTTCTGATGAAACTAATCCATCCCACTGGGGCATTAGCAACTTCCAGTGTGGCTTGCTGAAGAATTCGTAGTCACCAATGTAGCCCACATTTAAGTTCCATGTGTGGTATTGTATATTTTTCTTTGAAATATATGTATGAAATATGATTATAATCAAGCTCTTAGAAATTATTAACTTAGAAAGATTTTATGAAGAGTATAGCATGATAAGCTTATGAAAAAGGTTGTAGAAGAAGCAGTTATATGTACTCGGACATAATATTTTTATTTTATGGAAATTTTACTTTAATGTTACACAGTTGAGGAAAAGAAACATTTACTAAATTATTTTAGTATCATGTCTAGAGGAGCAATTCTCAGCCTTTTCTTAGTCGTGACACATGACAGTCAATGTTGAATCCGCTGAACTAAAAAGAGGAGTAATATTGTGTTATAATGAAGAGTTTAAGCCTAAATATTGTTTTTATTGTTGTTAAAAATAACACGAGAAAGAGAAGAACTTTTCTTAACAAAATTCACTTTATATTTTACCAATCATTATTAAAATTTTCAGTGACACGCCTCCTGGCTCTTTGTGGTATGCCAATGTATATTTGCATCATACATGTATTTCATACTTATTTGAAATAAAAAATGCTCCATTTTTTTGTGATTCTGGTTTTATCCAATTGCGTTTTCAGTGCCATCTGTTCTTTCTGCACATCATTAAGGGTGCACCATGGATTCCCCAAGACCAAGGGTACTGCAGATCTTTAACTCATTGGGAGCAGATAGATTATGGCTGCCAGTACACCTCCACTCGTAAATTTCTTACTGTGGTACCTATCATTTTGTAAGTCCACACACGGTATAATTTTATATAATACTAGTACCCGCAAAAACTTTTGTGAAGTCAGTCAGAAATCTGGATGTTTAAAAGTAATAATAGCTCATCTCTCCTTATAAAATTAGATAATTGATATTTTCAATTTCATGTTTGTTTTTATAATTTATATGTGCAATTTTAATCCCTTACAAGAAAGGTAATATTCCAGCATTGAAATAAAAGAAGATTTTTTTCTTTTGGTCGATCATTTAAAATGCCCACAGTCCACGCAGTTTACTAAATAATAATTATCTGCAATTATTAACGTTGCAATCTATTAAGTTTGACGTTGCGACAATTATAATTTCGATGCTTCATAAAAACCGCAAAGTGAATACCTTAATTCTTTCATCTATTTGAAGGTTTAACAGACGCTAATTCAATCGGAGGCAACAATGCAGGTCGCCTTGGCAGCACCTGGAAAGAGTACAACAAAGTCATAAAATTTCGAAAAGATATGCCTATTCCTGTCAAATTCTTTCGTGTAACATCAAAACATTGCAAGAATAAGATATTCTGTAGTTTTAGCCATTGAATAAAGCAAAAATGAAGAAATTTGATCCATATTTACGTATTTTAATGAATGAGGAAATAAACCTTGCAGCTTGAAAAATCAAAACTCCTTTGTATACATATGGGAAAATATAATTGTTTCCCGGAGTCGAATCTGGGACACTTCCCTAAAGGAAAATAGTTTTTCAGGGATCTCCTAGTTGGCAGAAACAAAATGGCATTTACAGCATTTCTCTATGACAAACTGTTCAAGAGATAAAAGGGGGGATGGACAGACATTGAGTAATTATATACGTGGGGTGTTCAATAAGTAAGTTTCGATGGCTTCGTAAATCGATACCATTTAATTCAAAGAAATGAAAGCTACATAAATAATTAGCGTCATTCTTCCTCTACTTCTCCACATAGTCCCTTTCCACATTTAGACTTTTGTCCCACTGGTGCACCAACTTCTCAAATGCTTCTGCAAAGGAGTGCGTGCCCAGCATATGAAGGAAATTGCGCACAGCCTCCTGAACCTCATTATCGCTTGAAAAACACTGACCTTCCAGTTCCTTCTTCAGTACCGGGAACAAATAAAAGTCCCTAGGGGCCAGATCGAGGCTGTAGGGGGGATGGTCTAGTCGTTCCCAACCCAATTCTTCAATTCGGGCCTGCGTCAATCTGGCCGAGTGTGGGCAGGTGCTGTCATCGTGCAGAATGACACCTTTCATGAGGAGGACTGGGCGCTTTTGTTGGATGGCAAATTTCAGTCGAACCAAGGTCTCACAATAGTGCTCGGCATTAATGGTTGCTCCTCTTTCCATGAATGCCATGAGAAGAATGCCTGTGGCATCCCAAAACACAGTCAGCATGACCTTTCCTGCAAACTGTCACCTTAAACTTTTTTTCAAGGGAGATGTCGTGGCTTCCACTCCATTGATGTGATCTTGAATTCAGGAGTGAAATGGTGCACCCAGCTCTCATCACCTGTCATGATACGATACATAAAGGCGTTTCCATCCTTTCGGTAACGCAGACTCACCCAGACTCATTCGCCCTTCACGGAAGAGCCAACACCATCTCCGCACCATTTGCTCGGACATCACCTCTTCTCCATAAACTTCCACCAGCTTACTGTGAATGGCGCTTCCTGTGAAGTGCCGTGCCCAGTCGTACCGGACAATAGCTCGCACCTCCTATTTAGTCCATGTCTCCAACAAATGAATGTTCGCCATCCTGTCTGAACTTGTTCAGTCGCGGGCACACTCGCTGCTGCATGCTATCCGGTTACGCGGCCACAACACTTGTGCAATAGCTGGCATCACCATGACGAGTATCAGAAGAAGTAGAGGAAGGATGATGCTAATTATTAATATAGCTTTCATTTCTTTGAATTAAATGGTGTCCATTTACGAAGGCACTGAAACTTACTTATTGAACACCCCTCGTATAAAGATAGCATGTATTTTTAAAATTTGTTTTGAAATTATAAGATATCAGTGCAACTTTGGGAAAAAATACATAAAGGTGCTATATCCCCATTAAACACCTTGTGAGGCAGTGGTTTACGCCACTAAAATGTGATTTGATTTGCCGAATTCAATACATTCTCAGTCAAAATTCGCAACATTGTACATATTCTAAACTAGTCATCTTTATTCACATAAAGAATTAAGAATGCTTTAAGTGGTTGGATTTTTTGTGTACAATATGGATTGTCTCATCTCGTACTGCATTGCAGTCTCATTGGACAGAAGGAATTTGAAAAGATGAAAGTGTAAACAAACAGCTGTCGCATGAGGCAACTTTGAGAGGTGATCACTACAGGTGATACTTTTCCAAGGGCAGCACCTTCTTTTTCTGACAGATTTATTGCAGTGAAATTATGCCTTTATATTGCTTTTATAATTAAAGCGTGATTATTGGATCAAAATATTTTACTCTTCATAGTGGATTGTTTGTTCTTACTCTGCTCCTTTACTCTGGTCTTGATAAACTGTGTAACTCTTGAATGAAGATTATATTTTTTTAATTATTTTAAATCTTGGTCTCTACGAATACTAATTCTTTGTTTATTCATCCATTTCAGATTCATCCTCACAAGTTTCTATACCAAGTACGATACATACCATTTTATTGTAAATTTTATCTCTCTGGTCGTGGTGGTTCTTCCCAAGCTTCCTCAATTTCATGAAGTGCGCCTGTTTGGAATTAACAAGTACTAAACAAGAACATTGACAGTTCAAAAATATGAATGGATATTTATTAATTAACATATTCCAATGTTCACAATGCATGTTGTATATGGCTCTCATAAGCCTCTAAAGAATGTATGTTGTTAAGAAATTTTTCTGGTGCAATGGGAGTTGGTTTAAAAACACGTGCCAATACTTGGAGAGTAGAATGAAAATATTATCTATTATTCAGGTATGAATGTAGTCATCTCAGTGTGAGGCTTAAATCCTTTTATATCAGGAGCACTCAAGTTTTATTGGCTCAAGTATCATCTTAACTCTAAATAGTATTGATATATAATGCTCCTACAGAATAATGTAGGGCTATAGTACTTATGTGGCTCCCACATATTCTTTTGGTTTTTGGTCTGTAAAATTCATGGCCTCTACGTGAAGTACTGAGTCATTTGCAAGCATGCATTCCTGGAAGGTATTTTAAGCAATTACCTTATTACATTCATCTTATAATATTCTTATGTAAGCATATTAAAGGCAGTTTATTGCAATGATTGTGCATAATTTTGGACATTGCCATTAGACATGATATTATTCACAATTCATATTGAATGTCTTATTTACATTTCAATTTTTTTTTGTCACATTTATTTTCCTGAAAGGTGGATTTATGCTGTTTCAGCAATCCATCAAGGGATTTATGTTTCATGGCTCAATTTTTTTTAATGGTTCTTAGTATTGTATACGTTACTTATTCACTGCAACATATTTGCTTATAATTATATGGCACAATATGTTTTGAAGCAGGAATAAAACTTAAACATTTGATATGAAATTTTGATCCAGTTAATTCATTAGCATTGTCATACTTTATATAACTCTCACTAAAACTTGAAAATATGGTGTTATTTTCAGCAAGTTATACTTTTATTGTTTTGAATCCTTGTTTTTATGACACCATTGTTGAGTTTTGAAGAGAAATAGTGGAAAACTAACCTTGTAAAGAAAAATTTTCATCATTGACATTTTCAAATGCAATACTGTGATTTCCAGCCATGTACTTAAGAATGGGAGAAGTGGAGAATATGCTCCACTAAGAAATACTTGATGGTATTTGCTTGCAAGAGTGCAAAAATAAATATCAAAAATGCTTCTTTAAGAGAATTTTACAAAAGAAGTTAATAAGTATACCTAGGGTGACCAGATGTCCCAATTTTCATTATACATATTATCCCAGTGTCTGGAAAATATTTGTTCTGGAATGTCATTTGTTCTGTATTTTTTAACTTTATTAGCTTAATATAAAATTTCGTTGATAGTCTTAGTTAATTGTGAAATTTATTTCCATTTTGTTTACATGCCCACTTAAATATGGAGGGAATGACAATTTATTCTTTAACTTTGTTGGAATATTTATTTAAATTGAAGTTATAGCCGAGTTCTATGTAACATGGTATTTCATTTTTATTTTCAATTTACATTTCAGCCTGGAATAATAAAGGATGACGTAAACTTTAAAAGTCTTTCAAATCACTTCAAACAAAGCATTAAAATGGTTTTAATATTTTCTTACAAAACAGTAACTTAGAAAAATTTATGCCATTGATTTGTCCCATTTTTCTCTTCTGTGCTATGGGAAATGTCTTGTTTTTACCTTGCTGGAACCTGGCCACCCTATGCATACCTTACTTTAAAATGTTTGCTTGAGATCTTGCATTGAATCGACAAAGACTGATATATGTTTGCTTGTTGAGAAAGTATGGGTCAAGTGAAAGGGCAAATATGAAATTGTTTACTCAGGAAATATTTATAAATTGAAGTTTATCCTATCAAGGATCATATTTTGTTGCAAGATTTCATAGAGCCAATACCATTTTATGGTAAGTTTGCTATAAAAAGACTGCAATATAAATGTGCATTTTAGGAGGGAGTGATCTCATTTTGTTTAAGTGTTAAAAACACTGTTAAACTATTTGGAATTCCTTGAATTTGATTATGTAATATCTGATTTCATGTTTGATGTACCATGACACACCAGTCACTTGTAGTAAAATCGAAATATAGGATTTCACCTAATGGGCTTCGTAATTTTGTACCCATTAAGTATTGTTTCAATCTCTTCAACTATTTGTAGATTCTTTTTGATTATGTTTGTTGTATCAGATTATTCAAGAAAGAACTATAAATCTTGAAACATGAAATTCTGAAATGTTCTTGTGAATCTAAACTAAAATATTCTTGTCTTAGTGGCATCTTTTTTTATTTACAATTAATGTTATGCCACCAAGATTTCTCTATCTTAGAAATCATCCCATTGAAAACTTAAAAAAATATAAAGTTCTGTTGATTGTGAATGAATTTTTAGGTATATGTACCCCATCAGATGGACACAAACATCTTGTTGAGCAGATATTGGGATAGAATGACTTGCCTGTCATGTCTGTTGTTGGTTGTTTTTTGTTATTTTTTCTCTCTAAATCTACAAGATGGCTTTATTATATCCTATAGTTCCATATAATTTCACCTCTTAAGACTTCATCTACACTTTTTTCTGTAAATAAAATGTATTTATTCTAAAAATATTAGTTATTTAATTTAGTAACATGGAGATGGTTTATATGTTTAGTAAATATTGAATATATCCAACTCTTACTAAAGTGATGGTGATATATCACTTGGTGGTAATTTCAAAGTAATTGAAAGTTAGTATTATTATTATCATTATAGTTAGTCAGATGAAAATGGAAGTGATAATTAAGAAACTTCAGTGGATCATTTTAATGGTGTTGATGGCATATTCACTGACGAAAATGCAAAATTAGATATAATATATAAGTGAAGCATTGGTTTATCATTTGCTGTTTTAATTTTACATTTAAATTATTTATTTTTGTGTTAAATTAATGCAGTTAAAGTTACGCACTTTTATGTATCTGAGAAAATGCCTATTTTTTGGGTCGGAGTGATGTGGAAAATTGTATGACTGTGCATTAATTAGAGGTTGGCAGCCTATGGCAGAAGTGCCTAAGATGGCAAGAAAAGAGATTTCACATGGTATGCCCAATCATGGAAAAATCACAAAAAATATGCATAATTAAATTTACTCATCTTAATTGTATTCTGTATTACCCTGCATTATGTCAGAATTACGTGTATTATAAGGAATCACTTTTTGTTTTCATTATAGACAAAATAATTATGGTTTAGTGCCTGGTTGGTTACTGATTTTGAACTCTTGACAAAGATTGGCATCCAACTGAAAAACATTGCTGACTCCTTGGTTAATTCATATACCATATATACTCGTGCATAGGTTGAGGTTTTAAGACCAAATTTTTAGCAAAAAACTCGGGGATCAACTTATACATGAGAAATATTTTCAATAGGTTTAAACCCATGACTTTATTTGCCCTGTGGCTATTAAAATTGAATGAAATTTACACTCTTGTTGTACTTTAACTGTATCGATAACTATCGAATATTTAAATATTGATGTATAGAAAGAATAAATTACTATAAAATTTGGTTGATCTCTGATGCTTTGCAAAAAATTAAGCGATTTTGGTAAACCTTATGCTTGGTAACGTGATGGAGGCAAGACAAAATTGGTAGCAAGACATGTGCAATATGGTAACTCGGTAACATGTAAATAAAGAAATGCCTCATTGGTGATTCACAGAAAGGCAATGCATATCTCTAAGTGTCATATTAAATTAGTATCGCCTAAGTATATATGGTATAAAAATTATGGTACTGTGCGCATAACCAAGGCAAAGGTAAACAAGGCGACACTAGCACGCGACGAGAAATTTAACTATCTGGAGGAAAGGCGGGAAAACGAAAGACAAACATAAGTATAAGATTTAGAGGTTTGTAATGAAACACCATAGGTAAGGGGAGACATTTAATATTCATTATTGTAACGTTGACTGCACTAGCATTGCTATGTTTACCTTTCGCATCCTTCCATGTTCACATTTGCCCTCGCCGAGATATTGTACTATGCTCTCAAACCTACATATTACAGAAATTTGAAACTTAAGAAATAATACGCTTCCTCACCAGGTTGGGCTGGTTAGAGGTAGGCTTGGATTTCCTTCCACGAAATACGAAGTCTATACTAAGTCATTCGATCTATTACAAAGGCATATACAATGTAATGACTTTTGATGTTATGCAGTGACACTGGGGGAGACATCGGGTGGTTTCGCTGCTACTTGGACACAATGTAGTTATATCTGAGTAAAGGGAACTTAATGGATCAACACGTATTGAATAAAAAAAAATTCGTTCTACTACACCTGAAAATCTGGAGTAGACTTGACATATGAAAAAAAAAATTATGAAAAAGTGGGGGGTCTACTTATACATGAGTATATATGGTAAATATACCACAAAATCTCCCTAATATCCAGCATTCTAAATTGTTATATTTTTAGTCATTTTTTGTCTGAAAAGGAAAATTGAATGTGACCCTGTAGAACAGGTAGGCAACCTTTTCTTCATTGCAGGCCACATTCGTACTTGTGAATGTTTTGGAGAGCCACATTGGAAGTCATGAAAGCTTCGGTAGGCTGGGTGAGTATTTGTATCACAAGTCACCTAGAGATCCTGTGGTTTCATATAAGTGAAAATCCAGTCTAAATAATTTAATAGTGTTAAGACATTACCAGGAATTTTTTTGAGATCATAATTTTACTGAAAAGTATGAAATTGCCCATATTAAATTTTAGTGATCACTTTTTCATCATAGCTTCATGAGCCATCTGCAGGGCTGGCCAAATGGGGGGGGAGGGGGGGGTGCGACAGATGCGATGCATCCGGGACCCCGAATATTGGGGGCCCCTGAAGTTTGTACATCTCAACCACTAAAGTATCAGGTATAAAGTTTTGCATTACCTGTTACTAAAACACTTATTAAACTGATTTATAATAAAAACATCTTAAAAAGTTGTAATTTTAAAACTGGGGGCTCCATAAATCACAGAATTAGCTACTGTTTATTGTAGTGTTTTTGTATGCTTGTAGCTTAAAGGTTTTTATCAAATATTGCTTTGTAAAAATACTGAAATAAAAATTTATTATTCAAATGTCACATCAGGGGGGCTCCATGGATATTCCCATCCGGGCTCCCCCAGTGCTTGGCTGGTCCTGGCCACCTGTAAGTTGTAAATTGCCAACCTTGGCTATAGAAGGTTATCATTTCTCCCAGTTAATGATTTAAGTCAAGTTTATTACAGCTGTGTGAACAAAGAGGAAAATAAGCTAAGTGAAATAAATGAAAATTTGTTGAGAGATTTTGGCATCTATGCATACTTTGGCAGGAAGAAAATATAATTTTTTGTAATTGCGAATGTGTGGAAAAAAATATCTGTATTTTAAATTAGAAAATGAAAAACTTTTGCTACATAGCTTGTTTTACATAAGTTATTATATTTACATTGATAAATTTGAGATTTTACTGATATGTTCCAATTATGGTAAAAATGTTCCTTTTAATATTTGAAACTCCATTACAAAGATAATATTTTTTCATATAACTGATTGAAAATAAAATTATAAGGAGTGCAGCCAGGAATTTTATTTTGGATGGCAAATAATAAAAAGCATATTTTCTCATAGGGAGATTATCCTCTTATTTTTCAATGATAATTTCCAACAATTACTCTTAAACATTGCTATAAAATTAAGAAATCATAACTCATTTAATAAATATATTTATTTTGAAGTTAAACTTGAAATTAATGCTAAAGCAGTCGCACCTTCAATTATTTGCAATGTTGGGGAAGGTGGATGGGGAAATGCTAGGTTGCCTCCCTTGGCTGCACTGCTGTTTAGGAGATGTTTTTATAGGTAGTTAAGAAACTTGAACGGTTCTAGTCCTGCTAGAAATATTATTAATCATAGTAAGTGTTTATCTGACTGCTGAAATTTTAAAGAATTTTTAGAATAGTAGAACGGAATAATGATGAATTTGCATACCTACTTAACGAGTAATTTATGAAATTATTCATTTAAGGGCAAAAAGTCATGTAGAAGTATTTTGAAAGATAGGAAATTTATAAATTAAATTAATTCATTTGAAGCAAAGTTAGTTTCATGACACTTAGTTACTATACAACCAGTTATGATGTGCCTCAGGAAAATTATTTGCTATTTTCGCTAGCAGTAAAATGTTATTTCGAAGTACTCATTTTATTCAGGTTTTATCTTCCAAGCAAACATTTATATGAGTTACATCTATTGAATAATTTATATAAGTAATTAGTTAATGGACAAAAATTGTACGTTTTATATATAGTTCCATTTTCTAAAATTTTATAATTGATAAAATATGGCGCTAATTACAACATTGACAGCCATATGATTTTAATTTATTTATATAAATACTTAAAACTATTTTAACTAGTAATTATATAATTGCAGTTATAGAAAAATTGCATATGAACAAAAAAATGAAAGTTACTTAGAAATTTGTGTTTAGCTAGCCTTAAGTTACAGTCTGTTAAAGATTTTGACGTTCAAAAAGAGCGCCATGTAGGTCTTGTAGTTCTCAAGATATTCTGCAGATGTCGTGACGAAAATAATAAACACCCCAACTAGGATGGCGCTTGGCGCAAGGTAGTGTATTTGGAAAATGGTTTGACAGTCGGTCAGAAATATTGGAGGTATATCAGAGTCGATTTCTAAATTGCATAATTTAGGAAAAACATAGTTCTCGGTGCACCATTAGACTACCTCACTCGAACATGAAGCCATCTTTAGTCTATTAGGCTGCATTTCAGTGATCGATTTGACAGTTTCTTCTGATCGTCATAATGTTTATGAAGTCAACTCAAGAAACGTACGTATTAAATTACATTTTACTCTTTTATTATAACCAAGTTGATACAAAGAACGGCTATTTTTCATTTGTATATATTTGTGTCATTTCGGTTGGGTAAAAAAATATACCATTCGGTGCATGCAAGAAAAACCAAATTATAAACGAATAATTATGTGTCAAAAGGCTTTTCTTTCTTGTATTTTAGAATTTATTTAGAAATTAAATATTTTAAGTATTATAATTTTTGTACTATGAGCGTCAAACCAATGCTTGGTGCGGGTATCTCCGTGTACCAGCGAAGGTTCAAAATTAAACATTGTCAAGTCTATTAATTCGCCCTCGTTAGCTTATAAAATCAAGTGTTTGCTGATTAATCGAGAACATAGGATACATTTACAGCGATTAAATATTTGTGCATAATTTTTCTTATTTGAGACAAACACGTTTCGGCTGGCGGTACGATTATTCTTATAGAATTCCCTAGTGATATAGCACGTAAGTGGATTTACTATAGGTTTATTATGATTTGAAATTATTAAAATAAGCTAATGCATTTCATTACGCTAAAAAAGCGTTAAATAAATATCGATCGCGCCTGTCGATAGTCTTTTTAATAATTTATCTGAAATTTATAAACATGCTGTTATCCGGTAAACATTATTTTGTATTAGAATTAGTCCTAAGTATTCCGTAACATAGTGTTTCTACTATTATCCTTTCTACAATTAATTGTTAGCGGGCAGCATTATTTTCTTTCCCCAATTGACTGGTTTAATATACGCAGTGCAGTGCATACGTAAAAGTTGACAGATAATAAAAAACTTTCACCTGCCTAGTTTGTTGTAAATATATGCATTATTCAGGAAAATCCTAAATCCACGAAACGGTTAGTAAACCACGCCGCTAAAAGGCAGTAGTCACGGATCGTTGATTCTAATGGGCTCGTTATATTCAACGGTTAATGGTTTACCACCGACGACTACTTTGTTGTTGAGAGATTATTTATTCAACTGGTAAATGCCTATATAAGTTAGTTACATATAATTTATTTGATAAAACCCTTAAGAACTCCAGTTAAGCTATGAGCATTTTTATTAAAACCACGAAGAATCGTACAGGGTTAGACAATACACCTAGTATTGTTTTCTAAGATAGAATGAGGTAACGGTTTAGACAAAATAGGTTGTACTAATTGACGAGTTTCTTTGTTTTGTTTCGTTTGACGCAGAGAAAATGCGTTATTAACTGCACGGGCGACTTCTTTCGGTATTTTGTGTAATGAAGTTCAGGATATTTTAGGTCAGGGGTCGGCAACGTTTTTCTGTTGGGTGCCACTCTTTATTAAATACATAATCTGTGACCTTCCGTGAGTACATCCCTTAAATTAATTTTCTCAATAACGGTTAGGAAAAGTTATATTTATAAGGCATCCTGATTATAATGCGTTGCCATTAAAATACGAAATACAATTGAAATCAAAAGAATTTTTTTAAATAAATGTTTTTGTTAAATCTTTTCCGAAACATCGTATCATGTAAAATATCTTCACGTGCCATAGTTTGCCTACCCTTGCTTTAGGGTTACGCTCTTACATTAGATTCAAAACCTCTCTTTCTGTCGCTGATAGCTCAATTGTTACATTTTTGTAAATAGGTATGCACATGTCGATTAGGTTTGATCGGATTCATACATTAATTTGATGAACGATAAGTATTGGTTTCCTTGATTTTATTAGATTTTTTGCCCGTGATTACGAATACTACATTAACATCTTATCATCAAGTTCTTTCCTGGAAGCCTGCAGGAAAACCCTATCTTCCTTTTAGGAGTTGAATTTTAGTAAACCAGTCTCACAGTAAATAATTACAAATTTCGCAGATAATTTTTAAGTCTCTCTTGTTAACGGGTAGCTTTTCCAGCTTCATTTCCCCTGGAACACTTCCTTAGTTTGGGCACAGAAAGTCTTCCTTTCTATTTCCTTTCGCCGTTTCCTTCCCATCAATCTCCGTATAAAATTACCGGATCTGCTTGAAGCCTTTCATCGCAGTTACATCGCTTCATTCTCCTTCGTCCTCACCATATTTTCGTAGTCGATAGCATTTTATGGAATGGCACCCGACAAAATCCTTCAATTTTCTCTCGGAGTTTTAATGAATTCTTTCGTTTTCGTCAACCACATTTTTGTTCACTTGTTTTCTTTGAAATTTTGGAGAAGCACTTTTTATAAGCTGCATAAGTAATATGCCGAATTCATAATGGGTTAGTTCAGGGACTACGCGCACAACTTCGAAATACATGGCGGGAAAGATATTACACTTCTTCAACTCCCTCGTGTTGTTCCCCGTTTTAGTCGTAATTTAATGTTCATCGTTAAAAATTTTCCCTCAAAGATGTCTAGTCCCGTAAACGCATAAAAATTCCGTTTCAGATAAACGTCAACTATTTCCCGTTTTTTATTAGGTGTTTTTACTCACCTCTGGTCTTCTCTCTTAACAGTGAAGTTCCTATGGTTATATCTCCCTCTTCCTTATCCTCTATTGTAATGCACTATCCGGAAAAAATATCATAGCCCGTTCGTTGCCTCAGGCTCCATTGTTTTTGCTCTTTCTTTTTTTAGGAGGTTATCATAAATGGGAAACGGAACAGCACACACAATGCGTGCTCCATGGCCGTACTGGCTATCTCCGTTTTCCTCTTCTCCCTTTATTGCATTTTTATCTTTCTTATCGATTTCCGTTCCTAAGAACTTTTCAGAAACTTTGGTATCTCCCTTCCCTGTGATAGGTACAAGATCGTTTTCCACGTAAAACCATTCAGTTTAAACTAAGAAATGCGAGCGAGGAAATATCTGGGGCTTATCATCTCTCCGTCTCAAAGAAAACGGGTAACCGACGTTTCACTTTTCACGTTTTTTTTTTCATTTTCTTACAGAGGTCTCCGTAGTTTCATGTAAAATGAATTTCTCGAACAGTCTTATTAGATAGCTCCTAATCGACCGAGTGGTGCAATGGTTGCATGATATCACGGTTTTGTAACATTAAACAGACCAAATAAAATTGGTAATTGCGCGTTTATTCATAATTGGCCGTTTGTTCGCTGTACACATTTTATTATTATTTTTGATGAAGTCGTAAATTCCATACTTATTGAGTGATCAGGTGGGTCTTTTGTCTTCAGAAATTCATACGCCAAAATAACCCTTATTGCGAGTAATGCTTTTAATTATATTTTGCCCATTTTTTTCTGGAATAATAAGTGCGAGATTTTGTTGGGTGATATTAACTCTTTTCTCATTTAAGCTTCATGTTTATTCCCTACTTGACTTTAATTAATCTCCAACTCTTACTGGGATTTTTGTCACTTCCTATTTCGTAATTGTTTCAGCTGTTCTCCTTTTCTAACGTCCGGATATTTTAATGTTTAATGTGCCTTGATCTTATGGTATTCCTGTCGCAGTATTCGCCTAATGTTTACCTTAACCCTCTAAATCAGGGATCACCAAACTTTTTGGGAGGAGGGCCACATAGGAATATTGAAAGTGCTAGGCGGGCCGGATCGAAAAAAAAAAGTTTCAAAATTTAAAGTATTTTATTCTATAATTATCTACCTAAGCATACATACTTATATAACTATAAGTAAACGTGAATAAATGTAAGAAAACATTCTACTGCGAACAATGCGCCTGTTTTTAAATTGGAAACACTGATTTTATGATGTTTAACAAAATTTCCGCGGGCCGTAGTTTGGGGACACCTGCTCTAAATCAAGCATGTCAAACTGACCGGTAATCGAGGTACAATAGAAAGCGTTTTCTAAATTATTGTTTTGAATGGTAAAATAGACGTAAAATCTTCAAGATAAAGTCTATTTTTCCAACCCTGGTCTTCATCAAGCAGTTGTAATTCTAATGTGGCTCTTTTTTAACATCCATCACTTTAATGTGGGCCTGATGCCTCTTCAAGTTAGTCATGCCTCTACTAAGTTATACATATATGTGTGTGTGTGAATTTTTTTGTAATTCAAATAATGAACATTTGTTCAACTTTGTTGCATATCTAAAGTGTTGTAATTATTGTCACCAGGTAATGCTGCAGCATGTGTAGCGAAACAAAAAACTATTATAGAAAAGGCATCCCAAGATGCTTATATTTATTTTTAAAATAAAAACTCTTTCCATCATCCTTTGCGAACAACAACGTCACTTTTTGAAAACCTCTGTATCGATGCATTTATTCGCATTGTTTATTCGTGTAAATAAATGTATAATTTTTCGGACTCAATAGACGACAGCTTGCAATTCGTTGTGCGTGGTTCCCGTAGTACGTGGTTGTAAATTTAATCAACTTTCCTCAAACTAATTACGAAATCATGTTATCCAAAACTTTTTCCTTTGTTTGATTTTGCCACATGATACCTTTCTGTACGTATGCTCATCCGAAACATTCCTAGTTTTATTAGCTCCCCTTTTCAATCTTCCTCAGTCTCCATTCTCCCTCTCCCGTTGTGCAGTAGTTGTTCATTTTGCCCTCCAAATTTATCTCAACTTCCTCCTTGCTTCATTTCCTGTGCCGAAAACTTCACTTCTTTTTTTAACCTACCCACTTAAAAAAAAGAACGATGTCGACTGCCAAAAGTTTTCGACATATTCTATTTTATGCCTCTTGTATCGCGTTCGTCTACCTTTGCTTTTTAAAATTGCTTCGGTGTTGTTAGGTTTCCTCCTCCCACTTTTGCTTGGAATAATTTCCTCTAGCTGTCTCGATTTCATTTTCATAAGCATAGTTAACTATGATACCAACTAAAGAGGCCGCAACTTTTAGAATCTCATAATCGTGGCTTATATTATGAGATAAATAATAGTAAAACACAAATAAAACCTTTATGTGGTACCAGTTAAAGTTTTAAAAATTTTGTTTGTTTTATTATTATTTAACACAATATTGCCTTTAGAATTAAATATAAATAAGACGAGCTTTACGAAAATTCGATAGCTCGAATTTACTGATCCTGTATCTCTAATCGCCGTATAATTGATGTGCTCTTCGGCTACAAAGAAGCCGCCATCAGTGTTAATTCTCCGATAGCAGATGATAGTAAAGAATGATGGAGATATAATGTGTCAATTGATATGGGCTGTAAAGAAAACTTTAAGCATCTACCTTTAGACCTGTCAAATTAGACATTTTATAATTCATAAAGTTTGAAACTTGGTACATTTGTCCATTAGGGCAACCTAACTAACATATCAAAAGTTGACATGCCTGACGTGTACGCGTCGGCCGTTTTGGCGCCAAAATGGCCGCTGGAGCACGGCCCGCGACTGGCCTTTCGTAAATAACTCGGAAACGGTCAAATATACGGCAAAATCGTGCATAAACAAACTTGTAGAGAATAAAATTTCCTACTAGAAAGGTTCTTTGCAGTTTTTTTTCTACTGCGTCAGTATAGCAGAAAATGAGCGTTGTTTACGGAACGACCGGTCAAATTAGACATTTTTTTGGCGGTTAGGGGAAATAATTCATAAAGTTTTGAAACTTGGCATATTTGTTCGTTAGGGTAACCTAACAAACATATCAAAAGTTGACATGCCTGTCGTGTACGCGTCGGCCACTATGGCTCCAAAATTGCTGCCGGAGCCCGACCCGCGACTGCCCTTTCGCGAATAACTCGGAAACGGGCAAATATACGGCGAAACTGTACTTAGACAAACCTGTAGAGAATATAATTTACTACAAGAATGGTTCTTTGCAGTTTTTCTGCTACTGCGATGGTATAGCAGGAAATGAGCGTTTTTTGCGGAACGCAGGCCGCGCGCTGTCTTAAAATCAAGTGCTGTGATCTCATTTTTAATTATGTTAAGTAATTTAAATAAACAGTGGATTAGTGCCTAAAGAGGATACCACTGGAGCTCTACTACAGCTGGTGGTGTGGAAACGAGTACACAACACTTGATTTTAAGTCAGCGCGCGGCCTGCGTTCTGTAAAAAACGCTAATTTTCTGCTGTACCATCGCAGTAGCAAAAAAACTGCAAAGAACCTTTCTTGTAGGAGATTTTATTCTCTGCAAGTATGTCTACCCACAGTTTCGCCATAGATTTGACCATTTCCGAGTTATTCGCGAAAGACCAGTCGCGGGTCGTGCTCCGGCGGCAAGATCTACTTTATTTGTGTAGATGAAATTTTTTGCATGATTTATGTAATCGTATTTGTATAATTGAAATTTCTTCTTAACTCTAAGGATCGATTTCATTTAGAAGAATAGCGGAAATTGCCTCATTCAAATTTTCGATCACTCGAAGACAATATTTTTTCCTTTTATTATAGTTCGACTTGAATTTTCGTAACACAGCTTTTCTACAGTTTATTGTTTTTGTTCTCTTCTAGAACTCGAGCTGTAGAAGTCTCCCGTAATTTTATTCCCGTCGCCTTTTTTTCATCTTAGCGGAAGTAAACATTTAGCATGTATTTTTTATGCGTTATTTGAACGCAATGCGCGAAATGATCTCATATTCGGGAGGTATTCATATCCCTCATCTCGTCCCTTGATTACTGATGTGCGAGGTTGAAATTAAAAGTTTTTTAGGGAATTTTATTTTCTTCCGTATTCATCGATTAGAACAGGAGTTGGCAACCTTTTCTAGATGGAGGGCTGCATCGGTGATTGCGAATACATCGGCGGGCTGCATTGGGTGTTGCCATTGCTTTGGCTGGCCGGAGTGGAATTGACATCGGAAGTTACCCTGAGATTCTGAGGTATCATATAGGTGAAAATCGAGTTTAAATGAGTATTATAGGGTTGAAATGTCGAAATTACAGGTTTTATTATCCGAATTTTATAAAAAAATATGAATTTATACGTTAAAATTTTAACGGGTCGCTTTTTCATCACAGCTTTGCTGTATGCTCTCGGGGGCCGCATAAGGCCCGCGGGCCGTAGGTTGCCCACCCCTGGATTAGAACATGCTCTAAATGCCAAAATGAAGTTTCAACGTGCATCTCGGTGATGATTCGCTTGCAGTTTATGAATGGCTGCTTAGGAGAATTTTCCTATTATTGGGCTTTCTTGTAAGAATTTCTTGGTTTCCACCGTGATTTATTACAGTTATCAGAAAATTGTTCGCATGCATACTTTTGCAAAAGTTTTGAACACTTAATGAGAGTTATCGTAGTTGCACGTATAAATCCATTCAAGAGACTTTACGTAATACATTATACGTTATTGTCTTTAAATTCATGTATTTTTATTGAAAATTGGTCTTGTTTGCTTGCAGAATTCATTGAAAACGAGGCGATGCGCCTTGCGATAGAAATATCTGCAAGATGATGCAAACGAATCAGACTTTTGCGCTTGTGTGTGTAGGATGAGACTTCATTCTCACGATCATAAATCCAATGACTTTTTATGAATTCTTTACTGAAGAATACTTGCAGGAACTTTGTGTACTCCTATTCGGAGGGCATTTTTTTTGCTCTCTTCCTTCTACCTTAGAATTAAAATACGCCACACCCACCTCATCCTTCTTCGTCTTTGGCGCTACTCTTTTCCTCTCTTTTTTACTGCCACATTTTCCTCATAACGTCCCATTCGACACGTGCGCTTGCGTACTTATCTGCCTCCAAGCCTTTCCCTCGTCTATAATTATTTTTACCTCCGTCAGTAAGCCCGTTTTACCCGCTCGTTTATTCGGTTTTTTTCATCCTACGTACTCATTTCCGATTCCGGTAATTTTTTTTTACTCTTTCACTCTTGTTCGCCTCACGATCCCTTTACGGAGAAATTTAGTAGCCCCGAGTTTATTGAGGCTGTCTGTTCCATAGCTGTCCCTGCTGGAGCTAATTAACGTAGGGGTATACCGTAGCGCACGAATGAAATACGAATAAATAATTTTCGGTACTGAAAGGGTGCAATCGATCATTTTTTCGATTGCGGTTATACGGTAACACAGATGTTATGTGATTTGACTGTTTATGCACAATAGAGAATTATCAAGGTCGACTTATGGCTAAAATCGAATTGACATAATAGCATCTTCAATGCCCCTTAAAAGATTATAAAAACCAGAAGCGCATTTCGGCGACACAACGGCTGTCTTCAATAGCGATTCATCGTTATCAGAGTCTAACAATCGTCGCTGACAATTCAGTTGATAATTATGTACCTATAATCAAATAGACAAAACAAGTCCATTAATACAGGGGCGTGCAACCTATTCGGCCCGCGAGAGCATTTTATGCGGCCCACAAAGCTTTGACGTAGATGTGATCTGTGATATTAAATCTAATACATATATTAAAGAGAATTCTGTCCTTCTTTCTGTGTGTTTGCACGGTTTGCATGTTTGCACAGTTGCAGCACATTTTTCATTTGCGTTTTAAAATCACTTGGAATTGCGATATGAATGTGGGACTTGCACCAAACGACGCCTAAAAGAACGGATATTCATTTTCCAGCCATCGATTTTCGAATACGCGTCGAATCGTTCCACAAATTCGTTATCAACACAAAAATTTGGCTAAATTTTAGACGACAAAATTTCGTAGTCAAGGCCGACGGCATTGTTGCTGATCTATCAAAATTACGTCTGTATCTAAAAGCAATGACATGAACTTTTATATTGTATTTGAAATCAATTGTGAGAACTCTTCTTATATATTTCGAATTTGTTTTAATCGAAAGGGAAGTAATGATGACTTCATTTGAATGATAGTTTTGTTTATTGCAGTGCCATTTCTACTGCGTGGAAGAAATGCGAACGAACATACGACCGCTAATATTTTAATTAGCTTTTTGTTTTGTTTACCTTGACGACGAAAGAACTTAGTAAGTAGTTTTTTTAATTCACACAGTGTTTGTAATCACTATAAATGCACCGGCCATGCGTCAAATATCTTGCATAATTATAGAAAGAAATTAATCATAATCACTGTCAATATAGTAACTTGCTTTAAACTGCCCAATAAAATTTGCAACCGAAAATATATTTTCAATGTACGCGTGAAGTTTCTTCCTATTTGAAATGTTGAGTTGTCTGTCATTACAATACATTGGGGTCGTTTCTGACTTCAAGTTTTTACGCTACGTGTTTATTTGTTTTAAATTTACATGAAACATTTCACATAAATTTTCAATCGGTTTTTGTCCTTCAAGATTTTGTTTCATTGCAACCTCTTTATGAAATGGAAAGAACCCCCAGCACCCACTCCTCTGCACCCTGACGGATCTCACTCCTGCGGTAAACCCCGATGTCTCACATGCCCAATAACCCCCCCTGCAATCCTTTTTCCAGCCCCACAACTAACATCACCTACCCCATAACTTCTCCCATCAACTGCACCACCCGCAATATCATTTACCTCCTGAGATGCACCCAGTGTTCCGCTTTTTATGTTGGCCTCACCAGCAATCCCTTCAACATACGCATGAACGGCCACCACAACAGCGTCATTCTTAAACGACCGCTGCCTGTGGCCGTTCATGCGAACAGTCACAAACTAAAATTTAATGGTTGCTTCACGGTGAGGGCCATTCGTGCTCTTCCCGATAATGCTTCGGCTCCCCAACTCCGTCAATGGGAGCTTGCACATATCCATCTTTTAAACTTCTTCACTCCTCCTGGCCTCAGTCTTCGCTAGCATTTCACTCCCTTTCTGCCATTCCCCAACCCCTTACGTATCCTCCAATCGCACTACCCTTCCACCCCCATGCCTCCACCCAGTGTCTCTGCCATTAGTTGTGTCTCTCCTGTTCTGACGAAGGGATCGTCCCCTAAAGCTTCTGTGTTTTTGTGTTCGTTTTACGTGTGTCACTTCGACACCCCCAGCAGCTCTCCAACCTGAAGTCATCTTATTGCTGAGTGCTCACTGGACTTCCTTATCCCAACATCTTGTTGCCATCCATTTATCCCATTTACCTTTCCTCTTCCGTAAGCACGCACACACACACACACATATATATATATGTGTGTGTGCGCGCGTGTGTCACGGTAAATGTGCGTAGTCCGGTAAATGTGTACATTTCCCGGTTAATGTGCACATTTACCACCAAGTTCGGTAAATGTAAGTATAACATACTTTTACCGATTGGTTTGGGGAAATGTACCCATTTACCTAGAGACACTGGTAAATGTAGATAAACGTCGCAACACAGGCCACAACATGGTGTCATCGCGAACATCTGTTGCAGTTTAGAAGTACGGTTAATGTGCGTTGTCCGGTAAATGTATAAATTTCCTGGTAAATATGCACAATTAACTAAATTAACTAAACTAAATTTGAACATGAAGGAAATTTTGTCTCGGCCCCACCGGGTTGGGTAAGTTAGTCTAAGTGTTTTTGGTTCCTCCTCACGTTCACTGTGTTCCCCCTCGGGTTGGGAAGCGTTCATCTTAATATATACCAGTGGAGCCGAACCCTCGATGATTTTTGATATAAATTAACGTAATTATTTAAGTGTAGCATTTATCATTCTTACTTATTTCCACATTTACCAGGGCACATTGGTAAAAGTGCGTATTTACCGGTAAATGCACACATTTCCCGATTATATATATATATATATATATATATATATATATATATATATATATATATATATATATGTCAACAAGGTGTTGGGATGAGGAAACGTTTGTGATGTTTCTGTGTTTTTGTGTTATTTTACGTGTGTCGCTTCGACATCCCCGGGGCCTCGCCAACCTGAAGTCGTCTGATTGGTGAGTGCTCACTGGGTTTCCTCATCCCAACACCTTGTTGACATCCATATATTCATTTTACCTTTCCTTTTCCGTAAGTTGTTATATATATATATATATATATATATATATATATATATATATATATATATATGTGTGTGTGTGTGTGTGTGTGTGTGTGTGAATAATGACATATCATAAGTAAGAAGCGTCAATATAGTATAGATATAGGTATATAAATTTCGGTACTTACGTACTATACGGGCGCCCGATACGCAGCGCACTCGCGCCATCAAGTGGCGAGATATAGAACTGCGTGGAGGTAACGTCTATTCCAACTATATATCGCTTACCTCCAAACCTCTACTCAAAAGGAGAAAGAATATACGTTACTGTTCGGGCACACAATCTCCGCTGGCATGGGGGGGGGGGTGACATTGGTTGTCAGGGCCCCGAAGGCGCCCTACATTAGTTAAATCTCCATTTAAAGAAAAATACGGATACCGTTATAAATCAAAATTTTAATGAACAAACCTCCGCATAATTCCATATCTCGCCACTTACAGCGTTGCCTAGTTCCATATCTCGCTACCAGCTGAGTGCTGCCTATCGGACGCCCGTATAGTACGTAAGTACCTAAATTTTATTGCAGTTAATATCACATTTTAAGTACAGTTGTTGCTATAACACATAGTCAGGCGAAGTTATAACGCTGAAAAATGGTAAAAACTTTATTTTCTGTTTTGATATTACTTATGATTAGGGTATGGATTTTTCGAGTTAAAAATAATTCATTCGGAGGGTAAATATCGGGTTTTATTATTTTTCTTTTCATGAGACTTTTCGAGGGTTTAAAAAAAGTTCAAACTCGGATAATTTTCGGGTTTTATTATTTTGTAATTTGGATAAAACTATTTTAAAATAAAAATCTAAAAGTTTGATCAACGACTTCAACGACTTTTGAAAACATCAGATATTAGAAAATGATTTTTCTTGCGTAGTGTTTCCAACTAACAGTTTCCAGCTAACAGACACTTGGGCTCTTTTTTCCTTATCCCATCGAAGATCTATCAGCGACTTGCTAAGGCGACGTCCTTGACTATTAGTTGCGCGAGCAAACCAAGGAGATTAAGATTTTGTTAAAAAGTAAGCTTACGAGTAAATTGTTTACAAAGAGAATAAACAGACTGATCATAAACATCTCGGACTGCACTCATGTGCTGAGGTGCCTACAAGCGTCAGAATAGAAATTTTGTGACCAAATATTAAAAAAATGTGTTTAAAGACAACTAATAATTTCGGGTATTTTTCGGGTTTTACCCGAACTTTAACAAAGGCAATCGGAGGGTAAAAATCGGGTAAAACCCGAAAAATCCATACCCTACTTATGATCTCTAGAATAAGTTCCTACGTAAACTCGAATCCGGTCCGCCGTGGCACTCGTGTCAAAGCACCTACATGTATGAATGCGGCCCGCCACGTAAAAAGGCTGCACGTCTCAGCTTTAATAGGTCTATTTGATTTTTGAGTACTTCGCCAACCGATGATGATGGCTGCTTTGTAGCCGTAATGCGCGTATGTTTTTTCTTACCTTTCTATGCCCGTTGTCAAATTAACGCAGGTATGGCGCAATGGTACCCGATGCCAAACCTTTTTACTTTCTCCATATACGAAGTATAGAGAAAGTATTGTTTTCATGAAAAAAATCGAATTCGAGATTTCAACGGAAATACATGTTTTTAAGGTCCCCTGAACACGTTTTGACTATTTTCTCGATGATGTCTGTCTGTCAGTCTCTATGTGATAGATGTTTGTGGGCGCTCTAACTAAAAAACTATTACTCAGGTCAACGCAAAATTTTATATTTAACATTTTTATAAAAGTTAGAAGATCTGATTAGTTTTTGGTAAAAATCAGTCGACCGGAAGTGGGTGTTTACTCTTGTCACTTATCCGTTATTTTGAAATATTTGCTTTAATATTTGATAAATGTAAAAATGTGTCGGAATAAAGGTTATAGGAAATATCATTTTCTACAATCTCTATTTGATACATTTTTCCATATAATGCATTTTTTAAGAGATATCTTATATTTTTAGCTGCCACCACCACGCCACCTACCAAAGACTATGTTAACAATTGACGCTTAGTTACGTCTTAGCAACGCTCCTTTTTATTTTCTTAATTGTCAACCGGAAGTAAATATTGACAACGATTCCAGAGATAACAACATGTAATTTGCCATCTAAATTTGGAGAAAGTCATGTGTCAGTTTATTTTATGTAAATTTCAACCGTATTTGTCCTTTACATATTCCTTCCGATCGCCTCGATTCCGTAACTTCCATAAATTTCCCATCTATATCTCACCCGTCAACGTCACCGTGGTAGTCGAGATGACCGGTTTATTGTTATTTGCGGCCGTTCCAAGTCTTTCGCCGCGTCGCCCGCCAGGTTTATTCCCTCCTCCCCATTTTCTCTCCCTCAGGAAAGCAATCGAAACGGACGTTACGCTCCTCTAGCATTCCGCGTCGGAATTCCTCTCTCCTTGCGCGCGTTTTATATCCGCGCTGAAAACATTTCATTCAACCGGTCGATGTTTTTTTTTTGTTAAAAATGCAACTTTTTTTTATAACGCCACGTGAGGTAACTTTTCAATGATGGGTTTCGAAGGTTGCCTCTCCTTGAAGGAGGGAAGAAGGGAGGGGGAGTGGACGGAAGTGACGGGGCGCGGAGGGAGTGGGCAGTACTAATTAAGGCGCGGCTCTCCTTACGCGCGATGCCCGGGGACCCGAGTCGCTCTTCACAAGAAGCACGTACTTCAAGTACAAGGACGGAATGACGTAGGCGGAGACGGAACACGAATTCGAAATTCCCAAAAAATGCCGCCGAGTTTCGTTTCTTTTTTGTGCGAGAGTGGGGTCCTTTCGGAATCCAATTCCTGCGGAGATTGGAATTTGGTCTTAAGTGTAGCGTCTGCGAGAGGATGATTTTATTTCAAACGGTTTATTATTAGCGTTTTTTATTCTCTCATATACGTAGTATCATATCTAGAGAAAGCAATGTAATCTGGAATAAAAATCGATTTTGACGGAAATATGCGTTTTAGGTGTCTCCGAGTCCAAAAAAGTTGTTTTCGCCATGTCGTCTGTCTGTGTGTGGCTCTAGCGCCTAAACTGTTCAGCAAAATGGAATGGCATTTCGTATTTGGGCACACTTTTAACAAGACTAACAAGTATGGAAAGGTGTACTCCATGTCGGAGTGCACGGAGTTTCCAAATGTGTTCTTTGAGATCGACAAATTTCAGTAGAAGAGCCCAATACCAAATTTCATCAAAATACGTCCTGCGGTTCCCGGGTTGAAACGGAAATTGTACGCTACATGCAGGTCTTCATGTAAAGTGGTCGTAATTATTGTCGGATTTTAACCAAAATTGGAATCGATCAACCAATTTTAGTAAAATTCCCCAATGTCAAATTTCATCTAAATACGTCAAGCGGTTCCCTAGTTTTAACATGCGGACGAACGGATGGACGGACGGACGGAAACGTTACCTCCCGTGTACAAAGAACGCATAAAAAGTATGAAGAGATTAACGATATAGCGCATCAATGAAGGGTAGTTTATTCTTGTTGATTTTCACGAATTGTCCCTCCATTCAAAATGGCTCTAACGATTTTGATTTAAATTCACTCAGTTATAGGGGAAAGAGTCATAAACAATATATACTTCATCAATTATATTTCTCAAAAAATAACTATATAGCGTCCAGCGACGTTGTAATATATCGATTTTCACGCCCGGCTACCACCCAACTCTCCCCAGTTCTCTTAACAATCTTCGTCCAGCAATAGTGTTTCACAATCCACATAGTACATATACTAGTGGAACTGCCCGTCAAAATGACAGGTAGGCAGAGTAAAGAATTAAATTAAAACTTCCTATTTACCTTTTTCTTGGAATTCAAGTGCAACGCACATAACTGATTGTACCTTCAAACCAAAGCTTCCGTTGCTTTGTAAACAAATCGATCAAGAAATGAAATTACAAATGCTCATGATTGAAATTTAGGTATATAATTTGATATATAACGTCATTCGCTAAAATAAAATGCGATTCAATATCAGAGTTGTACAATACTTACTATTATTTATTTACTTCCACTACCAACCTTTCGTGATTATCATATCAAGATTTCACTATATCGGATTAATATTTATCGGTTGCCGGAGAGACAAAGTGGAAAGAAGGAATAGCGCTATTAGTATAATAGATGAGGTTATCTATCTTTTATACATATATTATTCGTCCGTCTGTCTGTCTGCCCCCCCTTTTATCTCTTGGATAGTTTGTCATAGAGAAATGCTGTAAACGCCATTTTGTTTCTGCCAACCTGGAGACCCCGGAAAAACTATTTTCGTTTATGGAAGTGTCCCAGGTTCGACTCCAGGAGGCAATTATATTTTTCCATATGTTTACAGAGGTGTTTCGAGTTTTTAAGGTGCAAGGTTTATTTCCTTCATTCATTAAAATACGTAAATATGGTCCGAATTTATCCGTTTTTGCTTAATTCGACGGCTACAACTATAAAATATCTTATTCATGCGATTTTTAGATGTTGCACGGAAGAATTTGACAGAAACATGCGTTTCTTTTCGAAAGTTTATGGCGTTTTCGTACTCTTTTCGAATGAATTAGCGTCTATTAAGTCTTCAAATAGACGAAAAAATTAAGTTCGCGCTTTTTATGAAGCATCGAAATTATAGTTGTAGCATCGTCTAACTTAATAGATTGCAACGTTGATAATTTCAGGTTATTATTATTCAATAAACTGCGTGTGAACTGTGGGAATTTTTAACGATTGACCAAAAGAAAAAAATCTGCTTTCCTTATTTCAATACTGGAATGTTACCTTTTTCGTAAGGGAGAAGCAATTAAAGCTGCAGATAAAAATTATAAAAACAAAATTGAAAATGTCAGTAGTTTAATTTTATAAGTTGTTTTAGTAAGGGTGAACTCCTTAAGCCAAAAAAACGAGGGGATTATAAAACCCAAATCATTTCGCCCACAACGTGGGCATCTTCAGGGGCGACCTGTGAACGACAGTGACTGGAAGTCAACTGTAGAGATGTGAGAGGATTTACTGTATAAAGAACAGAAATAAACTCAAACCATAGCCTTCTGTTATTGGATATAACTACAAAACTCCAATAATTAAGAAAAGAAAAAGGAGCGTTACTAAGACAACTAAGCGTTAATTGTTAACAATAGTCGTCGGTAGGTGGCGTGGTGGTGGCAGCTAAAAATATGAGATATCTCTTAAACAATGCATTATATGGGAAAATGTTTCAAACAAATGTTGTAGAAAATTAAATTTCCTACAACGTTTATTCCAATACATTTTTAAATTTATCAAATATTAAAACAAATATTTCAAAATAACGGATGACAAGAGTAAACACCCACTTCCGGTTGGCCGATTTTTACCAAAAACTAATCAGTTCTTGTGACTTTTATAAAAATGTTAAATTTCGCATTGGGCTGATTAATAGTTTTTGAGTTACAGCACCCACAAAAAAGCTATCACATACAACCATCATCGAGAAAATGCTCAAAACGTGTTCATGGGACCGCAAAACGTGTATTTCCGTCGAAATCTCGAAATCGATTTTTTTCACGAAAACAATACTTTCCCTTATACTACATATGGAGTAAGCAAAAATCGCTTATATATTCGATTTGTCTATCCGTCCGTTCGGCAGTCTGTATGGGCAGTATCTCTGCAATCCTGCATCCTGGAGAAGCCATATTTTTAGGATAAGTTGGTCTATGCAAGAGCTAGAAATGGTAAACACTTGGTGGATCTAGGATCAGCTGCTAGGGGGTAATCGAATAACAATAGCTAATAAATACATGCTGCTACTAAAGTAGGCAACCAACAATACATCGCATCTGCGTTTATTTATTCCGATGAAAAGATTGTTGTTAATAAAAAAATCTCTTTATGTAATTTTCTCTGCAATTTTTCGCTCACTTGTTTTAAGAGTGGGAGGGTAAAGGGCCCACAGGAAACCAATTCGTGCGGAGATTGGAATTCGGTCGTAAGCGTAACATTTGCGTGGAAATGGTTTTATTTCAAACTTTATTTTTTTTGGCACATTCATTCTCTTATTTTATTTTAAATCTTATTTTCCGCGAACGGATTTATATGGACTTTCGTACGGAGAAATAATATCAAGAGATTTCTCTTCTCTCGTACCATTTTGTGATTCAGGAGCAAACCTCATTCCATTCCTTTGCGTTTGGCTCCTCATCCTCGTTGGGATCCATATTTCTCATATAGCTGTCTCGCTTTCATATTCAGGAATTCGGAAAAACACTTCATGATGTCTTTATTTTTTGGCTCGGAGAGAATTATTTAGAGTTTTTGCCTCCTTATTAGGTTTTCCCTAAATGATTAAAGCGTGCTATCGCCCTGTTGATCTGTCTATGTTTCCGTCCGTCTTGACGCCCAACCTTTCGAGTTTCTGCACTTTTTAGCATGTTTTCTTAAAAGAAACGTGTTAATATGATCACTCAGTTTGTTCGCCTGTCTGTGGACAATCAACTGTTTTGTTTTTAAAGATAAATGGAAAATTATTTTTGAATGAAATAGCTCTTTTCAATCTATGGATTTTTCGTCGATTGGATTTTCCTATTAGTTTATAAATTTTCCGCTAGATGACTTCAAATTAGAAATATTCAAAATTTTGAAATGGCATCGTAGGCAAACCACTGAAACTAGAGGAGTGAAGTTTTCACGGATGGTAAGGTCTAGTCTAGTCTATATTCCAGTGGTGCAGGTGACCTCCTCCTATCTCCCAAAAGGGAGAAGCAAATCAGAACCCTGAAAAATGTAAGAAAACCTGCTTCCGCCTCTTGCTTTAGCAAGGGTGTCTTACTTTTTCATTTCCTGATAATTCGCGAAGTCTTTTTGACTGATAAAGCCTCGGTCTTAGAAAAATAAATTTCTGCGATTATAATTTTTCGGGACGTTTATATTTTTCTCTTAAGAAAAAGTGGAAAAAGCCGAGTTGATATTTCGAAGAAATTTATAATGCGCAAAATGTTTCCTGGATAGCAAGACTTAAAGTCTCTTTACTAAAGGAAAAAGGACGGAAATAGATGCGAGACATCTTTCTGTATTTTTCTTGTAAATTTCCTGGGCGAATAAATCTTATAAATTTGTAAAGATTAGAATATTCCGGATGGCCCACAAAAAACGTGGTGCCGTATATTCCCTCGGCGAGGGTAATTATTTAAAACTTGAACTTAAGGCTAAAGGAGCTGTCGGCGTCCATTCTTTTAAAATTTTGCTTACACATGTATATTCTAAATCCAATGCAGTTAAATTAGTTAGTAGTTAAATGTTTTTAATTTATACGTACCTTTTTAAAAATATACTCCACTACCGAATATCCCAGAAGCTTTAAGAGCCTTTCTTACCCATTGTCTGCTTGAATCCAGCCTATTAAAAGGCAGGCAGGCTGTTTTGCTGGTAAAATTTTATCGGAGTTCGAAGAAGATCCGCAATAGCCATAATGCAGGACGTTCTCTGCGGTAGAAAATTAATGGGAATACCAAGTGGGAACACCTCGATTGTGTGTTTTATTTAAGCTCTTAGTGCGGAGGTTACAATTTGTTTAAAGGTTTAACGTGTTTAAAATTGTTGTAATGTAGATTTTAAAAATATTTCTCGATGGGAATGAAATTGATATTCAAGATAGCCATAAAGTGAGTTCGAAAATACATGTCTGAACCCTGCGGAAATACTGAAAAATAAAATTAGTTTGTCGCAATTAAATTATTTTACGTATTTTTATTGCCCCATATTTTTGTTAAAGTGTTTTTTACACTGTTGATATTGTAATTTAATCGTTAAAGTTTTGATTTGAACTAAATATCTCCAAAGTCACTCAATTATTATAAATATGATCCAATTTATATAAACCTAACGTTTGTACTTCGAATTTCCGGTTTATTATTGCTCGTTGATTTTCTACGAAATTGATTATTTTTGCCCTTGACGTACAAGATATAGTAAATGTTATTATTGTGTTACGCAAGCACATAAAAATCTTAAATTTCAGGAATGTGTAGCAGAAATGGTAGTTTAAATTATTGATATGATTATAGTCATTTCACGTTGTTACTACATTGCAAAATTTTGCTTTTCAACATCTTTATTGCTCACGAATCTGTTCTGTCAATGTCATAATGTCAGCGAAATTGACCGCACGATTTTAAGCGACCTGCATTCTTTGGCGTCACGATATCTCATTACCATATTTAAAGATCTAATTTACCTATCCTTGCGATGATTTGTGAATATTTAGACTTATTATTTCAAATTCCATTTAAGAATTTTATTAAAAAATCAAAAATTGGGTTCCGTGCTATTATCGCAGAAAAAATAGCTCCGAGACTCCCAATTCTTTTGGTGAAAGTCACGGAGTTTTGGCAGGGCGAATAAACTGTAAGAGAATATCGATTATTATTCCGGGAGTGTCTCTAACATAATCCTCAAAAGTACGTTGCCCGTCGTTCATTCTTTCTGCCGATATCTCTTCCTTAATTTCGACCTCCGGGATTAAAAGTTTTTTTGGTCGGTCGAGTGGCAACCGCATGACCCGCTACGGTTCTCTTCTCTTTACCCCGTTCCCCTTTACCGCCGAGCACAAAACCACAGCGACGCTGGAGCAGCGCTTCGCTTCTTTTCTCCGAGTGCACTTTATAAACGTTCGGTGTGTCGACGGATTTAGCATTACGTTCTCGAGATGCGGTGGCAAAAGCGTAAGGTAACCGCTTCTTCGAGAAATGCGAAAAGAGCAGCTTTAAAGGCGTGATAAAAGAGAACGTGCCCCAATTAATCGCGTGGCTCTCGGACGTCGCCTATGCCGTGCCTCGTGTTATTCCTTCACGTTTCGCTTGGCGTAATATTGCGAGGACGGGATCAAGAGTTCGGAAAGCGCTCCGAAAGACGGAGGGCGACAATCTCTTTCTTTTCTCGTCTCTGTGCCATTAATAAATCTCAGTCGTGCGGCGAGAGATGGAAAAAAAATTCTCGCCTGTTAGTTTGTTTCGTGACGATTTTTTTTCTTTTGATTATTAAGCCTTTGCGCGGGAGAAGGAAAATTTGCAGTGCTTGCGACTCGAGTAAGGTTTCGACTCTTGAAATTCTCCTTTTGTGCTTCCTCCGTGTTCCGTTGCTCTGTCGTAGATAGGGATGGAATACGTGGTTCGTTCCGATGGGCTTATGTTGCTGTCGTACCCCCGTCGATTTTTATTTTGTTATTTTTAAATGAACAACACCCGTAAATTATTAAGAAATTAATTGATGCATCCTTCTGTAATTACATTGATTGAATTTCCTACATTACTTACCTACTAATTATTTTAACTTTATTTTTCGTGCGATTTCTTTAAGATGTCAAAACAAAAAAGAATCATTTGAAAATTGCTATTGTTTGTATATTTAATTTAGTTTACATAAGAACAGTTATTTTGTTCTTCAAATTGCTACGTAAAGTCTAAATATTCGTGTGCAGTATTTGAATAGTATGCCGAATACTATTGATAGGAATGAGAACTATTATACGTCTGAGTGAAATAAGCTCGTTAAAGATTTATATTTATGCAATCATTTTAATAAGATTAGCGTGAATAACTAATGTAGTGTACTACTATAGGATAATGAGCTGTTATTTACTTATGCTATCATTTGCCCACTGAGCTTCCGCCACAGATTCAATTGTTTGCCATTTTTAGGCTGCTTCTTGATGGCTCAGATGCGTTACAGAGCAGCACTCGGAATATTTGGTCTCACATCAGAAGAGGAACCAGCTCTTGTCATCAAAGCACACGCAGTGGAAAGTCATGATTACAAAAGCATCCGCGATCGTCATCTAATTTCCTAATTGTGGTAATGTCACTAATGCAAACTGCTCCAAATCAGGATTTGTTGTGTATCGCTAGGTAAGGAATGAAAGTAGTGGCTAAGGTATTGACATTACGTGAATTATTACTTACCGTTTTCATCTCCTTTTATGGTTGTATGCGAATTTAAAAACCACCGAAAATTAACGGCTTTTGGTTGAATAGTTTTATCACTAATACCGTCGTTATGGGTATCTTTTACGGAGCCTTCTGTCGTTTTACGTATTTCTGGAATATCGTAGTTAGATGAAAAATCTAAAGGAATGTATAAAGAATTGCATCATTTTACTATCAATCTTGTAACACCATAAAAATGAATTTATCACGTCTACTTGAAGTGATTACGTATAAATTCTACTTATATTACAAAATTATTTATATTTTATGAATGAACTCGATATACTTGCATAGTCTCGTGCTTACACATAGTTGGACATTTATATGCAATTATACGCGAAATTTCATGTTAATCATATTTATTTTAATCCGCGGATTTCACTCTTCGTAATTTTTACGTCTTTGTCGAAATTTTTTACATAGTTCCACCCTTCAGAAAAGACGAACATTATCCTCCGCGTGAATTTCTTTCGATACGTTTTATTGTGTTTTGAATAATTCCGAAGGATTTTAGTCACGTGAAGCGCCTCTTCTGTCTTATTCTGCGAACCCCTGGCGATTGCCCATCCCGAAACGTTTTCGTGTCGTCGTCATCACCGCCATTCGGATGCTTACGCCATACTTTTCCGCTAATTTCAGGATCTGCCGCGTTACGCGGATTTATTACGGTGGTCTCAGAAGTCGTTTCGCCGCCTTCCATGCAAAATTAACGTAATGCCGCGTCTTTAAAATTCTTAACGGCCGTTCTTTGGAACGGATGGCGAATGGCCAAGACATGAGCGCATAGGTAACTTTTACGTTCGTACTCGAAACCCTTTTTCTCGTCGAATTCCTGTCGATTGGTGTCCGACTGTCAATTTTATCCATTTTGTTTCTGTATCTATTCGGGCTGAACCCTTAGTGAGAGATGTTTGAATTTTTAAATTCAAAGACTTCGTAGCTCGGATATTCTTATCGGCCTATCGGAAATGCATATATTCTAAGCACTGGGTGGTGATGAAATACAGGATAGTTTTAATTAGAATTTTTTATCGCGTTCTTATCATATTAGGTGCTGTTTCGGTTTGCATTCTGCCGCTTATGTCTCAAATCATTATAAATAGCTGCTTCTTACATATATAGGATGTACGATATCTACAGGGTGTCCCAAAAAGATGTATACACATTTTAATGCTGAAAAAATAATCCTTTAAAAATTCAAAAAAGAACAATATTTGGTGTGTGCGAAGCAATAAGCTTTTATTAAAAGTTTAATTATCGCAGATGTTCAAAATGACCTCCATTAGCTTCAATGCACTGTTGGCAACGGGTTGCTATCGACTGACAAACGTCCACCAAGATATACGCTGGGATGGCTGCACATGACTGTTCATTTTTTTGCTTTAGTTCCTGAAGCGTTGCTAGTTTCATTGAGTACACTCTATCCTTCAGGTAACCCCATAAGTAAAAGTCGAGTGGAGTTAAATCAGGTGAACGTGGTGGGTACTCAACACTTCCTCTCCGACTTAACCATCGGTCTGAGATATTGTTTTCAAGAAAGGACTTAACATCACGATGGTAATGTGGAGGTGTCCCATCTTGTTGGAAAAAAATTCCTCTCCTTCATAAAGCTGTTGAATTTTGGGCGTAATGGATTCTTTAAGCAGGTTAAGGTACTGGGTACCAGTAACAGTCCCCTCGAAAAAGTATGGGCCCACAATACCCCTGGACGACACACCACACCAAACTGTAAGACCTGGTAAATTCACTGCCTTTTCTAAATGAATTTGTGGGTTTTTCGATGACAGGATATACGCAGTTATACTGGTTAACTGTACCATTGAGTTTAAATGTTGCTTCATCAGACCAAACAATCTTGTGAACAAAATTTGCATCCTCAGTCACTTTCATTTTAAACCATTCACATAACTCAGATCTGCGGTCAGGATCGTCTTCAGACAATTTCTGTAACAGTCTTGGAACATAACACTTCCACTTAGCAGTTTTGAGAATCCGGTGTACACTCGTTTTACTGATTCCAGTCTCGTTAGCACATCGTCTTACAGACTTTTTTGGTGATCGTTCAAATTGCTCTAACACCATAGCTGGATTTTTTGCATTGGTTGAAGTTGGACGTCTCCCAGATTGTTCCCTGCACACGTCTTGCACGGTGCCGTAAGTCTCGAATTTATCACGAATTCTTGAAATTGTGGCTCGTGTTGGCGGCTCAGTTTTGAAATCTTGTCTCCACTGTCTTTGAACCTCACAAACATTCTCAAATTTCCAGTACCACTTCAAAATTGCTTTTCTCTGCTCGAAAGCCAAATGATGCTCCGCCATTTTTATTATGTTGTGAATTATGGGTATTGAATTGCTGCTTTTCATTATGACTGAAGTCATCATTTAATTACATGTCATGCAACAATGAGTCGCTATAATTTTCATTCAAACAATAATCCGTGAATAGATATTCTATAAGACAAAGTGTATACATCTTTTTGGGACACCCTGTATTATAACTAGCTGCTTCTTACGGAGGATATAGGATATATATATATATATATATATATATATATATATATATATATATATATATATAATATAAAACCTAAGGTACTTCTAGATATGCCACGGACCTGAAATTTTGCAGGATGATAGGTTATTAGGTACAACCAGCCAGAAAAATCGAAAATTACAAATTGTTTAATTTTTAATGGGGTATTCTTGACCCCAATGATCCATTTCGATACTCCATAAGAAAAACATGGAAATCTGTGCAGAGTTTCATAAATTGGCATTTTTAAATTAGTTATAATTCAGATAGAATCTCGGAACAAATACAATTCTATAGCTAAAAGAATGAGGTTTCTTATTTTTTAAGACTAAATTCAAATCGGTGCCGAATTGACGAAGACATGTTTTTAATCAGAAAAAAGCAGATGCTCAACAATAAAGAACTTCAGCTACCATAGCAACCAGGACAATGCTTTTCAATGGGAATTGGCAATCCGTAAGATAATAGCATCACTTTAATGCTCTTTAATAGGGAAATTCTTATTGTCCCATTGATTTCAACGTTACTCCTTTCAATTATAGGGTTGATGAACTGTATATAATAATAGCTTTAATTTAGTGCTTCTAAAGAGAATCAGTGGATTGTATTATAATGCAATTGATTTAACACTACGGCGTAAACTTATAACGACGTCAAAATCCAAAAATAGGAAATATTAAAGAAAAATCTTTTTAGCCCATTTGTACATTAAAATTTATTAATTTTTATCGCGGAAACTATAAGACAGAGCTACGAGTTTTTACAAACATTTTGTAGCTAATCATATATAGAAAAGATGAAAATCTTGAAAAAGCTCAACAACGCGGCCGCTAAAAATTCGCAAATGTTTAAACAAATTTTTAAAGATTATGTGTTTCCGAATGTGCTACAGAGCTGAAATTTTTTTAAAGGTAGAGTTTGTAAAAAAAAACGAAATATGGATTATAGAAATTTTTATATTTTAGTTTATTTGGCTGTTAAAAATGCTTAAAATTTAAAGAAATAGGTAAATGTTTAGGTACAACGGGGCGAACTACGGTGCTGAAATTTTAAAGTTCTTTAGAGCTTAGTGCAAATTCACAAATAAATATTTGAATATCTCCATGAAGTTGTTATTGCGGCCGTTAACAATATTTAAAATTTAAACAATTAGATAAATATTATTTCACTTCTAGATGTACTGTAACTTTAAAATTTGGCACAAAGGTGTGGCATTAGTACCCCACAATGGAAAAAGTATAATATTCTTAAAATTACAAATTTTAGGTAATGTTTTACTCCAATATTTTTCCATAAGGAAAGAACGAAAATTGGTACAGAGGCGAAATCTTTTAAATTAAAAAAGATATTTCTAATAATGAAATATCTCTTTGAAAAATTAATGTTTTTCAAGCTGAGATGAAATGCTTGGAGAATGCAAGCACCTTCTACTAGTAGGATATATCATATAAAACCTAAGGTACTTCTAGAAGTGCTACAGAGCTGAAATTTGGCATGAATATAGGTCAATGTGTACAACCTCTGGAAAAATCCTAAATTCTAGAAAATGTTATACGTATTTAAGGGGTATTTTTGACCCCAATGTCCAATTTTAAACACCCATAAGAAAAGCATTGAAAATTGTGCAGGACTATATAAAATTGCTTTTTAAATTATTTTAAATTAAGATACAATGCCGGGACATACACTATACTATGGAAGAAAGAGTGAAGTTTATTTTTCTTGAAGACAGAATTCAAATCCATGCTGAATTTGCGTAAAAATTTAATCTTAATCATTAACTTATGAAAAGTTTTTCGATTTTCAACAATGAAAAATATGAACTACCATAGCAACGACTCTAATGCCCTTCAATGTGAATTGGTTTTCCATACTTCAAGAGCATTGATTTAATGCTTAGACTGCATTACAATCCATTTGATTTCAGCCAACGAGGTATACATATAATGACGTGATAATTTTAAATTAATTTCTTATCCGGATACGTACTTAAGGGCAGGGATGATGACACTATAATCATAACACACAAAATATCCTAATTTTTACATAAATTTTAGTGTAACATATAGGCTATTGTCTTAATGATGATTATAGTTATTGCTTAAAAAGGGCGATCTGAGATATGAAACTTGAAATTCGGAATTTTGGACGCGAGCCGATTACCAGAGAATTTAGAAATTCCGGATGGATGCCTTAATTTATGGGAAAATGAAAACTATTATCTTATTTAAATGGGTAGTTCAAATTCTGTCGCGTTGGTTTATTTACAAGATAAGATCTTGGTGGATAGAGATTTTTTAAGCGCTTGCACTCGTATTTTAAATCAACGTAAGATGGAGAAACGATCTCACTTGTGTCTAGGATTGCCACCTTGTGAGTGGTTGATTCCGGGAGATTTCCGAGGAGCGGTGAATTCCGGGATATTCCGGGAGACTTTTCTTGGTCAAAGAACCTCTAACCTAAGCAATAAATCTAAGTTATTTATTAATTAGTAAACATGTGATTAAGATTCTACCTGATTTTTTGTGATACTGTACCGTTATCTGTAGTCTCGTTGAATTTCCCCAGGAAAGTTAGAGAAGAATTGGACGGCTTTAATATAAAGAGAACCAAGCAGCATTTTTGTAATTTTTTAGTTAGACACTTCTGCTAACTCTTGAAACTCAGTAAATATTTAATTTAAATGGAACCAAGTGATATCTAGGCTGTGCTGCCCTCTGTGAGGGTCTGAACCAATCACCGTATTTCTACTGTCTTTTGTTGTTTTATATAAACAGAACCAAGTGCTTTTGTGGAGTTCTACTGTATTTTGTTATTTTATATAAACAGAACCAAGTGCTATTGTGGAGTTGCTCTGCTGCAGTAAATTTGAGGAAAGATTTCTAATGAATCAAGGGAGAAAATATTTATAAAGTTTTGGGCATTGGGATCTTATGATTGCCAGACAACTTTCATTGGAGCACTTGTTCAAGAGGTTCAAGTTCAGAGAAAGAGATCATCTTCTGACAAAAAAAAACACTCCAGGCATTTACCAGTTAGACAAAGTGGATGTTTGCCATGAAATTTTTGTAAAAACATTAGGTATCTCGACGAAACGAGTTAACACAGCTCTCAACAAAATTCGGTCCGATACGGTAACAAACAACGAGGAACTCTTAGGAAAGGAGCGCTTCGAGTTTCTCCAGATGTCATTCAGAAAGTGAAAGATCACATCAATAAATTCCCTCTTTACAAATCTCACTACTGTCGCAAAGGCAATGGTGATGCAGAATATTTGTCCACTGAATTAACTGAATCCAAAATGTATGATTTGTACAAAGAAGAAAATTATACAATAAGCTTTAGTTGCTATTCCATGCTGAGTTTAATATCAAAAGAAAGAAGCTTAAAAAAGATACTTGCAGCAAATGTGACAGTCCTCATATAAGTATGCAGAACTGCAACAGCACTGCCGAAAAGGAAAGCTTCGAGAATGAACTCAAGGAACAGACAGACAGAAGAAGCAAGAAAAATAATGAAAAGTGATTTGCTAACTGCATAGGAAAATGAAAATGTTGAAACCTTGTCATAGGATATGGAGAAAACGTTGCAATTACCAAGAATCCCCACAAACACAATTTTCTACAATAGGAAAATCTGGGTATACAACACTCCACTCTGGAAAAGAAAACAGAAGCTTTTATATTTGGGTGGAAGGCACTGCAGGTAGAGGTGCCCAGGAAGTGGGTTCCTGCTTGAGAAAACACATTCTTGCTCATATTGGAAGGAATGTAACGGAACTCATTTTATGGTCCAATTCTTGTGGAGGGCAAAATAGGAACATAAAAATTGTGCTTATGTTGAATACAATATTGGATTACTTAGAGATATTGAATTCTGTGAGGCTTAAGTACCTCATTTCAGGGCACAGTTTTTTGCCCAATGATTCTGACTTTGGTGATGTTGAGTCAGCACTGAAAAACCAGCAACCCCTGTACACATTGAAGGATTACATTCAGGTAATGTAGGGATCTCGCAAAAAGAGAAAATTTGTTGTTTAGCAAATGGACAGAAATGATTTTAAAGGAACAAAGGAAATAGAACAGGAAGTCGGACACTTAAAAAGTTCGGGAAATAAAACTGGAGAGAAGAAAACCAATGATACTTCAGATGACAACAAGCCATTCACAAAATAAATATGTGGAGGTGAACATTAAAAGCAAACAGAAGGGAAGGCCAACAGACAGCTTCCATTCGGCTAAATTGACCTGTTGATATTAGTTTATATTCAAATGGGAGAAAAATGTGATTAACTTGTACTTGGTTCTTTTTAAATGAATATGATTTGAATTTATATAAAGAGAACCAACCACCATTTTTACTGATTATACAATGAACACAGCGAAATATTATATGGAAATTATAGTGATTACACATATCTAGTTGTATTTTAAGTCATTATGCACAATTTTTCTATATCCAAATGTTTTATGATTTAAAAAAATAAAGATCTTTGAAAGATTTTTTCACAGTTATCACTCATTGGTGGTTGGTTCCTTTTTTATTAAAGCCGTCCAATTATTTGATAGGGTTATCACCTCAGAAATGCACTGTATTGAGTAACTAAATCCGATAGCATTCCTCTTAAAATCCAGTTTTTCTGGAATATTTCTCATAGATTGAAAATATTCAAGAAAAAATTATAAAATTCGTTCTATTTACTATTTAGAATACATCTGAAAATTAACAAAATTCCATTGATTGTATTGCATAAATAATAAGTAAAATTATTTAAAATAGTATTCATTCAAAATCCATGATTTATTTTTTAAATTTAAAATCGTATTTGGAATAGCTTCGTGCATCATCCAAAAGTTTTGGTTTCGAAAGTAAAAAAGCATGGAAGTCTTTACAAGAAAAATTAAAATTTGTGCACACTTGAACTTCAGCCTGACTTAATCTACACTTAGTTTGTTTAGATCTTTAGACCACAGTTCGTTTATGATACTGAAAATTCGTTCGCAAGCTGCATTGGACACTGGAATTGTGAGCACAAACGATACAATTTTTTCAGTTCTTCTCCAACTCCATCATTAACCTCAGGAAAGAAATTAACCCATCTTAAGTCCATCCTTTTGGTATTGGCCGCAACAAATTCACGGAGGCCACGAAATACACAGAAGTCTTCATATAGTTTATCTTCATCGAATGCTAATTTCAGTGTATATCCAAGATTTCTGAGTTCATCCCATGTAATCTCTTTTTCCTTAGATAATATATTCATGCTTTTAAACACAGAACTCTCAAAATCAAACCACATTCCCAGGTAAGTTAAGCACCTTTGAAAAAAATTGTTTGTGTCTGCGGTAAATTGCAATCTATCCACTTCTTTTAAGCAGTTCAAATATACTAAGTGTTTGCTGCCCATAAAATTAATCCCTTTTCCTATTTTCAATCTTTTCGCGAATATCTACCATCACCGCCTGCAAATCTGTTCAGGTAACATAATCACTTTCTAAAATTTTAACACAGCTCAAAAATTTTCAAAATATTTTGCAATAAATACGAATAGCAAAGTGCAGAATAACTATTTTCTTCAAATGCTTTCCATATTGTTTGGGAGCACTCATCTTCACCTTCCTCCAAGAAATATTTTCTCAAAGCTACTCAGTTTGATAGCACCCGTTCGATAGCTGGTATCAGAGACAACCATCTTGTTGGAACATGTCTTAAAATTTACTTATATTCGACATTAACAAACCGGCAGAATGATTTTAACTTTTCTGTGCGCATAGCGAAAGCAGAAAACTCACTGTATATTTTCATCACTAACAACTCCACATCAAAGGGAAGCGCTTTTAGTGCATATTTAGCACAGTTATGTAATATATGACATTTACAATTTGCCCTTAACAGACTTTCAGTATCTGCAAGAAGTTTTTGATAAACGGAATTGTTTATACCAAAGTTTACAGGTGCATTATCTGCGGACAATGAAGACACTGACTGAATGTTAAGAAGATTTTTTTCTAGAAATTGAATCAGCCGATCTCTGATAGAAGCACTTGTTTCATTGGGATATTGATAAAAGTCCAAAAGACCTTGTTTTATACCTTCTTTAGAAGAAAAGTCTTGCACCACAACGGGAAACATTTTTAAATTTCCTTTGTTTGAAGAGTCAATGCCAAGAGAAAAATAATTACAATCAGCTAAATCCTGTAGAAGCAGTTCTTGAGCAGAAGGTGCCAGAATACTCTCACATATGCTTATGCATTTTGTTCTGTCACAAGCTATTTTTTGCAATGTTGGAATCATAAAATAGAACAGGAAACAACTTATTGCTACAATCTCCACTGTTGTAACTATGATAAACAGGTGTAACTTCACCCGCAGTAACTAAGGTTTCTTCATTAGAGATCTCCCTTTGAAGAAAACTGGATATCGACTGAGACTCGCTTTTTAATTTTATAGCTTACTTATGTGCCACACTTTCCGAGTGAATTGTTAATGCTCTTTTTCCTTCATGCTTTACGGAGATACCTTTTCTGCATACCTTGCATTCACCATTAACCCTGGAGGAGTGGATAATGGGTGTTTTTCACCCAGTAGTTTATGTTTCTTTTGATTACGCATAGAATGCACTTCTGATGGCTTTCACACTTTCAGTACCTTTCAACCACTTAGTTACCAGTTGGAGTTGATAGTGAAAGGAGCGCCTCGAAGTATTACTAAGTTGCAGCTACTGATTTCCCGCCAGTGTAAGTTATACCTGGTTGGAAATTGGCCAGTGCCCCTTCCCTTGTTATGGTTTTTTCCTTCTAAGATTGCTTTTTATTGTTTATTTTATAGGTAAGTGGAGTTTGGTTTTTGTTTCTGTCATTAATTTCTTATTTTATTACTTTAGGATAATTTAAAAAAAGATTTTGTTAAATTGAAATTTCTTTTTGAAATATATGCAGTACCAATCCAACCCTTATATATATATATATATATATATATATATATATATATATATATATATACACACACACACGAATATTTAGTAGCTTTCAGAGGGAGGTGCCCATTCAGGCATTGTAAAACGCATAGACATATTATAATGGAAATAAAAGAGCATAGTGAAAGAAGTGAATTTTTTAAACCATTGGGTGGAAAGCACCCAGTCCCACTCTTCCCATTATGATAGAAGGTGCCACTTCTCGAAGGTTAAACTCACCTCGTTTCACTAGCCAACTTTTCATCGATGGTTCATTTAATCATCCATCATTAAATTTAGTGGAATATTTCACCCGTTTTTGGAGTTGCCATTGTGTTCTTGAGGTGGTTATTTAAAACTGAGAGACAATATATTTAGGTTGTAAGATGACGTTCATACTTCATATATTACAGACCTTAAATAGATAGCGACAAGACAATCAACGCATGAAAAGAGAGTACTGTAATGCACATTTACTAATGTGCATTACAGTACTCTATTTTCTTACTCGTACTCTATTTATTTTTCTTCTATATTAGTAAGTATAGAAGAAACAATATAAAAAATATCCAGTCTCTTGTGTAATGAACACAATATGAATTATTTAATAAAAGCCTCATGGATGCTTACTTCAGAATTTTTATTCACGCTAAAATATAATTCACTCCGCTTATGACACGAACAAGTAGCACAACCTCGTAGGGTGATTTCTCAGGCAAAACTAAAATATATTTTAGTCTGCAGATTGAAAAGGAACACAAAGTATATACAGGCGTGGCCATGTTAATTACTTTCTCAGCAAGATCTGTATAGGCAGGACACTCCCTAGACCATGGGCCTTCAACCTTTTCAGCCTTGAGGGCGCATTTCCGAATTCAGAGGATTGCGGGCGCCATTTGGGGGCACACAGAAAAATAAACCTAAAATAAATAGGTTAGATTCTTTGTTTATATTCAAACAAATATTTTGATTTGAATACAAAATTTGGTAATTATAAAGAAGATGAATCTTGACATTTTTACTGAGAAAATTGAATTTGTACTTCTTCTGCACTATCTTATTGCACCTTCCCAGCAAATGACTTGCCATAGCCCTAGTAGCGGGTGCCAAGGCATTTTATGAAGGGCGCCGGGTTGAAGAGCCCTGCCGTAGACAGTCGGTCGCCTGACGCCTAATAAAACGCGACTTTAATTTGCAACCAAGTATTTTCCGCTTTGCTATCCCTGATCAGAGTGAAGACTTCCTCTTCAAAGTTTCTACTAACGCCACAATGCAACATCAGGATAGATTTTCAAAGAATGTTCGCCTTAACATTGTTTAAGAAGGATCAAGTGAAACAATAAATAAATGTTTGTGAGTGCATAGTTAAAAATCCGAAATCCTCATTGAGAGGCACGTGAGGAAGTCACTAAGAAAGTATACATTTTTACATTCATTTTCCATTTATTTGAATGAAATGTAATGATGAATCTGCGTATTAGTAAATTCCGGGAGATTTCGGCCTCCCGGACAAGGTCTGTCGAAAGCCAGGAGAGACCTGTCTTTATACGCCAAAGAGGTGGCAACCCTACTCGTGTCATTTCTTGTATAAGCTCGTTCATTTTTTAATCAATCGACTGGTAAGAGGAGATTTAGTTTCATTGAGCAAAAATATTTGACAAAAAACTAATTTCTTTGTATTCATGTTCGTAAAATCTCTTTCTTCCTCTCTCTCCCAAGGTATTTAATGACCCGTCGATCCCAAAGGCAACGAATTGTTACGGCGAGTGATAAAGGTCAGGAGTACTCGAATTTAGGGCCATGATCTGTCGGCAGGCTACAGAAAATTCGATTGGGCCTTAATTTTTAGATGATAATTGTTACATTTCATGTAATAACTAATCAGATATATTGAGGCCTTTTATTAGTTGAAATTTTTAAGGGGTGGCGAACTATTTTTAATTTATTTTTTCAGGACCACTTAGGGAAAGTTCGAAAATCTATTATATAAATAAGTATTGTACGAATAAAACTTTGGAATAAATAATGTACAAAATAGTATGCCTCAGTGATAATCAATTGATTTTTGGTTCTTAAATCCTGATATGGCATTTCGATCTCTTTACTGGCTGTAAGTCATATTTATATACTTAATTTTTTGCAACCCATGGTCAGATTTCGATGACTCATGTCCAAAATACTCAATTTGACTTTTTGAAGGTTCTATCGATGTCGTTACCCACCCCAATAATTATCATTAGTCAATTTGCGTCTCAAGGTGTCTCGATAATTGGCACACCCGCCTATCAAATTACGTTAATCCCATTCCTCATGCCTTTCCTTCCAGAGCGCGCTGGGGGAAGATGGAGACTTGAAGAGGAGAGGGAGAAGAGGGAGGGGGCCGGAGGCGGGGAGGAGGGGGAGGGTCAGAAGGTGGACCGGGGGGGCGCAGGGGGGATCTCGTGGGTAGCGGTCCATGTTGGCGGAGCTGCCCGTCGTATCTGCCTCCGCCCCACCACCCCAGGCTTCAGGCACACCGCCCCAGCCTCCCCCGGTCCTATCAATCAGGCCCCAAGAGGAGGGCGATGCAGCAGAGGACCGCAACACCAATGAAACCGACGGGGAGACAGGCGAGTGCCACGATGGCGCGCATTCGCGCAATCATTGCATGCATGCATAAATTGATTAGTGGGGGTGCCGGTGGTGTAGTGGTTAGGACGCTGGCTGCTACTCGCCCGATGCTTGAAAAAGTCATCGGGTACGAATCCTGCGCGAGTAGGATTTTTCTCAAGGTCACACGGCCCCCTGTTTGCGTAGTTTGAGGAGACCGCGCAAATTCAGCTGTTCCGTCCTTCGGAAGGGACGTTAAGCTGTTGGCCCCCCTGGTGTTCTTCGTAAGAGCAGGCAAATGCCGGCACCGGGTTTCCCTCCTCCCTCCCCGGTTATTCATTGCACTACCTCTGAGATACCCATTTGTGCTGTAAGAGAGGCGAATTGACTGGGCATACATACATACATACATTGATTAGTGTCTTAATTTGGGCGAGATTGAATCAGGAGAGCTCCATCTTACTCCTATAGCGACTAGATGTGCATAAAACTATAATCAGTAGTTATTTTGTCATTGGAGTTGAATTTCTTTAATCCAGAATTCTTTGGTCCGGAAACATTCTTGGTTCGGGAAGGTTCAGGAATTTTGACCAATACGGAAAAACCATCCTCGGCTGGGAAATATGGCGTAGGTTGCGTTTAGATATTCCGGTTTTCCATTTCTCCACAGCTTAAGAAAGTATTCGAAAAATGTTTTTAAAAACGTCTGTAAAACGTATAAACTATTCGTTTCATTTATGATCCCGTCTGGATCGGGTAAACCAAAACTTTATAAAAAACCTCATACATAAACATTCATTTTTATATTATTTAATTCCTTCCCATGATGTATTTACTCATCTTTAAAGACAAACAGTAACAGTACAGTCAGGTAATAACCATCCGTGGTTCAGAATAGTCTATAGTAGTCCGGAACACCTCCCATCCCGAGATTTCCGTGAAATGTATGTTGTATATGTTTCTTTAGATCGGATGTCGTAATATAACCTTGGAAGACGTAATCTTAAGTTTTGATGGGCTCTCTAATAATCCGTGCTGTAAAACTTCCACTATTTCGCGTGACTACAAGTGAGAAATTTTTGATGCCGTATACGCATCGTTAAAACTAAGAAATCGAAAACATTTCAAAATTACCATATTGGATAAATTTTCAATATCCCTTTACTGTCTATATTTTTAAAATTATAATTTTGGATGAATTTTCATTATATCTCTACTGTCCAATGTTGGCTTCAATTAACGTGTAAGTATTATGCCGCATGATTACTTTCCCTTTAACATATCCATACTTGTTGAATATTTATAGCTTAGCATACTCTATTGCTATTTCATAAGTGATAAGTTTTAAAATCCATAGATTATAAATTTAAAATTAGAAATTAAACTCATAAGTGAATTTCAAGGTTTTTTCATAAAGCAAATAATTTAGAGGGTTGAGAGTTACATTTCACGAATATGGACTAAATTAATGTATTTTTCGATATTTATCGTAATATTTGGTTTGAATAACATTCAAACTTATTCACTTGGAATTCAGCTGCTTGTAGCGTAGCAATGTCAATTTTAAACGTTGCATCCAAAACTCCCGGAGCCGTTGTTATGATTTTTTTTGTATTTTCGGTTTCCTTCGGCGTGGTTTCTATGGTAAGTAGCAATTTTACTACAATTCTTAAATTTTGTTAATTAACCACACTTTCTAATTATTTTTCCTCAAATTCTACAATAAATCCAGAAAATATTTTCAATTCCACACATAATTAGACCAACTTTTTTAGTTCTTATCAGCGATATACCAATAGCGTCTACTGGTGGTAAACAGAAAAATTATTGCGATCATATTAAACAGTTGGGCAATAATTTTTTTTTAAGCTTGGCTTTTTCGTTGTTGAAATTGACTAGACAAAACACAAATCATGCTCTCTACCGAGTAATGGCACATTTTAAGAGTTTTGTGGCAATAGGTCATTGGGAACGCCTCTCACGCGAGGGGGTGTTACTCCTCACAAGACATCGAACGGCAACACGTATTCAGCCTATCGAAACATAGCGACAAATCCCTATACGCTTCGTGTGCGTTCTCGTGCGCGTGATGGTGCGGCCATGACCTTTGGCGTGTTCTTCGTGAACCCGCAAAACACCCTCTTGTGAGTTCGCTGCGGTCCTTGGCGTCCCTTCCTTTTTATGGACTTCCTTTCTTTTTATGGCATCGGAGAGTTAAGATTAAATATGGATCGAAGTCGCGCTTCGAATCGCATTACGGAAACGTTCGGAACCCCTCTTTCTTTGCTGGCCCGTGTGGCTTCTGAAACGGCTCGTGTTGTTTATCGCGAACGTCTGTATTATTTAGAGGTATTCGGTCCTAACCGCAGAAAATTCCCTGCGAGTTGTTGTTAGACAGTGTTTGGTCGCTATTATACGAAAAATTTCTCATTTAAATTGTCGTTCATGTGGAGCTTTGTTAAAATAAATTAAATACTTATCACAGCTTTCTCCAATAGCCATACAGAGTTCATGAAAAATCATATATAAATTTCGGCTGCCTGATAGTCGTCATCAGTGGTGTTCACCGATGATTGAGTATAAAAGTTCTTTTATAGTCTGCTATCGGTGAATATCATTGATTACGGCTACCCAGTAGTCGAAATGTGGGTATTGTTTTTCAATACATTTTATCAGTGGGGTGCCGGAAAATGTGTGGGCACCCCCGCCAAAACAAAATTGAAGTCCCGGAAATAAATTTAAGGGCCTCAGGAAAAAGATATGGTACCGCTTTGGCCATGGGCCCCACGCCGTGCGGGGGTGTCCGCTACGCCACTGCCTTTTATAGCTTTTGAAGGTATGTACTCGAGATAAATAGTTATTTTTAAGTGCTTATTTTTAATTTAGCCGTAATAAGAATTCGATTATTCTCCATTGGAATTTTGTTAATGTCCGATCCAATCTTACAATTAGAGTATTATTTTAGAACTAAGATACCACATTTATCTTATAAAAATAGGTTACTTTACTGTTGCAGGAATGGGTATTATCTTTTACCTAGAACCATATAAAAATTCGTATTTTTAGGGTTTTTTTCAAAAGAATCTACATTAACTTCGATTTGTCCGTTTGTTTGTCTGACGCGCTAAATCCTTAACGAAAGCAGTTAGAGACTTCGTTTTTACGCTAATCGATTTAGTATTCTGTCTTGATTTGTTCGTCTGTCTGTATAATTTTTTCAAAACTTCATTTACTCTCTGTTTTAGCAGCTCTTTCCTTACTCGCATAGAAAACATTTGCGCACATGTAATAGTAATTAATCTATGATATGAAATATATTTTTAATTTTTTATCATAATCAGACACCGGTACTGAAGTAGCTTGCTTAGAATTTGCCACGTAATAAAATAGATACCGGAAAAAAATTATCCGCTCCCGGATTCGGAAAATAAAATTTTACAACCAAATACCACAATATCATTTGATTTACACGACGTCTTTTAACGCAGTGATTTTTAGTGAATGGCGTGTTTATATTTCCACATCACCAACAGGCTCTATAAGTGCACGTCATTCACGGCATGCGACGCTATTTTTACGCGCGACCACTTTCTTTTGTTTACCTCGCGAATGAAATGGTAAATAATGGGTTAAATATTTCGGTGTTTTTTCTCCCGCGACTGGTTCCTTTCCTCGGACAATTCCGGCATAGTGTTATCGGTAGTTAAAATGACATCGATCGTATCCGGAAGACGTCGTTCTAAAAACAAAGGTGTATATTCGATTGGGAACAATATTTGGAACGCGGACGCTTACCTCATGGGCCCAGTAATCCTGATCTCAAACGCTATTTACATTTTTTATTAGATTCGTAATTTATTCTTGCGGACTTATTAACCGCGTGCGATATTATTGGCCCCACGAGACCCTCCTATTATTTGCAGTTTTCGTTAATTCGGGTTAATCACGTTGAATTGCGTGCGTGTTTGTCGAGTTATCAGAAATAACATCCGCGTAGTTAATGCGATCGGTGAAACCGGAACGCATTCATTTTGACAGCTTGGGTTCTAATTTGACTTACCCTTATAAATGTCGTGCGGGAGCAGATCGTTCCGGACGTATCCTTCTTAAGACAGATGAGTTGGAATTCATTCGGAGTGCTTCTAAAGGAGATTAATGAGAGAGCACTTATCAAAATTAAGCCGCGTCATGGCTTTAGAATACATCATACCTGACGGTTCCCTCGTCCTGTTGGGAATATCGTATCCTGCCCTGAGACGACTCTTCCTCCGTATTTTGTCCGCAATTTTCTCCGAATACGTCGAGACCCTCACTTCTCTTAAGTGGAATGGTTTCATAATAACGGCAGGGAACGTGTTCGAGTATTTGTTCTTATCCTTTTCTTCGTTTGAAATCGATGTTAATCTCATTCGTCACGCGTGGTTATCGGTTGTAAATTTGATCTCGAGTATTATCACTCGATGTTTGTGCCGAATTACTTTTTACTTTCTCGCTTACGAAGGATGTAGTGTTTTTCAAACTTTTTCTGGTGGCGACGCCCGAAGGCACGTACCAAAACTATCGCGACATCCCTTATCCTCCATTTCTTTCTGTTTTGTGCAGGATCAAGCATGTATGTTAAGAAGTGTTAAAAATGAGTTAAATTCATATACGAGGAGAGACAGGGTATGTCGTACTGCAGCGTGTGGTGAGTTTGCGATTACTAACCGATTAAAGAGCAGCAGGTAAACGCGTATGAAGTTTATAACCAAACACTTTTGTTTATTCAAGAACAGGCGCTTAAAAAATACTTGTCTCAGGTATCTCAAATAGCCACAACGATTTCTTTTAGAATCTATTTTCGGTGAATTACCACTGAAGACGGCTGCTGAGCGTCTGGTTTTTTGTATCCTTGTGGCTATTGGAGTTACCTGAGACAAGTATTTTTAAGCGCTTTTGCTTGAATTTTTTAAGCCATAAGACGAGTTCGATGAATAAGCACGTTTTTAGGGACATCGGAGACCGTAAAAGTGGGTTTTTATTCTGTCTTCTATAAGAGGCTCTAGGGCAGAGGTTCCCGACTTGGTGCTCGCGAGCACCGCTATGCTCTCTGACTGCGCTCTTCTGCGATACTTAAAACCGCGTTTCCTTCCTCCAGTAATGTAAATTGTTCGGTTTCTTTCTTTCTAAACTTATTTAAAAACATTATGAATAGCTTTGACGTTTTTATTACTTGCTCCATATACGAAGTATAGAGAAAGTATTGTTTTCATGAAAAAATCGAATTCGAGATTTCAACGGAAATACATGTTTTGAGGTCCCCTGAACACGTTTTGACTATTTTCTCGATGATGTCTGTGTGTCTGTCTCTGTCTGTCTGTCGGTCTGTATGTGATAGATTTTTGTGGGCGCTCTAACTCAAAACTATTGATCAGGTCAACGCAAAATTTTACATTTAACATTTTTATAAAACTTAGAAGATCTGATTAGTTTTTGGTAAAAATCGGTCAACCGGAAGTGGGTGTTTACTCTTGTCACTTATCCGTTATTTTGAAATATATGCTTTAATATTTGATAAATGTAAAAATGTATTAGAATAAAAGTTGCAGGAAATTTTATTTTCTACAACCTTTGTTTGATACATTTTTCCATATAATGCATTGTTTAAGAGATATCTTATATTTTTAGCTTCTACCACCACGCCACCTACCGAAGACTATTGTTAACAATTGACGCTTAGTTACGTCTTATTGTTAGTAACGATCCTTTTTCTTTTCTTATTTATCAACTGGAAGTAAATATTGACAACGATCCCAGAGCTAAGAACATGTAATTTGCCATATAAATATGGAGAAAGTCATGTGTTGCCCACATCAGTTTATTTTTTCAAAATTATGGTGGTGCTCGAGTTACAGAGGCGGATTTATAGGTATGTGCAGTACTCGCAGTAGTAGGGCCCCGTGTCGCTGAGGGGCCCCAAATTTCCAGAATTAACTAAAAAGCTGATTTAAACTTTCTGTTGAGTTCAAACAAAAAACGAAATAATAGTTATAACTTTTCATTTCATCGCTATCAATGAAAACCCTTATGGTTTGATTTTAGGTGTATATTAAACAAATTCCTTGCTTACTTCATGGGTGGATCTTGTACTAGTACTATACATCGTTAATGGAGAGGATTAGGATACCTTCAGGACCAGCTCAAGGTGTATTGGTGACCCGAGCACCAAATTTTTTCGAGCGCCCCTCTCCACCAGCATTTTTCATTGCTATTACAGAATTCATTATATCATCTAATATAATTGTTATTAATTTTTTTTTTATTTTTTAAAAACTGTTCACCATTCACTACAATGAGATACATTACGATAAAGATTAAAGCTAAAATGATACAGTGAGCCACTTCTGGGAGGTTGGTGAACAAATTGCTAGTAGAATCATTGTATGAATTTGTATGTAAATTCTATATGACAAAGTCATCAAGTCTTTTTAGATTGGCTCAACACTATTAGTTGCAAGAGCTGAAAGTTATAAGGACACCCGAACAAACCTCGGCGAGCGCCACAACGAACCTTGACGGGCACCATAGAGGTTCTCTGGTAGGACAAAGGCTAGTTAGGTTAGCTCTGATTCGATCGTACTCGGTTACCGAGTTAGCTAGCAAATTGCGATCTTCTGTTTTCCCGCCAAGACTATCCGCCAAATTACCCAGCGCATTGTCGCATGCGATATATCACTTCCTTTACCAACATTTACCCACCCAATCACTGCACACTTGGAGAGTAATACTGTCTTGGGGATTGAGAGGGGCGCGTAAGCTGCCCGGGCGGTATACACCTTACATAGCCGGAACTAGAAACTGAAATTTTAACAAGCTGAAGGCTTACCAAAATTTGAATTTTTAATAATCTTTATTTAAATTTTTGCTCTGTATTATATTCAAATTATCATAATCAGATTATTATTGCCACTTCAGAAGAAATTTCTTCACCAAATGGCTTTCATAGCGATACATACATACGTAGCGATAACTAAAAAGATCGATATTCGTTACGTAACGCAACCGGGTACAATCACATCTGTACTGCCAGGTTGCTCGTGATCAATTTTATTACTTTCTAAAGGTTTTTCTAGCTATAAATGACAATATGATCATTTTTAATGCGAAAACAAGCTGAAAATTGGGATGAAAATTTTGCCTTGAAAAGGATAAAAATAGAAATCCGGCAACTCATTTTATTACGGATGTGATGTTTTTACATATGTATATTGCGCCCTTTCGGGCTGGCGTATTAGATTTTTTAAGAATTAACTACAGCTAACTTTTTTGATTTTGCCGCCTCTAAAATTCGGCATCACGAGCCTGTGCCTCAAGTGCTCGCCCTGGATACCTTTAATACTTGACTACAGAATATGAATAGCTACTGTTGAATTAGTATTTTAAGGCATGATGGTACAATGATCAATACATATTTTATTATAGTAAATAAACAAAAGCTCCTTCACCGTAAAAAGGAAGAGAATACTCACACTCATGCTGCAGGTTGCTGGTAAACACCGTCGCAGGACCTAAGTCAAAAAGAGAGACGCACACGCAGAAACATGCAAAATCCACTCACACAGTAAACTCTTACCAAAAATTAAAACTAGACACCGATGTTTCGACAGCTAAGCTGTCATCATCAGTAGTGTGGGATGTAGAAGTGAGAAGGGGGTGTATATATATATATATATATGACCGTTGGGGAGAGGGGGAAAAATGAAAGGATTTGGAACGGTTAACTGAGTAACTGAAAAAGGGGGGAATGGGAGATAGGACCTAAGTCGTTGTTCATAACCGTGTTTTTGTTTTTATGTAGGAAAAGAATTATGTGTATACCAAGTTTTGATGCCACTTCTTGAGCAAAGGGAAGAATGAATCAATTACTCCCAAGGAAAGCTAACCTGCAAAACGGGTAAAAACACTCTTCAGGCACTGAAGGACGCAGATCACTCTACTAATGTTTTCACAACGCTTTACGAATTGGAACTGATGCGGACTCTTGTACTTTGTCACAGATTCGAAATACGAGGGAAAGAGAGAATTGAAAACGATCGTGTGGGAATATGTGCTCCACTCTCAAAGCGACCCATAGGGTGGCAATTACTAACAAGAAGCGCTAAAAGAAACCCAACCTCAAATAGGAGTCGCTACCAATAAACCGAAAATTTTGAGCATGCCAGGGAGCGCATAGAAGCTAAAAGAAACCGCGGGAGGGAGGGTATTCCTCACTCGGCCTTCCTTACCTCGGTACTGCAAGGGGAGGAAGGGTGAGAAGGCTGGAGAAAACGGAGGAGAGGGCAAACATAAGACAGTTGGAAAATACCAAAACAACCGCGAATGGCCCCATGGAAAATATTTCATGACCACCCAGCCCAGACATCTTGCCTATGACACTGGGAGGCCGCCGCCGCACGTGCATAGCTCAAATGTCTTTAGAAAACGGAAAAGCAACTGAGGCCGACGTACTAACCACTCGGCGTCCACGGACCGTCGGCCCACCAGGATCTTGCCCGGTGTTCCGGCGGCCCAATCCGCCCCTGCTTTAAAGTAATGACAACAATGTATTACATAAATATATTACAAATACTTCAAATCATAAGTTTTAAATCTCATACTTAAATAAGTACAGATGTAATCATTGTATAATGCAGTCTTTACTTTATTGCATTGTTTCCACTCTTTATTTCTCCTATCCCCCCGATTAAAGTGTAGCGACTGTGAGGTCACACGAGAACTCAAGCCGACGTGCTGCACAGCGCTGATATAATTTGTGTTGTTGTGAAACGTGATTTAAATTATACTGAATTTAGGAATCTACGAACCCCTTTTACCTGAAAGTATAACATGAAGTGCCTCGGAAAGTGAAAAGCAGAAAAAGAATAGAGGGAGAGAAGAACACGCAGAAAAACATAAAGATAGTTCATTGTCTTTCCGAAAACCCGTTCATCGTCTTTCCGAAAACCTGTTCATCAGGTTCATCATGCATTGGAGACAACAGAAGAAACAGAAGTTGTAGCAGTTACGAGTAGTGAAGGTGTAAGAATATGTGAAACTGAAACACCAAACCCTCAACTTTACGCAAGTGGTTTTGAAGGTAATGTATTTGTAGAAAATACAACTACGTCTGATAAAAAATGTACTTCAGCCAAAACGCAGGACATCATATATTTTAGAGAGATCACCTACATCAATGACATCCCTTTATGGCTAACTTTACTTCCATCAGATATGATAGAATATTATATCGTAAATAAACCGGAAAATATCGGTTGAATGAAGAATTTGAAAAAAGAATATGAAGTTTGAGGAAGGAAATATTTTAAAGATCTCAACGAAAATCATTTTTATAGAGTTAAGGAAAACGGAATAAAGGAAAAAAGAGAATGGTTAGTGTTTTCAGAAACATCCAAATGTATATATTGTTACATATGTAAATATTTCCTGACGCTAGGAAAGGAAAGCAAGCATTTGTAGATGGACCTGCACATCGAGATTATTAAGTGAACATGAAATTTCCAATAGTTACGTAGTTGTGAATAAGTAAAAATAATAAGTAAGTAACTTAACCCAAAGAATTTATTCACAACTAGTAGTTCAATTTGAAAAAGAATGCTTTTATTGGCGACAAGTATTAAAACGCATAGTTGCGACCGTGGAACTACTTGCAAAATAAGGACTTGCCTTAAGAGGTCATGACGAGTCTGAGTCTTCGCATCGTAAAGGCAATTTCTTAATCTGTCTCGAATACCTAGCTGAATTTGGTGATTTTATCAAACGACATCTGGAAAATTATGAGTACTGTGGTTCTTAATTATTTATCTCATCAAATGTACGACGAATTTCTTCTTATCACTGATCATCTCCAAAAAACCTTTGCTGATGAAGTGAAAAATGCTAAATACTTTTCTATAATTGTAGACTCGACTCCAGACGTAAATCAAGTGGACCAGCTTACAGTTATTGTAAGATACGTTAAACCTGATGGAGAAATCATTGACATTTTTTCACGCCTATAGAATCTCATACGTCTGAATATCTGACGAAAATTGTTTTAGATATGATTGAATCTCTGAGATTAGATATTAAGAATTGCCGAGGTCAGAGTTTCGATAACGCCGCCAATACGTCTGGCAAATACTAAGGCTTGTAAGCAAGGCTAAAAAATGAAAGTCCCACAGCCTTCTATATTCCGTGTTCCAGTCACTCGTTAAATCTTATTGGTAATAGCGCAGCAGTCTTGTCAAGGCGCCAGGAAGTTTTTTTATTTTGTTCAGAAGGTGTACTCATTTTTATCAGCGTCTACACCTCGATGGAATGTGCCAAAATTACATCTACAGCGAAAAAAATTAACGATACAAGGTGGTCTGCAAGAGCCGTTGCCATTTTGGCTTTGAAAGAGGGTTATGATGAAATTAAGTATGCCCTCCTAGATATCGCTGCGGCAGAGAATGAAAAGCCTCTTGCAAAAACTGAATCAAACTCTTTAGCGAAAGAGTTTGAGAAGTACGAAAATGCTGTTCTAACATTTCTGTGGAATTGTTTTCTGCAAAGAATGAATTCTGTAAGCAAATCTCAGCAGTCGAAAGATGATCACTTGATGATGGCTTTTGAATTGTTGACTTCTTTTAAGGCTTTCATCATTGATGTAAGAAATGATTATTCGTCTATTGAAAAGGAAGCATTCTCTTTAACGGAATGTATAGTCAATCCTGATGAATAGTCACATGAAAAACGTTCAAGGAAAAGAAAAAAGTTTTCTGATGAATCTAAGACAACGAAACTATTTTAGAAGCGGATACTACTGGGTTATCCCGGACCCTTAATAAAAATGCTATATTATTTTCATTGTACTGTAGTACCCGAATCCAAGTTAAGTTGCTGGGGGTTGGATTCGTTCCATTTTCCTCCTCTCCCTGGGTTGGGTTAAGTGGTTGGGGGTTGGATTCGTTCCATTTTCCTCCTCCCCCTGGGTTGGGTTAAGTGGTTGGGTGTTGGATTCGTTTCATTTTCCTCCTCCCCTTGGGTTGGGTTAAGTGGTTGGGGGTTGGATTCGTTCCATTTTCCTCCTCCCCCTGGGTTGGGTTAAGTGGTTGGGTGTTGGATTCGTTCCATTTTCCTCCTCCCCTTGGGTTGGGTTAAGTGGTTGGGGGTTGGATTCGTTCCATTTTCCTCCTCCCCCTGGGTTGGGTTAAGTGGTTGGGGGTTGGATTCGTTCCATTTTCCTCCTCCCGGGTTGGGGGTTGGATTCGGATATTGGGGTGCAATGAAAATATTATAGCATTTTTAATATGGGTCCGGAATAACCCAGTAGTACATAGAAGGGAAACAAAAATTAATTGTGGAAACTGTTAACAATATTTGTGATTAATTAGTTGTACAATTGAAAAAAAAGAAAAGCCAACGAAATCAATTTTGAACTTATTTCAGGTACTTTTTGCAAAGAACATTGACGAGGTGAAGAAAGATTACAGGATTAAACAAGATGATCCAAACGGAACTTATGATGCCTACTTTCCATTTAATCATTTATTTAATACTTATATTGGCTTTAATAGCTTTAAAGTCATCGCGGATATATAGTTCTTTGTGTTCCCAAATTTCATAATTCATTATAAAATACTACAAATACATTCGAACGGAATATTAAATTAAATTCTAAGAAATATAATCGATAAGCAAAATTCTACGATAAAAATTAGAATCTTCATTCCTTTCCTCAGAGAATAGTACAAAACTCGCTCCGATATTACAATTTTAAGATATTTTAATGTGCAAGAAAAAATGACCCTGCACGATGAATTTCAGATTTCTCATGTAAATAAAATGGGAAGGATAGTTCCTGGAATCGAACCCGGGACTTAAATCTTCGCAACAAAAACTATCCTCTGGAGCTCGGCCCATGTAGCAAGAGGTTTCCACCAAGTTTCATGAAAATCGGTCTATTGGTTCAAAAGTTAATGGGGGGACGAACAGACAGACAGACACAACGACAAAACTATAAGCCTATTTCCATTCTGGAAAGTAGGCTAAAAATTAATGGAAATTTACTCCGAGGACATCGATTCCGTTGTTTTTGAAGATGAATTCCGTCACTTTCTGCATTTTGTCAACAGTGAAGACTTTATATCATCGAAGTCTCCCATTGCACTTCATAAGCTCATTACTGATGGTTTGAGTGCCACATTTCCAAATGTAGAGACAATTCGTTTTTTTTTAAATCACTCATATCAAATGTAACCGGTGAAAGAGCGTTCAACGCCCGTAAAAGACTAAAAAATTACTTACGCCCTGCCATATCTCAAGAGCATTTAATGAGTTCAGCAGTTTTAGCAATCGTAAGTTCTGCATTGCAAGTTGTAAATTATGACGAGTTAATCGTCGATTTTGTATGAAGGAAATGCCGAAGAAAACATATATAAATGTTATAAGTATTTTACGGATATTTCAATTGTCATCCTTCTGTTACCTACCTGTACCATATTCCTTTCCCATACTTCCGAGGATGATTTGACGACGAATCTCGGACTGTTCGGGCCGGTCTGCTGAGGAAGCTACCCGTACACTAAGGTAAATTTACTTAGTTCACATACTAAGAGAATGATTTGTATGCATGCAGGATTGGACTGGGCCTGCGGGACACCGGGACATTTCCCGGTGGTCCGGAGCAAAAATGGGCCGGTGGGGCCGGGCCGATCTGCTGTTAAAACCCTAATTTAATTATTATTTTATCCGTGATTCCAGAAATATGGAGGAACGGATTTTATGTCCGTTTTTAACTAAGTTTCCTCGAAGTTATCTTTCCAAATCTATTACGTCTCTCACTCCTTTCATCATTGTCTCTCGCTATCTCAATCCTTCCATCCCCTATTGTGTACTTATAGTCAAGTCCAGGGATTTATCCGCAAGTCAGCATCATTCTCCTCTCCTCTCCGAGTAAGTTATGATGATCCACAATCATCAATTTTCTTACAAATTTGCAAAACTTTAAAAAAATATAAGTGAAGATTCAACATTTCCATGTCAAACTCGTTTCACCGCATCCAATCTTAAAGAAAATCTATTTAAGTACGAAATCATTAACTGCTCATGTTTATTTAAAACTATTTAAAAGTACAACATGTCTTTCGAAGTATTTGCAAACTATAATTTGCTTTTGCTATGGTTCATGCAACTGTGAAAACAATATCAGATGATGTTAATAAATGTACAGAAGTAAAAATATTGAGTGATAAATTCGTCACATTTATAAATGAAGAACTAGAAAACGATTCTGAAAGTTCTTCATGCCTTCAAGTTCAACAAAATTTTCGGGTAACTCGAAACAAAAACAAATATGAAAGTATTGAATAAATTAATTCGGAAAATCTTTAACTTTTCGAAGAAAACGTTTTCAAACGTAATTTCAGACTTTCATGAACGCTTTTTTAATAGTAATGTTTCGATAAAGGAGTTAAAAATTTTTTTAATGTGAAGTTTTTCAAGAATGATGCTAAGAAAACCGTTTTTGTTAATCTTGAAAAATTAATGAAAAAATTTTCAAGTATCTGATTTAGTCGCCGAGTACAACGGTTTTGCGCAAAAATGGATCTAAAAAAACAGCTCCTGATATTTATGTCACTTAAGTTCATGAAGAAAATGTACTTGAAGATCATTTTTATGACAATTTGAGTTTCTAAATAATGATAAAATGACAATGTAAATCTTGTAAAAAAGTAAGTATTAAATGAATATAACTTATACAGTTCTGCTTATAAAAATATTTATAAAGCATATTTTAAGTTATGTTAAACAAATTTTCAAGGTTTATGTATTTCCGAATGTGCTACGAAGCTGAAATTTTTTTCAGAGCTAGGATTTGTAAAAAAACGAAATAGGGATTATAGAAATTTTGATATTTTAATTTGTTTGGCAGTTAAAAATTCTTAAAGTCTAAACAATTAGGTAAATGTTTAGATACTACGGGGCAAGTTAAAGAGCTGAAATTTTGAAGTTATTTAGAGTTTAGTCTGTATAAACGAATAAACATTTCAGTGTATCTATGAAATTCTTATTGCGGCCGTTAAAAAATATTTAAATTTAAACAATTAGATAAATGTTATTTCACTTCTAAATGTGCTATAAATTTAAAATTTGGCAGAAAAGTGTAGCATTATTAACCCAATGTGGAAAAAGTATAATATTCCTAAAATTGCAAAAATTAGCGATTGTTTTACTCCATTATTGTTCCATAAGGAGAAAACGAAAATCGGTCCCGAGGAGAAATCTTTTGAATTAAAGAAATATTTCCGATGATGAAATATCTCTCTGAAAAATCAATTTTTTTCAAGGTGATATAAAATGCTTGCAGTATGCAAGCACCTTCTACTAGTATATTATAAAAATAATTAAATTTTTGTTACGAATACTTAAATGTTTACAGAATGTGAATTTCATATTATCTACCTGTAAGTTATACTTGATTGAATAAACATATATAGTTTCGTTTCCTTTTATAAATTTCTTATTTATTACGAAAATGTTATGGCCAATACAACGCAAAAATCCGGAGGTAAAGGGGGGAGAGGAGATTGGGGGGGGGGGATGAGGCCGCTGATCACGATTTCCCGGAATGATATTGCTTCCCAGTCCATCCCTGTATGTATGGGAATACATACAACGGATAATACTTGGGCTTGATAATCTTAGAGATCCGTACTCCCACTCCCGTAGACCACTCGACCGAGCTAGCTCGAGGGCAGGAAAAACGCGTTGCAGTTCTTTTAACTAAATTTCACTTTCGAATGAATAGAAGTGTTTTCTTTTAACCTCTATGTCAGTGGTTTCCAAACTTTTTCATTCCGCGAACCCCTTTCATAAAAATCCGAATCTCGCGAGCCCCCTCTTTAAAATAATCATTTTAAAGGATCATCTTCCTTACCTGAATATTAGTGGCGTATCCAAGGGGTATGTTAAAGTGCTTAAACATCTCCCTTCTGGTATGGAAATTAAAATACTTCATTTTGCGTGTAAATTACACTTAAACAAAAAATAATTAAAAATTTCTTATTAAAATATTGTCCTATACCGCGTCATAAAATTCAAGTTTTGGCACTTAAAATTATAATTTTTCTTAAATAATGTAATCATTTTCTCAACAACTTATGTGTTACTATACGTATAATCAAAGCAAAATATCGCGCCAAACTAACGACAGCCTTAGACAGGTAGATGCGGCGATAATGCGTTTGTCGTTATAGTTAAAATTTCTCGTCATTAAAAAAAACTTGAAAATTCTGCGTATGTCTAAAAACATTTCACGCATATTCGTCAAGGATTCGATTTCTCTCTTATACAAAAATAAATTTTGTTAATTTACGCGTACAAGCTTCTGTCTCAACTTCGTTGTTTAATTTATGAAATCTTAAAATGAAAACTAAATATATTCTACACTCATTCCTATGTTAAACAAATGAAGGAAAGAAATACTCTTTGAAATGAACTAGTCCCATCACTGCAGACAATGATTAACATAAACCGTGCAATGAAATACGCTGTGCAAACGTCATTAAGGTTTTTTTCCGCGGACCCCCTGAGTCTTCTCGCGAACCACAGTTTGGGAACCTCTGCTCTATATGCACGTGTATAAGTAATTAAAAACAAAGAGTAGTTTTTAATAAATAGGAATAAAATATACAACCCATGTTATTAATTAGGTCGTTCCTATGCATTTAGCCCTATCGTATTTTCTGACGTAGACATTTATTTATGTGGATGGATAGGGCCCCAAAAAGCTGCGCGTAGGGCCCCGTGGACCATAAATCCGCCTCTGTCGATTTATATTCTAGGATACAACATGGTGCTTGAAATAGTTGACAACCCCTGGGACAGTGGCTAAACGGTTTAACAGATTCGGACTAAGTTTCGTATTTATATAATATATCACCGGAAATAGAAGTCCTGTTGAAATGAGCCATATCACGCAACAGTGCCGGGTAGTTTATTCTCGTCGATTTTCACAAAATATTGATTCGCCGAAAAATAGCTACAAACTTGATTAAAATTCATCCAGTCATAGTGCTTAACGTGAAAAACAATAATATATAATACGAGTTGTCAATGCTTGCATAAAGCAAGCGCTAAAAAAACCAAGATCTAAACTCGTACGAATAGTCGTTGTATGCGTGCTTGTTTTGCGCAACTACGCAGTAAGGAGGCGACATCATCTAACCTCCGTTATTACTCTCAACGGCGTGATGACGTCAGATCAAGTACGTTCTGATAACTAACCATCAGGAAAATAGTATTTTTCTTTCCCTGGCCCTTATATCATTTGTAAGGAATCGATTAAAAAATGTATTCAGGTAGAGGATAACATTTGCTACAAAAAAGGTCACAACAGTGCCTATCTACGACTTATAGTTTTCGAGATAAAAATGATTAAACTGCAATGTACAGATGTGGTAAAAACAACCCCTAAAAACAAACAATTTTGGAATGTGACAAATTTCAAGTTAATCAGAAAGTGCCTAAACATGATATATCATAAGTAATCATAAGCAGCTATATAGGATAGATATATTTCTCAACAAATACGTGTATAGCGTCCAATAACATTGTAACATATCGAGTTTTACTCCAATGAAACCGCGCAAACCCGTATTATTGTAACCAGTGACATCATTTTGTGGACCGGAAGCGTACGGATATTAAACCGTTTTTGCTATCTACGTCGTACCGATTTTTTGTTAGAAATTCTTGTTTTTGTACAGGTTTATTTGTGTGTTCAGTATTTGTTTTTTTTTGTCACCCAAATCTCATACATTGCGTAGCTCAGTCGCGAGATGCAATTCGATCATTCGATGACATTTTTGATTTGCTGGATACATTTTACGCTGCGTTTTTACATTATCGTGACTCGTTCGTTTGTTTTCGTTTTCTTTTCTTCGGCCTGTTATGTTGCCGTAGTAACATTTAGACTTGGCACCGTTTCCAGAACGTCGGGTCAATGAAAGGGATCATGGGAAACGCCCACGAGGGCCACCTGGCCTCCGGGGAACATTCTTAGGCATTTTGGTCTGGAGATGAGGGACTCGACGACATAGAGGGCGCCATATCGTTTTAAACTAATTATGAAAAATCTGATGTAGCCACCACATGACTTTCTCCATATCTGTAATATTTCTAAAAATTCCAAATAGGTTACATAATAATAAATAATTTAAGAAACTGCTAGAAAATTTTAGACTTTACAAAGAACAGAAATAAACTCAAACCATAGCCTTCTAATATTGGATATAGCCACAAAGCTCCAACAATTAAGAAAAGAAAAAGGAGCGTTACTAAGACGTAACTAAGCGTCAATTGTTAACAATAGTCGTCGGTAGGTGGCGTGGTGGTGGCAGCTAAAAATATGAAATATCTCTTCAACAATGCATTATATGGAAAAATGTTTCAAACATAGGTTGTAGAAAATTAAATTTCCTACAACTTTTATTGTGATACAGTTTCACATTTATCAAATATTAAAGCAAATATTTCAAAATAACGGATAAGTGACAAGAGTAAACACCCACTTCCGGTCGACCGATTTTTACCAAAAACTAATCGGTTCTTGTGACTGTCATATTAATGTTAAATATAAAATTTCGCGTTGACCTGATTAATAGGTTTTGAGCTAGAGCACCCACAAAAAGCTATCACATTCACACACACAGACATCGAGAAAATAGTCAAAACGTGTATTTCCGTTGAAATCTCGAAGTCGATTTTTTTCATGAATACAATACTTTCCCCTATACTACGTATATGGAAAAAGTAAAAAGAATTACTCAGCTCAACTTATGGCTGATTGTGAGATAAAATCGAAAACCTATGCCTGTCCAACAGACAAAGGTTGGGAAAACCAGATGAGTGTTTCGGCTACAAATCAGCCGTCATCAGTGGTGTTTCGCCGATAGTAGTTCATTTTTTTTAGGTTCTACCATAGGTGAATGCTCGCTGCTGACGGTTGCTTTATAGCATCTGGTTTTCCCAAACGTCTTATGGCTTTGGAAGTTATATTGATTCTCGATTAGTTTCCAGCCGTAAGGTGAAATAGTTAGTTTTAATAACTTTAGGTATATTCATTATCAATAATGCTGCCGCGATTGAATTACATACCGAATATTCGATCCTCCTTTTCGTAATCATGATCTTAACCTTTTTTTCATAGCTCTCGAAAAAAGTTTTCCACATTGACTGTTATTGCCGGGTTATTTTGTAGCGATAGTATTTTTACGATCTGGAATTTCTCTTTCGATTTAATCTGGCTTGTTTTTGTTTGTGTTTGATTCTTAATTCCCATCTAAAATATTGCAAGGGCAGTTAATGAACGAAATTTCTGATGTTATGCTCGTGTTTTTATCTATCTTCAAATCTCTTGGTCGGTATAATATGCCTTTTGACACAGTTCGTTACTTAATAGTTCGGCTCTTAATTGGCGGCTTTCGTCCGGAGGTTTAATTATGCCCGCCTTCTTTACGTCCGCTTCGAAAATTGTAATTACAGCAGTTATCATTCAGTTGCGGAACAAAGGATGGCGAAACATAAAAAAAACGATAAAGGGTCACCTACCGTTTGAATGCCTTTCCAGCTTCCTTATTCGTTTTGGAGTTTTATTTATTAATTGCTTTCGTTCCGTGAGTATCCTTTAATGAGTTGACCTTAATGAAGGGCGTCGTTAAAAAAATCTCAACGAGCCCCATTGTTTATGTATCCACGTTTTTCTCGGCGGAAAACTCGCGTGAATGAACTCGAATTCGCGACGTGTCGGCTTGTTTGCGAATTTTTTGTCTTCCTCTTACTCCAAATATTCGGTCCTTTCGTCTTTATTTCAATCTCTATGCAAGTATTCTTGAAATGTTGAGTTATTGACCGGTAAATCGTTGTCGGATTAGTGAAGTGCCGCTGAAGACGGATACTTTGTATTGGAAACGCGCGTGTTGTTTACGTGGCTGCTTTGTATACCAGAATTTTTTATTTGACGTAAGCTATTAATTGATGAGTAATATATTAAATCAAATATTTTAAATTGTATGTATTGGTTTGGCCTACGAAATAACGTTATTTTTTAAAGAAGTATCCAGTTCGTTATTCTTGTGGCTAAGATCAAACTTATCAATCAGGATTCTCCACAAACCACTTTCATAAGTTTCATGGCTTTTGCAGAATCCTGATTTATTAGTTAAATATTATTTTTGATTATGTTGGCTTTGATTAATCGTCTTTCCTCATCTCAGCTCCATCGTAAAAATGAATCATCTGTATCACCTTATACCTGGAATCCAATCGATAATCAATGTAACTCTCACAGTCGTAAAACGCTTGCGAAAACCAGATGAACTTCTACGAAACAGTCTTCCTCAGAGATAATACACCGAACTCTTGAGGTTTTTTAATACTTCAGTGAATCACCACCGAAAAGGGCATCTGATTTCCTCTAACGGGTTATAGCTCTGGGAGTTATTATCGATTATCAAAATCGTGACCGTCGTTGAGTTGATAACCGTATACTTGATCCTTCAAATCACAGTCGCCATTATATTACTTTTGCCGTTAGCAATCTTTTACAAATTCTGCTCCGTCCGCAATCGGACAGCGGTTAATATACTAGAGCGAGTGTGCAGCTTATGGTCCGCAGGTCGCATGCGGCCGAGCGTTTACGCGCCCCGTGAATCTATAATGAAAAAGAGATCCGTAAATTTTAAAATACAAATTCATATTTAAAACTCACATTATTATATTATTTGCTTAAAATCTACATGTGTCACAAACACTAAAAATTTGACCAGTAATATTTCGGCGGGCCGCATTGGAAACAGCAATGCGTTGATGGGGCGGATAAAAGTTTAAATCGTGAGTTACCTAGAGATTTTGAGGTATCACGTTAGAACAAATCAAGTCTAAATAAGGTTACTGAGGTTTACATTTCAATATTGAACGTTTTATCATTACTAGCATGCCTGCTGCAGCTACAATCGCAATTAATTTGTAGTTAGAATTTACCAAGTAGTAGCAGTGGTAGAAAAGCGACTTATTGCTAGTAACCGAGGAAAATTTTGTCAGGCTGGAGGAATTTATAGTATGAGAGAAGGAGAGAAGAGGCAGGAGCTGCGAGAAAAATTGCTCTCTGTTCGATAAATTAGCCAACCTAAAGCTATGCATTTTGCCATAAAAACGATAAGTAGCGTAATTTATTTTACCATTAAAACTTTAAGTAACGTAACAAGTACATAATTTTTCAACAAAAATGAAGGTAAATAATAACGCCCTCTTCCCCTCCTGCCCTCTCCCCCTCCTGCCCTCTCCCCCTCTCTCCCTCTCCCCGATTTAAGGGTTAAATGTAAGAATGGACCTTATGGTCTAAATTTCGCCCGAATAAAGACGATTATCTATCTATCTCCCCCTCCCTCCCTCCCCCTCCCTCCCTCTCCCCCTCCCTCCCTCTCCCCCTCCCTCCCTCTCTTCCTCCCTCCCTCTCCCCCTTCTCAGTCTCAATCTCGCCCCAAATAAAGACCACATCAATCGATCAATCTCTCTACCTCCCTCTCTCTCTCTCTCTCCCTACCTTTCTCTCTCCCTCCCTTTCTCCCTCCCATTCTCTCTCTCCCTCCCATTCTCTCTCTCCCTCCCATTTTCTCTCTCTCCCTCCCATTCTCTCTCTCTGCCTCCCATTCTCCCCCTCCCTCTCTCTCTGCCTTCCCTGCTACCTATCCATTAGTCTTTCCCCCTCCCTCTCTCCCTCCCTCCCTCCCTCTCCCCCTCCCTCCCTTCCTCTCCCCCATCCTCCCTTCCTCTCCCCCTCCCTCCCTTCCTCTCCCTCCCTTCCTCTCCCTCCCTTCCTCTCCCTCCCTTCCTCTCCTTCCCTTCCTCTCCCTCCCTTCCTCTCCTTCCCTTCGTCTCCCTCCCTTCGTCTCCCTCCCTCCCTCTCCCTCCCTCTCCCTCCCTCTCCCTCCCTCTCCCTCCCTTCCTCTCCCTCCCTCTCCCTCCCTTCCTCTCCCTCCCTTCCTCTCCCTCCCTTCCTCTCCCTCCCTTCCTCTCCCTCCCTTCCTCGCCCTCCCTCCCTCTCCCTCCCTTCCTCTATCTCCCTTCCTCTCTCCCTTCCTCCCTTCCTTCCCCTCTCCCTACCTCCCTTCCTCTCTTCCTCCCTCCCTTCCTCTCTCCCTCCCTCCCTTCCTCTCTCCCTACCTCCCTCCCTTCCTCTCCCCCTCCCTCCCTTCCTCTCCCTCCCTTCCTCTCCCTCCCTTCCTCTCCTTCCCTTCCTCTCCCTCCCTTCCTCTCCCTCCCTTCCTCTCCTTCCCTTCCTCTCCCTCCCTTCGTCTCCATCCCTTCCTCTCCCTCCCTTCCTCGCCCTCCCTCTCCCTCCCTCTCCCTCCCTCCCTCTCCCTCCCTTCCTCTCCCTCCCTTCCTCTCTCCCTTCCTCTCTCCCTTCCTCTCTCCCTTCCTCTCTCCCTTCCTCTCTCCCTCCCTCTCGCCCGAATAAAGACGATTATCTATCTATCTATCTATCCCTTCCTCTCTCCCTTCCTCTCTTCCTTCCCCTCTCCCTCCCTCCCTTCATCTCTCCCTCCCTCCCTTCATCTCTCCCTCCCTCCCTTCCTCTCTCCCTCCCTCCCTTCCTCTCCCCCTTTTTTCTTCCCTCAGCAACCAATACATCGCTTCTCTTTCCTCCCGCCCTTCTCTAATTCTTTTCTTCCTTTCCTCCCTATCTACCTTCCAACCTATTTCCCTTCCTCCCTATCCCCCCACATCCCCTTTCTCTATCTCTACATCTATATAGCCCTTTAGATAAGCAAAAAAATCCACATTAAATGCTTTTTCCATTAGAATTACGTAATTTCTCGAAAAATCCAACATTGAGGGTTGCCATGACGACATACGATTTTTCCTTTTAAAAACGTGAAATTTTGCCGTTAAAAACGAATTTATGGACTGATTAGATGCGCATTATAAAATCGATGGTAGTGGAAAAATTCATTCTTTTGGGCGTTCGTTGGTTCAAGTCTAGACGAAATTTTTCACTCGTTAAATATTCAAAACGTTAAAAAATGACCGCTGCATAGACCTCGCGACCATCATTAACTCGGATTAGAAGTCCGGAACTCGATGTTTCGACCCAAAACGGAGATCATATACCTGTCCTCTCGTAGCAGGGGGTCTCTAGCCGACCAAACCATTTGCAATAAAATTTAAACTGTTTTATGTTGTTGAATTAATGAGAAAATAACTCAAGCATCAAATCCGGGTAAATGCACTGATTAAGCGTAATTCTACATCTACATGATATCCTGCAAGTCACCTTTTTGGTGGATGGCAGAGGGTGCAGTGCACCCAAGGTGCCTAGTTTTCCTATTATGTTCTCTTATCGTCCCAGGGGAAAACGATCCTCTATATCGCTCCGTTCTATAATCGGTCTCGCGAATCTTATCCTCGCTGTCCTGCCTTCCGAGATACGTCGGGCTTCAGATAAGACCTACTACCTCATTCGCTAGTCCCTCCGCCATATTTTTCCAGCAGTTTAAATCTAGCCTGCAGCCTACGTTCCTCTAACTGTGTCCATTTCAGATTTTCGATTAATGACGTTACGCTTTGTTTAGTATCGTAATTCCTCTTTACAAATCTAGCTGCCCTGCGCTGAACCTTTTATATCTCGTTAGTGAGTCCCTTTTCGTAGGGATCCCACACAGCTGACGCATATTCGACCTACAGTCGAACCAAGGATAAATAACATAATTCTTTCACTTTTTAGGAGCTACTTCGAACTTTTCTACCTATAAAGGTTAACTTTTTGTTAGCGGCACCTATAAGAGATTCCAGTGTCAGACTAGGTTCTCGACGGTGGTTCGATTATTTGCTATATTAACGATTAAATATGGAAGTTAAAAGCTCGATGCGATACAAGTATTAGTAGCTCGAAATCGATAGTAGAATGTAACTATAGCCAAACCCTGATTTAGCGCTCCCCTATATTGTGCCGCCCCCACATGCCGCCCATGAATGGTTGTGTACAGAACTTCCATCTTATGATTACATAGAAGCCTACGTGTACCTCGATTTACCACCATCCCGCTTTAGCGCCAATGTCACTGATGGACAAACGATGGCGCTAAATCGGGGTCTGATTATATATTAATATGATGGTTAGCCCGTGAATGCGGAAAAGTCTTGTGCTCGCGCCCTCAAGTGTTTTTAAACGTTTTACGCCCATAGTGCCGAAAACATTGCCGGTATCGCGCGTTTAACTCGATCTGTGTATACCACCGAATGGGACGTAAAACGTTTTAAGGTAAGCGTGGAGATTTTAACTCAACAAACAATAGATGACCTCCCGACCCGATATCTCGACTTTCAAAAAATTCCTCTTCTTTCTCTCTCGCTTCCTGCATCGTCGTCGTCCTTCGAACGCTCCCAGCGCGCGTCGTTTATTATTTTTGTAAATAAAACGCTTAAGAGTATGCGTCGCTAAACTCCGGGAAAAGTTTTTTACGCAGCCTTCTATATGGAGTAGCATTAATATACGAGTTAAGTATGATGTACATTTAAATGTCTACGTAGCTTTCACTCACACACGCGCACGCACGCGCGCGCACACACACACACATATTCACATATATGTACTTATATCTGTGTGCGCGTTTTCTTGTTTACGCGGGTATGGATGCTAAGCGTGCCAGAGAACAAGCGAGAAGCAAAACTCTTATTTCGAATCCCACGAACAGAATATTTTTGTGACGTAATATTTTGAATTTTGTTTTTTTACTCTTCTATGTACTCAATACATCCCAATTATTTATTGGATTGTAAGATTGAGGCTCTATTCAATTTAAATTCGATGTAGCGTCATGTTAATTAAATGGTTCGTGTGGCATGGCATGGCGACCATTTTATTTACATCCATAATGTTATTGGAACATTTGCTCAAAGGTGTGAATAAATTATTTTAACATCTAGACTTATAATTTATGTTAAAAACTGTTGTATGATAAATGCCAAAAATTAAACATTCTGATTACAAAGGACTTTCAAAATAGAATACTATATTTCTTTTCTTCCTTGATATTTGGTATGAGAATGGCAATATTGCATTACTACTTTTCTGAAGCTCAAAATAATTGAGAAGTAATTTCATAATATCAATAATGAGGTCAGGCTCAACTCTGTGGAATTTACTCATCATGAAAAAAAGGAAGTAACTAAGTTCCTTTTTTTCATAATTTCATAATAATTTTTAAGATATTGTTCTGATTTTGTATACCAATCTTGGTGAAATTTAAGATGGAAAGATAAAAATATAATCGCTCAATTTTATTGATTTCATACATTATCAGAATATTATTATTTTCCTGTCAATTTAATATTGTACGCAATGATTACGAGTTTTTTCCGTATAACATTCACTCAGGGTTGACGCTTTCGTATGGTTTATTGTGTATGAAATTTACATAATGGTGAAATGTTATTATTAAGGTGAAATAAAATAATGTACATCGTCTTTTTGCACATAAGAGTAAGCTATACATTTCTCTCTTTTCGACTATTAGTAATGGTGTCGGATACATTTCACCTGTACAACCCAAGCCATAAATAGCAGAGGCCGTAAAAAGAACGTAAGCTAAAGTAATCATTAATCATGCACGCCTACTAATGCCTTCCTAAATACTTGAGTAACAGAATGGGTTCAGGTGCTCGTGTGTCCCCGCTAGTCACTACCCTAAACTAAGAAAGACAAATAGAGGCGGGAGAAATTTCGCTTCCGGGGACTCCACGAAATCTACCTAAAAACCTTGGAAACGATCCATCATCTCCCTCCCGCAAATCGTTTCCTCAGGTCCTTCTCCGACAGAGGGCGAGGCCGTCGAAGACTCTTCACTGCCCAAGGATGATGACCAGAGGGACTGCGTCCAGGATCCAGAGTGCGGATCCCCGGGGGGAGCGGAGCCTCAGGGGGTGGTGGAAGGAGACGAAGATGCGGAGGAGGAGGAGGAAACGAGCGGAGACGGAGGAGGCGAGGGGAGGAATGGAGAGGCGGAGGAAGAGTTGGCCGGGGAAGAGGAAGGGGAGGACAAGAAGGAGGTGGAAGTCGGCGGCGACGTCCTACCGGAAGATGCCAGCGGGGGGCTGCTGAAGAAAGGTACCTCGAGGCTATGGGTCGAGCCTCTGCCGGGTTTGGAGGGGGAGGAACCACGCCTCGTCCCTTCCCGCTTCCTCAGGCTCCTGGTGTGCTGGGATTTGGTGGGTCCCGTCGGCCCGCGGGATTGGATCGCCCTATACGATCAAGGTTCGTCGGTTTTCTTCTTTTTAAACACTTTTATTGAAGCGTCGTTCAACATGGCTGATGCGTTATATCTCGATCCACAAAGGCTACTGAGCTGAAATTTTGCACATAATCCACATTCGCGGTACATTTGAACCTTTCAAATTTTGGTACTCATAGGACCTTCCGATTCCGACTTTTATTGAAGTTGGCTTGAGCGTTGTCATCGTTCGTCATCGTTGATCTCTGGATCCACAAACGCTACAGAGCTGAGATTTTGCACATAATCCACATTCGTGGTACATTTTAATCTATCAAGTTTTGGTACTCGTTTCCACAATTACATTCGAGAATTCATATAAATAAATATGGACTATGCAAATAAAGAATTAACTTTGAAAATTTTAAAAAGCTTGACGACTCAAAAGTAGATAATTAAATAAATAAAAAACAGGTTTTTCAATAGCACACACTTTTATGATGCACTCAAAAGTAGAAAATATTTTTTTTGCCTCAAATATTTCATCGGAATTTTCATTTTGTAAATTTGGTGTGAAGAATAAAAGTGAGTGACCTTTACATATAAGTAGTTTGCCAACATAATTTTCCTCTTGGCCGCCCACTTTTATTCTTCACACAAAATTGACAAAATGAAAATTTCGATGAAAATTTTGAGGCAAAAAAATTTATTTTCTACTTTTGAATGCATCATAAAAGTGTGTGCTATTGAAAAACCTGTTTTTTATATTTTATTTTATTGTTTCTTAACTTATGACGTTTTTTTTTATTTTTCGGCCATTTTGTATCCAGTCCAGTCGTCGTCAAGGTTGTTTATTTTAATGGGATCGATGGTGCCGCGGGAGACGCGAAAACAAAAGGTCCCGTAAAAAATAAAACCGGTAAAACTAGTAATGCGTCGGATACGTTGGGAGAACGGTACTTGATGATGGATCCGAATAATGTCTCTCGGAGAAATTGGAATTTTCAATTTAATTCCGCCATCCCGGTTCCGTAAATTTGTCCCGGAGGCAAAGACGGGAAGTTCCGCGGTGGACTTACCTCCGCTTAGGATGAGTTTAAACTGATTTTAAGTCGTGTTATAATTTATTGATTAGAGCCGTGTTTACGAAGATCCGCTTTTGCGTTCCTTAAATCGGCGGTATGGTTGTTTTATTTATCGGATTTAACGCTCTGGTGTTAATTAATGGATAAACCTTAGATGTGTGTGTGTGTAGAAAATACGAAATGCGCGTAAACAAAGTTGTTGCTTTCCCGGAAATCGATGTCGCCGTGCTTTTTACCAAAATTGGCGGTGTTACTTTGATCGAGACTACAGGTGAGGTCGTTTCATTTAGGCCGCGTGAATTGTTATGAAATATCCTCCCGGTAATACGCGCACCTTCGCTTTCAAACGCCATAGCCGCGCTTCTTAATTTAGCCATAAATTTCGCATTCGCAGTTTTCCTGACGTGTTTCCCGTCATCGGTTAATCCGGTTTATTTTGTAATGGCATTTATCAGTCGTAAATCACATCACCGTTTTGGACGACTTTCTGCGAAACACGAGACCCTTCCGACTTTTATTATTTTTTCCTGCGATAAAGGATGGGCACTCGCTTTATTGTCGGTTTTGTCTGGTTTTATAACTCAATTCCGGGGTTTAGGGTTCGCAGCTAATCCTTCCCTCGAGGCGTTTATCAAAGCTTGTCACCTAAGTGACGTGAAAGGTGTTGTGGGGTAGGCACTCCATTCGTCAAGAAACTTTTTAACGAGGTGTATCGGACATATTGACGGGGACCCAAAAGGGATTTTCCCTTGCCAATCCCTCGAGTTAAGGGAAAAAGGCCCCAAAAGGTTGAATGAGAGGGGAAGGAGGAGGAAGGAAAACAGGAACCTTCTGCCGGAGGTTGTAGGCAGGGGCGGGAAGGAGGATTGTAGAGTGCGACGGTTTCGGAAGTATGAATGGGAGGGGCTTTGAGTGCTTCCGGCGAGGAGCGGAAGTAGGTAACCTATTATTCGGGATCGAATAACGGTCGCCGTATGTCGACGCGCCGCGTTGCACTCAGTGCCGTCCCCCTTCCCATCGGCGGCCGTATCTATAACTAGAAATCGAACTTCCTTCCTTTCGCTGAAGCTTTTATACAAGTCTGTTGATGATTCCAAACAGATGTATCGTCAAGAGGATGCGGGCCTACTATATTTAGTTATTTGTTTTCACTCTAACCGGGTTTGGAAGGTATCCAATGACGTTTAAGTGGAGTTTCTTGTTTTTTTTAACCCTAAGTGAGGCGAGGAGCGATAAAAAAAAAGCGTTTGCAACAAGTTGTGTAAGGGCCGTTACTTTAATACCTAGGACAACGTAATTGATTTGCTTTGCGTCTCCAGTTTGCGAGAATATTTTGGAATAAATTGTGACGTTTATACAGAGTACTTGTGTAAGCAAGGTCTTCAAATTATCCGTCTGATGTGTTTTTGTTTTATTTTTTTGCGCTATTTTGGCTGTAATTAAATGTTCCTTTTTAAGTCGATTACGAGAAAACGGAAGGGATATATTTTTCACGATGGATCCAACATCTGGGAAACATTTAGAGAACTTCCGTAAGTTAAAATATTTGACGGTTTTTACGGCGGTAACAGGATTTTTTAAAGGCAAAGTTAGACTTGTCGGATGAAATAATGTTGCGCGCGAAGCGTCAATTCATTCGCCTATTACAGGACACAGTTTGCCTCCCTCATTTAAAAATACAATTTTCGGTGTATTACACGCTTTTAATGCAAGCATTAAATTTATTAACTGTTGATAGTTTTTTAATGCCTAGAGGGTCTTTAAAAGTGTGGGTATATGTATATATGTGTTTACATCTGTTAGTACCTATATAATACGAGAATATATTTTTCATGACGGATACCAAGTCCGAAAAACACTGAGAGACCTTCCATAAGTTAGCATATTCGACATAAGTATTTTCACGCGAAAAATACATTTGCATTTACCGGCTATTCCCAAACATACATTTACTTTCGCACAATAGCGAAACTAATCATTTGGAACTCTTGCTGTTTAAATCGCATTTTTTCCTGGTAAAAAACCAGTATTTGGTTAGCTTGCCCTTTTTCCTCGTTTGAATCTTTGCATATTCAAGACCTTCCGGAAGCCATCCTCTTTCCTCATTCGCGCATCCTTCACCTCCGAGATGACGACGGCGATGCGTTGCAAAACCTAAACGATTTTTCGAGAAGGAAGTTTTCCAACACATAATACAGCCTACTACGCAATACCATCTTTTTCGCGTCGGTTCGTACATTTCGTATTGTTTTTATTTCAACCGCAAGTGATTTTAAGAGAGAGAGAAAGATCTTTTTAAGTGTCGTGTCCCCTTCTCCCTCTTCCTTCCGTCCGTGCCTCTGAAAACAGAGCCGCGTGTGCTATGTCAGCCACGCGTGCCATAGTTTCGCCATCGGTGCTTTACGCACATCCGCCGCCTTTCTACCCCTACATCTTTCTCTCTCTCCCACTCCTCCCCCTCCTTTCTCTCTCCCCCCATCCCCCTCCATCGGTCCGCCCACCCGTCCGCCACCCATACGCGCCCTCTTTCCCTCCCCTCCCCTTCGACACCCACCCCTCCTCCTTTCACCTCTCTCTCCCGCTCTCCCCCACTTCCTGCCCCCTTCCCCTCTCCCGCCTCCCACCCCTCCCACTTCCTGCCGCCCTTCTCCCTTCACTCGTCCTTCCCTCCCGTTTCATTCGGCGGACATCAGTGCCTTCGCCACCCGCGAGACGTTAAGACCAATCTCTTTCACGGGGTATAGCGATCTTTTTTTTAAGAGGCCGACTCGTTTCCTCGGCGTACCTCGTGCGCGCTCCCATGCCGGCAGTGGGTCGGTTTCGTGCGGAAAACTCGCGCCCCGGCGTGTGTTGAGGCGTTTTTCTTTTTCGTCCGGGGCTGTTTTTTCGCGGAAAAGTCTTTCCCGTGTTGGATGGCCGGCGTCGTTTTGGACAGGCGTCCGCTTCCCCTTCCCGCCCGCGCGCGCGGGCCACCGGTGTCCAGAGGTGGGCGAGACGCCCCGCCGGCAGCACCCGTCGCCCTAGGTGGCAGGGCCCCCGCGGTGCCCTTCCACGCCATGGCCTCTGCGTGTCCTCGCCTCCCTCCCAGGTCCACAGGTAAGACCGGTGATTCTTTTTTAATGCGAGTGGAGTGAAAGATTTTTTCCCGTTGGTGTTTTGCCAATGGTTCGACTGTCGTGTCCTCTAGTGGGGAGTCCGAGAGAGGTATTATTACATGTCGTTAAGAATAGTTCTTGCGTTCGTGTAGGTCTTGCTTCGTCATACGTTTCCGGCGCAGTGGGTTTCGTCTCGGAGTGTTGTTTTGTCCGGCGCGGAAATTTTTAGTGTCATCGTCAGGAATAGTTACATCGGAGTCCACCGGATGGAGGGTCTTGTTTTATAGATATGTAATGCAAACAGAAAAGGTAAACGCGATAACCTCGTAAGTAATTTGTAGAATTACAATTTCAGTGTTACCGTTAGGAATAGTTTCATCGGAATCCATCGGATGACTCGTTCTCTTCTCTAGACCTGTAATGAAAACAGAAAACGAAAACACGATAACTTGGTTAAGTGTAGCATCCGGTAATTTGTTAAAACATATAATTGCAATATAGTATAAGGCGAAAAATCCCCGGAGCCAGTAAACTCAGATAAAAGGCCGACACGTATTTCGGTTTAGAGTCTGCCACCGGTTCGTTCGTTCGTTTTCAAGTCCCGACCCTGATGATGGTTACTTTGTTACAGAAATACGTATCGGCCTTTATCTCAACTTACTGGCTCTGGAGATTTTCCTTCCCACCGGCACCTCTCGTATTTTCAAATCAGCCAGTGAATTGTAGCTCTTATTTTTTTCATTGCAGTATGGTTTAGGACGCGTGACCTCATCAGGCATGTAAGTGGATTTTTTATTGATCTTAACATTATAGAGCGTCTCCGCTTCTATTAGTGATAGATGTGACCTAGGGGATAGGCATGGCGACCGCGATTATCTACCCCCTCGTAGCCATAGTGGTCGCCGGAAGATTCGTATTATTCTCTCCAAGTGTGTGGGAAAAATGTCGCAATCTAGAACCGGAGCCGTGCATATCTCCGCTCCAATTGTGACAGTTGTCGACTTGTGAAGGGTATCGGGGTTAGCCGGAGATTTTCTTCTTCGGTCGTCCGCCGATGATTTCCGGTCTCATAACCCTCGATGCAGTTTACGATTTCATTCATTCCCCCTGGCAGAAGCGACTTCATTCTCTCAATTCCGCCGGAATTAATTCGTTCGATCGCGTGAATGTACAGCGGAAGATTAGACGCCGTCGCCTTTGTCAAATGGGGCGTCAAGAAACAACCAATAGTTGACGCGACGTGGTGATAATTCTTTAATTTTTTAACGCTTCAAAGACAACGCAAGGACAACGAAAGATTAATCCTTTCACGATCGGAATCGATCCTACCTACTTCTCCGGCCATTATTTCCCGCGAGGAAAGTGCCGAGTTTTATTGTTATTTTTTTAACTTCACCTTTTTTATTTGTTGCACCGCAATGTTGCGGGTTCGCTTCGAGAGATCGGTTGTCGCACGGCGAAGGCACGATCGTGCGAAACCTTGTCTGGTCTCGTCTCTCGCGTCGCGTAGATGCGGAGAGAGAGAGAGAGAAAGGAGTCCTTGTCGTTTTTGTATAAGAACGAGCGTTGTCGGGAGATTCGTATCGGTTAGCTTACATTGTTAGTACAACGCTGTGAAATCCGGGAGGAGTTGTGCTATCGTACTTGCCTTTCGTTTTTTTTCCTTCGAGCCGGCTCTTGTCTGTAGGTAGGGATCGTAACTGTATTTTTTCAGTGGGTTGATCGAAAATGAGGCCACGTCCTCCCCGTCGAGGTGTCGGTTCGTTTTAGTTTTTAACCTTGGAATTATGCTGCGATGCTATCTCTATAAAGAGCATAGAATAGCATGTCTAACCTCTGGAGAAGACGTTATTTTTTGGATGACAAAATTATAGCTGTGGAACTGAGTCTTTGTTTGATAATGTTACAAAGGAGGGTTCGGCGAATTATTCTGCATTGCGGGTCGCACTAAAAGTTTTGATCGCTTGGACAAGCCACATTCGTAAGTGCGAATGCTTCGGAGGACCGCATAAGAGTTAACATCCAAAGTTACCTAGAAATTGTGGCATGACATAAATGAAAGTTGAGTGTAGAAATTTTTAAAATTACAATTTCAGCTCTAAAGGTTTTATGGCCATGATTGATACGAAATTGTATGTTAAACTTTACGAGTCGCTTTTTCATCATAGCTTCGTGGGCCGCATAAAACGCTCCCGGGGTTCGCATGCGGCCCGCCGTCCGTAATTTGTCTACCCCTTCTCTAAATTGTACACCTTCGAAACATGTGGAGTCATAACAGATTTTTTGGGTGTTTCCTGCGTGTTTCGTTCGTACGCGCATAGTCGCTTTCGATCACATAGGAATATCTGGAAACAAAAAAAAATAAAATATTCACTCGGTCGCTCCCCACGCCGACGGAAAGAACCATTCACCATCGTCCGGGTGAATCAAATTGAAAGTAGATCCAAGAGAAAGCAGCTGCTTCCTCGGCTTGTGCATGCGTAATTTATTTGGCATCCGCGACATTTTCGTAGGGAACAACCTCTACTGTCACGCTTGAGGCGGATATCCGGAGATGCGTAGGTCTCATCCTAATCGCAGGCTTAACGTCCAGCCCCTCCTTCCACTCTCCCTCCCCCTTTTTACTCCCTTTTAAGAGTCCATTCCAGTCCGATGGTGCAATAGGTTTTTAAGGTTCGACAACAGGTGTCCTCGCCAAGAGTTTAATAACCCACCCAGGGCGTCAGAATTCGGCTGGTGCGCGTGGGTGTAAGCATTTTAGCGAAATCGTCCTTGGCCCGCTGAGGACGTTTATGAGAAAGGGACCGAACTCCTGCCGTCGAGTTGCTTTTTTTATTTTTTTCAAGCGTCATTCGGGCGGGTATGAGAAAAAGCTCATTTTTTTTGTCCGGGTCCTCCGCGCGAAATTTTATTTTGATCAAGCGCGATTGCTGCTCGTTTGTTTTTTTATCCGACGAGGGTCAGAACCGATTATGTATGGGAATAATTGATCCTCCCTCTCGTTTTTTCCTAATTGAGGGTCCATAACGCACGGAGTCGTCAGTCTTTCGGTTTTAATGGCCTCGTGGTTCTCCTACGTCCTTGGGATCTCCGAACGTTTCGCATCTGTTTTTTACGAACGCGTACTTTCTTTTTATTTTATGAACGCCGAAAGAATTAAGTTATGGATTGGGTGGTTTCGGCGTCGGTTCTATTCAATGCCGGGGAGTTTTGAGTGTTTTCTTCTGCCCGTCAGGCCTTTTATTCTTTGTAATTTCATCGGGGTGTTTCTTCTTGTTTGCTCCCGTAATTAGCACGTTAAATTAAAAGAGTTGATTGAGTTAAGGGCTTACTTACTCGAAGAATGTTTATTTTTTATTTAAACCCAAATTAAAAGTTGCGTTGTTTTATTTTTAACTGTAACCTTGTTAAATTTGTATTCGGGAAGAATTCAGTCGGAGGTAGTGTTTAATTCCTCAGTTGGCTCCTAATTAAACGCTAAAAAAACTGCCATTCGCGTTTGTTGCGCGTGTTTAACGCAATTTACCGACGAAGACTTCAGGTATCCGGATTTGTTCATTTAGTATCGAACAATAAAAGTTTTAATTAGCGCATGGACTGAAGTCGTTTAATAGGCGATCAGGCAGCTCTTCTGTCCTTAAATTTCAAGGGCGAGGAGAAAAGTCGTGAAATTGGCCGAAAATCGAACCCCGGCCTCATACTTTCCGGGAAACCCGGGTCGGGTTCGCTTCCTATTCAAGTTCACAATTTTTCTCCTACACTACGTGGTAATTTATTTTGGGCATCATGTGTTCATGCTGAGAACATTCATTTACATACATTCCGTCTTGTACTCATGAAACGCTTGAGCGACGGCAATGTCAATGATATTTCAGCGAACGTTACTTTCAATTACATACATCGTTGGGGACAATCGTATGTTAAATAAAACGAAACCTCATCTATAAAAATTTAGGTATGTACCAACTTGTTTTTTCTTATGATTTAAGTTAACATTGTTCCTATGATAGAGTCAAACAAAATGGCGGCCTCTTCAGATGCTTTTGTTATTATTATTACTCTAATCAGCGAGGTCGCCTCCTTTTTCGCTGAAGTGGGAATCAATTTTTCTTATGGCTAAATGAATATAGAAGCATACTAGGTTAAAAATTTTATCTCTGCTGCCCGGCTATAAGACTAAATATGATTATCGTCCCGAAAAATTTCGTACCTTCGAAATAAGTTTAATTTTCCGTGGTTAAGAACACGTTTTCTCTAGGAAATGGAGTTGTTTAATTTTCTCCATTTTAGAGCTGCTGTCCGAAGACAGGTTTTAGCTGAATCGCTGCCTCCATCTCTCTCTCTCTCTCTCTCTCTCTCTCTCTCACTCTCTCCCTCTCTCCCTCTCCCTAGAAGCGTCTTTTATGCCTCTATAAGTACTATATTCCTGCTTTAGAGCTATAAAACGAATAAATGTTAGGTCCATTCAATACTTCGAGACCAAAACGACGGACTTCGGCCCGTTCTTCGATAAGCTAGATGATTCATTTTTGATGTCTCGTTTATTTTAACAAGTGTCTGACGCGCGAAGATGGTTTACCATATGGGTGAAGGAATCCAAATTCTTGTCAACAGGCGTTAGGGAGGGAGAGATAAGAAGCCCAACTCCCGCTGAGTCGGCGCCACTAGGCGGAATTTATTTTTTCATTAAGGGCGAGGGGAGGGGGGGGTGAGGACGGAATTAATAAAAGTAGGCCGTGACCGCAAGGGCGGGCTACGGTCAGTTATGCCAGAACCTCTCGCGCTCTATTCCTTTCTTTTGTCTTCCGGAGGGAGCATGGCGCGTGGGGGAATCAAGAATGAATGAGAGAAGACGTAAATATAGGATAAGAAGACGTCCCGGTTTTCCGGGATCTTTCTCGGAGTCCCGAAAGACTTTTTGGGGACACCGTATTTTCTTTTATCAGTGATTCTTACTCTTTCTACGTAAATCAGTGCGTGTTGATAATATCTCTTTAATTTGTTTAAATGTGACTCTAAAATATTCCCTAATTTCTCGATCAAGTCAGTTATAATTCTGAGCACTTATTGTATGAATTTGTAGAATAATCGGATTCCTTTTGAGCACGCTCATAACCAAGCTACGCAAAATTTGTTTACATAGTACCCAATATGGCCTAGTTAAGCTTTATTAATTTTTTAAGCACCTTTCCCAAATACTGAAAGTAAAGCTAACATAATGTACTCTTAGACAGTTTATTTAAGTAAACAGAAAAAATGTTACAACTATAACTCTTCAACATGGAATTACTGGTTAGTATTTTTGCAAAACCTTGCTGTTAGGCTATGTTAGGAACCAATGCTCTCAATGTGGCGTATTAGGTTATTGTTAAAAAAATAAGAGAACAAGAATCTGAAATATTTATCAAGTATTTGTATCAAAATTCTAATGCTCGATTGCTCAAAAATGGTTACAATAAATTGTCGGTAGGCAAAAATAACTAAAAAATGAGAGAATAAAAGTCATGATTCTAATTTTACAGAGGTCAGAATCGTAAAATTGTACCACCAAAGATTTAGGTCAAAATTTAATTTAAATAAAGAAATGAACAACAAAATTAGATCTAAAATCATTCAAAACATATATTGTCATTATTTAAGGTTCACAAATGGGAAATATGGCCTACATAGACCGTAATGGGGAGACTTGGACTAGTAAAATATTCCGTTGGAGCCACATGACATCTCAATGAATTGCCAAACCAATCACTAATAGTAGAGACAGTTATCTTGTAGAATGCCTAAGGTCAAATTAATTAATTAACTTTTACCTGTACAAACAGTGACTTAACCAACGTCTTGAAAATAGATGCACGTAACCACAAACGCTGGCCTCAAATAAAACACTCCAGCAAATTCAGCCAACTGAGCGCGTCCAGCGGAATTCCATATAAACACAGTTGTAAGCAGTCTACTGATATACTGCAACCACCATCTATCAATTTTGTCACGTAGTACGTTCGATACGGCGATTAGGCCATATTGGGAAACAGGCCATATTGGGTACAGTTACCTTATATAAACGAAGAAAACACAATATCACATATATTTCCGGTTAAATCCCTGTTTTTCTTCCCCAGAACCCGGTTTGTCCGGGTTTTCATTTCTTGCAAACTACCGCATCACATGAGATAGAAACGAAGAATGAAATGTAACAAATCAAAACCTATTAATTATATCGGAGAACTAAGCATCGAAATTCACATTCCACAGCAGGCACTCGACTAGCGGAAATTTTCTATCACTATAACCGAAAGTTTATATTCTATGGTTTAAGCGTTTGTCAAACAAAGCAATCAATTGACCTTGTAGATACATTAGTAGATGCTCTTGTCATTCATCATGTAGAAAGTTCTGAAATAAAAAATTCCAATAAGATTGGGAAACCTTATGTGCAGAACCTAATGTATGTGCATACAATGCTGGACATTTTCCGGGACACTACCATGCGGGACAGTAAGTCGAAATACGGAACTGTCCCGCATAATCCGGGACTTGATTCAATAATGTCACTGGTTACATTAATAAATGGAAAGCTCGGCGGCAGCTGAGCGTAAAACTCGATATGCACTCATCCCACTAATTGCGGGGTTTCGCTTTACACGCTTTCTTTTTTAGAGAACTACCTCGAATTAAGCGGCCATCAGTTTCACTTTGGCGCAGTTTGGAAACAGTCTTCGAGCATTAAAAGGCATAAAATGTTTCAGTTGGACATAGACGTTTTAAGAAATGTTAAAAGGAAGAAATGCTGATTACAGTGTGATTGAATTGTTGCATGTTGACCTTAAGATGACGCTTAAATGTAAACTCGCGTATTCTTATGGTAAAACATACCTCACCCCGCGCGAAGCTAGGGATGGGTGTTTTATTATGTCACTGGGCGCTGTATAATTACTTTTAAAGACGTAATGGATTATTTAGTATTGTTTCTGTCATCAAATTCTCTAATTGGAAGAATTTTAACCAAAATCCACTCGGCCTTTTTTGAGTAGGTAAATGTTAATTTGCGAAAATCGACCAAATTAAATTAATATGTATTATGAGAAAAATGCTTCTATTCGTTGCTAAGCAACAACACAGTACTGTTACGTTAGAGGACATTTTCGGAGTGGACCTTAAACAGTGGACTTTATTCAGTGGACATTTGAGCATAGTGGCCATTTTAACATATGGACATCATGCGTTGGACAATTTAGCTGTGGAAATTTTTATATATTGGACCTATCACCCTCCACTGTTACGCGATAATTTTCATTTCAACTAGGCATCTAATCCGGGCGGCGTCTCAACGTAAATGCGAGATTTAATCGAGATTCCTTAAAACCGTTTATCCCCTAGCATCGTGCGCAAACTACAGACAGACGGGATTGCAAGAATCATTTTTTCGGACCCCCGGGGACATAAAAAACGCGCATATTCATCAAAATCTCGAATTTTTTCGCGTTCGCAATAATTTCTCTGAGTACTGTATTAGAAGGTAAAAATATCCAAGCTCTCTCTCTTTCTCTCTCTCCCTCTCTCACTCACTCACTATTCCAATCTCATCCAGCTGCTACGAGATTCAAGTTCTTAGAATTACATTTCTGGTCGTCGGAAATACGCCTTTGTGGGGAGGTTGATGTTTATGTCAGTGAGAATGATTCTTTTCGGGAGATGGACTCCGGGAAGAGTGAGGAGTGTTGTCGGAGGTTCCTGAATGAGTGGATGGAGGAAGAGAGAGAGAGAGAGAGAGAGAGTTTGCGGTCGAGGGAAGAAGGTTGGTGTTGATGTACCTCTCCGAAACCTGTCACACCCCTTCCTCCTTCGCAGACCCAACCCGCCGCCGTGTTCCGAAAAACCTCAAGACGCCTCTCCACCCCCGCAAGGCGACGTCGCCATATAACCCGTCGTCTCCTTCCTAGACCGCCCTTTTCCGTTCCTTTCTCCGTCACCGTGAGAGATGGTGGGAAGACCTGTCTCACGGTCTAATAAGCCCTGTCGTCGCTCTGTAGAGAATTAACTCTCGCTGTCAATTGGCTGTGAAAAAAATCTCTCGTCGTGCGGTGGAAAGCAAGTTCTGTCTCTCTCTCTCTCTCTGTTGCTGTAGGATCCTCGTTTTTTTCGCGTCCTCGCGTCGAGTCTTGACCTGAAATCCGCGGTGTGTGGATGGTTTTGTAGAAGAAAGGGATAAACAGGACGAAACGACAGGAAGGAAGGTGTTGTTCTCGAATATCTTCCCCGAAACTTTTTATAGCTCGGGTATTAAAGATGAGACAAAAAGGTTCGAGCGATGCGTCTTCGGTTTGAAGTTATAGGAATACACTAGAGAAAATATTTTCTTTTTATAGAGTTATTGGAAACTTGTAGACCGGAGGTTTTCAACCTTTTCGACATTTTTTTAAGTCGTCCACGCCTTAGGATTTAAAAAAAGTCGCTTAACCCCTAGCATATTTTTAAAATGATATGGATATGAACAAAACGTTTGTATTAAAATACATCACTGATGTATATAAATATCAGTAATAAATCTCGGTGTGATACATTTCTGTTTATAATGTACGTAATTAAAGACCGTTTGCGACTTTTTGTGTGAAGAAAAACCTACCGATATAACTACCAAGATAAAAAAATTGTTTTCCATCCGAATTCTCTTTTATAAAAACCTCTCTATAACGTTGTTAGTAATCGTTAAATCACAGCTTTTGAGTATGTAGAAACGTTATAATCTTTGATATTTTCTCATTCCCCTTTATAACGCTGTTAGTACCCCCTGTTGAAAACCTCTGTTGTAGACCTTCGAGTTATAGAGATTTATATGTCTACTTCATTTTTCAGAACATTAAACAAAAATGTATCTAATTTTACCGATAGATTCGTCCACTTCTTGCGTTTTTCATATTAGCCGTCTATTTTCGATTCATAAAATCGTGCTGTTTTCAGAATACTGGAATCATTGTCAAAAGTCTTCTTATTGAATGGGTGGCGTAAATAACCCTTATTACCATAAAACGCTTCAGTTGACCATAGCATATTTCACCTAGATAGCCCTCATCAGTGGTAATTCAAATGAATCTATGAACTATTGGCTACTGAAAGCACATGAAGTCAACTTGTTTTTTTACCACGCATATGTTTTATTTGGCCATTTTACGGCTAACGGAGTCACCTGGATCCTTTGACGTAGGTTATAATCTTAGATCCCTATTTTAACTTTTAATTTGCGCGTATTGGCCAGGCTGAGACTTTATTTTTTGTTTGCAATTTATCTCGGTGTCAGCTCTTTCAAATGATCACGTTGATTAATGAAGCCCGCCTCGCTTTTACGTTGAAAAATACGGCTACTTTATTATTGCACGGCGTTCGGTCCCTTTGGAAACGATTGGCTAATTTCTCAATTTCCTTTCGTCAGGTTTTAAGGCACGTGTGCTAGTTTATAATAGCGGATATAAAGTTACGGCGGGTGAACAGAGAGACTTAATTGCTTCCATGCTTATTTTGTTTTTGTCTGTAGACTTTTTTTCGTTTCATTATTTTATTAATTTTCTTTTATTTCTTAGTTGTCGCGTTTTATTACCTTCGGGGCACGTTATCAATTTTTTCTGAGGGCTCATCACGAAGTAGAAAACATTTCTTTAGTCAAGAAAAAGTCTTAATTTAACATCAATTTGTATATGTATGTTATTTAGCACAATTGTATTGAAAAATATCAGATATTTGACGTTTACGGAATAGCATCTCTTAATTTCGATATACCTACACGTTATTTCGAAAGTAACGCAACAGTTGTAATTTCAGTTTAAATACAGTTTGGTGGCCCCTTTTTGTTCAATCTTATCACCAGTACCTAATTGAATCGAAATTCTGCGAGTAGGCATTGCAGCTCCGTGTACAATCATTCACGACACATTGAAACTTTTCGTTTTTAAATCAATCATGGCCGGCCTAATTGTGTTTTGTCATGAATAGATCCAGTTTTTTCAAACCTTGGCGCAAATCTTATAATATCAGAGGCTGGAGAAGCTTGCTTTTGAAATTACAAATCGATTTGCTTGCCACTTCTGGAGCATTATCTACCTTAAAATAAACTGTGTAGCAATAATTCACTCTTCCTTAGTAAGTCGCATATGGAACTTGAAATTACTATTGCCAAATAATGGAAATTGATTTTAAAAGGTAAATTTACTACCGATTTAACTGGATGCTGTTCATGAACGATCACTACAGAAGAACATTCTGTAGCCAAACAATCATAAGCAATATGCGTCAAAAATAATGTTTATTCATTGCGTTGTGTTACTTTTGGAACACCCTGTAGCTGGCAGCATTTTTAGTTTTACTGGACAGCATAGAGTTGACGAGCTTGCCTTATAGATAAAATTTATCTCCAAAAGCTGTAAAGAGGTTAGTAAAGGCAGGCGCGCAATTCGCTTACAGGACAGCCTTCATCAGTGGTGATTCGCCGATACTAGATTCTATTGAGGTGGAGTGGCAGAATTTTTCGAGCCGATCCCTAAATGAAACCATATTTTATATATTTTGGACTAAGTTTTTAAAAAACCTCCGCTCCATAATAAAGTGTTTCCACGTACTTAATGTTTGTTACGAGGTGTATATCCCGCATGTCAACAATTAATGATGCCACGTACTCATACCTACTCTCTTGCGTGTTGATATCCCATCGAGTGGAATGGTTTCGTTAGTTATATGCTCGTATGGGCCGAGAATGCCCCAAGCTGCGACCGCCTCCCCCCGCCCCCTCATTTCCTCCGGCAACCCCGAGAGCGCGGCATCCGGTTCCGCGCAGCATCCGCAGAATTTCATTCTGCGTCAACCGGAAGGATGAGCTTTGTGATTACGTTGGAACGGCCAATTGAAAACCCCTCGGCGCGGTTCCTCCGTAAATGCCAACAAAAAAAATTGCGAGAGACGGGGAGGGGAGATTATGAGGTGGCTGCGTGACCGGACCACGTCCGCCTACTTTAGCATCCATTTCGGACCCTCGGTCCGGTTTTCTTTTTTTTTCCTCTATCCCCTTCATTATTTTCCCTCTCTCTGACGTGCGGTCGTGCTCTAGTATCGACATGGTAATTTGGTCCCCGCGTACGTATCGTTAGCGTGACCTTTATGTTCCTATTTCGGAATGTTCGTATCGCATCTCACGGAGGTATTTTTTAATGGTCGCCCAAGAGGCGGTGGAGCCGCGATACGGACATCTCCTTCTTTTGTTTCCTTTTATATTTAACTTCGACGCATCTCGCTCTTTTTTTAAGCGCTTTTTTCGAAGAAGTCGTCTATGCATTCGGTTTGTCTGTTCGTCCGTCATTCTGTGTGAGCAATATCTTTGTAATCCTGCAACCTGGAGAGAGCAAATTTTCAAGATAGGTCGGCCTTCATGGAAGCTAAACATGGTTAAAATTTAGTGGATCTAGGATCCGCCGCCGGGGAATAATCGGTGTGTACATCATAACTTTGATTATAACTCGAGAAGAATTCATGCTAGATAGAAAATATGACATTTTTCAGGGAAGTAGCTAAGGATGAAACGTTGGCGCAATTACTGTAATGGATAGCGCATCGGATTTTCAAACTCAAACGCCGGGGTTCGATTCCGCAGGTGATTTTTTAATATCAATTTTTTTATTCTTGATTTTTGTTACATTTCGGCAGGACACGGTAATATTTATTTAAGATAGAGATTCATGGAATGAAGTGATCTTAACCCTTAACTGGTTACCATGGGTCTGACAGACCCTGTGAGTTTTTTTATTGCTATCGCACGTTTAAACTTTACCATCTGTCGATTTTAAAAACCAGGTACACTCAAATTAGGGTATTTACAGTCAGCGCTAGAAAACTGGGGTTCGTCATTTTCTCGGAATTTTTATTTTTTAATTTCAAACTTTTTGTTCGTTCTGTGGGACCCATGGTCACCAGTTAAGTTACACAGCGAAGCCTCTCTATGAATAAATATCTATCTCCTATTGGTCACTATAAGTGACCAATTTGGAGAGGTCAACATGCCAGGTTTAAATATGAGAAACAAAATATATATCACCACCACATTGCCCTTAATTACCAATATTTGTAAAGATTGTGCTAACGAGGCCTTATAATTTAATGCACATTTTATGCCTGCAGTTTTCTACAAAAGTTAATTTTTTCAAATTCTGTTTTTAAAAATACTGATCTATGATCATTCAAAATTACAATCCATATATAATTTTCTTTCAAACCAATTTTGTTTAAAAGTTTTTTTCAATAAACAGTGAATTGTGTTAAAAGAAGTGATTTTTGTGTAGATTTGTAGGTTTCCTCCTATAAAAGATAAATTATGAAAAACAATAATAATTAAATCATAAATAATAGCTCAGAACACAGTAGAGAAACGACGCATGCAATATTTTTGATAATTTATAACATCCATATTAATTACAGGATTTTAAATTAAAGGGTCTCCATGAGCCTATGATCCTATGCAGGCAGGCATAAGCTATAAAGTAGGTTATATTTTTGAAACGAAAAAATCTGCTATGACCGGGAATTGAACCCGGGTCTTCCACTTGCCGGGCGGATATTCTACCACCGTACTATCGTAGCAGATTGTTTTAAGATAGTGTTTGTGAAAAATGCCCCTTACGTAATTTGCCCTGCAATTCTTCCTTCACTTGTTCGTACCGGCGGTCGTCCGCTTTCCACAGTCGGTCAGGGCGTTGGCTTCGGCGGTTTTCCGTGGGTATTTTAGTCGTCGGGAAAGGTTGATAGTTTTATTTCGTCGCGATTCTGAGGTCGGATCGCGTCGGCGGGTGGTTGCGTCACGTTGGGAAAGGCGTGAATTATTTTTTTTTCGTGTCGTCGAATCCGGGCGGATATTTATATACGAGAGCATGTAAAATAAAACGCGGTTTCCACATCGAATCGAACGTGGTTAGGGTTGTTTTGGGGGCGTAATTTGGAAAACAAATCGCACGGGAACGACGTCGTGATTTCTTCTACCAGGAGGATGGCACGGACGCGTTCGAAACTCCAGAGACTGTCCTTTGTATCCGAGGACGATGGATCTTCGAAGGCTTATTAGCAACGAAAATAACAGCTTGGAATCGTAAAGGGCTTGAAGCGTAATTTTTTACGACCTGGTATCGCATAGGGCGATTTCAATGGTGTTTTATATTGCGCGGTGACGATGAGGCGCGTCGGGAAGCGTTGGGAAGCGCCACTCATGTGACACACTTTGGAAGAGTTTTATTTTTCATGCCCTCACACTCGAGAGGACGCTTTATGCATACGTGGACGCGATATCCTGTAAAAAAAACGTCAGGTGGCGTGTGGCAGACGGTAACAGAAACGACGTCCTAACTGAAGAATTAGTTGTTGTAGTTCTTGCGCAATGCGACCGTCATTCGCGCCGTGTGGCGAATCGACACTTCCCTTTCGTTAAATGTTTTCTTTAATTATATAAAATTTAATTCCAGTATGTAAACTTAATTAGTGTAATGCAGTATGAATTATTATGTAAACCATGATTTTAATTGATCGCGGACGTCGAGAGAAAATCCCAAGGTCAACATTCCAGGTTTATGCTCGGCTCCCCGGATATTGACGAATTTAAGACTGTAATGCGTCAAATGGAAAGTTTTAGTTTGCAATAGTAAATATTGTATTTTTTATGTTATGTTTGTCGGTAAATGGATATTGCTGCTGTGTCTTTAAATAAATGGTGACTCATATTTTAACGACATTCTAAATTTTTTAAGTTATTTAATCTTATTGTTTCTCCATTTGCATGGAGGAAATTGCATGGCTAAGCACCTAATTCCAAAAGATTGCGGACTAAAATTTTGATGGTGTATATTTTGTATTATGTGCCTAATACGATGGCGCGATCGCCATATAATAGTCGGAAGATTATTGGCCACAACAGCTCTAGGAGGGGGTGGCGGTGGCGGCGTGGCTAGAGCAAATGGCCTTCCACGCAGTGGTCCCAGAATCGAATCCGGCGGAGGTCGGATTTTTCAACCTTGGATCGTACCATCCCCCACTTGTGTAGGTTTGGTGTGGAAGGAGTTATGGCTATAATAATCCAAGAGGTTGATTAGCCAGAAATACAAATAAACGAGCAGCTCTAGGAAACGTCTGCATCTATTTCCATTTTACCGTCTCATCTTCACTCTTTAATCGAACGTCATAGTCGCAAGAGACGCATCTCATCCGCAGTCTTCCATCCTTAATTCGTCTAAAAGACTACGCGTTTTATTTCAGAGATATTATTCCGAATAAACAACAATGGAAATGAAAAAAAATGGCGTCGCGGCGAAGCGGATGTTTGTTCGCTGGCCGAGTTTATCCCATTTGAAAATGGGGCGAGCTGGTAAAAACGGCCGTTCGACGACGATGGATAAGCACGACGAGGAAAAAGAAGCGATCAAGTTGCGCGCTTTGAATAAGTCGGAATTTCGCGTCCGTGTTTTTTTTTAAGGTTTCGTTTTATCCGTCATTTTTTTATTTCGCCCCATTTCTGCCGTAAACGTGGCCTCCATCTGGAGGCATGAAAAATAATATCGCCTTTTGATCGGACGTGCTCATTCAATTTCTTGCGGGTTCCATTGTCCGAAAGATCGCGCTGGAAAAACTTTTTTCCAAGTCGAAATTTTTATTCGCTTCGTCGCGTTCGTTTCTGTCGAAATTGAAACGCTTGCGATGTTTTCGGTCGAATTTTCGTTTGAGCTTGCGGATGCACTCACGTAATGCTCTCATTCGTTTTATGTCGTTTTTTTACTGAGATTTTTTTCCCGCAATGAAACCGTCTGGTTTAAATGTCGTACTTTTGAGGTTTCTTGACGTGGTTTCCTGTCATAGAAATAAGTATCGTATTTGACATATTGGCCCTTCATAGCGAGTCTTTTGTTTATTATTTCGCATTTGTGTTACATCGAGACGAAGTTGAAGATTGTATTCCGCCCGTTGGGGTTCGGGTGTCTTTTGTTTCAATTTTGCGTACATTTTCAGTCGAACTGCTGCGGCAGGATCCAGACCCAGGAACTCGAAACATTTTAATTTTAGTAGTGCAGATCTCTTTGTCCGTATCTGTTTTCCAGTATTTTTAAACCTTGAAATGTTGTTTGAGAGTTTAGTCGTATACCACTGTGGCATTGCCACACATTGCTTGCGCAATGCCATTTATTGGCGAAATGTTAGCCAACGTATTTTTTTATCTATCGTCGTGTTCAAATAGTTTTTCTGTTAGCCGATGATGTGGTCCTGTCGAAACCCGGGTCACGTTTCTAAAAAAGTGAATATTTTACGTAATTTTTTTATTTCGCCCTCTGAATATTTTAAAACCAAGTCCGGCTGCGTGGTTACTGATTTGAAGTTCATAATTTTAGCGTGTTGTTATTTAACATTAAAAGTCGCTACGCATATTAAAGAAGGCTCGTTTATAATTATCGCGGCGTAAAGAATTTTCGTTAGTTGTTATATAATGTTCATGTTTATAATCGAAAAATATCCTTTTAGTTACCGCGTATAAGTTTATGGTATGAGAATTTTATCTTTATCTCGAAATTATTACGGCGGGTGTAAAAAAACCATGAAAATTCCAAAACTTAAGCAATTTCATATTCAAGAACAAGCTATGTATTTAAAAAAATGTACTTGCCCCAGGTGTATCCAATAGCCACAACAAGGTTAAAAAAAAACTATATGCGCATTTTGGCTTTGTAGCCGAAATGCGCACATGGTTTTTTTAAAAAAATCCTTGTGGCTATTGGAGATACCTGAGACAAGTACATTTTTTTAATTCTTTGTTTTTGAAAATTTTCAGCCATAAGACGAGCTCGATAGTTCCCTGTTGAATGTGATATTCGCCAAGTTGTTTTACCGTAAATTTTGGCAATCGGTTAATTTTTGTGATCATTTTTTGTTTGACACATGCTTTTGCAAATAAAATTGCAGGGTGCAATTTCAACCGCCGTAGCTATGGAAAGATTCGATAGTAATGCAATATGCCAGGGTTAAAGGGAGCTGGGTCTTCAACTCGATTGCTCGCGAGTGTAAATAAATCCATCTCGAATGCTTAAGGAATTTAAACAGGCAAATTAATTAAGAGTCGTCGTCTCCGACCCAATTTCATTCTCTTCCCGGATGGGAAGCGAGTGGACTCCTCCATCCGTGGGTATATCTCTCCCATTTGCGTCTCACGCCTCCCAAGTATGCGTTCCACCTCCGTCTGCTTACTGTCTCATCGGAATTCGTTTATACAAACACGGATAATTCTATATACGGAGAAGGAATGTGAACGTTTGCTCAAGAATCCCTCGCGTTTTCGATACAGCTTAATAATTACTCGACGTCGTAAGATCGGTCGGAAATTATTGACTCATCGGGTGGCCGGTAGCGGTGGTAGCTTAACGTCTTTGGGTGGAACCGTTCCTCCTCTCTTTTTCCTTTTCTCTTAATGCCTTTAGGTCCACTGTCAGGGTGAAGTGAGCCCAAAGGGGACGAGATTAAAAAATAAACGAAGTGAGATAGTTTTCGCTTCCGAAATTGGTATGTAACGTTTTGAGCTTCGAAGGTCGTAACTCGCTCGAGCGACAGTTTCAGACACATAAGGAGAGATTGCACGTAAGTGGTGTGTTGGATTATATAGTCCGTATAATGGAAAGGAAATGATTGTTGATGGAAGTTCGGACGGAATGCGTCACCGCCGGTCGTAGTGCTATTCCTGTAGCGACTGATTTGTTTCAGTGGCACGACGTGTCTAATTCCGGTTGCAAATGAGTATGCATCGCAGGGTTTTATCTTTTTAAACCAACTTTCGTTATGGTTATTCATATGAATAAATATGCACCAACATAATTCAAGGGAAACCAGAAATAATTGTGGATGTGAGACTTATTTTCCTTTGAATCACTGGATCGCATATGGCATGTCATTTTCTTGAAAATTCTCGTATTCACGGGTGGAATATGCGAACCTTGACCAATGTGCGAGGCTTGGCATCCTCTTTATCTTTTATGTATTCTGTCCTGTAAGGAGGACGGGTATCTTATCTATAAAAAAGTAGGTTTTGTGCTTCAAGCAAATTTGTGGCACAAAAGAGGTAGCATTCTACGTATAGGAACACAGGGATAATCATTTCTTCCCGCTGTGGGGAATTCGAGTCAATGATTTATACTCCCGTTCGATTCGCCAAGAATACAATCTTTTAAAGTAAATTTCTTTTTGCTTTTTTGCCGAATTCGATGTATAGATTTGCGGAAACGTACTCATATATGTATATTGATGTGTATTTCAGGTGTGACGTTAAATTGAGTGAAATGACTTTCCTAGAGGAAGCACTCATTTCCGTGGTGATTATTCTAATGATCCGGCAGGAAGCGTTGTTTCACGTCGATTACGATCTGTCAAAAGAATTTTCAAAACTAATTTCTTTTTCTTGGAAAATCATCTGCGATGAACTTCGAAATTCCGGAAATTTGAGATCATTCGCCATTCATCCGTGAAATTTGAACGAAAAGGCTTGGTTTTTTCGAAGGAAGAGTTCCGAATGCTGTGCTAATAAGCGTTACTGTGTAAGTATTTAATTTGAAACCAATATTTTCCCATCCTCTCAATGTGCTTACATAGTGTCGTTTCCGGTTGTAACGCGAACAATAGAAATACGTTCATAGAATACCGCTAGAGAATCAAAATGTTCGGGAACCGGTTTGTTTACATTGAAAAATGCATAGATAAAAATGGCTGAAAATTATTGGATGAGATAACCACTTAAGTATCACAGACTGAAAAATTAAGCGCTTCTCTTATGTATCTCCGATTGTTACGGCTCTTGGAGATATCCAAGACCAATACCTTATTTTTCAACTTTTGCTTTTTCTGGATGCAATAAATCAGAATAGAATATGGACGTGTATATTAGAGTGGCAACAATAAAACCGTCTTTTTGATACTCTGTAACTAATGGTCTCTAATGAAGGTCAGAGGGTGTGTGAAATGAACGCTCTGGAAACCTGTGAGGTATGAACTACATGTCGAGTAGAAGTGGATAAAACCGGTAACAAGGTGGGGGTCGCGGTGCAGGCGAAGGAGAAAGTTTCCTCTCAACCCGAGCCGGAATGAATAATTGGTAGCTTTAATAGGCATGATGCCATTTCAGCTAGCAGGAAGCGGTCTTTTCCTTATTATACGTGGGTTTGAAAAGGCATCGGTATGGGCGTGATCCTACGCGGTGCAGCGCGACGACGGTGCACCGATAAACCTGGCGGTTTGAAGAATTCGTTTCATTCGAAGCGAACGGCGCTTTTAGGGATGACGACATAGTGAAACTTAATCCATAAAGGGAAGGACTTAGAGCATCGAGTGTTTGTTTTTCTCGCCGTGATGAGTTTCTACGAGCCCCGAAAAATATATAGGACATGTTGATTTCGATGTCATCAAGGCGATGGAAAATTTCCACGGGAAGGTCGTTCACGCGCCTGAAAAATTCGCGGTATAACCTTGTCAGTACTAACTTGAGGATGCTTACATTTTTCATTTTTGCAATAATTAGCTTTGTATTAGTAGTAGTAATTGATTTTTAAGTGCGTCGACTGCTATAGTCATTTTGCATTGCCATCAACTGGACATACAGAAGGGAGGAGAGAGAGACGGTGCCGGCATTAGCCTACTCTATACGAAAAGCACCAAGGGGATTAGCTTTGTAATTTCGAATTTTGTAGCGTCGCGATTTGCGATATCCAGGTTTTTTAATGTCGTGATTTTAATATCGAGGTTTAAACTGGGTTTCGAAATAACGAGGTCGCTATAACAAACATTATAGTACACCTATTTTTCAGAAGGGGGCTGAAGTGCACATCTTATTAGCGAGGATATTTAATTAACCGGTTTTGTATTATCCAGGTTTTACTGTATGTTGCGTTAATTCATTTCGTCTGCGCCACTTTTCTACCTAAAAAAATCAGCTGATTTCAATAAGGGTGAGAGTGAATTGCGTGTCGAAGATAGAAAAACCGCAATGCCGATGGGGTAAAACGCAGAAATTTCAACGCTCCGGTTTATGCCCGCGTTCGGCCCCCACGAGGGCATTGGTCGCGCTGTGCTCTTCTAGGTATTGTTTTCCCGAATCAGTTTGTTTGGAAAATGGCGATGGATTTTCTGTATTAGCTAGTGTTTTTGTTTCCGCTAATTTCGTCGTGTTTTCGAAATTACCGCGGCCGAGATGGCTGCACTGGAAACCTAAGGAAGCTCCCCTAAAATTTTTTCCTTGGCATCTCTATTAGGGTATCTTGGTATAACGCGAGGTTAGTCTCAGGAATTCGATCGTAATCTTTTATGTTACGAGTACCTACTTTTATGTGAAATTCAAGGTCGAGCCTTGACGATAGGTTGCCAATCCAGGCAGTCAGTTTTGTGACTTTAATGGGCGTCGTAAAAAAGCTCCTCGCCGTTAGATCGGAGATTCCATTTGTCCTCTGCGGAAAGGACGTTTAATTAAGGCCATTGGTGGAGTGCATTTAAAGATATATACATATCTCGTCGCTCGCACGTTTTCGCCCTCGGGTTTGTTGTCATCGTTTGTGCCAAACCCGAGTATGGGAGGTACTTTTACGACCCTCGCTCGGAAGATATGTGGGTCAGCAATATAATTTCCCGACAAGGATGATAGAGGGCGTTTCATTCGGTCCTGAATATTGTATAACGAACTTTTTTTTTAGTTTTACTCTCCGTTGAAAAGATATCTCGATCGTGATAAAAGGTACGGTCGTCCTTGCTAGCCTTAGAATTGCCAAGGCGATTTGGATGGATGCGAGTCCTTGTTCTCTTTACGAATTATCACGCTTCGTCGCAACCGTAAAAAAAATCGCGTATATTAATTCTTATTTAAAATCTGAACGGTTAAGCGCTCTTTGAAAGAGTCAAAAGGATAATTATTCACGTAAATATGGGCCGTCCATCTCTTTTGCCTCTTAATTTTTTTCCTCTCTGCGGGAGGTATCTTGTCACTTTTTAAGGGGTCGAACGTCGCCGTAAATAGCTTTTAGCGTCCATTAGACGTCTTGCCCGTTAGATGGACGGCTTTTTGGTTTGAGAAAAAAATACTTCGGAAACCGAAAAAAATGCCTCTCGGGCGAAGGAGCCGTATAACCAACGAAATAATTAATTCAGGGGTGTTTATTTTATTTCTTTTTTGTTGGTAAGTGATCTCGAAGCGCGGCGGGTCCATTTCTTTCGCAAAGTGGAGATAAGGGTGATAATTCACTCCACTGGTCCAGTTTGGGCGTGGACGGACCCGCAGCCAAAAACCCTTGTAACTGCCAGAAGCAGGTTGTCGACGTGAATATATATATATATATCCCCCTCCGTGGATTGTTTATGTGGTCGTAAGCGTCACCCTTCGACGCCCTCCGGTGCATAGGAGGCCTTTCCCGGATCTCTTCCACTCACACACACACGCAGCAAGTCGAGCCAGAGAGTCGGTACGTCTGATTGGGGGGGGGGGGGGGGTGGGGTGAGTGAGAGAGACCGTGTCTAGCACCCACGCCGCGGCGGTGCGCCGCCCTCTTCCCACCGCCCCTCGCGGCGGCAGCCGTAACGGGGCGCTCGACTCACGGAGAGATCCGGGTCATTGCCACCGCATAAGACTGCCCGAGGCGACTCCATCCAATCCCCAAGACCCATCTCTTCATATCCTCCTCTTTTGCTTCCTCTCTCTCGTTTTTCCCACCCATTCTCTCTCTCTCTCCTCACCCACTGCTCTTCCTCTCGATCTCTCCCCTCTCGTCCCGCCAACCTCCTTCCTTTACAGAGAGAGAGGTTGAGCAGCGTTTGAGGTCGAGAGGTCAAGGAGGCGGCGGAGGCAGCTGCTGGCATCTCCGGGTGCTGAAAGTCGTCGTGGAATGCCGCCCAGTTTTTATCGTTAACGGCAAAGCAGCATCTTCGTTCCGATAGGCGCTCTCTCTCACTTTCCGTCTCTTTTTCTTTCTTTCTCTCTTTTTATTTCTTTCTCCCTTTTTCTTTCTCTCTTTCTTTCTTTCTCTCTTTCTTTCTTTCTCTCTTTATTCTTTCTTTCACTTTTTTCTTTCTTTCTCTCTTTTTTCTTCCTATCTCCAATCGCTCTCGTGTCGTTTCTTTAAGCGCGTCGCATTAGCGGGGGGGTTGATGAGGCTGCGAGGGGTTTTTCTTCGTGTTATTTCAAAAGTGGCGATGTTGTAAGAAAAAACCTGTTTTGCGGATGAGAAGGGTTTTTTCCGAGGGTGATGTGTGCGTTTTGGCCGGTCCAGGCACGCTCCTTTCACCTATTAAAAAAATATAATAATTAGAGGTAGTTGCTGTAAGGGTCCGGGTGCTTTTCACTGATAGTTTTATTGATCTTCCGCGAAATTTTTCGTAGAGGAATGTGTCGAAAAATCCCTGTTTTTTGTCGTTAAACCAAGTTGGATACTTTTATTTTACTGTGGCCGTGTACGTAAAAGTGTTAAAGCAAACGAGGACTCAAAATGTATCCATATTTTTCTCCGACATACTCTGGAAAAGTAGATGACTTTTATAACCACTATATTCCGTTCCCCTTCTTTGTAATGGACTTAGTTCGCAAAATAAACACATTTAAGGTTCCTCGTGAAATTTGTTTTGTCTGAAAAAATTACATCCTTCTCCCGCTGGAATCATGACATATTTGTTCCTTTATTTTTTCCGAATCTAGGCTGTTTTTGTCTAACATGCAAAGTCCGTTTAATCTTCCGTCGCTATGTCTGTGTTTTATTCAATTTTTTTTCATCAGGAGTGAAATAGTTTATTATGCTTTGTTTAATTTATGAAGATGTATATCACTCGTGTTTATAAGATTTAATACGAAAGGTTGCTTTTATCTGGTTTACTTTTAGCAATATTTCTTTTTGTTTCATCGTTAAAATATCCCTAGTGTCTTTGTTAATATAGTTTTCCTACTGAAGGCGGGCGAGGCATTTAAAATTGTCATTAAAAATGCACGCAGATTCTCTTGCGTCGCTAGGATTTCCAAAGTTTACTATGCATCATTAAAATGTGACATTCCTCTTCGGACAATTATTTTCCGGATTTACTGCATGCCATTAATGAACCTAGGAATTAAAAACTTTGCGAGAAACATCAGCGTACGTAATGCGTTTTGTGTTGAATAATTAACGAATTCAACTCGCGTAAGGTGTGCTGAAACTTAAAAGTTTTAATAAAATTCTCGAAATAAATGCATGATGGCATAAGACAAAGAAGGTTTGCGAGGGCACTTCGGCAAGCAGCACCCTCGATGGTGTAAGAGATAGCATACCTTAAAGTTCAGTTGATAGAGAATGATGATATGAACAAGACTCGTAAAATGGTTTTATAATTTAAATTGCTAAAACAGGATGCGATACCTTTATTTCATTACTCCATTGCAGCCAAATGGCAATGTGGGATCTCTTGCGTGACGAAAGACCGTGCGACCTCTCAAGGGTCAAGTTAAGTTAAATTTAGTTACTGTTGAGCTCACTCTTTTGAAAGGGCTCGCGATAATTTCAAAGATAATGTTTTTTTTTTAATATAACTCTTATTCATCCGCGAAATACGTGTTTGCGAAGTTGAATAAAGCCATTCGCAATTTATAACGCCACAATCTTTGACACCGTAGTCTCGCATAAATGTCTTTCATGTTTTGGCGTACCACTGAAAAGCATTCCATGTTCAACCTATGGTTACTTAGCTCTGGTTGAAGGCCGCTGTTTTAGGAACTTCTATCAACTTGAATAGGTTTTACGCGACATCAATGAAAGCTAAAGCCCTGAAAGTTTCGCCTAATTATCATCTCCAAGCTTTGGATATTCCAAGTTGCCCTTCCTGACAGAAAAATAAATTTCAGGGGAAATTATCATTTTCGTCTTTGCGAAAAACAACCGCCAAAGAATGCCACAAAACAAAGGAGTGTAATATAGGCTGGCAGGCGTTAAGAGAGGCGGTAGTGATTTGTTCAAAGCAAAGGTCGCGACCCAGTGATGGGTCGCGGAATATATAAACAGTGTCGCTCAACTTTATATTATATTCTTACATTCTTTGTGTAACTTAATGACATTTTTTAGAGTTATCTCAGGTATTTGCTTATCGCTTTGTCAGTATGTTTTCTTTCGATATATATTGCATATTATTTGTTAATTTATGGGAACTTAATCAAAATATTATCTTTTTTTTACGGATGATAGAGGTGTCGCAGGTATATTTTTTCTCTCTTTCGCTGCATCGCGAGACAAAAATTTTGGAAAATATTGCGCCGAGAGATGGAAAGCCCAATCAAAACTTATTATCTCAAAATTTTTAAATTTTCGTAAAAATGGCGGTTCTTGAGGAAGGATACCTTCTCGAAAAACTCAACATTTTAATTTTAATAGTGCAGATCTCTTTGTCCGTATCTGTTTTCCAGTATTTTTAAACCTTGAAATGTTGTCTGAGAGTTGAGTCGTATGCCACACAGCGCCGTAACTATGGCGGGGCAAGCGGGGCATTTGCCCCGGGCGTAACTAAAGAAGGGGCGCAAACATTGTTAAAGGCATGTTGTACATGCCACAAGGACAGGGGAGATTTCACTGCTATACTTGTTCCAGACATTACGCATAGCAAAAACTATAAATTTCGATGATGCTATTGAAGAGTTTGCTGCATTAAAATGACATAGAATAACTCTTTAATATTAAATTATTTATACTTTCTGTATTTAAATTATGTATGTATGTGTGTAATTATGTATGTAATTATATTTATAATTAGGTACCTATTTAAATTATGTACATTTATAGTAAGAAATTATATCATTTCTAGTTTATTTTTATTTATTAGTTGGTCACCATAAATCCAAATAGGTATTAGAGAATTTTTATGGAGGGGGCGCATATTTGGTAGTTTGTCCCGGGCGCTAAAATAGCTAGCTGATGCCACACATTGCTTGCGTAATGCCATTTATTGGCGAAATTTTAGCCAACGTAATTTTTTATCTATCGTCGTTTTCAATAGTTTTTCTGTTAGCCGATGATGTAGTCCTGTCGAAACCCGGGTCACGTTTCTAAGCAAGTGAACATTTTACGTCGTTTTGTTATATCGCCCTTGGAATATTTTAAAACCAAGTCCGGCTGCGTGGTTACTGATTTGAAGTGCATAATTTTAACGTGTTGTTATTTAACATTAAAAGTCGCGACACATATTAAAGAAGGCTCGTTTATAATTATCGCGGCGTAAAGAATTTTCGTTAGTTGTTATATAATGTTCATGTTTATAATCGAAAAATATCCTTTTAGTTACCGCGTATAAGTTTATGGTATGAGAATTTTATCTTTATCTCGAAATTATTACGGCGGGTGTAAAAAAACCATGAAAATTCCAAAACTTAAGCAATTTCATATTCAAGAACAAGCTATGTATTTTTAAAAATGTACTTGCCCCAGGTGTATCCAATAGCCACAACAAGGTTAAAAAAAAACTATATGCGCATTTTGGCTTTGTATCCGAAATGCGCACGTTTTTTTTTTAAATCCTTGTGGCTATTGGAGATACCTGAGGCAAGTACATTTTTTAAATTCTTTGTTATTTAATTTTTTCAGCCATAAGACGAGCTCGATAGTTCCCTGTTGAATGTGATATTCGCCAAGTTGTTTTACCGTAAATTTTGGCAATCAGTTAAGTTTTGTGATAATTTTTCGTCTGACACATGCTTTTGCGAAAATTTAAAATATAATTTTAAATTGCCGTAAAAACGGCGGTTCTTGAGGAAGGATACCTTCTGGAAAATGTGGAAAATTACCTTTTTTCTCCAAAGAAATAATTGTCGGAGGATTTTTTTTCTAATTAACACGGAGTAGCGAGATAGATGGATGCACGGACAAATGCGTTCACTCTTACATAGTTAATAAAAACGCGGATAATTACCAATTTAATTCCTCGGAAGTTTTTTTCGGAAAATTGAAAAAAATAAGAAGAGTTGCGAGACCGAGGAACGGACAAGACAAAGCGATGAAAACGCGCGTTCTTCATTTTCAGGGAAACTCGATAAAAGCGCCCCATGCTCGGGCGATTTATACGAGAACCCCACCGAAGGCCGTGATAGATTTAAAAAATCTGATGTGGCCGCCACATGACTTTTTCCATACCTGTAATATTTCTAAAAATTCCAAATAGTTTAAATAATAATAAATATTTTAAGGAACTCCGAGAAAAATTAAAAAACCTTACAAAGAACAGACATCAACTCAAACCGTAGCCTTCTGATATTGGGTATAGCCAGGAAGATCCTACAATTAAGAAAATAAAAAGGAGCGTTACTAATGTAAGACCTAAGCGTGAAGTGCTAAATAGTCGCCGGTAGGTGGTGTGGTCGTGGCAGCTAAAAATTAGTTTTTAAAATCTCTTAAACAATGCATTATTATATGGGAACGTGTTTTCGAACAAACGTCGTAGAAAATTAAATTTACTACAACTTTTATTCTAATACTTTTTTACATTAATCAAATATTAAAGCAAATATTAAAAAAGTAGTAAAAATAGTAAACGCCCACTTTCGGTTGACCGATTTTTCCCAAAAACTAATCAGTTCTTTTCCTGTTAGCAAAAATGTCAAATATAAAATTCGCGTTGATCTGATCAATAACTTTTGAGTTAGAGCACCCACAAAATTCCGGTCACAGACACACGGATACACAGACACACCCACGGAAATCATCGAGAAAATTGTCAAAACGTGTTCAGGAAACCATAAAACACGTATTTCCGTTGAAGTATCGAATGCGATTCTTTTCATGAAAACCATAATTTCTCTCGACTTCGTGTATGGAGAAAGTAAAAAAAAACAACTCCCGAACTGAGTTTCTTACGCTTTTTAACGACCCCAATGCAGTGCCCGAGCTATCTGAAGGCGAGATCTTTTATTCCCTCCATCGACCAGTCCTCGCGTGTTATTATACCGGCCGCTCGACTACCGTCCGGTCTCGTGGCGCAGCTCACAATGAGATTGCTCTCGTGCATCTGGTGCTGTGGTGGGAGGAGGAGAAGGTCGGGTCCGCGGACCGGGCGTCGGGTATGAAATCGAGCGTTAGGGCGTGTAATGAGGTAAAAAAATACGGTCTCGGAGTCGTGAGTCGTTGAAAGGTGCAGGAGCGTTTTCTTTTGTTTTATTCGCCACGTCGCCGTGGGGAGGAGTGCGGGAGGAGGAGGTGGTGTGAAATGGAATGTTGACCCGGACGTTGCGATTTTTTTTACGGAAAAAATATAAAGAAGGAAGGAAGGGAAGAGAATGAGAGGGAGGAAGAATGGAGGAAAATTCCGCCCTTGGTCGGAGCGTTTGTTTTTTTTCTCCTCGTGTTTTTTTTTAATACCTTCCCCCCTCGAATATTATCTTTTCTTCCCATCTTCCCGAGAAGTAGTCTCGCTTCTTTTTCTTCAAAATGACTCGAAATATTCGGATTTTTTTTTGTTGCAAACCTTTTCGTGGGAATCATTTTATCTATCTCTGCGAATGCGGATTTCGTCCCGTCTCTTTCCTTTTTCGCTAGTTGGGGGTTTGGTGTTGATCGGAATCGATATTGCTTGTTTGAAAATAAAAAGGTCCGGAAAAAAAAGCGCGTAAAATTTTCCGAGGTGGAGATCGCACATTTCGCGATGCAGTTTTTCGAAACGATGCTCTCGCTTTCCCTTCGATCCGCGCGGCAATCGTTTTTCTTCTTTTTTTTCCAAACGATGCGCTCTTCGCGCGTGAGCGTCGTTCTCGAAAGTGGTTGGCTCTAAGACCAGGATTTCGCCAAGTTCGGCATAATGGCGGAAATAGGTCGTATAATCGGTAAAGTTAGGTGATTCGCAAGGTCGTTAAAGAAATTAAGCTCGGTTTTTTCTCCCCGAATTAAAATTTCGCGTTTAAACTCGAGCTTACGTTTTCATTTGGCCGCAATTTATGTAAGATTGGAATCGCAACAAACGTTTTTCCCTCATTTTTGAAAGAAGTTTACTTGTATTCCGTTTTATTTTCTCGATGCCTTGGGCTTAAGATTACACGTGTTATTTGGAGTAATAGAAGCGAATTGCAGCTTTAAATGCTGCTTCCCAGGGTGATAATAATTATTTGTCAGTTTTACGGTATTGGTGAACGCTTTTACTCTAAGGTTATTATTTTAATTCACGCTATAGGTTTTATAACGTTAGAATTTTCAGCAAACTTAATTCTAATAAGAATAGGTATGAAAGAACTGGAAAAATTAAAATTGATAGTAGCGTACATTGCTGCATGGAAAGTCCTGCCACCCGCGTTATTCAATCAAAATTTTTGTAATGATTCAATCGAAATAAACAATGAAAAATCAATCGAAGCATAGTTTCTTTCACCCCGTGTAAACAAAGATAGCGTTATTAATTCCAACTCATTCGAACGAAATGAATCAAGTCGGTTACGTGCCACTTGTTTGTTGATACGGTTTGGCCATGTGTCCGGACATCCCCGTTTCAAAGCTTCCGTTGGACACTTCAACGTGTCGGTTAATTCTAATAATAGTCGCTTACTGCCGCAAGTAAGAGTGGCACCTCACTCTTCCAACGCTCACGTGGGATGACTTGACGTCGTAATCTTGTTTACGTAAGAAGTATATGGATATATACATGAGAATCCGAAATGGCAAATGTCAGAGGTTATCTATCGAATGCGGCGAAAGTTTTTCAAGTTAATAGGAACGAGATCCAATGTAAATGATTAATTACGTTTTCTATTGCGAAATAATTGACGCGACCAGTCATGTTTACGTCGTATAACGCATCGATACCGACCGATGTATATTACCTTGAGCCAGAACTCTGTTTACATTATTTTGTGAAAATGTTTTTATCTTGTTTTTTTTTTTACCGGGCGGTGATAACGGAATGGGATAGGTCGCATATTAAGGTTGTGGGTCCTAATACTGCCGTTGGTATCCTAGTTCTGTGTATATAACCCGCACGAATTGTATGATTATTTTTTAATGTTGATATTAGCATGAAAAACAGGCACTTTTTGTTTATTACTAAAAACTAATACGTTCTGATAAATTCGTAACCTTTGTTCTTGAAAAGAAACTAATTAATTAATATAGGGTTGTTTTTAGCAACACAGTTGAGATTAAAAAATCGATTTAACAGTTTAAACATTTTGATAATTGCGCCGTTGATAATAATTGATATCGTAATGATGTCATAGAATCAGGTACGGGTTATAGGGAGATTTCGATTTCCGCGCAGAAATTTGCGTGATGCAAGGTTCCTTAATGTGATTTTTTTTAATGTTTCATTTAATTCACTTCAGACGACGTCCTTGAAAATGGAGGATGTGGTTAACTGTTTAAAGAAACGGTGCAATTTGTTGTGGGGTGCGGTCGACGGATTTTCCTCGTTTCCTTTATATCTCCGCCCAGCATTCCGTCGTATCATCTCCGTATACGGGAATATGCGAGGCTATTCTTTATTAAGAGAGGAAATTGCGGTCGTCTGTGCGGCGGGTGCGATTATACGACGTGCGCATTTAATATTCGCCGAGTTTGCGGTTTTCAACAAAATTAGAAATCAAAGGTTATATTTTATTTAGATCCAGATCTTATGAAAAAAATTGTGCGTTACTCGGTCCAACCATTTTCGAGAATGCGTTCTAAAAACTCGCTAACTGAAGGGGCTAAATGTAAGAAGGAGCCGTACAATCTCAATTTCGCCCGAATAAAGTCTTTTGTCTGTCTGTCTTACCTTCTCAGTTTCAACTTCACGCGCATTTAAAATTTTCCGCAATTTCGGCTAATGTAAGTATTTACAGGGGGATATACGTCGTCCTCATTTTTTTAAATGCGATCGTAAAAGAGGAATCACTTCGCGCTCGTAAATTGTACAATCGAAAATAGTTGTTTTTTTCCGAAATAGTTTTGTAAAAACACGCTTCACCGTGTTATTGAGGGTTACTTATTTTATTACTGCGGTACTGGACCATTGGAGCTAACGCGGCTGTGGTTTGGCAACTCATTTGGATGTAAAGCGCGTGTTTTGTCGATGTAAAACGCATGCAAAAACCAGGATGCTTGTTGTTTTTCGGTAAGATGCAAATTTAAAAACGCCCGAGATGAATTTTGGACCTGTTTTCTTCCATGTTTATTTTTTCGCATAGTAACCAAAAATGACAATTTTTAGCATACTTTATGGTTTTATAGACCTTTTTTACTACATGATGTAAATGCGTGTAACATGATACATGGTCACAGTAGAATAATACGAAAGATCGAGCACGATAAACAGGTTGCCCGGGGCTAACTCGGGCAGATTATTTTTGGGAAGTGCAACGCATCCCGAGCCAGACTCGGGAAAATCGGTTAAGTGGTGAATGACTTCATCAAAAGTATATCCCTCAACAGTGGCGCAGCCAGAACTTTAATTGTCATTATTATCTGATCTTTTGTTTTTCGATTTATCTGCAAGAACCTTCGTGTAATGATAGAATCTAAGGACTAAATGTACTGATTGTAATTCGGACACATTTGACCCCCCTCGTTTCCATCTGTCTCCCGCATAAGCTATGCTTTTATTAGGACTATCTCCGATCTTGGGGTGGAAAATGCCCGGTTGCCACCCCCACTGACCGCGCCGCTGTCCCTCAATACTCCATCATGATTCCCGAACTCATATCTCTCCGATCTGCCCAACCTATCGAAACGATGATTCGATTATCAGTTTTTTTTAAGCCATTCCCTCGCATTATTTTCATTCGAATATCGACGCTAGGTACCATTCGCGAGAGAATTATTGCAACTACCTTTCAAAATGCCCCTATCAGCTCTTTTGGCTTATTATTTATATTGAGTGCGGCTCGCAGCTTGTTCGCCGCTTGTAACGACAAATTGCAACGCAGGAGTCCCGAAAGAGTGGGAGAGAATTTCGTTTTTTCATAAGCCGCCGAATTATTTTTCACGCTTTTAATCTCTTCCATCCGGCCAAATTAGAGGGGAAAAATCGGCAGTGTGCGGCGCCGAAATAAAACCCATTCCGGGGGAAGATAAGCGATTTGTTTGTTAATCTCGGCGTATCGGGCCGGAAGATGATGGGTTTATCGCTCTCTATCTCTCTCTCTCTTTCTCCCTCCCCACCTTTCTCTCTCGCGACCGAAATAATTGGCCCTAGCAATAAAAGCGAAGGTTACTGGAGCCAAATTAAAGTTTACGACGGGATCCAGATTATCCCGTACCCTATGACTCCGTTTAATCCCATCCGGGATTCGTTTTGTTTATTTTTTTAATTCGTCCCAGCCAGCAGTCTGTGCCGCGAGGGAGATTACGTGTTTTTAATTTTTTTTTCAATTTCTCTTTCTTTCTTTCTCCCTCTCCCGCTCAATTAAGCATACGGCCGTCGGTAATGCTACCCTTTAATCGTAGGACGTGTTCGGCTGATACTTGAATCGTGCAGTCATTTTTAGGATGAGATTTTCGAGAGGAAAATGGCATAAGCTTTTGTCATTTTTCGTTTCAAAAATCCTATTTCTTCGTTCTTATTTTTTGCATTCAGCGTTGGTAATTATTGAGGGTGTTTTTCTCCCCGTAATCGTATGTACTAAGCTAATTATGTACTAAGCTTATTATAAAAAGACCCTGTATTGCTGATTATAAATTGATAAATGGATAAATTTATCTTAAAATATTTACGGTTGAGTTTAAGTTAAAAGGTAACTTATGTAATCGTAAAAGCAGATGTGTATTCCGTATGCAATGCTACAACATAGCCCCCGCGAGAAGTAATTAACAAATCCTAGGTACTTATAAAAATATGGGTCTACAGGTTCCAAGCGCGTGAAGTATCAAAATTGAAAAATTAAGTACTTGTCTTGGGTATCTCCAATAGCCATAGCAATGTTGTTATAAAAAACAATGAATATATGTAAGAGAAGTGCTTAATTTTTCAATTTTTTATACTTGTTTATTATTGAATTTGTTTTCAGCCATAAGATGAGCTCGATAATTCTCTAGCGAAGCTATAAGTTGTTTGCTGCAGAGGATGGCTACTTTGCATTTGAAACGTCCATTTGTTCCATTTGATCCCGTGATTGCTATGCCTATCTACATTTTTCAGTTGATGGAAGCCGTAAGCCGAGATGGATAATTATTTTTTTTTTAACTAAGGTTGATGTTTTTCTATTTTCGTGTTTTTGAACCTCGAAAGATTTTATTTATCGATTTCCACGCCATGTTTTATCCGTGCTGGAACGAAACAGTCACACGTCGGAAACAGTTTTGACGTCCGGACCGGCAAATAAATGCTCGTTGCGCCATTCTTTCCTCGGAGATAAGACGAGTAAATGACGTCCATCGCGACAACGGCGACCGTCGTTTGTTTTTCAACGCCCAGGATTTTCCGATAAGCCCATTCCGTACGTCGTTTGTCGGGCTTCCGTACGTGACGACGTTAGAGACCGTCGCCTTCAGGGCTGAAAGGTTTTCGTCAACCTGTGTCAAGTGCCGTAACGGTTATAACCTTACCTCGAGAAACAAAAAAAAGCGATATCTATCTCTGGAAGGATCGCACGTGATGGGCATATCACGCGTGTGCCGGACCGTCCAAAACAAAGCGGTCATCGGTGTTGGAGGGCTCCAACTGATTATGCATACGCCGACTCGCCCGCAATGCAGGACGAGGCCTCAAGTGGAGCGAAGTATGGGTTTGGAGAGAAAGGGAGGGCGAGGGGAGGGAAGGGCGCGTGGGAGTCGGATGAGTGGGCGGAGTGGGTCGTGAGATAGGGGTGGGAGGTAGGGGGCGGCGAGGAAGGTAGGGGAGGGGAAATCTTTGGCAACGAGCCCGCCTCAAACCTCTCCCTCTCTTCCTCTCCGTCTCCAGCACTCCCACGCTTCTCCACCCTTTCCTAACCAACTCTTTCCACCTTCCCTCCCCCTATCTCTTCCCCCCTTTCCTTTTCCCCCTTTCCTTTCCTCCCCCCTTTCCTATCCTCCCCCTTTCCTATCCTCCCCTCCCCCTTTCCTCCCCTTCCCCTTTCCTCCCCTTCCCCTTTCCTCCGCCTCCCCTTCCTCCCCCCTCCCCTTTCCGTTTCCGGGGCATGAATGAGTTCTTCGGAGCGTAGAGGAGGGAGACAGATGCGCGGTTTTTAAGGTGCAGGTTTGAGGAGGAGGTGTAGAGAGGGGGGAGAGGTTTTTGGAGTAGTAATAGGACTCGAGAGAGCGTGGGGGATGAGAGTGATGGGAAAGGTAGGGGTAGAGGTGGCTTGCGCGAGCGTGTGTGTGTGTGTGCGTGCGTGTGTACGGTGGCGTGGGTGGAGGATAAGGAGAAGGAGGAAGCGGTCCGGATGTGAGGTGTCAGCGTTGTTGAGTCATTCATTCATCGGTTAAGTTGGGCGTGAGGGAGATGGGGAAGGAGGGAGCCGGTGGGGGAGGGTGGAGGCGGGAAGGATGAGGCGGGAATGACAGTGTCCCATTGGGCGTGGGGTCGTGATACTCTCTTATAGTAAAAGAGGGGCGGCGTGGCGAGGAGGTGGAGCGGAAGGGAGGGGGTGTGTCGCTATGCGTGGAAGGGTGCAGGTCGCGCTCTGCGCTCCGGTGCGTTCCCTCCCCTGTCTCTTGCGTGTCACTTTTTATAAAGATCCCCAAGGGACTCTCTTTTCGACTCAGGAATGCTCGTTAATGCTTGACGGCGATCGCGAGTGGTGGAGGCCACCCTGGTCGAGGTTATCTGTTGGATGGAGCGGTTTTCTTTAGTCTGGGAGCGTAGGTGAATGTCTCCTTGGCACTTATACAGTGTTGGTTGAAAGAGCCAAATTTTGCAAGAGGAAGTGGATTATCTTTTTCTCTCTTTCTGTCGCACTTTCCTCCTTCCCTGGGAAGAGAGAAATAAGAAAAAAACGGAGGATGGCTTCAGCTAAGACGGCGTGCTTATAACTCTCGCTGTGATCAAAAGATTTTTGTTTGGAGGGCCTCCGAACTCCGGGGTTTTCGATCTTCTTAGCCGAAAAAGAGAAAAACGTCCATATAGTTCCCTGCTTCATTTTTACAATCAGGTGAGGATTTTGGTGGTGCAAGGTCTTTAGGCAATAGTGGTTTATGGTATCCAGATTCTAAAATCGTGGTTACATTTTTTGCTGGAAAAAGGCTATCAAATTCTTAATTTATTTGCATACATATTTACAATATAGTGGGTGAGCTTCTGACATCGATGTCGATTGCAGCTCAAAAGTCTTCGAGCGGAACCCTTAGAGATAATTATTTTTTAGATGATACCTGTCAGTTGAGACGGGTCTTCAACAAATATATTTTACGATGGTCTTCGTCATCATTTAGGACATGTCACTCAATTATGTCGGGACTTTTCACATCAACGCATACATTTCTTACTCCTCTCGCAATATGCTTCTGACTTTAGTCGCGAGGCCCCCAGAAGCGTGAGGCCCTAGGCCAGGCATTTCAAACTTAAAGAGACATCAGGGCCGCATTAAAGCAATGGATGTTAAGGGAGGGCCGCATTAAGATTACAATTGTTTAATGAGGGCTAGAGTTGGGAAAAATAGACCTTTTCTTGAAAATAGGCGGTATGTTTTGCAAAAAAAAACTGTAATTTAGAAACGGCGTTCTGTTGTACCTCTCTAGCTATGAAAAAATCTGTAGTCCTTTTCACAAAAATAAGTAGTTATATAAAATCTCGAACGATTTAGTTGAAAAAAATCACATTCGGGCCGCAATAAGGCACAGAAAGGGTCCTAGGCGGTCGCATAGATCGCCTGGCCCTATATCCGCCTCTGGTTACAAGTGTCGCAAACTCACAAAGTAAGGGCTTAACATATCAGAATTTAAAAGATAAGTTACGGCTAGTTTATCTCTGGTATCTGGTAGCCTGCAAAGTTTACGAAAAAATCGATTATCAGGCAGGCTGTCTTCATTGGTATTAACCGATAGTAGATTCTGAGACTTTTCAATTTTTATTTTTTTAGATCTTATTTTTTCAGTTTGTTTTTAGCCATAAGACGATATCGATAATTTTCTATTGAACATCTATCACACTTTATTGAGGAGAGCTGTTTGTTGCTTTTTTATTTCGGGACGAGATTTGAATGGGTCACGAGAGAAGGTCAGTTATTAATATAATTCTAGATGTGTTTGTTATTGTATTATTTCATCGCTTATGCTGGATACTATAAACGTTTCTAATTGAAAGGAAAGAGCTTTTCAAAAGTTTATTTGTTATCAGCTACGATCCACGCGGATTGATTTATTTGTCCATATTTTAGCCAGTTTACAGTTTTTTTACGATTTTCGAAGGAAACTTCCGCAGCTCTTTCGAAATATAAATATTTTAAGGCGTAAAACAATGGATTCGGGGATCATGATATCGGTGGATGAATTTCAAAATTTCTGCACTGAACTTCAATGCGTGTCACGCGCACTCCTATAGAAATTTTCGCGTTTAACGTCACTTCACGTTTGAGTAATGCTCGTAATGTAAAGATAACGCGCCAAAATAATAGTCAACAACCAGGAGTCAGAACTTTGACGCAGGTTAAAATTAAATCTTTGAATTCTTACGAAAATGCTTAGCGTCACAAACTCGTTGAAAACTGGCGAGGAAACCAGCTCGGTATATCCCTATGTAGCTTAATATTCCTCGTTAACACCATAATCTAGCTTCATTTTTAAATTAACCTTCGTCACTGCGTACGTCACATGCGCGGCACTTATTTTCATCCGTTGACGTCACTATCGGCACAATATTAATCGATCGAAATAATCGAATTAAAAAAAACTATATCGGAAGCTTTTTTTTATTAAATTGTCGTCCGTACATTTTATCCCGTTAACGTCACGTCTCTAGCAGTTTGCTGGAATTATGGCACCGAGAACATCGTAGTCATTCCTTTTCGCTTCTAATGAAAGAACCTGTCCAGCGGCATTCCTTTCAATTCGGCGCGCCTTCCCTCGAGAGGGAATTTTATTTATGGAGTACGGACATTTTTTTGCATCGTTCCTTTTTACTCGGATTCGAGAATCGCGATGAGATATCCGAATCCATTACACGGTTTGAAAAGCTCGATTTCGGCGCGATTGGATTTCGGTATTTTTAGCGGTTTAAAAAAAATCCTCTTATGCGTTCGATTTGTCCGTCCGTCTGTCTGGCTGACGCGCTATCTCCTTAACGATAGCAGATAGAGAATTCACTTTTTCTCCAATCGATTCTGTATTCTGTCTCGTTGTGCACGTTTTCTTGGTTTGTCTGTCTGTGTGTGCCTAAAAAATCCACTTATTTGTTCGGCTTGTCCGTCTGTCTGTCCGACGCGTTAACTCCTACACGAAAGCAGGTATAGGCTTCATTTTTCCCCAATCGATTTAGTATTCTGTCTTGTTGTGCACGTTTTCTCGATTTGTCCGTCTGTGTACATTTATTTTATAATATTATTTCAGACTAATTATGCCAGTATACATAAATTTTAACATTCTATATTAACATTTTAAAAAATCGCAATTTACCGTCTGCCTCCGCAGCTCTTTCCTTACTTGATTTATTAGGCGCAAGGTGTTGGTTTACTGTAACTTCGTACCTCGTCGGAGGATAAGTTTTATGGCATCGAGGGATTTGAGGTCACCGTGCGATCGAAAAAACAAATCAAAAGGAATGCTCTTTTTTATGCTATCTCTTTCGGACGTTGGGATTCCTGACGACATGAATTACAATCTCCGAACTTTGTTTCCGAAAATTTTCTTGACACCAGAACCTCTCGAAAAAATCTTCAAACTTACCGGATCGTTAAAAAAAAAAACAAAAAATGGCGATATCGCGAATGTTTTCCTCGCTATAAATTGTCGTTTGTTATGGATGTGACCTTTGGAGAAGGGCGTAAAGGGAGATAAAAAAGGAACGTGGGTGTAAATTAATTTCAATTTGTTTGTTCAAAGAGGTTATTAAAAAAAATGAAAGTGGGTAGTCCTTGGTGGAGGCTTTAATTATCGCGAAAGAAAATATGACATTGGATTTCGCTGGACCAAACACTTTTCTGCATTTTTCCCTTGCAAGCTGCTAGCGAATAGCAAATAAGGATGACTACTTGTAGATGAAACACTTCCGATTTATCGTCCAGTTAAAGCAGTTTCGTCTACGTTATATTCTGTTATAGGAATGGATATTCCAGAATTCGCATTGGTAAAATATTTTTTTAAATTGCAAATTTCTTAGTCGATGAAGTTCAATCGTTTGGCGATTGAATTCGAAATCTAGATATTGTGTCTTCATTTATTTTATCTTATCATCTTTCGGATAAATGGTCTTGTTTGCTTCGTCAATCCGTATAGTCAGTCACACCTCCGTAATTCGAAATTTCTATTGCTCATAGGATATTCCCCCCCCCCCCCCTAAATGTTGACTTGAAATCATTCAAATTTTCCGGAATGTATGTTTGCGTATCTATTCTGTGGCTTTTTTTCATTAAATTACAATGTTTTTCCTAAAAAAAATGATTGCCCGCTTAATCATTTGTGCATGAAAAAGCATTCGAATCTGTCCCCTCTTCCGATGTAAAAATAAATTCCGAGTCTTGCCTTTATCTTAAAATTAAGGGAACGATCGATCATTTATTCTTCCTTCTCCGTTAGATATTATTTTTTAGCCACTTATCCTGCATACCGCTTACCTCCTCATTTCAATGGATTTATACAAGGCCGTCTCTATGCAGGGACAGCCTTGGTCACACCTTGAAAATAACTTTTAAACGTTGTTTTCTTCAGTTCATCAATTATTCATTTCGACTTAGCCGTCTGTTATTCATCCGTTCCGTGCTAGGCTCGCGTTTTCATTACCCAATTATTCGAGGGGGCGCCCATCCTTATTTCTCGGCTGCGGAACGCATACCGCTTTTAAATGCTCGCTTAGGTTTTTTTTGGGCGGTGGTTCTACAGTACATTAATGCCCCAATGTAAAGAAGCATCCTCCTGCATTTCTTCTTTTTCAGTTGAACTTATTCGCATTATTCCTGTTATTTTGCGGAAACATTGTTGTTATTCAATTAAATTCGAGCGTTATAGGCAGGCGTAACTGGCCAGGAGTTCAACGGCGGTGTGAGACAGCTTTTAATAGTGCAACAAATCATAGCTAAGTGAATCGTGACTTCGAGGAAGTTGAGCTTTTTATGCACTGTACCTAGATTTTATTAAACCGTTCGTCATTTTTATCATACTTAACGTCGGACGTCACCAGTTGTTTTAGCATGAACGAGTTTTAAAATCCGAAAGACCGATTGCTTTACGAACGGCGATGGCGTTTGGATGATTTGCATGAATGCAAATGCGAACAAAGGTTACAAAGACATCATATGTTTTTATTGACCCTGCGATCGCTAACACTGTTTTCTTTTAATGCGTGGGCGCACCGCGGCAAGTCTTAGCAGACCTCTTAATAACGACAGGTGCATTTCATATCCCGCTTACCCGACGACCGCTTCAACACGGTTAGCTCACCGCGCACGTTGAGTAACAAGGAAACAGGATTCTCGCGAAACAATTCTTCGATGAAAATCTCCGAATAATACCGTAATAAAGCGTTACGCCTATTGCCAGCCTTCCGAATAATTCATTCACCTTCTCTCACGATCACGAACTCATCATTCTTCCCTTCGTTCACGGTGACGCGGGCACCGAGAAACCTGCTCACTCCTTTGGAACTCGTGAGAAAAGAGTGGGAGGGAGAAAGAGGGGGGGGGGTAGAGATAGAAAGAAAAAAGAAAAATGTCTTTATTGGGAGGTTGAGGCAAAATAGTCCCCTCTTCCACCTAGCAGAATAAGGTTGAGAATGTGTTTGAATTTACAGCATAAAATTGCACAAACTACAGCTAAATTACTAAGATTAGAGTAATAATGCAAAGAATATTAAGAAATGCAAGAGTACATAAAATATGCCATAGCGTGGGAATTGCAAGTGTACAACGAATGATGATCACCGGTTATATAAACAATTTGCATATGTAAATATGTGACAACGATTATAATACATATAATCCAGAGAGAGGGAGAGGTGGAGAGAGAGAGGGGGGGAGGGAGGTGGAGAGAGAAAGAGGATAATGGGAGAGGTAGAAGGGGAGGGGTAGTTTACGGCCGGGTAGGTGTGGGAAGGTGTGGCGTTGCATCCGTTCCCATAGGAATGCATTCACTCCCGTTTCTGTGTCGCTCAGAGTGCGTAAATCCACCTCCCTCCCTCCTCTTCCTTCCTCCCCTCCTCTCCCTCCCTCCCTCCGAAAGAAGAAGACGTGCTTCCGGACCAGATAGAGAGTTGCGAGATGGCTCGAGGATCACGTCGGCGGGGAAAGAAGGTTATTAAAGGAAAAGAGCGAATGAGAGGCTATATAAGATAGGGTAGATAGAGAATATCTCTCGTTTTCTCTCTCTCTCATTCCTCTTTTGCACTCTTTCCAAACCTCTCTCTCTTTCCCGTCTCCCACGCCGAGTTTTTCCGTTAAAATACCTATTGTTCGAGCTCTCCTTTTATTCCCCATCTTTCTCTTTCTCTCCCACCCTCTGTCATTCTCACCCTCTCCCATTCTCTCACTCCCCCCCTCTCTCTCTCGCCCACCCCCCTCTTCCTCTCCCTCATATCCTCTCCCTCTTATCCTCTCCCTCTTATCCTCTCTCTCTCTTATCCTCTCTCTCTTATCCTCTCCATCTTATCCTCTCCATCTTATCCTCTCCCTCTCTCATTCTCACCCTCTCTCATTCTCTCTCTCTCATTCTCTCCCTCTCTCATTCTCTCCCTCTCTCATTCTCGCCCTCTCAATCTCTACCTCTCATTCTCACCCTCTCTCATTCTCTCTCTCATTCTCTCCCTCTCTCATTCTCTCCCTCTCTCATTCTCTTCCTCTCTCATTCTCTCCCTCTCTCATTCTCGCCCTCTCAATCTCTACCTCTCATTCTCTCCCTCTCTCATTCTCTCTCCCTCTCTCTCCCTCGCCCTCCCTCTCTCATTCGCCCTCTCTCTCATTCTCTCCCTCTCTCTCATTCTCTCCCTCTCATTCTCTCCCTCTCTCTCATTCTCTCCCCCTCTCTCATTCTCTCCCTCTCTCTCATTCTCTCCCTCTATCTCATTCTCTCCCTCTCTCTCATTCTCTCCCTCTCTCTCATTCTCTCCCTCTCTCATTCTCTCCCTCTCTCATTCTCTCCCTCTCTCATTCTCTCCCCCTCTCATTCTCCCCCCTCTCATTATCTCCCCCTCTCATTCTCTCCCCCTCTCATTCTCTCCCTCTCTCTCTTCCTCTCTCCCTCTCTCTCCCTCCCTCTCCCTCCCTCACTCTCCCTCTCTCACTCCCTCACTCTCCCTCTCTCACTCCCTCACTCTCCCTCCCTCACTCTCCCTCCCTCACTCTCCCTCCCTCACTCTCCCTCCCTCACTCTCCCTCCCTCTCCCTTCCTCCCTCACTCTCCCTCCCTCGCCCTCCCTCTCCCTCCCTCTCCCTCCCTCTCCATCACCCTCCCTCCCTCTCCATCACCCTCCCTCCCTCTCTATCACCCTCCCTCCCTCCCTCTCCCTCCCTCTCCCTCACCCTCCCTCCCTCTCCCTCACCGTCCCTCCCTCTCCCTCCCTCTCTCTCCCTCTTATTCTCTACCTCTCATTCACTCGCTTTTATTCTATCCCTCTTTCATTTCCTCTCTTTCTTTCTGTCATTTTCTCCCTCGCCCTTCTTTCATTCCCTCCCTTTCCCATCTCTCAGTCTCTGTCCATCTCTGTTTCTCCCTCCCTCTTTTCCCCCTCACTCTCTTCTCTCTCAATCTTTCCACCTCATTATGTCCTTCGTTCTCCATCGCTGTCTTTCTATCGCTCTTACTCTCTATCTCCCTCACTCCCTCCCCCTTCCCCTCTACTATTTTCTCTCCCTCTTTCCATTTGCAGTCTTGGTCATGGCCCACGAAAGTACCGGATAGAGAGGGGGAGAGAGAGATAGAGAGATACATCCGATAACCTCATCCCAGTCTCTTTTCAGCTCCGTGTTACATCAGCTCCATCTCCAAGGCCTCACAACAGCCAGGATTCGGTTTTCTTAAAGAGGTTGTTTCGGTAGAAAAGAAAGTGCGCCCGAATCGCCTCGTCTTGCAAATAGGAGAGAGAGAGTGTGTATGGCGAGAACTGCACGATTTGTTCCGAGAGATAGGGAGAGAGCGAGAAAGGAGAATGTTGATCTAATTTTTTTCAAGAAACGATGATCGAAAAGTAGGGGAATTTCGTCGAGGGTTGGGTTTGATTCGGCGAGTCACGAATTCTCTTCGAAAGATTTCGAATTTTTATTTCAGAGCTAGCATGAGAAGTCGCTTTAAAAAAATCGTTTCTCAGCCACGCTTCTCTTCGTGTACGTTGTGTTATAAAAAAAGGAATTCCTGTTCAGCATTGCGTTCTGGAAAGAAGGCCGAATGAGAACGGTTAGTGCTGCTGGGGCCAGGAGGAAAACAAATTTAAACCTGAGCTATTACCGCGTTTGGCTTGGCGTCTGGTATTCGTTATGGATGCAAATTGTATTGTCAACTTAACCGATTGCGACCCGTGGCGTCTAAACAAGTGTATGCATCCAAACGACTCGCTCTATCGCTCTCGATTAAGTCGAGTCGCGAAAGTCTTGGTCGTGCGCCAATATCTGTAGATCGGGAAAATGACATTTTTTGTAAAAATCTCCTTCCCACGCATTACGCCAGGCATTTGTTTTTACGTTTTCTACCCACGTCGGACAATTAACTCTGTCGCCGTCGGGCAGTGGTTGCAAGACTCGTTATATTTACGGCGGTATTTGTATATGGACTCCCATTTTATTTAATTTCTTCCCTTGGATTTCCCTGGCCGTCATCCTCGATCGATTCAATTCTCCGTTAATTTTTTTTGCTAAAAGGCCAATATTATTATTTTTCACTTTAATGTCGCTCATTGTAAAACGGTCCCATTCCGTGGCGATGTAAATCCGTCCATAGGCATTTTACCAATATTAACAGTAACATTTGGTTCTTTTCGTTCCCGGAAAAATCCTCCTTCTGAACTTCCAGTCAGCGGGCAAGGAATACTTTTCCCTTTACGTGGGTGCTTTTATTGACTTGAAGGTATTTTGAGTGCGACTTCTTGCGGCGTATGCCTCTTCTTAACGACCGCCTTCCGAAGCATACGAAATTCGCCAAGATTCTCCGCTGAATTTTAAAAATCTTTCACGTCGCCCGCGTGGGAGGCGGAATGAAATGCCGAACCAATCTAATCTGATGCAACAGGATAATATTCGCGTACGAATTTATCGGAAAAAAATTCCTTCGTGACCGCAACTAATTAGAAAAACATGCCTATCTTTCTCCGGGGCGAAAGCAAGAGAAATTTAAATATATCTACTATAAATAGCTGCTTCTCACTTAAGACATAGGAGGATATAAATATTAAGGTAATTCTAGGTCTGCAGACCTAAATTGTGGCATGTTGATAGGCTATTGGGTACTACCAATGGAAAAAATCCGAAATCCCTAATTTTTCATTTCTAACCTTCATAAAAAAGGCATGGATATCGGTGCTGGTGATTATATAAATTTGCCTTTTAAAATTAATTATAATTAAAATAGGAACTCGTATTATAAATGTTAGACTATTAATAAAAGCCTTAATTTGTTGGTTGGAACGCTATATGGGATTTCCCATAAGAGGATCTTAAATATACCTCTTTCACACTTGCAGACTTAAGTCTTTTCCAAAGTTAAATTAGAAGTGATTGACGCACGATCTTCGGATAAGAACCATTTTAAAGGAAACCGAATGAAGATTCTTATTCTTATCGTCGATTTTTGTTTTCGAATCGAATTCGCTCACATTCAGCTAAAGTATTCGAAAATTTCTCCAAGTTTTGCATTTTTATTGAAACGTTCGCTTGGCGATCAACAGCATTGTTGTTCATACAGAAAGTCAACATATCTGGTGAGTCCATAATAGCTAATTTTTCGGATTAAAACGTTAAAGATGTTGTTAACTTAGTTAAAATCTGACTACATTTTAATATTAACAAATATAATAATGCATTAGATTTAGCCCACTTCCTTCCAATATAGTTGAATATATTAAGTTTCAATTTTCCCGTTGAATTTCAACGGGCAATTACGCTAGTGAATAATATAATTCTTTAGATGTTTTTAGTGGATACTTACTGAAGAAAGTTTTAACGGCGAGTACTTTTATGGCAGCGGGAATTTTATCTAAATATCTTTGTTTAAATTATACTCGGAGGAAGATATAAGGAAAATAATAGGAAGGATATAAATGCGGATCGTTTTCGAGTTCCTCCAAACATCCTTTCTCTCGACATTTTTTCAAAATAATCGAACGACAAATTAAGTCAATGTGTTCTTTCGGGGATTTTCTTATTATTTTTTAAAAGTAACTATCGCGTTTAATTTTGCGTCAGCGGACCGTGTCATCGTTGCTGTTCGATTTAATCTGTCGCGGAGTAAACGTGTAACTTAAGATGCAGAATTTCCAGCGTAAACTTGTTTCCTCTCCCGTTGGGTAAGTGCCAAGCGAGCAGCGGCGGTTAGGAGTGTAACGAGTCTGTTCATTGGCCGTGAAATAAGGGGGAGGCTTAGGGATCGGTTTAGAGTTAATACATGATTGGTCTCTGATAATGCTTGCGCGGCGACACTTTTTCTCTGGTCGTAATCCTTCGGAGTTGTCTCCGTGATCGACGATTCGAAACGTAGAAAGATCCAGAACGTGGGAAAAAGGTACTTGAAATCACTCGAGAATCGAGTTATTTTGTTAAAATAAAATAAAATTACTCGTATTATCGAAAAAAAAACAAGTTTGAAGGTAACTTAGTTGGTAACCTCTATAGAACGGATCGCGCGTTTTTCTGTGGTTGCATAATCCGTAAGGATACGCAGTTAAGTTGTCAAGCGTTTGCTTATTTATGGTTTATTGACATTTTTAGTCAATTCCATGATTTTTTGTCACCTTTCGGAGGAAAAAACGTACCCATTATGATGGTAATGTATTCGACGCGCGTGCTCGATCCAACGCGTGGTTTTGCACTTGAACATTTTGTATTTTTTGCTGCGTGATTTGTTCTTCCCTTTTACACTCTCTCATCTCGTAACCGCTTCGATCGACATTGTGTTTTGCCATGGGAGGAGGGGAATTTTTTCTGCGCAAAATCGGTTTAATAAAACTGCGACGGAAGGAAGTGATAAGTCGTGTTCTTCGATTTCCTTTTGGGAATGAAATGGAGCCTCTGCAGCTGGAACTGGGACGGATCCAGAAACCTCCCAAGGTGGTGGGGGAGGGGGGGGGGAGGAAACGCTCAAATCACCTCTCCCTCACCTTCAATTCACCACTGACGATGATCCTTTATTCTGAATATCCCTAACCTTGTCGAGATCTTTCTTTCCCTTGTCCTACAAAACTGAATTGCAGCGCAGAGTCAAACAATTCTGTGCGGAATTGGTTTTAAAATGCATCCAATTGAGGGATATTCATCACCCTTGGATCCCCAACTGGCTAGAACTGTTACGGTAAAACAAAAATGAGTCGAATTTGGAAAAACTACGGTCATAAAAATTCAAGTTAACTTGGGCTAATAATAACCGTGAAAATGTGGCCTTCGAGTAATCGAAAAATCGAGTTAAACGGAAATTCGATTGATCGAAAATTCGAGTAGCGGACATTCGAGTTGTCGAAATTGTACGTTAATGGCATAGTTGAGCGAAAGATGGCTAATATTTTAATCTCTCGGAGTGTTCGATTTGTTTTTTAAAAAAGCGGATTTCATCTTCTAGACCAGTTGTTGGCAGGCCCCATTAGAAGTTTCGAGAGCTTTCGTCGGGAAGGATGAGAGTTTGTATCGGAAGTTACTTAAGAGATTCTGTGGTATCATGCGAGTGAAAGTCAAACTCTCAGTATTTTATTAGCCCTAAAACTTCTTCCAAAAAGATTTCACCGTGGTATTTTTAGCAGCAAACATGAAGCGGTAGTATTAAAATTGACGGGATGCATTGCTTGTGACGTTTTGAGCTCTCAGGTGTCCAAATTTTTGGCCATCGGTTTGCCACATGATGCGAAATATGTGCATCTGTAATTTTTAAAATGCGTAATATTTATATAATGTTTGAGTGTTAAGTCATATTCAGTGAGTATTGATAGTTTAAAATCTATAGCTTAAGAAGGAATTTGAGATTAATTAGATTAACTATAATTTATCCATTATTAAGAAGAAAGTGTTTTTATTTCTCCATACGTAGTATAGGGCAGCGTTTCCCAACCTATGGTCCGCGAACCACAAGTGGTCCGCTAAGGTTTTGTTGGTGGTCCGCGGTGATTTCCAAAATTAGTTCATTTTTAGGTCACACCTCATATTTAGCTGGAATATTTTTGGGAAAAATTAAGCAAAGTTGTACACTATCACAGGCACTTAATATTTTTATTAATGGCGCTTTTACTTAAACATTCTCCGCAGGGCCTGAATGTGTTGCTGAAGTGGTCCGCGGAGTTCAAAAGATTGAAAAATCGATTTTGAGGTTTCAACGGAAATACACATTTTGAGGTCCACTGAATACGTTTTGACAATTTTCTCGATTATGTCTGTGTGTGATAGGAGTTTTCTGGGCGCTCTAACTCAAAAACCATTAATCAGATCATCGCGAAATTTTATATTTGACATTTTTGTTAAAGGGACAAGAGTTGATTAGTTTTTGGTAAAAATCGGTCAACCGGAAGTGGGAGTTTACTTTTGTTAAATCCGTTTTTTAACTATTTGCTTTAATACTTGATGAAAGTAAAAATTATTTGAATAAAAGTTGCAGGAAACTTAATTTTCTACAACTTTTGTTCAAAACATTTTCTCATATATTGCATTGTTTAAGAGATATTTAAAAATATATTTTTTGCTGCCATCAACACACCACCTGGAGGCAACTTTTGTAAACATTTTACGTTTAGTTACATCTTGGTAACTCTTATTTTTATTTTCTTAATTGTTGGAGATTCGTGGCTATATATATATATATAGATATATCTACCTAAATATTAAATTACGATCACGGGAAATGGCTTATTTTACGCACGAAAAACTGAATATTTAAATTCTGTTCATATTTTGTCGCATTACATGCTAAATTGCTAGGAATTTTTCTTTAAGCGAAAAATGTATCAGTTTAGCTAACCATTTTCCAGGCGGCAACAAAGCCAAATTTCTTAATTGTTGTTCTCTTCAAAAGGAGATACCCACGTCAAGATTAATGCAAGTAAAATCCACGCCGTGGCGGGCCGTAGAGGAAGAATAGCCAACGCCAAGATAAAGGGTACAAATGGATTCATGCCTAAATATAGTCTATGAATACTTTTAAAGTGAGTTAAATGATTTTTAAGGAATATTACAACATTGTAATCTTTTACCATTAACATTGATAGATTTAGATAGATTTGATAGATTAAAATCCTGTATGAACCTCTAGTCCGAATGACACATTTGAGAAATTTGGGGACCGACAGCGCGGGACCCCGAACAATAAAAATCGTTTGCTACTTAAAAAAAACTCCCGAGCGAAGCCGGGTGTTTCAGCTAGTAATAAATGTTTTAAGAAACTGCGAGAAAATTATAGACTTTACAAAGAACAGAAATAAACTCAAACCATAGCCTTCTGATATTGGATATAACCACAAAGCTCCAACAATTAAGAAAAGAAAAAGGAGCGTTACTAAGACGTAACTAAGCGTCAATTGTTAACAATAGTCGTCGGTAGGTGGCGTGGTGGTGGCAGCTAAAAATATGAAATATCTCTTCAACAATGCATTATATGGAAAAATGTTTCAAACATAGGTTGTAGAAAATTAAATTTCCTACAACTTTTATTCTGATACATTTTTACATTTATCAAATATTAAAGCAAATATAAAAAAACGGATGAGTGACAAGAGTAAACACCCACTTCCGGTTTACCGATTTTTACCAAAAACTAATCAGTTCTTGTGACATTTTATAAAAATGTTAAATATAAAAATTCGCATTGACCTGATTAATAGTTTTTGAGTTAGAGCACCCACAAAAAAGCTATCACATACAACCATCATCGAGAAAATGGTCAAAACGTGTTCATGGGACCGCAAAACGTGCATTTCCGTTTAAATCTCGAAATCGATTTTTTCATGAATACAATATTTGGCCCTATCCTACGTATGGAAAAAATAAAAATTGACCATCGATTTTTGCTTTAGAACATTTAAATTAGCACGTTTAAATTCGTCCCGTCTTTTTTGACGGATACTTACTTTAGTACGTACGATTCACATCATGATCAAAATCTCAAAATTGTAATTCACCTTCGCCCTATTTTCCCTCAGATGACTGCGACCCTTCCAGGAGAAGATTGCTGGAGTGCAGAAGCGAAGGGGTGTCAGGGGCCGAGGGTCGACTCCCGTGGCTCATCGAACTTCCGCCGTCCGCAACGCACTCTCGTGAGTACGGCTGGAAACAGCCCAACTGATTAAACCGCCGTATTGACCGATTGCGCACAGACACGGACATAAACCGCGCTTTTATTGCCGCGGGTATGTTGAGCCTGCCAAAGCACGTCGATAATGCACAGATAAAACCCGCATTTCCTCTCGCCGTAGCCACGTTAAACCCTAGTTTAAAAGAAAAAAAGATAACGAGCACCTGTTGCGTCGGAAATGATATGCGCCGCGACGTATTCGAGTTGTTTTTAACCATTGCGAAACGTCTTGCCGCCTTCTAATAGGATGTGCAATTTTCACCCTTCGCGATTTAAAATGCCTCGAATGGGAAATATTTGAGGCCTTCCATTATTTTCCGTTGTTTTATTTTTGGAGTAATTGCGTCATACTCAATGGCGGTGCGTTTTAGGATGTCCGCGTTGCTAAATAATCGTCGAGTATTATTCCAAGCGGACGAAGAAATCCTGCGCAAGTAGGAGTTCCAAGTGTTAAGAATTAACGAGGCACTTTATTTGTTTTTTTTTTTACAACCCGTGGTATTTTTAGCGGTCAAGGAAAAATGGCACGTTTTAAGTGTATTCGGAACCCAGGTCTTAGCCTACCGAAATGAAGACAATATATTTAGGCGAAATGGTCTCTTAAAGTAGACCATAAGCGATAGGGCAGCAATATCTCACTTTTCGAAAACGAGTTTCTTAGAACTTGCGAGTGCTTGTCAGTAACTGTCGTGTGTTCAGAAACGTGACGTTAGATTGCGGAAAATGTTTCTCTCTCATTGAATGAAATGGGTTTATGAAAATAAGTGAACGAAACTGTGTTGTTTTGTTTTCGTTGTGCGAATTAATATTGCACAGGATAGCTAAGCTGATAAAATTTTGTTGAATTAAAATTTTTGTCTACTAAGAAATAAGTTAATTGGGTAATGTAAGTGGATCCATTGCTTCGCAATTTTCGCCATTATTTTATGTTTTACTTGGAAAATGACAGGTTTTGGTCAAGTTTGTATTGAAAATTGAATTTATAATATCGGTGCATTATTAATCGGAGTGAGAATGTATTTTTATATATTAGCAATTTTATTCGAGGGTTTTATGTCTGAGCAAGTTAGGAAAGGTGCATCAAGTTTGCTTAAATAAGAGAATTTTTTTATTTCAGTAGGCTAGGCCTATTTATCCTGTATGCCACAAGAAAATGTTTTATTGCTAGTATTACAAAAACTGATATTTACGGAATTGCTTATGAAAGCATTTGTAAATCGTAGCATAATATTAGGGGGTTCTCCTGAAAGGATTAATCGTTTGCAATATTATTTTTATAGACTCTTGAATGAATTCAAATGGTAAAGATTTGCTCGAAGTAATTCTTAAATATCATTAAACTTCGTTGTTGTTACTTTTGAATATTTTGTTGCTGATATATATTATTTCTATAACTGTTATTTATTTTTATTCTATTATTTTGGTACTATGTCTAATGTAAAAGGCTTGAGTGGTCTTTGGATAATTTGAATAAATAAAAAAGTTAAAGCTAATACCTTTCTCTGAGAATGTGATGTTGTAAATCGACCATTCTGATTCCCGATAACTTCGAGATCCTCTTTAGAAATAAAACGATTTTGTTAAAAAAAGAGTAGTGAGTATCATTAACCCCATCCCCTCGCCGAGAGAAAAAACCATGACGTCACGCGATATTACTCCATCCTCAGGTGATGATGACCATCGAAGGCTGTGCTTTCGATACTACAGCGGCTTGAGCCTCGCGTGTCTCGCCTCGTCGGAGCCTTTGCTTCCCATCAGCCTCCTCGCCCCCACGCCTCATCCTCCGCTCCCTTCCTCCTCCTCCCTGCACTCGACTCCTGCAGCCGTCGCCCCGTCTCCTCCCGCGACACCCTCACCGCCCCCGGCGGCGGCAAGTGCAGCACCGGAGGCGGCGGCCGAACCCTCGTCCAAGGTCGACGGCGAAGTGGAGCTGGTGCAGTTCCGCGTATCAGGTGAGAAGGCGAACGCTCCGAGCGCATTCCCCGGGTGCCCAGTTATGTTTTTCGTCGCGCTTTTTTATTTTAAATATTTTTTTCGCTCACTCTCCGCCGAATGTTTGTCGGGTGATCAAAGGGACGCGGAGACGCCGCTGGCGATAAAAAAAGGAAAAGAAAAGGGGGTATCGCTTCGGTAACGTCGAAATTAGCCGGGATTTATTCTCGGCACTTCCCGATAAACTTCCGCGTAAATATTTGCCTTTTCGCGACTCGGGTTTTTTTTTGTTAAATCCCTAGCGCACTCGAAGTAAAGCGAGTTCATTATCGTTGGGGCGTAAAAGTTAACTCATCCGGGACCGCGATATCTCGTATTTTTTCTTGCGGCCCCTCCTCCCGGTTGTAAATACGTCCGTGGAAATTAGAATGGAGACATTGATCTGAGTTACGTTTCGCTTCGAGATCATTAAACGATTCGTGATTCGTTCTCGTTATTCTCGTGCCTCTCGTCGAGTTCGATATCAGCATTTATCAGTCCGCGAATATCAAGTTTTTTCTTTTTCACGGGAGAAACAGCGTTCGTTTTCAGCGTGTTGGCGTACGATATAACGATATCGTTTCGATCTCAAGCTCTCTATTTTTTTTCTTCTGGTTGCAGAAACGTTAATCGTCCACTCCAAAGGATGCTGGCAGAACCGTTGAGATTCGTCGAGGTATTTACCGGACGTATGGAATGCTTCTCTCACTTCTCTTTTCCGTACTATTCGCTTTCGACTACGACTCAGTTTTATCAGTTGGCTCGTACCACGCTTGCGTGACCATGTTAGGAGCACCTTTAGATAAATTGTTGCCCACGAAGTCCGTAAAATTTTCGGGATTTGATTCGTTCAATCGGTCGTTTGCCATCCGGATACTTGTTGCCGCTCACGTTAGTCTTTTGTGCTTTAATCCGTATGGCGTGAATTGCTTTCCAAGTGAGATTAGTGTAGTTCGTTTTTTAATTTATTTTTATTCGCCAGCTGCCCGATAACCGCGGAAAATCACAAATTGCAAGCGGTAAAGTAGATGCCCACGCCAGGAGTGGAACCTCTGCTCTCAAGTGTTTGCAGGCAGGTACTCTGCTGACGAAATATGAGTTTATATTTTATCCTGTAAATCACCGAATTGGCTGATGGCAAGGATGTGTTCCGGTCAATCATCCCTAAAAATATAGTTAACCGAATTAGCCGTAACTTTGTGTGGTCATGATGTTATTACAATAAACAATAATCACTTAGCTTTTATAAAACCGTTATGGCATAAGTACCTAAAAATCTTCGCCTGCAAGTTTATTTTATCGCTTTTCCTGATAGCCATATTTATTACTAAGGTCAGCCTGGTATATTATCTTCGCGGCCGTGTCTTCTGATGCAAAGCTAGTGGTTTCATTTATTACTATTTAGTTAGGAAGTTATTCTGACCCAACTAATAATTTAAATCCAGGATTCAATCATCTTTCAAGAGATAAATTCTTTAATAGTGTCGTAACTTTTCCCCTTCCATTTTTAGATATTTTCAGGTCCTTTTATCCACTCAGTTAAGAATCACGAAGTCATCTAATACAGGCGTCACGAAAGACAACATTGATTGTGAGGGAATACGCAAATGGGAAAACTGGATGATTAATATTTCCCCTTTCTTCACATGTTATTTTGAATCGAGAACGGCATCTGTAGGCATAGAAAAAACCGGCTTCGCAAACACAGTCGACTTTTTTGTTTCCTCTTCCCTCTTCCACACAATCGTCACGGGCGTGACAGGATTCCTTATCTCTCAATAAACGTCCCTTTTCATTCATTGCGAGGTCAGAAGATTAGTCGAAGGAAGTGCGATATCGTGGCCTTCCTCGTTTCTATGAAGCCGCGCCTCTTTTCATTAAAACAATGATTTCGATTGTCTCTATCTGAACGTATTATCGACGCGAGCTGTCGTCGTAGTTGGCCGCCCCGTTTCCATTTTCGAAGAACGTGTTCCGCCTTCGGACGGGGGAGGGGGTCATGTGGGGCATCGCCATAAGCTTCGACGCGATTATCTTCGGGTCTCTGCCCCTCGCATCCCCGAGTGGGGTGGGAAGAGAGGCCGGAACACCCGAGACGGACCTCGACGCCTCCTCACATCATCTCTTCCCTCCTGCTTCTCCAGGCCTGTCGGCCCGTGGCCTTCGGAGGGGTGCTCTCTTCTGCCCCGACCCCTACGTCAAGCTGCGCATCAGACCCGCCGGGTTCGTGGACGCCCCGAGGCAGCAGCAGCAGCAACCACCTCTCCCGCTTCCTCCCGCGGAAGAGAAGACGTCTGCGGCCGACGCGGAGGAGACGACGACGCCTCCGGCGGCCCAGCAGTCCGCGGCGGCGGCCCCGCCGCCGCCCCCACCGCACCACGAGGCGAGGACGAGTGTCAGGGAGGGCACGACCCATCCCGCTTGGGACGGACAGGTAAAGGAGAATGCCTAAAGGCGTTTAGTCTTAGGCTATCGAGTCGTTCGCATGACGTCGCTCTCTTCGTGGAGATTTCAAAACGAATGTTTTTTTTATCGCTTGCTCGTTTGGACAATGTAAGCACAGAATTGCTTTTCCGAGTTCCAGTATCGGGAAAATCCCGCGTTATGCGTCGACCTTTTGGCGATCGCGTCCAGCAAGGTTAACTTGAAGGAAGTTTTTCCCTCTCCGTTTATTATCGGTTTAAATGAGGATAATAAAGAGTATTTAATGCATAACAAAAAACTTGCCGGTCATGTTTTTGTGGAACTCGTTATATATTATCGTTAGTCCTCTTTATGGGATGGTCGTAATTTTTCTTTTATTAGGTCTGTCGCAAAATTTCATAATGAAAAGTCGCTATCTCCTGTATCCAATTAGTACAGCTGTAGGAGTTACCCACATCAATTATTTTACATAAACCATTGTCTGAATTCGATAATTTATTTTAATACGCTTAAAGGAAACATGCGGCGTTGCAACTTATAGTTGCGTACTTTAACTCGCAATGTTGGAAAACTTTTTGTCATCAAAATTTACATGCTTTTATCTAAATTTATTTTTCTTCTCCCTTTATACCGTAATGTGATCTTAACATTTATTCGACGAAGTTCTTGCGAAGTTATTTCATAAAGAAGATTGTGTAGTATATTCAAATATGAATTATCGAGCTTACGAGTATGTCATTCAGTAGTTAAGAAGGCGGCGTCTTCCGCAAAATGCGTGAAAAATATCTCTTCGTTCAAATAAATATTAGGTGGAAATCTAACGAGGAAGCTGTAACTTGTGGAGCTGGATTTCATAGAATATAATTTTAAAAAAGTAATGTATCTTAGTGCAAAAGATTCAATCGAATACAGACAGTCACACAACCATATTTCGACTCTTAGAATCATCATCATCTCGTTGCGAACAAAATATTGAGATAAAAGGATGATAGTAGTATGGGGGATAGGGAAAGGTGATCGGCGGATCGGAAGAGGTTTGAGGAAGTGTTCTAGCGAAAAGGAAAGATTCAATTTGAAGTGTAACGGTTACGAAAGAGTGTCAGCAAGAGGTAGGGAAAAAGATGCGCATAGAGATTGCTGTTGTTCCAAAATTGGCCCTTAAAGTATAAAAAATTGAATAATTAAGTACTTGTCTTTAGTATCGCCTATAGCCGTGTTTTTAGAAGTTACATAATTTCGGTGAGTCAACACTGAAGACGGCTGCTTTGTAGCCTAAATGCGCATCTGGTTTTTTACAACCTTGTTATGCCAATTGGAAATACCTTGGATAAGTACTTAATTTTTCAGTTTTTGACACTTGACGCTTATTCCGGATTTTATTTTCAGCCATAAGACCAGCTCGATAGTACTCGTGTGCAGTGTTTCTCAACCTGTGGGACACATCTCACTTGTGGAGCGCGAAATTCCGAAAATAATTATTTAAAAAACTTTTTCTCTGCAAAATACACACTGCATATTTAATGCCCTTGAAAATTTCCATTAATGATTAATATAATACCAAAACATATGGAGCATAACTCTTTATGGTGCAGAGACGTGGACGGTAAGGAGAAAGGAGGAAAAATATTTAGAAAGTTTTGAGATGTGGGTATGGAGGAGGATGATGAAAGTGAAATGGACAGAGAGGAAGAAAAACGAAGAAGTATTAGAAATGGTGGGAGTAGAAAGGACGCTAATAAAAATAATCAGGAAAAGAAAAGCAAATTGGATAGGGCACATATTGAGAAGACAGTGTTTACAAAGGACGAACTTAGAAGGCAAAGTTAGCGGAAGAAGAAGAAGAGGGAGAAAAAGAAGAGGAATATTAGAGAATATAAAGCGGGAATATAGTACTTATAGAGGTATAAAAGAGGCTTCTAGGGAGAGAGAGAGAGAGAGATGGAGGCAGCGATTCAGCTAAAACCTGTTTTCGGACAGCAGCATGATGATGATGATAAAAATGTATTTGACGCAAATGTCAATTTTCGGCAAAATATAGTTTTATTTTTATCGTGATGGGACCAGCTCTGTTTCGACAAAACTGTTGGTGGGATGCAAGATGCAAAATGTTGATAACTGCTGGTCTAGTGAATGTTGTTGTTAGTTAGGTAAAGGTGGAGACTAAGGCGAAATTGATGATAAATGAGAAGTCTAACTCCTTAACCGTAAAGTTCAAAAGTTAAAGACACGCAGGAAAAAGGGGAAAAAAGAAGAACGGAGGTGAAAAGTCAATGAAAAATACAAACTTACAGGTTTAGGGGGTGTTACTCCACGCCAGGAACCTGAAGTCACTCACAGATTCACTCACTCAATCGCACAAGCACTAATTCTAGAGATGGAAAAGGGATAAGAAAGGAGGCGGGCTTGCGCCAGGGACCCGAAAATCGCACCGTTGCTGGAAGGTTTGTGAGTCTACGACCGCGACAGGCAACCACAAACACGCACACATGTACACAACAAGAGGTAAGGGGAAGTAAAGGGGAAAAGGAAAAAAGAATGGGAAATCATATTAGGTTTACGGGAAATTAGCTGTCATGGGCCCCATTTGGGGATCATAGTGTTTTTTGTGATTATTTTGTGTTTAACTGCATTATATTGTCTGTCTGTCGGCATCCAATTACTCGTTGGACATTCGCTTTGTTTTTGCTACATTGTTGCTCTAACCACAGCGCAAATAAGCATAGAATTTGTATGTGCGAGCTCTGTGCCCCCTTGGAAGTTGCAGTAGATTTATGTCCAAATTTTTTGACGAGTATTGCAGTTAAAGTTTTCTTTATCCTGATATTATTTATAAACATGGCCTGCGGTTTGTGTAGAGTATGAAAGATAACCGATTCTTTTATAAAGACAGAATTTATTTGATCAGAAGTACTGGTCCCCATTTGGGGATCATGGCAGAAAAAATGTCAAGGGGGAAACGTACATATTAGGTTTGGTTTCAAGCAGTGGGTGATGTGTTGCTTTCACATGGACTTTTATGAAGGAAAGAACGAAGAGGGAGTTTCCGTAAGTGGTTTGGAAGCTGGCGTCATAATGAAAATGGCTTCTATGCCATAAAATCCAAACGCACATAAACTGTATTTTTACAATCTCTTCACTAGTTTCGGACTTTTGAGAAAATTGAAAGAAATGGGCTTTAGAGCAACTGGTACAGTCCATTTCAGCAGAATGAATCATTGCCCACTTAAAAATTATGCATATATGAAAAAAGACCACGAGGAGAATTTGACTACAGCTATGAAATATTTGGTGATTTGGAATGGCAACAGCTCCGTAAAGGTTCTGTCCAACCATATTGGTCTGCGACTCCTTAAAAAAGTAAAGAAGTGGTTTAGGAAAGAAAGGGAAGAACTGAGTGTGTCACAGCCCACTGTTATAGCACGGTACAATAAATACATGGGTGGGGTGGATAAATTAGACTGGAGTGTCCAAAAATATCGAATTAGATTTAGGAGCAAAAAATTGTATTTTCCCGTTTACAAATGCCGTTGATATGGCAATTGTCAATGCTTGGACATTATATTCAACTGCAAATGGGAATATTCCTCTCTTAATTTTTACTTGCATGATATTATCTAAAGATAAACTGTTTCAGACCCAAAAATTATTGGTAGGTCATCATACCAAATCGCAGTTCACAAAAGTCACATATCAGGTGACGTTCAAGCAGACCCTATTGGTCATTTATTAGAGAAAACTTGTGAAGGGAAACAACATAAATGTGCAGTATCTAAGAAATAAGTAAGAAAGCAATGCAAGATGTGTAATATTGGGTTGCATGTAGAATGCTATCAAAAATGGCATAGGTAAATCTTTTCCCATTGTTTCTACATTCGCAGAATGTTCCATGAAATAATTTGCAGCATGCAAAAATGTAATGAGGAAAGTGGAATGTTTAATTTTCATGCAGGTTATAAAAAACGACAAAAACACATTTTTTTAAACTGTGCTTTGTATCGATGGGTATGCAAAATATTCACTGAATGTGCCATGATCCCCAATTGGGGATCAGAAATAAAGTTCAATTTCTCTGGTAATTTGTATTAATATAAACAATAAATATTTTTTTCGTCATCCATAACGTATTTTCAATCGCCCCAAGAAAAAAATTTAAAGAAAAAAATTTGGCAGTTAATGGGTAATTACGCATCAGCTACTGATGATGAGAGCATTTTGCCCCTGAAATACGTATTTAGTACGTTTACCTCAATATTAGAGATCTTGTGTGCGCGATTGCTTCGTCTGATAGGTCCCTGTCGCTGCGTCACGGCACATAAACCTACTGGCAACTGTGTGCGATACTAGGTCCTTGGCGCGGTTTAATTTCTTGTAAACCTAGTATTATTTCCCACACTTTTTCCTTGTATTTCCCCTAACCTCCTGGTGTGTGCGTGTTTGTGGTTGCCTGTCGCGGTCGTACGGACTCACAAACCTAGCAACGGTGTGATTTTCGGGTCCCTGGCGCAGATTAATCTCTTGAAAACCCACTTTCTTTTTTGCCCTTTTTCCATCTCTTGGATTAGTGCCTGTGCGATTGAGTGAATGAATGTGTGAGTGACTTAAGGTCCCTGGCGTGGAGTAACATCCCCTAAACCTGTAAGTTTGTATTTTTCATTGACATTTACCTCCTTCTTTTTCCTCCCTTTTCCTGTGTGTGTCTAATTTTTGAACTTTACGGTTAAGGAGTTAGATTTCTCATTTATTAATTTTGTTGTTGGTTAATTGAGAAAAATAATATTCTACAAAAATCTTTTATGTAAGGCGTTCGCTAATAAGCTGCGCCTTCGGCGCCGTCTTCTCACCATGTGCTTAAATGCCTAACTTATTTCGTTCTTACCTATCTTCAGGAGCTCTCTCTTATCTTGAAGATTTCGTTCCTACATCGTTTGCCGCTTACTTCTTCCCATCCCTCTCCGTCTGGCTTGCCTCCCTCATCTCTTGTCTCTTAATTCCCGCTTTCGTAACACGCGTCATTAGACAGCGGCTTTTTATGCTCCGCCGGACGTCGAAGCCCATTAAAGTCCTAATTCCTTTTACCTTTCCAAACTCCGCTTCGAGGAATTTTCCGGGGGGAAAATTCGAAATATTTTGTGGTCATGACGTTTTATTTTCTAGTTCAAAACGCGTGAAAAGAGACTTTCTTTTTATTTACGTTCCTATTTTCTTCTTCCCGAGGGGTGTGGTGAAGTTTGACGTCAGTAAAAGTCGAACACATTTCCATTTTGAAGAAGCGATTTACTTCGCTCCCGTTAGCGAATATTCATTATTCCAGCAAAGAACGCTTTTCCTAGTCGAAGGTTCACGGGCGAATTATTCAAATATTTTTTTTTTGAGAAGGCGGCAATAGTTTCTTTTTTGTACGCGGCGTTTTTGTTTCGTCACGAATTACGCCATATTTTCCGTAGGTTTCTTCTTTTTTTTCTCCCGACGGGAAACGAAATAAATTATACTCTTTTTTTAAGAAAATAAGAAGGATGCTAAAAATTGACGACCTTATTGGAAGCGGGCGAGGAAACGCATCGACAAGATTTATGGTCGTACTTATCGAGGCCCCGAACAAAATTTCTTCTTGCGGAGAAGGTCCTAGGAGAAGAGTTGTGGGGGGAGGCGGGGTATGTGGGGGGGGGGGGGGGAGTAAAAGGGTGAAATCGACGCCGATAAATTTCCTCTTTCTCTCCATCGCCTCGTTTCTCTTTTTATCCGTGACCTAGCGCTTTCTCCCGCCCGCTCCTTTTTTCCACACAATCGAACCCCGATTTAACCTTTATTCGAGTTCGACCGTGATTGTGTATATATGCACGTGTAGGGGAAAGTCGTATAGTACCGGACACCTTAGCTTTTCTTTCAATATTTTGTTCCCGTAAGGTAAAAATAATAAGACGTATTTTCTGAAAATGTTTTTTTTTTTTGAAGA